>CM061043.1:33151630-34466630 GCA_030762985.1 Adelphocoris suturalis | reverse complement strand
CCTAAATTGTACATCCTTAGTGTACAAAAGTCTGCTTTAGAGATCTGAACCCCCCTCCCCTCTCTATCTACCGCTTTAGGCAATTATATTCTGAAGCCGAACAAGCTAAAGCAGTGAGAACTTTTGTAGTTGCTAATTATCATTATTTCATTTTATGTATTTCTGGCTCCTATACCGAAATTTCCTTCACACATAAATTTCAGCACCTGCCTTTATTTTAATCTTGTCTAGTTTTGGTTCCGTGTTCCTATATGCGCTTCTCCGTGGGCCCGCGTTAACTTGTATAATTTTCTGTCAATTCTGACGATATTTTCATTGACTATGCTGTATGCATCTCTCAGGTGGCCCCCTATAAAAATCACCGCTGACGGATCGATAGGAGTATCGGCGCATACGCAAACGTAGAATCCTCAAAACAACATAGGACATCTTTAGCTTGCCAGAAATGTTCGTATCTGTAATTTGAAATGATCTAAGAATCGGATACAGCCCCTTTAAAAACATGCTGCTGTGGTTGTTCATCTCAAGACTCTCCATAAAAAACGGATACTAACAAGAATGAAATTACTTCACTGGTGGATGGCGCTGAGTTTTCTCCCTCCGTGACTCGAGGGTTGTATCCTTCCCCTATGAAGTCATCTGACTTGTGTTTTCCCCACTTTAATCATCCAATACCTACTCATTATAATATAGCACTTTGCGGACGCCAGGGTTACATCCTTTCCCCCTATGACGTCATCTATTGGTGTTTCCCCAAATTTATCATCCAATAGGTACATACGTACCCATTATATATCACCTTTTTGGAAAACTCCCATCGAGATTGGTAGGTTTTAATGAGGTAGATGACTATTCTAATGATTTGTTAGGAAGAATAGTGGGAGTGGTATATAATTAGTCAGGTGACGTTTAAAAGATTAAAACATAACAAAGAGCTAAGGCACGTTACGAACATGAAAAATTAATGTTCCCCGTTGTGTTTCCCATAATACCAGGCTTACAAAAAATATAAAAAACGATATTGCTAAAAATATTCTTATTTATTTATGTATTTTAGAATGCTGAGTCCGAGTTGACAACCGCTTTTGTCGTAGACGTCGACATTTTCAAGATTTTGCCTTTTTTTTAGGCTTGTATAATTTCTACGATAGCACAATTTTCAATGCACCCAAAAATCACCGCCCTTATGGTTTTTGAGCTGTAGAAAAAAATCCACAGTCAGATTTTAATTCTCTTCGACTCAGGCATATTGTTCCGAGACAAAAAATTACGTAGGTATGTAAAAGCAGAAATTCACTTTCTAGGTGATTGTTAAAAATTATTTGTCTTTTGATCAGAGTGGCCCAAACTTACTGATAGGAACCTCAGGGTCGATTCTAAGTTAATTTCTGATCGAAAGTTCCTCTTAGAGGTTTTCGGTCCCCCCCCCCCACCACACCCCCTCGAAATTTGTTGGTTAACGTTTGGAGATGAGTCGAACCCAAAAACCGAATAAAAAGTTCGAACGACTAGGCTGTGTGAAAATAGAGCATCATGGAAATTACGTTTGCGCATGCGCAGAATGAAATATTGATTTGGCAACAATGAAACTGATAGAGGCCCATCTACGACCTAACCCACGCATTCCCTGTGGAAATTAAGGTCGTTACAAGCAATGCATGCGCAGTAGCTATTAATGATACAGTCATGTTGGCCAAATGTCATCCCCCTACTATCATACAAATTTAGGCGAGATCGGGCAACTAGGGAGTGAGGAAATAACTTGGTAGAAGATGCGTTTGTGCATGCGCAGAGTGAAGGAGTCAGGAACGATGACACTGATGGGGACCGTCTACACCCTTGTTCGCACATTTCCTGAAATTTCCTGAAAAATGAAAAAATGTGGAAAATAAGCATGTTACTAAGATTTACGGACACACGACAGACAGACGCACAGAAACACATACAGACAGACAGACACGGAACCCAAGTTGTTCAGAATGATCTGAAACGTAAAATGAGAGTGGAGATTTCGATTTTGTAGACCAGCAATTTTCTTCGAAAGAGAAAATAATGCTTCCGCTACCTATAAGTAGACTCGAAAGCCTAACAATTTCTTGAAAATGTTCAAAATGAGCATTTTAGCCTCCTTTTTTGCCTAATACACGAGTTGACCAAAAAAAAAAAAAAAAATATTGGTTTTAATTCACTATGATGAGAAATTCAATGATCTATCCAACGGTGTCCTTATTTTCGATTTTACGGTGCTCCTGAAAGGAGTTATGACCGTTCCAGTGTCAGTAGGTACCTATATAGAATAGACGAACATTTTTTTGAAAATTGAATTACTCCATAACAGTTTTAAAGAATTCTTGGTCATAATCATTTTTTGACAGTGGGAATGTCTTCAATCTACTAACCATTGACCTAAAGGCTGCCAATTTGTATGTCCATGGGTGATTACAGCTCCTTTCTCAGATTGCGTAATACCAAGGAGCTCTAATCACCCATGGACATACGAATTGGCAGCCTTTAGGTCAATGGTTAGTTTTAAAGAATCTTTAAGAGGAACTTTCTATCGGAAATGAGCTTTACTATCGATCCGTGAAGTTTGTACCATAGGTTCGGGACATCCTGTGTATATATTTAAAAAAGTTTCAGTCATGTAGCATGATCGTATGAGCGAATTTTCTTAAGTTATAATATAAATGTTAAGTTGTTTGAGAATTTAAGCTTTTTGAGTGCAAAGAAAATGTTACCCATTATTTTTAAGGCAAAAAACGTATTCTAAATAATAATCTGCTGTTAGAAAAAAATCGTTTGGATTTTTCACTTTTTTGGAAGGTTTTATCGATTGTATAGCACATTTAAATGAAATTTAAGTATATTTTTCAGCTTAATTTTGTACATACATTTTTTAATGTTCTATTGTATATTTAATAAACTTTATTTGAGCAATATTCTGGTAAAAATTATGAATTTAACAATTTTTAGCCATTTTTGGTGATTTTTTCAGCACATTTTTTGAAATTTGACCAATTTAATGTGCTCAAAAAGTGCTGGCCAACGAACTCATCCTTTCGTTTGGAAAGCTTTTTGGCGCAAGAACGGAATTTTTATCTCAATCCTAAGAAATTATATATATATATATATATATTCAATCAATTTTTAAGGAAAAACAACAATTGACAACATGAAACTAATTTTTTATATTTCGGCTTATGCCTTTTTCAAACTACGAGAAAAGAATTTTGATTTTTGTTAATTGGTGAGAAAATCTATATATATATAAAATATATATAAAATATATATATATATATAAAATATATATGAAAAATATATGAAAAAGCGTATATGAAAGCGATATATATGAAAAAGCGTATATGAAAGCGATATATATGAAAAAGCGATATATATGAATAGTTTCAGAATGCCCCAAAACGGAGTTCAATGAAGAAATTTTTCCAAAATTTTGATTTTAAAATATTCCGCGCCATTGCCATAGCTTCATTTTTTACGAAAATTCTCTAAAAAGTGTATATATACCCATTGTAGAGAATAAATGAGGGAGTTTTATGTATTGTTCATCTAATTACGTACGGGTTCGATTGCGTGTTACTTCCGAGTGTCCGGGTGTGCTATTAGTGGGATAGGTATTGCGCGATTAATATACCTATGTATATATATAATCAAGCTAATGCAATTAAGCACCATTTGTGAAGTTATAATTGATTCAAGAGTCCTGTGATTTTTCTTCCAGGAAAATGTGTGTTATTGGTTTGCGATTGTATGCTCGTCATTTTGCAATGAAAATGGGTCGTGCAATATTAGGTGAATATAGTTTGTTTTGCTAGGTAGGAGCTGTAAATGGAAATAGGATTAAAGTCGAAGGTGAATCTGAATCTACGATTGAAAAGAGGAAGTTTACAATATTTGAATGAACCATTATAGTTTCTACTAGTGCTTTTGTTAGCGAGTTTTCGTAGAAAATGAAGCTATTGCAATGGCTCCAAAACTTTTAAAATCAAAATTTTCGAAAAATTTTACCATTGAAACCGTTTTGAGACATTTTGAAACGAATCCTAAAGTTTAACGTATTTTCATGTATAGGTATATATACCTATATGTGTGTGTGTCATTCCAGACGATAACTCTTCTTAGGATTGAGATAAAAAATCGATTCTTGCGCCAATAAATCAAGCTTTCCAAACGAAAGGATGAGTTCGTTGGCCAATACTTTTTGAGCACAATAAATTAGTCAAATTTCAAAAACGTGCTGAAAAATCAGTAAAAATTACTAAAAACATCTAGAATTCATTAAATTTACATTTTAAACAGAATTTTAGTCAAAATAAGTTTATCAACAATAAAGAAAACATTAAAAACATTTTTCCAAAAATTATGGTGAAAAATGTACTTGAATTTCATTAATATTTGCTGAAAAATCGAATAAGATAAATAAAAAATTGCTAAACATCCAAAATCTGTTTTGAATCCTACAGTATGATTCAGAACGAGTTTATTTGTCATAAAATTGGTGGCTAAGACTTCTTTGCACTCAAAGTGCTCAAATTCCAAAACAAAGTAACGTAATATAATACGATAAGCCACGGAAATTCGCTCATAAGATCATGCTGCATGACTGGAACTTTTATATCCTGTTTTAGATATTTTTATAAGCTTAGCTCTACAGCGTGCAGCTCATTTCTCATGTGATTAGCCGTTGACTTTACCTATTCACGATTCCTTTTAAAATGAAATATTTATTCAAACATTTCATGAACCACACCTACTCGGCAGATATTGATTAATTCATTAGGGCTTTGGGGCATCGCTTGCAACTCACTCACCACAAATTTTGAGCTAGTCCAAATTCAAGCTCGACTAAAAGAAAACTCTTACTTCTCTGTTTCCTCTCTGCTGTTCGAAATTGTTCACTGAAAACGTGTTGTGAGTTGCAGGTAGTGCCTCGGAGTTTCGGAACCACGAGTTCGTTGGGTGCCAGTGATTGTGGAGGGACGAGATCTTGTAGCAGACCACCCGGCACCGTTGCGTGCGTTGAGAAACGCAAGCCCTGCAAGAGAAGATATTGCCCGACCCCCTGTCACGCCTGCCCTCAGGAAGACCCGTGCTGGCACTGCCCATACGTGCCGCCCCCCTGCCCCAAAAGGAGGCCCTGCTGTCCTATATGCCCTACAGCCAACCCCTACGAGTACAAGGCAATGATGATTTCTTCTGTCTGAGGAAAGCCTCGAAATCCTAGGAAAGAGGATTGAGGTTTTCTGATCACAGGATCGAGACTAGTCGATTCGTTATTAGCGTTTTGATTTCTGGTCTTCCTGTATGAAGGGGAAGCATTATGATCAATTTTGAGAAATTGGAAAACGACGGGTTCCTTCAGATCAAATTTATTGGCAAAAACCGTGCTTTCAGCCCATTTTCTGGGTTTTTGGAAAAGTTTCCCAAGGCTAGTTGAATCTCCTTTCAAAATCCAAGAAATAGTCCGGTCGCAGGTACCTACGACTTTCCTTTTCAGATAATGGTGGAGGCAATGTGAAATATTGATCAGACCTGTTGTAATTCTTCTAATAAGTCAACACGTCATTTAGACAAGATGGTTGTGTTGATACTTGGTACCTACCTAATGTGAGTATGAAGGCCTGGCAGAAATTGAACCCGGCAATTCGAATCCCTAATCCGGCGTACTGCCAGACATCGTAGTTGATTTTATCCTGGATTTGAAATAGGAGTCAGAAGTCGAAAAACCTCATGTTCAAAGCCATCATATTGTCAAATGATAAAATGATAATAATACCTGTACTTCTAGTTTTCGGGCCCAGTCGTCAAGAAAGTAGGTGGATATTAATTTTAAACTTGTACAAACTATTGTACTGACACAATTCGTACGTTATTAAATTAAGATCTATGTGTAAGGTAGCCTCTGCGTTGGCGTGAACACATCGTGGAAATCAAATCAATTGGCGTGAATTTTTGTGGAAAGCAACTTTTCATCTAATAAGGTAACAACTTTTCATCTGAAAAATTGTGTGGTTTGGGGTTGACATAGTCCCGCCCGAATTGCATTCTTCCCCACGAATCAATTCATTCTTAAAATCTTACACTGTTTTGAAGATGATTTTACCAATACATTATCTTAAAAATTTCTTTGTTAAGCTCCAGCAAAACAATTTGTTCATGCATTCCAAATCCTCCCTATTGAAACTTTTGGATCTAGTCTGTTACATTTCAGCAAGCTAATCGCCGAGTCCATCTAATCGGAATATTTACTAAGGGATTAACTACTTGAATTATGTATTTTTGAGATGCGAGCGTAGCGAGTTGGACACGGCGGGTGGCCGGGGGCCTGGCGGGACTATAACGGAAAAGGTCCCTAGTAGGAAAGACCCTACAAAGTGTCCTTAATGTCATCCATTAAAGATTTCTATAATCTAGTGAAGTACAAAGAAGCCACATGTCACGCCTAATTTGGCGGATAGCTCACTGCATTTCGTATCTCAACAGTGCTTAACTGGGGTGCCTTTCGTCGTTGTAGACGGACATACGTAACTGACATGCATACTTACAGCGAAAATTGAGTAAAGTAAACTTAATAGGTAGCTTCAGATTTTAGAAAAATACGTGAGTTTCTTTACCTACATAATTACGGCACTGTGCTTAGCACTTTTTGTGAAAATCACAAGTGACTACCGTGGTACCGAAGTATTACTGGTATACCTACCTATCTGTTTTTGGTAATTTTGTGAAACAGTTATCTCTTCTTCTGCAGTTACTATTGATCAACAATTGGAAGCATTCAAATACTTCTCCACTTACTTAGCAAGATAATCTACTTTAATTAACATTGATTGGAATTGGCTGAAGAAAAAATCCCGTAAACTGATTACCTATTGATATGAAGTTGAAAGTGATGTTAGGTATTCCCATCGAAAAAAAAGAAAAAGGTTTGAATGCCACAAATTCGTAATGTGAAAATTCGACTCGTCGATAGAAGCGAATTTCATTATCTATTTCAGGAATAATTTTCGTAGAGTTATATTATGCTTTTTGGTTGTTATTCGTGCTATTGATAATCGATTATGATTTTGTTGATTGATCATGAACAGCAACGCTGAATATATTTAATGGTATACCTACCTACTGTCCATGTTTGAAGCGGAAAAGTTAATTTGAACCATTGAAAATGGTGCACTATACGGATATATTAATTTGGATGTCCACGTCTTTCGTATCATGACACCTACGGAAACGATCCACAACTTATTCGCAACGCATCCCTAATAGCCTACATAACATTTTAACAATCCAGATGTTCTTGATTCCAGAAACCTGAATCTTTGGACTATCTAACCCTAAGTAACAACTCCACAAACTTGAGAAAGTACAAACAAGGAGTTATCGGTTTTATGGGGTTGCAGGTGGTGCGCAGGCTCTCAACTGGACCCCAGATCTGGAATAAGAAAGACGATGATCGTTGTAATAGAATCAAATGCTGGAAACCCAAGTGTGGAGCTGATGGGAGAGCCGCTTGCGCTGCTGTGTGTAAAGTGAAGCCTGTCTCAAGAAAACCTAGCAAAAGAGAGGGCATGAAATGCATCACCACCTGGAAGCCACCGGTTCCTAGTAAAAAGTGCCAAGGGATGGAAGATCGTTGCGAACGAGATCCCTGGAAACCATCTAAGGATCAACCCGATATAGTTTGTGAAGATAAGTGCAAAAGATTGACTATCGAAGAATGCAAGAAATTCGATAAATAATCTCGAATGCGTCGAGCAAGGGACGCGTAAAGAAAGAACTCAATAATCTTCTCAGAATTCAGTATACCTTACTAATTTTAAAAATGTCTACATTGGCATCATGAGGACGATAAAGATCGAGACTTGGCCATATTTGTGCCAGCTTGCATAACTCAATTCAATATCTACTGTACCTGGATCGTTAGGACGGAGCATTACAAAACCTATTAGAAGAATCTGCTATATATTGCGGAATGTTGAACTCGACAAAGAAGCCTAAGAAATCTAGGAGCGAAGATCTCTTATAGGTAATGATCTTGCCGATTACCTGGAGAAATGTCCCAAGGATCGACAGGAGTATGGATTTAAGGAAATCTTGAAGCAAGAAACAAGTGTTCGAGGCTTGTGAAAGCTATCCAGATAGTTGTATATTATTTTCAACATGGAACATGTTTTTGCCAGCATAATCCGGCCACAAATGAGACAAAATTACTATTAGGTACGTGAGATTTAGTGCGTTGCACTCCTACTTTCTGATGATTATCGCTTACAACCAAATTGTTGCTACGGAACTGTATCTTAGGCATTTATCATCCTACGAAAATCGTTCGCCAGTCGTTAGAAAGCTCTCGATTTACCTAACCGTAGCATTATGTTAACCACTGCGCAGTGCGTGGCCAACAATATGAGGTATGAGCGGGGTTGTATGAATAATTGTTTACACACAGGTAATCATTCTCATTCATTGAACATGATTGCAACCGCTTGTTAATTTCTGATGATTTCATTGAGCTGTTGGTGAGTCGTTGCGCTGGTGATAAATAAATAAAACAACTTGACATAGTAGTGATTACTGTTCACCGATCATGTTCACCGATTCCGTTCTTCTTCGGCAGATTAGGTATCTTCGTAGAGATCTGATGGTTATAATGTACATCATACTGTGTTAATATATTTCTTATGTAATGTGATCTCATTGCTTCCACCCTTTCAATCTGAATCCATAGAAAGTCATTACCCTGTGGACTCCATTCGAAATCAACTCACAATCAGCCTCTAGAGGTATGCGATCGGAGCGTTTATTTGAACAGGTGATTATGAGGAAAGTTTTGACAGGAAAGACAGAAGTAGTGTGCAGTAAGTTAACCATTTATAATTTTTGTTCAGAGTACATGTTGCCCTCCCTTGGATGAATGTCGGAAAAAATGCGCGCCGTGCGATCCACCACCGCCACCTCCCAGAAGGTAAAAAAGAACCGATATCTACCTAATGTTTTATTTATACGAAAGATTCGATCGTGTACTTAGTTATCACTAACAGTGTTGCCAGATAGCGGGATTTATCCCACGGCGTAGGGATTTTTCGGGTCGGATTTTGAGGCGGGATTTTTTCATTGAAATTCCTCAAAACGTAGGGATTTTTCGGACCGCCTCTTGTTCAATCAAACTACCCAAATAGGTAGAATAGTAAATAATGAAAGTACGTGTTTCCGTGGTTACACTCGACTTTAGGACCACCAGGAACATCCTGGTAGACAAGGGAAGGAGTGGATTCCATTGCTCAGTGGAGTAGATGCAATGCCTGGTCTATTTCTCCATTCCCCTACTAGGTTCATTACGATGTCTGCTCCGCTATATGTCAGAGAAACAATGAACTGTAACTCTAGAGAACACCACCAAGGGCCAAGTTCTAATGCCACTACTTGTTTGACCTGAACGTTTTTCTATGGTAATTTGGAAATAGGTACGATCAATTAACTGATTCAGGGTTATAAATAATTACCTAAATATTTTATATAGGTACTACATCTGAGTTATTTCATTTTTAAATTATAGTTCAGCGCCTATTCCTAGTTCACCTATTTCCTGTGCAATATGGAACAAGAGAGAAAGTGAACTTATGCGCGCATTGTAATATTAGCATATATCAAGCATTTTCAACTCCACCTCAGGTGTTGAATTATATTTCATTGTAGGATATTGTGATGCTATGGGGGAAACCAGAGGGAAACGTAGGGATATTTCGAGGGGTGTGGTGGGAATTTCCCATTCAGGCATCTGGCAACACTGATCACTAATTTCCATCATTCGTTGGTTTAGTTAAGTTGTGTAAACGGTATAAGATATGTAGTTTTTACAAGTCAGAATCAAGTCACAATCAGTATCGCCGTTATATTGCAATCAATTTCATCCCGTCTACCACGACTATTCTGTAAAAATATGAACTCTTGTCTGGGTTATGAGATTTTGTCTCACGTTGGTATGAATGACCATAGATCTTCATTACAATGCCCTCTTAATGAAAGCAGGTACACAACATAATTGATTTTAGCTCATCTATTATACCATGTGTCCGAAAAGTAACCTTGCCCTCCTACTTTTTTCTCTGCATCCTGTTGGGATAACGGGAAGTTATGTCGTTGTTCAGAATATATTTTTCTGGAATTACAAAGTACAGAACCGATCGAAAATACGTCTTTACGAATCAGAAACCTATTCGTAAAGCACACATCCACCTACAGACACACATACAACGAATTGGAGTTTAAACTGCTAATAGGAACTTGAAATAGAAATTCCTGTTTTAAGGTTCTTTCATCTTTGTTATTTGCTTCTGCGTAATAAATGTGGAATGAAAAGGAAGAAGTGGAGTGAGGCTTCGTCCTTGACGTTTTTATAAAATTTTGGAGATACTGATTAGGAACATTGGTATACAATTAAAACTTTAAATTATATGATTTCGTTGCCATTTATTCCCCCCCCCATATATATATATATATATATGTATATATATATATATAATTATATATAATCAAGAAATCCTCTCGTTATCAAGATATCCATTTCGGTGTTTTAAACCACATTTTCTTAGGCATTAACTCTCTTATTCCACACCTTGAAACGGAAATTTTGGAATTTGGGTCCTATCAAAATTTGGAACCTATCAAAATTGAATCGGTTGCCAATTTAGCAGCGTGGTAAAACAAAGTTGGTTGACAATCTGCGGAATATGACAAAATGTCACATACACATAGAGGTCTAACAGATTGATTTGAAACCGGTTTGTGTGTTACTTTCTCCTCGCATTCGATAGTTGTTGCGTCTTACAATCCAGATTGAAACCATAAGGATGTTACTCATTTTTAAGGACGTCTTATAAAATAAGGGGTAATTTAACAGACTATTATCATCCTATTGTAAAGGCAGTAAAGTGTCTAGTAAAATACCCTACTGTAATTTTCTAAATAATGACCTAGTTTGATTTTATCGGTGCAAAAGCCTCCAGAAGATGCCCTGCGAACCCTGCAAGGACAAGAAGAAGTTGGACGATGGATTAAAATGAAGGAGTGACTTCGGTTCCGATTTCTTGACATCGCCTAGTTTGATGGTAGCGTTGATTTTGTAATAGCGCCCTATTCACCGTTTTGTTATAACAAAGTTATGTTGCTGGTATAACAAAGAGAGAGTGCACAAATGAGTTTTAGCTAAACCACCGATCGTAACGTTTGTTTGTATTCAGGCATTTTTGATACCATAATAAGAGTAGCAAGTTTGATTTATTGCGAATAATTCCTGTTTGCACCAGGTTTATTGAAAAAACGTAATGTCAGTACTTAGGTACCTATTCCACCTAGGTATAAAGAGAACGCTTTTGCGTAAAAACTGTCTATTTAAACTACGGAATTATAACTGGTTAAGTTGGTTGGTTAGGACGGGAATGGTTAGAATTGGGTTGGAGTAGCTAATATGAACAGGATAAAGGAGAGGCTGTATGATTATTTATTTTATATTATTATTTAATACCACGAACAATTGTGTAATGATAGTAGGGAAGAAACGCCTAAAATATAGTATACCTATAATGTTAACATGATTTAAGGCTGACATAATTGAAAGACTTGAATTTTCTTTTGAATAATTCAATTTTAGTTCAACGTATCTTTCATTAAAAAAAGAAAAAATAAATATATACGTATGTAAACATAAGTTTTCGAGTTAAACCAAATGTATGTATGGCAATTTTAAAACTAGGAATCGGCAAAATATTTCCTATGAGGAAGAAGAGGAGAGTGATTTTAATAGGAAATTTCCTTTGTGGGCATACAATTCATGCAACATATGTACTCTTCATCTTATCTTCAATGTTTCACTGCACTCGTATATTACTCGCACCTTTGGAACTATTATCTGGTATGAACTTTCGGTACAAACTTTTGAGTAGCGGCGCTATCACATTACTTGACACAGATTAGTGTACTTTTAAAATATCTTTCTACTTTTCAAGTCTTGAGCATTTAAATGTACATCAGAGGTACAATAGGTTTGTGCCACAGGTTCTACATTTTAGAATTACGTTCAATGCGCTGGTAAGACTCAGTTAGCTATTTACTTTATTGAATAGGTACCTACTTATTTGTTTCAACTTATTTATTTGTTGTAGGCTCAAACAACGACGATTGGAGAGTAGACCATTCTAACTAAAGAGATCTGTTGATCTCATAATTAGTTCTGTGGTAGGTACTTGGATTAAAAAGTATTTTGGTTTATTGTAACTCCCTAAAGTTCACTCGTGGCGAATCGTCTGAAACAATAAAATCATAAAACATGGTGAATTCGTCTAAATTATTGCACAATTATTACAATTTACCTATACGCAGGGAGTTAATTATTCCCTAATTTTTCCATCCAGAGGTCTTCGAGACCTAGATGAAGGAATAGGTGCCAGCGCAGTAAGTGCAAAACCTGATGTTAATTTTTATCATCATGCAGCATACCCATGTAGCTGATCTTAAATTCTCTCAAAATGTATGGACTGGAATGTGATTTGGCTATTCTAGTTGAGGTGGTATAACCTGGAAGAAAGAATTGTATCCTGGATCTGAGCAGCGTTCCTCATTAACAGATAGCCAATGATTATCCCACTTTTCCAATAAGGTAGGCACTGAGTCCAACTTTTCTCTCGTCCCTTTGACCTATGACAAACAGATATAGCCTCAGTGAAAATTAATATCCATTTCAAATCATATTTCCGTATCTCTTAGTGAAACGGGGGTTTATAAAATTGCAGGTTTTGAGATAGGTACATCGTCTTCCAACACAAAACTGAACGCTTTTACTTTCAATGAACGCTGGGGAAGTTTTTATCGTTGGTATCCGGGTTTCGTTGATCTAAAAGGTTAATTTTGACCACTGTTTCGTTTCGTTCATGCAGGTTGACGCGATGTGAGCGACCAGGAGCCATGGACGATCCCTGCTGTCAACGCCATCCCAGATGTCCGGACCCCTGTGACAAAGACCCGCAGAAGGACAGCCCGTGCTTCAACGACTGCCCAGAGCGGCCTAGACCACCGGACCCCTGCAAAATTGAGGGGGAAATCTGCAGGTATGTAGCACTGAGAAATAAGAATAATCTCTCTTTGGTAACAAAGATACCTGTCATAAGGTGTAAGCGAAATTTGATTATTCGCTGAGCTGTGCATACTTTAGTGCAGGAAGAGAAAAGAAGTGTGATACCTGATGAATGAGAAATGAATGAGAAAAAAATGCTTTCAAATCCGTTCCCCTGTCGTTCTGCATAATTGAGTAATGAGAAATTATCTACTCCCTCATATAAAAGCCTATCAAAAACCAAGTAGATAGGTAGGTACTGGAGAAATATGAGCCAACATCAATCATGTCATTTTCTGAACTTGCTTTCTGCGACAGTGGGGAGATCACCTGTGAATGGTATTATTCTTCACTAAAGACAGCTGTCACTATGAATACATATGGAACGATTCTCCCTGAATGTTTCAATCTTCCATCTATTCTAAAACTAAACGGAAAGTTACGTTGATCCTGTTAATAGGCAAGGCATTAAGAGGATTTTGAGAATCTCAGAAATGAACTCCGTTCTCAAAAAGTTCCATTCGCAGTGAAAAAAAGTCTTTCTAGACTTCCCAACAGTTTGCATGAAATTCACTTGTTACTCTTTCGGAAGAAACAAATCCAATAAATTATTATACCTTTCATCAAAATTCAAAATAAGTTGAAAAAATGAGCTTAAGAACAATGACTCCACCCATTGGTCATGGTCCAGCAGTTTTTCGTATTGAACAATCAGAAACAAGGTGCTTCATTTTAGCCTTTGAAAAATCTTCCGCTTTGCCAGACTAGATGAACGAAATCATCGCTGTTATTTTTAACTAATTTAAATCAGGGTTTGAAAGACATATTATTATTGATAAGATTCACAAAAAGCTAGTATTAATTTTTTTTCCTTTAAAATCAGCTTGTAAGTAAAAGTCAATTATCGATGCGCGACTTGGAGTTTCAATGAAATCAAGAATGTGGGTTGTACCTACCTAATGTAGTAATGTGATTTTCGAGTGTTACGGCAAAAATTAAATGTCCTATATCTTTGGAATCATGATTTGGTATTATTTTTCAAATTAATCAACGATTGAGAGTTAGATTTATGTAGGTATCCATTGATCTTAATAAAGAAAATTATAGTTTTCATAAATATTCTAGTAATTAAAATTGAAAATCATGTAGTGATTACTTCGTTTTTTGAGTTACCATGAGTTATTTTCAAACCCTGATTTAAATCTGCAGCGAGGAACCTTGTGAGTTCAAGAGGCCGGAAAATTGCTGCTCTGAAGCGCCCGATAGAGACGTTAAGTGCTGCCCAAGGAAACAAAAATCGTAAGCTCTTCCGTAGAGGTAATCTGGTTATTTTGACACAACTAGTTGATGATACTGAATTAAGAGAACAACGAAAACAAATAATTTGAAAACGAGTAAAAATGAAAGAAAATCCTACTAGAATATGCTAATAGTCCAAAGCCAAGGCCGAAAATAGGTAGTCATTTTAGGAGAAGGTTTGAGATTAGTTTTTAAAAATTTAGTCCGTTTTGTGTGAGAAAATCTTTGTCTGCCATCTCGAAATTAGTGGAATACAAAACGGCGGCCTCATAAAGATGGCTTAATTTGCCCATTTTAAAGTTTTTCTCTAATAGTTACTAAATCGCACATCCTATAGAAATTTTCATACGCAGGAAAGTTGTGAAAGTTTGTGAAAGTTGAGCATAAAAAACTAAAGCCCCAAAAACTATGAATTATCTCCTGAAATACTGGAGTTATGGACAATCGGAAATCGGGCTAGCTGTAGGAGGATCCTCTACACCCCCCGTTTAGACTTTTGCCCTTAAAAATGATCTAGCGGCCTTAATTTTGATTTGATTCAGGTCTGCCAAAGCTCATTCGATTCAGAGTTAAATACTTTCCTAAGTTCATATCGAGGACGTCTTTGCTCAGACCGTTTCCTATTAAATTGGAAAGTAAAAAGCCATTTTTGAGAACTTCTTGTGTAAAATGACATAAAATTCACGAGTTCTGGTGTAAGTCAATGGGGAAAGGTCTCAGCTAAAATATGCTCGATATGAACTTTAGAAAGTATTTAATCTTGAGTGGAATGAGCTTTGGCAGACTGAAATCAGACCAATATTAACGCCACTAGATGATTTTGAAGGGCAAAAGTCTAGACGGGTGGAGGAGAGGGCAGGAAAGGAAAGGAAAAAAATTGGAACTTTTTGAGATTTTTAGCAATTTTTGAACATACCTACGCTACACTCGGATCAGGGGGCGAACCTCAAATTCGGTTCAGTACCCCGAAAAACATAAGGTAAGGTTGAACAAAAAACTTCTGGGGTTTTGATCTCGGAAAACCCATTCCTTACTGGACTATAAAGAATTTGAGTAGAATCTGACAGACTTTAACAGAATTTGAGGTGACCTTTACGAACTGTAGTAGGCCGAAACTGAGGAGCGATGATGAATGCACAAGCACACATTCAGAAAAAGTCATGCTAGACATGAGCGCAACCCATGAATCTATGGATATGTTTATGGGTTCATTATACTGTCGTGAAGGCAGAATGGAGGTGAGTGGTGGAGTTTGAGGGAAGTCTGTTGCGAACTTCCTCCACCAGACTCGCTCGACTCGAATCTATTTGCCCTCATCTGGTAGGTGGCACGTTGAATCTCTATGCTTGCCAGATCACGATGCTATGTGATTTCAGGGTTTCGCTTTTGTCCACAGGACTCATATGTGGAATTTTTCATGACCTCATCCGCTGATTTCACCATCTGGATAGTCTTTTATTGGACCTTGTAAGGGATCGAAACTTTGATGGTTTTTTCCTTTCCCTGGATGTAACCAGACTGTAAAAGAGTTGAATGACATATACTTATAACAATGTGGGAGCTTTTTCATGAGGCTAAGATATTCACCTATCTATGTGAACCCACTCTATTGATTGGCCACCACTACTGCTACAAATAATTGGGCTATTACACAGTACCTACCTCTCCTTGACACACAGCAGGTCACATGGGAAGGGTGGAAAGTTCATTCATTTTACCTCTTAAATCAGGTATAGGTCAATGCAGAAGGATTATAGGGCAATAACATCTCAATCCCAATAACGTTTCAAATTTGTGTCTATCAAAGTGTGAAGAAGAAGAAGAGAGTCATCAAGAAGGCCTGTTGCTTGGACCTGGACCCTAACTGGCCTCCAAAGAGGCGCTACTGCGAATGTGAAAGTCCCCCCAAGGACCCCAACGTGCCATGTCAACAGGCTCAACTTCCTAAGAAAGAGTTTTGGGATGGTCTCTGCTGATGGTCATGAAATGCCAAGAACTCCCATGCAATTATGGGCGAATGGCGAGTGTTCACAGCTTATAACGTCTTTGACTACGGTTCTTATTCAGAATAAACATTTCCACTGAAGAGGAATCTTTGGTATATAATTCTTGAAGTAGTGAATTGGTCAAGTTACTATGGGACCGCAAATTTACATTGCGATCAGAAAGGAGAGTTAATAAGTTCAATGTTAGAAAAACAATTAAGTAATATCGGTCTCTGAGGAATCTTGGTTTTGAGAGTCAAGATGCGCTAATGTTGGGTGAGGCACACAGCTTTCGGTATATTACTTATTTGAAATGTTTTTATTGTACGTACGCCAGCAATCTACGCTAAACAACTGTCTGATTCAATGAAATAAAATAAACCTTCGTGTAATAATTTGCGGCAGCACGTCATTAAGAAATTGCAAAGAGTTAATTCGCTATTATATGATTACATAATAGTAATTTTAATACTATTATCAATTTTTACTTAAGATTTTGTAACTATCAAGATATAAGTATAGGGGATCATATTATTGTCTCGCATGTTCCTCGAGTTTCATAAAAATTGTAGACGAAAGCTGTAGAAATAGTGCTTTCTTATTTTATATTTACGCCTGCGCAAATGTTTCCCGTTTTCTAGCAGTTCATTGAAATCGGAATGTAACAATGCCCGTTACAAGGATTAGCGTGCACTTGGCACGAAACATTGTTCTGGATCATCAGGCATTCCAAAGAAAGGATGTGTTTGTTGGACAGAACTGTTTGAGCACAGTTAATGGCTCAAATTTCAAAAAAGTGCTGCAAAAGTACTTAAAATGGCAAAAAAGGCTGAAAATTGATAAATTTATGAACAAAATTATTCTGAAAAATGTACCTTCTCAAATTGTATTGAATAGGCTATAAAATTGTTAAAAATTTAAAAAAATATTTTTAAATCCAAAAATTTGTTTAAAGCTGAATTTAAAAACGGATTTCCCGAAATCCGTGGTTATGTGTGGTTAACGATCTCTTTGCAGAAAACTAATTCGAAACTTCAAAATAACTTAACATAAACTTACCTAATACGAAAAATTACGAAAATTCGCTCATACGATTATGCTGCATGACGAACTTAGCGGTTTTTTGAGCCAAGTTTGGTCCAGTTGTACGGCGTTGTAGAAGCTTCGGACGTTGTACGGCGCGCCGTACGGACGTATGAGTTGTTGAATTTGTCGAGTGCTCTTACACTTCCAAACGATACTTTTTGAAAATTTCGATTATATTATCAAGAATTAAGTGAATTGGTGTGATAGCCCTCTTGAATTTCACTGCCGTTGGACCATTAGCATATAACTTTAACCAACTTTACTTAATTTAGTTGCATTTGGTCAGCAACTAATTTAATATACGGGGTGTGCTAAAAGTAACCCCTCCTTCCTAAACTTTTCCCAAAATTTTTGATATCGAAGTGAAATTTAAGAGCATTTTTGTGGTGCCTGCTACTAAGTTTTGAGCAAATGCAAATCAGAAAAAAATTCTGAAGTTTTGGGAATACCCAAAGAATAAAGGGGTATTGGGTACGTGAGAAAGTTTCCCATTTTTTTGCCGAGTGTCACTTCGTTTTAAAGATTTTTAGTGCTGAACACGATGATGAAGCCAGAATCGTGATGTACCTATTATTCCGTTTTCGGATTGGAGAAAAGGATGAAACAGGATGAGCCATGAAGAAAAGCGATTCCTGAAAATAATAAACCAAAAGTCTCGCTTCTTCTTGGTGCATCAGCTCCAATCCGAGAACGGTATAAGATATCGCAATTCACCATCGCGTTCAGCACTCAATCTTTGAAATGAGGTGTCACTCGGAAAAAATGGGAAACGAATGTTCCACGTACCTACCCAATAACCATACCCCCCCACCGGCTTTTGGTAGTCCAAAACTTTTGATTTTTTCATTTGCTTAAATTTAGTATTAGGCACCCCAAAAATGCTCTGCAAGTTTCAGTCAATATCTCAAAAATTGTGGAAAAAAGTTAGGGGGGAGTTACTTTTGGGACATCCTGTACGTCCAAATGTCCTTACTAATACTCACGACTTTTATATGGGATGTACTAACTATTTTGATGTGAAATATTGTAGTAATACTTTTTATAGTATGTCTGGCAACTGCATTATGTTGGTACTTTTGGTCGAAACGAACTATACCTATTTACGAAACAGAGCAAAGGCACTGACGCGTTCGCCCCTGACATTGACGAAAAGAGACGTTCCGCAAGTCGATCAGCAGATGCGCTCCGGCAGGTGGTTGATTCCTCACTCTCCGAGTTGGAGTCTCCACAGCGACACAGACAACAAAAAACTGCCGGTGGGGGCGTCCCCAAGGCCCATCCCCCCTTCACACGACGGGGTTTTTTATCTTTTGTTGAGCTCATCGTGAGCGATGGAAGGGGAGACGAGTCCTCACGAGCGAAAGCACAAGTCGAACAGTCTGCCCAGTGATCATTCGCTGATCGAGTTTTGAGCGTTTATCGCGTTAGTGAGCGAACAGTGTGATCGAGCGCTCTCAGGATGGTATGCTCGGTCACGTCGCACGCTCAACGGTAAGAGCGCGAGCACGCGGGAAATCAGTTATTCGTACCAGTTCGTAACCTTTTCCAGGAAACATGAAATTCGCCGAGCACCTGACTGCGCACATCACCCCAGAATGGAGGAAACAGTATATCAATTACGAGGTAAATAACGAAGTTTTCTCGTGTAAAATAGCAAAAATACTACAATATTAGCAACAAATTTTAAGATTGTTATCCAGTTATAAAGCAGAACTTTATTATAGAACGTGGATCATGCTCAGGATGGGTCCGTACAATGTCATTCTATGTCATCCGTCCCATAGAAGCTCCTTCTCAAAATGTCAGTACCTACCTATCCTAGTTTTATTACAGCATATGAGCTAATCATTGTTATTCAGCAAAGAGCAATCTCAATTTCAAAATTCTGCAAAATTCAGGCAAGTGAGAGAGAAGCTACTTTGAGATAGGTACTTATTTGATCCATGAACATTTGAACCGGTTTTGAGAAGAAGCATTATTTCAAATGTCAGTAGTGTGGGTTGGCACTAATTCAGCTTCAAATATTACCAAGCTGATTACGGCAGCTTCAGGCCTTATATTTTTATCTATTAGTCCAAAAGGCCTCAAATTCACCAGCATGAGTTAACAGGAACAAATTAGCTTTCACTCAGCGGACCGATGCAGCTTCGCGCCAGGCAATTTTTGACAAGCAATCCCTAAGAAGCTCAGTTCCAAATTTAACCACCATAGGTTGAATATGAAAGGAGTCAGCTTCTATTCAGTTGACCGGGGCAGCTCAGTACCATGTAGGACGTAATTTAACCAAAGATGCCTCGTTTCAAATTTCTCCAGCATAGGTTAATAAGAAAGACATTGGCTTCCACTCAGCTGGTCAGGGCAGCTTTGCTTCTTGCAATTTTTACTCTGCAGTCCGAAAAAAAAGTATTACATCGAATCTATACAACTTATTGTCAAGCAATGAGCTTGGCTGAGAACGTCAGTATCCCGTCTGAAAATGAATTGGCAATTAAAAGTCGTGTTGATGTTGTTTTTATTTCAACTTATTGGGCACGAACGGATGAACGTTCAATAACTCGGTGTCTCATTCGAAATGAAAGTTATACAAAGCAAATAGAAAACGCTACAAATTATTACAAAAAGGTTCATTATTTCCATAGTAAATAGCCCTTCTGCGCAGATCTCAGGTCTCTACATTATTTGAAACGAAGCCTGTGGTGCTTCATTATCCAAGCATGTAACAATACGAAGCCCTACCGAAAGGAAAGTACCAAATGGAACAAATAAAAACCTATCTAACCGCTTCTCTAGTCTAGTATATGTGACAAAAGTTATAATAAACTAGATTTCTATTGTAATTATCACAGTTGGTTTAATGGTCGTTTTTTATAAAGGGGTATTCATTCGTGTTTTCATTCCCACTTTGCTCTGGGATTATACGTATCCTTAAACGTAAACCAGCAAATTTTGAGCAAAGTTGGGTTAATTTTTATTTTTTGAGTCGATTTTAAATGTGAAATTCCATATTGAAAATATTAAATCAATACCGTGGTCTTCAATACGATGCGGAACATGTGCAGAAGCCTGTGGTGTCCCTTCTTTTCCCCTTAACCCTGAACAATGGACAAAAAACTTCCGTTAGATTTGTACCTTGGGAGAGGTCTCCAACAAAGAGCGGGCAGCAGACGCTACTTACGGCTCTTGGAGGAGAATCTCTAGATGGTTTTTATCTTTTCAATGTTGACACTCGTTATCTGAGCACAGAAGGCTAATGATATCGTTCGACACAGATATAGAAATATTCCCAGCTAGAGTTGTAACTATGAGTAGCTCTTTTTGTTTACTGATCGTTCGTAGGTGTTGATTCGTGAATAAATGAACAGTTCCGGTCCTTGAGACCGGCGCACGGAATGAGATGAAGATGTCTTTAAAATGCATACCATTTAGGGATGGAATATTATTTAAAATAGTATTTGTAAAATTATAAAATTCGACAGTATACTGCACATGAAACGAGAAGGTCAGAAACTAAATTCCCAAAGTACAAAGCACCAATTGGGATGTAATTTGATAGTCTGATGGATTGGAATTCATCACTTTTGAACTCAAATTCGTATTCAGCGCCAGATAAACCTATGTTCTCCCAGTTTTAGTTCCAAATTCTGATTAGTTTTATTTTAAAATGGTTGAAGGCAGTTTTGACGTCGCGATTCAGGAAACTGAGAGAAAGAATAATATTATTAAATAAATGACATATTTATGTATCGCGTTCTAGAAGACTTGCTTGCCCTTTGCCGATCGACAGATACGCATCATATAACACATTTTTAAAAAGCTCTCATCGATTTCATTCAGTTGAAGTATTAGATATAAGAATATATAATAAGAATGAAATATTTTAACATGTATCATGTTTTAGCCCTGGGGTCCTAGCAATTTTTGCGAGTCAATTTTGCGCGTCAATTTTTTTCCGCGCAATACATAGTGGAGAGACGTACGAAATTTCGAGCGTCGATTCCGAGCGTCGATTCATCCGCACACGAAACATATAGTGGGGAGATATTTCTCCCTGGGGTTCTAGCAATTTTTGCGCGTCAATTTTGCGCGTCAATTTTTTTCCGCGCAATACATAGTGGAGAGACGTACGAAATTTCGAGCGTCGATTCCGAGCGTCGATTCATCCGCGCACGAAACATATAGTGGGGAGATATTTCTCCTCTGACCAAAGAAGAGTGTCACTCTTTGGTCAACGTACGAAATTTCGAGCTTCGATTCCGAGCGTCGATTCTTATTTCTGTTCTAGAACCAAAAATTTCAACCATGTGTCGTGTTTTTGACGAAAAAAACAGGAAAAAAAAAACAAGTTCATAGAATTTCGAATCAATATCGAGGAGAAAACATGATACATGATTGAAATTTTTGGTTCTAGAACAGAAATAATATTTTACAAGAAAACTTTCTTAAGTACCTACTCTATATTAGGGAAATGGATTCCTAGGGGGCAGCTTGTCGATATCAAATGCCTACCTATTCACTTAGGTTCCACAGCATTAAGTTCCTAATGGGCCACCAACTTATCATTCAAGAAGTTCCATTTGATCAGAAATTGAGAACAAATGAAGGAAGTTTCCGTAGACAGTTTGTTCAAGTACGAACTGGACTTAGCCGAAAACTATATTCTGAACAGTGCGTGATATTTCATGGGAAATTATGGATAGATAACAAGAAGGACATACATCCGCATACTTCCTCAGGGAGTTTTAAAAAGGTGTACTTAATAATGCACGTCATTGAACATTTTCAACCCGTCAAAAACTTGTTGTATATGGGTTAAACTAAAGACAGGGAAATTTAAAAATTCTAATTTGGGGGCCTATGTATGTACATATAGGTACATACATTTCAAATCGGGGGATATCTATGTATGTATATGTGGCCTGCACATATACCTGCCAACTTTCTACGTAGTGCAATGCGCGCATTGTGTGCGCGCTTAGTTTCACCCTTTCATCATGAACATAAAGAACGAAGTTGAAGTGTAACCCGGCACAACAAAAAATTATTAAAAGAATAGGTTCAAAACAATCTCAATAATGATAATTCGATTGCGATTAATATATCAATTTAATAAATGAAATTAAGCAAACGAAGAAATACACTTGACTGATACTGATAATCCAAAGGGTCGAAACGCTTGAGCATTCGATAGCACGTTTTTCTCATTTACGTAGGTTCGCTGTCTCGATGGAAGATAACAATTTCCTTGAAGAGTTTTTCATTTAGATATCGCAGTGAATGGGAAACCAACGCAAATAAACTCATAAAGTGCAAACGTAAGATGTGAGTGTTTATATTCAAACAATATTGACCGTATTCATAATAATTAATATGTATATCACAAGCCCTCACATTTACCATTTGAGAAATAGGCACCCACATACACTCTTTGTGTGCATTGTACTATATTGGTAACTGGTAATAGATGACGTGTAGTGTGTGTATTTTGCTAGTAGGTGTAATTCATCTATGTGAGTGTGCCAATAGAACTAAATGCGGCAACGAGCATGTTAGTACTGCAACTCCTTGAGTCACAAGGTTTGCGAGCTGGGGGTCATCGTGAAATTTGCACATTACGAAAAGTGTAATACGATAAGGAAAAACATCTGGTGCGAGACTTTAACACTACTTTCCTTACTTGTATTCATTTTACATGGATGCTATCATGATGGATCACATCTTAGAGGGATGGGGTTGTTATTCGATTGTTTGATTTTCAAGTAGAGGACTCCATTAGTCCAGAAGTTTCTTCAGGTGGCTGTCAGTAACAGACCGATGAACACCGATTGTATGACTTCCTGTATTTACTTTTCGGGCGAGTAGGAAAGTGATGACTGTCTTCGAACCATCCCTAAAAATTGAAACAAACTCCTGGTTTTGGCAGAATATTAAACATGAATAGAGTAAATTCAACATTGAAAACTCTTGCTCGCCTGATTTGTTGAAGTTCGAATCAATTTGAAAAGCCAGCTCAATCACTGTTTTGTCGTACAAAAACTCGATAAGTTATGCTTCATTTTAAATGTTTGCGGCGGTAAGTGGTTATTACTTTTCGACCTGCCCGAAGGGTAATTATAAGAAAGTCGTGCGATCTTTTTAAAAAAAATCTCTTCAACTCCCACAATACATGTGTATAGCTAGACCATATCGATTGCTATACCTATAGCTATACCTAGGCCATAGCATATAGCTAGACCAAACACACATCTATACGAACGGAAGAGATTTATTAACGTATAAACAAAGTAGCGATGTGAAGCTAACATGAGTCATATAAAGTAAACGATAACTGTCTATTTTAGGTACAAATTTTGAATTTGATATTTTGAATTTCGTCTCGCAGAAGAAGCCCCAGTTCCTGAGGAGAAACGTAGGAGATTAATTTAAAAACAACTTAAGGACAGAAAGGCCTTTATTTTTGTGAAGTCTTACTTCTTCTGTCTTCTCCATCTTGGTGTCATATCGTCGGTTTTAATAAGTGTTGAATTTCAATTCCTGACACCACGCGGAGGAATAAATGTATTTTGATTCATTTTGTTTCGTCTGGAGAGCGGAAATATAGGCGTATAGTCTCGAGCTCTCGAGTCCAGCTGAACACTTGCCACAGAGAACAATGATACCGATCTGCATGATGTTGAATAGCAGATTCCTGCATGGTTGAGTTGAGTTGCGTGGTGGAGTTTTAACAAAGACGTTACGGTGGTTCACGGTTTGTTGGAGCACGAGTTAACTGACCTGCCTTTAACCGGTCATTCAAGACAGCCTAACTGTAGGGTGAAGTCATTGACATAGAAGATCATCTTCCAGGCCGAGAAGATCATATTATTGATGAGTGCAGTATGAAGAGGCTTTAATTCCAATTTTGGTCGATTATATGATGCAGATGCTATATACTGGCATTCTAAGAGCTGTTTCCCATAGAAGGTTGATACTGGAGAAAATAGATGTCGTTGCTCTGTAAATAACAATTGAAAAAGGAAAGAAATGCTTCATTCCTTGTGGTGGTCGGGGAAAAATCAAACTCCAGACCGGAATCGTATGAAGTTGTGATTCATTTGACATTGATATCACACGTCTTTGGGCTGAGTCAGTAAAAAGTTCTCGAACACGAAACAGGACCACAGGACATGTCACGTTTTTCCCCCAATGATTTCCGCTGACAACGGAGTCAGAAAATGTAACTCCGTCAACTTTCATGCGATGGAAATGGTTCACCATTCGGTGTAAAGATTTAATCTAATTCTGAATTTATGATAATATCTCGGGCTGCCTGAACTGCTCCAAAAATAAAAGCAGCTGAGCTATATGCGAGGTTATTAATGAACTAAATATGTACATAATTCTCGGATTAGTTATATAACTAGATTTTTTAGTATCGTCGGTGGGTCTCCCACAGGGTTGCAATTTGTCAGCAATATTATCTTCTTGTTGGAGATATGGTTCCTGAAGCCTCTGTAGGTGTCCGAATTCCCGTATACGCTGATGAAGTTTGCTTATAAGCTCAGCGCACATTAGAGCTTCTTTGCATATCTGTTTGCAAAATTGTGTTAAGTTTTTGTACCAGGTGGGTGTTGCATCCAGGTATAACCTAGATATTTAATCTCATGCTGAAAGGGCAACCTGGAATTAAAGAGGAGGGTTCGGAAAGACCCTTCAAATCTCTTTTCCAGGAGCATAGATTTGTTGAAGGAGCTTCAGAGTGCGATCACTAATTTTCTTCCGATATGATGGTGTCACGTTGTTACATTTCGAAGGAAAACACTGAATGTGAATACCAACACTGAATCATTCATTCATTGAAACCATTGCAATAGGTACGTACCTAGTTTAATTTTCTATGAAAATTCGCTAAAATGGATGCCAGTTTATCCGATGGCTGGTTAAGGCAGGGTAGGTTAAAAGACAAGGTGACAAAACACTGAAAATAAATTAGTTACCCTCATTTCAGTTTAGAATGCGAACTGGTTGGTGAAAAAGAATCAGAGAAATACAGTACCTAGATACCCCATTGGTACACCACTGTCACTGGACTCAACTTGTGCTGCTTTAGTTCAGTAAAACTGTAAGTCGTTTTTAGGGGAATACAAATTCCCTTCATACGTAGATATTAGTGTTTTCAACAACGACGGCGAGCACCCACATGCATGAATTGGATATTCATGAATTCAGTGACCTGAAAATCGGTCACTATCTTGTTGGTTATCTAATATTCAGGTTTGGGTCAGGTTTTTAATAAGCTACCTACACTCTTAGTATGCTCATGATAGCTACGTCATTTACTGAATCTGGATTGGATATTCAATGAAACTTCCAGGTGGGAAGGAATTTAACAAATTCGTTAGGTATTTCAATTGTGATATTGTTAAATGAGAGGAGGTGAAATTATAAGAATACCGGCATTATCTCACACTCTTCTTCGACCAGTACTTAGTTCTCTCTCTAAGATTTTTCAAAGTTTTGGCAACAAAACCGGCCTGACTGCAGCATGATCATAAGAGCGACTTTTCGTAAATTCTTGTCGAATTATTTTGAAATTTGAGCACATTGAAATAAATTGTTTCGGTCGTGTCCTGGGGATTTTTTCTTCCGAAGCTTCAATATTTCATTCTGAACATCCTTTGTACAGAAAAACTGAGAGAATGATGACAGTTGTAATGGCTGCTATAGAGTTTTGGAAAGTTCCTCATCAAATGAATTATCCACAGACCGGTTTGGTGAAAATTGGGTTTGCAGTTCTAGAGCAAATAAGTTAGCCTTACCCAGATTAGTAGTAATCCACCAATTATTTTGCTTCAACGCTGGTATGAACCAGTGCTCTCTCAATAAACTTTTGGTCTTCTGCCACAAATAGCAGTTCTTTGCACCCAGACGAATAATTAGTTGTTCTTTTTCATGATCACGAATGTTTAGCAAGGTTTTTTTCAGCTTTTCTGTGGCTTTATTATACACACGCTTTTGGGTTTCTTGTGTGAATTTGGAGCTGCGTGTAGATCCAGACTTGTTTTGCTTGTTTTTTTTTTTATTTTATTTATTATTTTTTTTCCACAACAAGGTCGAGAATTTTCTGTGGTGAGTTTCTAAACCGGTTTGGGAAGACTTGCGGTTTTTCAGTAATTATTGCGGCAAACTGGATATCATGCTTTAATTTCAACACGGCTGCGTCGAGGTCAGTTTGGGTTTTAAGAGGCTTACTTAAATCAGTTATTAAATCTAATGTGTTTGTGTATAATTCCCAACCCATTGGTGCACTAGCTAGTGACCTACGCTGATTTTTCAATGTTGCTACTGAATTAATAGTGATGATGACCGGCAGACGATCAGAGGGTAGCTCGGGGATGACTTCGAGGATAGGGCTCTGCAGGGGAATATTCTTAACCAAGGAAAAGAATTCATCAGGAAGATTTGTAGTTTGCTCGAGGTAATTTGTGGGCTCAAAAGGATGCACAACAGTCATCCCCTGACGCCGTACCTCACTGGCTGACATATTTTCTCGAGAATTGGCAACAGCAGAGCCAAAAAGATGATTTTTGGCAATAAAATCTCCGCCAATGATGAATCGCGAACCTAATTCGTGAGTGAAAGCCCAGACGTCACTCGCATGAAGAGCATTTGCACCTGCAGAGTAAAAGGCAGCTATTTGAAATGTTACCCCATTTGCCTCAATTTGTACCCTAGCTATTTGCATGCATTGCTCCATTATTGGGAGAAGTGGATGATATTTTGCGTCGTTTCTAATCAATATTGCAGCTCCCCTCTTGTGGGCATCATCAGGATGATCTGCGCGATGACAGGTATAACCTCGTACATGTAGTGATCTCTCTGGAAACAATGTGGTCTCAGACGCTAACAGTTTATCAATTTGGTGGCCATGCTTCGTGCATTCCAAGTGCCAACTCTGAGAGGGTGGCTTTGGAATCAGTTAAACATTGTTATTCAAAAGTTTAGGTATAATTTGCACCAATGCCTGAACTAGAGGTTGTAAAGTAGCTAACAATGCATCAATTTTCCCCGTGAGACGCCATAACATTTTCATTACTACGTGAAGATTCAATATTTTTTGTTACGCGTCATTTTGTTAACGAAGATCCAACAACCGCTTCATGCTGATCGTTGGGTTGATTAGTGAAATTAGAGGTGATTGCAGATCCGTGTGAGTATTTTGAGAACTGACCTGTATAGGTCCGTGAAGGTGGTGGGCCAAATTTACTTTTTTGTACAGCTTTATGAGTAGGACATATTTTATAGTTTGCCGTGTGGTGGCCACTGCAATTTACACACTTTGGCTGCGCTTTCTGATCCAATTTGCAAGCAGTGGTAGCATGATCACCTTCGCATCTCACACAGCGTTGTGGTCTATTGCAATAATTTTTGGTATGACCGAACGGCTGGCAACGATGGCACTGCGCTACATTCCGGCTCGATTCAGGAGGTTCTACTTTTACTACTGCCCCCTAGAGCCGATCCATATTGAAAATTTCATTATTTTTGGGGTTTTGTTTCAAGTCCACGAAAAATAGTGGAAGAGGACTTTTTGAGAGGGATGTAATACTGGGATCATTTGGGTCGGTAAGAATCCCTTTTCAGTAAGCTTTTTGTTAATTATTTCTACATCACTGGAGGGATGCCGCCCCCGTATCACCACACGGTATGCACGTTCTTAATTAGCCTGACACGTGTAGTATTGGGCATTTTTTGATTTTAGATATTCAATCACTTTGTGGTTGTTCTCGATGGTTTGTAAGGCTAGCTTCACTTTACCATTTGTTGCTAAGTATTTAACATTTTCAACACCAAGACCCTCCAAACTGCGTTTAACCACGTTTATATCCGTAACGTCTAGTAATGAATTGGTGGGGGACGAATGGATTTTATACAGGACTGCTCCTGATTATCCTGATTTTCGTTTGTCTCCATTGTTTCTTGACATGAGGCGAAGGAATTGTGGACTGGAATCACCCCATTATCCGTTTTACGCCGTTTTGCGGAATTTAAATCGACAAATCCCAATTCATTGGGAGAGTTTGGACCCACGCGAACCCAACAGGGCTTTGAGTGTTGTTTACAAAGCATGGACAGAATACAAAGATAACTGACCACGCGTCGCACGAATTTATAAACTGATAATCAAACAATCGTTACCTGTTAGATAAGCGATCCTCACCTCGCGACCGCTGGAGGGCATCTGCTCATTAGGTATGAGCGAGTGTTTTATCGCCCGTTCAAGGATACCAAGGATAGCCGTTTCCGATGGATACATTTCTTTTTTGGTAGTTACTACAATAGATTCCTCGAAATAAACAAAGGATTCCTTGTCGCATTATGAATGGAAACTTTGGGAGACAACCTACGTCAATGACTCACTACCGTCAACTCATACAACTTTGTGCCACTTTTTTGGTTTTTTGAGCGTCAGAACTTTATTTGTCGTCGTATCTCGTTGAAATGTTTACCCAAGATACTTACACATCTCAGTGATCAAATGTCGCTAAGGAAAAAATTCCATCTGTTCAGCGACTAGAATGGGAACTATTTATTCGTGGCACATTCATTACCCCAGGAAGGTGCAACTTTGAGCCACCATCTTTTTTAGCCTATAATGAAATGAAAAACCTAATGTGGCTCATTGTGGCGGTCTGAATCTTGTTAATCAGCATGTTGACTTTGCAACGTAATACAAAAACAAATTTGCCCTCGGAATTTTTAGTGTTTTTTCGATTTTTTAAACAAGGTGAATATAAAAATCAATGCAAGGCAACTTTCTGTTCGTTTTTATTATAAAATCTTAACAATTCATACAAAAATATCCCAAAAAATCTTCAACTCGTCCAGCCACCTTTCTCCGATTCTGAGCACCCATTTTCTGTAAAAATACAACGAGAAAGCATTAAATTTTATTGCAGAAATAATAAAAAAACGGTGGCACAAAGTTGTACCCCTAAGTTCCCGTTTCTAACATATCGGGTCATATCATAGAAACAAACAAACTTCTGATAACACCAAATACTGTAATTGGTAGCTGACAGTATAGGGATGAAAATATGAACTTACCAGACTATTCAGAAATCCGCAGCATACTCATCCAAAGGAGACTCCCAGCACAAACTGAACAATTCCCTTTTAGTGGACTAGAGAAAGAGCTACCTTGCCGGCACTGAAATTCACAGGGAAGACTTGTGGAAGCGTCGGCATCCTCTTCTACCATCCCGCTGCTCGTGGGAATTTTTTCGAACTAATAACTTCAAGTTTGTTACCGTTAGAGAGCATAAGGTTCAAAAAACGAGATTGGCACAATGTTGAACGGGGTGCACAAAGTTGTATGAGTTGACGGTACTATACTACCTAATATTCCCCGTGTCCATTGATTTTCATAATTCACTCTCTCGGTTTTCCCATGTAATCAGTCAGGTCTTGGATCGCCTTCCAAGTTGGGCGGGCATTATAGGTACCTACCTACCTACTTTATTCCCATGTAGATGTTTGGAATTAGTTGGTGGCAACAAACCACAAAAAAGACTTAAAGTAATGTAGTTAATTTGGTAGTAGGTAAATCCTTGTCACACCCAAAACTATACCAAGTTTTAGTCCGAGTTTTATAAAGTGTGCAGGAGTTGTGAGGGTTAGTCCCCAAATGATGTCCTTCGGATTTCATTACCATTTGATAGATAGGATTGGACATTGTCAGTTAGTGCCATACTCGAACGTTAATATATTATAACGTCGATTTCTCATCAGTCGTTGGTCGGATTTTGTTCAAAATCGGTAACTAGTTGGGTAGGAATATGTTCTATACGAATGCTCTATAAATTATATCGCGATTTGTGGAGTAATAACTGTTGCGCATGCGCAAAACTAATATTGATTGACACATGCATAAATCCGAGTCTAATACAGCGATTTTGAAGAAATTCTCAGGGATTGCGCGGGTGAGCTTCTAGACGGTGCCCTATAACTTTCACTACCGCAGCATAAATATCAGTTTGCACGCATGCGCAAACGTTTATTTCTTTCTCACCACCTATTGGTCCGATTTTGTTCAGACTCAGGGAGTAGATGAGGAAATTCCCTATGAATTATATCTAATTATAATTCACCAATATATGAATCATAATGGTAGAGTAATAAAAATAGCGCATACGCAAAACTAAAATTGATTGACACAGACAAATCTCTGAGACTAATGGACCGATTTTTATTAAGTTTTCAGGGATTGTGCGGTTTAGCTCCTAGACGGTCCCCCATGAACTTCCCGTTGGATTAATAGTAGTCCGTGCGCATGCGCAAACGTTAATTTCTTATAATGTAGATGTCTTATCGTCTATTGGTCCGATTTCATTCAAACTCGAGATGTTGTTGGGTCCCTTTGTATCTTATCGCATTTGCTTAAATAAAAGGTAACTATTGCGCACACATTGGATGACACTCCTAGAATAATGGATCGATTTTGATGACATCTTCAATAATTGAATAATTATTATTGTGTGGATTACCCCTTATATAATTCCGCACATGCTTACATGATTTTGCATTCTAGCATGATGACAAATTTATTTGATGTTGCTATATTTTGTATTCAATCATTTCGACTCGTCCTTTGTTCTTCAACTAATTCTATACATCCATGTTACAATATATGTGAGAAACCTATACTGCCCACCTAACTTGGCAGACGTTTTTGAAACATGCTTGTAAACATCTTTTCAATAATACAAATTTGGAAAGTGCAAAACAAGTGCTCGAATTGAAATAATGTCAAAATAAGTAAGTTTATTTACAGGTATTTCTGTCAACATGGACAATTTATTAGAATATAAATTAGATAACACCTAAGATCGTTCTGAAAGACTCGTTACTTTTCATCATTGATGCGGTGCGTACCTAATTCAAAATTTCTTACGAAATGAAAGGCTGCAATGGTTACCTACGCATTGTTCTTCCTTGAAAACTTGTAGAAGATTCAACATTCCTGTATAATATGTTGCCTGGTACTATTGCTGCTGTAAAGTATCTACGGTCTGAGAACTGGAGAGAAACTTGCAACTATACAAATCCACACTGAAGAAAAAGAACTGCATAGGTACACACGAAGCAAACGTACAGGTATTGTACCTACCTACCTAAACGCACTAGAATTAAACCTAATCGCTGTTTAAAAATGTTCTTCTGCTCGGGAATCAACAATTTATTATACATGACTCTTGGCCGACGCTGAGGTAGGTAGGTATTTTTCAATAGTTTCCATGTGCGTGTGACTACCTAGTTACTGACTAAAGAGAGGTAGTTACAACAATTACCTACCTATTTACTTTTGTCACTAAAACCCGGAGAAGGATCCAAGGCAAAATTAGGCGGGTAGCATTTAAATGTTACTGTTACGACTACATGTATAGTTCGGTACTTACGTTCGAATGATCAACATAAATTATATCGTTAACTTGTTGTTAACTTGAAGTATGGGGAGGTCTTGAACTTGGTGGTTGGCTATAAAACCTTTAGTTCGAGGAGTCCTGTTTGGATGTCTAAGGGTGCGTACCACCATAGGGGGTTAATCCAGAGTCCAGAATCCAGATCGTGCTGGTTCATTCATAGTTGCTCCACTTTATTATACCATTGATGGTGAATGCCCTTGGGCCAATGGCAGGATGTGCGCATGCGCAAATATGAAATATAGCCCTATTTTGCGTTTTAACACAGAATCACATACAGGGTGTCCCAAAAGTAATATCCCCCCCCCCCCAACATTTTCCCCACAATTTTTGAGTTTTTGAAGTGAAACTTGGGGAGCGTTTTTTGGGTGCCTTCAAGTTTTAAGCAAATGAAAATCAGAAAAAAAATCCCAGTTTTTGGACTACCCAAAGGAGGGGACTAAGTATTGGGTACCTAATTTGAAAAAATGTTTCCCATTTTTTGCCAAGTAGCACTTTATATTAAAGGTTTATTAGTGCTGAACACGATGGCGAAACCAGTATTGCGATATCTTATTCCGTTCTCGGATCAGAGCTGGTGAACCATGAAGAAGCGCGATTTTTTTATTTATTTTATTTTATTTTTTCAAAAGATATTGGTACTGTTTGAAAAAATCGCGCATTCCTCAACTAGCCCATCCAACTTAGCAGTCGTTTTTAATGACCAAAAACAATGGATCGCAGCAAGCATGAAGTAATAGACAATATTAGTTTTAACCGACTATCTTGTCTAACCTACGAATCTCTTCACTACTATCTCACTTATGCAGACCCACTTAACTAACGATTTGGCGCCAAATTACAGATCAAAACTCATCTAATATTGACAATAATTCCTACTGATTTTTAATCTCATTCTCAAGGTCCTCAAGGTGTTTACCTTAAGAGGATTAAAATCACAAGTAAAGTGACCACTTTGATTTTGACTCTTGAGCACGTCGAACTCGTGAGCTGAACATTATGGAATTTCTTTCTGGGAGGGGCTGGGGGTTTATAATTACAACTGTCACATCACAATTGATTGTGTTTTATCGCAACTCGTTGCAATGTATACTATTTTGCAAATAAATAATGTGATTGATTGATTGATCACAAGTTATTGTTAGAATTGTTCAGTAACACTATTTTCAAATTAAATTCATTTTTGGTATTATTTACTCCCTGAGTGCTGCTTATTCCAATAGTAACACAATGATAAAACTGAAGGTTGTCCTATAAAAAGTGTAAATGTCGTAATGGGAAGAAGATTAATGAGAAGACTATTGTTCTAGCCGTTTCAGCCAGATAAGGGAGACGCCAACTTCGAAATTACGAAACACAAGATATAACATGATATGATAATGTTAAAATCGTTGTAAGATTGACAATGCAGGTAGGGTTAGGGTTAGAGGTATCGTATATAACACCGTATATCGAACAAGTAACATATATTATTATATGTTATATAATATATAGGAATATATTATATTCCTACTAGAAACAAATACATTCCAACATTAGGTACCGATTACTTTTAAGAGAGACTGCATATAAATTTTTCATATTCTTAATATTAAATATCAGGTTCTTTATACTTTTCTTATTAGCTTTTAAAAGAAAACTTTCTTTTTAAAGCTAATAAGTAGCTATATAAATATGTAAATTCGTCCGTCACATCGTTCATTAATGCCGATTAGCTGCGATTAAGTATGTGTTTTTTCATTTCCGTTAACAGTTGAGAACCAATTTATCTGCAGATTTGTTCACTACACCCGATTTTCATTAATGAGTGAGTGCTATTGCGAAGTTTGGTGTGAGAGATGTGCAGCGGATTAATACGCGACTTGGGTATCTCAGCAGAGTTCGTGGCTCCACCACCAATCCTAGGGAAGCCTAAAGGTAGTAGAGGAGGTAAAAAAGAAAGAAAATTTGTGTCCTCCAAAATCCAAATGTTTTATTACAAATAAAACTTTCAATTAAAATACCCAACAATTTTTAAATCTTAATTCTACCTCATGAGTTTTTCTAGGTTCCTAAGGAGGTTTGAAACATAGAGAGAGAAAATTCAGTTAATTCAATTTCATCATGAAAATAAAATATTTTTATGCGTTATTTTTTATGCGTTCAAGAGAAATGAAAAGTCATTATGTGTACTGATATTCGGTGGACAAAACGTTGCATATGTTTTTGTAGCAATTAGATACATGAAACTCTAATCCATTAAAAATTATTCATTAAACAAGAGCACACGTTAAAGAAATTATGGGGGAAAAAATCGAAAACAAATAGATACCAATGGCTTTTCATCTTAATAAAAAGAAGTGTCCTCGACGAAATTGGAACAAGAATTCCATTTCGAAAACTGCGAGAATGGAAACTTTCAGACAATTTTCAGGATTTGTACGAAAAGCCATGTATCAGAGAGTATCTTGCTGAATCAGAGAGGCACAATAAAAAATTGCAGAGCTGAATTTAGCATTTCAAATGATTAGGACGTAGCTCGCCATTTCATGCGAACCTACTTCGACATTCCAGAGAAACTCCCTATCAAATATCAACTTTGTAGGGTGAACGGAAAGGAATTTAGCTTACTCAGCTGATCAGGATCGAGCCCATCATGTTGCTCCTGGGAAGCTCTCTACCAAATTATTCTTGAAGCCCGCAAAGCCGCTTTTGGTGTCTTAATACTCGGAAATTCTCCAAACGTCCTGCTAATCAGTGGAAGATATTAGTATGAGAATTTAGTATGTGTTCTCCAATTCAAAAAGTTTCAGAAAAGTGATCTGGAACACCACAAAGCTATTTAGCTTCCTTTGTAAAGGTACCCACCATGAAAAAGTTTTACCGGTGGTGAGCGTATGCTCATTAGTTCATTATTAAGTAGATCTACAGTAATATGCACCGTAAAATGCATATTAATTGGTAATCTATATCAATAAAATCCTAAGTATGTCTGTAAGTACGTACATTGATTAGAATCATAAAATTTTGCTTTTCTTCCCCGTTTCATGCTATTTGTAGACAATTGGTACCATTTTCTTGGTTTTCTCTGTCTGTCTGTCCGTATGTTTGTCCGCTTTTCACGGTCACAGGGTTCATTGGACAACTAATATGAGTTATAGGAAATGTCTGTATTAGTCCAACTTAAATTATTGGCTATTTGAAGTTTTTAAAATTACAGAAATGTCTGTATTAGTCCAACTTAAATTATAGGCTATTTGAAGTTTTTAAAATTAGAGCCATAGGGGATGTTTTAGGGGAGGGGGAGGGGTTAAATGGGGTATCTGATTGGGCGAATATTTTTGGATTATTCTAACTTAAATCACAGGCTACTTGAAATTTTTCAAATCTGCTCATAGGGGGTGTTTTGGGGGAGGAGTGGGGGGAATGGGGTATCTTTGTCATCACAGAACAAACTGGGGATTTGAATGTCGAATATGTCTGTATCAGTCCAACCTAAATTATAGGCTATTTGAAGTTTTAAAAATTTGAGCCAGAGGTGGTGTTTTAGGGGAGGGGGAGGGGATGAAATGGGGTATCATGGGCACCATTGAAGGAACTGGGGATCTGATTGTTGAATATGTTTGGATCATTCTAACTTAAATCACAGGCTACTTGAAATTTTTCAAATCTACCCCATAAGAGTGTTTTATGGGAGGGGGGATGGTATATCTTTGTCATCACTGAACAAACTGGGGATTTGATTGTCGAATATGATTGAATTTCTATGGCTCTATCAACAATATTTTTAATCTGAAATATGGTGGGTGTTTGTGGAGAGGGTTTGGGGGTTGTACTTTAAATAAGTACTTTTTTAATCAGATCCATAGGGGCGTCCCAAAATGTGATGGGTGAGAGGGGGCTTGCGTAGGTATATTCAAGTCAACCTGTGCAACGCACGGGTGATCCAGCTAGTTGTTGACAATAACATAAAATTTTAAGACTGAATGGACTGTCTAAAGTTCAGAATGTGTCAGCAAAAAAGTCACAGGATCAGAAAATGACGCTCGACCGAGCGAAAGAGGATTGACGCATTCTCTTGTTTCTGACGGGAACCGACCCAAATCTCAATAGATCCCTAGTAAATTGAATATCTTCGAGGTGGAAACTAGTGTTTCATTGTGCTTACAGTTATAAATACAATAGGTATCTAAGTATGCAATTTATTTTAGCTTACTCAAGGCCGCTTTCAAACAGCGTTAGCATATTATATAGGAAGTCATATCAAATGTTTTGGAATCCGGCTGTGATGACGTGAATTGAATAAACGAAAATAAACGTTGACATTGAAAAGTGAAGCGGAAACTTCCTGTTGGCGGCACGGCGGCGCCATAATTCACAAAACAAAAATTACGCTGACGTAATCTCGACCTCATTCTGATTCGTGTTTTTATTTCAATGAACCCGAAAAGCTGATACGTCTGGTCTTATTCACTTTTATCAACAGCTGAAGTTGACTCATATCTCATAAACATTTCATTCATTTTTGGGTTATTGTTTTCAATAATGAAACTATGTAATCGATCATGTAGAACAAAATTGCATCCTCGCTCCCCCTCAAAATTTGTTGGTTTTCGTTCCAAGAAAGATTCAGTCAACCCGCCAATCGGTGTTTTTTCCAAACAGCTGGACCAACGATTAGGGAACTAGGACAAAAAAATCATTACTTACGTTACGTGGGCCGTGGATGGTTCTGAAACCCTTGTAAAACCTTTTGATCCTCCATAAAAGGAAAAATTGAAGGCTTGAAATTTAAAAAATCGGGATCTCGAAAACTTTTGAAATAATCATTGGTGGTTTTTGATTTATTATTTTCAATAATGAACCTTTGTAATCGACCAAGAAAAAGCTTTTTTAACCCGCCCTTATGTTTCAAGATGCGTAGAATCCAAAAACCGAATTAAAAATAAATACATAAAATCCCTCTGTCCGCCGTACGCCACCGCAGCTTTTTTCAAAAAGTATGGACCAAACTTAAGAAATTTGGCCTAAAAATCATTTATTGGCCGGGGTTTTGATAGAGCTCATTTGACAGGATCATATGTGACCTCTCTGATTGTTGTACAATCATCCGTTCGATTTCCATGAGTGTGAATGACACACGTGAACAATGTGTGAAGGTGTGAACAATGAACATAGTAAAACTCCCCTAGTTAACCCCGACCTTCGAGCCAGCTCGTATGACTATAATTAGAACGGACTGTCAAGAAATCGTGTTGATTAATCGTTTGTTACATTTAGGTGTAGGCAGGTAGTAGGTACCTACACGGTGGTCCTCGATCGGATTTGACCTCAAAGTGCTTGCCCTTCAAATTTTCTTTCGAAATATGATTTGGGGATATGTTAGGATTATAATTCAGCAAAAACTGAAATCAAGCATTGAGCCGTTTTTTTTAAATTCAGTTTTTAACTTTTTAATTGATACTTTAATCGCCAAAATTCCGAAAAAAATAATATTTATTATTTATGTGTCATTATACAATAAAATCTTCATCTAGTTTCATAGTTCTGATCTATTTTGAGATAAAATATAATTAGAAAAACAAAAATAACAACATTTTATTGAACAAAATAATGATTATATTTGCATGAAGCTCTTAAGAAATACCTGTGAGTATGCGTGTAGTATGTGCATGTGTGTCTATGTCTATACTTGTGTGTGAGTTTATAATGATTCATTATATAAATTTCAGCATAAAATATATATCTAAATTGAATAGAAGATAAAAATAATGGCATTTCAACAGTTTACATATGCAGAGAATTATATTCGCAATAAACATTGTCCATATTCAGGATACTTTATATTTGGCCCACGTCGCAGAAAAGTCATGATGCACGGCCTCCATAGCCTGTTCACTGTAAAAGCCGAGGCCATTTCCGTGTTTGGTACAAAATTCTTCCACATGAAAGAAAACCGTGTGAACTTTTGGAGTGACTGGAATATCCAAAGATAAATATGATGCTTTGAATTCATTGATGTATTCAATGAATTTTGGATTCAGCCTGACTGAGAAAGATGCTTTGACAACTTCATTGAACTTCTGGGAAGCATCCTTGTATTTTAAACAACCTATGCTACAGTTTGAACAACGCAACAAATCAAGTTTCTGTAGCAAAATGCGGCAACTATTTCCTTTTAACGAAGGGCTCCCATGGGTCATTTCACGCTGAACACTACAGCGCTCCTCTGCCCAAAGAAGAGCTTCAGCTTCAAATTCTTTGGACATGTGAGAGAACAAGGTGTTACCCATGGGAGCCCTTCGTTAAAAGGAAATAGTTGCCGCATTTTGCTACAGAAACTTGATTTGTTGCGTTGTTCAAACTGTAGCATAGGTTGTTTAAAATACAAGGATGCTTCCCAGAAGTTCAATGAAGTTGTCAAAGCATCTTTCTCAGTCAGGCTGAATCCAAAATTCATTGAATACATCAATGAATTCAAAGCAACATATTTATCTTTGGATATTCCAGTCACTCCAAAAGTTCACACGGTTTTCTTTCATGTGGAAGAATTTTGTACCAAACACGGAAATGGCCTCGGCTTTTACAGTGAACAGGCTATGGAGGCCGTGCATCATGACTTTTCTGCGACGTGGGCCAAATATAAAGTATCCTGAATATGGACAATGTTTATTGCGAATATAATTCTCTGCATATGTAAACTGTTGAAATGCCATTATTTTTATCTTCTATTCAATTTAGATATATATTTTATGCTGAAATTTATATAATGAATCATTATAAACTCACACACAAGTGTAGACATAGACACGCACGCACATACTACACGCATACTCACAGGTATTTCTTAAGAGCTTCATGCAAATATAATCATTATTTTGTTCAATTAAATGTTGTTATTTTTGTTTTTCTAATCATATTTGATCACAAAATAGGTCAGAACTATGAAACTAGATGAAGATTCTATTGTATAATGACACATAAATAATAAATAATATTTTTTTTCTGAATTTTGGCGATTATAGCGTGTTTTTATGATTAAAGTATCAATTAAAAAGTTAAAAACTGAATTTAAAAAAAACGGCTCAATGCTTGATTTCAGTTTTTGCTGAATTATAATCCTAACATAGGGTAGAGGCACCAGTAGTAGCCACCCTTAAGCAGCCCAGTTTCGGTATTTACATCGTAATTTCTTCATTTCTCCGTTCTTTCTTCCAATCCCGTGTTTTTCTTCTCCCCCAATGTCTGCTCTATCGAATGGCTATTTTTAAAAATCGAATGCGTTGATTAGTTTTACGAAAATCGAAGAAAAGGAAACCAAGATCTGTCGCTTGTAGTAGCCACCAAAATCGTTAGTAGTAGCCACTGTAAGGGACCAGTGGTTGCCACCCCCTGGCTACTACTGGAAATACTCATTTTTCAGGAAAACTAATTATATCACTGTGATACTGATGAACATCTATTTTATTTTTATGTTGAATATGGAAAAACACGAAAACCCAGTAGTGGCCACGTCATGGCTACTATAGAAATTTGCTAGGTTTTCAAGAACTGGTAGTAGCCACCAAAATCTTTATTAGTAGCCACTGTTAGGGACCAGCAGTAGCCACCTCCTGGCTACTACTGGAACCTCTCGTTTTTCAGAAAAACTAATTACATCACTGTGATCCTGATGAAAATCTAGCTTATTTTCATGTTTATTGTGGGAAAAAAAAAAAAAAAAAAAAAAAAAAAAAACGAAAACTCAGTAGTGGCCACATCATGGCTACTACAGAAATTTGCTAAGTTTTCAAGAACTGGTAGTAGCCACCCCACAAATATGACCCTAATTGTCTAAAATCCTACGTGAAACAACTTGAAATACATCAAGAAATCACCAAAGAACGTGAATAAAACGAAACTATCTCAAAAAGTCCTAGAATGAAGTGAAATATTGAGGTAAACAAGGACTACGTCCTTGAACAAAACCGTTGGTGAGGAGCTCATCTGATCAACTGGCAGTCCATCTGGGTTATAAGGCGTGTTGTTGATCACACTGGTTCCTTGATTATGGCGAGAACGGTTGGAATGCGTAGCTGAAATCTCCTGCTTAAAATGGTGCTAATGTCAAATATCTTGATGGTGCCAAATCCTTATTTTTCAAATCTAAAGTTCATCGGTGGCTACTACTGGCAGGGGTGGCTACTATCGGTCCCTCCACCCTATCCCCAAATCATATTTCGAAAGAAAATTTGAAGGACAAGCACTTTGAGGTCAAATCTGATCGAGGACCACCGTGCCTACCTATCTTGAACTATTATAGGTAAATACATCTATTTATTATTATATTATGATATTATTATTTTCAACTATGAAAACGGAAGTCAGTGAAAAAACGTTGTCTATTTACACTAAAAATGAAGAGTTACAATGTTAAATCGATTTCGACAGTTATGTCTTTATCAGTAACAATCACAATAACAATAACTTTAAACGATAATTATTCTAATAGTAATGATAAGTTATTGTTTGTTACTGATGATGGCCTAACCGTCGAAATCGATTTAACATTGTAACTCTTTATTTTTCGTGGAAATAGACAACGTTTTTTTCACTGACTTCTGTTTTGAAATGTGTTTCCACAACTTCGTCGCGAATGATTCAGTTTAGTTCGTTCCATCTAGGAACATTTTGTATTCGACCAAGAAAAAACTATTTTACTACCCCCTCAAAATTTGTTGGCTTACGTTTGTTTCAAGATACATCTATTCAAACCATTGAATAATTAAAAAAGAAAAAATAAATAAATACATCAAAATGAAATAATAAAAATCCGTTCTCCGCCGTGTGCCATTCGAAGATTTTGTTCTTAACTAGTGGACCGGGCTTTATGAAGTTTGGCACAAAAATCACACATCAGCTATAGGCCAGTAACAATAACATTAATTTTGCTCAACCCTAATGGGTAGACTTCAAGGGCTGAAGTATTAACAAAAATAAAGATCTCGAAAGCCTTCAAGGTACCAGTAATATTTTTTTGGGTGTAATTTATAGATATCACCCCAAAAAATCGATAGAATTTGTGTAAATTTTGCAACGTCCGACGGTTTAGAAAGGAAAAAGTGCCATTTGAAGACTGATTTGTAGTCAGTAATTTGTAGACTAGTGGGCAACGTGCCAAAACGTGAGATGAATTTTTTTGGGAACGCCTCTAAAAAGCTTGCCCAAATCGCCAAACGCTTCTTGTGATGGAGGTAGTCCATTTGTTATATTCGGGAACGCTCTAGGGGAAAAACAATGCTAGTTGAGCAGCATAATAATAATGTTTTTCCGCGTTTAATCTATGCTAATTTTTAGTAATCCCCTCTGAAGCTTGGTCTTACAGGCAAGGCTTCGTCTTTGGTCTATTAGACTAGCCCTATTAGAATAGCTGACACAAATGACAGAAAAAATAGTGGAATACAAATCCATTTCAGACCATGCTTATGAGTATTTAGGTGTGTGACGAATTTAGTTGACCACCTATTCAGGTGATTATTATTATATTTATTTATTTATTTTTTGTTTGTTTGATCGCAATTTTAGTCTATTTGTGTTACAAACCTCGAAAATTTTCAATTTCATCACGGAAGGGAGAAAATGGAGGGGGTTATGCCAAATATGTAAACACTATTTATTTCTTACAAAATTCTGCCAATGTTTATTTTTTACGAAATATGCATTCGTTCAAACATAAATTCCATCAAACATCGTTTCTCACTAAAATTGGAGAATGGTTGGGGAAAGACGATTTGAGTGAAATGCATGTAACAAGATTAATTTTCAGAGTTTTCATCCGATTTTGATTAGCTTACATTGTTTCATTAAGTAGGTGTTTTCTTCTGTGAAAGCATTCTCTGTAAAGTCAAAGTTCATGATAACGGTATTGAGTGGTTACTACAGTTAAAGTCAGTGACCCTGCAAAACGACGATAATTTTGATTTACTACTGAACTCGGCCCTTCGAGCCTTAAATGATTGAAAACATGAACATGCTCTAGCCATTCTATAATTACATAACTTTATATTATCACAAACTTAATGTTATTACATCACTAGGCTACTATCAGGCTCTTACAATGATTATTTTAGGGAGAAAAACGAGCCATAAATTGCCATTATGTTTACGAAGCATTATTAGTAACTTAGCGCTATAAATCAGCTTTCCTTGACACCACAGAGGCTTAGGGATGATGAGATTTGATAAAATGAGGCCATTCCAAAAAGTTGCGAACGATTATCGTGGAACGATAACTAACGGAGTTAAAGATCGCTAGCAATGGAATCGTGGTACGTGGAAATCAATAGGTATAGAAAACTCCGCGCTACTTTCGTGTCACATTTTCCTGCCGTTTTCGGAGCGGAGACCCATGGATAAAGCATGTGCATGCCAAAATCAGATTATCAGGAGTTTCTATGAATTACTTACCAATATGTTTAGGTGTCTCATCTAGGTTATTGTAAAGGGAAGTTAATTGTAGCTGATATTATGAGGGAAAGCATCCGGTTTCCCTATGAGCAGCTTAGCCAACTATCGTTTCGATCAAGGTCTCGGTTCACGTAGACATTCGTAGATAGTGTTTAATGCCTCTATGATACAAATTAAAAACTACTCTAGGAAAGTTTAATTTGGCACCCAAATCTCTAAGGCAACGATAGAGATTTAGCCAATAACGATATAGTTATTGCAACGGGTAAAGCAACTTTGTTAGTTGATTTGCCAAAATGTTCCAAACTACCGAGCATTACTGAGTTAGAACGGGAAGAGAAGATTATACCTCACGTCTCTGACCTACAGAATTAAGATGAAATGATGTGCGGATGAGGCGTTTGAAAACAAAAATCAATATTGCAGGCGGAGCGTTGCCTTGAACGGTATTTCGTCGACGTAGACTTGTCGGCAATTGGCTGTTATTGAATCAAGATAATTACTATCGTTGGGCGAACGATCGAGTTTTAGAGAGCAGGGTGGAAGATGTTTTATTGAAGGAGAGAAATTGGACTCTATGCCTACTATACAACCAAGTTACTAAACATCCGGTGAGAGGCTTTACACTACTTTAATTTCCTGTATGTATTTGCGTTGTTTTCCAGTCCGTCAAGGTAGGTCGCAGAAGCATTTTTGACATGAATACGTCTTTTAGCTTGGGGTCTTTGAAAAAATATTACTTTTTCAGCCCGAATACAAGAGGAGGCTGTACCCCGAGCTACCTAAGCCCCGCGACTAGCACTATTAGCGACCTGATGGTCAACACTTTCCTTTGTTATTATTTAACAACCCTTTCCTTTGTTATCATCGCTATTTACCTGTCGTCATGGAAGAAGCCTCTTCTTCGGTGCCATCGTTGTGGTCACCAACTTTCTCCTCTTACTTAGTTGTAGTTTTGGAATACCTACCTACCAATCTCTATCTATATCTATCTCTATCTCTATCTCTATCTCTATTATTAATAAGAATGAAACTCCGTCTGTCTGTCTGTCTGTCTGTCTGTCGTGTCTATGCACGGCCAAACGGCTGAGTGGGGGGAGTCTACGAGTGGGGGGATCTTTTTGGGATTTTCCGATAGGGTGTATAAGCGAATTTAAAATTTTCTAATCCCACCCGAACCATGGGCCGTAGGGCGGGAGGGGGGTCGAAGTAATAATTAATGTGCGCTTTTTGGACTTCCCCGCTTCCCCTACCCCTCTAAACGGCCGTTGACAATTCCGGAAAAATACGGGTTTCGTAGGTTTTCCTACGAGGAAGACGACGGCGCGATCGGATCGCGAAAAAAGTATCGGGAAATGCGTCAAAAAAATGCGAGAGTACGGACCCGTTTTCTCGAAAAGTCCGCCGAAAAACTTGGTTTTTTCCGATTAAAATATACCCCATAAAGGTACGTTTTTCGGAACGGTTTTCGCGGGCGAAATAAAGCTTTGGGTCCGCCGAATCTGAATCCGAAATCGGATATCGAAAAAAGTGACGAAGTGGCGAAGTTGGTCAAATCGCGAGCGGAAGCTAGGCGAATCGTTAAAATTACATTTTTAATCGACCCCGCCGCCCATTTCACAACGGAAGGGACTCGACTTTTACGCAATACCTTGCGAGCAGGCCAACGCACGCGCGCGTATAAGGATGGAACTTTCCCTTTCGAGCACCATTTCAACAGAATAAATAGGTACGGGTTTGTCCTACACATATACAGCAATGCCTTGCGAGCGAAGCGAGCAACATCCCCAAATAAACTTTTTTGTGGTTCCACGTAGTTTTATAAGATTTAATTTGTTTGTAAGAATTTCCAACAGAAAAAAACGTCTGCCAAGTTGGGTGGGCAGTATAACTTCCTCCAATATAACTTCCTCCTACAAATCGAGACCGCCGCCGTTTCACAATGTTGCTAACCAGAAGGGACTCGATGACTCATTTCAACAGAATAAATACGGGTTTTTTCCTACACATATACAGCAATACCTTGCGAGCGAAGCGAGCAACATTCTCTAATAAACCTTTCGTGGTTCCATGTAGTTTTATAAGATTTAATTTGTTTGTAAGAATTTCCAACAGAAAAAAACGTTTGCCAAGTTGGGTGGGCAGTATAACTTCCTCAAGCGAGCGAAGCGAGCAGCATACCCTACAGAAGCTACAGAACCCCCTTCCACTAATAATTTGTTCTCATTAATAAACATAAAGTTATTAATCGTTAAGTTATTATTCGTTTGAGTTAATAAGACGTTTTAGCGTTTTCATTTATTGACGCGAAATGAGGTATTTTTACTTTTTTATTTTGAATCAGATATCGTACCTCTTTGCTGAGTGAGAGTACCTATATGTATGTCTATCGTGCATGATGTATGATATATACGAACTTCTGAAGAGTTGTTATATTAATTTTATACCGTCGATTTTCTTTCGATAGATGTCCACGCGTCACGCAAGATACACTTGGATATCGAAAAAAAGTGACGTTAAATCGGTCAAATCGCGAGCGGAAGCGAGGAGAAGCGTTTAACATCAGAAATTAATTTTGCCGTGTTCGCGAGAAGGCTCTACAAAGACGTCAAGGGGTTCGTCAGGTATTTCACAATGTTACCTGCAGGCCTATTTCAAAAGAATAAATACGGGTTTTTTCCTACCTATATAGAGGTATACCTTGCGAGCGAAGTGAGCAACATCCCCGAATAATCTTTTTGTGGTTCCACGTAGTTTTATAAGATTTAATTTGTTTGTAAGAATTTCCAACAGAAAAAAAAGTCTGCCAAGTTGGGTGGGCAGTATAACTTCCTCAAGCGAGCGAAGCGAGCAGCATCCCCTACAGAAGTTAAACCTACCCTTAGAGATCTACCGTTTGCGAGAGAAGCGAGCAACATCCCCTACACACGTTAAACCTACCCTTAGGGATCTACCGTTTGCGAGCAAAGCGAGCTACATGCCACACTTTGCGAGCGAAGCGAGCAAAATTCCCTACATGCCACATTTTGCGAGCGAAGCGAGCAATTTAGTGGGGGGTCCGGGGGGCTTGCCCCCCGGCTGGACGTGGAGGCGAGCGTAGCGAGCCGGAGCGGCTAGTCTATACTATTAATAAGAATGAAACTCCGTCTGTCTGTCTGTCTGTCGTGTCTATGCACGGCCAAACGGCTGAGTGGGGGGAATCTACGAGTGGGGGGATCTTCTTGGGATTTTCCGATAGGGTGTATAAGCGAATTTAGAATTTTCTAATCCCAGCTAAACCATGGGCCGTAGGGCGGGAGGGGGGTCGATGTTCTGGTTAATGTGCGCTTTTTGGACTTCCCCGCTTCCCCTACCCCTCTAAATGGCCGTTGACAATTCCGGAAAAATACGGGTTTCGTAGGTTTTCCTACGAGGAAGACGACGGCGCGATCGGATCGCGAAAAAAGTATCGGGAAATGCGTTAAAAAAATGCGAGAGTACGGACCCGTTTTCTCGAAAAGTCCGCCGAAAAACTTGGTTTTTTCCGATTAAAATATACCCCATAAAGGTACGTTTTTCGGAACGGTTTTCGCGGGCGAAATACAGCTTTGGGTCCGCCGAATCTGAATCCGAAATCGGATATCGAAAAAAGTGACGTTAAGTCGGTCAAATCGCGAGCGGAAGCGAGAAGAAGCGTTTAACATCAGAAATTAATTTTGCCGTGTTCGCGAGAAGGCTCTACGAAGACGTCAAGGGGTTCGTCAGGTATTTCACAATGTTACCTGCAGGCCTATTTCAAAAGAATAAATACGGGTTTTTTCCTACCTATATACAGGTATACCTTGCGAGCGAAGCGAGCAACATCCCCGAATAATCTTTTTGTGGTTCCACGTAGTTTTATAACATTTAATTTGTTTGTAAGAATTTCCAACAGAAAAAAACGTATGCCAAGTTGGGTGGGCAGTATAACTTCCTCAAGCGAGCGAAGCGAGCAGCATCCCCTACAGAAGTTAAACCTACCCTTACGGATCTACCATTTGCGAGCGAAGCGAGCAACATCCCCTACATATTTCAATTGTAATACATCGCATGTATACAGCCACACTTTGCGAGCGAAGCGAGCAACATTCCCTACATACCACACTAAACTTTTCGTGGTTCCACGTAGTTTTATAAGATTTAATTTGTTTGTAAGAATTCCCAACTGAAAAAAACGTCTGCCAAGTTGGGTGAACAGTATAACTTCCTCAAGCGAGCGAAGCGAGCAGCATCCCCTACAGAAGTTAAACCTACCCTTAGAGATCTACCGTTTGCGAGCGAAGCGAGCAACATCCCCTACACACGTTAAACCTACCCTTAGGGATCTACCATTTGCGAGCAAAGCGAGCAACATTCCCTACATGCCACACTTTGCGAGCGAAGCGAGCAAAATTCCCTACATGCCACATTTTGCGAGCGACGTGGAGGTGGCATGTGGAGGGCTGGACGTGGAGGCGAGCGTAGCGAGCCGGAGCGGCTAGTTATTAATAAGAATGAAACTGCGTCTGTCTGTCTATTTATCTGTCGTGTCTATGCACGGCCAAACGGCTGAGTGGGGGGAATCTACGAGGGGGGGGATCTTCTTGGGATTTTCCGATAGGGTGTATAAGCGAATTTAGAATTTTCTAATCCCAGCTAAACCATGGGCCGTAGGGCGGGAGGGGGGTCGAGGTTCTGGTTAATGTGCGCTTTTTGGACTTCCCCGCTTCCCCTACCCCTCTAAACGGCCGTTGACAATTCCGGAAAAATACGGGTTTCGTAGGTTTTCCTACGAGGAAGACGACGGCGCGATCGGATCGCGAAAAAAGTATCGGGAAATGCGTCAAAAAAATGCGAGAGTACGGACCCGTTTTCTCGAAAATTCCGCCGAAAAACTACGTTTTTTTGGATTAAAATATACCCCATAAAGGTACGTTTTTCGGAACGGTTTTCGCGGGCGAAATACAGCTTTGGGTCCGCCGAATCTGAATCCGAAATCGGATATCGAAAAAAGTGACGAGAACTCGGTCAAATTGCGAGCAGAAGCGAGGCGAAACGATTAATAGCAGAAATTAATTTTGCCCCGGACGCGAGAAGGCTCTACGAAGACGTCAACGGGTTCGATGACGCGGGGCTTGCACCTGACGGGAACGGGTTGCGAGCAGGTACACCTGAGTTGCGAGCCTGGCCTACGCACTTACGTCTTGAAGGGTGTACAGGTATACTTTGCGAGCGAAGCGAGAGCCATGTCAACAGAATAAATTCGGATTTTTTCCTACAAACATACAGCAATACCTTGCGAGCGAAGCGAGCAACATCCCCGAATAAACTTTTTGTGGTTCCACGTAGTTTTATAAGATTTAATTTGTTTGTAAGAATTTCCAACAGAAAAAAACGTCTGCCAAGTTGGGTGGGCAGTATAACTTCCTCAAGCGAGCGAAGCGAGCAGCATCCCTTACAGAAGTTAAACCTACCCTTTGGGATTTATCGTTTGCGAGCGAAGCGAGCAACATCCCTTACATGTTTCATTTGTAATACATCGCATCTGCACAGCCACACCTTGCGAGCGAAGCGAGCAACATTTCCTACATGCCAGACTTTGCGAGCGAAGCGAGCAACATCCCCGAATAAACTTTTTGTGGTTCCACGTAGTTTTATAAGATTTAATTTGTTTGTAAGAATTTCCAACAGAAAAAAACGTCTGCCAAGTTGGGTGGGCAGTATAACTTCCTCAAGCGAGCGAAGCGAGCAGCATCCCTTACAGAAGTTAAACCTACCCTTAGGGATCTATCGTTTGCCAGCGAAGCGAGCAACATTCCCTAAACTTCCTCAAGCGAGCGTAGCGAGCAGCATCCCCTACAGAAGTTAAACCTACCCTTAGGGATCTACCGTTTGCGAGCAAAGCGAGTAAAATTCCCTACATGCCACATTTTGCGAGCGAAGCGAGCAATTTAATGGGGGGTCCGGGGGCAGTATAACTTCCTCAAGTGAGCGAAGCGAGCAGCATCCCCTACCGAAGTTAAACCTACCCTTAGAGATCTACCGTTTGCGAGCGAAGCGAGCAGCATCCCCTACAGAAGTTAAACCTACCCTTAGAGATCTACCGTTTGCGAGCGAACCGAGCCACATCCCCTAAATGCCATACTTTGCGAGCGAAGCGAGCAACATTTTCTACATGCCAGACTTTGCGAGCGAAGCGAGCAACATTCCCTACATGCCACACTTTGCGAGCGAAGCGAGCAATATTCCCTACATGCCACACTTTGCGAGCGAAGCGAGCAACATTTCCTACATGCCACACTTTGCGAGCGAAGCGAGCTACATTCCCTACATGCCACTCTTTGCGAGCTTGCCCCCCGGCTGGACGTGGAGGCGAGCGTAGCGAGCCGGAGCGGCTAGTTATTTATAAGAATGAAACTCCGTCTGTCTGTCTGTTTGTTTGTCTGTCGTGTCTATGCACGGCCAAACGGCTGAGTGGGCCGGATCTACGAGTGGGGGGATCTTCTTGGGATTTTCCGATAGGGTGTATAAGCGAATTTAAAATTTTCTAATCCCACCCGAAACATGGGCCGTATGGCGGGAGGGGGGTCGAAGTAATAATTAATGTGCGCTTTATGGACTTCCCCGCTTCCCCAACCCCTCTAAACGGCCGTCGAAAATTCCGGAAAAATACCGGTTTCGTAGGTTTTGAAACGAGAAAGACGACGGCGCGATCGGATCGCGAAAAAAATATCGGGAAATGCGTCAAAAAAATGCGAAAGTACGGACCGTGTTTTCTCAAAAAGTCCGACAAAAACTACGTTTTTTCCGATTAAAATATACCCCATAAAGGTACGTTTTTCGGAACGGTTTTCGCGGGCGAAATACAGCTTCGGGTCTGCCGAATCTGAATCCGAAATCGGATATCGAAAAAAGTGACGAGAACTCGGTCAAATTGCGAGCAGAAGCGAGGCGAAACGATTAATAGCAGAAATTAATTTTGCCCCGGACGCGAGAAGGCTCTACGAAGACGTCAACGGGTTTGATGAGGCGGGGCTTGCACCTGACGGGAACGGGTTGCGACCAGGTACACATAGGTTGCGAGCCTGGCCTACGCACTTACGTCTTGAAGGGTGTACAGGTATACTTTGCGAGCGAAGCGAGAGCCATGTCAACAGAATAAATTCGGATTTTTTCCTACAAACATACAGCAATACCTTGCGAGCGAAGCGAGCAACATCCCCTAATAAACTTTTCGTGGTTCCACGTAGTTTTATAAGATTTAATTTGTCTGTAAGAATTTCCAACAGAAAAAAACGTCTGCCAAGTTGGGTGGGCAGTATAACTTCCTCAAGCGAGCGTAGCGAGCAGCATCCCCTACAGAAGTTAAACCTACCCTTAGGGATCTACCGTTTGCGAGCAAAGCGAGTAAAATTCCCTACATGCCACATTTTGCGAGCGAAGCGAGCAATTTAATGGGGGGTCCGGGGGCAGTATAACTTCCTCAAGTGAGCGAAGCGAGCAGCATCCCCTACCGAAGTTAAACCTACCCTTAGAGATCTACCGTTTGCGAGCGAAGCGAGCAGCATCCCCTACAGAAGTTAAACCTACCCTTAGAGATCTACCGTTTGCGAGCGAACCGAGCCACATCCCCTAAATGCCATACTTTGCGAGCGAAGCGAGCAACATTTTCTACATGCCAGACTTTGCGAGCGAAGCGAGCAACATATCGTACATGCCAGACTTTGCGAGCGAAGCGAGCAATATTCCCTACACGCCACACGTTGCGAGCGAAGCGAGCAATTTAATGGGGGGTCCGGGGGGCTTGCCCCCCGGCTGGACGTGGAGGCGAGCGTAGCCCTTAGGGATGTGCCCTTTGCGAGCGAAGCGGGCAACATCCCCTACATCCCACGCTTGGCGAGCGAAGCGAGCAACATTCCCTACATGCCACAATTTGCGAGCGAAGCGAGCAATAATTCCTACACGCCACACCTTGCGAGCGAAGCGAGCAATTTAAGGGGGGGTCCGGGGGGCTTGCCCCCCGGCTGGACGTGGAGGAGAGCGTAGCGAGCCGGAGCGGCTAGTTATTTATAAGAATGAAACTCCGTCTGTCTGTCTGTTTGTTTGTCTGTCGTGTCTATGCACGGCCAAACGGCTGAGTGGGCCGGATCTACGAGTGGCGGGATCTTCTTGAGATTTTCCGATAGGGTGTATAAGCGAATTTGAAATTTTCTAATCCCACCCGAAACATGGGCCGTATGGCGGGAGGGGGGTCGAAGTAATAATTAATGTGCGCTTTATGGACTTCCCCGCTTCCCCAACCCCTCTAAACGGCCGTCGAAAATTCCGGAAAAATACCGGTTTCGTAGGTTTTGAAACGAGAAAGACGACGGCTCGATCGGATCGCGAAACAAATATCGGGAAATGCGTCAAAAAAATGCAAAAGTACGGACCGTGTTTTCTCGAAAAGTCCGACAAAAACTACGTTTTTTACGATTAAAATATACCCCATAAAGGTACGTTTTTCGGAACGGTTTTCGCGGGCGAGATACAGCTTTGGGTCCGCCGAATCTGAAGCCGAAATCGGATATCGAAAAAAGTGACCTTAAGTCGGTCGAATTGCGAGCGGAAGCAAGGAGAAGCGTTTAACATCAGAAATTAATCGACCACGGGCCGCCGTTACACAACGTTGCTTAGGAATAACTTCCTACCTGACGGGAACGGGTTGCGAGCAGGTACACTCATAAAATAATGGCCTACCTTTAGAAAAATAGAACTGGAAAATAAATACTTACAAACATTCAACATCTGACTGTACTGTTAGTACTGAAGTGTTCTTATAACTATACTTTTCGTGGTTCCACATAATGTGCCGCGTTTGATAGTAATTTCCAACAGAAAAAAACGTCTGCCAAGTTGGGTGGGCAGTATAACTTCCTCAAGCGAGCGAAGCGAGCATCATCCCCTACAGAAGTTAAACCTATCCTTAGAGATCTACCGTTTGCGAGCGAAGCGAGCAACATCCCCTACATGTTTCAATTGAAATACATCGCATGTATACAGCCACACTTTGCGAGCGAAGCGAGCAACATTCCCTACATACCACACTTTGCGAAATAAATACTTACAAACATTCAACATCTGACTGTACTGTTAGTACTGAAGTGTTCTTATAACTATACTTTTCATGGTTCCACATAATGTGCCGCCTTTGATAGTAATTTCCAACAGAAAAAAACCTCTGCCAAGTTGGGTGGGCAGTATAACTTCCTCAAGCGAGCGAAGCGAGCAACATCCCCTACAGAAGTTAAACCTACCCTTAGAGATCTACCGTTTGCGAACGAAGCGAGCAACATCCCCTACATCCCCGGACGCGAGGAGGCTCTACGAAGACGTCAAGGGGTTCGATGACAACTTACGAGGCGAGCAGGTACACATAGGTACCTTGCGAGCGAAGCGAGAACCATTTCACCAGAATAAATACGGATTTTTTCATACACACATACAGCAATACCCCGAATAAACTTTTCGTGGTTCCACGTAGTTTTATAAGATTTAATTTGTTTGTAAGAATTTCCAACAGAAAAAAACGTCTGCCAAGTTGGGTGGGCAGTATAACTTCCTCAAGCGAGCGAAGCGAGAAGCATCCCCTACAGAAGTTAAACCTACCCTTAGGGATCTACCGTTTGCGAGCGAAGCGAGCATCATTAACTACATGTTGGGTGGGCAGTATAACTTCCTCAAGCGAGCGAAGCGAGCAGCATCCCCTACAGAAGTTAAACCTACCCTTAGAGATCTACCGTTTGCGAGCGAAGCAAGCAACATCCCCTACATGTTTCAATTGCGAGCGAAGCGAGCAACATTCCCTACATACCACACTTTGCGAGCGAAGCGAGCAACATTCCCTACATGCCACTCTTTGCGAGCGAAGCGAGCAACATTCCCTACATGTTACACTTTGCGAGCGAAGCGAGCAATTTAATGGGTGGTCCGGGGGGCTTGCCCCCCGGCTGGACGTGGAGGCGAGCGTAGCGAGCCGGAGCGGCTAGTAGATAATATTATTATGAATATTGAATATTATTTACACTCAAAGATTGTAGTTCTATCACATTTATCTTGTGTTTATTTCTTTGACTAGTTTTAGATTATCTCAACACGGGGGACAAGAACACTATGTATTGTGAACTATGTTCAAAAACATTTACAAATCGACGCAATTATTTACAACATTTTCGTCATATCCATAAACCTACCAACACTTTTCATTGTGAAAGTTGTGGTTTTCAGACGAAATATTTAAAAAGAACTGGAAAACCCGCATCGTTCGTCACAAGAAACCAGGACGACCCAAAACAAATGCGTACGTTTGCGTTCTATGGGGCCGTTTCAACTGTGGTGGGTCATTAGAAAGAGTCATATTTCACTTTTACAATAATTTCATAATCAGACAATAAACCGTAACCTTTTGAGTAAGCCAAGAAGAATAATCTCAATATAGGGTAAATGCTGGACTCTGATGTCCATGAGGGCTGGGCAGTCCTCCAATAAGTGGCGGATAGACAAATCACCCCCACATCTCCCACACACAACATCACGAGCTACTGGATCTAGCAGGTGTCTGTGAGTAAGACGGGTATGGCCAGTGGCTCCCCGGAAGGTGGGCCACGAAAGGATCAACCGGGAAAAGGTCATGAAGGAAGGTCCTAAAGGAATTTGGTTTGTTATTTTCAGTAATGGATCTTTGTAATTGATTTATTGAAGTGTAACTTGGGAAGTTTTTGGGGAGCCTGATACTAAGTTTTAAGTAAGTAAATAAAAGTCAGGTGAAAAATCCAAAAGTTTGTGGAATATTCAAATGGGGGAAGATTTGGGTAAATAGGTCGTTACTCCGAAAAATTTTTATCAATTATTTGCCGAGTGACACCTCATTTTGAACAATCCTCGAGGTGTAGTAACGTGATATGGTAGTAACCAAGCTGGCTTACTACCAAGGCGAACATGGTAACCGAAACATGAAACTGTGTCCCGGGTTTGCGTATTCGTACGCTCGTACGCAAGCTGGTTTAATCTATTTTTCGGCAAATATTAATGAAATTTAATTGGATTTTTTCATTTATCTCAGAGATCTTTTGCCTCCAAATCTGAATGTCGTCTTGAGTTTTGCAATTTTAAGCACCAATGTATTATCTTCAACCTTTCACTATTTTCCTGCAAATATTACGAAATTTCCAGTGGTTAAATGCGCTTTCACCTAGGTTTTCCCTTTAAAAAAAAATGAAAATTTATTCAACAATAGCGTAGGTACTACATATATACGAATTCCCAAACGTAGAATTCTCAATATTCCCGTATCCTCAATAAAACGTTCTAGTTTTCCAATTTTTGTGCTTGGAATTGAGATTCAACCTTATCCGATGTACCTAGGTACCTACTTAGTTTAAGAGCAAAGCTTCACACGTTATATGGACGTTCAACGTCTAAATAAAAAACGCATGATTATAGTTTTGTAAGCCAAAAAGCAAAGCAAAAAACTCGAAAGAAGAACGAAGAAGAAGAAGAATTTTCGGACAATGAGCTAGCCAAAATGGCGAAAATGTAATTTTGTTTTGACAATTTTTTCAAAGAAAAGTTCAAAAGACCATTGAACGTGTGTTTCTTAATAGACAATTTTTGAAAATATTCACTGAGTTTAATATAATTTTAGAAGAAATTTGTGCACGAGGTAGCGTTTTCGTTTGGCAGCTGACAGGGTTTAATTTTTCTTGGTAAAGCCAACCCTTCTACGTTGTGGCTTATATGAACATTCAATTTTTAGGGATAATGATTTTATAATTAATAATAGAGCGCCTATTACGGAAAATGCTGCAATTTCTATTCTATAAATGTTGTGTTATCTCACGCCGAATGAACGGTCTGACATTTGAGTGTTTGGTTGAGGCGTGAAGACTTAGATGTGTAATTGCTTAGCGGCCTACCCGCATTCCGAGAACAACTTTGGAATGAGTGACTGTAAACATCACCAGATGCGCAAGCACATGAAAGCTTCTCTGTAACCAGTTTATTATACGTCTTAGATTTTGTCGATTTAAAAAAGTTAATTTTAAATTAAATTACAATTGAAATAAAATACCTGTAAAAAATCGTACTGTTACAGAACCTTTGATATAAAAAAAAATTGTTGATGTCAAGTGTCAATAACAAAAATAAGAACCATAATATTACTCAACGTTTTATTATTTCTGTATTAGATAGCTCTTCTATACTGATTACTGGTCTATAGATAAATTCATTAAACGTAATCTATCGTACATCATCATCTACATAATTATAACTACATAGACGTAGGCACCAACGAAAGAAAATTATTGGAATACAATAAAACACCTACCTACGTTTCACTAGTTCGTAAATAGGTGTAACAAATGTTAATAAACTCGATTTCTTGAAAAGAAAATTATAGCCCGGTTGGCAGACGTAGTATATTTGCGGATTTTCAATATGTTCACACCAGTTCTCACTCGTGTTGACGATCATTTTTCTACCCTTTTCTAACTTTTTGACCAAGTTGGGAAAGTGGGAAAAAAAGAAAAATTGTACTTGCTAATTTTTTCATCCTGTATGTTTTTTAACCTCCTATTTTTCCAACTTGGAAAATTTTCAACTGGTTAATTATGGGTTTTGTTGGAATTTTTCGTATGATTTTTAAAACGGCTCAATTGGAAACTCGCCGATTCGTCAACTTCTTCTTTTCGTCCACCATTTTATCTTCCCTCTTTCGTCCTACCTACTTATGTCTCGATCGGCCTTTTCAATCTTCCGACTTGAAAAATGCCTAACTTGTTAGTTTTTCAAAGGGGGAAGACCCACGAAAATTTCCCTCCCTAATTTGTTCAGAAGTGGTTTGGTTGGACTTTATTGTACGATTTATCAACTGATTTAAACCCTGCTTGCCAGTTTTCCAACTTAAAGGACTTCAGTCCAGTAGTTATGGAAAGAAGCGTACTGGACATGGAATATGGAAGACTGCGTACGGCAGATTGATGGATTAGAGACAATTTTTTTTATTCTAACTTATTCGGAATTTACGTATTTCGAAATTGAAGGATAGGGTTAAACATGTTTATTTTCTCGGTCGATTACAAAGGTTCATTATTAAAATTAAATACAGGATGAACTGCTCGGAAATGCAATTTTTTCCTTAAATTACATAAAAAATAGAGTAAAATTCTGCCAACCGCATATTTTTATCTAAATCCATTCTCAAGGTATGATTTTTATAACGGATTTTTAACAAAAGCCCTGTTTTTTCCCTCTTAAACTTGAATTTCCCCACTTTAATTCATTTAATTTTAACTTTTCACCATATTTTTGAAGTCAACGTTAAATTTTCTTTAGCATGGTGCACTTTGGTTTAAGAAAATGTCCACCTACAGACCTTTACAGCAGCTTAAACAGAAAAATTTGAATAAATAAAATTTTCTGAAAATCTTTAAAATGTTACAACTCTCCAAAAAAATTCCAGGAAACTGGCGAATCTCATGAAAACTGCTTCGTATTATTTCCAGCGGTATAGCAAATTTTACTTCAACTTTGCTATTTAGGGGAGTAAAGTTTGTTTAAATGTTAGAAAATCTGGGTTTTTTTTTTCACTGAAATTGAGGGTTTTCTGGAAACATGACCCTTTATGAACCTGCGAGTTTGGGGTCGGTTTTTACGTATTTTTCATCGCTGAATCGCATGGTATTGCAGATCTCTCCGATTCCGTCATAACCGAGTTTAAAGCTAAACTCACCAATCTAAGGGTGAGACCTATTTTCAACTAGATTACACTGTATATAAACTCCCCCAACCTTACCATCTAATTAATTCTAACATTCATTACTTACAGTATTTGTTGAGGATGGAGAATAAGCACTTGCAAGGAGTTAGTGCTGGGGAAATATGACAAGCAATGTCAATGTACCTACAGGTACATAATTACTACTTCCTAACAGTAAGTTTTATAGTAATGTTCATGAACTGCAACACAAGCCTATTTGACGAAATCCCTAGTACTTTATTTGTTTTTGACATGGATATGTCTTTGCTCGGGGGGTCAACCAAAAATTTCCGTGACGTAAAAAATATGTCACAATTTCTAATGATGTTCTCGTACAACCAATCCGTTGCTAGGGGAATGGAACTTCCGTAGTTTTCATCGCACAGAAATCGTTCGCCATTCGTTGGAAAACGCTTGATTTATGTGATAAATGTTCACATCTCAAGCTACCAATTTCCCCCTCCTTACGTACCTGGCAACATTCCTAAACTAAGTTGATTGGACTATAAACAATTTTAATAAGCCGGTTACAATATTCTTAACGTAAAGCAAAAGCATCATTTACTCCACTCCATAGGAAACATCATCATCCTCTTGACAACAGTCGACTGTAAACTACGACTCATTGTAGTGGCTTCTCTCCACATCCACAGTTATTTTCAACATTTATATAAGTAAACCGTTGTTTTTTTTTTGTTTTTTTTTTTGAATTAGTTGGGATGCGGCCCAGGGAAAATAAATGAAATTATTTCATTTATTGTTTTATTTGATAACGTTTCGTCCTCTTACTGAGGACATCTTCAAATCTTGATGTGTCCAGGAAAAAATTTATAAACATCCGAATATAACGGATTCGTCAAATAAAACAGTGGCTCACCAAGTCAACTCAATGTCAAGAAAGCAAGATCTGAAGATGTCCTCAGTAAGAGAACGAAACGTTATCAAATAAAACAATAAATTATATAATTTCATTTAATAATGAAAAATCAGGCTATCATGAACATGAAAATGATAGCGCCTGTATTGGAGAAATAACTGTAATAGTATGTATAGTATGCTTATTGTTTCTCCAAGAATAATAGAATAAATTATTTATCCTACATTTCGTCGCCTACAGTCCAAAGTTAAAGGATTTTTTTACAACTCCCGAGGACAACCGTTATGAAATTCCCAATCAAAGACATATCCATGTAACATGGTATCTGCTTGTAAAGCAGATAGTGGAACTCGTTTACGAGTTCATAATTTGATGATAGATTAATATAGTTGATAAACAAAACAATTTATTACCTAGTCATCTTTCCAACACATAAAAGTGTTACCTATACTGTATTTTTTAGTACCTGATGAAGCCTTACCAGGCGAAACTAGTTGTATGCGAATTATAATTTATATACTGGAAGAGACCTGTAATATCTTCCACCCTCAACCTACAAACTCATCTTGAGATGGCAACTACCACAGAGTTTGTCACTTTATTAAACTAATTTTCCCCCTAAAAATACATACAGTTTTTACAATTAATTACAAACTAAAAATTAGTGAGTCCTAGAGTAAAACCCTTTTCACTTTTGGAAATCCGATATGGTGATACTCTGTTACCTTACAAGAGAGTTGAAATGAAGGGCTCTTTACTGATCAGCTGATTGAGCTAACTTTTCTCCTGTCCACCCTAGAGAAAACGGATGTTAGGAAAGACCGTTGTTAATTTCCACGAAAAAATTACGCGTTACTATGTTAATTCGATTTTGTCGGTTAGGTCTTTATCAGTAACAATCACAATAACAATAACTTTAAAATATAATTATTCTAATAATAATGATAAGTTATTGTTTGTTACTGATGATGTCCTAACCGTCAAAATCGGTTTAACATTGTACTCTTTATTTTAACACAGAATGTGTTTTAGCCATGGACTAACTAGCCGAAAATGGAACGCGGGATGGTAACGAAATGTGTGACGGTGATGATTTTCACGTACAACCGAGCCGTTGGTAGGGAAATGGAACTTCCGCAATTTTAATCGCACAGAAATCGTTCACCATTCGTTGGAAAGCTCCTGATTTATCCAACCATATTATGTTAACTACTGCGAAGTGCGTGGCCATCAACCTGAGTTATGAGCATGGTTATTTGAATCAATTGTTTACACACAGATGATCATTCTCAATAATTGATATTGTCAACATGATTGCAACCGCTTGTAAATTTTCTTATGATTTTCACGTACAACCGAGCCGTTGGTAGGGAAATGGAACTTCCGCAATTTTAATCGCACAGAAATCGTTCACCATTCGTTGGAAAGCTCCTGATTTATCCAACCATATTATGTTAACTACTGTGAAGTGCGTGGCCATCAACCTGAGTTATGAGCATGAATAGTAAATGAATAGTAAACAATGACGCTTGTTTGGTTGTCACTTGGTTGCGCGACAACGCAAACACATTCTGTGTTTCAATAATTTCGTCCGAAGTATGTAAATAGAGGTAACCGGGGGTCCAGGGGGCTTGCCCCCTGGCGAGGCGCGGAGCGCCGAGTTTTCTTGAAAATAGACAAAAATTTTCGCTAACATAAGTTGGGAAATGGGTTCCAACATCTTCGTCGCAACTGATTTAGTTCGCAACCGCAAGAGAGTTGATATTTGAGAGGGAGATGCTCAGAGAAATTAAGTGACGATTGGCATGTTGGGATCTTGTCTGGTCGGTCATGTGTCTTTAATAAGTAATGATGTACTAATGTTCCTCCTTTGTTGTTACCTTGGTTTGTGCGTGGGACGTAGTGACTTAGTGTATACAAGAAACATGATCCGATTTTTTAAAATCTGAATCGTAAATTTCTCAACATTTTATTCGTGTGAATGTATATGGTCTCTTAAATTGAGTGGCCATAATCAGTAGGTACCGATTGCATCTATTGTTTCCGAGTCTACCTACAGGTAGCGGAAGCATTGCTTTCACTTTCGGGAGAAACAATTTTTGGTCTCCAAAATCAAAATTTCCACTCGCATTTTACGTTTTAGAACATTCTGAACAACTTTGGTTCCGTGTCCGTCTGTCTGTCTGTGTGTGTCCGCAAATCCTTGTAACCTTGATACCTTATTTTCCACAGTTTTCATCCGATTCGGATGGAATTTTCAGTGAATGTGTAGACGGTTTTCTATTAGTTTCATCGTCCCTGACTCAATACTTCGCTCTGCGCTTGCGCAAACGTAAATTCTACCAAGCATGATTTTCTCCCGCCCTAGTCGTCCGATCTGGCTCAAATTTGGATGATAATTGGGGAGATGACGATTTGATTATCCCATATCAATTTCAAAATGATCATCATTAACGGCTACTGCGCATACGCCAGTGTGAACTCCTTGTAACGACCCTAATTTCCACAGTTTTCATCCAATTTTGATGAAATTGTCAGTGAATGCACGGGTTAGCTTGTAGATGGTCCCGTACCTATTTCATTGTTCCCAACTCATCAGTTCATTCTGCGCATGCGCAAACGTAAATTACATTGAGTATAATTTTTTTTCGTTTCTTAATTGACCAATTATGACGTTTCACGCTACTTCTTGATTTACTCTTTTCCGCTATGGAATTTTTCAAGATTATTTAAAACTTTTCAATGATACTTAACCGAGGAATTTATGTGCCACACCCAACTTGGCAGCCGTTTTTTTTTTTTTTTAATTAATTTATTGGATTTTACGCATCTTGAAACGTAAATCAAACAAATTTTGAGGAGGTTTAACTTTTTTCTTCTTCGGTTGCAAAGGTTCGCTAATGAACATAATAAACCAAAACCAACCTAAATGAACTTGACCTCCGAATGGCGAAACCTCACACTCAGTAGCTAGGTAGCTACTTGGAAAAGACAAACGGAGGTCGTCAAGTTGATAAAATTTGAAGGTTTCGACCGGCTTCTCCATTAAGTCGCCACGAGGCCTTTCTTTGCAAGTTGGACGTTATAGCTGGTGCTGTATCAGACTGGGAGGATGATTGATTGCCTGATCGATGAAGTGGTTCATTCGTAGGGTAAACCTAAACCCATTTTCATTTCATGCTGACTAAGTTCCCGGTGGTCTCACAAGATTTATTGTAAAGATCAAATCTTAATAGAATCTGCTTACCTAGGTACCGCAATGTCGTGTTGTAACAAAACGGTTGAATTAATTAAAATTCTAAATTTCCCCTTTTTACACTCACAAATTTCCCTTTTTATCTTAATTCCCGTTTATATCTATGTGTGTATGAGTTATTTTGTAAGGAGCGCCCTTTTATGTGGGAAAGGCAGAAACACAGCCTACCGGTGAGCAGACATGATACGATCCCAAACGAGTCATCCGATTATTGTTTTAGGATCAAAATGTTGGGAAAATTGGGACCCAAAGAAAACAAGCGGCTGCTTTACCAATCTGAAAAAGCTTACAGTAACGTTTTGAGAGCATGCGATCCTCCAGGATTAAAAAATATTTGAAGAAGATGCGACTATATTAAATCGCAAGCAACTCAAGTCCTCTGCGAACGTTGTTCCTACTAACAACTCTTCCCAAAAATAATATTGCTTCCAGTCTGCAAGGCAGCGGAAGCTTTGTTTCCACATTCGAAATAAAAAAAATTGTTGCGCTCCAAAATCAAAATTTCCACTCGCATTTTGTGTTTGATGGCCACCTAAACAAATTTGTCCGTCCGACCGTCCCTCAGTCCGTCTGTCTGTCCACATTTCCTTGCAACAGCCGTAACTTCCACAATTTCGATTGGATTTTAATAAAATTTTCAGTAATAGTGTGGGTTTATCCCTAGATGGCCGCATATTAGTTACATCATGATTGAATCAACGGTACGCTAACGGCCATGTGCGAACGTGATTTTCTTGTTACACTCATAAGTCCGTCAATGTTGAAGAGATTTTGGTCAGATTATCATGGATGATGCGGGGAAGGCCCCTTACGACATTTATCATGATCAAATCAGCGGTACGCTGTGCGCAAGCGCGAGCGCTTGTCTGTCTATATTTCCTTGCCACAGCCATAACTTCCATAATTGCGATTGTATTTCAATAAAATTTACAGGAATACTGTGGGTTTAGCCCTAGATGGTCTCCTATTAGTTTCATCATAGTTGAATCAGCGGTACGCTCTGTGCATGCGAGAACGTAATTTTCTAGTGATAGTCATACGTCCGTCAATGTTGAACTGATTTTAGTCAGATTTTCAGGGATGATGCGAGGAAGGATCCTTGAGGTCCCTTACATCATTCATCGTGATTGAATCGGTGGTACGCTCAGCGCGTGCAGGAACGTAATTTTCTTGTGACAGTCATAAGTCCGTCAATTTTGAACAGTTTTTGTCAGGTTTTAATTTTTGGTTCCCCATCAGTACATCGTCATGATAATGGTAAACCGGTCATTTCTGAACATTTAATGGTGACACTGTGAAGGCCACGAGGAAGCTTCTGTACCATGTCCTTGGCAGTGTATTTTCTTTTGAAGGTAATTTTAAGTTATCTTTTCCTTTTATTTTACATACATAGTAACTCTGTACGAGTCAAAATAATCGAGTGAACGATATTATTTATACTTACATAGGAAAAGAAGACCAAATGAGCGAGTTTTCGTAAATTATGGTATTATATAATATCTTACTTGTTTTGAAATTTGAACGCTTTGAGTGCGAAAAATGTTTCACTACCAATTTGATGGCAAAAAAGTCGTTATAAATAATAATCTGCTATCCATTTTTTTTTTTAAAGCTTTTTTAAGTTTTTAACAATTACGATGAAAACTTTGAAAATTAATGTCATTACAAGGATTTCACATTGGTGAATGCGCAGTAGCTATTAATGATACAATCATACAACATGTTGAAATTGATATGGGGTAATAAAATCGTCTTCTCTCCAATATCATCCAAATTTAAACGAAATCGAATGACTAGGGCGTCAAAAAATGGAGCATAATGGACATTACTGTTGCGCATTCACCGAGTGAAGTAGGTATTGATTTTGCAACAATGTAACTGATAGAGGACCATCTACGGCCTAACCCTTGCATTGCCGGACAATTTCATCAAAATGGAATGAAAACTGTGGAAATTAAGGTCGTTACAAGGATTTCGCATTGGTGCATGCGCAGTAGCTATTAATGATACAATAATATTGAAATTGATGCTGGATGATCAAATCGTTATCCCCCGACAGTCATCCGAATTTGAGCGAGATCGGAAGACTAGGGCGTAAGAAAATGGTGCTTGTTATCCCCCAACTATCTTCCAAATTTGAGCGAGATCGGACGACTAGAGGGTGAGAAGAATTTACGTGCTTGGACGAATTTATGATACTTGGAAGAATTTACGTTTGCACATTTGCAGAGTGGAGCATTGAGTTAAGATTGATCAAACTGATAGGGAACCGTCTACACTTTAGCTCACACATTCCCTGAAAATTTCATCCAAATCGGATGAAAACTGTGGAAAAAAAACACGCACACACACACAGACACGGAACCAAAGTTGATCAGAATGGTCTAAAACGTAAAATGCCAGTGGTCATTTTGAATTCGGAGACCAAAATTTGTTTTCTCCTGAACGTGAAAACAATGCTTCCGCTACCTATAGGTCGATTAGGAAACAAAGACATTGAACGTTGACTGACTTCTTGTTTTGTTTGCAGGAAATGAAGGCGATGCTGTACACGGCGGTCGAGGAGGCGCCTTCCATGGAGTCTGCGGATCCGGACGAGCTGACTCGACATTTCAAAAGCTTCAAGGAAACGTTCATTGCCTACTGCGACACCGAGCTCAAGAAAATCAACACATTCTATTCGGGTAGGTTCCGTTTTCTATTCTGACGAATAAGCAACAATGTAACGAAATTCAAGTAGGTGCGCTGAAATGTTGCATCAGCATTATAGCAACATTGACGAATTATTATTGAAAATCGTAAACCATTACACAGGCTTCGCAAAGAAAAGTCATGTTCCGTGACGGAGATCTCGTTATCAAATCTAGGGGTTCTTGAGTGTGCTGAACACGAATCCGAAGCCCGTTGTTTTTTCCATCTCTTCAGCATTTTGAGATATTGTCGAAATATGTCCAATTTTGGCCAATTTTTCCAATTGTTGTATTTAAAGAGTGTGAGGCATCGTTTCCCATATACATTTATCGACCCCCTGAATCAAATGTGACCAACCGCAGGGCGCTACGATTAATGGTTACGGAGTTGGAGCACTTTAAAGCCCAAATAACGTGGTTTTTCGTGTTTTCTCCTTTGTTTTTAGCGAATTTTTTAAGAAAATTAAGCTATTGCTCTCGCCTCAAAATTTGTAGAATGCGAATTTTTGAAAAAATTTTATGCAGAAATCCGTTTCAGGCTATTCTGAATCATATTCTGAAGTTTAACGCATTTTTAGCGAATTTTCTTAGAAAATAAAGCTATTGCAATGGCTCCAAAAATTGTAAAATAAAAATTTTCCAAAATTTTCTTCATCGAAATCTGTTTTGAGGCATTCTGAGATGATTCCTGGATTTTAACGCTTTTTTATATGTGTATATATATATATATATGTATATATATATATATATATATATATATATATGTATGTGTCATTCCAGACGATAACTCTCGATAGAATTGAGATAAAAACTTCGTTCTTTCGCCAAAAAATCAAGCATTTCAAAAGAAAGGATGAGTTCGTTGGACAACACTTTTTGAGTACATTAAATTGGTCAAATTTCAAAAAATGTACTAAAAAAATCACAAAAAATGACAAAAAAAGGCTAAACATCGGTGTTTTTATTTTTTTAGCAGAATATTACTCAAATAAAGTTTATCAACTATGAAGTTGGTAATTTAAAAATTAAAGCTCAAACCTATGCTCAAAATTGTAATAAATTTTCATCAAAATGTGCTACAAAATCGATAAAAATGTAAAAAATTCTAGAAATCCAATATCTTTGTTTAAATAAAAGAATGTTATTTAGAACAAAATTTTCAGCAATAAAATTGATAGTTTACAATTTTTTACAGACAATATGACGAATTTGAGCAATAAATTTTATAGTTAACATTTATTTTGCAGACAGTAAATTTCAACTTGAGCGTTGCTAAGTGATGGGAGGCCGAAAATCATAATTTGAATATCGTAAACGTTAGCGTCTAAGACGTCCAGAATAATTAAAATTGATTTAGCAATGCAAAATAATCAATTTTTACCGAGTTGTGTCACAAAAATCACATGTGAACTCTTACATGTCTTGAATAGTGGTGGCAGGAAATCATAAAATGGATGATAACACATAACATATGTACAGTGACCTACTCCTGTAACCCATTGCCATCCATTATAAAACTAAAGGAGCTATGTAAGAAATGGATGTTTTGGTTTATCATTGGAAAATGTAAAAAAAATGGTACTATATTCATATACACAACAAATCAATATACAACAATTTATATACCCAACATTTACAAAACAAATCATTTGAGTTTTATACCTCACCATTTATACTCCACTTAGACAGGATGTACCTAACGTCCTTCAAAATAGCAATAAAACAAGCATTTCGTTTCAACAATGAAAAAAATACCAAGTAAATATCCGTTCTTAAATTCGAACAAAGTGGACTAAATTGGTGATTATGAGTTCATAAATATGTCTGTTATTTAGGATGTTTGGAATAGATATAAATCCTAAAACCTCGCGAACAATTATTAGGGATGCAAAATTTTAATTTGCCAGGAATACTTGCTTTACCAGTCATAATATGACATATTATGTTCCAGTTTATATAGGTCGCCCATTTCGGTGTACCTAAATTTCAGGTAGTGGAAATTAAACGCAGATTAAAATAGGTCTTAGACCTAAGAACCTGGGTTCGCAAACCTTTCAGTACGTACCTTATTTTGGACCAGAAAGGAGGTTGGAACCTTTCTGACCTTATTTGTGAAATAATAAGTAGCAGGTAGGTAGCAATAAAAAAAAATATATATATATAAAATAAAAAAGGGAATCATATTCTCAGATGATTAATCTCTGCATCGAATGTGATTAAAGATCGGTTAGAAACTACATTTTTGGCTATTGCTTAAATTTGGGAGAGTGGGAGGAACAAAATTCACCATTTCTGACATGTTTATAAAAAATCCACAATTATTCACTCAAGCTTTTGTAATGGTTTATTAAAAAAATAGTTGTGAGTAAAATCCAACGAGAACGAAAATTATGATGCTGTCTCCGTTACCTACCTAATGTTGAATACTAGGTACCTATTCCGTGGTAGGGATTCCTTGTATATGTACCAACTCAATCTGTTATTACTTCTTTGTGTAACACTACCTCGTATACCTACTTCAAGTAGTCTCCCTTCAAGCAAGGTTGATCCCAGCGAATTACTACGATTTGATACTTTTTCTTTTCTTAGCTAACTAGTCTCCGAAAGAATACATTCAAATCTTTTTGTTGGATAGTTTTGAAATACTAACAGTTGTTTTTATATGATTCATTGTATTCACATATTGATTCAAGTTTATAACGTGCAGCAACAGCGAAACTTTACACTATCAAGGTTGTGAAGCTATTGAATCCGATTTTCTCATTTATTTTCTTCGGTAAGTTTAAGGTTAGAGTGAATAAATTAACTGTGTGAATAACTGTATTGTTTCAGTACTGGTAGTAATCAGCAATGATAGTATTATCCTGCAATACCGTTCGTTATTCGCTTCCTTACAAACTATGCAGATTTTGTATTCGTATTTGATTGAATGACGATTGATTCCCATTCGTTTTGGCTGTGTTGGTCAATACCATTATAATGGGTGATAATACATATTCTCACGGACACGACCGTGAATGAAAACTCAATGATGTTGTTCTCGTTACCTACCTACTAAAATTGGTGAATAAGTAGGTGCTGACTTCGTGATTGGGATGCTATGAATAAGTACCTATAATTTGTTCACATTACTGTTACTTCTTTGTGTGCCGCTAGCGCGGAACAGTTTTATACATCAAGCACATATCCCACCATACCTAAACTACGTTAGTCCCTGCAAATTACTGCGTCAATTTCTTTTCTAATCTAACTTTCCTTTGTATGATAAGATTCATATCAATTCCTTGCATATTTTCAAACATATACTATTTTCTCTTATACTTGTATCTTATACTTGTATATATTATTCCGTAGCAGTTTTCATGTATTATTTGTTGTAATCTCCTACTGATTTAAGATTATAACGTGCAGAACGCGCGAAATTTCTATCAAGATTTCGGGGCGGCTATTGAGTCTGCATTTCTAATTTATACACTTCGGTAAGTTCAAGGATCGAGTAAATTCATTAACTGAGAAAAACAATAATGTTCAGAAAAAACAACAAGTAACAATCAGCCGTCGTAGTATTACTTTACAGTATCCCTCGTGATTCGTCGCTTCATTTCAAACAAGGCATATTTCTTATTCATGGAAGATGACGTAGTAAATAAATAAAATTAAAAAAGTTAATTTTAAATTCTCCAACATCAAAATTTCCACTCGAATTAAACGTTTTATACCATCTTGAACAATTTTAGTCTCATCTCAATAATCATAACATTTTGCAGTTTTCATCCGAGTTTTACTCTGAAACGTTGCCAAAATGTGTGTTTGATTAATACTATTATTCTTTACGAATACGAAACAATATACCTATACACAGTTCCAAAGAAAGATAAGGCGAAACTTCAGCGCTTGATTCAACAACCAATTTGCTCCTCAAAATGTCTACTCGCATTTTTTAGGAATTCTGAACAACTTTCGTTTCTTGTGTGTGTGTGTGTGTATGTCTGTCGTATGTTTGCAAATCCTTGCTCAATTTTTACAGTTTCATCCGAGTTTGATGAAGTTTTTAGGGAATGTGCGGGTTAAACTGTAGGTAGTCTCCTATGCTATCAAATAAATCATCTCATTGCCCAAAAATCAATATTTCACTCTGCGCATGCGAGAACCATGTATCATTTTCTCAGGTCTTTTGTCTAGTGGTCCGATATCGCTCAAATTTGGAGACTAGTCGGGGAATTACGGTTTAATAATCTCATAGCAATTCCAACACGATTGTATCATTAGTAGCTGCTGCGCACGCGCGTTCGTGCACGCACTTTCATCCAATTTTGAGGAATTTTTCAGGGGATACGCGGGTTAGACTGTAGATAGTCCCCTGCGAGTGTCAATGCTCACATATCAATACAACACTCTGTGCATGCGCAAAATTCCATCAAGAGTGAGTGTGTTTGCCATAAGAACGTACTTTTGAGTCAAAACTATATGAGTGAAACGTAATTTGATTTCTTCTTTGGAAAGCTGAAGTCACGAGGAAAGCTATCCCCGTAAAACGTGTGGTTAGTTAATTTTTCGAGGTAAAATTAGTTTCGTCCAATTTTACGTCTGCTGTATATGGTATTAAATGTGCATACGTTATGGCGCTCTAACCAACGATATATTCATTTTTTATTTACAGTAAACGTAAGGGTTATGACCATTTTAAAGTCATTGGGTAGAGAACGTGAGAAAAATCTTAAATGTGAGCATACTTGAAAACAAAATGTTAAACAAAATTCTGTGAGGCACATGTTATTGCTAATCAATTGTAGAATTGATCCCTGAATTTGATCCTATCTTTCTTGAACATCCTGCATGTACAAAGTATGAAATATGAATACAGTTTATTTATGTCTCTTTTCTATTTCATTTTCTACTACCAACAAACAACTTCTGAAATGATGTAATTCAATGCTCGGCAAATCACGGATTGGTTAACTGATGAATCAATAAAAATAGATTTTTATTAAGTTAGAATGCATTAGTTCGTTTGCAATTGTTCTAGACAATGCCTCGTTTAAAAAAGAAGAGTGCAAGCTTATTAAGGGCACAAGATCGAAATAGAAAATCAAAAGATATAGCTACCAAGAGTGAGTCAGAAAAATCAATCTTGCGTGAGTTAAATTCAAGATCTCAAAGAATACGTAGAAAAAACAATCAGGTACGTGTTAATATAAATTTAGTTAATAGCTTATCTCAAAAGAAACGCTTGGCTGATGTTGAAAAACGTATGAAACACAATGAAATGAATACCATTGTTCAAAAAAGAAGGTTGAGTGATCCAAAGAGACTTCTAAATCATAGAGAAAGTATGATAATGTCTCAAAACAAACGATTAGCTGATCCAGAGAAACGAGTGAAACATAATGAGTTGTTAAAAGTAATACAAAAAAAAAGGCTAGCTGACCCTGAAGAACGCGTGAAACATAATGAGTTGTTGAAAGTAACACAAAAAAAAAGGCTAGCTGACCCTGAAGAACGCGTGAAACATAATGAGTTGTTGAAAGTAACACAAAAAAAAAGGCTAGCTGTCACTGAAGAACGCATGAAACATAATAAACTGAATGCAATGGTTCAGAAACGAAGGTTGAATGATCCGAAGAATCTTGTGAGTCACAGAGAGAGTATGATAATATCTCAAAACAAACGATTGGCTGATCCTGAGAAACGCGTGAAACATAATGAGTTGTTAAAAGTAACACAAAAAAAAACGCTAGCTGACCCTGAAGAACGCGTGAAACATGATGAGTTGTTAAAAGTAACACAAAAAAAAAAAAAAAAGGCTAGCTGTCCCTGAAGAACGCGAAAAACATAGAAAACGATTGATTTTAGCCCAAAACCAAAGGCTAATGGATCTTAAAATGCGAAAAAGACATGGAAAAAACACCTACAGACTATATCTGATCATAGATGTAGAACTAAATCACGAATTAGTTCATTTAAGATTAACTGGTTAACAAAAAAAGAAAAACAACGCATGTCTCTTATTCGCGTTAGAAGAAGTAATATAAAAAAAATAAGTAGTTTACGTTCAACATTATTAGTTAGTTATAAAAATATTATTAAGATGGGACCTAGTTATACGTGTTCATGTTGTGGTAGATTGTGTTTTCAACATTCCATACGATTTTTCGCTAAAAATAATAAACTAAGTGAAACTGGGGTAAGTAGATTTAGAGACAGCCTTTGTAAGCCAGAAGTGACTGAAGGTTTCGGTGTTGAAGGAATATGTGGTACTTGTGATGGTTATATTAAAAAAATGAAGATTCCACCATTATCTTTGGCAGCTCATAGAGACCTTCAATTTCCAATTGTACCCAATTCTGTTAGAAATTTGACCACACTGGAAGAGCGTTTCGTTTGCCCTCGAATACCTTTCATGCAAATTCGTGCGTCCAAAATCGACCAACAGTATTTGATTCAAGGGCGTGTGGTTAACGTACCAACGGATGTTGTTAATAATGTTAAAATTCTTCCAAGAACATTTAATGAAACGGCTGTTATTCCAATAGCTCTAAAGAAAAGGAAACAATACAAATCAATTATAAGAGAACAACCAATCAGACCTCACGCTATTGCTCAAGCCTTAGAAGCATTAAATAACTGCCCAGCATTTGTAGAGGCTGATATATCCATAGATGCAGAAAGAATTCCAGTACTGTGGCATCTGAATATATCCGGTGAAAATGAATCTCATGAAAACCACGACAAAAATTATTTAGATTATGATTCTGATTTTGAGGAAGATGATCCAGAACCAGTCAATGTTCCAGCTGAAACAACTATGTTAATATCGAATCATAATCCGGATGCCTTAGTGTTTACACCAGGGGAAGGTTTTACCCCCTTACCTTTATTTTTGGATATTCATGCGGAAGCATTGAGTTTCATTCGAATATATGGCGGGGAGTTACGGCCAAAACCCAACCATATTAGTTACCAGAAACTAGTAAATTCGGAATTATTAAGATATGACCGAAGATGTGCTTCAGAACCTAGTAAATTATTTTATTGTGCAACGAAATTGAGGGGAATGAAAATCAGTGCTAGTATACTTCTCTGTTTGAAGAAACTGAAAGGAAAGCAACAACATCCCACTGCAGAATTTTGCTTGTCTGAAGACCTAATCAAATCATTTCACATTCACGACAGCGGATACCGTCTATTCCTTCCGGATCGAGGATCTCCAGCATTTTGGGGACAGAAGCAATCCGAAATTTTTGCTATGATTCGTCAAATCGGACCTCCAACTCTATTTGTTACTCTTTCCCCTGCTGAGACTCAGTGGCCAGAACTTTTGGTGATTTTAAAAAAAGTAATTGATAATGAAGTTATAACTGAGGACGCAGCTTTCGCTTTGAGCTATCAAGAGAAAGTTCGTTTGATAAGTTCTGATCCAGTTTCTTGTGCACGTTACTTTGATTTCAGAATCAAACAAATGATTAAGTTATTTACTACTAAGCGTTATGGCATATTTTTTGAACACGAAGTGATTGATTATTATTATCGCGTTGAATTCCAACAACGGGGGTCCCCGCATATTCATTCACTCTTATGGTTGCGTAACTCTCCAAACTTTGACGTTAGTAATGATGTTAGTATTAGAAATTGTGAACAGTTTATCGATAAATTCATTTCGTGCTCTTCAAGCAATTTAAGTGATATTACAGTAGCATTTCAAACCCATAAACATACTTTTACTTGCAAGAAAAAACACCCAAAAACTAAGGAAAGTTATTGTCGATTTGGTATCCCGTTTTTCCCAATGGCTGAAACCAAAATTTTAACTCCATTGAGTAAAGGTGAAGTGAACGATGAAAGGAAAAAAGAACTCTATCAAACCATGAAAAATGTTAAGGATTATTTGAAAGAAATGTATAAACAAATTAACAATGATAATTATGACAATAGTTTTGACAGATTTCTTAATCATTTGCATTTATCTAATGACGAGTACGTGCTTTCCATTCGGAGCTCATTGAAACGTCCAACGGTTTTCCTTAAACGCCATCCAAATGATATAAAAATTAATGCATACAACCTCGACATTCTCAATCTTCATCAGGCTAATATGGATATACAATTCATTACGGATACATATTCTGTCGCTGTTTATGTTCTTAACTACATAAATAAGACAAAAAGAGGAATTTCCAATGTTCTCCGCCAAGCGAATGAAGAAATAGCTCAAGGAGAACTTTCTATTAAAGAAAAATTAAAATTCATGGCTAACAAATTCCTAGATTCGAGTGAATTTTCAGCACAAGAGGCAGTTTATTATGTTTTACCCCTACCTCTTTCCCAATGTACCAGGTCTGTAGAATTTATAAATACTGGTCCACCAGATAAAAGAGTTAGTATACTTTTACCTAAAACAGAACTCCAGAAACTTCCCAAAAGCTCGACAAATGTATTTGCCAAATCAAACATCGATCATTACGTTAATCGCCCCGACAGTCTCATAGACCTCTGTCTAGCTGATTTTGTTGCATGGTACACTTATAAAAAGAATGTAGCTTCATCGAAGTGTACCAATATTGAAACAAACGATGATCAATCGGACACCAATTCAGAAGTTGATGAAGAAGAAAGAAAGTGCACTAACACTTTGAAATTGAAAAATAATGATGGGTTCATTTCCAAGAGAACGAAACCTAAAATAATTCGTTTCGTTCGATTTAATATTGAAACTCACGAAGATGATTTTTATAGAGAACAATTGATGCTATTCTTACCTTGGGTTGACGAAGAAAGTGAACTAATCTGTGTGGATCATATTACTAAATTCAATTTGAACAAACATATTGTTCTACATAATCGCAAACCATATATTTTTCCCACTCCGAACGAAGATGAAACTGATGATTTTATAGATGAAGCAATAAGAGAACATAAGGATGAAAATGGAATTTCAAAAGATGATATAGATGAAATACATGATCCCCCAAACTCTGGAGATGGCTATGAAGTTTTAAGAGATCGCACTAACGAAGGAGATGTATTTTATGATGGTGGATTTGTTATTGGAAATGAGAAAATTGAAGATGATTTCGTCCCTGTACCTCGCATTTTACCTGAAGAACGTTACCTTGAAGTTGTCAGATCACTGAACGATAAACAACAGCGGTATCACTACCACGTTTTACATACCCTAAAAACAAATGCTGGACCTATTTATGAATGTGTTTTAGGGAGTGCAGGAGTAGGGAAATCGAGATTAATTGAAGCGCTTGAACAATCACTGGTTCGCTTCTACAACTCAACTGCTGGAGTAAATATAGAATCTCTTCGAGTACTATTGTGCGCTCCAACTGGAAAAGCAGCATTCAACATTAGAGGGGTCACGCTTCACTCAATATTTGCACTTCCTTTGAATCAAGCAAGTTACGAAATGCCTCCATTGAATTCCAGCGTCTCAAATACTCTATTTTGTAAATTAAAAGATGTCAAATTAATAATTATGGATGAGGTAAGCATGATTGGCACCAAAATGTTTGCAAGAGTAGATACCCGACTGAAACAAATATTTAGATCGCATCTCCCGTTTGCTGGAAAATCAGTGATCCTTTTTGGTGATTTTAATCAATTGGCCCCGGTTGGAGACAGCTATATTTTTTCTAGCAATAAAGCAAACCCCTACAGTAACCTCATGGGTAATCCCCTTTGGGATATGTTCAAATTCTACAAATTAACCGAAATTATGAGACAGAAAGATGATGTACAGTTTGCTGCAGCTTTGAATAATTTGGCTATGGGTATTTTAACACCGGAGGAGATTCTTATGTTTGAAAGTCGTCAAAGAACTCATGTTATTCCAGATTCGAAAGCACTTCGACTGTTTAGAACAAACGATGAAGTAGACACATACAACAGAACAGTTTTTAGGAGTAAAGTGAACAGTGAGATTAGACAGTTTGAGGCCATTGACCGAGTTTTAGGAAACATATCGGAAGAGCAACGTATATCAACTCTAGATTACGTTAAAAAATCCATGAAAACAGCCAACACATACGGGCTTCCAACCTATATACAACTTTGTGTGGGCATACGATACATGGTCACTGTTAATGTAAAAACACCGGATGGCTTGGTCAATGGTGCCGTTGGAATTTTAAAATTTATAGAAAGCCAATGTGGTAATAGAATAGTCCGCTTGTGGCTGCTGTTTGACGATGAAAAAGTTGGACGAGAAACACGAAGAGGTTCTCAAGCAGCAACGAAGCGCTTGGGAATTGATTCAATGTTAACTCCATTAGATTTAGTTAATCGAAACATTCGACCTCGCCCAAACTCACCAATCATGGTTATGAGAAGACAATTTCCAGTCGTTCCTGCCGAAGCTATAACTATTTACAAAAGTCAAGGAGGTACATATGACTCAGTCGCAGTTACTCTGAGGAAAGGGATGCGAAGAAATGAAATGTATGTTGCTTTTAGCCGATCAACTAGTTTAAGAGGACTAACTATACTTGGTAAATTTAAACCACCTGCACCTGTTGATTCAAATAATTTAGTTGTCAGAGAAATTGAAAAAGGACTCAAAGAAAAACCAGTAAACATGTCATTACATTTTTTGCAAGACCATCCAGATCTTTTTTCAATTATTTTTCATAATGTAACATCACTTAGAAAACATATTTTGGATATTAAAAATGATCGTTGTTTTACATCAGCCAAATTAGTTTTAATTGTAGAAACATGGCTCAAACCCCACGAGACAGTGGATTTACCGGGTTACAAAGTTATTTATCGCTCTGATGTTAAACAACCATGCTCACACGCATATGGAATGATTATATACAGCAAGACTGATATGGCCAATCAGTTTGAAATATCATTTGATTTTAATGAGGAAAAGAAAGGACTTGCTTGTAATATAGCGGTAATAAGAACCCAAACAACTTTCATTTGTGCCATTTACAAACCACCATCAACCCCTTCTAGAGTTTTGATATCACGGCTTGAAGAAGCACTGTCATGTGTTAGGAAGCCCCAAGATACTATTTTAATCATAGGAGATTTTAACGAAGACAGTCTAAACCCAGAAAAAGGACATCAATTACACCATTTCTTCGAAGCGAGAGGATTGCAAAATTTACTACCCTGCGAACCTTCAACTAATTTACTCACTCAAATCGATCTTTGTTTCAGCAACAATGTTAACGTGTTGGCGACCTATTATGAAAGCTACTTTTCATACCATAAACCTATATTATGCGTTGAAGGTTTGGAAAAAAACAGACACCCTATGAAAAGTATTAATGAAAAATGTGGAAAAGACGATGAAGCTACCGGAAAAGGTAATCAACCATCAATGAACGGAGAACTGCGAATGATGAGCAAGACAAATGATGAAAACAAGGATGATGAAAAATGTAATATTTCCCTAAATGAGAATGAGAGACGAGAAATGGAAGGAAAAACGACTATGCCCATTCTGATTCATGATTCACCGTGTGATGATGAAAACGAGAGGCACCATACCGCAAGAAAACATCTATTAAAAGAAATAGAAGATAATATTCTACCAAACGATTCTTGGATCTACGATCGAGCACTGGATGAACTGTTAAAAATAATTAGAAATACCACTGATTTTGGCACTCTTGATACGCTAATGATTCAATGCCCTTACTTTGTGACACCGGCAATAAACGATAAAGACATTATCATATTAGGAGGACTTTCCTCTACAAATCACTGGCGTTGTGCATTCTACAATGGAAACCAACTGAAAATTTACGACACTTTGAATGAACCACTTCGCTTGTCAAGAGAGGAAAATATTTTAATCAATAAAAGATACCCAAACCTCTCGAAAAAAGACATTATTTTTGAAAAATGCCAAAAACAACCGGACTTTAATTCTTGCGGTGTCTTTTCAGCTGCAAACGCTGTGTCTCTTTCTCTTGGTTTAAACCCTTCAAATGTGGAATATAAGCTCGACGCCGTAACACCATCAGGAAAACTGCAAACTACAGCAATGCGCCGGCATTTCTTGCGAATTATCAAGGAGCAAAGATTGATTCCGTTTGAATTAACAAGTTCACTTAATTGAAAAATAAGTAAAATGGATTATAACACACATAAACACACACAAAAAAAAAAATAATAATAATAAAAAAAAAAAAATAATAATAATAAATAAATAAACTTAAAAACAACTACCTAATAATAATAAAAACTTAGACAAATTTTAATACTAGGTTCCATCTAATAATATTTTTTAATTTTTTTCTTACTTACCTATTGAATAGCCTAATAATCCCGTTCAGTAATATTTCGTTTCACGGTTCTATTTGCATTTGTTATTTCTTAAATATTCTTTTCAGGTGAACCCGCCAGCTTCTAAATGCCCCAATTAATTACTGGCACGTTCATTCTCTTTCGATACTGAAATGGTTCCTATCCTTTAATTTTATGGAATAAACCACAAAATTATTTCAATATAATACATTGATAAGATTGGCTTAGAAACTGGTGGGTTAGTACCCTCATAGGACTGCATCCATGCTACTGACCATCCTCTCCCAAATATCCTATCATTTCCCATTCCTAATAAATTAAAATAATTAATACATTAATTAATCAAAACTTTTTTTATTGCAAATATGTAATTATATTTAAACTTTCGTTTTAAACGTTGAAAAATAAGGTATTTCGGAGCAGGACACTCATTTGGCAAGGGGGCGGTGAACCCAGGGTAAAAAAATATATGGGGAAACGACACCCTTTGCAATACGTCCTTGGCGCGATGATGTAAACAAATCACCTTTTCCTTTGTTAATGAATGAGTAATTCACAGATCGCGGCCATCTGAATTGCTCTGCAGTTCGTTCTGTTTACATCTAGTGCCATAACGTGGAATGGAAAGTTGCATGTTCTAACAGGTAACTTTCTATTCCGATTACCCACACAAGTTGCAGGTTGAAAGAAAAAAATAGAAGAAAATATAATTTATGTAGCCGCTTCATCTGCAAATTTTCGCAATCCCCGGAAATGCAAGCTCCACAATGAATAGGTACCCAATTATTTAAATTCATGTCCTGACAATCTTTTTCAAAGGTTAGTGAATAAATCCGTATTATTATTTTATCGATTGATCAGATTTGTGTACCAACTACCTGTTCCATTCTCTCATATATTCTTACCTAATATTCTATTAAAATCTAATATAAAACGTTTTAACTATGTTGGTACAATAACATTCCATCACTATTCTGTACTTACTTAAGGTTACCAAACACTCGCAAACATCTATATGGTTACTGCTGATATTCATTGTTATTCAACTTACAGCAATGTCTCTTATGTATTTCATTTTTTTTTTTTTAATATTTTTTTTAATTCAACACATTTCAAAACGTGAACAAAGAAATTGAGGAGGTTAAAAAATTGTTTTTCTTTGTCGATTACAAAGAATCATTATTGTGAAATGTAGGTATTGAAAAAAAGCTAACCACGTAGAATTATACCGATAATTCATCTGCAAACTCCAATTCACCTCTAAACTCTCTGTAATAAAAATAAAAACCAAAAATTATAGAAAAGCGTTGAAAATTCGCTCATATGGTCATGCTGCATGACTGGAACTTTTATGTGTTTTTATGTATGTATGTATGTATGTATGTGTCATTCCAGACGATAACTGTCCGTAGAATTGTGCTAGAAACTTCAAACAAATTTTAAAATGTTAAGGATACAAAACGAAAGTTCAAGTTCATTGGCCAGCATGATCGGATTACATCTTCGGGTTGAAATTTTCAAAAGTGTAGTCAAAAATTTCAAAATAGCCTGTTTTTTGCGATTTGTTGTGCGAAATAATTTTTTCAGCATACTAACATGTGGTATATTCGGAATCAGCGTTAAATTTCCTATAAGAATATGTATCAAGTTTTCAAAAATTTCAAAGTTGAAAAAATCAGTCAAAAATCTAAATAATGCCGTTCGCTAGTTGTAAAAATCGGTAATATTTGCATGAAACATGATCCAAATTCAGATTGAACTACTCTTATGGAAGTATCCCTGTATAACCAATCCTAGAACCATGCTGTTTAAAACGTAGGTAGTAGGTGCTTGTTAAAAAAAAAAAAAAAAAAAAAAAATCACAACTGATGAGTTTACTCTGTGAAATATTCCGTCCTCCGATTCTCTCGGTCGCTCTCTTTAATGATTTACGCTCAACTGTTTTAGGACTTGATGTAGCTTTAATACTGACTGTGGCTTAGAAAATATCAGCCATGAAATTATGAAGAAGTTCTATTTATGTACGTTCTAGCACGCAGACCTAAAGTGGAAGATTTCTTCAAAAATTCGCTCATGGGGTCATGCTGCATGACTGGACTTTTGAGCGTTTTTTTCTAAAGATTTTGGAAAAGGTTGTGGTAGCAGAAAAAGAAACTGATACAAGGATAGTTTAGAGGAGACATTTCTGCGTCCAATGCGACCAACCGCAGCTCTATGGCCCCAGTAGTAATTCACTTTTTGTGTCAGGTGCATTTTTTTTAAAGCGGAATATATGCTGCACACCTGTAGCGAGGTGGAAAAAAGTGATTTAACAAAAAATCGTAGCTCCGTAACTGCTGGGGACACAGACCTGTTGTTGGTCGTATTCGACGCGCAAATGTCTCTTCTAAACGGTCCTTATATCAGCTTTTCCTCTGCTACCACAACCTTTTCCAAAATCTGAAATAACGCCTAAAAAACGAGAAAAAAAACACTAAAAACCACTTTTTTTGGGGCTTTAAAGTGCTCCAACTCTGTCACCATTGGAGCGATCTGCGGTTGGTTTCATTCGATTCAGGAGGTCAAAAATTATAGGAAACAATGCCTCACACTCTACAAATACAACAACTGGAAGAATTGGACAAATTGGGGTATCGGATAAGTTTTGACGATATCTCAAAATCCTGATGAGATGGAAAAAACGGGCTTCAGAACGCGCTTCGTGTTCAGCACACTCAAGAACTCCTAGATTTCATAACCAGATCTCCGTCATGGAATATGACTTTTCTTTTGTAAACCTGTGAAATCCGTCCGACGCTTTACTACCAGACTTCTGGACCAAAGTTTATGAAGTTTAGCCCAAAAAATATTTCGGCCGACGATGGTCCTGCAATCACATATAACTGCGTTCCCACGGGCCGTGAAAACGATAGAGTGATCCGCGAATTCGAAATGGAGGTGAAAAACGTATTCTACGCTCAACTCTCTTTACCGCTAGAAGTTTTTATTTAGCATTTTTATTTTAACGCAGAATGCGTTTTTATGGAGACCTTGCCGAAAATTGTACCGTAACAACACATAGGGCATACGCAAGAAGATGTGTCACCGATGCCTTGTGATGTCGGAACCAATTTCTTTACTATTCAAGCTATGAGGCTAGAACTTGAATGGAGGTGAAAAACGTATCCTACTCTCATCAGCAGGGCTCTAATCAGCTGTAGAGCCTCTGAGGCCAAGTTTGTCCCAAATCGACTTACAGTGCTGGAATTTAGATGGAGCTCCTTCGGGACACCTCGAAAAAACGTCTGCCAAGTTGGGTGGGCAGTATAGATTCCTCACATATTGTAACATGGACGTTAATATTAGTTGAAGAACAAAGTAAGAGTCGAAATATAAGATATTAAGTCGACATTATAAGAAATTAACGTTTGTGCATGCGCAAACTATTAATACAATGGCAATGAAATTTATTGGGGGGACATCTAGGAGCTAAACTGCGCAATCCTTGAAAATTTCATTAAAAAAGGTCCATTAGTCTCGGAGTTTTGTCTGTGTCGATCACTTTTAGTTTTGCGCATGTGCCATAGTTAATACTCCACCAATGTTGATGTTATTCATAGGAAAGTTTCCTGGAACATGTACCCATCTACTCCCCGAGTTTGAGCGAAATCGAACAAACAGATGATAAGAAATCAACGTTATGAAAAATTCATGTTTGCGCGTGCGCACAGGCTACTATTGATTCGATGACATTGCAAATTATAGGGGACCGTCTACGAGCTAACTCACACAATCCTTGAAAATGCCATCGGACTGAAACTTGGAAGTGGAGTTGGGAACTGCTGCTCTAAATGGGGTTCCAAACCAGGATTGCCAGGTGTCCGGTTTTGCTCCGGACAGTCCGGTATTTTACCAAGCTGTCTGGGCGACAGCTGAAAGCTGCATTGAACGCCAAATGTCCAGTTTTCACAGGAAGAGCGGCAAATGTCCGGTTTTTGTAGTATCGTAGATTGCTTTCCCACGAAATCAGCCGAGACCAATATCATGAACGTCTTGATATTCTTGTCGTTAACTACATAATTGGTATTTTATTCAATTTCTCGGAATATTTCACTAGTTGTTATTGTCTTATTTTGGGGTATAAATATCGCTGAATTAGTCTAATAAATTCAACTCTTCATGACTAAAGTCATAAATCAATAAAGCAAAAAAATAGTTTTTGTGGATTGTTTATTTAGGTTCCAACCCACATTATAAATCACAAAATAGATATTAGAAGAAGACATGTGAAAATTTCAACCGCATGTTCTTCTTGATATATTTAGGAATAACATAAAAATATTGGGCCACATTTGTGGTTTTCCAATTGTGGAATCATGGAGTGACTGCATGGATACGTACGTGTGTGTAATATTATTGTACTACTGTACGCGTACTACTTGAAATAGGGATGAGTAATTAGGTCGATACTTGCCAGTTTAAATTATCGGAGCACGAAAATGTATCTAACTAAAAGATCACATAAAATGTAAACAAAAATTACTTTAATTTAGGATAATAGTATTTAGTGGAACATAATAGAAAATGCATATCAATAATTATTGTGCTGCTTGATTGGAATTTATTACCGTATAATCTTTTAATTAATTTTTTAAATCTGTCTTTCCGAATTGTCCGGTATTTTTTCCCATACCACCTGGCAACCCTGCTCCAAACTTGTGAGGCTCGTGGTAGGGCGCAGCGCGTAAACAAGGACCTTACCTACCGATTTGCCCTTCCTGTTTTTTGCTTATCAAGGCAGTCGTGGCGGACACAAGTTACTCTTGTTTTGTTGCCGGTTTTTTGTTTGTTCTTGTGTTACTTTATTTTACCTAATAGTTTATTTATTAATAATATAATTCTCATTTTTGACCAGTATTAATGAATTTGATGGTGCGGGGAACGAATTGTAGAGCAAATAGGGGTGACCAATGTATCAACATGGGGAAAATCATGTCAACCACCATATTCCTTAGGTCCTCCGCCCTCTAGCACTCCTAGCGGCGGGCCTTGTTAGTTCGGAGCCTCATTAACACATTTCAGTGATCTGTACAAAATGGGAAATTGCATGGTTATGAGTAAGCTAGGAGCCCCAATCTTGATGGTTGATTTTTTTTATCGCTTTACCCGAAGCTAGTAGGGAATTCACTATTGACTCGTAAACGAAATCCAGAGGTCAGTGCACGGAACTAAGCAGTTCACTGTTTGGGCAACAATCATGTTATCTCAATGTCAATGACCAAACGGCCTTGCTGCCTTAACTTCAACGGTTCCCCGCGATTAAAATGGATGTTCGCTGAATGAGTCATCGTCAACGAGGCACGGCCGGAGTCCCAGGTCGCGAAGGGCTGAACAAGTCGTGCAACACGGAAATCCCAAGCGGATGACGTAGGCCCGATATCCTGGAATTCGATCCGTACAACCTAACCATTATCTTCTCCATTAGCGTTATTACAAGGTCGATGTAGGTAAACATACATTATAATCGTATGTGTGAATTTGCGTTAATTATCGTAATAATCAGGCTGGGTTTTCTCGACCACTGAGTTAAATGTAAAATGTTTCGGGTTTCTCGAGGGTTGGTCAATGAAAAGTCTATATTCTAGGCCGACGTTTCGAAATATTTATATTTCATCTTCAGGACTTGGAAAACTGTATTTGGACGCTTATTTCATGTCAATCCTCGTCATAGAGCTTTAGTTGGTAGCTATATACTTAAACAACATCTTTGGGTATACTGAGAAAACTGGGGTATACTGAGAAAACATTACTTAAGTTATACTGAACAGAGACGAAAAGTGGTTATAATAGCAACGTGGACGAAAATACTATCACAGTATCACACTAGACAGTACCTGTGATAGTAATTTCGTCCACGTTGCTGTTATACACCTCTTATAACTTCAATTTTCGTCTCTGTTCAGTATAACTTAAATAATGTTTTCTCAGTATACCCCAAAGTTTTTTCTCAGTTTTCTCAGTATACCCAAAGATGTTGTTTAAGTAGATAGCTACCTACAAAAGCTCTATGGCGTTCAAATACAGTTTTCCAAGCCCTGAAGTTGAAATATAAATATTTCGAAACGTCGGCCTAGAATATTGACCAACCCTCGAGAAACCCGAAACATTTTACATTATCGTAATATATCAATGTCAAATTCATTGTTTTGAGATTTGAGTGCTTTTGCGCAAATAAATTGCCAAGTAGGTACCAGTTTTAAGGCTAAAACAGTGTCCCTACTGGAAAATATTCTCCTCTTCAAATAGCATTTTTATCGATTTTTTAGCACATCAAATTCAAGTGCTCAATTTTGTGCTTAAATTTTTGAATGTTCTAGTTCATGGTTTGTAAACTTGTTTTTTATTATCTGACCAAAAAATATAGTAAATTTAGCAATTTTTAGCAGTTTTTCCGCCATCTATAGTAGATTTGTCAACACATTTTTGAAAACTAGACCAATTTACTGTGCTCAAAAAGTGCTAATAGGGGCTGGGTTTGAGGATTATGAGAGGGTGGGGGAAAATATATCAGTTGAATGATTCGATCAGGTGTCATGGCAGCTCCTGTAAAATGTAGTCTTGAGTTGACGTGCGAAAGGAAGTCGCCTTTTGACAACAACTCTGTACGTTTAACATTTTTTGCAACCCATCAATTGTTCAATTCGCATTATGTCGTGTCATTTTGAAAATTTCTAGGATTCAGGTAAAGAAGGAACGTCCTAGATTTTCGTCCAAAGTTCTTGTGCCTTTAACAACTCATGATCTCATTTAGCCGCCATAACCATACATTTACTGGAATCATTCAACTGCGACATCCCCTGCCTCATATTCCTTAAAACTCAATCTCCTCAAGAATCCCAGGGGCGAATTACAATGACAATCAAAGGAGGAAACCACCGCTTTTCTAGTAGAGGTCGGCTCTGAAGACGACCACCTATGTGCACTGTTTTTTATAACCCTCATATGAAAAAAGTATAAATTTAGATGGAAAGTATGCTGAAAAATGAGGAAATGTTGCAGTTTTTGAGTAAAGAAGAATTTTATTTTCTATTCTTGAAACACTTGAATTATTTTTTCTAACCCCTTATGCTGCAATGTGTGAAAGAGTGTTTTTCAGGTAGGAATTTCATTTGTAGTATACTGGTGGATGTAAATTGCATTTGAAATGATCGTAGGGAACGGGGATATATTCATCTGAACGGGATACATGCTGGACCACGAATTCGGTTGTTCGTGGAAAAAAGTAACTTGTGCATAAAGATTTATATTTACTTACGTGAATGCTGTTTCAAGCTAGACTATTTATATATCCAGAGAAAATCTTTGTGCAAAATTAGCAGCGTAAATCATGATTATTTCCCCAACTTAGTCTGTTGTTGCAGAAAAGTTGGCAGAAGCTACAAGGAAGTTCGCAACTTTGAAGAGCGAGCTATCACTGGCGATGAAGGCTACTGGCAAATCGAAGCCCAAACTCACCGACATTATGAACAACCAGAAAAAAAACGTGTCCGCCCGAAAAGTCCAGGACCTGAAGCTGGCTTTCTCCGAGTACTACCTCTCACTCATCCTTCTTCAGAACTACCAGAACCTAAACTTCACGGGTTTTAGGAAAATATTGAAAAAACACGACAAGGTGAGTTTTAGAGTAAATATTCCTAATGTCATCGCATTACTGGTTTTCAAAAAAACCTTCTATTGTACTATCCCTCCTCCATCCTACTTCGAAACTACCTGAACCCTATTCTAATGGTTTTGGGAAAATATTGTAAAAAGACGATGGTGAGAAACCAACCAAGCCTCCCTTTATTCGATTCTTCAACTCAAAACTTTTCTTGCCAGAAGAAGCCACGGGACCTCTCACCGGCCTTTGTCGAGTAGGTATCCAGTACCTCTGCCCCTTACCCCTTTAAAAACTACCTGAACCTGGTTAAACTACCTTAACTGGTTTTCAGTAATCAAACTATAAAATCAATTTCGCATCACAAACAATAGCAAAGCTTGATATTTTTGGTGCAAGAACGGAATTTTAGCTCATTCCTATGGAGAGTTATGGTCTGGAAGGATACACACGCACACATGCACGCACGCACGCACTCACGCGCGCACTCATGCACACACACACGCACGCGCGCACACACACACCCCCACACACGTGTGTATATACACACATACTTATCATGGTAATCTGCGTTAATTAAGTGAGTGTTGAGCTCTGATTTGTTGGTGACCAGTGAACTAATACGTACTATCCAGGAACAACAAGAAGATTACATCAACTTCCCTCCAGTAATGGCTTCCTGTTTAACCACATGCCCTTTGTACCGCAGATAAAACTAACTTTGCGCTGGATCATTTAGTACCCTATCGTCATCCTCACATGTAGAGCCTCTTCCCTCAAGTTACATCTATTTTCTCTCTCAGTGTAGAGTTTCTTTCACTGGCCCCTTTATTGCAACAAATCAATTTGTCATTCACCAGTGAGCACCAGTAAAGCCCAAATTTACTGATAAGTGAGTGAGTTAGATGTTATATTGCTGCCAGGCACACATCCACTCCACATCACCCTAATATGGACCCTGGTGCCTCCTACAGCCAGCTCGAAACAGTTCGCAACGGTTTTGAGCAACTCTCCATATTTCCGTTAATAATGGTTGAATCCAGGTTCCACCAGGTTCTTACTTTTGGAGCCTTCTACACCTGTCAACCAGTGAGTACCACATTATATTGCCTTCACTGGCAATGTTATAATGCCGCTTACATCCTACCTACTGGAATTGGCAGAAACATTGGTCATTCAAAAGGGAGCTGTGTATATAAGGGTGAAAGCAGAACAACCTACTTAAAAACAGCTACCTGATCCAGTGGCTAGCACACTGGTCTCACAACCCATGTATCATCACAAGTAGGAGCTCTATTCTTTGAGCTAGCAAGTACATTTTTACACCTGCATATCAATAACTCCAAAACCGCCACTGCTTCTTCACACCATTCTACCTAAATACCTAATGAACAACTTAATAAATTGTATTAAACAATTTAGATATCAAATATAAGAAATAGAAGTAACAAAAGGTTTCTTTTTATGTTGACAAATGGGCCCATTATTTTGGTGAAATTTCCATGCCAATAAACCTGTCATTTTGAATATTTTGAAGTTTAATGAACCTTTTTTAATGAAATTTCGAGGGAACATGAATTATTAGCTTGATATAGCTTCAGTTACATTCATCTGTTTCATACATTACGTATTCAGGTAAAGTTTCATTCCGATTTATAATGTCTATAGTTACTGCACACGGATCAAGGATCCAAGTACCGCGAAGAGTATGTGGAATCAGCCCACTTTCACACCAACACGGACATTGGACGGCTGATCAATGAGGTGAGCGCCACGTTGAATTCATGTATCTTTTAGTTGTAAAAACAAACCCTGTTGAATTTTCTATAGCCAATGTTTCCTAATTCATTCATGAAACCTCAATGCAATGGTAAAGAGTGATCTCAAAAAGTAGGACAGGAGTGTGATATTAATAAGAAATTTCACGTAGTAAAAAATATTCCGCTGAAGGGAAATAGAATAATACAGTGTTTCTTAAACTCTTTTTTCCACGTACCTCCTGCACCCATTATCCTTAAAAAAATATTAACACACATTACTGATTTAATAATAAAATTCATAAAAGCATCATGATTTCCTGAGCTTGGGGGTTATTGTTGATAAAATACGACTTTTCAAATTTATGAACTGTACTGATATGTAGAATACAAATTTATAAACACATTCATGATTATCTATCTGGGGCTGCACACGGCACCAAAGGTTCTGATGGAGGTTCAGGGTTGACGTTTTCTGCCTCCCTGTAAGAACACAATTCGTTAAGAACTCTGCTGCAGGAGTCTTCTGCAGCTTCTTTCCTTTTCAAGGTACCTTTCCCGACGAATCTATGAAGGTACATATACTGTGAAACTCACTTTCCCCGAAAACTGTGAGACCTTGAATGAAAATTCATGAATTCGAAGACAAGAGGTTAGGGTTATGTGCTACCAACGAACTCTCCTGTAATAATTTTGAAATAGAGATCGAAATTCATTCACAGAATGAGTGGTTGTTGGTTCATTGTTGATAGGTTGAAAACCTCAACGTCTAAATCTCGGCCCTCGAAAACAACCACCTATTTACTATTATACCTTTCCTATTTATTTATTTTTTGTTACTGTATTAATATTATTATTTTTTGAAATGCATTGTAGATTTAACCCTGCAATACCCAGAGCATCCCCTTGGATTTTTTCCATGTACCCCGCGGGGTACATGTAGCCCACTTTAGGAAACACTGGAATAATACGTACTTATTATAATTTTCTGATCTAATCTCAACAATTTATTGAAAATAATAATGAACAGCTTTGAGGGGTTACGTACCTTATAAATATTAAACATTTGCGCTTGAGAGGTTTTTGTCGTTTAAATTTAAGTCAAGTTATTGGACACTATCAAGAGCGATATTCCTTATATCTCTAGTAAATATGATTAAAATCGTCTAAAAACTGATGAGGCTAAGAGGGTTTTCGTACATTCGTAGACCTACATTAATTTCACTGCAACTGAAATCATAGAAAATTCAGAATCAATCTACAGCGTAACCCATATTTATGTTTCCTGACAATGTGTTAGAAATCACGTTCGCGATTCATTAAGGACCACTTAGAGCTTACTTGCTAACTCCCTAGAAATTTTGGATCAAAATTGTGGAATTTATACGAGTTGCCAGAATTTGAAGAAACACCAACAGAAATGAGACCAATGTTGTTCTAAAAGCTCCAAAATTGAGAGAAGTAATCCATTTTCCTCCATTTGTTTTTAACGGCCATTTTAAGAATCAAAGTGAGAAGATTCCTACTATTTTGACGAAAGTTACACAATTTAAAATTTTAAGAGAGTACAGATACTTTCAGTTACATCAATACATACTCTAAAATATCTTTTAAACGTCAGTTTTCAGGGTTACCTACATGAAGAGTAGATACTTAACTAACTTGTGTAACTTTCTTCCAAATTGAATCGTTTGGGAATGAAAAATTTCATAATTCGTCTCTCCTGGTTTCCAGTCTTGTGTCCATAATTTGTTATTATGAATCACCATGATGAAAATTTGAATGATGAATTCATATGAGCCGGTTTTAAAGACAGTGCTTTGGGTTCAGGGCCGGCCTGAGGGGTGTGCGACGTATGCAGCCGCACACTCAAGCTTTTTAGAGGGGCATAAAATTGGCCAATTTCGGTTTAAAAAAATTTGGCAAATTTTTAGAAATGGATTTAAATGTTGGGCAGAAATAGTTAAACTAGAAGGAAGTTTGTCTCAAAACTATTACAGTTGAATTTTGAATGTACCTATCTTAATTCTTAATAAACTTTTGTTGTGTGTGCGCCATTATGAGACTCTGTAATTATTGGTTCACTATGTTCTGTTGTTTTATTTTCCTTTACCCATGAGAAATGGAAATTTATATTAGTTCTGGCGGACGATGATTCCCGCATTAGCTATTTATTCTGAGCATACTTGCTATATAAGTGTAAAAATCATTATAACGTGACCCAGAAGCTTTCATTAGTTTATTTAACATTATAATGGTTAGAGGTACAAGAAAGAGTATTGAACCTATCACATCAATCAATAATAAAAATTAAATTGAGAGACATAAATTTAATGTTCTAAAAGGCACAAAAGTTCACAAAAACTGTGTTTTTAGACCTTACATTTCAAATAGTCCAGTCCCCACCCCCCGTAGGGTCATAAATTGTGAGTCTTGGACATTTGCAATTTTGGCCTTAGACTGGCCCTGTTTGGGTTGGGTCTAAAAACCCATAACAGCCGCACAAGATATAAAGAATTCATGGAACTGTGTAGATTGCCTTGGGAAGAGGGACAAACAGACATAAAACATAAAAATCATAAAAGCTCATAAAAATATTTTTGAAAATTGAGGTGAAATTATCACTTGATTTCAGGTGGAGACTACGGTCACTGCTGAGCTTGAAGGAGGAGACAGACAGAAGGCGATGAAAAGGTTGAGGGTTCCCCCGCTCGGTGAAAAACAAACCCCCTGGACCACTTTCAAAGTCGGTCTGTTCTCCGGCTCGTTCATCGTCCTATTTTGCGCAGTTCTTGTTTCAGGTATCTGTAGAACAAGTCTATCTACATCTATATCTCTATTATATCTCTATCTCTATTATATTAAAGGAATTAAACTCTGTCTGTCTGTGAGTGAGCGAGCGAAGCGAGCAACATTCCCTACCCACGTCGGATTTCATCGAGGTTTTTCCTACACATATACAGCCGTACCGAGCGAGCGAAGCAAGCAACATCCCCTACATGTTTCAATTGTAATGCACCTCAACAGGGCTAGTACATTAATAAAATCGTGTTTCTTTCTTGTGAGGTGGAATGATATAGTTTCCCTTCTAAGATGGGAGGCGATTAAGCCCGCAAAGCATGGAGGTTTAGATGGTTGGCGATCGGCTTTTCCAAAGGGCGCCAGAGCCAAAAATGAGAAATACCAACGCTTTTATTTCGTGATCTTAAATTAAAATGGATGGACTAAACTAAATCACTCGCTACGAAGTTGTGGAGACCCATTTCCAAACAGAATTTAATGGAAAAAACCGTTGTATATTTCCACGAAAAAAGGTTTTTTTTCGTGGGAATACACAACGTTTTTTCTCTAAATTCCATTTTAAAATGGATGCTGTTATAAATTTTTACATTTAATGCTCTCTCCTGCTGTAAGTAGTTTGTTTTATACTACGTAGTATTTCAAAATCATTTGGTAAAAAAACTAGGTTTGTACAAACTTCACATCTTCGTGCGTTCTCCCAGTTCAGTGTGATGTCTTTACTTGACGGAAGTTCGAAAAATCTTACAAAAATGACTAGTACCTACCAAATAGTTATCATAGGTGCCCTCTGTCTCAAAATTGAGCCTAGCGTTGAATGATATCAAATAATATGAATCAATTGAATGATACCAGACAAAATTGTGACATCACATCATTTTGACATCAGGAAAAAAGAATGAGTTCAAATAAACACAAATGTAGTGTGAGTGGAATATTCTGAAGATGCCTTTAAAATCCTGGTGCCCAAAATAATCTACATTATATTAATGTTAAAACTGGGCCCAATTACTTTGATTTTACTGAGGTAGAAAAGTGCCATAATATTTCTCAAGTATTAAGGGGCAGGTAACTCGCATAGCTTATAACTCAAAGCGGTAACTCAAAAGGAGTGACAAAGAGTTTCGGAATTCAAAAAAAGGGGTGTTAAAAATTACTTATGATGATTTTAGCGAATTTTCGTGGAAAACGGCTATTGCAATGGCTCCAAAGTTGAGATAATAAATCCTTTCTTTCAGCAAAAAAATTAAGCATTCCAATAATATTGCTGACTTTGTATTTTTTGGCCAAATATTCGGTACTTACCTAATTTATTTTCTTTAATCAAGCAACATGACCATATGAGCAAGTTTTTGCAGTTTTCAAAAAATCATATTTGTCAAAAGTTTTGAAATTTGAGCACTTTGTGTTTCCAGAAATCGTTACTTACCTATTGAATAATGGAGAACAAAAACTGTTTCCAACTAACTGTTTTAGAATTTTAAATATATTTCTTCAGTTTTTACCGATTTCTTTGCACATTTTAATGAAATTTAAGTACCTCCATGATTCTGCACAATTTTATGCAAAAATCGTTTAATTTCCTAGTTAATACATGATCAATTTTTCTGAGTAATATTCTGCCAAAAATATAAATCTAACGAATTTTAGCCAGGAAGGAGTTACCTAAAATCACTGAATTTCGGCTGTACAAACCCAAACTGAAAATCTGATTGATACCCTACGATTATGGTTTTATTCGTCTAACATGTGATGGATAGGAGTAGTTCCTCCTTCTTGATTCTTGCAAATGAACCTTGGCATATTCTTGAGGTTATTCAACCTTCAGGATATCCTCTGAGTGTAGCAGGTTAATCGCCTCTCCCCTTTGAAGGCGGAACAACTACATATCCATCACCTCCATTGTCATAAACATCTAGGTTACTTTCAGGATAGTTTTAATTTGGTTTTTGATAAGAAAAGTGCGGTTACACAAAATGTAGGTACCTGCTTAAGATGGATGTTGGGCAGTTTCCTAACTACTTTGTTTTGTAAATTTACAGCTGTGTATCACAACGAGGAAGGAGAAGATCTCAAAACTACGTTCAAACTCTTTCGCGCTCCTCTTCTCATCGTAGAATTCCTATTCCTGATTGGGGTTAACATCTATGGTTGGAGGTCGTCTGGAGTTAACCACGTTCTCATATTTGAGTTGGACCCCCGCAACCACTTGTCCGAGCAGGTTTATTCGTGTACTATACTAATTACGCCTTAATTAATTATTTGTAGATTAAAAACAGGCCAAAGTTAGCTGAAGGAGTACTTTTGGTTGTGAATTAAAACCTTTAGAAGCTAAATAATATCCATCGTAAGTCATTTATGGACAAATCATCAACTAAAGAACATGTCCCATGCCAATATACATGTATCCTATTATCATTTGTCCTATTTATTATTTTATGCTACATACATTACACACGAAACGCTTATTTTAATTGTAGTTGGTTTACAAGTTAGGAGCCCTTTTTGATTCGTTTGGCCAAGGTATGTACTTATTCAGTGTGCTTCATCGTATATCTGAATGGGCCTTATTTTAGACTCTCTCTTAAGGGTGTTTAGCCGCAAAATTAACCTGGAGGGCGCAGCTTGCGTCTCCATTTGATTCCAAATCAAAAAGTACCGAGCCCATCGTTTTCAAATTTCTATAGCATATTTTGCACATCTTTAATGAACTACTGTAAAAATTTGATCGGTTCACGAGAAGAAAAAAACAATAAACATCGTCAAAATAATATGTTTAAATAGCAGAGTTATCCATTTTGATGTACAGAGAGGGCCAGATAAAACCGGTCCCGAGAGAGGGGGGGGGGGGGGGGGGGGGGGGGGGGGGGGGTATGAAGAATTTGTTACACAACTGAATCCAGAAGAAGTGTCATATGCGTACTTCCAACAAGATGGGGCAACCTGTCACACTTCTGATCGATCTCTCGCTCGAATCCACAGTGATTTTACTAAAGAGAGAACCATCAGTAAAGGCTTGTGGCCAGCCAGATCGCCCGACCTATCGCCTTGCGATTTTTATCTCTGGGGCCGTCTCAAAGGTAATGTCTATCACAACAACCCACGGACTTTAGAAGAATTGAAGCAAAACATACGACAAGAAATTGCCAACATTCCAGTAGAAGAATTGCAGACTGTTTTCCTGAACATGATTCGCCGTGCTGAAATTTGCATACAAGTTGGTGGCTCCCATTTTGAACAGAGACTGTAAATCCTTAAATGTACATGTTGTAAAATAGACAAAATAAAATTTCATTTTACTTAATATTATGTATTTTTTTTATTTCGCCTAGTCACTTTTTCAGTTTCCTGTACGCATTGTATGAGTATTACGTAAACTCGCTCGGGACCGGTTTTATCTGGCCCACCCTGTACCTACCTTTCCTTGATACAAGCTTCGAGTTTTCATCTCCTCATCCCACACCCCTGAGGGGACACAGTCGCAGATATTGTCACATTTAGTTTATGTACTTTTTCTCCTATCGCTTATCATGCAACCACTTCACACGAATTCCCCTGGAGCCCACCAGTTAAGATCATAGATACAATCGATCTATCTACCGAGATCTTGAGATTATCTTAAATTCCTGAAGATGTTAATCAGAGTATTCCAATCCCACCAATTAATCAATGCAGACTGCCTTTACTCTCCCACTTCTTCTCAGTGCGTGATTGTAACAACTCTCCATTCGATGCCCGAAAAACTATTTGGTTTGAAAAAGTAATGCACTAATACAACTGGTCAGTTATAAATCATCATTCGTAAATTGAAAAGTCTCAAGCAAATGGATCACGGTGAATCCATCCTGCAAATGATCAAACCTAGCGCTGGAGTCCAAATGCTATTGTAGAAATTGGATCCACGTATCTATCACCGCCTCATGGATTAATGGGATTGAGATTCATTTCACTAACACACTTAAGATAAATCACACTATACCTACGACACAGGATAGGTAGGTACATTAATTTCCACAAAATCACAATACTTCTTTATTAACGAGTGTTCAATTTATAGACTATTTCCTGTTTTTAGGACTTAATGGAACTTGCAGCGATCATGGGCGTAGTGTGGACACTCAGCCTTCTCTGCTTCTTTTACAGTCCAGACCTCAGCATACCCCGCTACTTCAATCCCATCGGCCTCGTTGGTGTGATGCTAGTTTTTTTTCTCAATCCCTTCAAAGTCCTACGCCACGATGCCAGGTGGTGGACAGTAAAGGTTATGGTTAGTAGTTATGGTTATAATACACTGTCGTTATATAGTACGAAAAAATTGGTGGAAGTGAGTCTAATCACAACCCTTATAGTAGTAAGCTGTAGCGGACAAAACATTGAATGCCTTACCTGTATCCATTTTATTTCTATGTATTTGACCTATGTATAATGTATTTTATCTACGTTATGTATTCTATGTATTAGGTACCTACTCATGACTTAGTACTTCTTAACACTATACTTACAAGTTTATTTATGTTACAGTGGAAGTGCATAGCGGCTCCATTCTACTACGTCAACTTTGCGGATTTCTGGTTGGCAGATCAGTTCAACAGCCTGGTTACGGTTTTTGTTGATTTTCACTACATTTTCTACTTCTACTTCGTTGGAGCTGATAGGGAAGGTTTGCTCATAACATATTTTTCGATAATTATCATACTGCTGTTTCTGTTTAACGATCTTTTGATTATATTATGAACATGAAAATGAAGGTAATTTTGCTGAAAGTTCGGGGGCCGAGCAGATTGGTTTGATATATTTCCTAAAATAATTTGGGACAAATTACACAAGCTTTAAATGCTGTTTTGTAGCGCCAAAAAGTGATCTTCAATATCAAGCTAGCGTAAGGAGTTCGCTAGATCGGGAAGCTCTGAATCGATAGAAGTAGTTCTTGAGAATATTAAAAGTGCAATATCATTAAGAGTTGGGGTCATTATAATACTATAAACTAACTCAAATTCGTAAAGTTTCGTAGCCTTAACCACAATAAAAATATGCTACCGATTTCAGGTATAGTAACAGTAAAATTATAAGGTAACATGTTACTTACATAAAGTATAATAAAATGTTGATCATGCAAACTTGAAGAAACGGTTAGGAAATATATGTAAATGTAAAAGAATATGACTCTCAATCAATAGATGGTGAGAGATCACTTTAAGAACCAAACGTTTGGTATTAACGACAACTATGAAGAATAGTGAAAAAAGACGAGATATAACGCAAATGTACGTGACAGATCGATCGTTCGGTACCTTTACGAAGGTGTGTTCGAAGCGTTCTTAACAAACAGCCTACCTAAATTTGGTAGAAAACATTGATGTATTCATCAATCGTTCACTTTACTTTCGACGACTACAGAGTTATGTTTGATCAAACACCCTTGTGTTCACCGATCGTTTGCTTTACTTCCAGTGACTCTACTTTTACTAAAGACTTCAATATACAATTACTGTTGATAGGTACCCATCGTATAAAAATTCTGTGTAGAGAAAAGTTGTGACTTAGTAACCACGCTGAACCAGTTGTATAGATTTATAGGGTAATCTATTTTTTTAGCCGAAACTTTGTAGTATTTAGCGACCTTGGATAGAACTGTTTATTTTGAACGACTTCCCTTGAATCTGAAGTTGAAATTTCGTGGTAACGAGCTGTAGTAATCTTTCTGAGAGATTGCAGTTGAGGAATATATTTTATTGTCGGGTAATGTTAATTTTAATTGATGAAAAAACAGTTGTTGATACTAGAGAACCCCATTATGATCGAACTTTTCTTGCCAATGCACCAATGCACCATTACGCTCGGTCCCTGAACTTTTGAATAATTTATGTTTATTTGCATTTAAATTGGATTCTAGAACGTTCAGCAATAGAAATATTGCAGGACAGGGATTACAGGATACTCCAAATAATCTGAAGTACCTACCTAACTCAATTGTTTTTTTTTAAACAAAATAATAACAATAAAAAAATAAATAAAAAAATAAAAAAGTAGAAATAAAAACCGTCAACAGTAAAAAAAAAAAAAAAAAAAAAAAAACTGAGCGTTGTTAAGCCGCATATGGTGCAATAGATTCATAGGTAGGTTCATAGGTACCTAATACCTTTACACTTCCAATGCTATCTCGGTCCCCAAAAGCCCTAATCATAGAAATGTCAGCTCAAATCTCTACTCTACATTGCTTGTTAAATATAAATGAGCTGTACGTAGACCTTACTATCTTGTAATTGTTATCCAGAGGTTCCTGGTTACATATAGCATGTAGGATTGCTGCTTTTACAAGTAAGTGAACCTACCACCCGGGTGGGTGGGTAAGTGAACCCAGCTGATCGGGATCTTCCCATTATTATCCCTCAGTACTAACTGGATTCATCGTGTCATTCAATTATCGTAAATCGAACAGGGAAGAATATAGAGGAGGCTCAACTCAATATGGTGGCTCTATCCTTTCTCATTAATACCGAACGGTCCCGAACAGGCTTCATTCCAAAGTTCAGTATCATGGGTAAAATAGGAAGTCCTAGGAACCTTTGTGGACGAGCGTATAGATAGAGCAGAAAAATAATAAAACTGATATATTCGTATATACCTAATAGATTATTAGAATACACTTTCTCTGTAGAAATCTAAAACGGAAGCAAATTGGAAAGAATTGTAAACAAAAAATTTCGGTTTTATCTTTTACTATCTATTACCCGTAGATTATAAATCCTGTTCATTTATAGGTGGGGATTGTTGCAGCGGGACTGCTTTCGTCGTTAGTAAAAGCATCGTCAACTGCATCCCGGCTTGGATGCGGTTCGCTCAGTGCCTTCGACGATACCGAGACTCGCGGGAGGCATTTCCCCACCTCGTGAATGCTGGGAAATACTCGACAACCTTTTTTGTCGTCATATTCAACGCTCTCAGAACTATTTACAAAGGTAAAGTAAAATTGTGTTAGTTAAATTTTATCTCCTCCTTAGTGTAGTAATAAACTCATAGGAAATGGAAGTTCGAATCATGCAGCTTGATTGCAGCATTTTATGAGCGAATTTTCGTGGATTATGATATTATTTTATATTTTATTGTTTTGAAAATTGAGTACTTTGAGTCCAAATAATTTTCAATTACCAATTTTATGGCATATAAACATATCGGTAAGTAATTCATGCATTACGGGGACATCCTGAAGTACTTATGGCTTGTATAATGTTTTGGTGTGAATAGTGAACAGATCGTGATTGTACTGGATGTACTCCCCCCCCCCCCCCTCCCTGTATTATAATCTAACTTGAATGGGCAGCGAAAAACTACCCTCCCAGTGTATGTACTGCTTTTACAAATTGGTTCAAACCATCAGGATATAACGGTATTGACCCTCCACTTACCCCCGTCGTCAGTAAATTTGAACTTCCAAGGTTTGCTGAAAATCTGGACTGAAATCTGGTTTGGGCGAAAAACTGACCGAAATCCGATGAAAAACAGTGAAAACATAACGATTCATTAGTTACCCCCTTCCATAGTCAAATATGGAACTCTTGACATGTATTCCGAAACTGGATCGAATTCCTATTTGTACCTACGAAAATAGAATCGTGAACATTGGTCGAATATTGTAGCTTGGGCGCTTGAATGAATTGGTTACTACCCATCCAACTTCACCACTCATCCAAAACAAAAATACGGAATTTGCACAACTACACTAAAACTGCATCGAACAATGTAGAACCACGAAAATAGGTTGAGAGTTGTAGCCTCGGCAGCGTTGACAAAATTCATCGTAGAAAAGCACGTTTTTTCGGCTTCACCACCTAGTTTTTCTCTTTTCCGACATAAAATCCAAATTTTCGCACTTCTAGATTAATATTTGGATCGAACAATGAAAGATTCTCAAAAACCAGTTGAGTGGCCTTCGACAAAATTTGTCACACACAGGTATTTATACACCTGTGGTTTTAATGTATCGGTCTTAGAAAAGTCTGAAACGGATTCGTAATTTTTTTCCATTTTTTTTCCTCGAGCTTGGGTTGTTCAACCCCCCCCCCCCTCCCAATTGGTCTTCCTCTTATAAGCGAAGACATGTCTCTATGACCTAGCTTCAAAGGGACGTCCTAAAAACTTTTTTATTTTCATTTTTAGCTTTTTTTCAGCAGTTTTTATTAATTTTTCAGAAAACGTTTTTGACATTCAAGTACATTCTTCAGCATAAATTATTTAGAGCTCTAGTGCATCGTTGATAAACTTCTTTTGACTTAAATGGTGCTTAAAAAATATCAATTTAACGATTTTTTGTTGCCATTTTTCGTGATTTTATTATTACATTTTTTGAAATTTGATCAATTTAATGTGCTAAGAAATTGCTGACCAAAGAACTCAACATTTCATTGGGAAAACTTGATTTTTTGGCGCAAGAACGTAACTTTTATGCCAATCAAGATTATCGGTTTGCAAATGTGCGAATATAGCCTTTAGCGTGACCTAAAATCACCTAACCTTTTGCTTCCAGATGACTATGCGTCGCAAGATATCAACCTTTTGCTTTATGCCTGGTTCATAGCGAATATTGTAAGCACGATTTACGCTTACATCTGGGATATTCGGATGGATTGGGGTCTCGTGGATTCCAACGCCGGTGACAATCAGTTCCTGAGGGAAGAAATCGTTTATTCTTCCAAGGTATATATTATATATAGTGAATAGTTAACCTACAAAGAGGAATTTTATATTTATGCAAATACTTTTGCAATTGATACTATTTTTCATCTAAATCATTTTTCATTCATCATTAAATTAGCTGAAGTTGTGTTGAACGATAACGTATAACAAAAAATTATTTGAAAAATCAAGTAGGTAAGTACCTATCTGTACTACAATTTATTCAGTTCCCTTCATCGGATTCGTTTCTGACGTTCTAAGCAGGGGTTCAACTGCTGTGACATCTTCTAGAACTATAATAGACAGGTTTAATGAACATTCAAATTACATCTCAAGAGGAGGAGCATGCATGTATCAGTATGTCAGTGTGTGAGTTCATAAAGCTCCATGTAGACAAGCTTGGAAATCAATGGTGTGTAATCACTGGTGTTGTGAAATATAAAGCCACGTTTTGTGGTTCTGAAGCGGTAGACTCATTAATAATATATTTCAGAATACTTAGGTAATATTTGGCCGGTTGAGGTTCCATAAGTGAGAAATGGAGGTTCAGAGGTGTTTTCTATTGAACATAGAAGCAATAAGAACGCACAAAAGTGTTTGATACAACGTACGTGCTCATTCATTTCCTAATTTATAACAAACGGAACGAAATTCAAAATGCGATGCCATATTATTTTCAATCTTTTCATGAATTTTTTCATTTGAATATTTCAGACGTTCTACTACTTTGCTATCATTGAAGATTTGGTTCTTCGATGCTCGTGGCTCTTCACCCATTTTGCCACTTCCTCTGGTCAAATTGATTCCGAGCTCATGACGTCCATCACCGCACCACTAGAGGTTTTTCGGTAGGTATATCTACGTAAACCATAATCGCATGAATAATAAGAAGAAATCCGTATATTTAGGAAGAAATTACTAGATTCAAACTTCTAATGAATTTTATGAAACTTTTCGTATAATTTCATACAACCGAACCTATTCCTTTGCTTTGATTAAATGAAGTTTCCGATGAATAACTTTGTGAATAAGGTTTTTTGTCAAACATTTTAAATATAGAAAATAATTGATTTCCTATTCAATCTACAATAAGTAGTGAAGTTTGAAAGAGTTTGATTGGGGAGAGGCTCCCAGTCAAGATTCAATTTCCTAAGGAGAAGGGTAGAGAATTCAGCTCAATCTACTAATCAGGATGAAGTCACTAAATTCATTCGTCTCTGATGTCTCAGAGGAGTTTCCAATAAAATTTTGACTTCCTAGGGGAACAGAAGGGGACAGGAGAGAAGAGAAAGAGGAGATCAGCCTAGCAGCTTTAAGGATGAAGCCCCTAAATCCATTCGTCTCTTAATGTTTTAGAGAAGCTCATCATAAAATTTTAATTTCCGATGACGAACAGGAGATAATTATACTCAACCAGCAGCTAATTAGGATAAAGCCTCTAATGTAATTTCATTCGTCTCTTGATGTCCCAGAAAGGCTCCCATAAAACTTCAACTTCCTAGGTTGAGCAAGAGAGAATTTAGCATAATCAGCATATCACGATAGAGCCCGTAATTTCATTCGTCTTTTGGTATCTCAGAGCATAGTCCCTATACAATTTTAACCTCCTAGGGGTAACGGGATTGAATCTAGTTTAATTAGCTGATCAGGATGCAGCCCGTCGTTTCATTCGTCTCTTGGTATCTCAGAGAGGCGCCCCAGAAAATTTCAACTTCCTTGGCTAGGCGAAACAGGAGTTAGTTTAGCTCAATCAGGAAGAAGATCGGGATATCAGAATGAAATCAGTAATTTTATTCGTCTTTTGATGTCTCGGACACCAAACCACCTTTCAAATTTCAACTTCTTAAAGTTAACAGGAGAGAATTTAACAATTGGTAACAGAGGCTGCCCTGACGCTGCTCTAGGCGATGAGGTAAAGCATATGCATTACTAAGTTGGTGCCTATAGTAATTTTTATCTGATGATCGTAGATGCTAGGGGAAATGATTTTCGCGCGCCTGCATAAAAACTTCAGTCCGACCGCCACCGTTTTCCCGGACTTCAGACACTGCCGTTACTAAAGATACCTTCAAGACTCTGTCCCTCTTTATGAAGGACGAATTCATTTTGTAAAAGGACGAATTCATATAGTAAAAGGACGAATTCAATTTGAAAATGCTATACATATATAAGAAACATTAAAATTTGATCATCTTTATTGTCCCATTAGGCGTTTCGTGTGGAACTTTTTCCGACTCGAGAACGAGCACTTGAACAACTGCGGTAAATTCAGAGCCGTCAGAGACATTTCCGTGGCTCCCATCGACGCTTCAGACCACGGGCAGATCATCAGGATGATGGACGACGTAGACGGGGTCTTCAACAGAAACCAGAAGAAGAAGCCTAAGAAACAGAAGGAAGACAAACGGCCGCTGTTGGGGCGCCAATACTCCGATCAAGTTTCCATCAGTATTTCCGGTCTTAGCACACCATCTCGTAAGGATCCATTTAATCAATTCGTTTATTCACTATGAGCTTACCAATGGGTGGAAACACCAGACTTTTTATGTTAAAGTTTACTTTGAATTGCTATTGGGGGGAAATGGAGGTTATTTTGACTTATCATTGGGTGAAAATTAATGATGGATGAGACTAGATTGTTTATTCAGCTCGTAGCAAGATTGTCGCAATATTACCTACCTACTTCTTCCTAAATACTTAGGTAAATGTTGAGTGATGAATTTCAGAGAACATCCCCTACTACAGTATGATCTTTGTGTGGAAAGTGAATTATTTTAGTATATTATGAATTGTGGTAGTTTTCCAAAACTAGTGTCCCACCTTACATCACACTCATATACGTCTAAAATATTATTTACAAAATGTTTCTTGTTTGATATATCTATCTTGGCTTTGAGATTCTATGAATCCAAATTCTGTTTCACCTCCACAGTTTGGTTTACTGGTGGCTTCCAAGATAACCGCCAACCCCCTATTAGGTCTCAGAAGTTGTATTATGCAGAAATATCTTCTGGGGTTGTGTCTTTTAAACCCAAGTCCTCATAATGCGCATTTTTTTTTCAAGTTTTTTAAAATTAAGATCGTATAAAAAAATCCAAAGACTTCGTGATTCGCGCAAACGTCAAGTAAGGTAACAAACTCGTCGACAGGTTCAATCTGAAGCGAGGAACAATTAAATTATGCAAAGGAAAAATAAAACACCATGCAATCAACTTTTATTCTTAAGAGCAAGTATATAACGAAAAGAAGACCCAGGTGATCTGACTTCCTCGCAATCACTTGAAGCCATGCACAAGAAGCTTGATGCCGAATTTCAGGGCTTTTAGTACCTACCTATTTAATCGCTGCCAGATTTTGATTGTGTTGTCTCTTCACATGCGCGAACTTTGAAATTCTTGCATCCATTAGCTCTTCTACAGTTTCCATTTGATCAAAGAAATTCTCAGAAAATGTTCGGGTTGGTCATTGGATGGTCCCCTATGAGTTTCATCGCTGCAAAGATCAACTGAAAAATCTGCGTACGTGCAAAAGTGTATAATTATGGTAACAATCCAATCATCTTCATATCTTTTGATCCAATTTCAATGAGAAGCACATGCTATTTCCAGTCGCGTTAACGATTTAACCTCGTGTTAACGAAGGGTTGGTCGTACTATGCTTTGGCTGGTCTCCTTCAATCAATTGAAGTGAAATCTACCAAAATCGTAAAATCTTAACCCATTTTATTTCAAAACTTTCCCAATCGATGATTTTTTAAATTTTCCCCAGCGGGTATGATTGAAGATCGACCGCCATTTCAGGCACATCTCCGGCAGATATGTAGTCTTGAACAAAATTTCATAAACCTTGGATCCTTAGCTTCAATGGGCGTGTGGCGGACAATCGGATTGAGCAATCCAACAACTACATACCTACCTACAGATATATTGTTATTTTTTCTGTTTTTTACTTGTTCGATTACAGTAATTGAACCAAATCATAAATTACCCTTCCACCTGAGTTCAGAAAAAATTAAAAATGCGTTTAATAGTTACCTACCTATAGACAAGTGCATAGAAGGGCTATATAATAAACAAATAATCCTTCGTTAACTATAATTTGCAACGTTTTAGAGTGGGGAAAAACTCGAGATGAGGAGGAGATGGGGTGAACAGTCATATCCAAGACACATTCTATAATTCTATAAGCATACATTACACCTTTAATTAATCCTGCATTGTTTTGCTTTTCAGATCCAACTCCGGTGGGTACCCCTAGCACCTTTCACAGAGTGACTGACCGAAGGTTCCTTCAACCTCAAGCCGCCAAATTTCAACTCATGGGAACCACCAGATAACGACGGCAAAAAGTTTTATGTTTCATCAACATAAATACTTTCCAAATCACGCGTCCAAAGATTAGGTTTACTTGTGGCAAAGCGTTTATAGCCACTTTTCTATTAGTGCAGGATTCAAGATCGTTTGAAGACTGAAATCGTGCTTACGGCGTTTACTGGAACTGAAAGCAAATAGGTTGGTACCTATATGTTTCAGACGAAAGATACGGTTAGTCCTCTATGAAAGCAAGGTACGAAGTTTAAGCTAGGTATCCGTTAGTCTAGAGAAATGTATATTCATGTGATTATATTAAACTGGTATACTCCCTAGAGTAGATGAGTAGTTAAGTACACTCAGAAACGTCGGTGCAAATAGTGTTAATGTATGTACTTATAATTATCATGAAATCTTGGCTACAAAAAACTGTACAATTGCTTGAGATTTATGTGATATTATGTAATATGTCCGTTCTAATGATTGCATAATTACTAGGTCAGTACATTTGTTTTTATGATTGAATTAAATGGATATTTAAATAATTTATTAGTTCTCATCATGCCATGTTAATGTCAAGATAAAGCTGTAGGCATCGATCGGTTTTATTTGAAAGATGAAGGAAATATGGGTTGGTGTAAATCATTGGGCGATAGATTTAATTCTCTATTACACATCGAGTATTAGGCACCAACCTACCTACTTACTTTATCCCTGATCTAAGCAGAGAAGTATTAGCTACACGATGTATGACACATTCTGCTTTAATACCTGTTTTTTTTTTACAAATATTCTTAAATTCAATAAGTACTTACTATTCCTGAGTATCTTTTGAGCCCCAACATCGTGTTCATACTCGTAGAGGGTGTAAGCTTTCGAGGCCATCGGATGGCCTGTGTAAATCAGATAAATTGTGTCGTGAATTTCAATGGGTAGGATTAAAAACCGTTAATTTAAAATCCTGGATTTTAAATAAGTTCATTAATTGATATAAAATAATAAACCAAAATGGAATACTTGAAAGATACACACAGAATGTTGAAGGGATAATTTTTATTAAATTAATGATTTGCGCGGGACTTGAACCACGAATTGCTCTATTTTAAAGGATTTTTGTAGAAAATAAAAGATGAGTAAAAATTTTAAAATTCAAATTTTCCAATATTTTCTTTATGAATTCCGTTTTGGGGCATTCTGAAACGATTCCTGAAGTTTGCGCTTTATATATATACATATATATATAGTGTATATATGCGTGTGTGTGTGTGTCATATCAGACTATAACCCGTTACTTCACCAAAAACTCAAGCATTCCAAAAGAAAAGATGAGCTCGTTGGACTGCTCGTTTTGATCACAAAAAATTGGTAAAATTTCAAAAAAATTGCAGAAAAAATCACTAAAAATGGCAAACAATGGTTAAAATCATTGTTTATTATTTGTACTTATTTTTTATTATATTTATTTATTTATTTTTTAGTGGGATTTCACACAAAAAAGGTTTATTGTCTAAGAACTAGAACATTAAAAGATTTATGCACACAAAAAATGCTGAATAATGTACCCATTATTTACCTATGCTAAAAAATTGATAAAATTGCTAATAATGCTAAAATTTCAAAATCTTTGTTTGAAAGTAGATTTCTTTTTAAAATAAGTTTTTTGCCATTAAATTGATAGTTAACAATTTCATTGCATTCGAAGTACTCCATTTTCAGATGAATTCAACATAAATTTAATTTTATGAACATTCGCTCATACGATCATGCTGCATGGCTTTCCCAACGAATAGTAACTACTCGTAGTTGAATTTAAGCTAAATTCCTTACTGTACTTCATTATAATGTATTTTATTTATTCTAATGCTATTATAAACGAAATTTTTTTGTCGTTCTTGATAATAAGGGAATAACGACTGGTGCCTAGATCATAATTTTTGTATCCTCTTAAAGACCAAGAAAATATGAAAAACCACAAAAAACTGCTGTTATTCGCTTTGACTTCTTCACCCCTTCATTATGGTATTTGTGTTGATGTTTTCAAGTTGGCTTCTTGTAAACTCCGCAATGAAACTGAGCTTTATCCATTTTTCTATTTCTACGGTCTATAAATACTATAAATATGCATGTCGGTATATTAAAACCAGTTGTTTCATCTGTGCCTTGTTGTATCAATAAATTACATGCGAAGATATGAGCCGAAAAAATTGTTTATGATTGTCAAACACCACAAAATAAATGTTGTTTATTGTCTTCTAATTGACCTATTACACAGAAATTTATGTGGATCTTCTTTGGGACTTCTAGTAAATGAATAATAATAATGTCGATGTACCGCAGTTATTATGTACAATAAATGGGTCAGTCCAAACTTTTGGTGCATTATGCATTATGGGTAGAGTACCTATTTATTAGAAAAAAACTTGATCGAAATAATTTTTTTTTTAAAATGTGGTTCCTATTCCGTATCTGCAGTATGAACGCTTAACTAAATATAGCTAAATTTAGCTATATTTTGTTAAATATTTGCGCGTAACTTTGTGCCCATTCCTGCACACTCAAAAATTTTAGTGAATCGTAACTTTTCAATAAAATTTTATGTAGACTCCGAGCCTGCAATAAAAAATTGTTGTTCCTCTTAAATAAAAAAGAAGAAAAAGCGAGATAAAAGCTGTAGTGCTACTATTGCGCTTGATAATCAAAATCTGATTTCACCATTGAATAGTGCTTATAAAACCATCAGTGATAGTTACCATTTGAAGTTTTTGGATTTCTTCAGAAATAAATTAAGGGGGTACGTTTACCTTCCTCATTCTCAGTAGGAACCATGTTTATGATTGCTCTCCAGGATAGTGGGAACTAAGCGTTCACTCAATGGTGGAGCAGGAACTACGCGCGTTCTTCAGCTCGAATAGATGGAACTGGATGTCTTCAGTCTGACCCATGAAATGGATATGAGTAGTCCTCCCTTCTCGTTTCTTGTAACTGCCGCCTTTGGTTATTAGTGGAGCTTTTCAGCTTTCAGGATATATATATTGTGGGTGTAGCAGGCTATACGCCTGAGCCCTTTCGAGGGGTAACTACTCCATTTCATCACCTCCTTGTCGTGCCCATTAGAAACTGATATTTCTATATCTATAACATCGGAATGTTAGGTTTAAAGCTGGTCAAACATGATCATGGCACTCTTCATGTTTGTCACACTCATCTCCTCCAGATTGAGCAGGCATCTCTCCATAAAGCAGGGCGCTCATTTTGAAGATATTTGATCATTCTGTTTGAGGACTAGTTTTTGGTGGATGGACTAAGGGGATTTAGCGATCATACATGCAGATGGACGGGGGCTTGTAGGACTACGGGATTCGGTGATAATTACCAGTATCCATAGGTAACAACACTTATCTGTACGTAATATGTATGCATGGTGATATTTACCTATATTACTGTATCCTGATTACCTTCACCAGTCAAGAGAAGCTTGATCAATGAAAGCGGCACTGCCTCCACGGGTCGTTAGGGAGGTGGTTATATGAGTAGGTACAGTGTCAAGTGTCTAACCGATAGACCTGTCTCTTTCATCATGTGTTCTAATTCTTTGGGGTAAGTTGTATAATAATCGAACAAAAAATTGTTCACCAAAACTGGTTGAGAATCGCTTAAATAGTATAGGGTACTAAGTTCGTTCCCCCTTCCATCTAATTTTTTAACAGATATGAAAAACGAAAATATCACGATTTATCACTATTACCCCCTCCATTCTATCCTTTCTCTAACGAAATTTGAGACGCCTTTCATATGTTCTAAAACAAGACCAAATTCTTAATTGAACGAATCACGAAAACCGGTCGAGAAGTGTAGCCTGGGTAGCGCTTGAAAGAATCTGGTTACCTCCTTCAACCGCCGTAACCCATCCCGTCAGCAGATCCCCAAATCTCAAGGTTTTTTGCACAACTAGACTAAAATTGGGATCGATCAAAATATGAACCACAAAAATTTGATGAGAATTGAAGCCTCGGTAGCGTCGGAAAAATTTGTTGGAAAAAAACACCTTCCGGCTTCATCCCCTATATTCATGAAATTCAAAATGAGATTTGTTGCACAATTATACTAAAATTAAGAGCGAACAAAGAAAGAACAAAGAAAGAATCTTGAAAATCAGTGAAGTTGTGCCCTGGATTGAGTTCAATACCGCTAATGATCCTTCTGGTTTAGGTGTGACTTTAATCGATACATTTAAAATAAATTAATATACCTTTGTGTAATAATTTGCAGCGTTTGGTTGTGTGTCTCTTATTTTAGTGCCAGTATTTCAGTCTGAATATCCTTGATGTTCTTTGAATCTGGTATGGGTTGAAAAATCAATTAGACGAGAACGTATTTATTTGAAAAAGCTATATCCATTTTATTCATTGCTCATTGCCGTACTCCACTAACCATAATTTAAACTATATATACATACATTATATCATTAGAATGTTGACTCATTTCTGTATAATATTTATGCGATTGTAATAGCTATATATATTTTTTGTCGATAATATTAGAAATTAGGAATTTTTATACAATTTACAATTAAATTTATATAATGCTCTTAAAATAAAATTTTGCCGTCCTCCCATTAGAAGGTCCAATATTTACATCGATTAAACCAACAAAAATGTTAAATGTTGTTTAGTTTTCTCAGTTTCTAAGATTGTGGATTGGTACTTAGTTTATACACTTATTGCTATGATCTTCAAACAACGTATGTTTATAGGATTTTGAAGCGTTGGAGTAAAAACTTAACGCAAGAATCTTTAAAATCAAGGAGAAGAAAACAAAATAGAAATTCTGTATTTAGGTCTCTGGAGAGCGAAAATGTCGCCAAGAGACGTAGCCATAGAAGATTTATACCCTAAACGTATACAATTCGCATTATTTACAAGAAATAATAGGAACACAATCGACTAGCGTCTACAAGACTATGTTTCTATAGTCACTAACTATCAATAGTACACATAGTCTTCACAAATACAACTAACAAGTTTTTGGTAACTATTTACATGAAAGTTTCTACTGACATCCGTGAATAAAATTAGTTAACTCTACTTGATTTTTTGAAATATTTTGTTTATAATATAGTGAAAATTTAAACGTACAATGACAAGGATGACTGGGCATTATTGTGTTAAAAAATTCATTGAATTCGGAACGTTCCTTAAAATGTATGTAGGTAATCATAGTTTAAGATCAATGGAATGTTATGTAATTACCTTGGAAACATCATTCTGGAATTCCCCTAGATCTCAGGTTGCTGATATGGGATACGAACCAAGAAATAACATTTTGGTATCGATCTGTTTATTGCATGGGTTTTGGGAACATGATGTTACTTGATGTTACTTGCGCATGTCGCTGGAGCATTGGATTTAAGATGGTCCTCATGTTGCAGGCAAAGTTAGTCGTTTTGCAAATACATCTTTTTTGCATATAAAATTGGTCTTTAGCAAATAAAATTAAGAATTTTGTAAGAAATAAAATTTTTTTTTACAAATGAATTAATTTGTAAAAAGATAGATTTTATTTAAAAAAAGACAAGTTTTGTTTCCAATAAGATCAATTTTATTTGCAAAAATATCAACTTTATCTGCAGATACTTGACAACGGAGACAGGATGCGAATGATATGGGTCTTTGAGTTTATCTGTCTCATAGTACATATGTGATACTTCATGTAAGGAAAATTATTTACACGAGACACACTGTTTGTCCTTGCAAAGGAAAAAACTCAATGAGACTTTTATGATGGTGGCTCAACTACAGGCAAATGTGTAGACTCATTCCCTTCAGCAGGCCAACAATTAGGTGATTACAAAGCCTCAGGCCATTGTTGCTGCAAACATCTCATCAGTGAGTAGGCATTTTGTCTATTGCTGTATGGTGTATCTGCCCATGAAAAAATAAAGGCACGAGATTCCTCAGTACCACACAGCCCGGCAGGGTAATAACTGGGCAAGGAAGTGCACACGGAATGTTAGACCCTAGAATCTTGAAGTTGGAAGGTCGAGGTGTCTTCTGAGTTCTCATGACCCAAATAAAGCTCAACAACAAGGTGCGCTTCTCCAGTCTGGCCCAGATAGCCACATTCCAGAGCAGAGGGTTTCTCCTCGCCCCCATTTCACACCCCTGTGATAGGGAACCTTAACTTGAGATGTAAAAGACTAGAAGAGCAGCGCACCTTGGGCAACACTCTGTAATTTCTTGCACATTCAAACTCGCTTCTCTCTTGCTGTCAAAGTGCCTACTGACCCTTTTATCCTCTAAGTCAAAGAGAATCACCACACCTACAACTCATATAGCCAAGCGTTTCAGTACCTACCGGGTTATAAAACCCCGATCTACCTTCTAGCTTCAGTACTGGGTAGGATTCCTCTCACAGCTAACAGTTTAAGTTCTGGGCTGAGTACTCTATTTTACTTCCAGTATAACTAAAGATTAAGATTTTTATTGGTCAGGAAAGTCCAATTTTGTTTTTAAAGTTTTATGCATAGCTAAATTCACGTACATCTTACACGCATGAACCACAACATGTGTGTTCCAGTTGCCATGCCTGTTGGGACGTCATTGCGTACCTACAGGAGCTTCCCTAGCCAAATTACTTAATTCAGTGAAACACATATTGCCTCTGTGGGATTCTTATGTTTGTGTGTTAAATCAAGTTAGTGAAGCGCCATGAAATGGGGAGTTAATCAGTTCCCCTACATTTGCTGCCAGAAAGTGTATGTCACTTGCTGCTCTTACTAGAGAGAGTAGCCTTGAAGCCTGATTCGACACTTCGTGGTAATTTTTTTCACCCTTTTCTGGATTTTTCCGGATATTGGTAACTGGTATAAACAATCATGAGCATAGAATACCAAGCCAGAAGCAAATACTGTTTTCCCATAGATTGCAATGCTCTTTACCAGGTAAATGCAGTGTGTGAGGCAAGCACACTTTTCTCTGATTCCTTATGATTTGTTTTCATTTTCGGTTCAGACCCACGTTTGAGAGAATTCTGGAAAAAAATTTCCAGGCCGATTATCAAACTTCTCTTTTAGCCTTTGTGTCCGTAGGGGAAATTGCTTCATGTATATTGCAAGCATCATTATACAATACAAGGAACTATCCTATACATGAAATATACCGAATAAGTACTTGTATGTCTACCTTCACTCACCACCATAGATTGTTAGCACGTTGTCTTGGAGCTTGAAGCCTAGTTAACCTTGTAGATCTGTTGAATAACCTATTTAGTCAACATGGAACCACGCTAAACTGGCATCGTGCACAGTTTTTCTAATTCCTCTGTCTGTAGCTTTGACATGCATCGTAAATATTTGATAGACATGGTAAACATCAAATTATAACATGAACCCATGAGATAACAGTTGAACATTACATTATGCAATTACTCACCTAATCACATTAGAAAGTAATCACATTAGGTACCTACTTCAGATTTCATAACAGCGATACAATTTGGAAGTGTTATTAGAATTAATAAGTACACCAGATTTTAAAAAGTAGCATGCTACATCGTTACTCAATTCCACAAAAAATTATAGAGATGAAATTACAAATTGCAATTTTGTAGTAGGTACTTAAACAGTTGGTGCAGTGTTTCTTCACAAATAAGTGAAACTTTTTCATTCTATTATTTAGGAATCCACACAGTGTTTCTTTTTTACCAAATTTCAAAGATTCATTTCAAATATCACTATCGACCAGTCAACAATTCATTTTTTGTTTGCCAGCAATGGCTTTGATGAGAGACCTTCATTCGATCTCAATGTACTTATTTGTATCTATAGTAATTGAAACTGTTTAATGAATGTAATAAAATGTGAAACATCTTTGGCTTTGTTCCGTCAATAAACTTGGCGTCAATGCGAGCTTGATGATAATCTTTATTTGTACGAAAAGTTGAGAGCTTCTGGTGGTATTGGAAAAGATCGATGATTAGCAAATCGTGAGTAACCATAGACGCATAAACATTGCTCAATAGGTTTCTTTGATTGGTTCCACCATTTGGATTTGTTATTCATGGCTTGATACATATCTATTTACTCAATTAAAGAAAATAGAAATGGGGAATGTATTGTCGATTATTTTTTAAAAAGGGAGTTACAAAATGGGTTCATCTATTGAAAAATACGTTATTCTTGATTCCTTGAATAAAGTAAATTTACATTGCATTGATACCTACTTGAGTTAAGTGAGAGTCCTTCGTTCAAGTTTTTGGAAAACAAAACATGCTAAGTACCTACTTAAGTATAACAAATTTAACGGAAGGAGAAGATCGTTCTGGAAGTATCAGTGATTGTTTGATGCAGACCGCAATGCAATATTCCATTGAATTCCATCATAATCGTTTCGAAATTATATTAATCCAATTCTGGCAATTCAATTTAATTATTTTCTCTAATTTATTCTCCAAATTTCAGCATGACATTTAACCCATAATTACGAACTATGTAATCCAAAGTTATTGAGGTACTTCAAATGTTGATTGGTTTTGCTAACCAAAGTGTTCCTAAAATTTACTTAATTAAGTTAATTGAGATAGATATAAAAAGTGTGATTTGTTTTTAGCACAATTCTGCCTCCTCGGTCATTATAATTTAAATAGTCAACGAATCTTCACAATCGTAGCGTCAGGAGTGAGACCTGAAGTTTGCATTTAAATAGGTATAAAAGTTCACTTTTTGAAATATTATTCTAAAATAAAATAACGAGTCGGTTGCTATAGGAACTATCCCACATATGGTCTGTATAGGTGGCTCTCTTCTCGTATGCCAGAACCACTGTCGTCGGAGGCGATTTTCGCGTCGTCACTTCCGACGTCGTTCCTATGCGACGTTTCTTTGTTGCCTTGTTTCGCTTCCGCTTGAGCCTTTTTGGATCTTTTCCACTTCATTCTTCGGTTTTGAAACCATATTTTGACCTGCGAACAAGAAACAGGTTAATGATGTGATCAGATGCTCTAACACATTATCATGGGGGGGGGGGGGGGGGGGGGGGGGGGGTTGTAGGTGATACGGTGGTTATCTGAGTATAGTAATCTAGGTGGAGCAGACCTCGGACTAAAAAAAATTACCAAGTATGATACAAATAAATAATCTGTGCGAGCAATATCCAAGCTATAAGGAATGTTGGATAATAACATTGAGGTCATGACAGTGACCGTGCCATGCTGCGGTAAAAGTGCCACGGAGTTACTCGAGTTGGGCATCTCAGGAGGAATGCTTCGTGGTATCACCAGAGCCGGTTTCGGGGCTCTTCCTTAATTGGCTGTCATTTTATCGAAGCACTTTCTTCCATCCCTCTCCATCCCCTGTGCCTTTCTTAACTTCTTCAATCATTAGGGCCAAACTATGCGAATTTATTTATATTTTACATTAGGTATATTAAAAGCAACTTAGGGACTCTGCCAGGAAAGATCGACTTAACCCAGCTGCAGAGCGCACTTCTCGTTGACGCAGTGGAAATCATATATGATTCCTGCAAGGAGGAGTGGTCTGAGCAGATGGGGAAGAAGGCACAGACCAAGCTGGAAGCTGTACTTGAGCGGAACCCACAGTAGGAGAACATCCGTGCGATTGGAGCGAGGCTGAAAAGAGACGAAGAGGGAACATCGCCTGAAAGATGGACGCTAAAGGATGTTCCTCTAATGAAAGATGCCACTGCAGACGTAGAGATGTCTTTCAATAAACCATTGCACACGCATTGCCAAGCTTTCAGTATAATAAACCATTGCATCGACACGCGGCGAAATAAGTAACAAAGTAGAACTTCATCCCAACATTAGCCTCCTCTTGACCTCACCATGTCGATGCCAAATATGTAACGATAGATCGGTTACTTATATATAAGCTAAAACGAGACGCCAAAATGCATGTTTTCAGTATTATTGACTGAGAAAAGGATCAATTTAACAGTACTGAAACCCATACGGTTTTATAATTTAATAATTTTCATTTGTAAATGGTTGTTGGTGTAAATATTTATTTTTTTGGAACTTGGTAATTGTAGATGTAAATATAGATGTACATTTTTTTAGAGTACCTGCTGTTAAAATCAAGCTCAGCTTGTACCTATAGAAACAGTTTTCGAGTCTTCCTACATTTTCAACGGTTTTACAATGTTTTGAAATTATTAGGACTAAGTAGAATTGCTAAAAACTGAAGAATGAACTGACATGTTGCAATTTTTAATGAGATAAAATCGCAACAATAGTGGAATTAGTGAGATAAATTAGAAAAACTAATTACATTAATGGCATAAAATAAATTACCTAAATCACAATAATAAAATACGTAGTTACTCGTTTCTGGTCATGAGTGATAGTCAGCAACCCAGAGAATGAGAGTGCAAGGGGTGTACTTCGAATATAGGGTCAGCCAGTCATCAGCCCGATTGCGATGCACAAAATCATGTTGCGCGTGAACAACGGGTTCATTCTAATAACGGAAAATACAGCAAAACCGATGCCTTGTTAGTACCTACCAAGTAGTTAAAGTGGTGAACAGCATAATCTAATTTTTTACTACAAAAACACCCGATAACATGTACATATAACTATGTTCATGTAGGTAAATGTTCAGTATAATAGTTGGCTGTAAATTTATGTTCAGTCAATTCGAGCTCCATCCGAGCAGATCCCACATGACATAAAAATATTCTCGTTCACGGTGAGAACAGGTCCCGCGGGAAAGCACCCACTTTGAATAAAAATGAGAAGGAGCGGCTCTGGAGCACGCAGAAGGGAAACATATCGTTTGAATAATTCAGTCAATCACGGGGAGGGTTCACGTAAGATGGGTGTCGAGATGTTTACAAGGGTGTTGAGACTCAAGAAGAGGGCGGAAAGCTTCGTTTACAAAGTCAACTGCCGTTCGGGCTTTACATGTTGAAAAGATAAATGTCAATCACTTAGGTATCGTTCGTCGATAGCATAGGAATCATAGAATGTGGCAAGACCCGCGGGACGATTGATGAATAATCACAACAGAATGAACCATTTTCCAACACCGTGTAACTTGCTGTGGGCTATCGTGTTGGAGGTTAGCTTTCTCACTCCCAAAGATGTAGAATCTTTGTGTTATTGCTGAAGATTTCAAAACTAACTGATCGTTCTCCAAACGAGTATAGGTACGCTCTGAGCATCTCTGATTTTCCGTGCCTGTCGGGGTAAAAATGAGAACCTGTATCATGTGGTGCAGCAGTGTCCATGGACTCATGGTCTCCACATTCTGCGTCACGATGCGGTTGCCAAGCAGATAGCAGGTGCTTTGTCATCCTGCGGCTGGGATGAGGAGAGAGAGAGAGAGACTGTACCATATGCCGAGTGACCGGGGCAAGAAGCCAGATATCATTGCCATAAAGCCCGATGGGTCTGCCATAATCCTGGATGTCCAAGTTGTCAATGGCAGCATGGACATGGAGCAGACCTGGAGGGCTAAAATAAGTAAATATGATAGGAACGACCTGCGGCAAGCGATATCTGAGCTAAAAGGAGCTAATAACATTAAGGTCAAGGCCGCGACCGTGTCATGGCGCGGGGTGTGGTGCGGGAAAAATGCCACGGAGCTTCTCGAGTTGGGCATCTCGGCAGGAGTGCTCCGTGGTATCACCACCCGCGTCCTTCGGGGCTCTTACCTTAATTGGTGGTCATTCTATAGGGGCACTTCCTTTCATCCCTCTCTCCCTCCTCCATCTTCCTCAACTTCCCTAGTCTCTAGAGCCGGCGTCGGGTAAACCTGGGCGTCCTCCCCAATTTTTATTTAGTTTTTTCGTTTTTTTCTTAATGGCGTGCCCCCTCCGTCTTGATAACTGTCCGTAGAATTGTGCAAGAAACTTCAAACAAATTTTAAAATGTTAAGGACACAAAACGAAAGATCAAGTTCGTTGGCCAGCATGATCGGATTACATCTTCGGGTTGAAATTTTCAAAAATGTAGTCAAAAATTTCAAAACAGCCTGTTTTTTGCGATTTGTTGTGCGAAATAATTTTTTCAGCATACTAACATGTGGTATATTCGGAATCAGCGTAAAATTTCCTATAAGAATATGTAACAAGTTTTCAAAAATTTCAAAGTTGAAAAATCAGTCAAAAATCGAAATAATGCCGTTCGCTAGTTGTAAAAATCGGTAATATTTGCATGAAACATCTTCAAAAATTCGCTCATGGGGTTATGCTGCATGACTGGACTTTTTTCAATTTTATTTGTTTATTTCGGCTTACTTACACATTCGAGTGAACCGTGTTTTCACAAAAGGGGTGTAGTTTTGTATGTATCCCCACTTTCAAGCTAATGAAAGCAGTCATTATCCTATGAAAAAATGAATTTGACGAGTGTACAACCTCAGAATCTCCTCTTTCCCATGATTTCATTATGAATGTATGTATTTTACGATAAAATTAAACAACTTGGTGACACATAAGGAACTATTTGAATAGTCAAAAAGCCATTTGCTAGTCCCTACGCTCTATTCAAGTCTATCTAGCGTTTCAGGAGGAGGGGTTGAATGTACCATCTATGCATCGATACTCGAAAATCATTCAGTCAATAATAGGTTTGTTCGCTGAGACGATTGGCAGTGACTTGCGAACTACACTCAGGTGCAAAAAATTTGGCCCACTCTCCGAAAGGAAGATTTTATGAAGTTGCGACTAATATTCTCTTGTTTTCGACTGGGTTACTGTCTGAACTCAGTCAGAGGCATTGTTTGTTGTTTTTTAGCCAGGCGGATGACTTTTTTTGATCTCTCAACCATAGGGAATCGTGTCGAGACGTGATCGTGTTTCATTGCGTCCCACTTTCACGTTATCTTCCAAACTGCGATTATGTTGTTCATCTCTTGCACGCGAGTGTTTTTCTGTACATAGAGTGCATTCCATCGTAAATAATCACTTTAAGGGGAAAAAAATGTCTTTCCCACCGGAAATGGTCCCGCAAGCTGTAGCTCTCATTAATGATGGAAGGTCACTGAGATATGCCTCTCGAATGCTTGGACAGAGGGCTCTCGTCCAGTCATTGTGGCAGGAACAAACCTTTCTCCAGGCCTTCTCCAATCTCTTTTACGACCATCTGAGCCCCGCAGGCTGAACCTAGACTCATCGGTGAACATGACATCCCTCCACTCTTCGTTTCCAAGCACTGTGATTTCGAGCAAACTGAAGATGCAACATCCTGTGCAAACGGGTTAAACTTGGAACGCGGGCGGGTCTTCTGGCAGACAAATGCCGATCCCACCATCGTCTTCGAACTGTCCAAACACCTAAATCCACCCCCGTTGCATTTTCAAGTCAGTTACGACCTTGTGAAGCAGATAATCGTCGATTTCTTAAGGCTAAGTTGTACAAGTACCTGTCTTGAGCGGCTGTTGTTTTTCATGGGCGGCTAGAACCCTGCCTTCTAGATCTAGAGTATAATCCCGTCTCTCGAAAACGTCTAACAGTGGCACGAATGGTTTCATAAGGCCTAGCATAGGTTTGAGCAGCATATCTCAGTGGCCTTCCATCATTAATGAGAGCTACTGCTTGCGTGACCATTTCCGGTAAGAAAGTTATTTTTTCTCTTAAATTGATTTTTTTTTTTTTTTTTTTTTTTTTAATGCACTCAACTCAACGTACAGGAAAACACTCGCTCCTCAGCTGAGGACCTGTGGAAGAGATGAACAACATAATCGCAGTTTAGAAGATAAGGTGAAAGTAGGAGGCAATGAAACATGATCACGTTTCAATACGATTCCCTATCGTTGAGAGATCAAAAAAATGCATCCATCTGGCTAAAAAACAACAAACAATGCCTCTGAATGAGTTCAGACAGTAGCCCAGTCGAAAACGAGAGGATATTCGTCGCCACTTCATAAAATCTTCCATTTTAGAGAGTGGGCCAAATTTTTTACACCTGAGTGTATTTCAAACTCGTTGGAGACTGTTGAAATGCGCATGCGCGACTTTAGTGAACTTTCAAATTGATTTCAAATCGATTAGTGATTGGAGTCCATGCATTTTATACTTGAACGTTTTGGCAAAATACTGAGAGGCTTGAAACAGTGACGTAAACAGAGGCTAAAATTCGAATGGTTTCATAGGCTGCTGTGAGTTTGGAATGGAGGGGGCGAACAGTCAGGAAGTGATCAGCTAGAAAAAGCTCTGACCGATTTGACGATTCGCAACGGGTTGGAAACCAGTTTGGAATCCTCTGCGAACAAGCAGTGACCGAGGGTGGGGGTAGCTCTGATGATCAGAGAACACAGCGAACACCTCAAGTGGGTTGCAAACTGATTAGGTGGCCTCAGCGAACAAACCGAATTCATTGTCGCCAATCACACATTTTTGAGCTAGCTCTGTCGATATTATAGGTATTACTAGTGGGGCTGCCGTGCAGATCAAAATCGGCTTGTTGTAAAAGCGTTAATAGAGCGAGGCCGCCGATTTGTGACTAAATTCATTTTGCAAAGAATAATTAGTTGGTCAAATAGATCAGAATGTGTGATTGGAATCCGAAAAAAATCGAGCCGGTGCTTCGACACTTTACCGATGGAATAGTTTTCAACTGACCTTCAAGGGAAAGATGGCTGCACACCGAACAGACGCATTGTTATGCAACGGATGGTATACGATGCATGTTTATGCAAAAGTATGTATCATCCCACACAATATAAACATAAACGATGCTTCAATGTTCAACTATCAACAAATTTCAACTACCAAGGGTTTTAAGGTTCATTGTTACACTTACTGACTCTCAAACGGCGTGGGGACACATACAGAACTTTTTGGCTGGCAATACTCGTAGTTCCGTATGTGTCCCCACTATTTCCAATTCCATATTTCTCATGTAGTCTCAAGAAAAAGTTGATTTATCATGAAACCATGGGAACGAAGAGATTCTGATGCTTTCGAAACACTCGTCAAATTAATATGTTGATTGGATAATGACTGCTTTACATTGGTTCGAAAGTGAGAACACATACGGAACCACATGCCACAAAAGTTTGACAAGCATTTATGAATTTTCTGAAAAAAAAAAGCATGAAGAATAGGGTTTACGTGTGATAATATACAGTAGGTAATATGGATAATTATACGATTGGTGCACCCTGTACACAATATTCAAGTAAGTAATGAGAACATGAAATGGGCACAAAAAACTTTGCTTTTAGTGTGCTTTTTTCATTTTTTCCCCCGAACGAATAACGATTTCAAATTAAATTCACATGCAATACGTTCCCATTTGATGGGCACATGTGAATTATCTCATTCCTACTATTTCCACTATGAGACTTAGAAGGGTTCTGAACATATGAAAATATCATTTCATGTCCCAACAAATCTATTTTGCATGAGTATTAGCAAATGTTTGAATGAATCAGTTTATTTCTTTTTCTGAATTTTCGGTCAATAATTTTTTTCCTGAAATTTGAACCAAACCCGTCAAACTCTATTTGTATTTCTAACTTCAGAATTTCTGCAGTTGTTAAGGCAAAGACATTACAGATACCTACTAGCGTTAATTTATTGTCGGTTAACATATCGGGATTAGTACTATTTTCCTAGCAGCTAATAAATATGGTAAGATATGCTCCAGAAACTACGGATTTCGCCAACAGCCACTATATATTTTAGAATGACCAGATTGCTCATCGGGCGTTTCCCAGACATCCGTGTTCATGCTGATGGACTCCAAAACCGTGAACAAAGTGGTAGTATCTTTACTCGGGGTGCTGACCGCACTAGTGTAGCTGAGCGGTTCTTCATAGCTTGGTGAACGTTGATTGCGGCCAATTGATAGCGAAAGCTGCAGATCAGGAACCTTTGCCGCCCTATCTCGATACGATCTAGTCAAATCGGATACTGGGAAGGATAATATCGGCCGAAATTTGGCAGCCAGCTTGGGACCTGCTTTATTCCACAGACAGTCCAAAACCTTGAGGACACGATCATCTAACGAATGAGGTTTGTCACGTGTTATTCGCTGCCCTGACCACCTCTTGCTCAGAACAGCCTTTATTTGATCTTCCAACTTCAGGACTCCTGCTTTCTTCAAGTTGTTGTATACACATTCATGTATATTTTCTTTGGCCATCAATGTTTCCCGGTCTTCCAAAGCAGAAACTCTTTCGTTTTCTTCGTCTATGTCAATCAACGAGAGTTCACAATGCAATTGTAAAGGATTCTTGGCTGCTTCATTTTCTTCTAATCCCATGAATTTCCTTGAACAATATTCTTCCGAAATCGGGGTCTTTGCTGCCTCTGTCCCGCCCCTCAATCTCAACATTTGCATCAAACTTCTTGCCTTTTCTGACAAAATGGAACCAGTTTTAGTAGAAACGGCTCCTAACAAGTGCCGTAAGCTTTTTCTGAATCCTGAAGTCTTGCATTCTTCAGTTTCATCGTTCTCCCCATCGCTGACAATTGAATTTCGCATGATTTTTGCCTCTTCTTCGGTCTTCAGTAGTCCAGCTTTCTTCAAACTGTCATGCACTTTTTCGAATACTCTGTGTTTCCTGATTAAACATTCCCGTTCGTATTTGAATTGGATCCTTTGGTTTTCTTCGAAATCGTCAATTTGATTGAGATCAAAATCATTGCTAAGAGTTTTTGAATACATGGTACTGCCCAGTTCATTTGATAATCTCTTATTAAAACCCTTATAATTGTTCTTCTTATTAGGCTGCTCACCATTCGTTATTACATCCGAAAGAACATTCTGAAGAATCGTTTTAGGCTTTTTGGCTTTAGACCTGTGAGATTCCGATCGATACGAAGTTGATCGAGTTGACCCAGGTTCTCGCCTCATTTTCCGTATTTCTGGAATCGACTCTTTCTTGCGCTCTTTTGCTCTGGAACTAACAGTTCCAGAATATATCGTATTTTGGAATGTCCCCATAAATGTTTCATAATACTTATCTTTCTTGCTTGGGTATATCTTCCTAAAGTTCCCCATATGCGCATTCTCCCATTCAATGCGGGACTGTGTAGCCAGATTATGGTTCTGTACTTTGATCCTGTTGGTGTGTTGGAGATCCAAAATAACAAATGTATCGTACAGAAGTGATTCTTTTACTTCACGATCGACCGTGGTTTCCGTGTAAAAGCTAGGAGAATGATTGACCTCCAGCAAATAAGGTTTTAGTCTTTGATCAAACAAAAAATCAAAACCGAGTATTTCAAAGCAAGCGTGAGAGCTTGTGTGATTTGGAAATGCAGTTCGGTAATAGTGTTTGATTGTAGGTAGAGAGACTAATATAGTTTTTATGATGACATCATCAATGGAGTCCCAAATCTTCTTCGTGTCAAAATTGTTTTTTTGAAACCACTTATTTATGGTAGATAGCTTTCTTTTGCTTCCATCGACGTCATCAAAAACGTACATGGTGCTATGTTTATTAACTGAATAGTTTGTAAGATGCATGTACTTGTTATCATAATTGCTACTATTGGGTTTTTCATATTTGACCGTGGCGAAACGGGCAAGTCCTTCGTTGTAAACAAACACTCTCAGTGGGTCACAAGATACTATTAAGACGTAGATCCTCAAATCGAATTTGTAGCCGTCGATCAAGAACGGCTTTTGGAGGTAAATTTGACAAATCATTTCATGATATTCCCTCAGGTGGCTGATATTTTTAGTAATAGCGATACCTTTGCCCTGGCATCCGAAGTCCGGTTTGACGACGTACCAGTCGTCTCTGTGGGCTGCGGCGTGCTCTGCGACTTTGTGGATGTCCGACCGCAGGCACCAGGTTCTGGGGAAGAATTTGTACTCGCGAGGAAATGCTTTCAAGAACCGGTTGAGGTTTCGGGCTAAAAAATGTTTTTGGCAAATTTCCATCATTCCGGGGAAGTGGTTGATTCGTTGATACCTCTTCATGGCACGGCATCTCTCAACAGACGTAGATGAGTCAGTCCAAAAAATGTCCCAGTTGTCCAAAGACTCAGGGATCCCTAACTTTTCTGCTGTATTCTTTACCACTTCAAACCTGCAATTAGACGTATTAATGCGGCTGCATTTCTCACTCGTTCTTTTTTTGCGCAATTTTACCAAATCGCCCTGCGATTTGTTTTTCAGTGTTGTATGAAAGGCTTCATGCATCGTTCGTTATGTCCAGACAATTTATGTTTCCTTTCTATCTTCCACTCAAAAATTTGGTTATGCTTTCTAAAACTAAAATTTTAAATTATCATCTCTCGAAAAGTCACTGAATGTTGCAGTACTTTATTTACTAGGGTTGTCAATGATTATCAGAGGTGCATAATAAAGTGACCCTGATATTAATGACATCATACTAATACTATGAAGCCATTAGGTGTTTTATCCTCCCCACTGTTTTGTACAGTACCTAACTGAACTCAAAAATTTTAGTTTTCTTTATGCGATTGGTAGCGTGTTGAGGGATTTGAAATTAATTAATTATTGAGCCATTTCCATCAGCTTTCATCAAAGTTGAAGGACTGAGGAAGTACCTAAATTCAATTTTTCATTATGTCAATGTACGCTGAGCAAAGGTCCGGATCCAAACTGAAATCATCAGGATTTTTGTGAGTCATGCAATAAATGCATAAATTATATAATATATAGGTAAGCCATTGTAATTGTTCGCCATTTGAACCAGGAACTTTAAAAGTTTTGTAGTCTTAGTCAGAAATAAGTTTGTTACGGGTTTTCATCATGTGGTTTCGTGTTATAATTTTGGGAAAACATTTCGGAAATGGGTTTGGGGTTTATCAGTCTTTCGATGACCAGTCGATGATGATCAGTCGTTTCAAAATGAATTTGTGTTTGTGAAACATTTTTTATTAGCGAATTTTCTTAAAAAATGAAGCTCCTGCACTGGTTCAAAAAATTTGAAAACAAAAATTTTTGAAAACTTTCTTCATAAAATATATATATATATATATATATATATATATATATATATACAGGGTGATTCCCTCGCAGATGCAAAAAAAAATTTGAGTGAAACTACATCAAAAATGGAGTAAAATGCCGCCAACCGTATATTTTTATCTCAATCCGTACTCGAGATATGATTTTTTAAAGGTTTTTTCAGGAATACCGTGTTTTTTCATTTTAAACTCGGATTTCTCCACTTTGCCTCATTTAATTTTAACTTTCAACCTCATTTTCGGTATCAGCATTAAATTTCCTATAAGAATAGTGTACTTGGGTTCTTAAAAAGTACCATCCGAAGACCCTCACATCAGCTCAAACATTGACGGTTTTGAAAAAATAATATTTCTGAAAATCTTTAAAACTTTACTACTCTTTTAAAAAGAATCCTGGAAACTGGCAAATCTCATGAAAACTGCTTCATCTAATATGCTTTCCAACGGTATTATCAATTTTACTTTTATTTTGTTATTTAGGGGAGAAAATAATGTTTTAATGTTAAAAAATGTGGGTTTTTCAATGAAATTGTTGGTTTTTTCGAAAGATGACCCTCCATGAACCAACGAGTATGGGGTCGGTTTCTATGTATTTTTCTCGCTGGATCGAATGGAAACTCTTGCAGATCTCTCAACTACGTTATAATCGAGTTTTACACTTTAATTAACTAGTTTTACCCCATAACACACATACATTTAATCGTAACAAACAAACTAAACATTTGCGGTTTTAAGTGTAAAACTCGGTTATAACGGAGTTGGAGAGATCTACAAATGTTACCATTCGATACAGCGTGAAAAAATACATAGAAACCGACCCCATACTCGTAGGTTCATGGAGGGTCATCTTTCGAGAAAACCAACTATTTCATTGAAAAACCCACATTTTTTAACATTAAAACATAATTTTCTCCACTAAATAACAACATAAAAGTAAACTTGATTATACCGTTGGAAAGAGTATTAGACGAAGCAGTTTTCATGAGATTTGCCAGTTTCCAGGATTTGTTTTGGAAGAGTAGTAAAGTTTTAAAGATTTTCAGAAATATTCTTTTTTCAAAATCGTCAATGTTTGAGCTGATGTGAGGGCCTTTGGATGGTACTTTTTAAGAACCCAAGTACACTATTCTTATAGTAAATTTAATGCTAATTCTGAAAATGTGGTCAAAAGTTAAAATTGAATGAAGTAAAGTGGAGAAATTTGAGTTTAAAAGGAAAAAAACACGGTTTTCCTGAAAAAACCTTTAAAAAATCATATCTCGAGAACGGATTGAGATAAAAATATGCAGTTGGCGGCATTTTACTCCATTTTTTATCTAATTTCACCCAAATTTTTTTTTGCATCTGCGAGGGAATCACCCTATATATACATATATATATATATATATATATATATATATATATATATATAATTGTGTGTGTGTGCGCGCTGCGTGTGTGTGTGTGTGTGTGTGTGTGTGTCCATCTATTAGATGGAAGACCAAAAATGAGGTTTTCCGACTGTTACGAGCAGTGGGGGAATTTGATCTGGTATCGCAATATTTTCACATGAAAAACGGTACCTCTGCACATGACTATGATCCTGTATGCTCAAAATAGAACCACTAAAGGCTGAAGAGTGATGTGCTTAGAATACGTTTTTCATCTCTATTTCAAATTTTGAAATGATTGAATAGCAAAGAAATTATCTCTGTAGGTCACAAGGCAACTGTAACACTAGCTTTCTTGTGAATGTCATTATTACGCAGTGCTGCCAATGCGGGGGATTTGTCCCCACTTACGGGATTTTTAAGGGCTCTCAGAGCCCTAGGGGGATGAAGTGTGGGAGGGAATTTCTGGAGGATTTTTGAGCTTCACTGACAATCCTTGATTTCTATTATTTTTTTACTGCCTCACATTTGAATCAAAGGTGAATTTCACCATAAATGCAAATGAAAAAATGATCCATCCACTAGATCGTTCTCAGAACAACGACAAATGACACGCACAGACATTGTCAGGCACGAACGTCAGTTAGCTAAACCGAATCAGACGTGAGTTAGTAAAGATGTAGGAAAGGGAAGGAGTTTGAACCCCAAGAAAAATTATTTTCTCCAGAATTTCGGAGAAAAAATAAATGGATCTTTTACATTATGTACTGTGGGTTTACTTGTATTTTTTCCTATTTTTCTTACTAGTCGTACTTGTTGGTTTACATTTTTTTTTTTTTTTTTTTTTTTTTTTTTTGTGATTCATGTTATGTTGATGTTGACCTATTCAAATTTATTACTCCTGTGAAAGTTACCCATCAAGTTTAAAGACAACGTAAAGTAACTACCTACTGTTGGTAACGAAGTTTCTCCTTTTTTTTGTTGTAATAAATAATCCACCCCTTAATTTCCTTCACATTGTTTTCCTGGTTGTAGGACCTTTTATTACCTAAATGATTCAATTTGTGATCAATATTGTGTCCAAAATTGCTTTTTACGGTACCTTAGATTTTGGGGATTTTTTCTTGAATTTGGGGGGATTTTCTGCTAAAACGGGTTGGCAGCACTGCTATTACGTGTCACTGTTATGAGTCGATGTTACGTGTTGTTAGATGACAATTTTCGGTGAGGTCTCCGTAAAAACGTATTTGACGTTAAAATTACAGAAATGCGAAGCCTCTGTGTCACACTCGGCTGTTCTTTGATTGGAGGACCTATCGCCAACGGCTGCTAAAAGTCTGGGCGGTTAGAAGAGAAAAGCGCTCAAAAGAGAAAAAAATCGAGAAATGGGACGGCACATAGTACTAAAGATAGTAGAGTGGAGGGGGTGACAGGGACAGTTGCCCGGTTTTTCATCCCCTCCCATTGCTTCCACCCTTCATCGTCTTCTCCAACCCCCCACCCCCCCATCCGGAAACGAGCTCTCTTCTCTAATTGGGTCCAGATTAAAGTAATGTCCCGGAGCTGTCTTCTCCCCCCTTCACCGTAAACTCCCCTCCATTAGCCCACAGTTAGTGGGGGTTAATTAAAAGTGTAACGGTACCCAAGGGGGGAAATGCCAAAGTGAAGAATGGCCACCCCTGGACGCCCCTTCCGTTTCTACTAACCGTTCGGAAAACATTCCTCTTCGCCCTTCGAGTTTTCCCATTTCTTCCCTATGTTACTCCGTTCCCATTCCTTCTCTGGGAGCATTCCCTCATTCTTTCTTCCGTGTTTGTGTCTTCGCTCTCATTGGTCTTTCACAGAAACGCCATTTACGCAATCGCAACGTTCAATTGCCGTCTGAATGGATCCAAATTTCTCAAACTGTCATGTTGAATAATCAGGAGTTAACTGGACCAAAAGTGTAGCCACGCTAAGTCAGTACGTATACCTAACACTCCCTTATCCAAGAATCCCGCATTGGCTATGAAAAAAAATTACTTTTGCGCATGTGCAGTATGAAGCAGCATTGATTTGACAACAATGAAACTGATAGGGGATCATCCACACAACCTAACCCCCGTATTGCCTGACAATTTCATCAAAATCGGATAAAAACTGTGGAAATTAGGGTCGTTACAAGGATTTGGCATTGACGCATTGCAGTAGCTATTAATGATACCATCATGTTGAAATTGATAAGGGATGATCAAGTTGTTATCCCCCAACTATCATCCGGATTTGAGCGAGATTGGACGACTAGGGCGTGAGAAAAGGATGCTTGATGGAATTTACGTTTGCGCATGCGCAGAGTGAAGTATTGCGTAAGAATGATGAAACTGATAGGGGATCGTCTACACCCTAGCCAGCACATTCCCTTAAAATTTCATCCAAATCGGATGAAAACTGTGGAAAAAAAAACTTGTTACAAGGATTTGCGGACACACGACAGAGACACACACGGACAGACAGACAGACATGGAACAAATGGTCAGAATGGTCTAATAAGTAAAATGCGAGTGGAAATTTTGATTTTGGAGACCAAAAATTTTTTTTCTCCTGAAAGTGAAAATAATGCTTCTGCTACCTATAAGTAGACCCGGAAGCAAAATATCAACAACGTGAGAGCAAATCATGACTGGTGGAACATAGCGAAAATCCCTTGCAACTACGATATAATTCCACTGGAATTTTCACTTCACGAAATCGTGTTAATTATGACATTTTTAACGTATACACGGACTTCTGAAGCGTAGGTAGGTGATTTATGTTATACAGGTAATTAATTTTCAGTTGGTGGGTCAGCTCGTATTAAATACTTGGAAAGTAGGTACGTATGCAGATATATTTAGATACCAACTGTATAATAGACTTCGTGTAATTAGAAGCGTGGAAGTGGAAAAGGGGCTAAGTGCTTTCTGCCAAATGTTTTAGCAGATCTATTAAGATGTTTAGACGTGAATATTATTAAAGGAACATGACTGAATTAAAGAAAAAAAATTTTCTCTGATAATCTAAGATTTGATGAACATTTAGATCAAGTTATAGTGGACGTAGTTTGTAATGCAGCAGTCATGGGCATTCAAAATGTTAGAAAGCAGAAACTATGTAAGTTCCCCTACACGGATTACTTCAAAAGGGTGTATTATGTGCCATGGGCCGATTTGCTGTAGGAACTATATAACGGTTCCGATGGCACTCGTACCTGCTTCGTATCATTGGCCTCAGCACATAGACCTGTGAAATGCAAAAACACGGGTTTCCTATTTTTTGATGCTTTGACCCTTTTGCACTTCCACGCTTCAATTGTAAACAGGTGTTCTGCGTAGAAGGGCTGTCCAATACAGAAATAATAAACCTTTGTGTTATAATTTGCAGCGTTTTCTAATTTTTATCTCAAATTACCACTGTGCTAAAATTCTGTAAGAGGTACAGACTGACTTAGGTAAGAGAGGTATGCGTTAAAGTCAAATTCTTCATGTAAATTTCATAACTTCCTCCTGATCCTTCAGGAGTTCGAAAAGTAATAATAGAAATGTTCGCGCAAGCTATAAATTACATTATGCTATTACAAGTCCAAAAACTTTGTAAATTAGGTACGGTGGAAATAAAACGCTTTCTCTCCAGCAAGATAATCTAATTTTATCATAAACTTTGAATCGGTTGGCTGGTAATGATAATTTTCTTCTTTGAGTTCCCCTCTGATGGTTATAGAGATGCTGTCAAATCATTGGATACCCGATATTCGAGAAGATTTCCACCCTCATCCGCAGCAACTTCGTTTGATCTTGGAAGTGACTTAAGTTGGTAATTCCGTTCAGGCCTCATCTCTTCCCCGTTTCGTTGGTAATTGGGGTTTGAGGTTCACCATGAGCGGCCGTATTACCAAAACCGAACGGGCCGAATTCGAACGAAACCCGCAAATCTTATTTGCGTTCAACCGTTCTGTGTGTCTTTGGGAGCTGTGGTTGGCTCAGTCAACTCTTCCACCAGTCAAATAAGCAGGTCGGTTAAAGTATTCGTTTGACTACGAGCGCATACTCTCTTAACACATATATCAAAACATAGCTGTGAGGTGTCAAATCCATAGAGATATAGGGTCCGGTTGATTTTCCCATGACCACATGTTAAACGAATTAGGGAAACTACTTTGTCTATAGTACATTTCAAAGTGACATGCCAAGGCTTAATTGAAATCGTAAGGGACACCTGGATGTTGCAATTTCCAGCATTGACTGCTTTTTTTGGGGTGGGGGGTACGAGCTCCTAGTTACGGAGACCACTATTGGTCTAGTCTGACAAACATTGAATGCTTGGTCGCTGTACGACTCTTGCCACCCCTGCAACAGCCGGCTGATATCCCTGAGAGGGAAAGATATTAGAGTTATTATGTCTAACCTACGAGCTTCCTTGGTTGCTTCTTCCGCATTTTCGTTTCCGATATTTAACCATTCTGAACTATACTAACATAGCGGATATTCAATTTTGATTATGTAAAAATGAAATTTAATTTGTTTTTGAATATTTTATTCGATAATTAACCAAAACTTGTGAAAAAAAATGTAAATCGCCCCTGGCAACATAGATTTTATTATCTAAGCCAAAATGAACGAATAAAAAAACATGGTATATTCTAATTTGGGCCGAGCCAATAGTCGGATTGCCGTCTACTAGTACAGTGAATTCATTCTCTCACTCTTGTTTACTGCGTTTGGGTGTGAGACGCTTCTTCAAATGCTTGGCTGATTTTCGCCTATCGTACAACCGTGCTGGTAAGGTAACGGCTTCACACACCTAAACGAGAATGAAAATATATTTCGAACGTTGAATAAAACATATTTCATTTATATATTAAATGGGAATGAGAATCCTTTAATGTTACTGTGGACTAGTAGGTACAAAGGCCTTCCACGTTAGCTCAGCATTAGTAAGAAGTATAATACGTAACGCAAATGACATTGTATGATATTATTTATGCAAATGACACTCACAATTTAATGGAATTAGTTTTACGAAATGGGGTTAGAAAGGGATGAAACAGTGTTATGGACTTCGTACTGGTCTCGTGTTACTGTGATAGTCGAAAATGCAGAGGTTGTGGGTTCTGGTTCTTATATAGAAATGAAATAAAAATCAAGGAAGTTCGTTTGAAGGAGGTATTCCCCCCACCACATCTGTAGAACAGCAATGATGTTTATTGCGTAATAGGAGAAAATCGACCAAGCCGTTGAAGACGCGTCTCACTCCCATAAGCAGTCAGAAAGGATACGGCGATCCGGCTATTGGCTTGGCCCATATTGTATGATATAATTTAGTTGGATCATTTTGTGGCTTGGCACCTTTAGTACGCGGAGCGTCTTTTAGGGGGGATATGACACATTTTTGGTGGTCTAGAAGAGAAGGTTTGGTAAGGATTGCTCAGGAGGGAGTCAGTCATTTCATTCGACTTGTGTTGTTCGAAAGACGCTCCCTGTCAAATTTAAATTTTCTAGGGTGAACAGGAGAGAATTTAGCTCACCCAGTGGATCAGGAAATAGCCTTAGTTTGTTGTTCTCTTGATGTCCTAGAGAGGTTTCCTATCAAATTCAAAATTCCTAGGGTGAACAAGAGTGAATTTAGCTAACTGAGCTCATTAGGATCGAGTCCATCATTGCAATCGTCTCTTAATGTCCCAGAGAGTCTCCTAATCAAATTTCAACTTCCTAGATGAAACAGGAGAGCATTTAGCTCACTCATCTGATCAGGAAAGAGCCCCTGAGCTTATTCGTATTTTGATGCCCCAGAGAGTCTCGCTATCAAACCTCAACTTCCTAGGGTAAACTGGAGAAAATTTCATATTTACCCCCTCCCTTACAACCCCCACCACATGGTTGTAGCGGCTCCAAAATCCCAAAAGGCCATAAAGGTAGCCTATATTAAAAATTTCGTCAAAAGAACCGGTAGAAGTGGTTGGACGAAAAATCAGGTGAGACTAGAAAAAAAGTCCGGAAAGAATGCATTTTAACGCCTCAATATAGCCGCTTAAAAGCAATATAAGGGGTACTTTTTATTGGTAATTATTTGTACCCTAGTCAGTAGTGCATTCAAAATTGAGCCACCCTGTAAATAGGTTCACGAAAATACTCATGAAAAAGTATTAACACAAAGGAATCGTTTCAGAATTCCCCAAAAACGAATTTAAATAACAACAGTTTTCAAAAATGTGATTCTTAGAATTTTCGGATCCGTTTCAATAGCTTTATTTTCTTTGAAAATTCGCTAAAAGCGCTTCATGGAAATGAGAGATTCTCCATTCCCCAAGCCGGCGGTGGAACCCAGGCACGAGCAAGGCGAGAGCGGAGAGGAATCGATCCGAACCCCGAGAATCCAAAGGAAGATCAAGAACTACCTCCATCAATATTAATGTGGAAAGGCGAACAAATCTTGTTGAGTTATGGTATACAGTTCTCATCGCCCCCTTTCTGCTGCTGTCCCGAACCGAAGGCGGTAGACTTTATGCACCCTCATCTCAAGGGGAATATCCTGGCTCGGATTTTTTTCCTTCGAAGGGAGGATCCGGAATTATTGTTCAGACGTTTGTTTTTGTTTGAGTGTTAAGCGAAGATGGTGGCGAAGGGAGGATGAACGCCTTTGCGCCAATCACGATTTTCCTTTTCTTCTTGTTTTTTCTTCTTCTCCCCTCTTTACTCCGTTTTTCGGGGCAGTTCCGATGATGTATGGGTGTTTGTCAAGAGATAACATGTGACGTTTACTGTGTTTTTCCGACTTTCTCTTCGGGGGGAGGCTACAAATCATTCTTGAAGAAGCGATGAGAATTGATGATCAAATGCTCTTTTTGTTGTTGGGGGATTCAAACCCGAACCACACCCATGGTTTCGATGTACCAAGAAACATCGTAGCAGTACGATGCAGTACGATCTAATGAGCCAATTTCGTATGCAGCCCATTCATTTTTGTAGGCATGTTTTGAATTATTCTATGTAACTAAAATTGCTAAAACCAAAACTTTCGCTCGCATTTTGTGTTGTTGACCATTCTGAACAACTTTGATTTCTTGTCTCTCTGTCGGTCTTTGAATACACAAAACCCTGTAACCAGTTTAATTTCTACAGATTTGTTCACATTTTGATGACATTTTCAGGAAATGTGTTAGCTAGGCTGAAGTCGGTCCTCTATCTACTTCATTGCATCGCATACTGCCACTTTTTTTCAAGGTTTGAGCTGATGTGGTGCCTTCGTACTCATCAATAAGAACAAAATTCTAATACTGTGACATGAGTTTATTCGTATTTTCTAATCAAATGATTTAAAACTAGCTTTGCTGCTTGAAGGAATCACGAAACATCGAGATCACAAGCCATCATTACCATCATTGCCCAGCTGTACTGCAAATGTTGAAGCAATTCCAAGTTTGAAACTGGAAGATGTTTAGGGGAAGCTCAGAAACGCGCTCATTAAGAATCAATCTACTTTCATAAGGAAACCCATTTCGAACTCTTCAATTACAATCAACTGTACAAGGTAGACGAATTCTACGTCCCCCTCTTGCAATTACCTATTTATTTTTGATAAAAATTAGGTGGCAAATGTAGTGATAGACGATGCGCGTGAGATAAAAAATTAGTGCAAGGTGCCTAGATAATAATAGATCCCTGTTGACAAGTAGGTAAAACCTAGGAGCTAAACAAAGGCCATATAAACAATTGCTTCAAGTATGATCTATTCCACAAAATTACCTCGTTGATAGAAACATTATTAGTAACGGGAACCCCATTAGTTGTTTTAGCACAGAAAAACCAAAAGCAGCAAAATTGTTTTTGAGGTTTACATGCAAAATTTAAGGTTATACTCTTGTTTTCACGGTCTGTTCAGGAAGCCCACATACAATGATTGAAGCAGGAACCAATACGGAAGCCAATAGAGAAATAACTAAAAATGACGCCTCGAAACAGGCTATCATGAGGGCAAGGGGAAAGCGAAAAAAGAAGAGAAATAGATACAGTTTGATCAACAGTTCCAATTGCAGATACGATTTGGTGAGATTTACAGCCACCAAGTTCAGCATCAAGGAATCCTTGGAAAATTGGAATATATATTGGACAGATTTGTCCATCTCCGTCCAGAGATGCAAAGAGATGAAGAGGTTCCAGCGAATAAACCATTTTCCTGGGATGATGGAGATTTGCCGGAAGGATCTACTTGCTAGGAACTTGAACCGACTGTACAAGACGTTTCCGGAAGACTACAACGTTTTTCCCAGAACTTGGTGTCTGCCGACGGATATGGCTGAGGTGACTGAGTACGCCAAGACGCACAAAGGAAAGTGCTTCATTGTCAAGCCCGACCAAGGTTGCCAAGGACGGGGTATTGCCATCACCAAAAACATCAACCAGCTCAAAACGTACGATAGAATGATTTGCCAGCAGTACATCCAAAGGCCGTTCCTCATCGACGGGTTTAAATTCGACCTCAGGATATACGTTTTGATCTCTTCATGCGATCCGATGCGATTATTTGTGTACAACGAAGGCTTAGCTCGGTTCGCTACCGCCAAGTACAAGGAGCCAAACATTCTCAATGCCAGCAACATGTACATGCACTTGACCAATTATTCCGTTAACAAACACAGCAGAACATACATCGTTGATGATATAGACGGCAGCAAAAGAAAGTTGTCCACCATAAATATGTGGTTTCAGAAAAACAACTATGACGTCCAAAAGATCTGGGATTCGATCGATGACGTCATAATTAAAACTATGATTGTTTCTTTACCCACTTTGAAGCACTACTATCACACGTGTTTCCCGAACCACAGCACGTCGCACGCATGTTTTGAAATCCTTGGATTTGATTTCATGTTCGACTACAGGCTGAAGCCGTACGTTCTGGAAGTTAACCATTCGCCCAGTTTTAATACGGAAACCACGATCGATCACGAGGTAAAAGAGTCTTTATTATTCGATACGTTCAATATCTTGAATTTACAACATAATAACAGGTTTAAAGTTCTGATAGAAGACAAAAAACGAGCGAGGGATAGACTATTTAGCGTCACGCACTCCCCCGAAATTTTGAGTAGAGAGAAAGCCCACGAGGATCGCATTTCGCAACATAGGATTGAGTGGGAAAATAATCATTTGGGGAATTACAGGAAGATTTATCCTGGAAAGAGAGATGAATATTATGAAAAATTTATTGGAGCGAGGCAAAATACAATGTATGCGGAAACTGTTAGCTCAAAAGCGAAAGAAGCTATTCCAAAAGTAGGTGAGCAAGCAGGCCCATCGAGAGTCAAAGTCAAGAAATTGAAACTGAATGTACAAGATGGTACATGTCCAGTGAAAGCCAAGGTGGGAGGTGGAGATGGGCCTGTAAAAGAGGAAACCAAAATAGATGAAGCGCCCGAAACTCCATCCGAAGATATTAAGTCTGAAGAACTACACAAATCAATCGACAAACCACCAGGGCTTGATATTGTATCATCCATAACATCTGATAAGAAACAAACAAAACTCAAAACAGTCACGAACGAAGAAGAAAATGAGCCAACGCCAAGTGTTTCAATCAAACCAATAGTGCTTCCAGCTGAGCCAGAAAAAATTAATGAGGCAGATGAAAGGGAAAGGCTCTCTAATATGAAGAAAAGGGAGTTTCTGATCAAAAGCCACGGCATTTTAGAAAAGGTATACGAAAATTTGAAGAACGCCGGCTTACTCAAGCTGGAGACGGATATCAAAGACGGACGGAGCAACAAATGGGAGGCCAGTGAAGAGGGAAAAACATATATTGCTGGGTATCAAAAGTTCAATAAGAGCATGGTGCAAGTGTTGGATTGCATCACGAAAAAGGTGGAACTGCGGGAGCTGGAAAGAGATAAGTCAGGAGATTTGCTGCCCGATGCTGGATTGGGATTGGATAGACTTTACACAACAATAGAGAATCAAAAGTTTCATTCGGTATCCGACGATGTACAATTGTCAAATCCAAAAACTAGGTTGGATTTTAACAAGTTCCATGCAATTAACAACCAAAAATCTTATTCGACGATCAGTGGAGCGCAGTCGTCGATCCCGAATACGAAATCAGGTTTTGACAGACACCGTGTAATTGACGACGAACAGAAGGCTCAATTTTCGGTCTCTAGAGGGACGCAATTGTTATTTCCGAGTCCAAGGTCTGGTTACATTAGGCCGAGTATGATTTCTGACCTCCAAAAGCCTTCTTTGGTTTCAAGTGGGACACAGTTTGAAGAAATGGAGGCGCCGTCATCTCAAGACGAAATCTCCAAAAAGACTGTAACTACTGATATTTTGGAACTCTCACCAAATACTGCAATAGAAGCGGTGGAAAAGAAAAAATCTCATGAAGAGATACTTACAAAACAGCCAATGACTGTTGAAGTTCTAGACTGCGTTGCACAGAAACCTGCAATGAAAACGACGGAGAAAGTGAAGAGTAGAGAAGACATGCCTGACTATGCATTGGCACTTGATAGACCACGTACGACTTTGGGTCTGCAAAAATCCAATTTAACTTATAGTGGAAGACGGTTTGAAGTTCGTAGCACCGGAAAACACGAACCAGGTTCTCCTAAAAGACCTCCAGGGGCTAGTGAGGCTCATGATCGCTTTTCGCGAAAGATGGATTTGAAGCCGCCAAGAAATAGCAAGTCTGGGGAAACGCTGCCCGAGTCTCTATTGAAAATTGACAGACCGTTTACAAGCTATCAGAAGTCGAACTATTCGACGAGCGGGAGAAGATACGAAGTTTCCGAGGATTTCTCTAGAAAACCCCCAACGGTGGAAGTGGTAACGCCGTACGTCCGAAGAACGACTGCTGACAGACTTTTTGAACGTGATAAGAAAACCGCTCCTCAAGGAGCGAAGGGGTCTCCTGGGAACCCAGTCCTCAAAATCGGCCATTTCGGAAAACCGGAGGCTTGGGGGAGTCTCGAAGAATATTTTGAGCGAAAGAAATTACTAAATAGAGCTTGGCAAAATACGGACGTCTAGAACAAATCACGGTTTTCAGTAGTACTTATGGTTCATTAGTCTCCATGTTGAGTAGTTCTAACGATAAGAATTACTGAGTAATTTGTTTTTAATTGCATGCATTTTAATGAGAATGAACCGTGTTTGTCCGAAACTATTTGACTCGTTTTATGTACAAATTTTGATCAACACAAATTATCTTAGAAGGAAGGAAATGAATAATAGGTTCCACTATCCCTTATAACAGGATTATAATTTATTGATTCATCAATATTGAGACGTCAATCAACTTGAAGTATTCTGCTGTCCTGCATGTCTACGAAATTCATACAAATGGAAAGAATCTCCTATACTAATTTACACTCGAAAATCTTTGAATTATATTTATACATTCCAGACACAATTTTCACAAAATAAACCTATTTTCAGCTCTAGAAATGTTGACTAAATTTAAATCGCAATAATTTGGTTACATCGGTTTGGCATTTATGTAGGTACTCCGTTTCAAGTTAAACGCCAAATCGTTACACAAAGTTGTTACAATTGTTACGCAAAAGGTTATTATTTCTGTCCTTATACAGTATGCAGTATTTATTCAGGTTTAAGTCGTCTTTTATGACTCTCACGCATGCATAGGAAGGGCGGAAAATGTCAGTTTAATTTAGGTCCTATCTTTCAAACATAGGTTGCTATCCTACGAAATTTAGAGGACTCACCTACCTATTGAGGTTGAGTTATCTTTTGACAATTGACGCTAGAAACCTAGCTAAATGCCCAAGATCACAAAGAATTATATTCTTGCCACATTCCCTTCTAGATGGAAGCTCTCGCCTGTTATCCATGACTTGTCTTTTAGTTAAAGATGAATAATCCGAAACTAATATCGTGATTTTTGTTGCAAACAATTCCACATTTCCGGATATTTACTGAATATCTAGTAAAGGTACATTATAAAAGTTCTCAAAACACCTATATTAATATCAGTATTGTATTATTTTACTTAATTAGGGGCTGCATTTACTCTGCCTATAAACTTCTCATGATTGGCAGTCTGAATGAATCAATAAAATAAAAAAATAATGTTTTGAGCTGTTGATTGTAATTAGGCAGATATCAACCCACGTTGTAAACCACATAATTCAAATTAGAAGTATTGGAGCGGAAATTTGAACTTCATGTCCTTTTTGCTCAATATAACTATAATACTAAATTCGTTAAAGGCGCGCTTAGTGGATTCCTAATTATGGATATCAATCAGTTGATCTATATAGTTGATATTATTCAATCATCTGGATTCAAGTAACTGGTTGAAATTATAAGCTCTCCAATTTGAATTTAAAACATGACCTACAATTTAAACAAAATTACTTAGATTGATTTTTAATTAAATGTTTATCAATAATCTACAACATGCATGGAACTCTTTACTGTATAATTTGTAATGTCTATTAAATCTGACTTTCCGACTCAGTGTCCTGGTTTTTCCCATATCGCCTGGCAACTCTGCCCTCTAGGGAATAACAACCCTCACCTCCCTTGAAAATTCCAAATAAGCTGACCGAATCACTTTGTCGTTCTTTATCTAACAGGGAATTTCACGATCACGCATGCGCAGTGATCAATACTCTGATCAAGTGTTCATTAAAACCGGGGCGGACCAAAACAGCCAGGGAAGAAGACTCCCTTAGCCATGGTGAACGCAACTTCTCTAGGGCAGGAGAAGCTCGATAACAAAACTCCCGGTCCTCCAAGTTGGGGGCTGAGCGCTGAGCCAGCAACCCTGGATCGGAAAAAAAGCTACAGCAACGTTAACTGATAAAAGGAATGAAGCCGGACGAATTCAAAGGCAACCGACAGTGGTTACGGAAAAATGACTTTCCATTGAACCTAGAATGTACAAAGTCTCTCAGGAAAGCTTGATGAGGCAGTAGAAAAGGTTAAGGCGAATTTGGATCTTGTTGTAGTGACAATGGCAAAGATATAGGGCCAAGAAGTTGAGGGGTTAGATGGGTACTTGCATTTCTGGAGTGGTGGAGATGTGGAAAAACGAGCAACGGTGAGGGCTTCTGGAAGATACGAAAAACGCGTTGGTTGCCCATTGCCGATCTTCAGGACATACTTTGACGGTTTCGAAATTTTAGGAAGAGAATCTAATTTGCAAAAAAAGGAATATTTTTAGAAATGGTTAAACGATAAAATTCAAATTCAATAAACTTCCGAAAAGACATACAAAACTTGAGTGAAATTTACTCCTGTTTGATTGAGGGGCTCCAAATTTATAATTACCGTCATCAGCGAAGAAGAAATATACAGAAAAACATTGTTACCTACATAAATTTAAACATGTTTAAATTTGATTCTCATAAACTGATAACTTTAAATTCGATTTTTCATCACAAAAAGAAAACGATACATATTTCACAATTTTGAATTTGATATTCTGAATTCAATTTTCGTTGCCCTGAAGAAGCCACTGTTCCTGTGTAGAAACGATGGAGATTAATAAAAAACCAATTTAAGGACAGAAAGGCCATTTTTACTAAGTCTTTTAATAATTAGAACAGTCCAAATAAAGAAACATTGCAAATATACAGTATTCAACACACTGTTGGATGTGGTCAATCGACAGCTGCCTGGAGAGTCTTATACGGTAGATGCGAGCCACCTATCTACAAGAGGAAGATAAAAGTTAATATCATCCCTTTAGGATAGGAGCCGCCCAACTGAACCAGGGGGAGTGCCCATGGCGCTGTGGAAGTATGGTGGCTAAGTTTCGGTTCGCCTTCAGGTTGTTCAACCAGATTGTAGAAGGTGATGATATCCCCAATGACTGGAAGTAAGCATTTGTTACTGCTATATACAGAAAATTAAGCAAAAAAGATTCGAGCAACGATAGAGGTACGATTATTAGTGTAGTACCACCTCTTGGACGGTTGTGGAGTAAAATACTGACTCAAAGGTAGGAGGATAACATTGCTGGGAAGATACCTACGTGAACAACAGGCTGGCTTCATAAGGGAACGGTCATGTATGGACAATATTTTTATATTCAAGATCTCTGAGAAGGTAGCGGCGAAAGAGCAGGAGGCTTATTCCGCATTCATTGATTCGGAGAAACCATATAACAGGTACTGTGCCAATATCCTGTCTCTGTGCAGTTATTCAGGCAGTAGGAGTTGATGGGTCACTTACTTGGCAGAACCTATCAGGGGAACCGGGGAGCCATTTAGACGGGTCGTGTTAAGTACTTCCTTTTCCAAAGATTTGCAACAGGAGTGTGGGATGTCGCCCAGCCTTTTAAAGATTTATGTTGAGGCAGTGCCAGAAAAGTGGAATCCGTCTTGTCAAGGGATGGGAATTGCACTGGGGATCAGATTGTTCATTCTCTTCTGTTTGCATGACTAAGTAACAGTGGCCAAAGACGAGCATGATGGATAACATGCTCAGAAAGCTGAATGAAGCGTTTGAAGTTGCTAGTCTCAAAATTAATGTCTGAAAGTCCAAGAATTAGGTGGATGGTGATGGACGGGGCATGTTAGTTCCAGATTTAGGGGTAGTCAAGTCTCAACCATTTCAAATATTTGGGGTCACTTATGGAGGCATTGGGCAGTTGTTGAGCAAACATTGTCATTCGCATTCTGCAAACACGTATTGTGGTCTCTGAATAGGGTGATGCGGAGAAAAGAAATACAGCTTTGAACAAAGAGGCTCATTTTGCCAATGGTGGTAGAGTGGATATATGGGTCTGATGGTTGGTTACTCACAGAGCTAAGCCAACAGAAATTGTGTGCTGTGGAAAAGGATGGCCTCAGACAAAGTTACTGGGTATCGAGGTTGGAAAAGTCCGAAATTAAGAGATCGAACCCAGAATAGAGCAACCAGAACCAGTTGCTGGCCACCTTGATATAAGGAATCTGGAATGGTATGACCACCCGAGAAGAAAAAAAATGCTTGATGCTAGGTGGCCCAGGGTCGCAGGAAAAAAGGATGTCCATGTGTCACATGATGCGTTGGAATCGTCAGCACAATGCGAAGGTGGAACCTCGATGGAGAGCAATGATAAGACCGAAACCCCTGGTGTTGGACAAAACAAGACGAAAAGCCTTCAAAAGTAAAAAACTAAGGGGCAGCTATGCAAAACCCACAAAACGTATAAGTCATGAAGGAAGAGTAGACCTTGAGCGCCGTGAACTCAGCCGAGAGAAATAGTGACATTTTATTTGGAGTTATTTATTTATTTATTTTATTTAATGATTTAAAATGCACCTTAACCATAGAAGGATCATTTATTAGCGTTTTTTCCCATTGCATTATTAAAAGTGCATAGTGTTTGTCTGCGTGCGCGTGCGTGTGTGCGTGTGCGAACTTGCGCGTGTATTCCTTCATAGTCGACCTACGAAAAGGAAACAATTCAACCCCATCAAATTTGTGGCTTACTTTTAATATTCGTCACTGCCAAAAAAATTGATCCCTACCGCGTTTGATCGCATATGTATATAAATGTGCTCTGGTTGAATACTCAGCTGTCTACGGTCGTCCAACAAGCTTCTCATTGTGTTTATGATATATTAAAGAGAGAGAGAGAGAGAGAGAGAGAAGTGATATATTTCATAAATAAACAACAATTTACAAAGTTCGTACAAATATAAAGGAAATATTATTAGTAGAGCAGTACCTTCTAGGAAATATACATAAGTCCTGATACATCACACTCTTATTAGTTAGACAAGTGTTAAGTGTAGGTTAGATTTTTAAACGTGCAGATATTAATGTAAAGAGAACAATATTCGTATAATAATGAAAGAAAAAAAATAAAATAATAAGACTTGGCTCTCTGATGCTGTCTTCTCAAATGAGCTGGACCTTTTGAATTATAATATTTATAGAGCTGATCTAACGTCTACTAATAACATACGTAGGTAAGTCACGGGGTGGTGGTGTTCCGAAAGGGGTTTCCAAGGCCATTCGATCTATTAACTGACCTGCGTCGAATTCTGTTGAACTTGTTTTTGTAGTTTTTCCCAAAATTGAGGAACTACTGGTTTGGTTTCTAATCCCTTACTACACAAATTATTGGAAGAACACCAGCGATTTAGATGCAGTCACTACATAACAAGTTTTCAATGTTGTAGAGCTAATAGAGAGTTTTTGGCGACTTCAACTTAACGTCACCCGTTACCGTAGTCTTGAGGGAGCAAACGAAGATGCTAACCCAAATGGAACCGGGAGAACGGTTGCCATAATTTTGGTGTCACGTTAACGGTGGTTGGGTAACGCGATAATTTTCCCCCAGCTGTCTTGTTGTCTACTGGTTGACTAATAAATTTCTTCATTTCGATATGAAACGCCGATTTTCAATTCTGAATTCGAATTTCAAGTTAGTTTCAATACAAATACGGGCTAATTTCTCATTTTTAGTTTTTAATTCGTAAACAGGGGATGGGCAAATTATCAACAAGTAAAAAAAGTATTTATCTCTGTGACAATGAAACAGGATTTTGCCTGACAAAATCATCAGTGGAGGCAGCACTTAACGCAATGTTCACGAGAAAATAGCTGAAAGATCAGGTAAACTAAGAACAATACTGCGAAGAAGTAGTGTCTTAAAACTCAGTTTTCTCATTTAAAATATGTGAAATAATAATAGAAACAAGGCTCTAATCGACCAAATAGAGCCTGAGCGCAAAAGAACGGAACTTTTCGATCGAGTTGAAGGCTAGTAAAGCTGGACAGCGGAGGCGGACTTCGAGCGGAGATAGCACATTCGGTTTCTACACGACTTGAAACGTAAAATAACCAAGTTTGAGGGGTGTTCAAAAACCTACCCCCTACATCAACATAATTAGTTGCTAATGAGGCATTTGAAAAGAAAAACTATTATATTTACTTCAGCAGTATTCGAGAGATTTTGAGGTGAGCAGTAGGGTTACATTTACAGGAAGGTTAGGCTGGTGTCGTGTGCCTTTAGGTCGCCAAACGGGTGACGTTAAATGAGCCATTCTAACGTACCTACGACGTTGCTAACTTCCTGTCAAGGTCACGTACTCTTGGGTACGTTAGGGTGACGTTAAGGGTACGTTAGTGGTCACCAAAAACTCTCTATTACTGCTGACGACATCTCGTGAGATGCTTGGAATACTGATGTAGTTTTGAACCACATGAGCTCGAAGGGTGGAGTGAAATGTACAGGTCGGTGGGTCTTCATAACTTTCCACAATATAATGAAGTTTGGAATGCTGCGAATGAAGGAATTCGTGTTAATTGGTCTTGAGTAGATGAATCTAAGACAAGAGCACCTTTTGCCGATGTGACCCCAGGTATTCTCCTGTTGATTTTTTATTTTTATTTTATTATTAGCGAATTTTTGAAGAAAATTAAGCTATTGCTCTCGCCTCAAAATTTGTAGAATGTGAATTTTTGAAAACATTTTATGCAGAAATCCGTTTCAGGCTATTCTGAATCATATTCTGAAGTTTAACGCATTTTTTTATGTATGTATGTATGTATGTATGTATGTATGTATGTATGTATGTATGTATGTATGTATGTATGTATGTATGTGTCATTCCAGACGATAACTGTCCGTAGAATTGTGCTAGAAACTTCAAACAAATTTTAAAATGTTAAGAACACAAAACGAAAGTTCAAGTTCGTTGGCCAGCATGATCGGATTATATCTTCGGGTTGAAATTTTCAAAAATGTAGTCAAAAATTTCAAAATAGCCTGTTTTTTGCGATTTGTTGTGCGAAATAATTTTTTCAGCATACTAACATGTGGTATATTCGGAATCAGCGTAAAATTTCCTATAATATGTATCAAATTTTCAAAGTTGAAAAATCAGTCAAAAATCGAAATAATGCCGTTCGCTAGTTGTAAATAGCGACTGAAATTTCGAAGATTTCTTCAAAAATTCGCTCATGGGGTCATGCTGCATGACTGGACTTTTTTTTTTTTACTGTAGGTGTTTTTCTTTTTAGGAATGACGGAAGACAGCCAGTTTTATGATTGGTTTATTGCTGTCATTCCTAAAAAGAAAAACAACTACACTACTTCATTTAACTAAGCAGCCATAAAGGTGAAAACTCACCTTAACCACATCAATTTAGTTTTTACCTTACCCTCACCTTACAACTGTTGAATTTAAATTAAAGTTAGAACCTGACTTTAAGTTTAAGTTGAAATTAAAGTTAAATTGGACACCATATATATTCTTTGAATGCCAAGATTCCAAGAATATCGATATCTGCGTAATTGGGTGGGTATGGTGTTAAACAGGATGTGGGATATTTTAGAGGGGGTCATCGTGTTTGACTCTCGCAATGTAAATAGAAGCAGGTGGTGTCGGAGGGTGTTCTAATCCTTTTACGATGTTATCAATTAAGTTTCGAACGGATGAAAAATAAAATAGGGGAAAAGCTGGAATGGGAGAGAGGGAGCGAAAATCGAATAAAAAAAGAGGGGTAACGTTTGTTTAAGGGATGACGAGTGGAATGCGACTGATTCAGAGATGACGTCATCAAGACGGGAAGATAGAATGTTAATGACGGGAACGAGGTCGTAATGAGGGATCCACGGGAAGACGTGGGGGGGGGAGGGGGATCGAGCTCGAGAGGAGGGAAACGATCACGTAAAAGGGGAACGACGATCGCGGGGGGGGGGGGGGGGGGAAGCACGATCGCGGGTAAGGGAGACGAAGTGATCCCCCATTGAGTTGTTTGTTGAGCTGACAATAGAGAGCCCGGTGCTCCTCGGGTCCGGGGTAATCAAGACCCCCCCTCCGTCCTCTCAGACCGTCACCGGGGTTAGAGAGTGGAGATGAACAGCGAGGGCGGCCGGGGGCGGCTAATTGTTAACGATCTGCGGAGCCCCCCCCCCCCCCCCCCCCCCTTCTAAACCCCGTTACCGTTTCACGGTTTCACTTCATTCTCCTCCTCTCTTCCTCATCTCGTTTCACTTTATCCTCCTCCCTCTCTCTTCCTCACGTTTCACTTTATCCTTTTCCCTCTCTCTCTCGTCCTCATCCCGTTTAACTTTCACCCCTTTCATCCCCCATTACCGGCGCCACTTACGGAAATGGATCGGGGGGAGGGGGTGGAGGGACAGGGGGCGTGTCCGTGGGCGTGGTCTTTTCCTCCCCATTCTTCGGGTTTTCCTCTCTTTCTTCCGCCTCCCGACCGCCACTTTCTCTTTCTCACCGAACACGAAAATCCTTTCCGCTCCCGCTTTCCCTTGATGGCCCCCATCCCTCCGAGCTCAGGGCGCAAATTAAGTTCTAACAATCTTTGGGATAATTGAATGTTTTTAATTGTGACAAATAACACAGGAATCATCTCAAATCCCTGAAGGCTTACCTCCTTCCACACAAAGCCCTTCAAACACAGCCTCCATTACGTACATAAATAATACATTTACCTCAATACGTTACCAACAGTATTGAAAAAGCTGCAATTTTTCTATATATACATAATTACAGGGTGGGACCGGTTAAGTGACGACAATTTATTGGTGGTTGTATGCATAAAAAATTTCGAAGGAGTATGAAAGCGCTAATCTGTTGAGGAACGGTCAAAAGTGAGTTGCAAAAGCGATAAAAATTATCTTAGAAAATCCGTTTGAGTTGTCGGTCTCATCTTTCCGCTTCGGCAAAGTTGCTGCTTATTTAGTGTATAAAGAAACGCTTGCATACGATCTGCAACACATTGGGACATTTTATGTCTTTAGTTGCAGACCCGTATGCAAGCTCTAAGAGCCACTCAGCTGATCCGGACCCCGGGCATCGTCAAGTAAATGTCCTAAAGAGGCTACATACGAAATTACAGCTTCCTAAAGTGTAAAGCATAGAAATTAGCTCTAAGAGCCACTCAGCTGATCTGGACCCTGGGAATCTTCAAGTAAATGTCTCAAAGAGGGTACGTACGAAATTACAGCTTCCTAGAGTGTAAAGTATAGAAATTAGCTTTAAGAGCCACTCATCTGATCCGGACCCTGGGCATCGTCAAGTAAATGTCCTAAAGAGGCTACATACGAAATTACAGCTTCCTAGAGTGTAAAGCATAGAAATTAGCTTTAAGAGCCACTCATCTGATCCGGACCCTGGGCATCGTCAAGTAAATGTCCTAAAGAAGCTACATACGAAATTACAGCTTCCTAGAGTGTAAAGCATAGAAATTACCAATTAAAATTATTTAACCACCGCTTCACAAATCAAACCGTTCTCGCAATATTCGGATCACCTGCTATGAATCAAATCATCGAAACACCAGCTCAATGAAATCATCAGAAATTAACAAGCGGTTGCAATCATGTTCACAATATCAATTATTGAAAATGATCACCTGTGTGTAAACAATTATTCATATAACCATGCTCATAACTCAGCTTGTTGCCCACGCACTTCGCAGTAGTTAACATAATATGGTTGGATAAATCGAGAGCTTTCGAACGAATGGTCAACGAATTTTGTGGGATGAAAAACGACGAAGTACCATTTCCCTAGCAACGACTCGGTTGTAAGCGGAAATAATCAGAATATTTGGTAACAAATTTGGTAACGGTTTTCGAGTTATGTGCCAGAGCAAAGACATAAAATGTCAAAAGCGCGTATTTTTGGCAGGATGTCAGTTGCATAAGCGCGAATACTTGGCGTTGCGAGCGCTTTGGGTAGGAGTGGCAGTTGTCAACGAACCACCAATGACCCCAAATCCTTCCATCATCACATGAAACAACAGTTTCGCATTATTAGTTCATTACTTAGCGTAATAAATCAGCTTTCTTTGAACACGACAATGGCTTAGGGACCATGAGATGTTGTGCGATGAAAATCAATAGAAAACAAAGTTTCCTGTACATTTTTTCGGGCTGAAAAAAAAAAGTTACAAAATTTTTTCAAATACCGAAACTAAAAGACATATCCACGTCAAAAAGAAGAAGAAGAACGGAACGGAAAGATAAGGGGATGTGTGCATTGAGGGCAAAAAAGAGGAGGGGATTTCGACGCTTAAGGATTACGTCGAAAAGTTGGAATCCGCAATTCAGCGGTGCTTCTCTTTCAAAAACATTAAATATTAATCTAGATATGACTTGTGAGACCGACTTGACATGACCTTTTTTGTCAAATAAAAAACATTAGTAAGATTCTCGTAATCATTTAATCCCTAGAACTGCAAGTAGATTTTTGCGCTTTCGCACCTTATTTTTCGCGCTATTGTACAAACCATGTTCCCCAGAAATTAGCGCTTTCGTACACCGTCCTTCAGCGGATTAGCGCTTATGCCATCCAGCCAAAAATTTAGTAAAATGCCGCTAACCGCATATTGCTTCCGAGTCTGCAAGGCAGCGGAAACTTTGTTTTCACTTTCGAAATGAAAAAAAAAAAAAAAAAAAAAATGTGTTCCAAAATCAAAATTTCCACTCACATTTTGCGTTTCATGGCCTCCTGAACAAATATGCTTTCGTGTCTGTCTGTCCGTTTGTCCTTGCCACAGCTCGAAATTCTACAATTTCAATTGAACTTTAATGAAATTTTGTAACAAGGGCTGAAGGCCTGTTATACTGAATTTTGATCAGCAACTACTCTTTGATGTGACCAATCTATATTTTATATGTATAGGTGCATATGTAAGGAATAGGGTGACAAAGTGAGAACAGAGATTTAAGGGGATTACCTTGATATTTTTATTCAAAGATGTAAGTGTTGCTCCAAAAGATTCTACGGGATCTATCTCACTAACCTGAGAGGAATTTAGCAATACTTGGTTTTACAGTTTGAATAGAAATACACTGCAGAGTTTTTTTTTTTAATGAAGGGATCTTATCTGATTGACTTCGCAAGAGAGGATAATCAATTGGAATATAACAAAACATACACACACATAACATCATTACACACAACACAACACACAACATTTTTTATGTGGTATAATATATCAAATCGGCTTGCGAGTAGGAGATAGATTCAAAGACTCAAATTTGGTCGTCTAGAAGCAAGCAAGTGGGAGGGCGGACGGCTCTTCCTTTTCCGCTCTTGCTCTTCGCCCTTTTGCACCCTCCGACTCAGCTGATTGCTGATGTCTGAGACTGATGGCCGATAGATCGCGTAAGCATGCTATCCGTCGTCACAGCCTCCTCCCCCCCTATAGCTACCAGTCTCCAGCATCCCTCCTCTCTTAATTGCCATCTGAGGATCCTGTAAGCTGTATGGCTGAGGGGTGTCAGAGATGCAGGTTGACATGTGCAAGTTGTTGGATTGTTGGATGGGGTGGTGGTGGGATTTAGGTTAGTAGGGTGTGCGCTCCTATGGGATTCAATTTTCAAAGGCGGGACGGTGGGTAAACTCGGAAATTATAGACCAATCTCTATGTTAAGCACGCTGTCCAAAATAATGGAGAAATTCGTGAAAAATCTGCTGTACTCATATCTTGAAGAAAACAATTCAATAAACATGAACCAATTTGGTTTCCGCAAAAACAAAGGGGTAAATGATGCGGTATTTGCTTTAACCACGGACCTTTACGACATTAGGGACAAGAACAAGAAAGGTGCTCTCATACTACTCGATATCGCTAAAGCATTCGATGCAATCGATAGAGAACAACTTAAAATGTACAAGTTAGTTAAATTAGGAATCATAGGCCCCAGCTTAGAATGGTTTAAAAGAGCTACTTGAAAAACCAAACCCAACGAGTGGCAATCGGCGAGTGCTCTAGTGAAGAAAGCAATAACGATTTTGGTGTGGTTCAAGGAAGTACATTGGGTCCACTATTGTTTTTGGTGTATATAAACGAAGTGGCCTCTCTAGAACTACATAATACCAAAATATATTTATTTGCGGATGACACTGCCGTGTTAGTTGAAGGTGACACGTGGGAGAATGTATATAGCAAGGCAAACCTAGCAATCAATGTGATTGGACGAAGGTTCTGTGAAAACTATCTTACATTGAACACTAAAAAGTCAAAATTAATTATTTATGGAGGAATGAAATCATATGTTTACGACAAAAATTTAAGCATCATACTACATACATGTAGATCAAATAATAGCTGTTTCTGTGGGAAAATAGAACGTGTAGCTGAGCATAAGTCTCTTGGGTTAGTCTTGGACGAAGAGCTAAATTGGAAACCCCATATTGACTATACTCACAATAAAATTAATAAATACATGTACATATTCTATAATATTCGACACACACTCCCTAGAAATACGATAAAACTAATTTATTACAGTATGCTACAATCTGTACTTCAATATGGCATAATTGCTTGGGTGGGACATTCTCAACCCATATAAATAAATTACATGTACGCCAGAAAATCATTATAAAAATTATGCTGTCTTTACCAATTAGGACTCCATCTGACAATGTATTAAATATCGCTAAGCTATTTACTATAAGGCAATTATATGTTAAACATTTACTTCCGCAATTCCATAAGGATCCACAAATAATAGGTTCACAAAGTAACCCAATGTGTATAACAAGGTACGTAGCAGCAGGAAATGTAATTGCACCTAGACCGAGACAAACGTTGTCAACTCACAATCCAAAATTCATTATTTACATTATCCACAGAGTGCTAGAGGGCCATATGAAAAATGCTCAAAGATTCACGAGACAAAACTACAAGAAATATATCTTAACCCGGCTTGTAGAAAAGGGGGAAGCGGGATGTGAAACTGTTTTATGCAGTATTAATATACAGTGATTATTTTAGAAAATCTTTTCTTAAAATTATAAGAACATTATACGCATAATATTATATTTTTAAGTACCTTTTGTATCATAGAGTAGATAGATTGTAAGACATGAGCGAATCACCAAGACCTTCCCCAACAACACGGGCCAAGCCTGTCGTTGGGAAAGAAATCGAAAGTGAGTAGCTTAAGTTGTTCAATTTGTACCATACTTATAAAATGCATTTGTATGATTTAAATAAATAAAAATAAATAAATATTCTAGGCATTGAGTACTTCATTACATGCTTTCCTACATGGAGCACTTATGACTATTATATGTTTCTGCTGGATTGTCCCCGTTGCTGGAGAACTTCTGGGGGATCGTTTGGTTTGAGGGTGTTTGTCAAGTTTTTCTGTTTTTTGGGGCATTTTGTAGTTGTTTGTTAATGAATCGAATACGCTGTGTGCATGCGCGAGCTTCTGTCTGTCTATAATTCCTTGCCACAGCCATAAATTCCACAATTTTGATCGAGTTTCAATGAAATTTTCAGGGATAGTGTGGATTTAGCCCTAGATGGTCCCCTTTCATGGGACATGGGCCCTTGATTACTTAATATTAGTTTCAACAAGATCGTATTATTAATAGCTACTGCGCATGCGCCAATGTGAAATACTTGCAATGGCCGTAATTTCCACAGTTTTCATCCGATTTTGATGAATGCGCGGTTTAGATTGTAGATGGTCCGTACCTTTTTCACTAATTTCAACTCATCAGCTCGTTCTGCGCTTGCACGAACTTAAATTACATTGAGTATCATTTTTTCGTTTCTTAATTGACCAATTATGACAATTCATGCTACTTCTTGATTTACTCTTTCGCGCTATGGAATTTATCAAGATAATTTTTAAACTAAAATTTCTCCACTTCACCTCATTTAATTTTAACTTTTGACCTAATTTTCGGAATCAGCGTTGAATTTTCCTACTAGAATAATGTACTTCGGTTCTTAGAAAGTACCATCCAAAGACCTCAAACCTTGACGATTTTGAAGAAATAAAATATCTTAAAATCTTTAAAACTTTACTACCCTTCAAAAAAACAATCCTGGAAACGAGTTACACTAAGAAAACTGCTTCATTTAATACTCTGTCCAACGGTATAGTCAGTTTTACTTTTACTATGTTATTTAAAGGAGAAAATTATGTTTTAATGTTTAAAAATGTGTTGTTTTTTCCCCCAATGAAATCGATGGTTTTCTTGAAAAACGACCCTCTATGAACCTTCGAGTATGAGGTTGGTTTCTACGTATTTTTTCACACTGAATCGAATGGTAACATTTGCAGATCTCTCCAACTCCGTTATAACGAAGTTTTAGACGTAAACTCACAAATTTTTAGTTTATTTGTTATGCTTAAATGTATGTGTGTTATGGGGTTATACTAGCTAAATAAAGTGTAAAACTCGATTATAACGTATTTGGAGTGTTATCATTCGATTCAGCGAGAATAAATAAGTAGGAACCGACCCAATATGGGGTCTATATTTATATAGGCACATATAACTACCATACCAGGGGCTACATTTATATAGGTACCTTTAGAAGAAGCTGTACCCGCTCGCTTTTCTTGCACGTCCTATTGCATCATTACTATTATGTTTGAAAAGAAAAATGCAGTGCTTCCAGAAAAATAAACAGTTCAGAATTATTATATATTTTCCAGCAGTCCCAAAAAGGCTTCAATTCAAATTTCAGCAATCAAGTTTCAACTTGTACCTAATTAATTTATCACATTAATTTAGTTACATTAAAACTGCAGTTAATAAGGCGTTTTAAATTATTGAATACTGCAGATATAAGGTGTTATAATAATAATTTTTAATAATTATAATTTTTTAATAATTAATAATTTTTGAAGATCTATCTTTACGAATAAAAACTGTTCGGCTCAACCCACCAAAATCGTTTTGGTATCGATGCATTTGTTATCGAAAGTTCTTTACGCGTGAACCCACCGCATCCACATTTGACGTGAAAAGTTCGACGCATGCCCAGTTTTTCCTTAATTATGAAGTTGTTTATCCGGGTGACGTCTTCAGGAAAAGCCGAGTTCTCAATGAAGGAGTAAGTCTAGAGGATTGTCATACCTATAGCCTACCTTTCTTTCTGGTGTTCAGCATAAAGTAAAAAGTGGAAAACAGCATCAAAATCGGTTCATAATCTTGGTCGCGCATAAAATACAAACAAACATAATTTGATTTTTATAGATAATAGATATGCCTAATGCTGATTCCGAAAATGACGTCCAAAGTTGAAATTAAATTAGGTGCAGTGGAAAAATTTGAATTCAAAAGGAAAAAGCATGGTTTTCCTGAGAAAAAAAACTGTAAAACTCAAAACTATGGATCAAGATAAAAATATGCGGTTGGCGGCATTTACTACATTTTTTTATGCATACTAGCACACATACATTTTCGTAACTTATCCGGTTCCACCCTGTATATCTTTCACACTACTCTCATTCACATTCAACGCCAATGCCCATAGAATGGCCTGATTTTTGTTTACAATCAGATGATTCATGTTCCCAGAGTTAGGTGTTAGTTCGGAATGGTTTTAAATAAATCCCGGATTTAGCTTTTGGTTAGAAGCTTTCGTCGCAACACGTCTGTGATCCATGCAGTGCCTGATGCAAATTAAGTGCTACCACATCCTCCTTTAGTATAAGATAGTTTTTCGGTCCCTTCACAGTCATATAAATAGGAAATTAAGTAGTAAATAAATTTGTAACAATGAAGATAGCTCGATTTTTACGGTTAGGCCATCAACAGTAATACAATAATTGAACAGACATTAGAAAGGACACAGCTTATATTGTTACAGGTGAGGAGAGATTGAATCCCGTTGGTTGAGAGAAAAAAGAGAGCTGGAGGTATAATCAATCAAGTGTACATCATACAAAGTGAAGGGGCTTAAGGTACACCGGGGTAAGTGTCAACTAGGGGCAAGTGGAGCCTTGGGCGATTTTAGCGCTACTGGCGGTGAATAAATTAAACAGCAGGCAGAAAACAGAACCGGAAATCGACATTTACTTGTAGGTGAATTGGTAGCCCTGTCAGTCCATGTGGCTTGTTGTGAGAAGGTTTGGAGAAGGTTAGTGAGTACTCAGCTGTGATGTGAAATTTGTGATCTGTGCATTGTTTTCCCCCCCAGGACGAAGTTTTTGGTAAAATCTCCCGAAATTCTGCGGTAAGTTCTTCCTTTACTGTTTGTTTAAGTCATGTAGAAGTTTGGTTGTGATATTTACACATGGGGATGGATGGGTTGTGGGTTTCCACTTCCCTCATATTTTTCTCAACCCGGGGTAAGTGGAAACCTGTAGAGAGGGGGAAGTGGGTAATAGGTTCCACTTGCCCCAATTTGATGTCCACTTGCCCCAGCGATTTAAATTTTGTTAGAATCACAAATTGTTGCTCAAGCAGCAGCACTTGTAAGTGACGTTTTGGGTGAAAGTGGCCTCTAACACCCACCCTTTGGATTTTAGAAGGTTTTTTTTTAATTACTTACAAGGTTTAAATTCAATCAAAGTCCTACTTGTGAGTTACCTTTTACATGAAGATTGTGAGTAGTAATTAGGTACTTAGCAGGTCGATGCTTACGGTTTCTTCTTTTTTTTTTTTTTTTTAGATTAAGATGGTACGCACTTACATCAGGAAAAAACCTCCTCCTCCTTATTCAGCAGAAGACTTGAGAAATGCTGTTGCTAAGGTAAAAAGTGGTGAGTTGACATGTTACCGAGTAGCAGAAAAGTATGGCATCCATAAGTCCACAATCAGCAAGCACGTGACTGGTCGTAGAGGAGTCAAGAGCAAGACTATGGGAAGACCACCAGCACTAAAGCTGGAAGATGAGCAGCGAATAGCCAGCTCTTTGAAAACAATGGAGAAATGGGGGTTCGGCCTTTCAACAAAAGAAGCATTGCAGTTGATTGGACGATTCGTTAATGAGAACCAAATTAAAACTCCATTCAAGAATGGTATTCCAGGTCATGATTTTTTTGTTCGTTTCAAGAAAGCCTACAGGTTGAGCGTAAAAAAACCTCAGAGCGTCGAAGTGGCTCGGAAAAAATCTGTTGATCCTTTCATTATTGAAGACCACTTTAAGCTTGTGAAGGAAGTAACCCAAAACCTCTCACCCAATCAGATATATAATATGGATGAGACAAGTTTTTGTTTAGATCCCCACAAAACAAAAGTTGTTGGAGAAATTGGTGTTGCTGCTCACCGAGTTACCAGTGGTCCAGGCAGAGAGAACATATCTGCTCTATTTGGGGCCAATGCAGCAGGAGAAAAATTACCGCCATTGATTATATTCAAAGGGAAGAACTTGTGGGATTCATGGATTCCCAAAGAAAGTGCTTTCCCTCAAACAACATTTGCAGTGACCAAGAAAGGGTGGATGGAAACTGAAACTTTCCACACCTATTTTTTCAACACTTTTCTGAAAAATATCCCCTCCAAACGACCTGTGGTTGTGATATTCGATGGGCACAGCTCCCATGTTAACCTCAACATGGTTGAGAAAGCCATTGAAGATGGTGTCGTCCTACTGAAACTTCCAGCTCATACCACCCACATACTTCAGCCAATGGATCTCAGCGTCTTTAAGCCCATGAAGGACGCTTGGGATGCAGCAATTGTAAAATGGCAAAGAAAGAATTACGGCCGAAAACTCTCCAAGTCGGTCTTCGCAAATACATTGTGTACTGTTTGGGCTAATCTGAATCCAAATATAATTCAAAATGGCTTTAGAAAAGCTGGAGTGTGTCCTTTTGATGCTAACGTGGTTCCTGTGAAGTATTATGATCCCGAACAGTATCGCAGGTATATTGCCTTCAAACAATGCTCTGATGCAGCTTCTGTTCAATTGGCTGAACCGGGAAACCTCCAGTCAAGTAGCTCAGCATTGGACGTCATTCAAATGGATACTTTTCCAAAACCAGGGACTTCTAAAACAGTGAGCTTAGTTTCATCCCCCCACAATTCGACTACCGCTGCTTTTCAAGACGACATATTATCTCAACCCCCACCTAATCCATCTTCAGCTGCTTTTCGAGAAGACCTGTCTCCACAACCAGGGACATCCCATTCGTCGTCACCAAGAAGGATCTCTTTTGAAGAGCTGCTGCTCTCAGAAATCAAACAAATGCCCCATGTTGTTCATAAAAGGAAAAAAATTAGCAAAGGTGCAGAACTCATGACTTCTGAACAAGTACTGGCTCGACTGCGTGAGGCTGAAAACTTGAAAATCAAAGGGAAAAACAAGAAAAAAGAGGAAGAAACTGCAAAAAAACTGTTGAACTGTTGTAACAAATGTGCTAAACAGATAAGATCAAAGAAATTAAATTGCTCTGTTTGTAGATCAAGCTTCCATCAACGATGCATTCCTGCTCAACATTACACGCACATTCCTGATGAAGATGATCTGCACTTATTTGTTTGTCACAACTGTTATTTCGAGGACAACGGAGAAAGTGATATGTCAACCCCAACTGGAAGTGAAGCTGATGATGAGTGTGCCACGGAAGCTGATGAGTGTGCTTTGGATGAAATCGAACCCCACGTAAGCCAGGATACTGACAGCAGTTCCATTACATCAGAGGAAGACCGCAGTATTGAGAGTATAGACGCATTGTACAACAACTTGAGGAAGGAGTGACTGTTGCCAAGTTTACAACTGCCATGTGACTATTTCCACATTGCCAAGTACCAATCTAGGACTTGATTTTTTAAAGTATGACATTTCAAGTACTTAGTACCAACCTATTCAATTTTAAATATTTGCTATTTTTTACATTTTAAATGTGTACTCATTAATATATTATCCCTTATTTTTCAACATACAATAATTAAATGAACTTCAGAAGTGTTAAATATTTTTTCCTCGGTAAAATAGATTGGTATCCCATTTTGTACAGCACTTTTATTATAATGTAGGTATACATTTTTTGACCCTTCTTTTGATTGAAAAACCAGGTAAGAAATGCAAAAACAATAGTGTCCAATTACTATCTTCAGATGTCCAATTATAGAAAAAAGTGTCCAATTACTCAAAAATTGATGAATGTTTATAAATTTCGAATTTACCAAGGCTACGGTGGAGTTAGAAAGAAAAGAGGGTAGTGTAATCGATACAAGAGATCCCGACGATTATGAATCGGGTTTTATGTTTTGAAAAATGCCCGAGGAAGCAATGAGAAGGGATGCTGAAAATGGAAAACACCTTAAGTGTCCAATAACTGTGCGGTTTACCCTACTTGATTTTCGATTTTCATTTTTAAGAGAACTTTTTTTAAATTTTGATTGGTAAGTAGTAATTTGTTTAAAAGAAATTGATGTTGTAAGTTCCTATTTAGTTAGTCTGTTCACTGGCCATTAATGGTCCTTAAATTTTAAAAAAGTATTTTTTGTTAAATTGTATATTGCTCCAACAATGTGATTTTGTAAGTAAAAATGTGATAAATAGGTTAGCTTTGGACGGAGCGTTATAATTCAACTCAATTATCTTCCTAATTTATAGTTTTATGGCCGTCCATAAGCCTAACAGAAAAACGAAGACTGAAGCTATTTTTTCTAAATTATAATTTACCAGAAAAATTAGAATTTTAAGAATTAAAAAAATATTTTCTGGTCCATTTTTTTCAGCGTTTTTTTTTTTGTGACACTTGCCCCGTTCATTTTCCTATCAATCCAGACAGAAAACGAGCTGTGTCTCCACTTACCCCGTAAGCACCGGGGAAAGTGGAAACCCGACGAGAAATTTTGAAACTTATGATACGGAAGACTGATTGAAGCTATCAATATCAAATTTAAACCAACAATTGTGGATAGTTGAGAAAACAACTGATGAAAATTTGAAAGGAATTGGTGGAAAATTGTGGCTTTGTCGAGGGTTGAAAGTTGAATTATTGAAATTCTAGGCTCCACTTCCCCCGGTGTACCTTATAGCTATTCAGATAAAATGACGAGAGGGAAATAGTTAAACAATCTGGTTTTAACAAGGGGATGATTCTAAGACTTACAGAAATGTATCTATCAATGGTAAAATAGATTGAGGGAAATGGTGTTTATTTGAGGGAAAATATTTTACTCAGCGAGGAATTGCCATGAGATTATCTACTCTCCTTGCAGGTATTTACATACAGTATCTTGAACAACAAATATTTAAAATATTTAGCGCATTACAACCTTCTCTATCAGTATTGATACGTGGATGAATTCCGCGACAGGAACAGAAAGACAAGAAAATTATTTTCACGAAAAAATCATTAAAATTATATCCTATTATCAAACTCACCTTCGAATTCGGGGGGAATTAATAAAGTTCTAACATTTGAAGTCTTTATCATCGTAGAATTAGACAACTTTCTTCTTCAACTTGCGTTTCAGCGAATTTTCAAAGAAAAAATGAGCTATCTAGATTAGACTGACAACAAAAAAAACGAAAGTTCGAATTTTTGAGGGGCTTAAAGCTCAGATGATTGCATCAGATGCTAGAAACAACTCCTAAAAATTTCAGTCCGAACCGATAACCCCTTGAGGTCTCCTAAACCCGTTTTTTGGTAATTGAAAAGACGAGATGCTTACGACAAAAAGATGGATAGGACATGAAAGATCCATGCGTCCGGACACTTTTTATACTCTATTCCTATGTATTCGGTGTCGCGGAACACGATGCCGCCATTATTGCAAGCGCAGAAGCTGTATTTCTTTTGATATTCAAGAAATCAGTCCAAATAAGTGATGGAAAGAAGGCATTTTTAGCCGTTTTTACCTAGTTTTAACTGGGAAAAAAATTGTTTGCGGGTCTTTTCTGCTTCGAACCTTGTTTCCTGCCTTGTTCCGAATGTAACAAGACCAATTTCGTCCTATAATATATTGTCCTTTTGGAAATATCTGCTCAAGAGCCGAGTTAGCTTTTTTAATGGTAACTGCTCTATAGGTACTTACCAGTAGCTGTGAAATCAAAATTTAACGCCCTGAAGCCCTTTTTATCCCATTATTTTATGTTTTTGGGCTCGTTGAACATTACGTGCAAGTAGTAGTGCCACTATTGAATATAGAACGGTTACCATTAAATAAGTCGACTTGGCTCTTGAGCTGATATTTCGAGAAGAAAAATGTATTATGGGACAAACTTAGTCTTGTCATATTCAGAATTAGTCACAGAACAAAGTCCAAGGCAGAGGAGACACTCATAAATAGTTTTTCCCAATCAAAACTAGATGTAACCGGCGATAAATCCCTTATTTCTATTAATTTTCTCCACTGATTTTTTTTAACATCAAGAAAAATCCACTCTATTCACCGATTTTTGACACCTAGCTCTTGATTATTAACCGAAATACGAGTCCTACGCTTCCACTACTAGCACGTAATGTTCAACGAGCCCAAAAACATAAATTAATGTGATAAAAAGGGCTTCAGGGCGTTAAATTTTCATTTCGCAGCTACTGGTAAGTATAGAGCGGTTACCATTAAAAAAGCTATTTATGAGTGTCTCCTCTGCCTTGGACTTTGTTCTGTGACTAATTCTGAATATGACAAGACTAAGTTTGTCCCATAATACATTTTTCTTCTCGAAATATCAGCTCAAGAGCCAAGTCGACTTATTTAATGGTAACCGTTCTATATTCAATAGTGGCACTACTACTTGCACGTAATGTTCAACGAGCCCAAAAACATAAAATAATGGGATAAAAAGGGCTTCAGGGCGTTAAATTTTGATTTCGCAGCTGCTGGTAAGTATAGAGCGGTTACCATTAAAAAAGCTAACTCGGCTCTTGAGCAGATATTTCCAAAAGGACAATATATTATAGGACGAAATTGGTCTTGTTACATTCGGAACAAGGCAGGAAACAAGGTTCGAAGCAGAAAAGACCCGCAAACAATTTTTTCCCAGTTAAAACTAGGTAAAAACGGCAAAAAATGCCTTTTTCCCATCACTTATTTGGACTGATTTCTTGAATATCAAAAGAAATACAGCAATAATGGCGGCATCGTGTTCCACGACACCGAATACATAGAAATAGAGTATAAAAAGTGTCCAGACGCATGGATCTTTCATGTCCTAACCGTCTTTTTGTCCTAAGCGTCTAGTGTTCTAAAATCGATAATTCAATTACCAAAAAACGGGTTTAGGAGACCTCAAGGGGTTATCGGTTCGGACTTAAATTTTCAGGAGTTGTTCCTAGCATCTGATGCAATCATCTGAGCTTTGAGCCCCTCGAAAATTCGAACTTTTGTTTTTTTCGTTGTCAGTCTAATCTAGATGGCTTCGAAATTTGAAAAGTGGGTAGGGGAAGTCGGGGAGCTCCTACAAATCCGTTCATACATCAAAGAACAATCTAGATTTTAATCTATATAATCAATCGTTTTATATATATATATATATATATATATATATGTATACATTTGATTGTATTTGTTCCACTGAACTATTTATATAACAAACTTAATTTGATATAAATTTCACAGATAAAAAGAAAAAAGAATGATTTGATATTTCGAATAAAACTTTTAATTTAATTTTAATTAAATTAAATTAAATTAATTAAGATTTAATTCGAAATATAAAATCATTATTTTTTCTTTTTATCTGTGAAATTTATATCAAAGTAAGTTTATATATATACATAGGGTGTATGACCGACCAGACGATAACTCCCTTTAAAAAAGGTTTTAAAAATTCTTCCAAACGCAGAAAAATCTTTCTCAACAAAAAACTGATCAAGTTCGTTGCCCAGCCCGATCGCTCCGAAATTTCAGGCTCATTCCCACCACCTCAGGTCTCGTTCTGAATTAGTTGTGTTCTAATCATGTTTTCTTGACCACGCTGGAACAAGCCTAATATCAATTCAATCACTGATGTTGAAAATGTGGATATTATGTGAAGGAAAAGTGGAAACAGAAAATATTTGGTTGGTTTTGTGTGGAGGGTGAGAGTTGATACGCCGCCTCAGCGCAGTTAGTTTTCCCTCGAGTTGCTTTCAACGCTGCTCTCCACAGCTCTCGTTACCCCCTCAAACCACCCCCACCCACCGCAGTTAACCGCCCCTTCTCCCGCCCCCTTAACGCTTCCCAGGGAAGCTGGAATTACAGGTAATTTTCGTTTGGCAACACTGAGAGCAAACTGCCCTTCTAATTGTCACCCCCGCTCTCCCATTTCCCAACACTCCCCCCCCCTCGGCATGAGCGTCATTAGCTTCCAACAGATTTCCCCCAGGGCCACTTGGAGTACAGTCAACTCCACTCAACCCCCCACCCCCTTCATCACCCTTACCCATCTCAGCACACCGGCATATCATCGTCGGGGTACAGTCCCAACCCCTTCCCCCCCTCCGTTATCCTCTTGAACTCAAATTACCTCGCAAATTTGTCAGTAGAGATAATAATCATCGAAAGTTGACGGATCATTTCACCCTAATTCCACCCTTATTCACAGCAACATAATATCTCAGATAACTCAAACAGGGGTAATGAACCCTTAATTAACAACTTTGAGGGTGCTAAAATTAAACGTGTTATTCTTTAACAAAAACCTGCTCATCAGAAAATTAAAAATCCTTATGAGAAATTTAGGGAAGCCACAAATAGGCGAGCAGTAAATCATCAACAAGTAATGCTTAAATTTTGCTTCCTCACGTCTGAGGATAGGGAAGCTTTGTGTTCTGAGCCGGTGTCAAATTGAATCTGATGCGTAGAAGATGGCGACTTGTACCAGCTGAAGGAGTCACACTTAATGTAAATTAACAACTCCTCAGAGCAGCAGTTCACAACGTTAATGGACATATCAAGGAGTACATTTGAAGCTCAAGGATCTAAGAGAAGAAAAGGACTAAAATAACAGATATAGTACTTGGAAGTATTGACCCCCCCCCTGAAGCCCTTGCAGAAACTCGTGATACTGCGAAACCATATAATCCCATAAATGATTCATCATCTAGTGCTTGGAAACACTACACTAACAATCCTGATACAAATATAACGTAGAAGATTTGTTATGAAGTGGTTATGGCTCCCGTTGGATTCTGAATGGTCCGATGGGAGATGGGAGTCATGAGGGAGCTGTTAACCCAAATCCCTTTCATAAGATCCAATGGACAGAGGAATATGCGGTCACTCCTCTTCAATGATATGGATATGGATAGTCAGGAATACCTGCAGATTTCAGTAAGGCTTGAACGTAGAGTTATGAGGGCTCAACGCCATGGAACCACAGATGCAGCAGAGTTAATTAGATCTCGAGTCTCTAAAGATAGTCCTCTGTGGCTTGGGTATCCCTTCACGAAGCTAAAGGGATGGGAATCACTAGATCTAGTGAAGGTCCATTCAATCCTTGCCCACAGGAATACGCACAACTAGAGGACAGCGCATTGGAACTAATCACCTTTGTCAAATCGTATGCTCTACACGAGAGACTGCAGCTCATGTACTTCGGATGTGCCCTTCAATGGTCCGACCCAAGGTTCTTTCATCATAACTCTGCCACAAATCAACAAGGTTGTTAAGCTAAAAGGCTAAGTTGGCTGGAACCCCACTTTAACCTGGAAGGTCGTGGACACCGACCCGACCTGCAGAAATGAGGAAATATCAAGTTGACGCTCTTCTTCAAGCTACCGCACAGCTATCATAACTATTACCGCACCAGATAAAGTTTGTTGGAGCAACTATTACTTGGTGTGGTGTGTGTCACGAGAGGTCAATAACAGAACTGCCACAGGCAGGCTTTACTTGCATGATACTGGAATGGATGACCTTCAGCATCCTAACAAGAGCAGCGTTCATATGATCGGCATTCAGAGTGAATGGCATGTGGAAAAGACCAGCTGACTTAGCGTCGTGCGACTTGGAGCTGAACTGGCAACAATTCAATGGGGAAGAGAAAGGTCTACTGATGGCATAGACAGAACAGGAATTATCCTCCCTCCATCTACTCGGGAACTTGGTGTGAAGATACTCTTTCTTCAAGCTTCTTCACACCACGCTCGGGAACAGGACGTTTCAGACCTGTCCCCACCCCTAATGTTGGATCTCAGACCTGCGTTCGAATGCTTCTGAGAGCGCTTGCGCAAACATGAACGATTGCCCTATTTCGCATAATTATTTAAAGGTTTACAGGAATACGCTTATACTTATCTTTTGCATTGATTATTTTGAATCGTAATTTGTCCTTCAACAAATTCCATACGCCCATGCAACAATACCTAAGTTAGGAACTATACTGTCTACTCAACTTGGAGTGCGTTTTTCAGAAGATTTTTGTTTATTATTTTCAATTTAAAAAAAACCATTGTAATTGACTAAGGAGAAACAAAATGTTAACCACTCCTCAAATCTTGCTGGTTTTCATTTTAGGATGCGGATATTCCAGAAAAAGCCTGGAATTTCAGTATCAACTTCTATCAACCCTCAAAACTTTTTAAATAACAGTGGGGTTTTTGCAATCCTGTCTAAACTTTTAGAAAATTTTAATTATTCACAAAATTTTTCCATGCAAACCGTTATATAAATGATTTAGGTGTATTACGTATATACTATATATATATATTAATTGCTATGCAATTCTTAGGCCGACCCCCAACAATTTATATATATATATATATATATATATATATATATATATATATATATATATATATATATATATAAAACATACACCAATGTGTATGTATGAGTTGGAGCAAATTGACGAGCGAAAATTCCACGGATGACTTTAGGCTATATTACAACCCTCTCGACTTACTCCTTAATCGAGAACTCGGCTTTCCCAAACGACTAATTAAGGAAAAACCGGACATGCGTCGAACTTTTCACGATCAATATGGATGAGCTATGTTCAAGAACATTCGATAACAAATTCAACGATATACCAAAACTATTTTGGCTGGCTGAGCAGAGCAGTTTTTATTCGTAAGGGCAGATCTTCACAAATTGATAGGTATTAAAAACGCCTTACTAACTTCAGCAATGTTGGTCGGGGTTATATTGGGTGAGAAACTGGGACGCTTGATTGAAAAATTAATCAGGTTGATACTTGATTGCTGAAATTTGAATTGGAGCTTTTTTGGGACTGCTGAGGAAAAATGACATGTAACGATATATATATATATATATATATATATATATATATATATATATATATATATATATATCGATACGTGTCATTTTTCCTCAGCAGTCCCGAAAAAGCCAAGCTCCAACTGTGTCAAATACTACATCGTTTTGTACACGCATATTGAGGTAAACAGTTTTCTTTGGTTTTCAAAATTTTGAACTTCTGACTTAGGCTTTCTGGAGTCAGGTATATAACGTCACTCTGGTTGCCTGCGGTTCATGGGATGAGCTGGACAATAAGCACGTCTGCGTTTATCTGGATGGGTGAGTAGGGGGGGGGGGGGAATACTTGAAAATAAGGCGTCACGTGTGTTGTAAACTTCTCGCAAATGTTTACTCACCCGTCTATCTGAATCGCATCAAATCCCAATCAAAGCCGTGAGGAAAAAAGACATCTTCTTGGCCCTTCACGAATGCTCACGATCCGCCTGGTAAACAGTAGATAGGCAGATCACCCACTTGCCGATGATCGATCGCCGAATAATCGTAATTGATGACATTCGGCGAGAACTCTTACATCGGGTAAAAGTAAATGTGTTTGTAGATACAGATATGTACTGGAAATATAAATAGTGAAGCAAATGGATGAGGCGCTTCTAGGACGGAGTCATCGATTTGATCGACCTAATTATCTTCTTTACGACTCTGTGATTTATGGACGTCTAAGAGGTAGGCGCCGAGAGGGATTCAACTGAGTTTTGAAATTTAGCTTTATAAACAACTATAGTGCGGCCCCTAGAATATTGCCCTCTTATGAGGTAACTCTTCTCATATGAGGTAATCGTGTCGTTATTCCCCAACTACCCTTCAAATTGTGGGAGATCGGACGACTAGGCAATGAGAAAACGGCACTTGATGGATTTTACGTTTAAGCATGCGCAGTAAAAACTATCAGTTTCTAAGTGATGTAATTTATAAGGAATCATTCCCTTCCCTAACCCACACATTTACAAAAAATCTCATCAAATCGAATTAAAAATGTAGAAGTTATGAGAGTTGCAAGTATTTCACATACGCGCAGGTGCAGTAGCTGGGTAATGATAGATCGTGATGAAAGTGGTATGAACTGATCAACTCGGTTTTTCCTAACTTCCCCTCAAATTCGGGCCACATCGAACAAATAGAATATTGGGGTTTTAGAAGTGGGCTGTATTTTATTCGAACATTTAGGCCGATGGTTTGGACTCTAGATTTTATGTAGGGAACCTCCAGGCTTTAACAGGTGGGTTGGAATGGCACCAAATAAATATTCCCCCTGAATAAATAAATGAAGGCCCAGAAATGTAGAACTTTGGAAGAGATTGACATGTAAAATGTTATAAAGTATGGAAAGATGAATATGTACATATGTGGTGTAAGGATTCTGACCTGTTCGCGCGCACGCGTCTTCCTTGTTTCTGGGGACCCCCGCAGTCATCCAGCAGCAAATCCATTGTTGAAAGATCCATTATAGAAAGGAGACGAGAGTATCCACGAATCAGTGGAAAGATTACACAAAAAATGTGCACGAGAAAAATGAGGCTATAAATTGAAAGTATGTCGAGATGGCGTTCGATAAGGCAGGGACGGCATTTGTGTATAGATTCTTCACTCTAGGATTAGCGGGAATAGAAACAGTTGCAGAGCAAGGAGTAGAGGGGGGTGGACATGCAATCCAAGCCAAAGTTCCCATTCAATGTTTCCAACCCATCTGCACCAAAGATAGAACGTGAGAAAGTTCTGTTAGATAAATTTTACGCTTGCGCATGCGCAGGGTGAAGATTAATTTGTGATTAATAAAACTGAAACGGGGACCTCTACAGGTCTGCAGCCTAACCTGCAGATCCCCTACAAATTTCAACAATAAAGATCGAAAACTGTAGAAGAAAAACCGTTATTTAATTTCATTAAATTTTTATTTTTTATGGGCTCTATTAATCAATTAGCTATAGGCCAGTGATTTTCGTAGAAAAACATAAACAAAAAAATAAAATTAGACGATTTAGTCATGCCATATAAATTTCATCGAGATTGACAGGTTTTGAGGTTCTACGCGTCACCATGATTTACTATTTCCCCCCACCATAGGATCCCAATATGGAATAATTCAAGATTCCTTACACCATTTCAATTATCACTACATTCATGATGCGGACATGAGGAAACTATGTGCGGCACTCAACTTGGCAGACGGTTTTTTTTTTTTTTTTTTTTTTTTTTTTTTGTAATCTTCCCCGAAAGTGAAATCAATGATTCCGCTACTTATCGGTAGACTCTAAAGCAAAATTTGTTTGCCAACATCATATGGCCCACTCAGTGCCTATTAACTTGCCGTAGTATGGAAAATTCGGTTAACAAAGACAGATAAGACCAAAATGGTGGCAGATGTGCTCGAGCAAGTTGTTAGTATAACAGATAATTTTCTGTAGGATTGGATAATGGTGTTATCACAGTTATGTTATCAGTGTGACAAGAGCTACCGTCCTGTGGGTTGAGGAGCAGAAAAGTGGTTTTGGTGTAATCTTTATCTATATTTATGTAAAAGAAAGTCGTGCTAGTCACGCCGTTTATAGCTCAAGAACGACTGAACCCATTTTCATGAGGGTGGGCGCAAATTGACGTGCAAGTTCCGGAATAGAACATAGGCCATAGTAAAATTGTCTAAACTACCTCCTTCATCGATAACCCGGTCTTCCTTAGGAACACTGTTTATGGTTTTCAAAGCCAATCATATGTTCGGTTCCATCAAATTAAAGTGATCTATGATCTACTTCGCAGATAGAAAATGAAGGCAGTTTAAAAGGTAGGTAGGAAAATTAGGACTTAATTAGCTACGACGATACCTAGGGCCCATCAGCTGAGTAGCATCTAAAGCTATTTCCTATGATATTCACCCTATGAAGCTGGAATTTAGCATGTAGCCTCTTCAACTGAGTGAGTAAAAGCTGATCAGCTGAGTAAGCTTTTCGCCTGTGCTTTTCTTCCAATCTCTCTTGTTTATCTTAGGAAGTTGAAATTTGATGGTCAGACTCTCTGGGACATCAAAAGAAGATTGAAATGACGGGCTCTTTCCTAATCAGCAGAGTGATCTAAATTCTCTCCTGTTCTCCCAAGGAAGTTGAAATTTGATAAGGAGACTCTTTGGGACATTAAGAATGTGTTGATACCGAGAATTCCAATGATTCCAACAGACATGACATTCGAATTCAAACGTTTGCAGTTTCCTATCCACCTTGCATTTGCAATGAGCATCAACAAATCGCAAGGACAGACGCTTCGAGTGTGCGGCATCAATTTAGAAGAACCATGTTTTTCACACGGTCGGATTAACAAAAAATTCATTTATTCATGCACGAGACGAAAAAACTAAAAAATCAAGTTTTGAGATAATTTAATTAATTAATTAATAAAAACAAAAATTCCACATAACAGATTGATTTGACATTTCATTATAATTCTATTTTTATTGAGTGCAGCAAAGCGCACCGGGTCAGGTAGTCACTAATGAAAAATACTCTAAAAAGTAGCGAATTGTCGAAATTCTCAGCAAAAATTTTAGACAACGGTTTAGCGTTCCAAGACTAGGAACACGCATTACTGAAGCAGGAGCGGAATCAAGCTGACAAAGCTCCATCATACAGCATGGCCACATGGGCAGATTTTCGTAAATTGTTTCAAGTTATATTCATATTGAATTTTTTGTGAAATTAGAGAACTTCTTTTACACAGAAAAGATTATAACAATGAAATAATTTAAACAACGGAAACCAATTTTGAGGTGGATGGAGGGTTAAAATCTGGTTTTTCTTTGTCGTTTATAAGGTTTATTATTGAAAATTATAGATCAATTCATAAATCAATTGCCCGTAGTGCATCAATTTCAACATAATTGTGACACTTGAACAAACGAACAAGGGGCAAAAATATTCCAAAGCTGTTAAACACAAAAATTTGATTGAATGGTTGAAGTGGAATGATTCTTTGATAGATTTACACTTTGAACACAATTTTCTCAACTAATTTTGCAGAAATCCTATCATCATATTCGGAGGTATTAACATTTTCGCACTCCGAAATAGGGTACCTACTTATCGATTTACGGGATGCCATTTACCAATCTTTTTTATAAAATCTAGATCACTTGGACTAATAGCTGAATGACGTGTATAGTTTGGTGAACTGGATGCTCAGTTTAAACCTTGCCTTGCACCCTTGACTATAATAAATCTGGCAACATACCATGTGCCTACTTGGTATGTTTATGAAGTTGCGACTAATATTCTCTTGTTTTCGACTGGGTTACTGTCTGAACTCATTCAGAGACATTGTTTGTTGTTTTTTAGCCAGGCGGATGAAATTTTTTTGATCTCTCAACGATAGGGAATTGAGTCGAGACGATCATGTTTCATTGCCTCCCACTTTAACGTTATCTTCCAAACTGCGATTATGTTGTTCATCTCTTCCACAGTAGCCCTCAGCTGAGGGGCGAGTGTTTTACTGTACATTGAGTGCACTCACCCAAAATAATCGTTTTAAGAGAGAAAAAAATGTCTTTCCCACCGGAAATGGTCGCCCAAGCTGTAGCTCTCATTGATGATGGAAGGTCACTGAGGTATGCCGCTGGAATGCTCGGACGGCGGCCTCTCTTCCAGTCATTGAGGTAGAAACAAACCTTTCTGCAGGCTGAACTTATCGCACTGTGATTTGGAGCAAACCGAGGGCGCAACATTCTGTGCTGACGGGTTAAACTTGGAACGCGGACGGGTCTTCTGGCAGACAAATGCCGATCCCACCATCGTCTCCGAACTGTCCAAACACCTAAATCCACCCCCGTTGCATTTTCAAGTGAGTTACGACCTTGTGAAGCAGTTAATCGTCGATTTCTTGAAGCTAAGGTGTACCTACAATTACCTGTCTTGAGGCCGTCCTAGCATTTAAGCGGCATATCTCAGTGACCTTTCATCATTAATGAGAGCTACAGCTTGCGCGACCATTTCCGATGGGAAAGACATTTTTTTTCTCTTAAATTAATTTTTTTTATGCACTCAACGTACAGAAAAACACTCGCTCCTCAGCTAAGGGGTACTGTGGAAGAGATGAACAACATAATCGCAGTTTGGAAGATAACGTGAAAGTAGGAGGCAATGAAACATGATCACGTTTCGATACGATCGAAAGATCGTTGAGAGATCAAAACAATTTCATTCGTCTGGCTACAAAACTACAAACAATGCCTCTGAATGATTTCAGACAGTAACCCAGACGAAAACAAGAGAATATTAGTCGCAACTTCATAAACTCTTCCATTTTAGAGAGTGGGCCAAATTTTTTGCACCTGAGTGTATAATAATATTTAATAGTATCTGCGTAATTGAACCTCTTCCTGGAAGAAGAGGAGGTTCTTGTCATCTTGGGTCTCAAGATAATTGATGCCATAGGAGATAACAAAATGATGTGATTCTAAAAGGAAAAAAACGTTGAACCGACTAGAGGAGACAGAGAAAAATGTAGGAACAGCAACAAAAGAGATGATTCGACTTGTGATAGATGACTGAGTTTAAGGGAAAAAAGGAGGATCACTTGACTGTGTCGTTGAACAAACAATTTCTCCCCTTTGTAACCCCATATCCGGATGGCTGTGGGTGAGTGGTGACGGGGGAGGGGAGCTGCCACGATATAGAAGGCATAGTAAGGTAGTTAGGGGGGACACTGAGAAGACAACCTACATGTCGAGGGTTAGCTTCGCAGCACGGGGAAAAATACTCGTAGCAATGGATGTTGTGCGGGAGGAAGAGGGGGATCTTAACGAATCTCACACAGCCTGATTGTTGAGAAGGGGTTCACGCTCTATTACCAACCCCCTCATACAAACGTTCTACCTCCATCCCGTCACACAGTTTTTTCTCTCTCATTCCAGTCATGGCGGGTTCGCTGTCACTGCCACACAACAAGGTGATACGACTGAAGAAAATGGTAACCAGATCATCCCCTTACTCACACAAAAATAAGTAATGGGACAGTGATGGAGGAAATTGCAACACTCCTACCAAGAGCCATGCACAGAATTGTTAGGGATTAGGGGTTGTATGGTCCCATATTACAATCCCTTACATGTGAGGGATTCTATTACGTGAAAAGGAACTTTGCCATATTTACAAGCACTTAGTCATTCCTTCAGATGGTGTCGGTGATCCAAATAGTAGCCCTGTTGGATCGCTTCTTTATCCATATTGTCCATCATTCTCTTTATCAATAATATCATTAATTCTACTGGCTAGTTGGAGTCGCATTATCTATGAATAGCTGCAATAGGTCTGGTGCAATAACTTAATATGACTGCTGTTCTCTAGTTCTCTAGCACATGGATGAGCTTCTCGTAAAGCAAATGATTCAGCTGTGTAACTGCTTGTAATGGCCGGAAAGTGGATTTTCAGAGCGTGATCTATGGTTTGAAGAAGGATCGTAAATCACACTCCCTACTTCCGTATCTCATTTTGATCTGTCCGAATATAGTTTATAAGTAGAAGCTTGGATAAGTAAATTGTATCAACAATCTCTGCCGAAACGTAATATTGTATTTTCATTTCTATATAGCGAGTGGCTTAGTAGGTAGTTCTTGATTTCTGGAACATACTGCTTTTACGTAAAAAGGCATACTGAGATTCGCTTTTTTTAACACAGAATGTGTTTTAGCCATGGACTAACTAGCCGAAAATGGAACGCGGGATGGTAACGAAATGTGTGACGGATGATTTTCACGTACAACCGAGTCGTTGCTAGGGAAATGGTACTTCGTCGTTTTTCATCCCACAAAATTCGTTGACCATTCGTTCGAAAGCTCTCGATTTATCCAACAATATTATGTTAACTACTGCGAAGTGCGTGTCCAACAAACTGAGTTATGAGCATGGTTATATAAATAATTGTTTACACACAGGTGATCATTCTCAATAATTGATATTGTGAACATGATTGCAACCGCTTGTTAATTTCTGATGATTTCATTGAGCTTGTGTTTCGATGATTTGATTCATAGCAGGTGATCTGAGTATTACGAAAACGGTTTGATTTGTGAGGCGGAGGTTAAATAATTTGAATAGGTAATTTCTATACTTTACACTCTAGGAAGCTGTAATTTCGTTTGTAGCCTCTTTAGGACATTTACTTGACGATGCTCAGGATCCGGATCAGATGTGTGGCTCTTAAAGCTAATTTCTATGCTTTACACTCTAGGAAGCTGTAATTTCGTATGTAGCCTCTTTAGGACATTTACTTGACGATGCTCAGGGTCCGGATCAGATGTGTGGCTCTTAAAGCTAATTTCTATGCTTTACACTCTAGGAAGCTGTAATTTCGTATGTAGCCTCTTTAGGACATTTACTTGACGATGTCCAGGGTCCGGATCAGATGAGTGGCTTTTAAAGCTAATTTCTATACTTTACACTCTAGGAAGCTGTAATTTCGTATGTAGCCTCTTTAGGACATTTACTTGATAAATCGCTCTTGATTTATCACGAATTTATTTCGTATTTTTTTTCGTAGTTTCATACTATAACTATATAAATTGATGTTATAAATGAATAGTAAACAATGACGCTTGTTTGGTTGTCACTTGGTTGCGCGACAACGCAAACACATTCTGTGTTTCAATAATTTCGTCCGAAGTATGTAAATAGAGGTAACCGGGGGTCCACGAGTTTTTTTTTTTTTTTTTTTTTTTTTTTTTTATTTTTTTTTTTTTTTTTGCATACACCAAATTGTTAGCATCTTTATTAGGATTTCTCGCAAGGTAGGAAAACTTAGTGTTCGCGCAAGAAGTCGACAAAATTGTTCTAATCCAAAATCAAAGGTTTCACTTGCTTTTTGTGTTTGTATATTTGTAAAGGTACGAGCGAGCACAAATACATGCATATTTAAAGATTACAAAGCGAAACACAAATATTTGCAAGACATGAAAATGATATCAATGTTATATGAGTAAAGAAAGAGAATATGGAATTAGATAATATAAAGAACACAGTACAATGGCTACAAGATAGGAGAAAGTTAAGTACCTTTAAATGAAATAGTAGATAATGCAATTAATGATTTTAGAGTAGGTAGAAATACGTAAAAAAGTCAATATCAGGGTTTGATGAAAGAAAGAGGTTTGCTGATTAGGGAAGTCTCAACAGAGACCGATTTATTAAGTAGTTGGTGGCACAAAAGGGAACTTTGAACAAAATCTATGATCTCCAGAGGGACGTGGTACTACGAAAAGGGTGTCCTCCAATAGTGCAGGGCAGTTTATTCTGGCGTTTATTACTTTGCGTAGAATTGTGAGATGATCGAGGCAGCGTCTTCTACTCAATGCCATCAGCTCACAGGTAATTAGCAACGAATTATAATCGACAGAACATTGTGGGTTTCCCTGCTTGAAGGCTATATTTCTTAAAAACTTATTCTAAACCCTCTCAAGACAGTAGATCTGGGTGGGATAGATGGGAGACCATACAGAAGATGCATACTCGAGCTTAGGGAGGACCGAGGATGAGTGCTTTGTAATGCAAGGCTATGGTGCGGATGTCTGTAAGGTACCTCGTATGCCATTTTAAGAATCCAAGAGTTCTTAAGGCTCCGTTGGAAATGTGTCTAATATGTCCCGAGAACGTCAACTTAGAAGCCAACAGTATACCCTGTCAGTCATTTCACCAACCCCCTCAGTGGAGCACCCCATAAGGTATAAATATGCTCGAGAATAGTTGCTGAATACAAAAATGACATAACTGAGCACTTGGAGGGTTTCAGAATGAGGCACCAACGCTCAAGACTCGAGATTGCTCGCTGCAACAAGCCGCAGGTCTCGAGAGTATCTTTTTAAGTCATCAGCAAACAAAAGACACTGCACATCAGGCCCTAATCCACCAACAATACTGTTTATAGCCAAAAAAAAGCAAAGAGGGCCAATGTCACTTCCATGTGAAACTCCTGATGTGGCCACAAAAGACGATGACACAACTCCTTTCACACGTACAGCAAGCTGCCAAGAATGGCCCACAGACTCCCAGAGACTGTAGTAAAGCTATTAAGTGTCGATAAGATAGCTTCTCAAAAGCCTTAGAAGCCTTCGTCAAAAGCGTTTCAGAAGTTGCTGAATAATTTCGGTCCCGTGTCTGTCTGATGTCAGTCTATCTGTCCGAACTCCTATGTTACTGTGGGAGAATTTGTCAACACATAACATTTACATCTGACACTGAACGGATTGACGACGTATCGCAACGGAAGCTTTCAAGCAAGAGCTGAAACTTTTCTTCTTCTTTTTTTCGAAATAAAACCTAACTCAGGGACCATGAACTGAGTGATCTGATTGTAAACGAAAACTAGGCTGTCCATTTTGTCTTTGTGCGTTGGCGTTGGTGCTGCTGGAAGGTAGTTCGAAGGAATAGAGCGAACTTATCAACTTCCACTGGTACCTTCCTAGTTACCTACTACTACTCTAAATTTCAAATCTAATCAATATACTTTAATACCCCCCCCCCCCCCCCCCCCCCCCGCCCGTACTTCTGAAATTCCCTGACATGTTAATTTTTTACAAAATTCTCCGAATTTTCCCTGTCATTTTCCGATGCATCAATTCCCTGTCATTTCCAGGAATTCCAGGTTTTTCTGAACGGTGGCCACCCTGACTTGACTTGATTGTTTAAGGGTCCCCTACACACCAGAAATAAAAAGACGAAAAACAGATAAAATTGAATAGGAAAGCGAGGATGGGATACGGCTTTTGTTCTTTCCCTCCCCGTTTTCGTTCGGCTTTTCCTTTTCCACCCCTATTCTCCAATGAACGTTCGGACTCCAAAAACAAAAGGGGAGAAGCCATCACAGTAAATTACATTTATTGGCAGGTCAGTCGGTTTGAATGGAGGGAAATAGAGAGAGGGGTTGCCTCGAAAAAGGATTACAAAGTTAAATCGGGCACTCTGTTTCTAACTCCTGCATCGTGATTACATAACTTGGCCGTTTTCCTAAAGGAAAAAGCGAATGATTGCTGGGGTTTTTCAACCCCCTAACGGCTCGGGAGAAGGATCGCCGGAGGGTGGTCCAGGGGTGGCCCAGGGGTGGCTGGGGTGGCCCGGGGGCGGCGAGGAGAACTCTGGGGGCGGTAACTCCCTTAGTTGATGGGCGGAGTCATTTTTCCCCTTCCGATATTTCCAAATGCTTTGCTACTTTTGGTTTATTATTTTCAATAATGAACCATTGTAATCGACCTAGAAAAAAAAATTTAACCCCCCTCATAATTTGTTGGTTTATGTTTCAAGGTGTTTATGTTTCAAGGTATCCAAAAATCGAATTTCAAAAAAAAAAAAAAAAAAAAAAATCCGTCCGTCTGCCGTCCGAAGCTTTTTTCAAAAAGTATTGGACCAAACTTTAAGAAATTTGGCTTAAAAATCATTTATCGTCCGGGGATGTGCCAGACATCGGCGTTTGATCAACACTAAAGGGTAGAACCTACGGACTGCTAAGGACTGAAATATTCAAAAATCGACATCTTGAAATCTTTCTATGTAACATTAATGATTTTTTGAAGCGAAGCTTTTATACGGACGCCCCCCTCCCCCGCTAGGAACGCTCGCCACTCGGGGAGTCTCCCCGTGAAAATCGTCATGGCCCGAGCGTCAGTCATAATCCGAACTGTCCCGAACGATCCCGATTCTACCCGAGGCCTCCCCGGTCTTTCTTTCTCTACTCTACGACGCCAATCATCACTTTTATAGAATACTAGCCGCTCCGCTACGCTAGCCTCCACGTCCAGCCGGGGGGCAAGCCCCCCGGACCCCCATTAAATTGCTCGCTTCGCTCGCAACGTGTGGCGTGTAGGGGATATTGCTCGCTTCGATCGCAAAGTCTGGCATGTGCGATATGTTGCTCGCTTCGCTCGCAAAGACTGGCATGTGGAAAATGTTGCTCGCTTCGCTCGCAAAGTATGGCATTTAGGGTGTTGCTCGGTTCGCTCGCAAACGGTAGATCTCTAAGGGTAGGTTTAACTTCTGTAGGAGATGCTGCTCGCTTCGCTCGCTTGGGGAAGTTATACTGCCCCCCGACCCCCCATTAAATTGCTCGCTTCGCTCGCAAAATGTGGCATGTAGGGAATTTTACTCGCTTTGCTCGCAAAGCTCGCAAAATGTGGCATGTAGGGAATTTTACTCGCTTTGCTCGCAAACGGTAGATCCCTAAGGGTAGGTTTAACTTCTGTAGGGGATGCTGCTCGCTACGCTCGCTTGAGGAAGTTATACTGCCCACCCAACTTGGCAGACGTTTTTTTCTGTTGGAAATTCTTACAAACAAATTAAATCTTATAAAACTACGTGGAACCACAAAAAGTTTATTCGGGGATGTTGCTCGCTTCGCTCGCAAGGTATTGCTGTATGTTTGTAGGAAAAAATCCGAATTTATTCTGTTGACATGGCTCTCGCTTCGCTCGCAAAGTATACCTGTACACCCTTAAAGAGGTAAGTGCGTAGGCCAGGCTCGCAACCTATGTGTACCTGCTCGCAACCCGTTCCCGTCAGGTGCAAGCCCCGCCTCATCAAACCCCTTGACGTCTTCGTAGAGCCTTCTCGCGTCCGGGGCAAAATTAATTTCTGCTATTAATCGTTTCGCCTCGCTTCTGCTCGCAATTTGACCAAGTTCTCGTCACTTTTTTCGATATCCGATTTCGGATTCAGATTCGGCGGACCCAAAGCTGTATTTCGCCCGCAAAAACCGTTCCGAAAAACGTACCTTTATGGGGTATATTTTAATCGGAAAAAACGTAGTTTTTGTCGGACTTTTCGAGAAAACACGGTCCGTACTTTCGCATTTTTTTGACGCATTTCCCGATACTTTTTTCGCGATCCGATCGCGCCGTCGTCTTTCTCGTTTCAAAACCTACGAAACCGGTATTTTTCCGGAATTTTCGACGGCCGTTTAGAGGGGTTGGGGAAGCGGGGAAGTCCAAAAAGCGCACATTAATTATTACTTCGACCCCCCTCCCGCCCTACGGCCCATGGTTCGGGTGGGATTAGAAAATTTTAAATTCGCTTATACACCCTATCGGAAAATCCCAAAAAGATCCCCCCACTCGTAGACTCCCCCCACTCAGCCGTTTGGCCGTGCATAGACACGACAGACAGACAAACAGACAGACGGAGTTTCATTCTTATTAATAGTACTAGCCGCTCCGGCTCGCTACGCTCGCCTCCACGTCCAGCCGGGGGGCAAGCCCCCCGGACCCTCCATTAAATTGCTCGCTTCGCTCGCAAAGTGTGGTATGTAGGGAATGTTGCTCGCTTCGCTCGCAAAGTGTGGCGTGTAGGGAATGTTGCTCGCTTCGCTCGCAAAGTGTGGCGTGTAGGGAAAGTTGCTCGCTTCGCTCGCAAAGTGTGGCTGTATACATGCGATGTATTACAATTGCAACGTGTAGGGGATGTTGCTCGCTTCACTCGCAAACGGTAGATCTCTAAGGGTAGTTTTAACTTCTGTAGGGGATGTTGCTCGCTCTGCTCGCTTGAGGATGTTATACTGCCCACCCAACTTGGCAGACGTTTTTTTCTGTTGGAAATTCTTACAAACAAATTAAATCTTATAAAACTACGTGGAACCACGAAAATTTTATTAGGGGATGTTGCTCGCTTCGCTCGCAAAGTGTGGCATGTGGGAAATGTTGCTCGCTTCGCTCGCAAAGTATGGCATGTAGGGGATGTTCCTGGCATCGCTCGCAAACGGTAGATCTCTAAGGGTAGGTTTAACTTCTGTAGGGGATGCTGCTCGCTTCGCTCGCTTGAGGAAGTTATACTGCCCACCCAACTTGGCAGACGTTTTTTTCTGTTGGAAATTCTTACAAACAAAATAAATCATATAAAACTACGTGGAACCACAAAAAAGTTTATTTGGGGATGTTATTGAATGGTGCTGCATATTCCGACATGTGAATAGTTAAAAACTACCTACGAATTTGCACCGCTTGGGATTTGGAACCCCAAAGGGTGTTAGGGCATCATTAGCGACCGTTATGAATAGCTCGCAAGAGGCCAAGAGCGAACTTCGAGTCCCTTCCCTCGCAAGGTATACTACCTGTATATGAGTAGGACACCTAGGTGTACCTGCTCGCCACATTGTCATCGAACCCCAAACGTCTTCCCAGAGCCTTCTCGCGAACACGGCAAAATTAATTTCTGATGTTAAACGCTTCTCCTCGCTTCCGCTTGCGATTTGACCAACTTAACGTCACTTTTTTCGATATCCGATTTCGGATTCAGATTCGGCGGACCCAAAGCTGTATTTCGCCCGCAAAAACCGTTCCGAAAAACGTACCTTTACGGGGTATATTTTAATGGGAAAAAACGTAGTTTTTCGTCGGACTTTTCGAGAAAACGGGTCCGTACTCTCGCATTTTTTTTACGCATTTCCCGATACTTTTTTCGCGATCCGATCACGCCGTCGTCTTTCTCGTAGGAAAACCTACGAAACCCGTATTTTTCCGGAATTGTCAACGGCCGTTTAGAGGGGTTGGGGAAGCGGGGAAGTCCATAAAGCGCACATTAATTATTACTTCGACCCCCCTCCCGCCCTACGGCCCATGTTTCGGGTGGGATTAGAAAATTTTAAATTCGCTTATACACCCTATCGGAAAATCCCAAGAAGATCCCCCCACTCGTAGATCCGGCCCACTCAGCCGTTTGGCCGTGCATAGACACGACAGACAAACAAACAGACAGACAGACGGAGTTTCATTCTTATAAATAATAGAGATAACAATGAGAATAATGGTGTAGAAATTACTGAATTTACTTCCGATCTTGATGAACAAGCAGGTAATTAAGCTTGGTAAATGATTTGAAACTTGTGTGAGAACTTGTATGCAATAAAACTGATTTTGCAAAAATTGAAGGATGCAAATTATTAAGATTATATGAAATTAATTCCAATTAGAAGAGATTGTTTATGAGTATGAAAATACTCATAATTCTATTCTACGCTTTATGATATAAAGCTTCGCTTCCTTCGGGCGTCCCAAGACAGCCCCATTTATTTTTTAGTTTCTTTTATAGGTATCTGCCCAAAGATCTAACGAAACCACCCCGGTCGCTATGCGTTTGTTCGTTTGCTTTCCCTGAGGGCTAAATCATCGACAAGAAAAAAAGACATCAACACGGGAGTGAATCTTTTTTTTTTCTTTATTTAGGCACATTCAACCATCAAATGGTCATGGGTGCCAAATTCAATAAAAAATATTCACAATTTGTAGTATAGTGATAACTTTTTTAGCTTGTCGAAGATAGTTTGCAGATGACTTGAATCATTTCCCAGGAGTTCTTCCAGATTTCTTGGAGTTTCAGGGTTCAGTTTGTTGAAGGATGGACATTCCAGTAACAAGTGGCGTATTGTGAGCTGGCATCCACAGGTTGCACAATTTTCGGGTGGAGGTCTTCCTTTCTTCATGAGATGGCCATGGGTCAGTCTAGTGTGTCCTATCCGGAGACGAGTGAGAATCACTTCCTCTTTATGCGAGTATGCAATGGTGCCATCTGACAGTTTCTTCGTTCGGCAGGATGAGGACCATGAGACAACAGTTTTCTTTACTTCCCATAGTTTCTGATGTTGCATATATTGCCAGTCTGTTTGCCATTTGTTCCATATTGTACTTTTAATAGCCGTTAGATAGTCAGCGCAGATGTTAAGGTAAGTTGATATAGGCTCCTCTGTTGCTATTCTTGCATGTGAATCAGCAATTTCATTTCCCGTGATACCTATGTGTCCAGGAACCCAACAGATAATCACTGAAACATTGATGCTCGCAAATCATTGGACACTACATAGTATTTCTCTCACCAGTGGATGAGCGTCTACACCTATTTCGATTGTGTGAATTGCGCTGAGGGAATCTGAACCGATAACTACTTTTCCTTCATTGGACGATACCATTGTAAGAGCTCAGCCGTGAATATGGAGATGAATGATGGCAGTGTGAACCGATAGACTCCGACGTCAACGTAGATTGCACAGCCAACCCTATTTGATGTTTTTTAGCCATCACAGTATTCTATGACACAAGGAGACAGTTTGGCAATAATTTCATAAAATTTTGAAGTATATTCTTGAGGAAGAGCTAATTTTTTGGAGAGTTATCTCGAAGGAAGAACGAATGTACTGAGGGTAGCCAAGAGGAAGAGGGTCTAGAATAGTTTCCTGAAATGGATGGGCAGCGTATGCTTTTATTTTTGTTGCAAATCTGAGAGCCAGAATTGATCTTCTTTTTGAAAGTGGAAGTTTGCCTGCATCAACCAGCAAATGAGTGAATCGTAACCAGTAAAACATTAGCAAAAATCGCCTTGAAAATTATGACAATTGTATCAGTTGATAATATAATTCCAATGGAATTCTGCATTCCCGAAATCGAGTTTATTTTAACTTCTGTATCGTATTGGGCTTGTGAAGCATAGGTAGGTACTCACCTAATTCTATTATAGTAATTTATTAAATTATTAATTAGTAAATACTTAGGAATTACTCTTAGTTAAATTATTATTTCTACTCCAACAACAGAAGGTCCTTCCGGTCTACCGAGTCCATCGGGGTTAGGAACGTTTTAGCCAATTTTCTAAGAAAATTAAGCTATTGCAATGAATCCTAAATTTCCTTCACGTAAATTTGTTTTGAAATTCCTTGAGTTTAACGCTTTTTGATGTGTGTATGGAATTTTATTTAAAAAAAAAAAAAAAAAAAAAAATGCTGGTTCTTTTCAATTTGGGTGCGAACAGAGGATCGTTGAAACTTCTCGGTGATCTAAGATTTACTCTTTTTGAGTCACCTGAGTATTTTATATTGGTGTAACATTCTCAATTCTCGTGTTATTCTGATCAGCTTAGGATCCTCTGAGGCTAATTCCTTTCCTTTTTGTTTTGTTGTTTTGACACATTTAGAAAAAGTTGTTCAGAATGGTCTAGAACGTAAAATTCGAGTGGGAATTTTGATTTTGTAGACCAAAACGTTTTTTTTCCCCCGAAAGTGAATACAATGCTTCCGCCATCTATAGGTAGACTCGGAAGCCAAACTTTATTTTAAATCGAGGTCCAAGGAAATATAACGCTTTTTTCAACGGTTTGCCTAGCTTTGAGTTTACAGTGATTCTGGGGGGGGGGGGGGGTTTACGACCGTTTTAGTGTCATCATAAGGTGCAAAACAAGAGAAAGTTGTTAAAAATTGAGTAACTCGAAAACAAAGTGTTTAAAATAAAATCCGTATGAGGGACTTTCGATCAGAAATGAGATCTAGAATCGACCCCAAGATTTTTGCCCAAATTCGGTGTTGACACCCAGTATGAATCATTACTTATTATTATGTGAAATAACCAGAATAAATCGGTTACTAATCTCCATTTAGATGTGAAGCCATCATTATTGACACAATCCCAACAAGCACACGTACGAGACAGTCTTTACCTCTCACCACATTCAACACGTGAATTATCTTAAGATTAAGGATCATGTGGGAAATCCTACTGGCGCCTGCAGCGCGGCGCCTGTTCCAGTTCTGAACTAGGATCAACTTTAATCCTCGTCTAAGCCCCTCCCATCAACCGATCGGTGGCAGTAAAATCCTTCTCGGTTTCAAGGAAATATCCCAATCGGTCATTATTTGGCATTTTATAATAATTTTACATTATTTTAAATTCTCCTATTTATCTGTTTTAAAATATTTGAGCGAAAAATGCTGTATTATCATCACTTTACGGGTAACCTGAAGTTGAATTATAACACAGTGTTTAATAGCTTGTGCAATTTTTAATTCGTAAACTATGAAAAGTGGCTGGCATTTTGAGTAGTCGTATAGCATTCTCACTAATATCGGCATGGACTATTTATACTGGGTGGTCTATGATATCCCCCCCTATTTTCTTTCAATTTTGGAGTGAAAAAGTCAGACAAACTCTATTCTTCACAATTTTTTCGTAGATTTAGAAAATATCAAAATTCCACGAAAGATGCGTCAGCGTAATACACGTACACCAGGAATCTTGCGAAAGATGTGTACACGAACAAGTTTTGCCTGATAGTAAGGGTAAGCTATGGCGACAAAACATTTTTTTTTTCCCGTCAGGATGTTCGCAAGCTCGCATTTTAAAAATACGTAACATCAAGTAGTCAATCCCTTTGTCAAAATTCAGATAAGTAGGACATATAAGACAGAATGATGTGTATAGTTTTGTGGGCTGGATGGTCGCAAGCTCGCATCTCAAAAATAAATAACATCAATAGTCAATCCCTTAGTAACAATTCAGATTAGTTGGTCAAATTTACCACTAACCCTCGTCAATAGCTACTGTTTCCTTATGTACGCATATTTCGCTGAACGCATTTTTCGTACCACCGCTCATTGAGGGATCCCTCGCAATCTCGTGTTGATGCGTTCAATGTAGTCGTAAATACGAACAGCCTTTCCGTTTTAAACAAGGTTTAGAATTTGTTGTTTGGTACAAATTATCGCACCCAGCGGACATATATCATCTCTACAAATGTAATCCATCCAGATTGGAACATCTTTCGTACACGATTTTGAGGAAATTCTCTAATATTCAGATCTTGTTAAAGGAGATTGTGATGCAATTTGGCGCTGAAATTTAGTTGGGGCTCCTTTGGGGTTACGGAGGCGTCCGTACTGATCAGCTGAGGGTCCTCCGGGCTAATTTCTTTCCTTTCCGACCTACCTTTGTTTTTTAGAATATTTTTTTGACATTTATAAAATAGCGTAAAATTGTGGGGTCTTGGAGCTGTAAGGTTTGAACCCTTTTGGGAGGCGTGAAGCCCCATAATTATATACTGGTTATGTATAATCAACTAGTTTACAGACAAATTATTTGCGTAGAAGGGCTACCCAATACAGAAATAATAAACCTTTGTGTAATAATGCGCAGCATTTTTATTAAATAATGTTATCATCAAAATTACCTGTGTTTCTGTCAGCATAAGGGAGGTGGCGACTTCAAACCTTTTCGGTCTGGAGAGGTACTTATTTTGCCTGAACTGCTTCTCGAGCTCGAGAAGCTGTTGGGACGTGAAGGCGGTTCGCGGCCTCCGCGTCTTCCCCAGGAGGCTGTGGTGGGCTTCTGCAACAAAATTTTACCACAATTGAAGCATCAAACGAAAAGTGGTGTTAGAATGAAACTTGCTAACCTTGATCTACCAATTCGAGTACAAAAAGAATCAAATCACTTAGTTCAGAGGGGGGGGGGGGGGGGGCAAGTGCGTACCTGTTTTTCATAAATCTGACTTTGTGATGCTACTATTTCCCTCAAATTAAAAGTTAAATAATGACTACAGTTTCATTACATTCCCCAGACATTTGTACTTCGAAAAACGTTTGGATATAATGAATTTAAGTTAATTCAATAAGAATTGGGAAAAACCTGAAAGCATTCAAACAAAGCACTTGCCGGGGGGCAAGTGCATTCGTACCAATGTAGGTAGATTTTAGGTATAATTTAAAATGAATTGTTAATGAAAAATAAAACGCGGCAAAATAGATAATTTTTAGCAACTCAACATGAATTCCTGAGTTGATAAAATGGTCAATAAACTTGTTGACTGTCCTCTGATTCGCTGTCGGTTGGGGAATGAGGTTTGCGTGAGAGAGAATTTGAAGATTCTAGAGTTTTGCAGAATAAGATAGGGCTGAGTTTTGGGAGAAGCGTGTGGTTGTGCATGGGGGTTGAGGAAGAGGTTCTGAATGGAAACTAGGTTTCAAGACCTTGATTTTTATTATTTTTCCTGGTGATTTCATGTGGTTTTTAATGAAACACACTTGCCCCTTATTTGAAAACGCACTTGCCACACCGAGAAAAAAAAGGAGGGGCAAGAACGTTTTATCAATTTACTGCAGCAATTTCTGAAACCTTGAAGTTATCAAGTGCGCAGTTCATACGGAGACAAAAGGTTGAAAGATAAATAGTGGAATAAACAGGAAAGGAAGGGTTTTTAGACAAGAAAACCATTGAAAACTGTACCTCTCTCAGATTCTAACTCTGATACCGGACGAAGGCTTCGGGAAAATGGTTCCAATTACGCTTATTTGTTCACTGAAGAGGTTGAAACTTTTATCTGGTGATAATAAACACCTGTTCTTTAATTTGCTAAGAAGCTAAGAAACTTATTAAAATAGAGTGGCCTCATAGCGAAATAAAACGAAGAAATGCATTTGACCCGAAAACGCACTTGCAGAACGGGCGTTTTAGCGAATTTTTGGAGGAAAAATTAACTATTTAGATGGCTTCGAAATTTTAAAAGCGGGTAGGAAGAATCGGGGACTCCCTAAAATCCGTTTCATACATCAAAGAACACAATCCTAGATTTTAACGTCGTATATAGGTATATATATATATATATATATATATATATATATATATATATATAATATTTATTTATTTATTCGTTCGTTCGTCTGTCCGTTTGTTCGTACGTTCGTTCGTTCATTTGTTCATTAATTCATTCATTTATTCGTTTATTCATTTATTCGTTTTGTGACAGTTCCCGCGAGATCCAAATGAATGCGCTGCCGTTGCTCCGTTGTTTCCCAACGGGCGTCGGGCGCTTCTTCCCATGTTTTCGGAAGGCTGCGTTTGGCGATGGATTGGTGATCCAAGAACTGGAAAACCAATCTTCTCCGAACATAGCTCTTATGCTATTAGTACGAGTTGTATCTCTTATGGTACTGTCACACCCCTCTCTATCTATGAGTGTGGATTTTGGCCCTCTTTGCACCTCTGGGGTGGCCTAAGTCTATTACATGGTAGCAGAGCATGGTTAGGATTATGCACGACTGACGCCTAGTAATCCGATCCACTATTTTTGGGGCGGTAATGTTTCAGAAGAAACATGGCCCGGGTTCCCAGAGGGAATACCCATTATACTCCCTTTGATACATTAATACTTTCATTGGTTCTTGATTATTAATTTCTCAAATTTTTACTTCATATTATTTCTATTTAACATACTTAATTTTCAAGGGCATTGTTCCCAAACCCAGGGCATCGTTCCCTATTTCATAAGTCCCCATAGTGGGCTCCTTCCACTGTAAGTCTCCAAAGTTGAGCAAGTTAATTCCCCAGGGCATAGTTCCCATTTTTGTAAGTCCCCAAAGTGGGCAGCTCCCTACTGTAAGTCTTCTGGTTGAGCAAGGTTAACTACCTAATGAATACTTCATTTGAAGATTCATTGACAATCCATCCTGTTTTAATTTCACCTTTTTATCCTCAATGGCCAATGCAGCTATTTATTAGTGAGCATCAGTTCTCAACCAGTAAACTATTCCACCTAGTTTACATACTTGCTCTTCAATCAAGTATGTTTTTTAAGGAGGGGGGGGGGGGAGTTACAGTTTCCGCGAGATCCATGGGAATGCGCTGCCGTCGCTCCGTTGTTTCCCAACGGGCGTCGGGCGCTTCTTCCCATGTTTTCGAAAGGCTGAGTTTGGCGAAGGATGGGTGATCCAAAGTTTATTCGTTCATTCGTTTATTCATTTATTCTTTCATTCATTCATTCGTTAATTCATTTATTCGTTCATTTGTTTATTCGTTCATTCGTTTATTCATTTATTTATAGAGTGTAGTTTCCAGACGATAACTCCCTTTAAAAACGGTGTGAAAAATTCCTTTCAACGCAGAAAAATCCGTCTTGGCACGTGTCCACTTTTTCCACCACGTTTTTGACCTTTCTGAACAACTTAGGTTTCGAATCTGTTTGTGTGTGTCTAGTGTCAATGCACATAATTTCTAAAGTGTTCATCCGATTTTGATGATATTTTCGCGGAACCTGCGGGCTAGGCTGTTGGTATGCTGTGTCCCTTATTTGCTTCATAACTCACAAATCTATAGGTAGGTACTTTACTATGCGCATGATCAAACGTAAATTCCATCAAACATAATTTTCCCAAGTTCTAGTAGTCTAAGCTTGCTCAAATTTCTAGGGCAGATAGTAAAAGCTGAGCGAATCATCTCATATCAATTTCATTACGATCGTACCGTTAGTATCCGATTCGCATGTGCAAAAGTTAAAGCCTTGCAAGAGTCATAACTTCTACAGTTTCGATTCGATTTTGATTAAATATTCTAGAAATGTGCGCGTTAGGCTGGGGATGATTCTCTATGAATTTCATTACTTAGAAATTGATAGTTTTTACGGCGCAAGCTCAAATGTAAAATCCGTCAAGCGTTGTTTTCACATAGCCTATTTGTCATATCTCGATCAAATTTGAAGGATAGTCCTTTAACGACGATGTAATTAGCTGCTGAGCAAGGGCGAACTTGAAACATTAGTTACTAGCACGACATTTATAGTTTTATCTTATCCGATAATTACTGGGACTGATTTCTGGGATGGTTCATATTTTCAGACTATTTTACAACGATCTACACATTCATGTAACGGATACGAGGAAGCTATATGCCACAATCAACCTGACCTACACTTTTTTTAAATTATTATCATCATTTGTAATGCCATTTATTAACATTATTACAAAATACAAAACAAGTGAAGTGTTTCATACTTCTATGAGGTGCTAATTTAACATTAAATTATAAATTTAAATATAATAAAGAGTCCTAGACACCCATAATTTACTTATTCCCATAATTAAGGAAATGAAAGGATTTCTCAAGTTCCAAGTTTCGTTTTCATAAGCCCAAAGAAGATGCTTTACCATGCGGCATCACCTCATAGAATCGGAACATGTTGTGTACCAAATCAAATATGATCGATGAATTTATTTATTTTTCCCGTCGGAAATCTCAATGGATTAGAGTTTAGACAGAAACACTCGACAGTAAGGAAGATCAATATCACAAAAAAGCCTTTCAAGAACCATCCGCTCTGATTGAGGATTAACTGCGATTTAATTTTCTACGTGAGATGGAACACAAGATTAACCTCGGATCGTGTCAGATTAATTTGTCAAAAAACGAGGAAAAAAATGAAACGTTAATGTCAGCCTGTCACTGCAATATTTTCACCAAAATATCAACACAGATTTCAATGCGTAATTACCACTAAACGTACTAATTTACACCAAGTCCCCGCAAACTTACCTTACAAATTGTGATGCAAATTAACCCGTAAATATATAATCCCGAAGAATTTTCATTAAACCGCATCTATTTTTAGGACGTTCCTTAGAAGCAAGGTCTGAAAGGAAAGGCTTTGTCCATGAAAGGGGCGCCGCATTAGAATTGATCTAGCAGGGTATGCGATAACACACGCACGAGAGAAAAAATCGCGAAAATCGCGACAAATCTATTTGAAACCATTCCAAGACATGTTCTGTGAGAAATAAAACAATAAAATAATAATAAAAAGTAAAAAATAGATGTGATGTGTTCATTTTTTCTACCGTTTTCCATAATTTTTCGGTATTCTACCTGCACGGCTCGACCACACCCCCAGGGGCCCACTAATAACCCGCTTACTAATTTCTTGACCACTAGAGTAGTTTGGTCATGTCCTCATTACTTTTGATTAAATGGTTTCGAGTTTGCACATGCGCTGTTTTGTCTGCACATCCGAATCTAACGAAATTAACTTCTGGAATTTTATCAACTTTGGGCCATTTCGGATCAAGGAATCGTGAACTACTTTTATGGGTTTGTAATTTTACACATTTGTGCAATCGCAGTAACAACTGCTGCTGATCGCTTACTAATTTGGAATTGATATGTAGAAATTAGAAGAATATCGACTGAACCGTTGACCCCAAATCGGATACTTCCAGCCTCATTCGTGATTTTCGCCTTGTGATTTCTAACTGAGAACCTAGAGAGAGAAGCTCAAGGAAAGAACATTACTGTAATGAACACCAAGGAAAAGGTGGTGAGGGGTAGAGAGGGGGGCAAGTAATCTCGCTGAAGAGCCTCAAACTGCCTTGAAAAAGGGAGGCGGAAAGGGCGGAAATGGGGTTGAAAACAGGGGGTTGAAGGGCGAAGGGAGTTGAAAATAGAGGAGCAGGGGATGTTGTTCATCTCCTAATTGTCTTTAAGAAACAGAGCCCCGTCCCGCCTAACCCTCATCTTCCCGTCAGTGTAGCCCTCTAAAGAAGAAGAGGAAGAGCGGCAAGATGGCGCGTATGCTCCATAATACATGAGCTTAGGCCGCCATTATCCCCCTTCAAGCTTCATACAAGTCAAATGTTCCCTTTTACCGCCCCTTCACCCATATTTTTTCTTCTTAGTGGAGTTGAAAATCCTCTTTCGCGATTTACAATGAATCCGGGGATGATTATTATGTTTCTGTTGTTTCCAGATGATCGTATTTCACGAAAAAGGATAAGGGTAAAAGATTCAATCCCCTTATAGCGTTTGTACGTTTTTGCGTATAAACGAAATTTCGGGTAGGAACGAGGTATATTTTATCATGCTTATAGGCCTAATCTTTCTTGAACGTTCTGAAAAGAACCATTGAATTGACCTGTACCTAGATTTTTTCCTACCAAAGGCGCATAACAGAGATACTTGAGTTTCAGGATTTTACTCACGAAGCATTTGGGATGGGGCATCAAGTTGACTTAATCTTAACGGACTTCAAAAATGCATCTGACCGCCTTCCTCACCAAGTTATTTTGTCATAGGCGTCTTCTTTGAGTATTTTTGGAAGTCTACTACTAATGGTTGGCAAGTTATTTGACCGATCGTACAATGATGTGAGGCTGGGATGCGTTACCATCAGCCAACTCCCACATAGGCTCCCATCTTGGGCCACTACTTTTCTTGCTTGTGATCAGTGATGTAACCAATGCCCTTGGAGGTACACAATACCTCTTGTTTGCTGGTGGTCTGAAAATATTCCACAGGATCAAAATTCTCTCGTACAGCATAATAATCTTGCTGAATTGCACTGAGCTTTGCTTCAATGGTGTCCTTCCAACGGTGTTACCCTCAATCTTATAAAATATTCCGCTGTCTTATTTATTTTTACCAATTACAAGCACCACATCTCCAGGGTTATACAATGGGCGCGGAAAGCCTTAAGTGGGTCAAGTCACTGCAGGGTTTGGGTATTATTCATGACACCAGCTCACTTTTTGGTCTATTATTTTCAATAATAAACCTTTGTAATCGACCAAGACAAAAAATTTTCAACACCCCTTGAAAATTTTTGGTTTAAGTTTCAAGATGCGTAGAATCCAAAAATAGAATTTAAAAAAAGTCAGGCCGTCCGCCGTCCTCGGCTTTTCTCCGAAAATACTAAACCAAACTATATGAAACTTGTATTAAAAATCACATTCGGGGTGTAGATGGTACTAGAAGCTCGGCATCAAGGTACTTTTCAGTTATCCCCCCCCCCCCCCCCCCCCCAATGTTTCACGACTTTCGCGACTGTTTCACGCCCGCCCGATGTTTCTAGGCATTCCTTCTTTCTTAGATTACATATTTACGTAGAATTGGTGACAATTTCAAGCTGTGGGAAGAAATTATATTAATAAAAAAACGCTGCAAATTATTACACAAAGGTTTATTATTTCTGTATCATACAGACCTTCTACGTAGAAAACTGACCGTAATTATTTAGCCTCACTTATAGTATATTTACTATCGAAACTCGGGGCTTCGCGCTTCCAATATTTGGTTCACTCGTTCACTGCATTACAGCTCCAGGACCCCATAATTTTACGCTTTATCCCTTCCCTCTCCCCTCCCCTCCCTTCCCTCTTGCTCCCTCCGCCTCCCCCACACTCCCTCGCCCTCCCTTCCCTCTCACTCCCTTTCCCCTCCCTTCCCACTCCCCTCCCCTCCCTTCCATCTCTTCCCTCCGCCTACCCCTCACTCCCTCACCCTCCCTTCCCTCTCACTCCCTCCGCCTCGCCCTCCCTCTCACTCTTTCCCGCCCACCCTCTCCCACCCACCAGGACACAGAGAATCACAGAAAAAGATACTTTTTCGCCCGTTTTTGGCCCATAGCATCTATGCGAGTAAAGCGATCGGAATGGTTAAACGTTAGGACCAACTAGACCCCAAATGGAGTCTATGTGCGAAAGAACGGGTTTTTTAAGTAAATTCGTAGGCCTTTTATGGCCCGGACGGCGAACGGCGGACGGACATTTCAAATTTGGATTCTACGCACCTTGAAGCGTAAAGTGACCAAGTTTGAGGGGGTGTTATAAAAATTTTTTGCTATACGATCACATAGGCTTACTATTGGAAATAATAAACCAAAAAAGAAGGAAAAAAGAATCACCGTGTTTTCAGAAGTTGCCGATGTCGGTGAGGATTTGTTGAAACAAGTTGGCATGGTTGTGGTTTGATTGCTTCCACATGATTTCGCACAGATAGGTATCGAGTAACGAACTAACTGTTCCGCATTGGCTTTGTCTTATCGCCTGACCTTTGTGAAGAGATTAGTTAGTAAACCAACCGGTTCATCGGGAAGACATTGGACCCAAGCAAGCGCGCAGCGCCCATGGTCAATGACGTTACCCTCTTGTTTTTCCAAGAATTCACCAATGCCTCTTTACTCTGAGCGAACATTAATTAAAATGTGAAAAGGGATCATTACCTATGCCTAGAAACATCGGGCTGGCGTGAAACAGTCGCAAAAGTCGTGAAACAGATTGGGGGGGGGGGGGGGGGGGGTATAACGGAAAAGTACCGGCATCAATTTTTATCAACCCTAAAGGGTTTTATTAAAGGGCTAAACATTCAAAAATCGGGATTTCGAAAACTTTCTAGGGAACAGTAATGATTTTTTGCGTGTCAATGATAATTTTAATCCCAAAGAATCGATTAAAACCACCCGCAACGCTGTACGTTGATCCGTTCGCTTTCCCTAAGGGCTTGAACATCGAGAAAAAAACCTTCGAATTTCTAAGCGCGAGAAGATAAAGAGAAATCAATGTCTCAAAACTGATTTCAATGAAGAAATTTACGAAAATTTTTATTTCAAATTTTTTGGAACCATTGCATTATTTTCATTTTTTACGAAAAGTCACTAAAAACCTTATTTCTGAGTGAAATGTTATTGTAGTAGTTCTTTGGAAACCAAAAACTATAGCAATAATAATATTACGGATCCACCATTCGAACTCGCAGGTATCTGCACGCTTGAAAAGGCGCACCAGACGAGAAAGGAATTTTTCGATCCATGGACGACCCTCATTGTAAACACTGACGGCTAATACCAGAGAGAAGAAAAAACCGCAACAACTGTCGCTTTCCTCCCCCTGGCAGGGCGACCCTCTTTATAACTCTGAGACCCGTAAACACAAGTTGCTAATCAGCACAGTTATTGACAAGTTCAAAATCGATCGTGGACCGATCTTGGATCGACGTGGCTTTTTCAAATTAAACTCATCCTTTTACAAAATAAATTAGTTCTTCATAATGAGGGTCCGAATCTTAAAGGCAACCAGACTAAATTATATATGCAGACTAGAATAACAATTGATTGCATTGGTTTGCATAGTTAATAAAGATTTAATAGAAGAAATATACAACGTTTACAAGGAATTGATGCCGTACTTTTGGGTTACTTGTAACATGTGGGTTACTTGTAACACATGGGGGCGTGTCCACATTCGTTATGGTGGCAGCATTGGGGAGCATGATATCAGATTCCTTATCAGCCCTATTTTTTCTGTGGCGTTTTTGGAAGGTCATCCATCGTTCAACAAGTGTGTGGGAAGTTCTCCTGATTTTTAATATTTTTTTTGAATTGATGACTGAAAATGGGCAGTTTCCAACTCCGAAATTCTAAGGTCTGTGGTGCCCAAATGGTTGGAGTGAACGAAGTGAGGTTTTTATGGTGTGTGCTTGCACTCACTAGCTAGTAATTCCAAGTCAGATCGCACTTTCAAGTCAAATCATTGATTTTTAAAACAAATCCAAAACTGTGTTCTTTGTTTTGAGGGTTACTTGTAACATGTAGTTGTGATGTTGCAAGTTACCTCCAAATTGTATCCCTCGATTTTTATGGACACTTTGTTGTTTCAAGCCACCCTATGTGGAGTATTGTGATTATCTTCCTTGTACATTCTCTAATTTTTTGTGTGTCATCCTTTTTTTAAAAACTTAAAAATTGTTACAAGTAAGGGAGAGCTAAGATAACATGATTTTTCGCATTTTTTCAGTCGTGTTACAAGTAACCCAAATCGTTGGGTAACTTGTAACAAGCCCTTTTTTTTTAAAAAAAAGTATTTACTAATGAAGGAAATATTTTTCTTTAATGGTATTCTGTTCTCTAGGCAGCCTTCGACCTTTTAAGCCCAAATCCCGAATTTTACGAGCTGGATTACTCCAGGGAGAGCTTCTGAAATTTTACAAGTGTTACAAGTAACCCAAAAGAACGGTGCAAGAAATTTGCAAAAAGTTCGCAAGAAATGCATACAAAGTCATGTACAAGGTTTTTAGAGTTTATTTTATTTATTTTTTTATTTTTCCCCCCTCTCTTAATAAAGTGGCTGCCCTGACGTTGCCCTAGATATGAGGAATAACATACGTGCATTACAAAGTTGGAACAGTTACTTGTGTCTTGAATAGAAACCGCATTCCTTCCACCACCGTTTTCCAGAGTCCCAGACGCCGCACAGTGTGAGATTTCCGCATTCTAGGAGGAAAAAATTGGTAAAAATCGCCGGAGTGTCAATTTTTGGTGTTTATTGGCTTGACATCGTCAGAGAAAGAGGTAAATGACACTTTTAGTGAAGTTGGCGTGAGGTTTGGTAGATACCTATATCACTGTTTAATGTGGTTTCAGGTCTTAAAACTGAAAGAAATTCGCTCAGAACCAGGGGGAAAAAAATTGATATGTTTGGTAGGGTTTTTAATTCAAAACATTACTTATAGGTTTGATTTCTCATTTGTTTGTGAGATGGTAACAAAAGGAGAAGGTACTTTTTCAAAATAATTATTAGTATAAAATTAATCGAAATCAATTGATAGAGATTCACGTTCTTTTCCGGCAGATATTCTGAGTTTCTAAAGTTCTGTTCCTCGTTCTGGAGAAGCAAAACACATTTCCTGTAGTAGTTTGGCAGAATCCCTCTTTCCCGAAAGATTTAATTGCATACTCATGGCAGCTGTAATTTCGTCATGAGTAGTTTTATTTACCAAGCTCCTAGCCCTTCGCCTTCTTGTTCTTTCGTTGCATTCTGAAAAGCCTTTTAGAGGCCTCCCCACATGTTTAGATGACGATGGTACTTGATCTTCGAAGAGAGCCTCTGCATGTGATTCTGGGATAGATAGTTCAAAGCCTCCCTCCAGCCAAGAAGCGTTGTTGGGGAGAAATCGACCATGCATGCAATGAGCATTGTCCCACCGTGTCTCGAATTTTGTCACCAGGCACCTCACTGAATTCTTAATTGCCTCCATTTTGTCGGTAGATAGTTTCTCAGGATTAGTTTTCACTAAAACTGCTACACGTACATTTTTGAACCTGGATGTCGAGGCACTATCAAACCAAATTTGATAGAGGTCTAGTTTCTTGAATGTCTGGGTCATTCTGGAAAAAATTACATTTTTGATGATATAACCAAAAGGGGCAAAAACGGGCGAACTATTTCTTTTGTTTCTTCTTATATAGCTGTTCTAGATCGGTCCTAATTTTTAAACTGCACGGAATAATGCGGAATACTGTACTAAATCTCAACTTGAATACTCTCAAAGTTGAAAAAAAAAAAAGTGTTTCAGCTAGTATAAATAACAAGGAATGTAAAATGCTTATATTACGGAATATTTCGAAAGTGAATAAGTGTATACTTACTTGATAACTTGTATGAAGAGCGGAAAACAAAATAATTATCACAACTTCACTTGAACTCATTTGGATCCCGACTGAATAGGAACGAAGAAAACGCCTTGTCTCCGACAATTTTATCTGTTTGTTGTGCGTCATGTTTCGACACGTCTCACGCGTTCCAGAAAGGTCCGAAAAATCTAATCTAACCTTATCGTTTTCATGACCTCTGATTACCCCCCCTCAGCATACATCAAATATCATCAATCAAGAATGACTTTCATTTTTTCCTATTTTGTCCTCCTAGATTGCAAAATTCTCACACTGTGCGCCGCCGCTATTAAGCTGGATTCATATGGAGCGGAACGAGCGTGGAAAGCGGAAGGTCGGAAGGACGGAAAAACTAGTAGGGGGGGCGGCGGAGTTGGGAGGAGTGTTCACATTAAGCAGTGTCCGTGGTGAACTGAATCATAACCTTCCTACTGAAAGCCTCTCTGATCTGAAACCTCTACTTGCGGTTATCAACATACCTGTCCACTGTGCATGCACGGAGCTCGACGGAACGCGGAAACAGTATGAAAATTTCTACCGCCGACCGCTGTCCGCCCCTTCCGATAACAAGTCGGCCACTCTCCTCAACTGTTGTCCCAACAGCTAGTCAGATTGCGTTCCGTCCATCCGTTTTCCACTTTCCGCGCTCTTACCACTCCATGTGAATCCAGCTTTACCTTCAAGATTTGCTCCCTTTTTAAGAAGGGCCGATTCATTTCGTAAAAGGATAAATTCATTTTGAAAAGGGACGAATTCATTTTGAAAAAGGAAGAATTCATTTTGTAAAAAGACGGATTCAATTTGAAAAACCTATATATTACACAATCGGCAATCAGTGGATTCACGTTTGCGCATGAGCCAAAGGTGCAAAACACTAAATTTTGAAGAGAAAATAGCTTGAGATACCTACCGTACGAGCCAACCAAAGTGACTCCTCTAATTGTCTTAGGAATTGCTTCGTGGTGGGGTAGCAATCGTAATAGATGCGGATACTATTTATGAGCATTCGTACCGTCTATGAAAATTGAACCGAAATCGGAAAAGGGCTGACATACAGATAGTCGAATAACCTAAGTTTAGGGAGCTTTGAACAGCTAAACGAGGTTACCAATTTTAAAGAATTAATAATTCGTGGGATACAAATTGAAACTCATCGATAAGTCCAAGGTTTGCAAACTACAATATGTAAACGGGGAGAGAGCGCACAGTGTTGGGTAGGCAATTCCAGAGTTTCGACCCCGCCACCCTAAGCGACCCATCCATTGCCTTGGAGCAATGATAAGGGATCAGTGCTGTCATCCTTTGATTTGATGTTCCAATGGTTACAGTAACTCTCAATTCAAGGGTATCTTCACCAAAACTTCCTTCCACTGTCCTACAAACTAAAGATACCATATATTTTGGGTGTCGTATAAGGGTGTCATATCATGATGAAATCGCTTTGTAATTGGAAAGCTGACTTGGAATTTTATCGCTTAATGTCTACACATGCTTTTACAAATTAGGTATTCCTAAGGTATAATAAAATGTCTTTAAACTTAATGAAGTGAACACCCAATAGTTACGGGACATGTTAAAGCCATGTTATTATTCTCTAATTTAATTTTTAAAGTAGTAATAAAATATAGACTGGAGTTGGAAAGGTAAAGTTTCAAGTCTAATTGGCAGCCGCGACAGTTAAGGTCAATACAGGGACGTCTAATTGGTGCCACTCTTCATAATCTAACAATACTTTCAAAATTATACTTGCGTTTATATTTAAAACTTTTCGGGGAGGATTTGAAATTTTAGATACACTATAAACTCCCCCTTTGGTCGTGTAAACAGTATGTGAAGTATTTAATTATATTTTTTAGCCTTAAAAGCGTCTGCCAAGTAGGGTGGGTAGTATAGCTTTCTCACATATTGTAAAATGGACGTAAAGAATTAGATGAAGAACAAAGAGCGATTGATGAAAATGATTGAATGCAAAATATAACAGTTTCAAATATAGGTAATTACATCACTGCGAATTAGGGCTATAATTCATGTTTGCATGTGCGGAAATCGTCTAAACATTAAACCACATAATAATAATTGAAAAGTTTATCAAAATCGATTCATTATTTTTGGAGAGTCATCCAATATTGGTTTTGCGTATGCGCAATAGTTAACTACTATTCAAGAAAATGCGATAAAATACAAAGGGTATCGTTCTTAATCCAACAACCTCTCTAATTTGAACGAAATCGGACCAATAGATGATAAGAAATCGACTTTATAAGAAATGAACGTTTACGCATTCTCACAGACTAATGTTAATCCTACAGCAATGAAATTTGAAGGGGACAGTCTAGGACCTAACCTCACAATCCCTGAAAATTTCACGAAAATCGGTCCTTTACTCTCGTAGTTTTGGCGGAGTAAATCCATTTTAGTTTGGCGCAACGCTATAGTTATTACTCCACCAAACGCGATATAATTGTCTTTTGCGCATGCGTACAAGCTACTTTTGAGTGTTTACTGCTGAGTTTCGAATTAGGTGACTCAGTAAAGTTTTCCCACTTTGTGGCAATAACCCATTTCTTCAAAACTTCAGGATCCTTTGGAAAGATAAAAAACCATATTTGATGTAAGTAAATTATTTTAAAACTAATATAAAACATCGTAACTCATCGATTTAACATTGTAACTCTTTATTTTTCGAGGAAATAGAGGTTTTTTCATTAACTTCCGTTTTAATATAAGACACTGTAATTTGTACCAACTATAAAAGGCTCTACCATAAACATTTACAATAAAACCCAGTAGATTAATAACAACTAACGTTAAAATTATTCTTAGTGTTTCAGTGGACTTAATTTATGAAAAATGAAAATTTTGCAATAGGCCCAAAGTACGGTGTCATAATTTTTAACTCTCCTGTAAAACGATATTCCATTGTCCTTTTTGTATCGGGGAGTGCAACAATTATAGGTAGCACAAGAATTAATCTTGACCAATTATCACACCTGGTCATAATTAGAAGAAAAAACCGTCTGGGAAGTTGGGTGTGGCACATAGCTTCCTCGTTTGTAAACCTATCATCTTCTTCCAACTATCATCCAAATTCAAGCGAACTCGAACGACTAGAGAGTGAAAAGATGGAACATAATGAAATTTATGTTTGCGCATGCGCAGAGTGAAGTATTGATTTGGCAACAATGAAACTGAAAGGGGACCATCTCCAACCTAACCTGTGGAAATTAAGATCACAAGTATTTCATATTGGCGCATGCGCAGTAGCTATTAATGATAAAATCATGTTGAAATTGATATGGGATGATTAAATAGTCTTCCCCCAACCATCATTCAAATTTGAGCGAGATCGGACGACTAGAGCGTGAGAAAATACAGCGTAATGGAATTTTCGTTTGCGCATGCGCAGAGTGTATTGATTTTGTAACAATGAAACTGATAGGGGACCGTCTACACCCTAGCCCGCACATGCCCTAAAAATTTCAACCAGATCGGATAAAAACTGTGGAAAATAAGCTTGTTACAAGGATTTCATATTGGTACATGCGCAGTAGGTAGTTATTAATGATACAATCATGTTGAAATTAATATAAGGTGATCAAATTGTCATCCCCCAACTATTATCCGATTACTTGAAGATCCACGAGATCGAACGACAAGAGCGTGAGAAAATGATGCTTGGTAGAACTTACGTTTGCGCATGCGCAGAGTGCGGTATTGAGTCAAGTTTTATTTAATTTTGCTGATAGCACGTACATACATACTAGCGTGTATTTAGTTATAAGCCGATTCTACATCCAGTCATAGCTGTATTATTTTATTTTTGGGTTTTTAGCATGAATATGCTTTAGCCGTGACCTAACTACCGAAAAATGTCCCACGAGAGTGCAACGAAAGTAGCGCCAATAATTGTGATGATTTCCGCTTACAACCGAGTCGTTGCTAGGGATATGATACTTCGTCGTTTTTCAACCCACAAAATTCGTTGACCATTCGTTCGAAAGCTCTCGATTTATCCAACCATACTATATTAACTACTGCGAAGTGCGTGGCCAACAAGCTGAGTTATGAGCATGGTTATATGAATAATTGTTTACACACAGGTGATCATTCTCAATTATTGATATTGTGAACATGATTGCAACCGCTTGTTAATTTCTGATGATTTCATTGAGCTGGTGTTTCGATTATGTGATTCATAGCAGGTGATCCGAATATTGCGAGAACGGTTAGATTTGTGAAGCGGTGGTTAAATTATTTTAATAGGTAATTTCTACACTTTACACTATAGGAAGCTGTAATTTCGTATGTAGCCTCTTTAGCCTCTTTCTATAAAGTGAATGTTTACTCGCGAGTTTCTATTAGGAGATCATCATCTCACAAGAGCTCAATGGTCGTGATCATTTCTATAATAAAGTGAGAGCGAGGAGCTAAAACATTTTTTTGTTTTGAATGATAAACAGAGTTCAGAGGCCGATGGGGGGTCGGGTTCAGAGAATCGACGAGGAGTGAGTCGTGTACGGCTAAAGCATATTCATGTTTTTTAATTTTAGCCGTCAGGCTCAAAGGAACTGTGGCTTTTTTGTCCGCTTTGAGGGCTGGACGGTGATCATAACTGTTCCCCTCATTTTTCCCCCTCCGATTTGCCAGTGGAGTCCATGATGGTACTCCGTTTAGTAACGGATGGCACCATGGCTCCCCTTAGAATCATGCCACTTGAAGTGTCTCTAGATACCTTGTTCAATGACCCATCTGCTTGAGGTGCGGCTTAAACCACTAAATTTAAAAAAACCGTAAGTAATGATGTGCTGCGTATTTCATTTTAATTTCATATTTTTACATTGTCTCAATGTTATTAATAAAACCACACTGCTGTTTGGTTAATTAAGCTCGCCTGTTATATAAAATAACTAAAGCGGCGAACGGGTAAAAGCAGTTGATATATTCATAGTCTGATTATGAGTCTATTAGGTTTTTCAATTAGTCTCTGAGCTAAAGAGGACCTAGACAGGTGGCGGCGACAGACTGGTTTCGCGGCTAATGACCCCACTAGACTCATTGTTGACAACATCCAACGCCACCCTCCAACCCCAAGCTCTCATCCCCTAACGCTGTTTGACATTGGAGATATTTTATCGCCTGTTTAGCACTTAACCCCCCAAAACCTTCCCCCTTTCCCCAAGTGCTAAACAGTTTGATTCATCGAATTTCGCGCCAAGGGGGGTGTGGGGGTTTTTCTCCGATTGATTCCCCAGACCTCAGCGTTCTGACTAATTTTCCTTCCATCTGTCACCCTTCCACAATAGTCGGTCGTGAGAGGGGGACGCCCTCGACGAAGACCCCTTAAGCCGTTGTTTATTTTATTGCTCAAGAACAACGTGCCGTATAAGCCCTCGGGATGAAATTCAATGAAACTACCCCTCTCCACCTCCCCCCTTGTTATCTGTTATAATAGTATACTGTTATAACAGTTTAACAGCCCCATCAGCGACCATTTGTCTGCAAGGTCCCCAACTGGCCCCAAATTAGAGGGTAATTTGAATTATTGATTTATGAAGGATGATACCTACTATATGTATGACCGAGGGGGACTACCAACAATAGAACTAGGCGACAGTTGTTGTGGGTCCACGCTTTTTTCCTCTCTTTTTTATGTGTTAGTGTGTAATGTGTGTGGATTCACAGATTAAAGGCGATAAATAAATGACGACTGATCCGATTTCCAGGCGATTCGCGCCAGACGGTTCTAAATTGACCGGCATTCTTTGAGACGGAAAATTGCAATTACGGCGATATCAGAGAAATCATTGAATAAAATAGAGTGTTTCTAAACGATTAGGCAGTTTCAATAGTTTCCAACTACGTAGAGTGACCAAAAGTGGTAGCTAAAACGATAAGATCAATTTGATGAATTATAGAATCTTAAAATAGGTAACTTTAACATCTTGAAACCTCTTAATACGCTCATCCAAGCCCACACAATTGTAGGTCCATCCATGAATTCTATTCTTACACACAATAGTGCAAAACAGCCTTTTTGAGGGACATTGCTTAAAAACGAAAAAAAAAAAGTCTGCCAAGTTGGGTGTGGCACATAGCTTTCTCGTTTACCTATCATGAATGTATAGATCATTGAAAAGTTTTAAATGATCTTGAAAAATTCCATAGCGGAAAAAAATAAATCAAGAAGTAGCGTGAAATGTCATAATTGGTCAATTAAGAAACGAAAAAATGATACTCAATGTAATTTACGTTTGTGCAAGCACAGAATGAACTGATGAGTTGAAAACAATAAAATAGGTAAGGGACGATCTACAATCTAAACAGCGCATTCGCTGACTATTTTATCAAAATTGGAATAAAACTGTGAAAATTAAGGTCATCACATTGGCGCATGCGCAGTAACTATTAATAATACAATCGTGTTGAAATTGATATGAGGTAATCAAGTCATCTACTTCCAACAATCATCCAAATTTAAGCAAAATGGAACGACTAGAATGTGAAACAATGGAGCATAATGGAATTTACGTTTACGCATGTGCAGAATGAAGTATTGATTTGGCAACAATGAAAATCATAGGGAGCCATGTACAACTTAACCTGCGCATTTTCTGATAATTCCATCGAAATCGGAAGAAAACAGTGGAAATTAAGGTCGTTACAAGGATTTCACATAGGCGCATGCGCAGTAGCTATTAATGATACAGTCATGTTGAAATTGATATGGGATGATCAAATCGTCATCCCCCAACTATCATCCAAATTTGAGCGAGATCGGACGATTAGGGCGTGAAAAAAAATGGAGCATAATGGAATTACGTTTGCGCATGCGCAGAATGAAGTATTGATTTGGCAACAATGAAACTGACAGAGGACCGTCTACCCCCTAGCCCGCACATCCTTCCCCTGGAAATTTCATCCAAATCGGATGAAAACTGTGGAAAATAAGCTTGTTACAAGGATTTGCGGACACACGACAGACACACACAGACAGACAGACACGGAACCAAAGTTGTTCAGAATGGTCTTAAACGTAAAATGCGAGTAGAAATTTTGATTTTAGAGACTAAAAATTTTTTTTCTCTCGAAAGTGAAAACAATGCTTCCATATGTTCGGGCCGCTTATATTCTGAATATATATAGACTGAAATATCTGGAGACGAAGTCTCTATTATTCAAACCATTTCCTTACCCCATTTTTTCCTAAGGATCACTAACAAAACTAGGTGAAATGGCAGTTCTGCGATTTAAGCGTCGAGTTTATTGTAGCCCAGAAGCTTCCAGGAATTTTTCGTATTTTTCAGCATAGTCTCATTTCTTGATGTGTACAGAAGTACTCTACGTTGAAAGAAGAATTTTTGGGTGTTTTGTAAGTCGGAGCCAGTTTAACTTGAAAAAAAAACACGCTGTTTTCGAGTGATAATCAGCTCGCAGCCCTCAACTTTCCTCGCATAACGGACCGAATTGGTGCATTCCTGACACATTCAATTAACAAAATCTGAAGGAATTTCCTGCGACCCCACCCAACAAACTCCTTTTACGAACAAGTTGCGGTAATTTTCAGCGCATTTTAGAATAACACTTGACGGCCTCAAAAAAGTTGAGTAAAAAGTTCTATGACAATGGGTCCGATACAGGTTCAAGGGGTTTTTGGGGTGCCTGATTCTATGTTTTGAACTAATAAAATCAGGGAAAAAATCGGAGTTTTTGGACTACCCAAAGTATTGGGTACTTCGAAAAACATTTTTCTATTTTTTGCCGAGTGGCGCCTCATTTTAATTTGAATATGAACGAGATCAGACGATTAGGCCGTAAATAAATTAAGCTTTTGATGGATTTTACATTCGTACCGACGCAGAGTGAAATATTGATTAGTGAGAAATGAAACTAACCGGGGACCATCTACAGCCTAACCCGCACATTCCCTCAAAATTCCATCAAAATTAAGCTACAACTGTATAAGTTATGCGTGTTGCAAGGAGTTGCAGAACGAACAGACCCATTAAAATACACACAACTCCAAAGTAGTTCATAATAGTCTAAAACGTAAAATGCGAATGGATATGTTGATTTTTGCGAGAAAAACGTTTCATCTTCAAAACAACGCACAGTGGATCAGAAACCCCTTTTTCCAGGCCAAAAATAAAAAAATCGAAAGTCTGGAAGGAGTAGTTTGATATCCCGAGCTGTTTAGAAGTTGTTGGAGAGTCACTAACACAGGTTCAAACTGATATGAAATGTTTTCTCGTTCAGCTACGCTCAGTGAATCTTGCGATTGTGCGCTGATGGGATATTTAGTTTGTTTATAGAAGTGGTTATTAGTGCAAATGAGGCTGTCCAGGCGAGCTCGTTATTTTTTTTCTTGAAGTCGTCATCATGGGCAATGTTTCGCAAGGTTGATTGAATTGTTGTGTGTTTTAATGAATCAATTAGAAATATTACAATTTTACTATGCTCATTTTTGACTTCGAAAAGCAATTACTTGCGGGGTCCACGGGGGACCGCGACGAATCTTATGTCTCATGGTTCTCAAGTATGTGTAGAATGAGATTTAATAACAATTGGCTGCTACTAATTGCTACCCAGAGGATCATTAAATATCTCGAGATTCCTAAGGCACAATTTTAAGAAAAAAAAAGCGATTCTAGGTGGACACAATGATTTTGTAGAAGTTGAAAAAGTTTTGAAAAGTTGTTGAGGAAGAAATTCTGCATTGAACCAGACCACCGCCAAATCTCTAACTTTTTTCCTCGATTTTTTGGCAATTTTTTAAAGTCCTTGTGTTCTATTCTAAGGAAATCCTCAACAAGTAAGTGGAAGGTCAGGAGAACGTCGAAAAATCCCCAAAAAGCGAAGAAACGAGTTTGAGAGCAGTCGGTGGTCTCGTTCGATGCAAAATTTCTTTCTCTACAACTTTTCTTTCATAAAAAAAATTTAGGTCTGTTCCAAAGGTCAAAAAGTGAGAAAAATTGTCAAAAATCTATTGCTTGGGTCGAAGAAGCTATTATAGGTATAGGGACATGGGGTATATTCGGAATCAGCTCAAAATTGTCTACAATAATAGCTAATTAAATAATTTTGTCCACTTAAAATCGGTTTCCGGCCACTGTACAACGCTTCTGCTACCCATAGGAAAATTCGAAGCGATAAAAAGTACAATTAAAACGGATTTTTGAGATTTTGTCAACCGATGTCGACGACGATTCTTCCCGGTAATATCGTCATTGTATCGAAAAGTAGTCTCAATCGATTCAACCTGTCGCAAATTATCGAAATCCAATCCAAACGCAGAGGCATTTCGTTGGACTCCGTTGAAGATATCGCTGCCACCTCGAGTCGGTTCGGCACTAAGGCCCATACAGAATATTCCAAATGTCTAAAGACTATCCTACCAAATTACAAGTTGATAGCTCCAAAACTGCGGCTTGCTGCGCTAAACAGAAATACAGAAAGACAGAAACACTTAAAGACAAATGCAGGCCGAATCAATTTAGAGTCTCACTTCGTACGTCTATCAACGTTGAGAAGGTAGTGTGAAGACTTGCACCAATATTTTCAGAGCACCACACCGCTTTCCGTTCAATCTTCGAAGTGTTGGGAAAGTTAAAATCGGGTTCGAAAGAGAAAGAACGAGTTTCAAAGCCATCAGGATATACCCGAGAGATGGAAGAAATGTTGGGATCGCATCGACCTAACCCATCCCCTTGCCAACCCCTCTGCATCACCCTTTTACCCTACAAGCCCGCCGGCCGGTTCCCTAATTGACCCTCCCTTCTGCAAATTGACTTCCCCCTCCACCCCTATCTTTTTCCAAATTGACCTCTCCCTTTCGGCGGAGTGTTGCGGTCGAGTTGATTACTGAAAGAGGGGGTTTGACTGAAGGGCATGCGCTAAAGTTCCCTCATCTTCTCTCTTCCCTTCGTTTTGTCTCTTCGAAATTTTTCCTCTTTCCGTATTACCGCAACGATCACGGGGCTTTCTTTAGTTCAGGGGTCCCTGGTGCCCAACTAAAACGTCTACCAAGTTGGATGGGCTGAATAGCTAAAACAAAGATGCAAGGAACATATTTAGAAGTTCCTTCTCTAGAAGCCTATAGGATGTTTTTCAGTGCAGAGTTGTACAGTGAGACCAGGGTTTTTCAGGTAAAAAAAGTTCCAGTCATGCAGCATGATTGTATGAGCAAATTCTCGTAAATTATAGAATTATATTACTTTGTTTTGAAATTTGAGTACGATGAGTGCAGAGAAATAGTTAACTACCAATTTTATGGTCACAAAATTTGTCCTAAATGATATTCTACAATCAAAAAAAGATTTGTGAATTTTAGCTTTCTTAGGGAGTTTTTATAGATTTTTTAGCGAATATTGATGAAAATTGAGTAGACTTTTCTGCAAAGTTTTTCAAATAAATTTTTTAATGATCTAGTTCATCTTTGATAAACTTTTTTAAACTAAAATATTGTACATAAGAAAATAGTTCCCGCCATGCAGCATGATCGTAAGAGCGAATTTTCGTAACTTTTTGTACTATATTATGTTACATTGTATTGAAAATTAAGGACTTTGAGGGAAAAGAAATAGTTACCTACCAATTGTATGGCAAAAAACTCGTTCTAAACAATATTTTGCGATTCAAAAAGAGATTTTGGATTTCTAACGTTTTTGGAGTTTATATAAATTTAGATTTTTTTAGCACATTTTAATGGAATATAGGTTCATTTCTCAGCATAATTTTGCACATACATTTTTTAATGTTCTATTTTAAAGTTAGTAAACTTTATTTGAGCAATATTCTGCTAAAAAATATAAATTTAACGATTTTAACCGTTTTTGGCTATTTTTAGTGATTTTTCAGCACTTTTTCTGAAATTTGACCATTTAGCGCAAAAAATGCTGGCCAACGAACTCATCCTTTCGTTTAAAAAGCTGGATGACGATCATCCCATATCAATTTCAACATGATTGTATCATTAATAGCTTCTGCGCATGCGCCTATGTAAAATCCTTGTAACGACCTTAATTTCCACTGTTTTCATCCGATTTCGATGAAATCGTCAGAGAATGTGCGGGTTAGGTTGTAGATGGTCCCCTATCAGTTTCATTGTTGTCAAATCAATACTTCGCTCTGCGCATGCGCAAACGTTAAATCCATTATGCTCCATTTTTTCACGCCCTAGTATTCCGATCTCGCTGGGGGTGGATGATAGTAGGAAGAAGATGACTTGATTACCTCATATCGATTTCAACACGATTGTATCATTAATAGCTACTGCGCATGCGCCAATGTGAAATACTTGTAATGACCTTAATTACTACCACAGTTTACATCCGATTTTGATGAAACTGTCGGCGAAGGCGCGGTTTAGGTTATAGATGGTCCCTAGACTGACAAAAAAAACGAAAGTTCGGGGCTCAAAGCTCAGATGATTGCATCAGATGCGAGGAGCAACTCCTTAAAATTTCATTCCGAAACCGATAACCCCTTGAGGTCTCCTAAACGCGTTTTTTGATAATTAAATTTTCGATTTGAGAACACTAGACGCTTAGGACAAAAAGACAGTTAGGACATGAAAGATCCATGCGTCTGGACACTTTTTATATTCTATTCCTATATTTTCGGTGTCGCGGAACACAATGCCGTCATTATTGCAAGCGCAGAAGCTGTATTTCTTTTGATATTCAAGAAATCAGTCCAAATAAGTTATGAAAAAAAGGCATTTTTAGCCGTTTTTACCTAGTTCTGACTGGGAACAAAATTGTTTGCGGGTCTTTTTTGCTTCGGACCTTGTTTCCTGGCTTGTTCCGAATGTAACAAGACCAAGAGCCAATCTAGAGCTAGGTGTCAAAAATCGGTGAATAGAGTAGCTTTTTCTTGATGTTCAAAAAATCAGTTGACAAGCTCTTGGTTATTGACCGAAATACGAGTCCTACGCCTCCACTACTAGCACGTGATGTTCAACGAGCCCAAAAACATAAAATAATGGGATTAAAAGGGCTTCAGGGCGTTAAATTTTGATTTCGTTGCTACTGGTAAGGATAGAGCGGTTACCATTAAAAAAGCTAACCCGGTTCTTGAGCAGATATTTTCAGAAGGATAATATTATTATAGGACGAAATTGGTCTTGTTACATTCAGAACAAGCCAGGAAACAAGGTCTGAAGCAAAAAATACCCGCAAACAATTTTTTTCCCAGTCAAAACTAGGTAAAAACGGCTAAAAATGCCTTTTTTTCATAACTTATTTGGACTGATTTCTTGAATATCAAAAGAAATACAGCTTCTGCGCTTGCAATAATGACGGCATTGTGTTCCGCGACACCGAAAATATAGGAATAGAATATAAAACAGACGCATGGATCTTTCATGTCCTAACTGTCTTTTTGTCCTAAGCGTTTAGTGTTCTAAAATCGAAAATTCAATTATCAAAAAACGCGTTTAGGAGGCCTCAAGGGATTATCGGTTCGGAGGAAATTTTCAGGAGTTGTTACTCGCATCTGATGAAATCATCTGAGCTTTGAGCCCCTCAAAAATTCGAACTTTCGTTTTTTTCGTTGTCAGTCTAATGGTCTCGTACCTATTTCATTGTTTTCAACTCATCAGTTCATTCTGCGCTTGCACTAACGTAAATTATATTGTGAGCATAATTGTTTCGTTTCTTAAATGACCAATTATGACACTTCAGTCTACTTCTTGAATTACTCTTTTCCGCTATGGAATTTTTCAAAATAATTTAAAACTTTTCAATGATCTATACATTCCATGATAGGTGAACGAAGAAGCAATGTGCCACACCCATCTTGGCAGACGTTTTGTGTGTGTGTGTGTGTGTGGGTGGATGTGTGAGTGCGTGCGTATGGTATCCCCCCCCCCCCCCGCCCTACCCAACGCTGTAAGTACAATAAAATCTAACAGTTTAACAACAGTGTTGAAAAAAACTATTGCAATTCTGAATAAGATCGAGTGTGCCAATATGTGTTGTAACTTTCAAATAAAAATACAAACAAAGTTTCGTTTTATATAATATAAAATATACAAAGGATAATAATTTCATGTGAAATATTAGCAGATTTTCCAGAATTTGTACAGTTGGTCCTGTTTTCTAAATACCGAAACCTCTGGACTCAAATGGTGACTAAATTAAATTTCCTGAACATGTTTCCTTAATATGTCATCACGTGTAACGCAACCACATTTTCGAAATAGGTTGATCGATTTACGATAGCCTTTGTCGACTTATTGTTCATTATAATCTGTTTAAATTCCTGTCAGGTCGCACTTGGGAACGTCCAAGATGAATTACGAGCACCTCTCAATCGCCCCGCTGACGTGTTCGATATCCACTCGGATTCCGACGGATTTTGTGGAATTAAAAAACTTCGAATTGGGTTTTTCCATCAACATAAAATATTTATGAACTCTGTCGGTTAGTCTTTGTTGGAAAGTATTATTGTCATACTTAGGTACTCATCTTAATTCATGTCATCTTGTGTATGATTTGTGTAAACGTAAACTAGTCGATGGATTCAATTGCCTTAGCGTGGAACATGTTTTTGTATGGTCCCCCAGCTGAAAACGTCTCGGTACAAAACGCTCCAAATTATTACACAAAAGTATATTCACGAATCACTCCAGCCTGGACTTCTAGTACGAAAAAAATGTGTGAAATCGATCTGAATTAGCACATCAAGTTTAATCGAATCCTGCTTGCCAATGAGGCTTTGAAGTTCAAATGAATCCTTAAAAACTCATCGAAAGAAAAGTCATCAAAAATCTGAACTAGAGACCTTTTGACGAGTGTCCTCATTTAGTGGGGCACTATTCAAAACTGAATGGATTGAGAAAGTCCTCGAAAATATGAAATCAAACATTAGGTTATAATGTGGAAAGATAAAAATTATTTTCGATGAGTTTCCTGATACCTGTGGAAACTGATCGAAAACTGGTAACGTGAAAGTCATCGAACGAACCCTTCGAAGGGCCTCTTCTACCTGCATTGTACCGGGACCTGCGCTACTAAGAGCCAGTTTCACTAACGATAGTAGATTATTGTTTTACGGGACCAGAGTTTTGAACGTTGATTTAAAACAAACAGGTTTCACCAACGTAATCAATGGTTACAATGATATCAGTAAACATCGATTCACATCCTTGGTAACACGAGCTAATGCTCCACCAAGGTCCACACGGCTCGCGGCTATAGTGGCCAAACCCATGAAGTCAACCCCAAGGTACCGCTAGACCTCCAACACGGATCAGGCAGGGAATAGTGTCTGTCCTAAGACAAAGCACTCCTGATCCACCACCTTCACCTTATGCTGGCGGCCTGACGGGAACAAGGAGACTGACCCACACTTAGAAGGGTTGACCACTAAGCCACACCTGGCTAGCTGCTCGGCAAAGGCATTGAGGGCGATCTGCAAGCCCTCACGTATTTCAGCGAGTAGAATGACATCATCTGGCAGCTCACCCAAGGCTCTATACACGACCAGGTTGAAGAAAAGTGGCGACAGAGGATCCCCCTGGTGTACCCCACACCCAATGACAACCTCCCCTGACATCTCGCCTCGTGCCTCGAAGACCGTCACGCCTTCGTGGTACAGACAGGCATCATACTCAATTAGATGAACCGGGACCCCTATACCACGAGGGAAATAGGTCAGGGCAAAATGGCTTACAGTGTCAAAGGCCTTAGCGACGTCCAGAGCGGCAAGATGGAGCTGTCGTTTCTTGATACGGGCCAGCGAAATGACAATTTGGAGAACTGTTAGGTTCTCTGCTGTGCCATCTGCTAGCCAAAATGCTCTCTGGATGTCACCTATGGCTCCAGCCACTTGAAAGTGAGATGCCAGAATCTTTTGAAAGTGGTGGAAAACTACCAATGATATTGAAATTGGACGGTAGCCCTTACGCTTGAAGATGGTTCGGGCACGAGTCAACGCTTTGGGGGGGGCCTTTTCGATAGAAGTAACAGGTTGAGGATGAGCAGCGTGACACTTTTTGGGGCTTTATTCCAGCCTAGGGCAGAAATACCATCAGGTCCAGCAGACGTGTAGTTTTTGACACGGCACTTCTGTGCCTCGTCATGAAGCACTGGCGTGCACATAATGCTGCATAAGGAATCCCTGGTGTAAGCTGGGGGCACCACCGGCTGACCAGGGTTGTGGGTGGGAGCACTCACAAGTGGCTCCCAAATTTACACAAAACCCTGGAGAGGGGGTAAAACTTGTTCATCCCCAGTTCACTCCAGTACCTCCACAGCTACACGAGCCAGATCCTTCCTCCACAACTTCTGGTATTCCCGCCTCCTTGCTTGCTTGGCTGCTCTGCAACCTCCACGAGGCACCAACACAGGAGGATACCCCCCTTGACCTTGAAGTTGGTCATCAAATATCATCTAGATTATTTAGACCTATTGCATTAGGTACATTTGTAACTATACTTAGGAATGACAGATGGAGAGAAGGGGGGGGGGGTTGACGTAGTGTTTGGTGGGTCTGGATCGGTTGGGGCATTCTGGTCATTTACAGGCCAAAAGCATGGCGTTGATTGGCATTCAGCCATATAGTACCCCTATATGGCTCATTAGGGGAATGTGATGGCGTTGAGTGGCGAACAGTGTATAAAAAGTATGTTATGCAGTTATGTATAAAAAGTCCCTGATCAGCTTACAAAACGGATGGTAATAGGAAAGAAATGGATGGTATGGCACAGGAATAACGTAGATGGTGAAGGCGGGAGCTGTCATGGTGGGTGGGTCCGGGCGGTCAAGACATCCAAGTCTTTGATAAAACAAAAACACACATTTGTGAAATTTCGACACATATTTATCCTGATCAGATCAGTGAATTTAGATGAAACCAGTCATGCAGCATGACCCCATGAGCGAATTTTTGAAGAAATCTTCGACATTTCAGTCCCTTTGATCGTGTAGAGAAATTTAAGTTTATGAGTTTGATAGACAAACATGGAATCAAATTATTAAAAATAATTAGGAGGTACTCATACTTTATTATTATTAAACTAATCTTGTAGATTTAAAGACAAATGTAGGTAAATATTCATAGATTTCGATGTTCAATGTGGTCAGTATTGAAGGCAGTTGAAATCTTAACAGTATACTATCATAACATCATCAAATCTTGACATAAAATAAAATAACATACCGACGTCATATGAAAGAAACGTATTTCCACAGCCAATCGATGATGAGGCTTTATTTTACGAGTGATATAAAGTCAGTTGCATTCGAATCGAGTATCCCACAGCAAGAAATTGACAGACAAACTGTAAATAATCTCTGTTTCGAACAAATATTACCGATTTTTACAACTAGCGAACGGCATTATTTCGATTTTTGACTGATTTTTCAACTATGAAATTTTTGAAAACTTGATACATATTCTTATAGGAAATTTTACGCTGATTCCGAATATACCACATGTTAGTATGCTGAAAAAATTATTTCGCACAACAAATCGCAAAAAACAGGCTATTTTGAAATTTTTTACTACATTTTTGAAAATTTCAACCCGAAGATGTAATCCGATCATGCTGGCCAACGAACTTGAACTTTCGTTTTGTGTCCTTAACATTTTAAAATTTGTTTGAAGTTTCTAGCACTATTCTACGGACAGTTATCGTCTGGAATGACACATACATATATACATATATACATAACCTTAAAACTGGTTAACTGGTCGCTTCTAGAACATTTGAACCTACTGTACAAAGTTCATTTGTAACAAAAGTCCCGCTACGGCTTCAGTCAAGAAAACCAATGTGGTAATAGCGTTGAAGAGGAGAGCACTTAGCCAATTAGCACCCCCATATGGCTCTTAAGAGGGGTGCGAGGGGGTTGTGCGGGAACCAGAGAGAGGCGACCCAATGAATAAAAAGTCCCTGATTAGCTTACAAAACGGGTGGTAATAGGGAGGGAAGGGATGAGATGGTGTAGGAATGACGATGATGGTGAAGAGCGGGGGGGGGGGGTCTTAAAGCATCTCATTAGAGACGAGCCACAAAGGCCCGAGGCACAGGAAGGGTGGTAAGGGGTGAAGAAGGGGCAGCTCGAGGGATCAACAGATCGATACGACGGCCCTCGCAGGATTTTAACGCCTCAGCGTCCGGTGTTTGAATCCCACAGTGTGGCGCTAGGGTTAAAACGTAATTAAATTGAACGTAATTTTATTGGTGTATTATTTTCAATAGGTGTTTAAAAATGCGAAGAATTCAAAAAATAATGGATTGAACGTCTGCCAAATTGGGAGGCACATTGCTTTCTTGTATCCGTAACGTAAATGTGTAGAACATTGAAATGCTTTAAATAATTTAAAAAAAACCCAAAGACTCCACGCAAGCGTCAAAATAAGTCGACTGACTCGTTAACAGGTTCAATTTAAAACGATCAACTATTAAATTATGTAAAGGAGGAAAAAACGTCTGCCAAGTTAAGTGTGGCACATAGCTTCCTCGTTTACGTATCATGAATTTATAGATCTTTGAAAAGTTTTAAATGATCTTGAAAAATTCCGTAAAAGTACTCTTCCATAAGCGGAATCGGTCAATGAAGAAACGAAAAGAACGTTGCCGTTGGGGGTGTCTAGCCGCCAGTGGTTTGTGTTCATGATGGTACATTTATTGTAAAATGAAATCTGGGGGACACCCCCTGACCCCCGGATTGTTAATAATAGGATCAAGGATCAAACCAATGAAACACAGAATGTGTATTTCGGAGATTCCCGGAGGGCTGGTGGCATTCTGGTAAGTTCGGCCGAAGTTCATTCCGCGTTCTTGGAATCCAGCGCCTTGGATTGTAGATCTAGGTACGTGGCGTAGACACTTCCCGTCCCGGGGATATTAACGTTTTATAAGGTGGCAACCCTGTGTCCAATTGTGGTGTGAACTTACGAGTTCCAAAGACGAATAGAAGCATGGAGGCTCAGGTAAGTCGTTAAACAATCCAACTATCGGCTGTTTACTAATTTTCAATAAAATGGGAGCAGTAAGTTAAAAAATTCGTTAAGCATATGTTAGGCATGGACCTATGTTTCACAACTCAATGTCCACATATTGCAACGCATTATAATTCTCAGTACCTAACGAAATCTCCCTTCTTCCTTCGATGATTTTCCATGTAAGCCATTACTTTGGGCCAACGTGACCGACTGCTCTTCCCCTCCAAGGAAGGGTAGGGATGGTTCGGAAAACCTCTGGCCAGGCATTATCGTACAGGACGCCTTCGCGAAAGTTGTGTTTTGCAATTATACTTACAAATTCCGTTCAATTGTGTCTTTAATTAAAACACCCACTTCCTGATGAATTAGTCAAATAATCATAAAGATTACTGTCAATGAAATGGGAGCAGTACGTACCGGTCTTTCTTACCTACCGGCTTATTTATAATAATATTATAATTTATAATTTATAATTTATATTTATAATTAATATTATAAATTTATTTTAGTGTGAATTCGCAGATCGCTGCAGGTTTTGCCCAAACAAATTCCCTTATTTCGGGTCTGTCGGAGAAAGTTGGGGAATGTGTAGAAAATTACAAGTCCTTGTCAGCAAAGGTTGATGCCATTCACTCGGATCTGGAGGCCCTAAAAAGTGCGGACTTGGTCAATCGTATTGTGGATCTTGAATCCGGTGTATCTGGTCCAAATGCGGAAAATAGTGGCCCTGGGAATGTAAACCTTTCTCTTTCTGATTCTGTACTCGAAAATGCTTTCGCTGAGTTTGAGGATCGCCGTCGTCGGGCACCTAATGTTATGATATTTGGTTTCCCTGAGCCCACTGCGACAAGAGTGGTTGAGGCAATCGAAGAGGACCTTAGGAAACTTAAGGAGTCTATTGCCAAGATTTCCCCCGAGTTTAACGATCTAATCAGGCGTGTATCAAGAATGGGCCCACCATCCTCAGGTGTTTGTCGTGCATTGAAGGTGGTATTTGACTCTCCTACAAGTGCCACTAAATTTCTTGTTGCAAATCGCGCACTAAATCCGCCCGTTTTCTCTGCCTCGTCTGATAGAACACCGCGTGAGCGTGCTCACCTTAAGGCCTTGAGGGAGGAGCTTCGTGTGCGAAACGAAAACGGTGATCATTGTACTATTAAGTACAGAAATGGAGTACCAAAAATCGAACCCCTTAATAAGTCTTTCTCGAGGCCCTCCTACAATAAAAAAAACTGAAAGCAAAGCCCAATTTTCTAACAGCATATTACCAGAACATTAGGGGGTTGAATACTAAATTGAATATTTTACATCCACAATCTCCTCTCTTATCTTATGATATAATTTGTCTCACCGAAACATGGCTCTCGTCCGGATTTGATTCAACTGAACTTCGTCTCCCACATTATGTGATTTATCGCGCAGATCGTTCACCGTTAAATAATCGTTTGAAATGCCATGGTCCTGGGGGTGGAGTGCTGATTGCGGTATTGAACAAACATCGCTCATTGAGATGGGTCTCCTCTGATGAGGCTGAACAGGTCTTCGTGGTTCTTCCAGATCTAAAGCTTATTTTGGGTTGTATTTATCTGCCTGGCGACCAGCCTGAACGTGTCTTGGACTTTCATTTTTCTGAGCTGGATGCTGTGTCGGCTGCCTACCCGGATTTCGCTATTGCTCTCGTCGGTGACTACAATTTGCCGGGCATCGTTTGGGATTATACCGATGAGGTGGCGTTCGGCAGTCGTCTAACGACCAAGGCTAAGCTGGTTTTCGAAGCAATGATGCTGCATAACTTGCGACAGAAGAACCATTTCAGAAACCATGTTGGAAATACGCTGGATCTTCTTCTCGTCTCAGATGGTGATGGGACGTCTGTTCTTCCTGTGGACCCGATTTTCCCCTTGGATCCTGCCCACCCCGCCTTCATTTTTTTGCTGCGCTCGCTTGATGTTCACGACAGAATTTTCCCAAGTGCCCGATTTGCATTTAACTTCAAGAGTGAGAACTACGGGGCTATGAATGAATTTTTCGAGACAGTTGATTGGGGTGTGGTCAGGGTTGATTCGATTGGGGACGCTGTTGCCCAGTTTTACGCCATCTCTATCTCTATTATTAATAAGAATGAAACTCCGTCTGTCGCTCTGTCTGTCGCTCTGTCGTGTCTATGCACGGCCAAACGGCTGAGTGGGCCGGATCTACGAGTGGGGGGATCTTTTTGGGATTTTCCGATAGGGTGTATAAGCGAATTTAAAATTTTCTAATCCCACCCGAACCATGGGCCGTAGGGCGGGAGGGGGGTCGAAGTAAGAATTAATGTGCGCTTTTTGGACTTCCCCGCTTCCCCTACCCCTCTAAACGGCCGTTGACAATTCCGGAAAAATACGGGTTTCGTAGGTTTTCCTACGAGGAAGACGACGGCGCGATCGGATCGCGAAAAAAGTATCGGGAAATGCGTCAAAAAAATGCGAAGGTACGGACCCGTTTTCTCGAAAAGTCCGCCGAAAAACTTGGTTTTTTCCGATTAAAATATACCCCATAAAGGTACGTTTTTCGGAACGGTTTTCGCGGGCGAAATACAGCTTTGATCCCGCCGAATCTGAATCCGAAGTCGGATATCGAAAAAAGTGACGGAAAGTAGGTCAAATTGGGAGGGGAATTGCGAGGGAAGCGATTAAAATTGTGCCGTGGACGAGAGAAGGCTCAAGAATTGACGTGAAGGGTTCGATGTCACAACGTTGCGAGGCGAGCAGGTATACATAGACGGTACCTACCTTGCGAGCGAAGCGAGAGCCATTTCAAATAATAAATACGGACTTTGTCCTACACATATACAGGTATACCTTGCGAGCGAAGCAACATCCCCGATCAACAACATCTACGTGGTTCCAGGTAGTTTTATAAGATTTAATTTGTTTGTAAGAATTCCCAACTGAAAAAAACGTCTGCCAAGTTGGGTGGGCAGTATAACTTCCTCAAGCGAGCGAAGCGAGCAGCATCCCCTACAGAAGTTAAGCCTACCCTTAGAGATCTACCGTTTGCGAGCGAAGCGAGCAGCATCCCCTACAGAAGTTAAACCTACCCTTAGAGATCTACCGTTTGCGAGCGAACCGAGCAACATCCCCTAAATGCCATACTTTGCGAGCGAAGCGAGCAACATTTTCTACATGCCAGACTTTGCGAGCGAAGCGAGCAACATATCCTACATGCCAGACTTTGCGAGCGAAGCGAGCAATATTCCCTACATGCCACACGTTGCGAGCGAAGCGAGCAACTTAATGGGGGGTCCGGGGGGCTTGCGTGGAGGCGAGCGTAGCGAGCCGGAGCGGCTAGTTATTAATAAGAATGAAACTCCGTCTGTCGCTCTGTCTGTCGCTCTGTCGTGTCTATGCACGGCCAAACGGCTGAGTGGGCCGGATCTACGAGTGGGGGGATCTTTTTGGGATTTTCCGATAGGGTGTATAAGCGAATTTAAAATTTTCTAATCCCACCCGAACCATGGGCCGTAGGGCGGGAGGGGGGTCGAAGTAATAATTAATGTGCGCTTTTTGGACTTCCCCGCATCCTCTACCCCTCTAAACGGCCGTCGACAATTCCGGAAAAATAAAGGTTTCGTAGGTTTTTGAACGAGGAAGACGACGGCGCGATCGGATCGCGAAAAAAGTATCGGGAAATGCGTCAAAAAAATGCGAGAGTACGGACCCGTTTTCTCGAAAAGTCCGCCGAAAAACTTGGTTTTTTCCGATTAAAATATACCCCATAAAGGTACGTTTTTCGGAACGGTTTTCGCGGGCGAAATACAGCGTTGGGTCCGCCGAATCTGAATCCGAAATCGGATATCGAAAAAAGTGACGTGAAGTTTTTCGAAATGCGAGCAGAAGCGAGGCGAAACGATTAATAGCAGAAATTAATTTTGCCCCGGACGCGAGAAGGCTCTACGAAGACGTCAAGGGGTTCGAGTTGGGGTTGCGAGCAGGTACACGCACTTACGTCTTGAAGGGTATACAGGTATACCTTGCGAGCGAAGCGAGAGCCATGTCAACAGAATAAATTCGGATTTTTTCCTACAAATATACAGCAATACCTTGCGAGCGAAGCGAGCAACATCCCCGAATAAACTTTTTGTGGTTCCACGTAGTTTCATAAGATTTAATTTGTTTGTAAGAATTTCCAACAGAAAAAAACGTCTGCCAAGTTGGGTGGGCAGTATAACTTCCTCAAGCGAGCGAAGCGAGCAGCATCCCTTACAGAAGTTAAACCTACCCTTAGGGATCTATCGTTTGCGAGCGAAGCGAGCAACATTCCCTACATCCCACACTTTGCGAGCGAAGCGAGCAATATTCCCTACATGCCACACTTTGCGAGCGAAGCGAGCAATTGAATGGGGGGGGGGGCTTGCCCCCCGGCTGGACGTGGAGGCGAGCGTAGCGAGCCGGAGCGGCTAGTTATAAATAAGGCTATTGAGAGTTTTGTGCCTAAGACTGTAAACCACTCCTCGTCTTTCCCAAAGTGGTTTGATCGCGAGCTCATTGCACTTACCCGTCAAAAGTTGCTAGCTCATGCCCGTTTCAAGATTACTGGTAGTGAGGACGATTATGAAGTTTTTTCAGCCCTTAGAAGTCGCTGCAAAGAGGTTTCTCGGGAGTTATATGCAGATTACGTTGATGGGGTTCAGCGATCTATTCCCGAAAATATCAAAGTTTTCTGGAATTATTTCAATTATAAGGAGGGTGGAAATTGCGTGCCTGCATCTATGTCCTTGGTTGATGAAACTGCCTCTGATCCCATTGAGATTGCTGAGCTATTCGCACGTCATTTTTCGTCAGTCTTTGAGCCGTCTGTGCTGAGCCCTCCTGAGTTCCGGGTACAGGACGTCGTGAATATTGGTTTTTTGGAGGTTTCAGAGGAGGAAGTGCTCCGTGAACTCTTGCATCTTGACATCACTAAAGGCATGGGCCCTGATGGGGTGCCTCCTGTCCTCCTGAAGAAGTGTGCTGCCAAGCTTGCCAAACCACTTACTTTTCTGTTCAACCTTTCTCTTAGGACAGGTTGTTTCCCCAAGTGTTGGAAGTCCTCGTTTGTCACTCCCGTACACAAGAGTGGTGATAAGGGCCTCATTGTGCACTATCGTCCGGTTTGCTCTCTATCTACGACACCTAAGCTCCTTGAGAAGCTGGTCATAAAGCAGCTCCAGGTCATATTCAAGCCTTTCTTTGTGGTTGAGCAGCATGGCTTTATTAGTGGACGCTCAACGGTGACAAATCTACTCTTATTCCAAGATTATGTTATGGAGGGTTTTCGCAGTGGCTGCCAAACTGACCTGGTACAAACCGATTTCTCCAAAGCCTTTGATAAGGTTTTACATACTTATCTAGTGAGCCTGCTTGGCTCCTTGGGGGTTTTTGGACCACTGCTTGATTGGTTGGCATCATATCTTTGTGATAGATGGCTGAGGGTGCGGGTTCGAGGTGCACTGTCTTCTCCATTTCATGCTTCCTCAGGGGTTCCGCAGGGCAGCCATCTTGGACCCTGGTGTTTCTTGCTGGCTATCAACAGTGTTATTGCCCACTTGGGTCCTGCCGTGAATTGCCTGCTTTTTGCAGATGATTTGAAGATTTTCCGATACGTCACCTCGGTTGAAGACCGTGACATCGTTCAGCGGGCCATCACTGAACTGGAGAGATGGTGTGTGGTGAACTGCCTTTTTCTGAACCCATCGAAATGTTCTGTCATCTCATTTCATCGCTCAGTGGCGCCCCTTCAGTTTGTGTACACCCTTGGAAATGCACCCCTGGCTAGAAGGGATGAAGCTTTGGATTTGGGAGTTAGGTGCGACGGTCAGCTAACTTTCTCACGGCATATTGAAATGGTTGCCAGTAGCGCTATGCGCTCGCTTGGCTTTGTAAAGAGGCATACCCGCGATTTTAGCCACGTTCATGCCATTGTTATGCTTTATAAGGCGCTTGTCCTTCCTAAGCTGGAGTACGCCTCAACGATATGGTCTCCTTATTATGCCGTCCACAAATACCAAATTGAGCGTGTCCAAAATAAGTTCCTGCGGTATATTGCTTTTAATATTGGAATATCTTCGGATAACGTGGACTATCCATCACTCCTCAGGACCTGCAGACTCCAGTCCCTGGAAGTGCGGCGTGGCATGGCCGACCTGTCATTCCTCCACAAGCTTGTTAACGGCGTTATTGACTGTCCTCCGTTGCTGGCAGAAATTCGTCTCTCCATCCCTCGAATCTCAAGCCGTCAGCCTGAAATTTTTCACGTTCCTTTCTCTCCGACTAACTATCTTCTGAACCGTCCACTTCACCGCATCCCCCGTTCTGCAAACCTCTTCTTAAATTTAAATCCAGATTTCGATTTCTTCAACAGCCCCCTTTCATCTCTAAAATCTATAGTGCTCTCTGCTCCCGCTTTGTTTTGACTCTTCTTCGTTTTGTTTTATTGTTGTTTCTGGTAAAAACTGTTTTTTTCTCTTCTTGTTGTTTTTATTAGATGTGTAAATTATGTAACTTATATATGTAACCTATATTTTTGCTGTTGTAAATTGGGCTTGCCCGTTAATAAATAAATAAATAAATAAATAAATAATAATGCTTGCCACTATGTATTATATTATATGAATATTATATTATGGATATCCTACTCTTACTGCAAGGGAATGGGAGTGAAGGAAGGCGAAGGAAGTGGGGGTAGCAGCTCGTTACGGGACGGTCGCCTTCAAACCAAATAACCCTCCGTATAACAGATTCTGTGTTAAAACGATACTCATTGTAATTTACAATTGCGCACGCGCAGAATGAACTGATGAGTTCAGAACAATGAAATAGGTACGGGACCATCTACAACCTAATCTGCGCATCCACCTACAATAACATCAAAATTGGACAACAACTGTGGAATTTAGGTCGTTATAAGGATTTCACATTGGCGCATGCGCAGTAGCTACTAATCATGAATCATAATGAAATTGATAAGAAGTAATTGATTGGGGGGGGGGGGTGTCTTCTCCCAACTACCATCCAAATTTAAGCGAAATCGAACGACTAGGGTGTGGAAAAAATTGAGTATAATGGAATTTAAATTTGCGCATGCGCATGCAGTGACGTACTGATTTGGCGACAGTGAAACTGATAGGGAACCATCTACAACCTTACTCTAGGTCTACCCCCGTTTTCCCCCTAGTCCGCACATTCCCTGAAAATTTCATCAAAATCGGATCAAAACTGTAGAAGATCCCCAAGAGGCTGTATACTACATTTTGACATTTAGACTGTGCGCAGGATGAAGTAATGATTTTAAAACGATGAAATTGATAGGAGATCATCTATAGCCAAACCAAAATATTCCCTGAAAACTTCATCAAAATCAGATGGAAATTGTCGAAGTTAAACTCGTTAGAAGGATTACACATTCGCAAATGCGCAGTAATTACTGTGTATACAACCATGTTGAAATTGATATGGGTTGATTTGATGAACTCGTCCTCTCCCAACAATCATCCAAATACTAGGGTGGTCAGATGATTAGTGTGAGAAAATTACACTTGATATGACTTACGTTTGCGCATGCGCAGAGATAAGTAATGATTTGAGATCAATGAAACTGTTACGGGATCATATGAATTCAATCTTATGTATTCCCTGAAAATTTCATCAAAATCGTATCAAAACTGTAGAAGTTTGTTACAAGGATTTCACATTAGCACAAGCGCAGTAGCTCAATGATACAATCATGTTGAAACTAATTTGGCATGATCAAACCGTCATCAACCAACTATCATCTAAATTTGCGTGAGGTCAGACGACTAGGGCGCGGGAAAATGATGCTTGGATGAATTTATGTTTGTGCATGCGCAGAGTGAAGTATTGAGTCAGGAATGATGAAACTGATAGGGGATCGTCAACACCCTAGCCCGCACGTTACCTGTAAATTTCATCGAAATCGGATGAAAACTGTGGGAAAAAAGCTTGTTACAAGGATTTGTGGAAACAGGACAGACACACACACACAGATTGACAGACAGACAAACGCGGAACCGAAGTTGATCAGAATGGTCTACAAAAAAATGCGAGAGGGAAATTTTGAATTTGGAGACCGAAAATATTTTTTACCCGAAAGTGGAAACAATGCTTCCGTTAACTATATAGGTAGACTCGGAAGCAACACCATGCAGATATTTCGTACTGTTATTCTTAAGAGCAAGAATATCTGTCGCCATTCATTCATTTGTTCTAATGAATGTTGTTGCCTTGTTTGATTTTGATGCTATTTGAGAAAATCGAATTATTAGTATAATTTTATGACTGCCTGATGTTATTTTCTTCTTCTTCTTTTTTAATTTGCAATAGACTAGTTTTTAGTTTCTTCATTGAGTTGTACCTGTTTGCAACCTTTGATGCATAATTTACCTAGTTGGTCGCTGAGTGGTGTGATTTTCACACTGTAGTTCACCTCTGAGACCTGAAGAAGATAATAAATTTATCGAAAGCTCGGCGAAAGAGGAGGAATCATTTATTTGGCCCCAATCCTGATAATTTCACGACTGATTGCTGCGTTTGGGTCGATTATCATTTATAGAGCACGAATATAGCGAGAGAAAAATACACTGCCAAGGACATGGCACAGAAGCTTCCTCGTGGCCTTCACACTATGACACCATTAAACGTTCAGAAATGACCGATTTACCATTATCATGACGGTATAGTGCTGGGCAACCTAAAATTAAAACCTGATTAAAATCTTTTCAACATTGACGGATTTATGACTGTCACAAGAAAATTACGTTCATGCATGCGCTGAGCGTACCGCTGATTCAATCACGATGAAACTGATTGGAGACCATCTAGGGCTAAATCCACACTATTCCTGAAAATTTCATTGAAATCCGATCAACATTTTGGAAGTTATCGCTATGGCAAGGAATTATAGAAAGACAAACGTTCGCGCATGCGCACAGCCGCTGATTCAATTGTGATGAATGCCGTAAGGGGCCTCAAGGGACCTTCCCCACATCATTCCTGAAAACATGACTAAAATCAGTTCACCATTGACGGACTTATTGTTATCACAAGAAAATTACGTTCACTCATGCGTACCGCTAATTCAATCATTATGAAACTGATGGGGGACAATTTAAGGCTAAACCCACACTATTCCTGGAAATGTTATTGAAATCCAATCGAAATTATGGAAGTTATGGTTGTGGCATGAAATATTGACAGACAAGCGCTCGCGCATGCCCAGAACGTACCGCCAATTAAATCATGATGAGACTAATAGGGGACCATCTAGGGATAAACCCACACTATTTCTGAAAATTTCATCAAAATCCAATCGAAATTGTGGAAGTTATGGCTGTTGCAAGGAAATGTGGACAGACAGACGGACGGACGAAAGGTCAGACGGACGGAGTGACAGACACTAAACCAAATGCGTTCAGCCTCCTTTTGCTTTTCATAGCCTCTATGAAAAGCAAAATGCGAGTGGAAATTTTGATTTTAGAGCAAAAATGTTTGTTTTCATTTCGAAAGTGAAAACAAAGCTTCCGCTGCCTTGCAGACTCGGAAGCAAAAGCTAGTTGATATGGCTTCCTCTCAATCATTTCTACAGATCCCAAGAGACTGTGTACCAAATTTCAGGGAAACATTGGAAGTTGTTACGAGGAAGTCAAATAAGCTGTGTTGGCGATAAAGATAGCTCTTTTCCTTTGCATCTTAGAGCTCCAAAATCTGAAACACAGCCTCTTGGGAACCACTGAAAGTGATCGCTAGGTAATCAGATCAGCTAAATGAACCTAACTTCTACCCTGTGCATCAAAGATCCCTGATATTTCGTACACATCCCCTTAGGGGCTGAGGAAGTGTCAATTATCGATCGCACAGCTGATCCGATTTCCTGGCAATCACTTCCACACATTCCAAGAGGCTGTGAAGCATATTTTAGACCTCTAGGATGTACAGGAGAGATGTTAGCTTTATAGCTGTCTGAATTGACTTCCTCCCAATCAGTTTCAATGGTTCCCAAGAGGCTGTACTACATTTCGACACTTTAGACTGTGCGCAGAATGAAGTAATGATTTTAAAACGATGGAATTGATAGGAGATCATCTACAGCCAAGCCAAAATATTCCCTGAAAACTTCATCAAAATCAGATGGAAATTGTCGAAGTTAAACTCGTTAGAAGGATTACATATTCGCAAATGCGCAGTAATTACTGTGTATACAATCATGTTGGAATTGATATGGGTTGATTTGATGAACTCGTCCTCTCCCAACAATCATCCAAATACTAGGGTGGTCAGATGATTAGTGTGAGAAAATTACACTTGATATGATTTATGTTTGCGCATGCACAGAGTGAACTATTGATTTGAGATCAATGAAACTGTTACGGGATCATATGCATTCTATCTTATGTATTCCCTGAAAATTTCATCAAAACCTGATGAAATCTGTGGAAATTATGCTTGTTTCCAGAATTTGCGGATACTCGACAGACTTACAGACAGACAGACACGGAACCCCACTACTCTGCACCTCGGGATCTGTCTCTTGCCTCTCTACTTGCCACACAAAAAAGAGAAATCAGTCATAACAATCATTGGTAGTTCCATGGCGATTTGTTGACGATCAACTAACATGATATTACAGAGGAATTGCGTGAAACACGCTTTTCCCGGGACACAAAGTGTTTTTCGTTACAAAATAATTCGTACCTATACGAAAAAACGCTGAAAATTATAACACAAAGGTTTATTGTTTATGTATTAGATAGCCCTTTAATTAAACGAAGTCTATAATTCATTATCTAAATATATCTGCAGTGGCATAGACGCCTGCCAAGGAGAAATTAAATTAAAAACACCAACATTTTACTAGTCTTTTGAATTTAACACAATCTGACCCACCAACGAAAATTAATGATATAAAATAAATCTCATACCTACTCTTCACAGCTCCATTTTCAGGTGAAAAAAAGTTAGAATAATCTGCATTCCTTTGGAATTGAATCAGCTGATCGTCATAGTTTATTAGGTAATTTTTAATAAGTTTCACCTGTTGCAATGCTTCCCATGTTGATTTTGCTTCCGAGACTGCAAGGCAACGGAAGCTTTGTTTTCACTTTCGAAATGAAAAAAATTTTTTTGCTCCAAAATCAAAATTTCCACTCGCATTTTGCGTTTCAGAGCCTCCTGAACAAATTTGGTTCCGTGTCTGTCTGTCTGTCCGTCCGTCCACATTTCCTTGTAACAGCCATAACTTCCACAATTTTGATCCGATTTTAACCAAATTTTCAGGGATCGTGCGAGTTAAGTTCTAGATGGTCTCCTGTCAACTTCATCATGATCGAATTAACGGTAGCTTCTGCGCAGGCGCTAACGTGAATTCCTTGTGACGGTCATAACTCGGTCAATGTTGAACGGATTTCGGTCAGATTTTCAGGGATGATGTGGGTGAGGTCCCTTGAGGTTCCATAAGACAATCATCATAATTGCATTAGCGGTACGCTCTGCGCATGCGTGAACGAAATATTCTTGTTACGGTCCTTGCAACAGCCGTAATTTCCACAATTTTGATGCGATTTTCTTCAAATTTTTAGGGATCGTGCGGGTATAGCTCTATATGGTCCCCTATCAGTTCCGTCATGATCGAATCAACGGTAGCCTCTGCGCAGGCGCAAACAAAATTTTCTTGTTTCGGTCATAACTCAGGCAATTGTGAACGGATTTCGGTCAGATTTTCAGGGATGATGCGGGCAAGGTTTCTTGAGGTCCCGTATCACATTCTTCGCAATCATCAGCAGCGGTACGCTAGGCGCATGCGCGAAAGTGATGTTTTTGTTACGGTCACAGCTTAGTTAATTTTATCGGATTTTGTTCAAATTTTCAGAGATGATCCCGGTAGAGTCAATTAAAAACTCCTTCAGTTTTGATCCGATTTAGACGAAATTTTCAGGGAACATGCGGACTACATCCTGGATGGTCCCATATTAAAATCAAAATTTTCCTTATTAATTTCATTTATTATATGTACCATTCAGCTTCCAATTTCCCACCTTATTAATTCCCTGATGCCAGAACCGGTCGTTTCTAGTTTTCTGGAATTTAATGGTGACGTACTGTGAAGGTCACGAGGAAGCTCATGTGTCATTTCCTTGGCAGTGTATTTTTTCCCTGGTAAAGTTCTGGCCCTTATGGAGGAGAGCAAACCTATGAAGTTACAGCTACCTGGGTGGTTTCTTTCGATTCTTTAGGACGATATCTATGAATTATTATTAGGCTCCGTACAAAGTAAACCTGCATTAGATAGCCCGCAGAACTGATCCAAAAAAATTACCAACCAAACTGAGTCTAAGGTGCATTATCGAAATATAACTGGACGATGTCACCTACCGAAAGAAACAAAAAGAAAAATCTACACTACATGCAGATACGTCGGTACATGGATATGCTTTATTTCCCCCCCTGTGAAATATATGTTTTGTGTCTCAAGTTAAAACCATCTCAATTAAATTAGCAAAGTCAGCTGATCAGAAAAGACCCAATCAATTCAATCTTCTCTTAGTGTCCCAGAGAGTCAACATATCTGATTTCAACTTCCTAGGATGAACAGGAAAGAATGTAGCTTACTTAGCTGATTAGGAATGAATATGAATATGTTATCCCTATCAAATTTCAACTTCCTAGGGATAACAGGATAGAATTTTGCTCACTCAGCTGATTGGGAAAGAGCCAATAATTTTTTTTTTTTTTCATATTTATTTACTTTTTGTGTATAACACCATCAAGTTTGCTAATCCTACGAATATATAAATAAATAACATGTAACATAAGGAACTCAGTCTGCCAATAATATTGCAATAGTTTTTTTCCCAGCATAGTAACCCTATGCAGAGAGAGTATATTTCTACATGCTCCCATAAAGCTGACTTCATGTATTTCACACTCAGTATACATATTCAAATACATCGATTTATCATTCTTCATATAAAATAATAACAGAAATAATTCACACTTCGAACAATTTTTAACTAAATAAATAAATGTCTATGTTATTTATGAACGTAGAAAATGGCTCAATAAACTCTCGAATAAGCTCCACGAATTCCGGAGGCCAATTAAATCTTGTAAGGGTCACCTTCCGAATCAATCTTGCACGATTCGCCTGTAGAAGCCGACAATCCACAATCAGACGCTCCCAAGTTTGGGCAGTGACACCGTCACATTGACACGCAGGATCATTTCGAAGGCCAAATCTGTAGAGGTAGGCTGCATTTTTACCATGGCCAGACAGTGCCTGGGTCATCTTGTACGAGATCCTTAGCAATCCTCAGTCTGCTAGCAACCGTGGGGAAGAAGCGACCAGTATAGGATCCCTTTGTGGTTGACGCCCATTCTTTTTCCCATTTAACCAGACCCACTTGCAATATTGCAATAGTCTCTTAGTGTCCGAGAGTCTCCCTATCAAATCTCAACTTCCTAGGATGAACAGGAGAGATTTTAGCTCACTCAGCTGATTATAAAAGACCCAATATTTGCAATAGTCTAGTACCTACTGCTTACAAGTTACCTAGTACTCAATAGTATATCTACCATGTACTTAGTGCCTTCTTTTCACATAATTAGTTCATTACGGTTACTTAGCAATATTAGTTTATAACTTAGCGTAATAAATCAGCTTTCCTTGACACTACAATGGATTAGGGATCATGAAATGTGATAAAACGAGTTCATCCCAAAAAGTGGCAAACGATTTCCCTGCTATGAAAACTAAGGTACTTAGTTACTTCGCTACGTAACGTATTGGTTGTACGTGAAAATCAATAGAAATAGAAAACCTATGTATGATGAAAAATATGCGGGAAAAAGCCAGTTTTGGCCCATTTTTGGTTCATAGCATTGATGCATCTGAAGCGATCGGACTGGCTAGAACCTAGGAACAACTAGACCCCAAATGGAGTCCATGTGGGAAAGGGCTGATTTTTCTGATCAAGTTAAATGCCTCTTATGGCCTGGACGGCGGAAGGACATTGCAGTTTTGGATTCATAGCAGTTTGAGGGAAAATAAATTTTTTTCCTTTACGATTACAAAGGCTTTTTATTGGAAACAATAAACCGAAATGAGGCAAAAGTAGCAGCGCGGGGGATCTAATTTCTATGCTAATCAATCTATGTAACTAAACTCTGAAATGGAGAACCCTTGGGACGTCTAGAAACGAATCATGAAGTCCAGAGCCCCCCCCCCCCTCCCGGATCAGATAAGTGAGATATGGAGCTGTGTTATATGCTATTCAACCTATGAAATTTGGACTGGAGGCCCCTTGGGGCATCTAGAAACAAATCATGAAGTCTGAAGTCCATCAGATCAGCTGAGTGAGATCTGGATCTAAGTTCTTTGCTACCCAACTTATGAAGCTGAAATTTGGGCTGGAGGCCTCTTCGGATATAATATATCCGAAGAGGCCTCCAGCCCAAATTTCAGCTTCATCGATTTATATGAATCGTAAAGCATGAATGCATGCTATCAGCTGGGTAAACTCTAGAGCTAATTTATTTGTTATTCAACCTATGCAGCTAAAAATTGAAATAGAAAACTCTTTGGACATCTAGAAACGAATATAAATTTAAGTTCTTTGCTATTCAACCTATGAAGCTAAAATCTGAATTGGAGCCTCTTTGGGACTGCTTGGTAACAATGACAAGGTACACAGCCTCCAAGATCAGCTGCTCAGGCTCAGACCCCAAACCTTCTTTATTCTATCCACGAAAATGAAAATTTGAACAGCATTTTTTATTAGGGTATCCTCATTCAAGAGCCCGTTGTATTTAAAACTACGGGCATGCCTGCTAGTTTCATTATATAGCATCTCAAAGTAAAATTAATCCTTTTCAAATCAAAATCAAATTAATCCTTTTCCAAATATAATGAAACCTACTACAAACCAAACTTAATCATTTTCGAAAGTCAGCCAAATGGAGTGAATGGAACCTTTGCGAATCGCATGTGTTTACAGACAAAAAGTTGACAAACTGGTAATTCTATAAATTAGTTTATTACCTATTGGTTTATTATGTTAGAGTAGATTTCGACTTAGTAGGAAATCAGTTAATTTGAAGAATTTTGAAACTGTAGAATTTGAAGTAAATACCTACTCGCCACGCCGCGCCGCATGGACATAAAGGTGTGGCCAATAATGAGATTCACTGTGTCAAGGGCGTACGCAGACTTTTTGCTTTACTGGGGCCAACGGTAATTTTACAAGACCGATGTAGGCAAAAACAATCATGAACAAAATGAGGGTAAATGCAAAGTTACAATTTATGAATTGAGAACAACTTGAAAATTATTAGGTATTACTGCAACATCAAACGCCTGGGGTTTTCACAAAATAGTTTCAACACTTCCTCAAAAAATTGATTTTTCTTCTCGTGGACCAACTTTTTGTGTACATTCAATAGGCATAGTCTGTTGAGACTATGCCTTCTCAACGAGCTGAATGACCTTTCAATTGTACACGTTGTGCACGGCTCTGCGAGAAGAACGTGTAGCACCAATTCCATTTGGGGGTAAAACCCCTTGGTCTCTTGCAGTACATTGATCAAATCCATTCATTCAATTTTTCCTTAGTGAGACCCTTTTTCATCCAAAATGTGTGCAATAGTTCAGCCTCAGTTTCAATGAGGGTATCCAAACCATAAAAGTTACAAAAGTGTGTCAGTCGCTGTTTGAGTTCTTCCTTTGACATTTCCAACATCTTCGATGGATGAAATATCAATCCCCCTAAAGCTGTTACATTATCATCCGAAAATCGGTCATGTAATGAACTTAGTTGTGAATCCAAATATGGGATGTACAGAGATGCGTATTAATTTGTGTGACGAAATAATTGCGGAGTAGGTAGTCTACTGGGGCTACTGCGTTGCCCCACCCCTGCGTACGCCCTTGCACTCTGTCCTTTTTTTGGCTAACAGGGGCCTATTTCATAAAACAACAAGCTGCAAGGGTACAAGTTAGCAAGTACAGGTACTTGTAATGCACGGTAAACTAGAACAAGTGTTTCATCAAAACAAAGAGTACAAGTGTAGAAAAGTTACATTTGTAGAAGCCAAGTTTACAAGTGTAGCAGAAAAGAAAAATGGCGTGTGGGGACAAACGAAATGAACAACGTCAAGCAGGATGCCAAAATTGATTTTTTTTTTTTTTTTTTTTTTTTTTTTTTTTTTTTCAGCGAATCATAATATAAAAACGGTGATGAGTACACGATAGGATGTTTACCGTACAGGACAACATGTAATGATTGGATGACAGACAAATTATTACCTGAAAAGTGGAGAGTGTGTATTTGATTTCCACTTATTCTGATGGCTAGCATAATTGGATTTTTGTTCTTCATTCAGCTCAAATGATTAATCAGTTCATCAAGTCATAATCCTACTAGATTAGGAATGTCATCTGTATAACTTCGAGATGATCTTCACACTTAACTTTATTCTTCACAGATGGGGAGATCCTCAATACCCGATCTGGAAAAATTGCACAGAGTCACGCACCATTTGAATCCTTCATGGGTCTCGAAAGACATCCTAAATCTCTCGTTATACTAAAAAATACCAACAAAATGAGCGTTTATTCGTGGCCGAAAATTTTTTTGCGCCTTCTACGATAATGCTTCTTTCTTGTCTGTATTCTTCAGCAGAAGATGATTCCCACATATTAAACACCGAAAAATTGTCTACTCACAATGCTGGAAAATAACAAGTTTACAGGTGAACGGACGTAGGTTAAAAATCGGCCATTTTTTACAACTGTAAAACAGTGACTTGTTCAAAATGATGGGGAAACACTTGTAACTTGTCCAAATTCGCCTGTACACTTGTTAATTTTCACAGTGCACTATAAGTCTACACTTGTACCTTTATGAAACGTTTGTGCACTCATTTTTTACAACTTGTACTTAAAATCGGCTTGTAACTTATCACTTGTTGCTTTATGAAATCGGCACCAGGTATTTATTTTCCTTCCTTGAAAATAGTCTCTGATTCTGAGTGAATTCCAAAGATATTGTAATTGATTAATTCAATGCTCATACCTACTAATTTATATATTTATTGCTTATTTTACAGAAATATACTATTTGGTTCGGAAAAGGAATCATTTGGATCGGAAAAGGATTCATTTGGTTTGGAAAAGGTTTTATTTGACTTAGAAATGCTATATTTTATAAGTAATATTTTAATAGTATTTTAAATTTAAATTTGAGTTGAAAATTTATTTAAACAAACAATACTCCGAACATGAAATTGTGTCCATTCTAAACCTTTTAAATTGATTAGATTTATTCACTTTTTCTCAAGTTGTACTTTTCTCCTGTATTTTTTAGTTACCTGAATTTTTCCTGCTCTATTTTGACATTTTATGTCTTTACTTTGGCACATAAACAAAAAAAGCTCTAACAAAAAGCGTTACGGTTGGTTTTCTGAAGATTTCCGCTTACAACCGAGTCGTTGCTAGGGAAATGGTACTTCGTCGTTTTTCATCCCACAAAATTCGTTGACCGTTCGTTCGAAAGCTCTCGATTTATCCAACCATATTATGTTAACTACTGCGCAGTGCGTGGCCAACAAGCTGAGTTATGAGCATGGTTATGCGAATAATTGTGTACACTCAGGTGATCATTCTCAATAATTGATATTGTGAACCTGATTGCAACCGCTTGTTAATTTCTGATGATTTAATTGAGCTGGTGTTTCGATCATTTGATTCATAGCAGGTGATTCGAATATTGCGAGAACGGTTTGATTTGTGAAGCAGTGGTTAAATAATTTTAATAGGTAATTTCTATACTTAACACTCTAGGAAGATATAATTTCGTATGTAGCCTCTTTGGGACATTTACTTGATGATGCCCAGGATCGGGATCAGCTGAGTGGCTCTTAGAGCTTGCATACGAGTCTGCAACTAAAGACATATCGCACCCATCCTAGAATAATGGTACAACTCAAAAATTGTCAAAAATTGTTCGGCAAATCGCATTCAAAGTTTTCCTTCCACACCATTGGCTACCCGTTCTTTGGAACACGATGAACATAATTTATCTTTCCGAAACTTGTTTCCTACATTATTACTCTAACGCCCCATGGTGAATAAATAGTTTTTTTGCCAGTGGGAAGGGAGTGGGGGGAACGGTTTTGTTGATTTTTTAAGAATTTTGGAGTTGTTCCAACTCAAAACTGAAATCTCACCAGTCAGGATCCAAAATGTTCAGAAAAGAAAGACACAAGTTAAAATTGTCCACACAAAAAGGAAACAACTCAAAACGAGACACAGACTGCGTGAACTCAACTGAGTTGTGTCTTTCTTCCTAGGACGTGAATTGGTTACTCCCCTCCATAGAAGAAAGACACACGCATTCTCGAGCAAAATTAGAGTGCCCTACACATATCTCCACCTTCTACAGACAAACTAGACCGTTTCTACTTCTCAGAACCACAACTAACTCAAAAATCGCGATTTTTGAGCTGTACCCTTATTCTAGGACGGGTGCGATATAATGTCCCAATGTGTTGCAAACTCGCATGCAAGCGTTTCTGATGATTGTCGTTACTCCTCTCCGAGGGTTTCACCAACATTTCAAATTTGTTTGTTTTTTCTTTCATAATGTAAGAGAGGACCATCTGGTACTAATTATGCACAGATCAATAAATAAAGATTCAATCAATCAATCATTATCTCTCTCTCTGTACTATATGATAGTTCATTTGAAGTGAGAGCCATTAGAATATATAATGAATTTTCTAATTTGTATAATTTTGACGCTTCTATTGCAACATTTAAGAAAATTTTAAAAGAAAAATTGTTGAGCCGATATAACTAACAAGTCAATTTCTTGAGCAACTCCATACATGACAATGATCAAGCGATGATTAATTTACGTTGAGACATAAACCTGTTTATATTAAAGTTCCTTCTGCTAGTGATATTTTGTTTTATATATTAATTTTCGTGAAGACTGACAGCGATTTGTGAATGTATTTTATTCTATAATTCTGTATAATTGTAAGAGAGGGCCTTTTGGTCCTAAATTGTACAGATTATAATAAAAAAAGTTCCAGTCATGCAGCATGATCGTATGAGCGAATTTTCATAAATGGTCGTATTACATTTATGTTAAATTCTGTTGAAATTTGAGCACTTTGGGGTCAAATAAAAATGTTATTATACATTTTATAGCAAACTAACTTTTTGTCAGTAATATTCCAATGAACAAACGATTTTGTGGATTTTAAAAAATTTTTCAAGTGTTCCTATCGATTTTTAGCTTATTTTAATGAAATTTAAGTACATTTTTCAGTACAATTTTGTGCTTAAATTTTTAAATGTCCTAGTTCATGTTCGATTAATTTTTTTCGAGTAGCATTCTGCTAAAAAATAGAAATTTGTTAATTTTTAGCGGTTTTTGCCTTTTTTAGTGATTTTTTTAAGTACATTTTTTGAAATTTGACCAATTTAATGTGCTCAAAAAGTGTTGTCCAACGAACTCATCCTTTCTTTTAAAATGCTTGATTTTTTGGCGAAAGAACGAAGTTTTTTCTCAATTCTATCGAGAGTTATCGTCTGGAATGACACATACATATATATACTTATATATACTCGTACATATATTTATATATATATATATATATATATATATATATATATATAAAAGCGTTAAAATCCAGGAATCATTTCAGAATGCCTCAAAACAGATTTCGATGAAGAAAATTTTTGAAAATTTTTATTTTAAAATTTTTGGAGCCATTGCAATAGCTTTATTTTCTAAGAAAATTTGCTAACAGTCAAATAGTCTCTCTCTCTCTCTCGCTCTCTCTCTCTCTCTCTCTCGCTCTCTCGCTCTCTCGCTCTCTCCCTATCTGTGTGTGTGTGTGTCGTGTGTCTTTTAATATTATCTTTGTATGGATAGCATATAATACTATATCCTAATAAATTGTGTACTGCGAATTCTATATTAATTAAAATTGCAAATAAAGTTTTAAAAAATAATAATAATGATTGAAGGGAAGACATTATAGCTGGTTACCTACCAGGTAAATGGAGTCGGGGGGCGGAGTAGAGCATCCCAGTCCTGGCGAGCCAGTCGAGCTGGAGCTGGTGGAGCGAAGGCGACTTCTTAGCGAGCTGCACCTGAGCGGAGTACAGGGGGGTGAAAGCCGACGGCGGCGGCGGCCCGAGGCGCTCCGCGATCGGCGAGATCTCCAGAGGGAGGAAGGGGGGGCGGCACGGCGACGGCATCGGACCGCCGTCCGTCCCGGGGGAGATGCTCCCGTCGTCCGACGACGGAGGCGACCCCGACGACAGGAGGTTCTCGATGTGGAACTGCGGGAGCTTGGACACCCGTACCGGCGGCTCGTCGTCCATCGTCCCGACGCTCGAACTGGTTTCCTTCGCGGGGGACCGGGGGGCGGGTCCCTTCTCCCGCCGCCACCCTCCCGCAGGGGGGTCGCTTATGGGCGGGAGCGGCCGCCCAATCAGCGATAACGGCGGAGGGGAAACGGCGCTTGATAGCGGCATTACGGGATCTATTTCCTGAGAGACAGGCGCCATCCGAGCACCGCTAAACATGCGGCATTACAATCAAGCGGCCGACAACACCCCCCCCCCCCCCACCACCCCCTAACTCACCCTCTCTCTCTCATATTCTCTCTCCCTCACCCTCCCCCACGCAATCATCGTTTCGACTTCTCACGTTCACTTCATTTAAATGTGATCCTCAAATCCCTTTTAATTCTATTTTGATCTGATATCAAACTAACAATATTATCGTCCGTTGTGCGGTAAATTGACTTCAACCATTTTTCAAGAATTGATTCTGGTTTATCAATCAATCAATCAATCATTACAATGGTTTTATTGACATGGATATGTCTTTGCTCTGGGGGGTCAACCAAAAATTTCCGTGACGCAAAATTTGTGTCACAATTTCAGTGTTTTTCACGTACAACCCAGCCGTTGCTAGGGGAATGGAACTTCCGCAGTTTTCATCGCACAAAGATCGTTCGCCACTCGTTGGAAAGCGCTTGATTTATGTGATAAATGTTCACATCTCAAGCTACCAATTTCCCCCTCCTTACGTACCTGGCTACATTCCAAAACTAAGTTGATTGGACTATAAACAATTTTAATAAGCCGGTTACAATATTCTTAACGTAAAGCAGTAGCATCATTTACTCCACTCCATAGGAAACATTTTCATCCTCTTGACAACAGTCGAGGACAACTCGAGGACAACCGTTATGAAATCCCCAATCAAAGACATAATATCCATGTAACATGGTATCTGCTTGTAAAGCGGATAGTGGAACTCGTTTACGAGTTTTAATATAAGTTTTTTTTTTCAGCGAAAATAGCTAAACGCTCAATTTGTGATGTTGGATTTCATGAATGAATGAATGAATGAAAGTAAGTTTTATTCCGAGAAACAGTAAATTACAAAAACGAGTATACATAATATATGGCAATATGGAACATACACCTTAACCATAGGGCAGGCCCTGTGCGGTTAAGGGGAGATGCTAGAGCTAATTGTGAATATAATACTCATTAATTGCATAAAAGGAAAAAATAAATAAAAAATATACTTATTTATCTGGTTACACTTTTTCCTTCTGTTATTGAGGAGAAAGAGGATCAAAAACTAAACTATCAATTCATTAGAAAATAATAATAAAGGGAACTGACATGGTAATTAATGGATAATTAAATTGACATAAATGCTTGTAAGAAGAGTTTGGCAGTTTTCCAACCCATATTGGATTAGCCACGAGAAATCCGGCATGAACAAAGATTAACTCTGCTGGTGCATTCAAAAAGATGATGAAAATTGAGATGAGAGGAAAATGGAAATATGATAAATGTTTCGACAATCTACAGGGAGCACCAAGAATGGAATTTAGCATATCGGAGCTCGAAACAGAAGAGGCACTGGCGTAGTTTGGGGAGGGGCAGGGTGAGCACAGCCCCTCCATGAATCATAGAGGATGCAGAAGTTCTTTGTATGAATACAATTAAAATCAATAATTTTACGCTTACAATTTCAGTGGGTACCTAACACCTTCAATTGGAGAAGACAATTCCAAAAAATAATCCTTATTATTGAATACTGGTATGAGGGTGGAAGTATGACGGCTTCTTCCTTTTTATGTATTTATTGAGTTCACAACTAGTTTCGCCTTAATAAGAGTACATACCTAGTTCCTTGCATGGAATACGGTTAGCTATGGAAAGTAGATCCACGAAGCACATGGTTCCAATTGATAAAAACCACAACTATTATCAGTTGATAGTGAAATTCATAATCTTCCCCAAAGAAAAGTACCTCATCTCGTATATTTTATATTATATTCAGTACATTTAATTAGTATATTGTGTAGTAAGTACCTACAAATGAAGGATAGCTACTGGCCATGCTGGATTACTACCTTATACCCCCCAATTTGGTAAGCCCCATTCATACACTAGCAGCCTACTCATAACTTATCATACCTAGCATATAACTAAATCTAAACTATATGATCATAATTTCTAGACCTTTTCAAACCATTGGACGAAATCATAACATCTGAGACTGAAATTATAACTTCTGCAACACCATGACGAAATGCACCTTGTATGGATCTGTCCCCCTATAGTAAGTGCCTGCACCTTACAGATAACAAATAGCACATAGTACCTCTGTATATACCATTATTTATAAAACCAATGTTATATTGTAGCACCTGATGAGGCCTGCAAAGGGCGAAACTAGTTGTGAACTCAATAAATACATAAAAAGGAAGAAGCCGTCATACTTCCACCCTCATACCAGTATTCAGTACGAAGAAATGGCCAACTACACGAATACCTATAATCCTTATTATACGAATCTGCTTACCTAGCAACTTTAGACGCTCTTAGAAATAAAGAAGTTCTTATTAGGTTCGTTTGTGTTGGGGCAAAATGGCGTGGATATTATACAGCCCCACGGAGAGGAGTAAAATCACCGTAAACGACCCGGAAATGTGGATACTACAAACTGAAATCAAGTTCTCTCTCCCTCACCCTCCCCCACGCAACCATCGTTTCGACTTCTCACGTGCACTTCATTTAAATGTGATCCTCAAATCCCTTTTAATTCTATTTTGATCTGATATCAAACTAACAATATTATCGTCCGTTGTGCGGTAAATTGACTTCAACCATTTTTCAAGAATTGGTTCTGGTTTATCACTCAATCAATCAATCATTACAATGGTTTTATTTTTCCAGCCAAAATAGCTAAACGCTCAATTCGTGATGTTGGATTTCATCCGGCATGAACAAGGATTAATTCTGCTGGTGTATTCAAAAAGATGAACATTGTGATGAGAAGCAAATGGAAATATGATGAATGTTTCGACAATCTACAGGGAACACCAAGAATGGAATTGAGCATATCGGAGCTCGAAACAGAAGAGGCACTGGCGTAGTTTGGGGAGGGGCAGGGTGAGCACAGCCCCTCCATGAATCATAGAGGAAGCAGAAGTTCTTTGTATGAATACAATTAAAATCAATAATTTGACGCTTCCGATTTCAGTAGGTACCTAACACCTTCAATTGGAGAAGACAATTCCAAAAAACAATCCTTATTATACGAATCTGCTTGCCTAGCTACTGTAGACGCTCTTAGAAATAAAGAAGTTCTTATTAGGTTCGTTTGTGTTGGGGCAAAATGGCGTGGATATTATACAGCCCCACGGAGAGGAGTAAAATCACCGTAAACGACCCGGAAATGTGGATACTACAAACTGAAATCAAGTTCTCTCTCCCTCACCCTCCCCCACGCAATCATTGTTTCGACATCTCACGTTCTCTTCATTTAAATGTGATCCTCAAATCCCTTTTAATTCTATTTTGATCTGATATCAAACTAACAATGTTATCGTCCGTTCTGCGGTAAATTGACTTCAACCATTTTTCAAGAATTGATTCTGGATTATAATTCAATCAATCCATCATTGCAATGGGTTTATCTCTCCAGGGAAAATAGATAAACGCTCAGTTTGTGATGTTGGATTTCATCCGGCATGAACGAGGATTAATTCTGCTGGTCCATTCAAAAAGACGATGAACATTGATATGAGAGGAAAATGGAAATATGATGAATGTTTCGACAATCTACAGGGAGCATCAAGAATGCCGTATGCCGTCTCTGTGTACAAGAAGTCCTATGTATATGTTGTACATATTCGAGAAATGTTTTCAAAAAATATATTAGTGATTGGCTGTTTCAGACGGGGCGGAGTCAGTGTGAGTCGTTGATTTGCAGCATATATATAATTAGAGTTAATATAGTGTAGAGATGAAAAATTGATTTATATGCAGATGATTTATAAATAATATTGAAAACTTGGAAAATGAATTATAAATTATGTACTACTAATAAAAAATTACTGAATCAATTATAGAAGATAATAGTTATTTTATGTAATTTGCGCTCATGTACACTAGCCAACAGCAACACTTGCCAGGTAATTACGGGCCTCTGCCTAGCACCTGGCAATACATTGAATTTTCATAATTTATATTATGCGTATAATAACTAGATATAAGAGCTTTTGTTGAATATTTGTATTTGTATAAGAAAATTCAATTCAATGAAATAAATAAATAAATGGAATTGAGCATATCGGAGCTCAAAATAGAAAAGGAAACCGAAAATTTGTCGTCGGGCCTGAATAAGCTGAACAAAAAAATATGAGCCTCCTTTTCGGAAATTCGATCAGATCGGCGAAAAGTTCAAAACAATGGAAGCTTCGATGATTTTCTTCAATGAAAAAGTTGAGGATGTAAAGAACTCGCATTCTAAGCATTTTGAAATGTAATCCAAAAAATGTTCAGGGGGGGTTAAAATTTTTTTATCCCTGGTCGATTACAAAGGTTCATTAATGAAAATAATAAACCAAAACGAACTCTTACGGACCGTAATTGGAGTTCAAACACTGAATATTGAAAAAAATAAAATAAAATAAATAAATTTCTGAAAATACTAAACTTGTACGTTAACATTCCCAAAAAACGTGCTGGAAGCTAACAAATTTCAGGAAAACTTGCAAATTTAACCAGCTTTCTAATGTTATGTTCAACTTTGCGATTCCTTGTCGATTTCATGGTTTATTTATATTTATTATAAATTTATTTATGTTTTATATGGATATAGTAAACAATGCCGCTTGTTTTGTTGTCACTTGGTTGAGAAGTTAATCTTGGTAATAGAACCTAATTGTAGACGCGCACCTTAACAGAAAATTACCTACCTAGGTAATTCCTTCTAATTTCGATTCTATTTGTCGTATGAAGCTCCTGAAAAATTTGGTTTTTGTTACTTGGTAACTTCTGCCAGACATGTTCCATGTTTCTTGACTTTTAGCCACGGGCTCTAAGTAATACCATCCGGGAGGTCTGCCCACCCCCCACCCCGTAACCGAAGGGCCGAGTTTTAGGTGCCTAAGTACAGTTTTTTTGCATTCAAACTTGAATTTCCATGGAAACTATAATGAATCGCAAAGTTGACCATACCCATTACCCATTAGATAGCGATTAAATTTGCAAGTTTTTCTGAAATTTGTTAGCTTCCAGCACGAATTTTTGGAAATTCAGTTAACGTACACACGTATTTTCAGAAACTTTGTTTTCAATATTCAATGTTTGAACTACAATAGCGAGCCTTAGGAGTTCGTTTTGCTTGTGAATATGCACTGGGCGTATAGAAAATTTAACGCTGAATCCGAAAATGCGACAAAAAGTTGAAGAAAGCTGTTTTAAAGTGGATAAACGTGGGTTTTTATGCAAAAAAGTTGTTTCCTCAAAAAACTTTGAGAAGACATATCTCGGGAACGGATTGAAATAGAAATGTGAGGTTGGCGGCATTCTACTCCACTTGCAGTCTAGTTTAACACAATTTCGCTTCCTCACTATTTTTGTTACACCAAGTGCGAAACCCCCTGTATGTAATCTCAAAACTAAAATATTTCTATATTTAATGGATTAATATTAACCTATTATTAATTAGTATGTTGCTTCTCGAAAACAAAATTGAAGATTTTAGGGAAAAATTGGAAAATAAAATAGTGAAGTCAATCGATTTTCCTAAATTCGAGATTTTTAAAAATGTGGTTCTGCGTGTATTGCATAAGAATATCAAAAGAATAAATCGTAATTTAATTGTAATAATCTTCTATTAACTATGAAATTATATCATAGGTATATCAGGAATTTCAAATTTCATCATAGAAGGGGGTGAATGGAGGGGGTAATAGTAATAAATCATGATGTTTCAACTATTCTCGTCAGATTTTCGTGATATATATATATATATATATATATATATTTTTTTTTTTTTTTCAATTTTATAAATTTGGTCTAGTTATGGAAAATACGTCAGGAGTTTCAAATTTCACGCTGAAAGTTTTATGATGGAAATTTACTGTCAGTGGTGGGGGCTAATGGGGGAAGTGTAATTCCGAAAAGATACCTATTTTTTCTCTTATTTTAACTTTCACAAAAATCAAGTAAGTAAAATTCATTCATAGGAACGTCCCTGGAATGCATGCATTACTTAACGATATTTCTAAACCTCATAATTGAGAATGAGAACACACATCACATTGGAGGTAACAGAAAATAATTGGACAACTACGTTGTGGAGCAATCATAGCTTGATTTCACCTTGTTTACGATCAATTATGTAACCATGTGAGCTTTATAAGGTGATGCAATCAAGTTCGCTTACAGAAAAAATGTAAAATAATCTTTATTGGCTGCAGTTTTTTTCTTTTTTTTTCTAGTAGCCACGATTATCAATGTCTATTTATCACAAATTATTAACGCACATAGAGAACAAGATGGGATAGTGGAATACAATTATTATGAAGTGCAAGTTTTTAATGTGCATTACTTAGGTAGGAAGATTTCGTTACTGGATTGTAGAATAGTAGGTTGGTACATCAGCTTTGAGCGCAATCAGGCAGTATCCCTTGTAGATCGAATTTTGGTCTGAAAGATCCAGCATAAACACAAATGCCAAACTGTCGTGACTACCTGAAGCAGGAGGAGAGCAATCCCAACTGGGCGTGTGAATGTATCTCCCACTAATCTTTCCGTGACCCAGCTTGCCAAACTGGTTGACACCTTGTAGAACGCGAAAATAACTGCCCTCATCCTCACTGGACTTTCTAACCAGAAGAAATGCAAGTATCCCACGCTTGCGATACCCAGAGCCGCTCCAGCAAGGGCGTAAGCTGACTTTTGAAAGATATCCGGCTCTTGAATGCTGGGAAGTGGTTCCATGGTGGTAATCGTCGCGTTAGGTGGCGAAATCGCAGTAACTACATAAAAGTAAGCCTTTTTCTTACGCACCACAAAACATAAATATATGCCGAATGGTTTGGCCGTTATCGAAACAGAATATGATCCCAGAGCCTTGGCAATATACTCATTTGTCCCCAAGTACGCATAAGACACCTGCAACTCCCCTACTGGCAGTTCCACGACGTCATACTGACCCACTGAAGGGAACGGGAAACGTTCTTCAAACTCGTAATTGGGTGAATTAATCCTGTATTCGTTGTCAGAGAGGACTGGTATCCCATCGATCTCCTCCTCAGCCAATGTGTTCAAAAAAATGAGCTGTGGAGCCTCCTTGGGTGAAACATTTTCCGTTCCGGTAACTTCAATCCATTCAATATTGCTGTCATTCCCTGAAATAACATAAAGGTGATATTTCTTTTCATACATTATGATTCTTTTCTTCAAGGTGGGACGAGTCGCAGTTAATATAGTGGCAGTGACACTGATTGGGAGACTGCTTTTACCGCTTGGCAATTCAACTACTCCAAACAAAAACAATCCACTGTTCAGCACACCAGTTCTCCTCTTTTTGAAAAATACCGGAGGGTTGTTGTTTATTAGTATTTTTCTGTCAATAGAGTTGATTACCATGAATGATGCTGTACCTGGTTTTAGTGGACCAATCTCACAACCTACATCGCAAACAAATCTAAGTTGTTCTACAATATTCCGTTTAGCTCTGTCGGTACTCGGGATTTTACTGCCTTCCACCACATCTTCTAAGCGGAATAATAACATAGTGACTACAGCAACGTTGATGACATGTACAATACTTAGACTCAACATTTCACCGGCTGTATCTTTGATACAGGGCAGGAATGAGAGGATAACCTCCGTGCACGGTATGACACTTATATGAGTTGCATACATGATATGCTTCAGTAAAAAGCTTCGAGCGTGAACGATATCGTCCGACATCATTCTGTTCAATGTCGCATCCAAAACACTAACTGTAATTCCGGGAGCCAGCAGTAATATGAAGAATATCATGTGTAAAGGGCTTTTTCCTTTTCTTTCCGGGCTTAGCACCATCATATCATGACGAATACCGCGGAATAATTTACCAAAACCTTTTTCGATGGTGAAATCACCAGACACCAACTTCCTCGCTCGTTCAACTAACGTTATCAAAGTGACCAAAATAGGTGTGAAGATCACCCAGTCAACTATCAAAACATACTGCTCATGCACAGTGCCGCTTGCAGCAACTGGAATGCACAGAAAAACCATATATTTACCAAAGATTACCCTAATAAGTTCAAGCGAAGCTACGATTCGCCGAACGATCCGCCTTACTGGATGGAGGTTTTGATTGAAGATGAGGCAGAATGTTAATGGACTAACTGCTTCTATTGAGCAGACGGTCCAGAATAAGAGTACAGCTGCTAGAGCATTTTTCGTAACACAAATAACCACAGCGATAGCCGGAATGCACAAGGAAAAGCACAAGGCAGTGAAAACCTGAACGAACTTATGATCGTACGCGTCCGCAAAGAAAGCTAATAAGAGGATAGTGATACATTTGGTGAAGAATATCCAGATGTTGTGGGTTCTGAAGTACTCAGATCGCAACTCTTCGTCGGGAAACAGGACTTGCGAGGTGTAGAAACTCAGACCCAGGAGCCAATCGCTGGTTATTTGATAGCACCAAAGAAGGGAGATCACTATTATGTCTGCCACCACGAATTCCTGGTATTCAGTCATTGTAGGTGGTTGTTTTCCTTCACAAATAAACAGAATTTATAAATCTAATCAGAACTCACCATAATTTTCTTCTTTCTCTAATTATTGTTTGATGTTTAATGAAATTTTTTTTCAACTCTGCAAACAAAACATTAAATTACCTAGCAAAGTTGTTGCTAACAGTTACAGAAATTTATTGCAAATAGTCACTAAGTCCAGTCACTAAGGTAATGTCCCACATGTTTGTTATAACTGTGGGTCCATTTCATGAAGAAAAAAATGTCGAATTAATTCTGAGACTATGTATATCTAAGAATAACTAATTAAAAACCTTTGAAATCCATACATAAAAACTTATTGACATTTTATGTCTTTGCTATGGCACATAAACTAAAAAAAGTCACGGAAAATTGCTCACGAAAATATTTTGATGATTTCCACTGTCAGTCTTGTGCGAGAGCTCGTTGGAATAACATCGGAGCGACCTCCCGCGATAAAGGTTTATTACACTGATGTTTCGCTTCGCGTTTGGGAATGTTTATTTAGTGGGATGACTGACAAGGCGGACGCCGCTGGCGAGCAGACGACGCTCCAGGACATTGTTGATCAAACTAAGCAAGAGTTATTGCAACATCGCATAACAACAAGAGCCTTCGCTGACCCCAACGTAAGTGATGCTTTTAATCATCTGTACTCTATTATAACTGACTTATGCGATTACCTCAGTCAAGCTAACGATCATATTGTTAAATTAAATGAAAATCAAAAGGAAAAACAAAGGACATCGGAATTAACTCAACCCAACGTCCCTACATCCTACAGTACGGACGAAGACGAATTGTCTAGAGAAACTGACTGGATCTTAAAAAGGGCCCGCAAGAAGCGTAAGGCTCGGCGTTCTCCGGAGGTTGAATGGCCTACCAACACGACTAAGACTGACAAGGACGTAACCAAGGTAACCAAGGTAGAAACGATTAAGCCTAAAAAGGACCCTCCTCCACCACCCATAAATGTTGTAGGGCTAAAGAGCTACGCAGCCCTCAAAGATATGTTACTGAATATCCCTAGAGAGCAATACAAGGTCACTGCTCTCAATAATAACGTTTGGAAAATAAACGTAGATACAAGAACCAATTGGAAACTGATTACAGACAAACTACGTTCAGATAAAAAACAGTGGTACACATATCAAGACAAAGCAGACAGACCTATTAAGGTCATGGTTAGAGGATTACATGAAACATGTGAGAAAACTGACATTATTGGAGACCTTAAGGAGCAAGGTCTTGCCATCCTGGATGTTACCAACATTCTCAAGAAAGAGAAAAGGAAAAATGACAGTGGTGAAATTGTAACCATTCATAAACCTCTTCCTCTCTTTATGTTAACCTTCGACAAAAATGAGGATGTAAATAAAACCTATAGTATTAAGGCCATTCTCAACATAATTGTGAAGATTGAGCCGGTGAAAAAAACTTCTAAACTCATTCCCCAATGTAAGAATTGCCAGTCATACATGCATACCCAATCCTACTGCGGGAAGGAATCTGCTTGTGTGAAATGTGCTGGAAAGCATAAAACTTCTGAATGTACCCTGAACAAAGCGGACTCCCCCAAATGTGTCAACTGCAAAGGGAATCATCCAGCAAATTATCGAGGATGCGAGGTAGCTAAGGAGCTACAAAGAATGAGAAACAAAATTACTAAACCCCAACTGAAAGAACAGACCAAGCGTGATGCTTCAGTTGAGAGGAATTTTAATAGGCGGAAATCGCTTACTTCAACCATTACAGGAGCAACTACTTCAAAGGTTTCATATACTACCGTTGCTAAACAAGAGGTTAATGTGTCGAACACAGAAAAAATGCTGGCACAGATACTGGAAAGACTGGATGAACAAAAACATACCAATAAACAGTTATTTGAAAGAATAACTAAGCTAGAAAAAGGACTTACTAGCCATGGACTGATTTAATGGGACCGACTTTAAGAATAGCAACATGGAATGCGAACGGATTGCTAAATCACATTAAGGAAGTCGAATTATTTCTCCACTCCAACAAGATAGACATCTTACTTATTTCTGAAACCCATTTCACTCGGACGTCATACATCAAAATAAGAGGATACACGTGTTATCATACGTTACACCCAAGTAATAAAGCTAGAGGAGGTTCGGCAATTCTCATTAAAGCTAACATCACTCACCATGAAGAACCAAAAATCGAAGAGGAAAAAATGCAGGTAACTTCGGTCAAGGTACAACTCAATAATAAAAGCTTTAGTATAGCCGCAATATACTGTCCCCCCAGGTTTAACTTAAAGAAAGATGATTATACGGTCCTTCTTAAATCGCTTGGTAACAACTTTATAATAGGAGGTGACTACAATGCCAAAAATACCTTCTGGGGTTCGCGATTAACCACGGCTAAAGGTAAAGAGTTGTATGAAGCAGCAGCTTCTTTCAAGTGCGACTTCCTCTCAACTGGAAGGCCTACATACTGGCCCACGGATGCTAACAAAACCCCAGACCTAATAGACTTCTTTATAAGCAAAGGTATCTCAAGTGGTTACATAAATCTAGAGGACAGCGATGACCTACCCTCTGACCACTCGCCTGTCATAATAACAATCAGTGAAAAAGTAATCATTAGTGAAAATTCTCCGAGTTTATTCAATAGAAATACTTGCTGGTCCTGTTTCCGGCAGCAATTGGAAACATCGATCGACCTTAAAGTTCCTCTGAAAACCCCTAAACAACTGGAAGACGAACTCGACTTATTCATCAATAACATACAACAAGCAGCCTGGTTATGTACCCCAATAAACCAAAACTGTAACTATGACACTAATTCGAAATCATATCCGTTAGAAGTAAGGGATCTCCTGTGCGCCAAACGTAAAGCCAGAAGGAAATGGAAGAATAACAGAACCCCTGAAAACAAAACTATTCTTAATAGACTCGGTAACAAACTTAAATATCTTATTAGATCAATAGATAACCAATCAGTTGAACATTTTTTGAGTAACCTAACTGCAGAGAAAGACACCGAATACTCCCTCTACAAGGTAACCAAAAATATAAATAGACCTAAAGTTCATTCTACTCCAATCAAAAAGGATGACGGGACATGGGCCAGAAGTAACCGAGAGAAAGCTCAACTTTTTGCAGATCATCTCTATGAAACTTTTCAACCTCTTCCAGTGCAGACACCTGAAGAAAACGCAACACTGATAGAAAAAACGGATGAGCTTGATATTCGGCCCGTTACGTTAAAAGAACTCAAAGATGAAATGAAGGGCAACATTAATCCTAAAAAGACCCCAGGCTATGACCTGATAACCGGTCGAATTGTGAAAGAGCTCCCTGAAAAGGCTATAACAAAACTACTTCATATCATCAACGCCACGTTCAGGTTACGACATGTACCTTCCCAGTGGAAAGTAGCGGAAGTCATAATGATCTCCAAACCAGGAAAATCACCAAATGAGAAGACGGGGTACCGACCCATATCCCTCCTCCCTGTCTTATCAAAACTGTTCGAAAAATTGTTGCTCAAACGGCTTAAACCAATTATTGAAGACAGAAAATTGATATCAGACCACCAATTCGGTTTCAGGCAACGCCACTCTACGCTAGATCAAGTTCATAGAATCACTAACATAATAGAAAAGGCTCTAGAAGGTAAAAAAATATGTGCCAGTATCTTCCTGGACGTGGCCCAGGCATTTGACAAGGTCTGGCACAAGGGACTTGAGTATAAACTGCACAGGGATCTCCCAAAACAGTTTTACTTACTCCTAAAATCCTACCTAGCGAACAGACACTTCAGGGTAAAGCAGGGTGACCAGTACTCTGTCTTGAAGCCTATAAAAGCAGGGGTACCGCAAGGCAGTGTCCTGGGCCCAGTACTTTACCTGCTGTACACACGAGATCTTCCACAACAGGAAAACACAACTGTAGCTACTTTTGCAGATGATACTGCCATCCTCTCTGTTGGAGATGACGCTGAAACTGCAACTCGCAATCTACAGACGTCCACTAACAAGGTTGTCAATTGGACCAAGATGTGGAGAATGAAACTAAATGAAACAAAGTCAGTGCATATCAACTTTACTAATAGAAAAATCATAGCCCCAGAAGTTGAGATCAACTCAAATAAAATTCCATACTCTGACACTGTAAAATACTTAGGGATGCACCTTGATTCCAAACTTAACTGGAAATATCACATTGAAAAAAAGAATCAGGAACTAAAAATCAAGTTCAGAAAGATGTACTTATTGGTTGATGGGAAGGAACTCCCATCTCTCACTACACAATAAATTACTCATATACAAACAGATACTGCGCCCTATCTGGACCTATGGGATTCAGCTTTGGGGTTGTGCGAAAAAATCAAATATTAAAACAATCCAAACCCGACAAAATATAATACTGAGAAGTATAGTTCAGGCCCCCTGGTTCATGCGGAATGATGATATTCATCGAGACTTGAGGGTAGAAACGGTCACCGAAATTATCGCCAAATATGCAAGGAAGCACGAACATCGCCTCCACAAACACGAGAACCTGGAGATGCTCAACGTTTTAAACAACGAAGGAGAACTTCGGCGACTCAAGAGAAATAAACCTCTGGACCTAACTGTGCTGTGCAAAGTGTAATCCAGTGTTCTTTTAACTGTACTTGATACAAGTATGGGCCAGGTTTTGCTGTAAACCTCCCCCCTTAGTGAGCCTAACATGAAATGTAATATTGCTAGATGAGATGTATATGTTTCAGTTGCAATAAATAAATCACGAAAAAAAAAATAAAAATAAAAAAAAATAAACAGAATTTATAAATCTAATCAGAACTCACCATAATTTTCTTCTTTCTCTAATTATTGTTTGATGTTTAATGAAATTTTTTTTCAACTCTGCAAACAAAACATTAAATTACCTAGCAAAGTTGTTGCTAACAGTTACAGAAATTTATTGCAAATAGTCACTAAGTCCAGTCACTAAGGTAATGTCCCACATGTTGTTATAACTGTGGGTCCATTTCATAAAGAAAAAAATGTCGAATTAATTCTGAGACTATGTATATCTAAGAATAACTACTTAAGAACCTTTGAAATCCCTACATAAAAACTTATTGACATTTTATGACTTTGCTATGGCACATAAACTAAAAAAACGTCACGGAAAATTGCTCACGAATATATTTTGATGATTTCCGCTTACAACCGAGTCGTTGCTAGGGAAATGTTACTTCGTCGTTTTTCATCCCACAAAATTCGTTGACCATTCGTTCGAAAGCTCTCGATTTATCCAACCATATTAAGTTAACTACTGCGAAGTGCGTGGCCAACAAGCAAGGTTATTTGAATAATTGTGTACACTCAGGTGATCATTCTCAATAATTGATATTGTGAACATGATTGCCACCGCTTGTTAATTTCTGATGATTTCATTGAGCTGGTGTTTCGATGATTTGATTCATAGCAGGTGATCCAAATATTGCGAGAACGGTTTGATTTGTGAAGCGGTGGTTAAATCATTTTAATAGGTAATTTCTATGCTTTACACTCTAGGAAGCTGTAATTTCGTATGTAGCCTCTTCAGGACATTTACTTGACGATGCCCAGGGTCCGGATCAGCTGAGTGGCTCTTAGAGCTTGCATACGAGTCTGCAACACATACATGTCTTCAACTAAAGACATAAAATGTCCCAATGTGTTGCAGACTCGTATGCAAGTGTTTCTTTATAAATACCAACTGCATCAGAAATCGTCACTCGTAAAAGTGCGATGAAAAACTTATTTTTTTAGCAAATACTCAGAAAATGTTTACGACCTACTAAACAGGACACTAAAAATTTTCTCCACAAAATCATGATGAAAAATGTAACTGAATTTCATTAATATGTGTTAAAAATCGATTAAAACTGTACAATTCTATAAAAACTGTACAGAAATTGTAAAAATCCAAAAATTTGTTTGAAAAGCTGAATATTTTGTAGGAAAAGTTGTTTTGGCATAATACTTTTTGCTATATTACAGGAGGTTTGCCCATACGCTGAATGAAGTAATGATTTGAAAAGTATGAAATTAATAGGGGACCATTCACAGCCTAACCCGCGCAATCCTTGAAAATTTCATCGAAATCGGATGAAAACTGTTGAAATTAGGCTCGTTAAAAGGACACATCCGAGCATGCGTAGTAGCTACTAATGATTATGTATAAATTGCTAGTGAATTCTCATATTGATCTCTTCCAGCACAGAAATAATATCCTTCGTGTAATCAATAATAAAATGATAGACCTTTGTTGAATTTTTGTGACGACCCTCAGAAGCTAAGTCATACAGGAAAGGCTTCTTATTTAAGAGGGACGAAATATTGGAATTGATCCAGGGGGGTAGGGAGCAACCCAAGCATAAGAGAAAAAAAATTGCATACAAATCGTTTCAGACCATTCTAAGACCGAATCCGTGGAAAAAACCATAGGTGTATGCCTGTATGTGTATGTGTGTGCTCCTCCATATCCCTACTCAAGTCAAGGTCATACGTCCCCGTTGTGCAACCCGGGCGCCTTCTGGTTTACCAGAGGGTGGCAGAATGACCCGCTGGCGTTTAGGGGGGGAGGCTCGTGTCAACGGGTCTCCCGACCCTTAATCACGCTTCCCCCGTTATGGATCAAAACTTAAGAGAGCTTCCACCAGGGATTCCTTACGCAGCATTACGTGCACGCCAGAACCTCACGACGAGGCACATTAGCGCTGTGTCAAAAACTCTACCTCTGCTGGACCTGATGGTATGTCTGCCCAACGCTGGAATAAAGCCCCAAAAAGTGTCGAGCTGCTCATCCTCAACCTGTTACTTCTATCGGGAAGGCCCCCAAAAGCGTTAACCCGTGCCCGAACCATCTTCACCCCAAAGAAAGGAGGAAGAGGGCCTGGAGGCTAGCGCCCGATTTCAATATCATCGTCAGTTTTCCGCCACTTTCAAAAGATTCTGGCATCTCGCTTCTAAGTGGCTGCTGTCATAGGTGACATCCAGGGAGCATTTCGGCCAGCAGATGGCACAGTAGAGAACCTCACAGTTCTCCATACTGTCATTTCGCTGGCCCGCATCAAGAAATGGCAGCTTCAACTAGACGCTCTGGACATCGCTAAGGGCTTTGACACTGTAAGCCATTTTGCCCTGACCAATTGCCTTCGTGGTGTTGGGGCACCTGCTCACTTAATAGAGTATGTTGCCTGTCTGTACCACGAAGTGGGGGATGTTGTCATTGGGCGCGGGGTACGCCAGGAGGATCCTCTGTGGCCACTCCTCTTCAACCTGGACGGGAGTTCTGGATTTACTGTCGTTATGGGAGGTGGGGGGTATAATTACCGATTCTTTCAGGAGCTGCCCAAGCTACAAACCTCGAACGATTTTCGTGATTCTTATTTTGTTCTATTAAGGATTCGATATAGTTTTGGAAAGTATGTCAGGAGTTTTAAATTTCATCATGGGAGGGGGTGGATGGAGGGGTTAAAACTGACAAATCGCGGTATTTTAACAATTCACAACCGAATTTTGTGATTCTTTTCTTTTTTTCAACTAGGAATTTGGTCCAGTTTTGGAAGGTATATCAAGAGTTTCGAATTTCATTATGGAAGAGGTAATAGTAATAAATCTTGATGTTTTAGGTATACTCGTCAGATTTTTGTGATCATTTTAGCGAATTTTTGAAGAAAATTAAGCTATTGCTCTCGCCTCAAAATTTATAGAATGTGAATTTTTGAAAAAAAATTATGCAGAAATCCGTTTCAGGCTATTCTGAATCATATTCTGAAGTTTAACGCATTTTTTTATGTATGTATATATGTATGTATGTATGTATGTATGTATGTATGTATGTATGTATGTATGTATGTGTCATTCCAGACGATAACTGTCCGTAGAATTGTGCTAGAAACTTCAAACAAATTTTAAAATGTTAAGGGCACAAAACGAAAGTTCAAGTTCGTTGGCCAGCTTGATCGGATTACATCTTCGGGTTGAAATTTTCAAAAATGTAGTCAAAAATTTCAAAATAGACTGTTTTTTGCGATTTGTCGTGCGAAATAATTTTTTCAGCATACTAACATGTGGTATATTCGGAATCAGCGTAAAATTTCCTATAAGAATATGTATCAAGTTTTCAAAAATTTCAAAGTTGAAAAATCAGTCAAAAATCGAAATAATGCCGTTTGCTAGTTGTAAAAATCGGTAATATTCTTCAAAAATTCGCTCATGGGGTCATGCTGCATGACTGGACTTTTGTAATTCAATCATCAATTCGGTCTAGTTTATGAAATTATGCCGGGAGTTTCAAATTTCATACTTATTTTAGGAATTCGCTGTCGGTGGGGGGAGTTCATGGGGAGGGGGGGGGGGTCCGAGAAGCCGTCACATTTTTGTTTTTTCTCATCCATTCATAGGGACGTCCCTGTGATGCATGCATTACTTACCAATATGTTTTGGATTCTACGCATCTTGAAATATAAACCAACAAATTTTGAGGGAGGATCAGATAACCTGTGAGCCCTATGCATAACTGAAGTATGCTAATAAACCTTTTTGTGATTATGTACAGCATTATTATATTCATTTGAGCGTTTTATCATTTGTCCGAATTTTAGGGGTTGGGTGTCCACGGAAGACCCTGCTTTCAAGTTGATGTGTCCCATTTTCAAGGATATGTAGGTAGACGGCAGCCCTACTTGGAAGAAGAGAGCCGGAAAAGCTGGAGCTGATTAGGTTCGGTCGGCGGGGATTCGCTAATTGTGACTAATCTGTTTTGTTTGAAGAATGTGGAGAAAGGAGCAAGGAAGGACTGGCGAGAGGAAGGGAGTGGTTATGTTACAGAGAAGAGAATTAGAGAGGGTGGTTTCTTGGACGATTCCCTTTTCGTTAAAAGCAAACATCCTTACCATCTTCCCCTTCTCTCTGCCCACAAAAAGAACAAAACAAAAACTTTAAGAACGAGAAATCGGGGAAACGTGATAAAGAGGAGCAAAAAAAGGTGGTGAGAAAAGAGAGGGCTAAGGGGACGAAAACATCCTTCGGGTGCTGTAAGAGCAGAGAGGCCCCCTTAGACTCCGGTTAAAAGACCGCGAAAAACGCCTTCCAATCTCCTTCAAAACGGTTCGAGAACGGGGGAAACGAGGGTAGGGACACAAAAGGGTTGATGAAAATGAGACAAAGAGCAGGAAGAGAAACCTCTTCCCCCTTTCGAAGGGCGGAAAGGGCTAAATTTTCTGGGTGTGGCCGAAAACGGAACACGCCCTCTTCAGTTCCGACCCCCTTTTCGGTAAGCTCGGGCGAGTCGTCAGTGGGAACTAAGGGGAGCTGGGTGGCGGCTAACTCGTTTCTGAGTGAGGAAAGGAAAATCGTTTTAACCCTCATTACTTTCTCAAAGCCCGGAAGGTATAGGGGAAATTATGTAATCGGCTTGAAAAAAAATTCTGCCAAGTTGGGTGTGGCAGAAAATGGAGGATCATTAAAATGTCACAGATACGTAATTTAGAAATTACAATGAGGGTTCATTTGAAATTAGAGCAAAATTGGTCATCCGATTTATGTTACGTATGCGCATGCGCAAAACCTATCAGTCTCGCGAGCGATGAAGTTCATTAGGTAGGTACCATCTGCATTCAAGGACTTTCAATTCCTGAACATTTCATCGAAATTGGATGATAACTGTAAAAGTCATGCTTGTTACAAGGATTTTAGGTTCGTGCATGTGCAGCATGCATTTTTCCAGCATCCTGGTGGACAAATGAGGTAATAAAAACGCCATATCTCGACTGCACACGAATTTGAAAGATATCGAATAGTTAAGCCATGAGAAAACGCTTAATGGATTTTACTTTTGTGCATGCGCAGAAAATAGTATCGATTTCTGAGTGATGCAATTTATAGAGGACCATCTCAGCCTTGCCCATACATTCCGAGAAAATTGCATCAAAATCGAATGGAAACTGTAGTAAGTCAAGCTCGTTGCAAGGATTTGCGGACACAAGACCGATTTAATGTGCTCAAAAAGTACTGGCCAACGAACTCATCCTTTCAGTTGGAAAACTTGATTTTTTGGCGCAAGAATTGAATTTTTATCTTAATCCTAAGGAGAGTTATCGTCTGGGATTACATATATATATATATATATATATATATATATATATATATATATATATATATATATATATATATATATATATATATATATATATGAGAGAGAGAGAGAGAGAGAGAGAAAGGGAAAATGGAAGGGGAATAGCAGAAAAAACGTATTTTTTGTTGTCAAAGCCACCCAGGCTACAATTCTCAACCGATTTTCATGATTTTTATTCGGTTTGATTTCAGTTTTAGTCTAGCTGTGTGACAAACCCCGGAAATTTTGAATTCCATGATGTAAAAGGAAGAAAGGAAGAGGGAAAGCCGAAAAAACGAGTTTTTTTTCGACAAATTATGTCAAAGCCACCCAGGCTACAATTCTCAACCGATTTTCATGATTCATATTTGGTTCGATCCCAATTTTAGTAGCAAACCTTGGGAATTTCGGATTTACTGTCGAGGTGTGGAGCAGAGGGGATAATTACCGAGTCTTTCAAGCACTGCCCATGCTACAAATCGCAACCGATTTTCGTGATTCTTATTTTGTTCCATGACGAATTTGGTTTAGTTTTGGAATGTGTGTCAGGATTTTCAAATTTCATCATGGGAGGGGGTGAATGGAGGGGGTAATACTGATGAATCATGAAGTTTAAACAATTCTAGTCCGATTTTCGTGAATCTTTTTTAGTTAAAATATGAATTCGGTCTAGTTTTGGTTCGTATAATCAGGACTTTCAAATTTCAATATGGAAGAGGGTGATATTTGATCATGAGATCAAATTTGATGTGAGATTTGGGTCAAATTCGATAGGGAGTCTCTCTAGGACATCAAGGGAAGAATGGAATGACGGGCTCCACCCTAAGCTCTAGCTGACCGATTCGAAAAGTTGGTTCTGCTCACGCAACTGCGTAAGTTTTTTATTTTTTATTTTTATTATTAATTTAAGAAATCTCGAACGCATCTGCATTGGACAGGACGACGTTTATTCTCTACACAAAGTCACACAAGTAATAAAACAGAGCGCTCGGTTTCCTCCGCTGTGAATTTTGAGCTTCATCGATCGCCATGTCGACTCAATTTTTTGTGTGTGAGCCATCGTTCGGGGGTGGACAAAATTGACGGAATGATTAACCGTCAAATGTCTATAATTTGGAAACGCAGACATCTGACAATAATTGCTTCCGAGTCTACCGAAAGGTAGCAGAAGCATTGTTTTCACTTTCGGGGGGGGGGGGGGGCATTGTTGGTCTCCAAAATCATAATTTCCGCTCACATTTTACGTTTTAGACCATGGATTCCCAAACTGGGGGGGCACGCCCCCCCCCCCCCCCTGGGGGGCGTGAAGACTGGTCAGGGGGGGCGTGAGACCATTCGACCATTCTTTGGGGCAACATCGAGCCAACTCCAGGAGCGAGCTCGTTTTTGCTCGTGAACTACATAAAAAACAGTGCACTAAATATCCGACTGTTTAAAATTCTTTGTGGATTTAGGAACTGACCTCAAAACACTTCTATTTCACACAGAAGTACGCTGGCTCTCAAAAGGAAACATGTTGGCAAGACTATTTGAGCTCCGAGATGAACTAACTTCGTTCTTGGAAAACCAGAAGCAAAATGAGCTATTAGGGTGGTTCAAAAAAACTCAAACACGTTATTTTTTTGAGGCACTTGCTTCTATAGCTTTCAATAGGTCTAAAACTTATTCCCTGAAAGTTTCGTGGAAAAATTTTGATTTTTAGAGGTTCCTCAAGGACGTTTTGTGCCTCCACTTCCGGTTCGGAAATGGGATCATTTTGTATCCGCTCCCAAGCAAATATGGTAAGGAGAGAAGGGGTGCGAGTAGTCTTATCTTATGTTTTCAAGGTCGCTGAATACGATGGTGAACTTTATTTTTTGATCCGGGGTCAAGATTTCAAGATAATCAAGATTTTACAGTGAAAATTGACAAAAAAACGTAAAAAATGCTCGTTCCAAGTGACTTTTTTCATAGTAAACATTTTTCTAAATATTTTTTTAACAGTGCATCTTATAGAGCACTTTCTCACAAACAAAATGAGTGGTCTTAGGCCGTTTTTGGATAACCTGAACCAGAAATATTGCCCAAATGGTGAAAAGAGGCCGAGGTTCATAGTTATTGGTTAACCTTGAAAGCGGCCAGGAATCAAAGAAAATCTTATTTTTGTTCATTTAAAGTTCTTACCTTCTATTTTCGGGGTCTCTAAAGATGTTGGAAGCAATATTTCCATGATACGCCAGCTACATGTTTAAAGATCAAAGGAACATGTGTCAAAAATTCGAAAAACTCCTTAACAATTGTAAAAACTCAACCTATCAAGCCATAAATCTTCCTGTGGACCGGTTTCTAAAGACATTTCTATATGTTTCGGGTATTCAAAATGATCAGTTGAGGGTACTGAGACGACGTTCGACCACTCATTTTCTTCGTGACAGTATACTCTATAAGCTTGATTAGAAAGCAAAGATTGAAAAAAAATTTCTCTCTGCAGAACGCAAGTATAATCCGAAAACTTTGACCTTTTTTCGTAATTTCGTACAGTTGAATCTTGATTGTCCTGAAATCTTGGCATTTGATCGCGATAATAATTGCACGATCGTCTTCAGTACCCTCAACTGATCATTTTGAATACCCGAAACATATAGAAATGTCTTTAGAAACCGGTCCACAGGAAGATTTATGGCTTGATAGGTTGAGTTTTTACAATTGTTAAGGAGTTTTTCGAATTTTTGACACATGTTCCTTTGATCTTTAAACATGTAGCTGGCGTATCATGGAAATATTGCTTCCAACATCTTTAGAGACCCCGAAAATAGAAGGTAAGAACTTTAAATGAACAAAAATAAGATTTTCTTTGATTCCTGGCCGCTTTCAAGGTTAACCAATAACTATGAACCTCGGCCTCTTTTCACCATTTGGGCAATATTTCTGGTTCAGGTTATCCAAAAACGGCCTAAGACCACTCATTTTGTTTGTGAGAAAGTGCTCTATAAGATGCACTGTTAAAAAAATATTTAGAAAAATGTTTACTATGAAAAAAGTCACTTGGAACGAGCATTTTTTACGTTTTTTTGTTGTAAAATCTTGATTATCTTGAAATCTTGACCCCGGATCAAAAAATAAAGTTCACCATCGTATTCAGCGACCTTGAAAACATAAGATAAGACTACTCGCACCCCTTCTCTCCTTACCATATTTGCTTGGGAGCGGATACAAAATGATCCCATTTCCGAACCGGAAGTGGAGGCACAAAACGTCCTTGAGGAACCTCTAAAAATCAAAATTTTTCCACTAAACTTTCAGGGAATAAGTTTTAGACCTATTGAAAGCTATAGAAGCAAGTGCCTCAAAAAAATAACGTGTTTGAGTTTTTTTGAACCACCCTAATGAGCTAAGCATGAACTTCAGCAAACCTAGTTCTCAAGTAATGTTTGTATATTTGTCAGACTCCCTTGATTCGTTAAACAGCCTTACCTTAAAACTGCAGGGTGGAAACTCAAATATCATAACTCATCGTGATGCCATCAAGATGTACCTATGTTGAGAAACTACAACTTTGGAGACGAAAAGTATCAGCAAACTTCTACAACTTTTCAAATTTCCCAAAACTAGTATCAATCTCAGAAAAAACACACTTCAAGGAGGTTTTTGAAAGATCACACTTGTCAAAACAAGTGTCAAACCATTTGGAGACGCTCACTGATGAATTGGGGAAATACTTCCCTAACACTGCTGACGAACATATTTACAGACTTTCAACAGATCCTTTGCATGTGAACGTTGAACATGTTCCAGCAGCCCTGCTAGAAAAATGTTTGGAAATGAAAAATGATTCTTCTGCCAAACATGACTTCAAAAAAATAAAAAAGTCAACATTTTGGATCAATTTTTTTTTTTTTTTTTTTTATAAAGGTAAAAATTCATTAGCATATTCAAATACTTCCAAGTGTATCCCAGAGAGTCACAGGAAGCTCTTCGGATGTTTTTGCCTTTTTCAACCACCTACTTATGTGAAAAAGCGTTCTCAACACTAGTATCAATAACTACAAAGAATCGGAACAAACTTTATGTTGCAAGTGTGTATCGGTCACGTGTAAAAGCTTGTACAATAGTATCGGGTCGTTAAGCGAATAAGTACCTACAATGCCGGTTCAAGTCCTTGCCAAATTACCAACGGCTTTGTACCGAGTATCCTGGAAAATACCAAATTTTATCGGCACAAGGTATTTCAGAACCTTAAATTATCAACGCGACATAATTTCCGGTGAAATTAGGGTGAATTTTTCTATTACCCTACTATTAATTTGAGATTTATGGCCGATAAACGAAGCAATCATCGGCGGAAAAGTGTAGTAAAAAACGTAATCATGTTCAGAACATGCCATAGCATATTATCCGACCATTTTACCATGTTTCTAGTTCAATTCTTAACCAGGCGACAGCATTTTCGGTTTTCACTTATCTTCAAGCGGCGCCCTCTGCCAGTTTACCGGATAACTAGTGGGCGGAGCGTAAAATAAATAGGTTCATCGTGTTCAGCGCATGCAATTACCCATAAATTGACCCAAAAAAATTGAAATCCGTCCTTCAAATCATCATCTCGGCACCAATTTAGAGGTTGGTTTACGATAGCGGTCGATAACTGGCCAAAATCGACCCAGGTAAAGTGATTAGGATTAATATTTTTTGCTAAAAATTTAGGAGTGTCATGCTGACATACCGAGGACAAAAAAAACAATGGGGACAAGAAATCCCAGAACTTTTTTTTTTTTTCTTGAACCACCCTATCGTGCTTGGGTCATAATTGAACGTCAAAAAATGTTGTAACCGATACATTCTTAATTCATGCGCCGTTTTTGGAGATGCAACGCTTTGATTTTGGGGTTTGAATTTTTGGTTTTCTGGTACTTCAAAGTATCGTTTTTGACCATGGGTTTTCGTCGGCATCGCAGCCAAACTTTTGTCTAGTTGCTGACCGCTGTGTGTAGATGGTTCCCTATCAGTTTAATTGTTGCCAAATCACTACTTCATTCTGCGCATGCGCAAGCGTAAATTCCATCATGCTCCATTTTTTCACAGTTTAGTCGTTCGATTTCGCTTAAATTTGGATGATACTCGTAGTTGGAAGAAGATGACTTGATTACCTCATATCAATTTCAACACGACTGTATCATTAATCGCTACTGTTGTGCATACACCAGTGTGAAATACTTGTAATAACCTTAATTTCCATAGTTTTCATGAAATTGTCAGCGAATGAGCGGTTTAGGTTGAAGATGGTCCCGTACCTATTTCATTGTTTTCAACTCATCAGGTCATTCTGCGCTTGCACAAACGTAAATTACATTGAGCATAATTTTTTCGTTTCTTAATTGGCCAATTTTGAGATTTCACGCTACTTCTTCAATTACTCTTTTCCGCTATGGAATTTTTCAAAATCATTTAACACTTTTCAATGATCTATACATTCATGATAGGTAAATGAGGAAGCTATGTGCCACATCCAACTTGACAGACGTTTTTTCATACGTCTGTTATTATCACAGTACCCGGCTTTACGTGTTTATATATTAGGGGCAAAAGTTTAGGAGCATCACGTCGGTTGTCGGGCAAATCTCAAACCTGAATTCGTGACTCCCGTTCTTCTCCATTAAGCCAAAAACCCGAGTAGGTACCAACCTAACTTCACTAATTCTACCCTTATTGTTTTCGCGGGAGCTGGAGAGGTGCGTCCTGATCCTCTTAATGACGGTTAGATGCGTCCCACCGCCCGAGGCTTGCGAAGGTCAGATGCGTCCCCACGATCAGCCTATTAGCGTAGGGCTGCCATATCTTTTCGACGTAAGTAGGGACAGCGTAAGCTGAAAGTCGGGACATATCGGGACAGCCTAAGGCCCGGTGCACACGAGCGTCAAAATGACGCTTGACGCCGCGTCATTTCTTGGAATCGCTATCTGCGTCCTATCTGAGTTTCAATGCACACGAGCGGCAAAAGGACGCAGGACGCCGCGTCATGACGTGTCAGTCACTCGCTCGCCAACTACGAGGATGGATCTGTACCCAGATATTGAAGAAGAAAGTGGTTTTTTCGTATTTGGTGCACAAGTACGTATTTCGCAAAGAAGAGGGCAGAAATCGGAAGTACTGAAGAAGCGAATATTATTGAAATTAAAGTACCTACGTTTTTCAGCATAATTTTGAGCAAAACTTATTAAATGTCCTAGTTAATCGTTTATAGTTTAGTTTTGACTAAAATTGTGCTAAAACTTATAAATGTAACGCTTTTTGGCTGTTTTTAGCCATTTTTAGTGATTTTTTTAGTACATTTTTCGAAATTTGCCAATTTAATGGGCTAAAAAATACGTAGTTGACCAACAAACTCATCCTTTCGTTTGGAATGCTTGATTTGTTGGCCCAAGAACGGTATTTTTATCTCAATCCTAAGGAGAGTTATCGTCTGGAATGATGTATATATATATATATATATATATATATATATATATATATATATATATATATATATATATATATATATATATATATATATATATATATATATATATATATATATATATATATATATATATACATCAATGTATATAGGTATATATATAATCAATTGCTGAAATTTCGATACAATTTAGCATAATATAATAAGACATGTAATTTAAGAAAATTCGCTCATTCGATCATACTGCATGACTGGAACTTTTTCTAAATAACATCCCCATACTCCCACATACATGCCCATATGTATACGTATATGAAATTGATATGAATATGGATTTTGGTCGGGGTTGGACGAAAAGTTGGAAGGACCTCGGAGCTAGGACTCGGATTTCAATGAAGAATGTTTTCGAAAATTGTTATTTTATGATTGCAGTAGCAATTTTCTGCGAAGATTCGCTAAAAACGGCATGTTGGGCATAGCACGTAGCTTTCTCGTATCCTTTGACAATGAATCAATGTGCAGAAAATTGAAGTTTTTCAAAAAATCGTGGGCCGAAATCTTCAAAATGATGGTTGACGCGAAGTGACGCAGCTGCACGTGTGCACCGGACGATTGACTGCTGAGTACTGCTAGGGGTATCGGGCGGCAAGATACCTATCGCCCGCAACGCGCGTCCCACAGAAACCTGCGTCAACTTTGATACCTATCCGCGTCAACGCCAGCTGCAGATAGGTATCGGCGTCCCGTGTACACCGCACCATGCTCAGCTGTGTATCTCTAGTTATCCGATTGAAAATGACGCGGCGTCCAGCGTCATTTTGACGCTCGTTTGCACCGGGGCTAAAGTAGAAAATCGGGACCAAAATCGGGAAAAGATATACTTCAAGTCACTGACAAAATACAAAGACTAAGTTTTATTTTTGGAAAAAAACAAAACAATAGGTATTGAAAAGTTGGAGAAACATCATTATTGAAAAAAAAAAAAAAAAAAAAAAAAAAAAAAAAAAAAACGAAATATATCACATTTGGGTGCTTAGAGCATCTATTACATATACCTAGGTAAAATTTCAAATAGTCAAAGGTGTCCGGCTACCTACCTGCAATGAAGGACATCTGTACCACGCAGGGTTTATCCAGTTTTCATCCTGGGCTTACAAAATACTTCGGAGATTCAACTACTTTAAAAATCGGAACGAAGTCGGGACAGCAAAAAAATAATCGGGACGCTTCAAAAATCATGACGGGACGCCCGGGACACCTCGAAAATCGGGACATGTCCCGATAAATCGGGACGGATGGCAGCCCTATATTAGCGTCACCAAGGAGACACCGCGAGGAGCCAAATTTTGTCAAAATTTCAGTCAATATATCAATTTGCGATCGACGTCTTACAAATTCATAGGGCAGGCATTAGAAGCTCAATAAAGGACGAAATGAAATCGAGAAATCTCTCTGACAAGTCAAGAGTCAGCATATTTAACGATTTTTAGCCGTTTTAGCGAATTTTCTTAGAAAATAAAGCTATTGCAATGGCTCCAAAAATTTTAAAATAAAAATGTTCAAAAATTTTCTTCATCGAAATCTGTTTTGAGGCATTCTGAAATGATTCCTGGATTTTAACGCTTTATATATATATATATATATATATATATATATATATATATATATATATATATGTGTGTGTGTGTGTCATTCCAGACGATAACTCTCGATAGAATTGAGATAAAAACTTCGTTCTTTCGCCAAAAAATCAAGCATTTCAAAAGAAAGGATGAGTTCGTTGGACAACAATTTTTGAGCACATTAAATTGGTCAAATTTCGAAAAATGTACCCAAAAAATCACTAAAAACGGCCAAAAATAGTTAAATTTATATTTTTTGCAGAATTTTAGTCAAAACTAAATTTTTAACGATTAACTAGGACATTAAAAATTTTTGCTCAAAATTGTGATGAAACACGTACATCATCATTAAAATTCATAAAAACGTCATTAAAATTTGCTAAAATATCTATAAAAACTGCAAAAAAAAAATTTATAAATCAAAAATCCCTTTTGAATCAGTGGAATTTTATTTAGAATAAGTTTTTTGCCATAAAATTGGTTTTTAACCATTTCTGACAACTAAAATTGCTCCAATTTCAATGCAATTTAACATACTATAGTACGATAGATAGTTTATGAAAATTCGCTCATACGATCATGCTGCATGACTGGAACTTTTGCTATTTGTAGTAATTTTTTCAGCACTTTTTTGAAATTTGATCGATTTAATGTGCTCAAAAAATGTTGGCCAACGAACTCGTCCTTTCGTTCGGAAAGCTTGATTTTTTGGCGCAAGAACAGAATTTTTATCTCAATTCTAACGAGAGTTATCGTCTGGAAGGACACACACATATATTAATTGCTATGCAATTCTTAGGCCGACCCCCAATAATTTTTTATGTAACGTCCGTGACGAAATTAACGATGATTTTCACGTACAACCGAGTAGTTGAGTAGTTGCTATAGATTGTGTCACAATTTCAGTGTTTTTCACGTACAACCCAGCCGTTGTTAGGGGAATGAAACTTCCGCAGTTTTCATCGCACAAAAATCGTTCGCCACTCGTTGGAAACCGCTTGATTTATGTGATAAATGTTCACATTTCAAGCTACCAATTTCCCTCTCCTTACGTACCTGGCTACATTCCAAAACTAAGTTGATTCAGGCTAAGAATTGCATAGCAAATTATCCTCGTTTTCTACGCAGTAGAAAAGAGAAAAGATCCGGCGAGGCGCGAAGCGCCGAGTATAGATTAGGGGGGTCCAGGGGAGTATATATATAAATACCCATATGAAAAAGTGTTAAAGACTGTTAGGGTTCGTTTCAGAATGTCTCAAAACGATTTCAATGAAGAAATTTTCCAAAAATTTTCCGAGCCATTGCAATAGTTTAATTTTCTACAAAAATTCGCTAATTGATCGACACAGACAAAACTCCGAGACTTATGGACCGATTTTTATGAAATTTTCAAAATAAGTGCGGTCTAGCTCCTAGACTTTCCCCTATAAATTTGATTGCCTTTGGATTAATAGTAGTCTGTGCGCATGCGCAAACATTAATTTCTTATAACGTTGATATATCAATTATTAATTAGTCTCGTACTGTGTTGTTCAACTAATTCTGTTGATTATAGTTGTCATAGAAGCTAATGATGAGAATTTAAAAAGTTCCAGACATGCAGCATGATCGTACGAGCGAATTTTTGTAAATCATCGTACTATATTATGTTGCATTGTTTTGCAAATTGTGGACTTTGAGTGAAAAAAATAGTTAACTACAAGTTTTATGGCAAAAATCCCGTTCAAACATAATCTGCTATTCAAAACGAGATTCTGAATTTTTTGCAATTTTCATTCATTTATTAACACATTTTAATGAAATTCAAGTACATTTTTCAGAATAATTTTGTACATAAATTTTTTTGATGTTCTATTTTATAGATGTTCAACTTTATTTGAGCAACATTCTGCTAAAAAATTATATAAATTTAACTATGTTTAGAAGTTTTTTGCTCTTTTTAGTGATTTTTCAGCACTTTTTTTTTTTAATTTGACCAATTTAATGAGCTCAAAAATTGCTGGCCAACGAACTCGTCCTTCCTTCCTTTTTGGAAAAACGGAATTTTTATCTCAATCTTAAGGAGAGTTATCGTCTGAAAGGACGCACGCAACCTTGCACGCACGAGCACGCTTTTCTTTGTTATTGGCACAGTCCATTCGTCAATTAGATTTTTCAAGACAATTTCAGGCGTGAAATACATGATGAATTTTTGTGTAAGGGAACACTCAACAGTCTGATTCAAAATAGGTAAATAAGTAGGTAAATTTATTCATGTACTCTTAGTTTATTTGTTACAAAATTATAAAAACTGCTTCAAAATGCAAATATACTAGATTTACGAAACTATTACCTACCTACATACCCGCTTACATTCTTCCATATTTTAAAACAACGAAGAAATTTCATCGCTGCAATTCCATATTCAATTTACAAGGACTACATTATATTTAACGTTTTGAATTCAGTGATTCGTACATAGGTGTCTAAAATATAACTACTAGACTAAAAAAAAATTTTTTTAAATACAAAACTTATCTACAAAACAACATGGCACTTTTCAAATGAAAATTATCGTTACATTATGTAGGTACTGAAAACAGTCCTCATCGTTGTTTCGTATTAATACTCGTACATCTCTTGCGAAAGAAGTTAACATTGAGCATTACAGGTAGGCATCATTTAAGGCACCAAAGTATGAGCAAATTCATCAGATCCATTATTTATTATCATTTTTATATGTTTTTCTCAATTTAAAGCTTTCTAATTTAATCGAGCAGCAATGGCTTCTCCGAAAACGTTTCCAACAGAATTGCGAAGTTGTTGACAAAAAGGCAACTGCATACCCAAGTAGCACCAATTTGCATTCGATAAAACTTATTGCACTCTTATCGAAAAGCGTATGCCAGGTAAATATATTTCGAAACTTTCATTCCTAATTCAAAATTTTCTAGCACTATTTTTCATTGTTTCAAAAGTTAAATCTAGGGTTTCGTAGGAAATAACAACTCATTCCATCAATCACAGGTGCATGCCTAATTTCATTTCGGTTCTAATTATGACGATTCAGGAACAACCTGAAGTCAGTAGTGAGATCAATAATGTTCACACGAAAAACACCATCGTAACCAGCTTTTTAGAAAGAGAGTGAGTGATTCAAGGAGTTCGATTTCGAAACTCAAAAAGTTGGGTGCGGCGTAACCTAATTTAGCTAATCTATTTTAAGGTAATTTAGAAATAAAATGACAACAATTTTCACTAATATTCAACTTATTAATAATTAAAAGTCCCAATTCTTGAACTTTGGTTGGAACGTTGGTTGTTCCAACACTAAAATACGGCATTCGGACTATTTTTTTTAGTCAGTAACCGGTTCAAAACTCAACTAAATTGTGTCACTAAGTTTTAGAGCAGGGTTTTGACATTTTCATGCAGGTATTCAATTTGGCACAAAAATCAGAAAAATCATCAGTTTTCACAGCGTTAGTAAAACTGCTTTTTAATCATTTTCACTAAAAACGGAACTGTTTCTAGGGAAATGTAGCTAAAGTCAGCTTTTATCCAAAGGAAATGGATCACCCTTCGTTGGAAGGATCTCAATTTATGCTAAAACGGTACGCTGCCTAATTCGCTCCGAAAATAAAATCAGCTGGATTACACGCAAATTCATTAATGAACTATAAACAATCCTCGAAGTATAACCTACTTCGGTAGTTATGCTGGCTTACCCCTTGTTTCGTTAACCTAGAGAAAAATAAAGGCGAATGTGATCATCATTGAATGTGATAGAATGTAGATAGATGTGATAGATAGTGTGATAGACATGAACATCCCGTGGTTGGCGCAATAAAAATCCCGCTGTTCTTTTAATGAATGTACCTCCATAATTCACTAGGGCAACGAAGTTGTCGGATTTCAAAAAAGTGTAGTGGTAAATTCTAGCATTTGAAGAATTGACATGGATATGTCTTTGCTCTGGGGGGTCAACCAAAAATTTCCGTGACGCAAAATTTGTGTCACAATTTCAGTGTTTTTCACGTACAACCCAGCCGTTGCTAGGGGAATGGAACTTCCGCAGTTTTCATCGCACAGAAATCGTTCGCCACTCGTTGGAAAGCGCTTGATTTACGCGATAAATGTTCACATCTCAAGCTACCAATTTCCCCCTCCTTACGTACCTGGCTACATTCCTAAACTAAGTTGATTGGACTATAAACCATTTTAATCAGCCGGTTACAATATTCTAAACGTAAAGCAATAGCATCATTTACTCCACTTCATAGGAAACATTTTCATCCTCTTGACAACAGTCGACTGTTAACAACAACTCATTGTAGTGGCTTCTCTCCACAGTTATTTTCAACATTTCTATAAGTAAACCGTTGTTTTGTTGGAATTAGTCGGGATGCAGCCCAGGGATTTGTTTAAAGTTAAAGGATTTGTTTACAACTCTCGAGGACAACCGTGATGAAATCCCCAATCAAAGACATATCCATGTAACATGGTATCTGCTTGTAAAGCAGATAGTGGAACTCGTTTACGAGTTGTTTAGTTAGGTACTTTCGACTTCAATTACGAACACAAAGTTTCCTTTCTGCCGGCAGTGGAGATTTCTTCTTTTTTATTGATTTTCGCTTAAAACCATTTAACCATAAAACCATTCGCATTAAACCGTTTCTCGAAAAATATAACACCGTTAGTTCTTCGAGTAGCGAAAATAGTTTGTTACTCGTTTGAAAGCTCTAGATGAATCACAAAATTTCAACACGTTTTCGGCCTGGAGGTGGAGAGGGAAGGCCACCGTGCGTATGAGCAGTACAATCTTGTAGTTCGAGTAATTTTGCAACTACCTACGAATACTGGTTTTTTTCTAGTATTTACATATGGCCGATCTTCCTTATTTTCTCATTATTTTTTGTAGTGCCACCCGTTTATGGACGGGTTGAGTCCTATAGCTTGAATGGGGAGTTTTGTTAGCTCAATAAAAAGATCCGAGCGAGAACTTTTCGAAAAGGTCCTGTATGATGGGTATCTGACCAGTAAATCGACTCTTGAAATTCATTTGCCTTATGACGTCACAGCCCCTTAGCTCCCTTGCCAAATTACGTCACGCGTGATCTTCACACCCATATATTGGCCAAACTAAACGGTCTTTTGAGCTGAAACTTAAATATAGGGGTTTTCAAGTACGCGGAATCCAAATTTAAGGTTAAAAGTGTGAAATTCCAACAGATGAAGGTTCCCCATTGCCCCCATCCATACCTGGTCATCTCTAGGCGTCTCTAATCATCTTTTCCCAATGTTTAAACAAATATAAAAGTAGACTCGACTACTCACAACAAAAATAATAAGAAAGATCGAACATATAGGTGAACCAGGACTTTGGTTGGATTTGGAATTTCTCAATGGGTAGAAAATGTATAGTTCAGAATTTTTGTATACCCAATATAAACAAGTACCTAACAAGCTGAAACAAGGAAAGAATTGTTGAGCATTCGTTAGTTCTTTCCTGTTGCCGTTAATTTAGAAGAATGACAATGACCATAAACCCTACATCGGAACCTCTTTCAAAACGCAGATCATGTTTGATCAGGTGGTACCTACCTACTGTTACGAGTCTCAGCTCAAATGATCTGCCCAAGATGTTCGATGTGAACTTATCTCAGTTTCACAAAGCGAAATGATCGTACAGTCCAGCTCCAAGTGAGGGAGTGATGTTTTATTTGTTGAAAACTATAAATTTGTTTTCCACAAACACCTCTCTAGCGGAGTGAGAAGGTGGAGGATATGTGCTGGGAAAAAAAGTTTGGTTATAGTGCATACTTCAAAACGGAGGGTTCCTATAGAGATTTTGTATTGAGAGAACTATTGCCACGCATCTCAGGAAGATCCCAACGCGTGTATATTGAAAAGAAACGCAACGCTAACGGTATCGACAAGCTAACTACCTTTGTAGCGTACGCTTATTCACTTTGTCGAGTGAGGAAGCAAAAAGCCACACCACTGTAGAGTGACTGGTAGTGAAACGCGGGGTTATGATATGTTATAATTATGTTAAAAGCAAACGACCACATCCTTTATCAGTCACAGGAGATTATAAGCACTTGTGTTGCTGATACGAAGTAAATTCCACCAGCTGTCGTGAGATTGAATTTGTTATACTCACTAATGGTCTCCTGCTAAACCAATCCCCCCGGAGGTCAGGTGAAAATTTGCGTCAATGACCATAATCCATAAACAACTTGAAGTTAGTACCTAGAAACGTAGCTAATCTAGAAACAAGTGTTTTAGTTACATTTATGAAGTTGCCCGGATTCATATTCACCTTTATTCTTTTCCGTGATATTATGGTTTATGAATGGAGCGGGTTTCTAGTCTTAGTTTTTTATTTTAATCGTCGTTGAATGAAACAGATAAAGATTCAAGAAATACTGCTCCGATTTTTAGAGATTTTGACCAAATTTTTAGTGCATACCACTCACTCATTTTCTAGAAGAATGAATTTAAAGACGGAGGTATTGCTACATCTTGAGTTTCGAGATTTCTAAGAAATGAAAACCACTTTTTTGTGCAGAAAAATGCTGCCTAATTTCCCACCCTTAATGTGATTCTTAATTATTTTAATGAAAACTAGCTGATTACCGAATAATTTCATCGCAATCAGTTCAATAGTATCCATTAAATGATCATATGACTTTTTTTAAATCGATTTTTCATGAACGATATAATGATCTGATTCAGCTCAACTTTAAATAGCAGGTGTGACACTTAAACGCAACTCATTTGAATTTATTTAATGAGTAAAAGACCCTGCGAATGAACAAAATTGAAATTTATTGTAACAGCCAAAACTTCAAAAATAAAAGCCCAGTTTTACTGCCATTTTCTGCGGTTCGTACCATCATGACCGAAAGATCAATGGTAGCGTGTGCGCACCACGAATGTAAAGTTTTATGAACCCTTTTCGCATTGTGATAGTCCAATTTTACTCAATGTCCGACATTAATATTAGTCTGAACTGCCTAGTTTCAGTGTGATTCGATAAGTAACAAACTCTGCGCATGCGCGAACTTATATTCATTAGTTGTCACAGTCTACATTTCCAAAATAATGGATCAATTCAAATTTCAAGCTTTTTGCAATTTTTACCTTTTTCGGCTGCACTTTGAGCACTTGCACACTCTAAATCGGCAGGGGCTCTTTCCATTTTTATTCTGCTAAAAATACTAAACGTAGATTTGCGATGGTTCTAGCTTTTTTTTGAAAGGTACTATATTTTATTGAGATTCGAACACGTTTTACCCCACATTTCACACGTTTAGCGTGTGATTTATGCAATACAATTATTTTACAGAGAAAGTTTTCCGATAAAAGATTATTACTATACTATTTTAGCCGTTTATTTGTGTTTCAAGTAATTTTGCGACTAAAATCATGAAAATGTATGGGCAGTTTATTGCACAAAAAGTGCCGTCTTTCGATCTCAACCGATCGTGTGATGCATAATTTTTTGAAGATTTTTTTTTTTTTTTTTTTTTTCAAAATTTTCTCTATCCCTATTACGGGATCATAAACCAATTAATGAAGAATTTATGAAAATGCTAAATTTATTTTAGCTGTAGTGCTACAATTTAGGTTCAATTTGGGGTACCTCAAGATGAATTTCCATGAACAACCTTTCGAAAAATAACTACTCAAAATGTTAAACATTACAAAAGTTTTTTAATTTTTTTTTTTGAGAATTCTCTTTGGCCCAGTTTATTACTTATTTTTATGTATTATTGTTCAATATAAGCAGCTAGCCAGATAACAATGAGAAGTAGTTGAAACATCAAAATATAATATCATTTTAACTAAACAAGGAATTAAGTAGGTTTATACAAGTATAAGCATAACATCTGAAAATACCATCATTGCACAATTCAAGTGTCAGTATTCCACAAGTGTCCCTTTACGTAGAAAGTACTTTTATCTGAAAGTAGTATTATTCATTCAATTTGATGTAAAAATATGTAGGACGTAATTACTTAAAAGTTTGTAGTATCATATATTGTGTAAGTAGTTTGTACAAGTAAGTACAAAAATAAGCCCCATTAGGATGAAAGTATGTAGATACTGGGTATACTTATATAAGTGGAATGCCCATTAAACACTACTGCTCCGTATTGCACACAGGATCTATTTCAGCTGTGGCGACATCAATGCTGCTGAGTTTGTTTGTTGGAGAAGAATTGAGCCACAATTTCCGCCATTGTGTTTTGACGGGACTCCATGTGAGCCATTCGGTTCTTAAGTTCATCGAAATCCTTCTGTTGCTGGGCCACAAGCTCAGCAAGCGCAGTCTCTAGGCTCTCTCGCTGGAACAAAATAAAGGTAAGCATACTGTAGCTGTGGTAGATACAGCAATTTTTTTCTTGGGGAAGGAAGAGAAGAGAGCTCCTCTCCCAACCACTCAAATACGAGTATGAATGCATTCACTAGTATAGGTGGTACGCGAATGACTTCACGCATTGCAAGAGCAAACACCAAGAGAATTTTGACACCAGAGGTAAGAACCTTGTTAATGAAATAGTTTACTGTAAAACGGGACTACTTTGCCCCACCAAGGGAGACTTGCTTGTTATCTTTTTCGATGACGTCCACTCTTCCAATCACTTATTAGTCCCGCCCTTAAGTTTCTTCTGAAAGTTGGTAATAATGATACATTCTGGGAGGGATTATATGTGATTGTAAAACCTCGTTACTGATTATATTTTATCTGAAATGTGAGTTTTCATGATTCGGCATTTTGTCCTGGGATTAATTCTGTTCATTTCCCTTGGAGACCAAGGCGGTAAGTACCTCTTATATAGTATCACAAATGTTTTAAGTTCTAATGAAGCAATTTATGCAGCTAAATCTTTGTGATGCGATTGGTAGAAAGGTGAAATAATGTCAGTTAACAGCAAAATTCTAGGTGCGTTTTATCCTCAAATTATTCGTTTGGTATCATTCCGGTGAAATAAGCTATCTCTTATATCGCAGTTAGTTTGAGTGTACCGGAGGAAGAGAGGTTCGCGAACTACCTACAATTATTCCCTAGAAATAAATGTACGCCAATAGTCCATAAAAATGGTGACATGTCCTCCAGGACCATGGCTCATTTCTACAAGATCTCAAGGAAAACCACCATTAAATAAGATTTTAAAAAACACGTGACACAATAACATGAAATAACTTGCAAGTTAGATGCCCAGCACGTTGTTGTTGAACTCTTATTGTCTGCTTCGCAAGGATCTACCTTCTTCTACCTACTTTCTCCACTTTTCTAACCATAAAATCAACTAATACAACTTGAGAAGTTTAGCCGATCAAAGTTTTACATTGGGATCTCATGATTCCCTTAGATTACAATGTTTTCGACAATAAATATAATGTAGGTCCAGAAACCATGACCCTATCCCTATTATTGGGTTCAAGTTATCATTTGAAAGGCTATAAAATTAGCAAAGTTTCCTACTATGTACATGAAGTAAAAGTTCTGATCTAATATGTGGGTCATTCCATGCCAAATCAACACACTTTAAATATAAATTTTACCTCACCATTTTAGATTTTGCTCAAATTTAGTATATTCATAGTAGGTGTTGAGACTAAGAAAAATACCAAGTTTTAAATTTTTATCTCAAACCGTTTCTTAAATATGGCTATATAAAACTTACGAAATCTCGCCAAAAAACCATGAACGGTTGTTATACTATTCGCTCTAGGAACTGTCCTAATTGAGCTAGAGAGCTGGGCGAGGTTTCATTTTTCAGCTTTTTTTATGTTCTTTCCAGTGATATACAATAAGACATAGGTTCTAATAAAAAAATTTTTGTCAAAATACAAAACAAATTTTGATTTAATTTTTTTCCAAAAAGTACATAATTTAAAATTTTCAAAATATTCCTATAAATACTTAGTACTGATGTAAACAATGTGACAAAATATAAATATGGGGTGATGATGGGTTCATTGTTAAAAAAAAATATTCCTGACACTAGTTTTCCACTAATTGCCCGGTTTTGACTAAATAATAAACATACGTACTTTTAATAAAGAGGTAGGCTATTTAATTAAATATATAAAGGTATACTATGTATAAAGGTTAAAAAATATCAGAAATTTAATTCAAAATACTATCTTGTAAAAACAAAACCAATAACCATAGATATATTCTAATAAAAATTAAGTTAATCGCCTATTAATTAGTAAAACAAAAATCGTGAACATATCTGTAACAATAAATTTGAAAAAGGTATGAAATAGTCTAAATAGTTATGTAATAATTCTGGTACAAACAGATTAATCAAAATTTACAAACTGATAGTTACTTTTTTATACAATTTAAACTAATAGTAATGGGTAAAACAAAAACATTGAAGGTTCCGGTAACTACAAATTTTAAAAAACTAAGAAAAAAGTGTAATATATATTTAATAGTCTCATCGTAACATATTAATCAAAATGAACATTCCATTTCCACAGACTTGAGCCAGTCTATACAGGCTGAGCAGTTTGGTTTCAAGTTGAAACAAGCACAGTGTGTCTCCATCAATGCACTACCTGTCTGTGCAATCATTCAGTGACTAGAGCCTATTCTGAGAGGATGTTTAGGGAAACTGCTGTCAACTCAAAACTAAATTTTTCCTCATGTTAGTTTAATCTAGATAGTTGTTTAAACATTATCGTTAGTACTGCACCAATTGTGTTACATTTACTTACCTACTCGTATACCTACTCATCATCATAAATATGTATAATATTATGTAAATTTTGATTAATCTGTTTGTACCAGAATTATTACATAACTATTTAGACTATTTTCATACCTTTTTCAAATTTATTGTTACAGAAATGTTCACGATTTTTGTTTTACTAATTAATAGGCGATTAACTTAATTTTTATTAGAATATATCTATGGTTATTGGTTTTGTTTATACAAGATAGTATTTTGAATTAAATTTCTGATATTTTTTAACCTTTATACATAGTATACCTTTATATATTTAATTAAATAGCCTACCTCTTTATTAAAAGTACGTATGTTTATTATTTAGTCAAAACCGGGCAATTAGTGGAAAACTAGTGTCAGGAATATTTTTTTTTTAACAATGAACCCATCATCACCCCATATTTATATTTTGTCACATTGTTTACATCAGTACTAAGTATTTATAGGAATATTTTGAAAATTTTAAATTATGTACTTTTTGGAAAAAAATTAAATCAAAATTTGTTTTGTATTTTGACAAAAATTTTTCTATTAGAACCTATGTCTTGTTGTATATCACTGGAAAGAGCATAAAAAAAGCTGCAAAATGAAACCTCGCCCAGCTCTCTAGCTCAATTAGGACAGTTCCTAGAGCGAATAGTATAACAACCGTTCATGGTTTTTTGGCGAGATTTTGTAAGTTTTACATAGCCATATTTAAGAAACGGTTTGAGATAAAAATTTAAAACTTCGTATTTTTCTTAGTCTCAACACCTACTATGAGTATACCAAATTTGAGTAAAATCTGAAATGGTGAGGTAAATTGGGTGTGTTGAATTGACATGGAATGACCCATATCAATACAGTCCAATCAAGTATTTTGACATAGATATGTCTTTTGGCTGGGGGTCATGACAAAATGACATTTCATGCTCTTCAAGAACGGCAAATGAAACAAAAAGAAAATTATGACAAAGGAAGCAGAGCACTACCACACTTGAAAGAGGGAGATAAGGTACTCTATGACAACAAATTGTACCCCAAAAGATTAGAACCAGCCACGGTATTGGGTAAAGCTGACCGCCCCAGATCATACAAGCTATCTACAAAGAACAATACAATCATAGAACGAAATCGCAGAGACTTACATCCAAGGCCAACGGCGATAGAAGTTGAACCAGCTTTGTCATCAACTCAAAACTATTCTAGAAGACAATCTAGGAGACCAGCATTCTTAGACGACTATGTTGTGGGACATTGTTCTCAGAAAGGGGGATGTTGTAGAAGTTGAATTATCCTCTACTGTATTATTGATCTGTATTGTTAATCACCAGTTTACAGTAGTCTTGACGACAACAAATTACGAAGACAAAATATTGTATTGATCTACGGGCTAGATAGTTAACGCTCATTTAATTGTGTTTTATTGAATACAATTCAAATTATTCAATAACTAAATTGATTATTATTTATCCTACGTTTGCTACACACAACAATGGGTAACTAGGTTGTTACCTACTTTCATTATGTTGCTAATCACGCTACTCTATCCAGAAAATGAGGAGTCACTATTTCTTAGCAATTAGCGAAACAACAACAAAACAATTCGAATTTTTAATTTAAGTGATTTCACCTACTGTTTCTAATCTTATCTACAAGTTGAGTAGCATAATGGGTCCTACGAAAAATAATTGCAGTAAGGAAAACAAAAAATTAAAACGGGATTTGGGATTCAAAGAAGAGCAACATTCCAACTCATCCCATCCAGCAGACCAGGACAACAATTCTGAAAACTGCATAATGGGTCCTACGAAAAATAATTGCAGTAAGAAAAAAATCATTAAAACAGATTTAAAACATTCCAACTCATCCCATCCAGCAGACCAGGACAACAATTGTGAAAAACGTGTTAAAGTTCTACATGCCAAAGCAAATCTTCTTAATGAAGTTTTATATTCTTTTCAGTACTCATCGACCTTTATTATCTAAAACTATCTCATTTTAATTACATTTCATTATATTGTAAATAAATAATTGCCAAAAGATATCTATGCATGAGTTTTTTCCGTGCAAGCGGTAAAAATGTACAAGTTTCCTTTACTCTGACATTACGGTCAGTGACGGTACGAACTAAATCACTCGCGACGAAGTTGTGGAAACCCATTCAAAAACGGAAGTTAGTGAAAAACGTTGTCTATTTCCACAAAAAATAAAGAGTTACACTGTTAAATCGATTTCGACGGTTAGGCCATCATCAGTTATTGTTTGTTACTGATGATGGCCTAACCGTCGAAATCGATTTAACAGTGTAACTCTTTATTTTTCGTGGAAATAGACAACGTTTTTCACTAACTTCCGTTTTTTTCAGTGACGGTACCTATGATGCATACTACTTTATGGACAATTTCTTACTTAGTTGATTCACTTCGTTACATAAGTTCCAGTTCTTAGATCCCGTGATTCGCCACTTCATCTTCCAACAAGTTCTAAACTTTATTTCAACTTTGAAGTGGACTTTTAGTCATTTACCACACTCTCTTGATCTATTAATCAATTCAAAAGTAGCAAATACCAAGTAATTTTATAAATATAACGAATAGCACATGATCCGCAATGTGGGACATTTATTCTGCGCACTGAAAATATTTGAAACTTACAGTTGCATGCCGCAGTTGAACGTTGAAGAGGGCAGCTTCTCTTTCAATTTTAGACGGCTTCACGTCCACGTCCACACCGTTATCCGTCATGGAACGTTTCGTCGGTTTCTTTTCACAAAGGTCTTCCTTGGAATCCTTCTCCATGCGATCTTTATCCCTCTTAGGGCAGCTGCAAATCTTGACAGGTAGGATTTTCCTACCATACACTTGGTAACTGCAAAAAATAATAGGATCATTAGTTGAATGAACAATCTAGGCCATTAACTTTTTCTTATTGATAGTCAGAGGAATATTTTCTCATTTGAAGGACGAATGGAGAATAACATTTCTAGTTCAACGAATGGAAAAGATAGGATTAAGTTTGGGAATCCCTCCATTGACCTTTCTATTCATAGTTCAATATTGTTTTTTGGACTAGAAGGCAATCCTAAATTTGGGTCATCAGAAATTGAAACCAAAAGTAGACGATAATTTTAAAAAAATAATAGAAGATAATTTATTCTTACTTGATATAGGTAAACTAGGGTAGGCTATGGTAAACTATGGTAGTAGGTTAGTAACTATATGGACTTTCAACTATGCTAAAGAAGTTACATTTTCCATGATTCCGTGATAGAGGAGACTAGTTTTGTCCGTGAAATGACAGGTAGGTACTTTACACTTTATAATTTATTGAATCATTTGTATTTATATTTCTTAGGTATGACAATGGATTTCTTATAGTATGCAGTGTACATATAGTGAGGCGATTAATCTGCTACACCCCGGGGATATCCTGAAGGCCGATAGCCCAGGAACTACCCCTCGAGACGTAACATTTGCAAGAATCGAGAAGGAGGAACTTCTCCCTTCTCTTGAGGTGTTCATTACTTTCGTATCAATGGAAACGTACAAAATAGGTAGAAACTCACAATTGCCACCTGCTTTCGTGTTACGTAATTTTCCCAAAGGCCTAATAGAGAGAGAAAAGAGAAAGAGCCCTACAATTTATTTTCATAGAAACGTATGAACCTTCACAGTAATTAGAAACAAAAAGAGATTGGTGCAGCCATCAGTCAGCAGGCGCTCACACTCACAATAATAATATTCACCTTCCTCCCATTTTGATGCGTGTTTGTTTTGTTTTGTGTGTGTGTGTATTTAGTTAGTTACATTCTCACGCTTTTCAAGATCAGACCCCATTATTATTTATTTATTTATTTTATTTTTTGATTTATCACAATTATATTATAAAAATGAAACTCTGTCTGTGAGTGAGTGAGTCTCGTTTCCACTGCAGAACGGACAAAGGGATCCGAACGAGGTTTCTTTTATCGTGGCCGGAAATCTCCTGGTAAGAATATAGGCTATTTTAAAATTGTATAATCCCACTCGAACCATGGGCTAGAAGGCGGGAGGGGGTGGATGCCCCTTTTAATGCGTGTTCTTTTCCCGAGTGCCCGATCTTCTATCCGCTGCCACATTAAAATTTGATCGAGAGCACTTCATATGTCAGCGACAAAGTTACGTTTCAGGACCCGTAGAACACGATGGTGCAAAATCCCTGAAAGATGCTGTCTTCCCGGAGAAATCAGAGAAAGAATGCGGAAAATGACGAAAAAATGCGTTCCCCGCTATGGTTTTTTCTGCCTTAGACTGAGTAAATTTTGACGGTTTTAGCTCTGGTTGGTCTTAAAATGTTCAATGAAGTTCCAATTTGATCCCATGCGAGTTTCAAGATATGAAATGTTTCCAAAATGCTCTTCCTTATTCAAAATGTAAGACTGAACTTTGTATACCAGCCTCTTGAAAAGGATAGCCCTTCTACGCAGATAAAATAATGGCCTACCTTTAGAAAAATAGACAGGGAAAGCAAATACGTACAAACATTTAACATCCGACAGTTCTATTAGTACTGAAATTTTCTTAAAACTAAACTTATTGTGGTTCCACTTAAGGTGCCGGTTTGATAGTCATTTCCAACAGAAAAAAAAAGTCTGCCAATTTTTGTGGGCAGTATAACTTCCCCACGTATTGAAACATGGGCTGTAGGTTTCGACAGTATCCCACTATATCCCATAGCATGTATACATCCCACACCAAGCGAGCGAAGCGAGCAACATTCCCTACACTCACCGGATTTCAACGAGGATTTTCCTACGGACTCAGGATGGACTATATCCCATCGCATCTATACATTCCACAAAGAGCTTGCGAAGAGAGCGAGACAACCCACCTCAAACGAGCAAAGCGAGCAACATCCCCTACACTCGTTAAACCTACCCTTAGTGATCTACCGTTTCCAATCATTCCTCAAGTCCCACTCGACAGTAAAAGACCATCGCATCTATACAGCCACACCGAGCGAGTGAAGCAAGCAACATCCAATTGTAATACACCTCAACAGGGGGGGGGGGGGGTCCAGGGGGGCGGAGCGAGCCAGAGCGGCTAGTTTATTTATGATTTAAAAGCCACACCTCAACCACAAGGGTCATTAGCGGCACTGTAAAAGATGTCCAAAGGATCACTGCAAGTGACACGATTCTAAGGAGAGCCATATTGCCCTCCGTCACTGAATGAAGTGTAATTATTGACCCCACTGGCAGATCAGAAGGTACAGACGAAGGGTGCAGCGATGACCACTGATTAGCCCCTAAAGCGGATAAGAAATACCCCGAAAATGAAACAATATTATGACCAGATGATGAATAAGCTTATAACTAAATGCACGATACTGTATATAATCAGAAAAGTGAGATAAAAATATGACTAGAGGCACATAAATATACTACAGATCAGATAGAACAGTTTGAGTAGTGCTCAGCGGCAGGGATTGAACTTTGGGGACCAGATAAAACGTCAACCCACTGAGGGGGCCTATGCTGTACTCGGAGGTCCATAAGGTCTGGAAAGTCCTCCAGGAACAGTTTTCGGTGAGTAAGATGTCTAGTGGCAACCAGGTTGACCACTATTTGGTTCCTCGTTGGAAGTGGGGTAACAAAATGGCCAACCTGGCACAAGTCCTGAAGGGCAACACGCAGGCCAGTTATCTCAATCTACCATTGCTCATGCCATATGGAATTGACTTCAAGTTGCGAGTAGGAGCTTTGATCCTCAATGTGTATAGGCCACATCTCAATGGAGTTATCACCAATGACTCTCCTCGCAAGAGCATCAGCACACTCATTGCCCTGAATACCCACATGGCCTTGCACCCACATAAAAGTTACTGCTGAGCCCACTATTGTGGCTTGGTGTTGTGATACACTTAGACTTCGTACTTGGGGATCATCAGAATACGTACCCCTAATCGCATCAATGGTACTTAATGAGTCACTATAGATCACATATTTCCCAACTCCCAGCAACTGGCAGTGTTAAACAGCCAGTGTAACTGCTCACAACTCAGCTGTGAACACTGACGCAACAGGTGGTAGGCGTCTAGTGACTTAAAAGTGGAAGCTGCATGGAGTAAAGTCAACACCATCAAGTTTCTTTGAGCCATCGGTGAACAGGAAAGTGTAGTGAGCCCTGAGGGATGCCATTCTCCCTAGGCACACCCTGAATTTTCGATCAGAGAGGAAGCTGCAGAGTAATTCCAGCATTGGCCCACCTACTCCCCACAGCTGCAGCCTTTCTAAGATGTTGTGATGCTCAATGGTGTCATAAACTTTGGCTAGGTCAAAAAACACACCAATGGCATGCTCCCTAACTTTAAAGCTGAGAAGCGTTTGTGAAAACCAGCCTGACACTGGCTGATAAGGCAGTTACTCTCAAGAAACTACACCAGCCGGTTGACAATCCCTTCCAAGATTTTGCTCATGCAGCAAGTAAGGCGGTCTGTAACTGCCAGCTTTGCAAGGGTCTTTGCCCTCTTTATGAAGAGAGATACTGACAGCCTCCTTCCAAGTTGAAGGATACTTACCTGAGGCATAGATAGACTTGTACAGCCTCAAGAGAGTGTGCTTTTGCACCTCTGAGAGATTGATAAACATTTCATAATGGATCGTATCTTTCCCAGAGGCAGTTCTATTCGACTTCTTCATTGTACTCTCGAACTCACAATTCGTTCGTTGAAGAAATGAACGACGGAGTGAGCAGAGGAAGAAGTACCATTTCAACCTCTGCAATGAATCACCTAAAGTCAAGCAGGTATGAAGCCCACTGTCCCTCAGTTTTACGCCAGCAAAATACCCTTTTGCACATAACTTTATTCATTATTAACACTATTATGTTCAATTACCATGATTATGAAAATATGATTTTAAAAAAGAGAAAATTTTGAAATTACTGCCAAAAATCAATTCTACCCCTTTCATGACATCGCCAATTAGACAAAATTTAACAATGATGTGTTGAGGGTCACAGGAGAATTCAATGTGAAAATGGCTTACTTTGTACTGTAGCTAGACTCGAACTAAAGCTATGAACCCCTCATGGAGAACTGTGGACAATTCCAGCCTCTCCAATGGTAAGTTGATGTGGAGGGCGTCTGAGATTGCTCGTGTTATCTATTGAATACATCCATGCGGGGTGCGAGCTTGCCCATTGAGGTGGTTAAGGAAGTTGGAGAATGGGACTTTTCGTCATATTTCAAACTTCAGTGTCTCCTCCCAATGCATTCACATACCATCACCCAGACGAAATTAAAGGCGAAATTAATAGAATATCATAAGTAAGTACCTTTCATCTTCGAGAGTGAAGACTACCTGGACTGCTCGCCTTTGCATCCCTTTGGGACAACTAGTTTTGCACGTAAAAAAATAATGGACGGCTTTTATAAAGTCGGATCCAGCCTGGGGAGTTCTGGGGATATCGACAACGACGCTGTGCCGGTCACTGTTGGGATCAAACTGGTAGTGAGCACCTTCTGTCTGGCATCTGAGCACATGCCCCGCAAGGTTGTACTTTTCACAGTCGCAAAACCTCGGTGTTCTGTGAGCTGAAAAAGTGGAGAAAATGCATAATAGGGAAGCACTTTTTAAGCGCATTAAGTTGGTCAAATTTCAAAAAATGTGCTAAAAAAAAATCGCCTAAAATCACTAAAAATGGGGGAAAAGGCCTAAAATCGTTAAATTTATAATTTATAGCAGAATTTTAGTCGAAACAAAATTATCAACAATTCACGAGGACATTGAAATTCGTTGCACAAATTATGCTGAAAACCGTACACAAATGTCATTAATATTTGCTGAAAAATCTATAAAAATTGTAAGACATAAAATCCAAAATCTTTTTTGATTCGCAAAATTTTATTTAGTAATAGTTTTTTACGCCATAAAATTGGTTTTTAAAATTTCTTCGCACTCAAATTGCTCAAATTTTAATACAATTCAGCATATTATAATAAGAAAGATAATTTGAGAAAATTCGTTCATACGATAACTGGAACTTTCACATATTCTGGCTTAGAACCCACGTCAACAATTCGATTTGTGTTAACTTCTCTTAATCAGGGTGTGCGCTTCTGCAACAGGTAGCAAGTTCTAGAATGTAAGATGGCCTGTGGGAGCAGAGAAATAAAGGGTGGTTTTATGTCCAGAAGAAATGGATTGACGATGATTATCAGAGAACTTTGTTTATTCGGATACCACCGACAGCAATTCTCGTCAATAGCTTGTTTACGCGTTTCTCCCTCCAGCATGTGGTGATTATTAGCTTAAACGTCAAGAATTACAACATATCCAGGGGTTGATGGGTTTCCACAACTTGATGATTTGTGCAGGGCAACTCCTGTATCAAACTCCAAAGAGTTTGATAAATTGGTCTCCAGAGCCGTTTAGTCTAGAAGACTCCAGAACATTAGTCTTTAGTCCATAACATTTCTTTGGGGAGAGTAATGAGTTCTCTGCCGAGATATCCATAAAGGATACTAAAAGATGTTTTAATTTATTTGACCAGCCAAAAATATCCACAAAAGCTTTCTAAAAAGGAGCAGTATCGAGGATATTGGATGATTTGGTGGACAAAACACCCATGTAAAAAAGCTTAATGACGTCAAGAGAGAGTGACGTCACTCCCGAGTAAACATGACAGGAGGAACTCAGAGACGTCCACCAATGACTTGGATACTTTTTTCCAACCAGTGTTTTGAACTGAAAATTTGGACCAAACCCAATTCTCAAGTCAAAAATTAAACATTCCAACACATGCAAGTTGCTCATAGACACAATGCGAGATTTAATCAGTGACTCAATAAAGATATTAAAAAATACGATTTTGACAATACGCACCGGTCTGCAAGGCGTCATCATCAATCCAATGGAGTGAACATCTGTTCACAGGTTGACTCACAAAGTCGTTGTTCTGGTACACAAGAAGTGCTCTGATGAAAAACCGGTCACTGTCCAGGGGTGTCTTAGTTCTGAACTGCACCATCAAAACATTGTTCATTTTTATGAACACTTGTTTCAATGACTCAGAGTACTGAAACATCAAGAATACAAGAGTCATGCATTGTCAAACCTATACAAAGGGTGTCTCATGATATATCCGGAAAACTTCACCCACATATTCTGCAACTAATTTCCAATCAAAAGTTCCTCTGAGAGATTTTTTTAAACTCTTTTTTTCTCGAGTTATTGAATTTTAAAGAATTTTTTCGTGTTTTCGACCTTAAGTTACTAATATGGCCATAACTACCTCGATTTTTGGAGTAAACGAAAAATTGAGGATGTCGTTGGAAAAAGCGTTAAATTTCCTTTCGGATAGGCCACATAACGTGCTAGATTATGCAGGTAACATAGGAATCTACCCCAAAGTCAAAAAATTTTCAAAAATTATAAACTAAGTATTTTTTAACCTGCTAGATGACATGAATCCCACAGAATTTCCGCGCCTACTACTGGAAAAACCTCCGCAAACTGTCAGTTTTTGAACAGTCTAGTCAATTTTATTTTTACTTTGCTAATTGGGGGAGAAAAGCATGTTTGTATGTTGAAATACCTTCAAGATATAATATTGATTTCGTCTGTGTTTAACATTTCATATGATTTCTATCAGTCTGCTTACAGCTGTCATGTGTTTATTTCTTGGTATCAGTTAACAGCAACAACGTTTATTATGTTGGCGTCAGCAAAATTGCTAGACATTGATATGGATGTTTCATGTCAAATATGTGTTTTTTCAGTTGCTGTCAGTTAAAAGGAACACTAATTATAAGTATACATTTTATTCCATCTATACTTGACATTCATGTTGTTCTGTGCTGTGTTTAGTGTTGTGTTCAGGAACATTACACTAGTAGAATGATATCCACGTTGAGAATTTCTTTCAACTTTGGGGGTACCCATATTAACAGCAAACCGAGTAGGACGTCAAGGGCCTAAAGGAGGGCTAATAGGGAAATGCCACGATTGAGTCCTTTGGGGAAGCATGGGGAAAAGCTTTTCTGTTTTTGTTATGGTGTACTCAGACTCCGGGGGTGGCATAGCTGCACACAGCCTAAATTGAATTTTCAACACTTATATGATGGTGCTGTAGGAATGTCCCAGGGTTGCCTTCCTGACCTAGCGGCTGGTGGATGATAATCTACGAACAGCTGCATAAGTAAGTATGAAATCCTGTCCCGTATTATAATTGATAAATCAAGCTACCTCCTGGGACAGGTTGATTGTAATTATGATAGGAAGGTAAAGGATTTCATAGTGACGCCCCACCATGTACAGCACAAACTTTTAATTTTCAGTGTGAAAATTGTGGATAGCGCTACTTTGTTGTAAAATAGGTTGTAATTGAACCCAGCCCTTGGCATCCTACAGCCCTAGCCAGACTTATGACTTTAATGGGGACCAATGGGTTTAGCTAGTTTTAGGAGGTCCAAGGTGGAAGGTCAGGGCTACCAACATAATAACGAGGTACTCCCTAGATCACGGGAGTTTTTGTCTTGTTTACCCTAAAAACTTCAATTTTTACTGCGAAAGTGATAATCGAGCAGTAGCAAGGGTACTGCATAAGTAAGTATGAAATCCTGTCCTTGCTATCATAATTACAATAAACCTGTCCCAGGAGGTAGATTGATTCATAAAGAAAAGTGCAAATAAGTTTCCTTTTTTTAAGCCATGCTGAGTGTGAAACAAACCTAATAAATAGGGATGACGAATATTTATATTATATATGAAAGTCATGTTTGCTCTCCCTATTGCCTAGCCCACACGCCATTTCGTACAAGACTAATTCATTTTTAGATTTCATATAATAACCGGCTCAAAATAGATCTAGTTATTATAATACGAAAGAATAATACGTACCGACCATGAATGGGAAGACCCAGTTGCGTTCAGGACTTCTTCGCTTATAGTAAACCCATACTCACCCTCGAAGTCTACCAAGCAGGGATGAGAACCAGTAGGAAGTGAAGAGGGTGACATCGTGGAGTTGGGCAGTTCTGAGGGTGACTGCTGAAGAGTGCCCTGATTCACATAGTGGCTCTTGATACCGGGAAAATTATAAAGCTTGAGTTAGTGATCATGAGTCCATCAACTAAGTTGGTTAAATGACTTCTACTCAACTCATGACTAGCCTGCTGATAAATTAATTGTATACCTTCCAATAAATTCTTCACAAAATCAAATTTGGGCACAGGTGGCAGCTATAGTTTTACAACATAAACGTTCTTTTCAGAGTAAATATTGAGACAGCATAAGAAAATAATTTTGAAGAAAAATATCAGCGATTAATTTAACTAGTTTTATTTGTAAAAAGCTTGTTAATATTTTATACATTGACATACTAAATAATCTAACACATAAATAAAAACCTTTGTATACTTAGGTATATAATTTCTAGCGTTTTTCTCATGGTTGAGCGTTGGCATCACCTCATCCAGATCAAAAGCAACAGAACGTTCTCCCTACTGAAGAACACCCAAAAAACGCTCCAAACTATTACACAAATGTTTCTTATTTCTGTATTGGAAAGCCCTTCTATGCAGAACACGAGTCTGTATTTACTAACTCAACTTACATTTAGGGAAAGGTTGAGTACAATTACAGTAGGTCAAGGAAAAGACTGCTTACTTATGGTGCTGACATGTTTACACTCAGCGGGCGGTAATTTTGAGAGAAAATATTTGAAAAAACACGCGAAAGCGCGGATTTTGAAATAAAAACGGAAGTTTCACTCTCTTACGTTGGCCGCTCTGCACCCTCCCCACGCCTTGTCATGTTGAGAGCTTGTTCCTCTCTCGATTTTAAAGACCGCTGAATGTTGCAGGTGAATGACTGGGTGGCAGAAAAAAGGCACCAGCCTGGGTGGGCACTAAATAGTCATCTCGTCGACCTACTATAATTGTGCTCAACCTTTCCCTAAAGGTAAGTTGAGTAAGTAATTATAGTACGGTCTTCGTAGAAGACTGTTTACTTATGCAGCACATTTGGACTTGATTCACCTGCCAGTAGGGGGGAATGGCGAAGGCGCAGGAAGGAAACCAGAAGAAACCACAGGGAAAATTCTTCTGTGTAAAAGAAAGAAAACAACTCATGTTGTATCTCCACTAGTGGTGCACACTGTTTGGGCAGAGGCCCCATGACGCTCCCTAAGGCCCCATATCCACCTGTGCCACTAGTGAGTGCATCTGCTTCCCCCCCCCCCCCCCCTTTTTTTTCTTTTTTGTTCTGGGAGTCAAACATAGAACTCAACACAGGAATTAGTTGCTCGGGGAGAGTGATAGGTCACAGTATAGTAATGTGAGATGCTTGTAAAAAAGAGACAAGTGTCTTGTCTTGTCATAAAATGTAAAATGTGGTAAATGGTAGTAGCATGTCATGGAACCCAATATGGGCCCAGAATATGTGCTGTTCGGGGAGTGTGAACTGATTCCCCGTAGGAAAGAAAGACGTGTGGAACATGGAAACATATATATGGGCCCAGAATATGTGCTGCTCGGGGAGTGTGAACTGATTCCCCGTAGGAAAGAAAGACGCGTGGAACATGGAACCATATATGGGCCCAGAATATGTGCTGCTCGGGGAGTGTGAACTGATTCCCCGTAGGAAAGAAAGACGCGTGGAACATGGAACCCAATATGGGCCCAGAATATGTGCTGTTCGGGGAGTGTGAACTGATTCCCCGTAGGAAAGAAAGACGTGTGGAACATGGAAACATATATATGGGCCCAGAATATGTGCTGCTCGGGGAGTGTGAACTGATTCCCCGTAGGAAAGAAAGACGTGTGGAACATGGAACCCATATATATGGGCCCAGAATATGTGCTGTTCGGGGAGTGTGAACTGATTCCCCGTAGGAAAGAAAGACATATGAAGTGGCTAAATATGAGATGGAGTCACCATCTACAAAACACGTTGGGCATTGATGCCAATAGAGCCATGTGGAGTCACTATTAGGACCCGAAGACAAATGGAAGGTGATAAAATAAATTGGATGATACCATAGGGCAGCCAAATATGATGACTCCTCAGAAGAATTCGGGCCTTCCTGCAGGATAGCAGAGGCGAATTTTCCCTTGAATGAGAGGGGTCTATTGTAGACAGTTGCAAACATCGAGGAGCTAGGTGTCCATCCTGCCGATCGAAAGATGGCTTGTAAGGCAACTCTTTTCCGTGCTGCTGCCGATACTGCCACAAGGCCAGTAGAATAGGCGAAAAAACTGCAGCATGGTGAGTAGAATATGCAGAGAATTTATTTGTGGAGGAGCCGTATTGTCCCTCAAATGAGAGGTTCTATTGTAGACCTTTGCAAATATTGAGGAACTTGGTGTCCATCCTGCTGATCGAAGGATGGCTTGTAAGGTGACTCCTTTCCGAGCTGCTGTGGATACTACCGCATGGCGAGCAGAATTGGCAGAAAATTTATTTACATCTACTCCTGTTGATTTAATCGACCCCCCTCCCCCTACACTAATGACTGAGTGTGGCTCTTACTACCGGGTAGAAGGGCGGGCGGCACGTGGTCAGCAAGAGATGATCATCGTGTTGAGCCTGTGATGTGGCGTCCATATATTACCGTAGGGCCGAAGTGACACAGAGCATCAATTCCGTTCATATCAACGGAGAAAGAGTTGGAGCCTATGCCGTAGGGCGAGACGTATTGAGCCTGTGATGTAGTGTCCACATATTGCTGTAGGGCTGAAGGGACACAGAGCTTCGATTCCATTTGCAAGTATTCCAATCTTCGCATTGCCCAAAATTGTCTGTGGGCTCTTATCTGTATTATAACTTTCCTGCATGAAATCATCAGGGCGAAAATGACTCCAACACACTTTCGTTACCTAACTTAGTTAACGACAAAACTCTTCTTTTCCCTGTGGGTTGCAACAATCCACCGTTTTCTCAAAGTTTCATCCCTTGGAAAACGTAGGTTACCAGGTTTATCACAACCAAACACACAGCACATACCCATCGTGATGAACTAAAAATCTCTATTATTTATTATAATCAATAAATAAACGCGATGGAACCAATAATAAACAAACTTCTTCTTTGATTTGGTTACTGTGTGGTCTGAGGTCTCTAATTTTGTTGTCTAGGACCTCTGTGGAAGACAGTGTGGTTGTTCTTGTGCAGTAGGTACCTACCTACCATTTTTTGTTTATTTTTCCATTTTGATTGTTTGTATGTGTTCCTTTATTATAATTATTAATTTATGAATAACATAATTTTCATTTTTGAAAAGGATTGATGAGGTTGGTGGTACGGGGGAAGAATTGCAGAGTGAAAAGGGGCGATGCAAGGTGCGGACAAGGGGAAAATCATGTCAACGGCCATTTTCTTTTGGGTACTGCCTCCCTAGCGCTCCTAGCGGTGGAGCTTGTTAGTTCGGAGCCCCATAGCCGAACATTAGTGGTTCTCTCGATAAGCTGTGCAGATCTGGTTGGGGACAGCGACATTTATGTCTTTGACCACGGCCAACAGAGCCTTCGAGCCTGCCGTCTGCCACTTATATGACGAAGATAGAATCAAGCTTTGGGGGAAGTAAATTCAGAGCATGGGCCAAAGGGTCATACTTTGCTGAAGTTCCGCATAGAGTGTAAGGTTTAGCTTGTGTTGCATCCCCTGTCGCCCTTTTTCCCTCACCGTAGAGTGAAAGAAAGTTGGAACTAACACCAGCTTGTTGACGACTCCCACGATGTCCTTCCAATGAGAAGGAAGGGCCGGAATACCTGATGGAGCCTGAGTCGGCTGAGAATCAGCCTCAAAGCCATTGAACTCGTCAGATGACGAAGCCGAAAGTTTTGGGGAAGCGGGCCCCGTTGATGATGACGTCAAAGATGAGGAAAAATAATGAAGATTTACGTGGACTTTTTGTAATCCCTGTTGCGGTCTCTCATACAATTTTCTGTATGTTTTAGAATGGCAACCCTTCCTCGGTCTGAAATTGAAGGACTCGTTTGGGTTATAGCGAGCCTAACGTCGGGCTTGATCGATACGTCCGTTTGTGTGCCTTCTTCCTCAATTTTTCTCGCAGGAGAGACTAAGAAATAGGCATGATTAAATCTTGATCGCTCGCAGGAGACAGACTTGAATAATAACCAGCCTCGGCTGACTCACTTGTGGACGCGATGCCAACGCCCCAGGGGGCATCAGTGTTTCGATTCCATCGTTTCCCACACTTGATACCAAATCTCACGAACTAAGAAATTATCGAAAAATCAAAAATTAATGAATGAATCGAAAATCAAAACTTCCGTTTTCATTTCAAAATCCGCGCTTTCGCAGGTTTTTTCAAATATTTTCTTTAAAAATTACCGCACGTTAAGAGTAAACATGTCAGCTGCATAAATAAACATTCTTCTACGAAGAACGTACTATAATTATTAAACGAAGTCTATTATACATTAGGTATTTGAATATAAAGTGCAGACGCCTACTGAAGATAAATTAATTAAATTAAATGACACACCTAAACTTTCCTAGTATTTAACACGATCTAACCCACCAACTGAAAATCAATTATACAAAATAAATCACCTACCTAAGCTTCAGAAGTCCTTTTACAGACATAAAAGTTATAATAAACCTTATTTAGAAAAGTGGAAAATCCAGTGAAATTATATCAGCTGATAAGAGCATCGCATTTACAAGGCGATTTTTGCAATGCTCCACCAGTTATTATTTGCTCCCATGTTGATTCCTGCCAAAGTTCTAGCACTTAGGGAGCAAACGGAAGTATGTAAAGCACCTTGGGTGGTTTCATCCGATTCTTTGGGATGATGTATATGATTGAGACACAAAGAACATTAATGTTACCTTAAAAGCTTTTGGGATCCCGATTTTTCAACATTTCAGCCCTTAATTACTACTCTTTAGGGTTGAGCGATATTGATGCCGATATTACAGGCACATCCCCAGCTGATTTACGATTTTTGAGCCAAATTTTATATAGTTTGGAGTAGTTCTGGGGAAAAGCTCTGAACGCGTATGGCTTTTGGAAGTTTTTTTCCGGTTTTTGAATTCCACACCTTTTGAAACAAAACAATAAATTTTGATAGGGGTTAAGTAAAACTTTTTTTTTTTTGTCGATTACAATGGTTCTATTATAAAATAATGAACCACAATATCTTGTATCAGGAGGTTTAGTTGTAACTACAAGCTAAATCAATATACACCTGAGATCGAAATTAAACAACTTACCGCTATGTTGGCTGCAGCTTCAGGCCCCAATGAGTCGAACTGATCTCCACTGAAAAAATTGAAAAAAAAGTGAAAGGGAAAACATTGTGAGAAATGGTGCAACTTACAATGAGGTTTTGAACATCATCAAACAAAACAAAAATCATTACCTACACTACAATCGAAATCATCTTCAAATTCATAAGCCTTCACACAGGAAAGGTGGATCAACAACAAACCGAAGTTAAACAAGGTAACGGGGGATATATGCAAAAAGACGTATTTGTTAAACCATTTCTAAGTGAGGCTGAAGTTGCGATAAGATAAGAGCTCTCTCAGGTTTTAGATGTGCACAAGGAGTGGGAAGGGGAGCTGTGATGGGCCTATGCTAGACTGGACCATTTGTAGCCCCCTCCCCTCCTCATCCCTCTCCCCACAGTGAATTCGGAAATCGTGATTAAGGGGCGATTTCATACCTGCCGAATAACGCTACGATTTTACGCTGCGGTATCCGGCACCGGCTCAATACACAGGACTGGGTACAGCCATTTTCCTAACTGCCGATTTCGGCAGGGAGTGTACGACCACGCAGCGGGAAAGAAGTGTTGTGCGAATTGTGACTATTTGTCCAGATGCCGAAAATACAGTGCGATATTCAAAAACCCGCAACTGAATTCGGCAGCGATATTCAGCAGGTAGGAAATCGTCCCTTAAGCTATACCCTTTTTGCCTCAGACTCCTAACGCATTCACCAAGGGCCTCGAACGGAGGGGGCCACCAACGGCCCAGTCTCGTATTGGCCCTCCACTGCCCCTTCCCACTCCTTGTGCACTTCCAATACCTGAAAGTGCTAGAGAAGTCTAACATTGACACGGTGATGCTGGTACGGAGCAAATCCTAACGGATTGTCTCCAAACCTCGACCACAATATCTTCAACTCTGCACGAATTTGCTATTATAAAACCAATGGAATTCTCACGAAATAGAATTTATAAGAACTTTTATGAGATTAATTTTCAGTTCTTGGGTCAGCTTTTGTTAAATACAGAAGGACTTGTAAAGTGTAGGTCTTTCATTTTATTTTATTAATCTCTGAAACTGGGACGTAAGAGCACGTTCCGTTACCTAAAATTCTTACAGTAAAATATTGATTAGCTAGACAGATAGATCAGAATGCTATGTATAGTTTAGTGGTCTGGATGCTTACAAGCTCACATCTCAAAAATACATAACATCAAGTAGTCAATCCCTACAAAATAATCACTCGCAACGAAGTTGTGGAAACTCATTTCAAAACGGAAGTTAGTGAAAAAACGTTGACTATTTCCACGAAAAATAAAGAGTTACAATGTTAAATCGATTTCGACGGTTACGCCATCATCAGTAACAAACAATAACTAGGTATTTACTGTAACTAATTTTTTGTGGATTTTTTTTCTTTTATGCTTTATTTTCGTGAACAACAAAATACAAAACACAGAATTTCCCAAACAGAAATCCCACAAGACAAGAGTCAGTGTGTGGGTACTTCTAATTATTAGAACTACAAATGTAATGGCAGTTCAAAGTGTTTTCACTAACTCCGTTTTTTAGTCAATCCCTTAGTAAAAATTCAGATTAGTGGGACAAATAGATCAGAATGACGCATCTCAACAATTTAAAAAAAAATCATAATCCAAGCTTTTCAGTAAAATATAGATTAGTTGAACAAATAGATCAAAATGAAGTTTGAAAATATGTTTCGGAGGTTGAAATACGATGCAGAAAATCGATGGAGAGTTGGAATCGAACCCGGGAGAGCTCTACAGCCATTAGGTCGATTGTGGTCGTAGCCACCTTGAGTATAATTGAACAATCACCGAACTTCGCTACTCAGTAGGGAATACTTTTGAGGGAGGCCGCAAGTAGAGGTGGGCAAGAGAATCGAGAATCGATTCTTTTGAATCGTTCATCTAAAAGAGCGCTCTTCTGAGCGATTCCTTGAAAAGAACTGCGACTCTTCTTGCCTTCCCCCACTATCTCAACTTTCTCGTCCATCCCGATCCCGATTCCGACTCTTAACTCACTTTGCGATTCTTTCAGTCATTCGACTCTTTTGGGATTCGATTCTTTTAGCGATTCTTCAACTCCTAACGACTCTTCAATTGAGTCGATTCTTCAATTCACCAGTTCTTTTCTAATTCTTCAACTCCTAACGACTCTTCAATTGAGTCGATTCTTCAATTCACCAGTTCTTTTCCGGACTTTCGATTCTTTTGATCTTCCAACTCCCAAGTCATAGTTACCCTTTCCTAACCTGGACTAGACCGACGACTCCCGATTCTTTTTTCGATCCTTTTTGGTGTTCGGATCGTTCTTTCTTCCGTCAGCTTGATTTGAACAATCAACGTAATTATTTGTTTTCCGAGTTATTTTATTTATTTATTCAGATTGTCGCTAATTAAGTTTCAACAATATTAAGATTTCAAATCAACGTATTTTAGTACTTAATGCTAAAACATGACGTTAAAAATATTTTAATCCAAATAAAGTGATTTGCATCAATATCAATCTTTAATTTATATGATATCTCTTTAAAATGGTTCTTGGAAAAGGTTCAAATTCGATTTTTGGTAGAAGTTGACAGACTTTTTTCAGAACAGGACTTTAGAGTTTAAGGATACCTTTTTTGAATCTGATTTTGAAGTTTTTTTTTTCTTTGTTTTAGCATTGCGGGAGCATTTTTTGGTCTACAACCAAATTGAAATTATACTTTGGGTTAAATATCCTACCTCTTTTGGACTAGGACGAAGGTAATTTACATTTAATATAAGCACCTATTCTAATACTGCATAGTGGCTCGTTTTCTTGACGTGATTTATCTCAACCACATTTTTATGATTTATTAGTGGCTGATTAATTGAAGAAAAACACATTCAGTGAATAGTATTATTGGAATTCAAATCCGTATTTGATATCGAGCCAATATTTCGTAGTTTTTATTCTTCAATGATATTAAATATACCTTGAAATTAGGCATTGATGGGTAATTTTCTGTTTATAATTTGATTTTAGAAATGGCAAGCCCAACTTTTCGACCAAGATCTGGTATTTGGTACCACTTCGAAAAGTTGGACTCGCAAGAAGGCGCCAAGGGGGTTTGCAGATATTGCAAGGCAATAATAAAAATGACAGGAGGATCAACTAGCAATCTCCGTCGACACTTGACCAAAAAATGTGTATGTGACGATACCTCTCGACCGTACTGATCCACTACATAAACAAGAGTCTCGATCAAGATCGCCATCAGCTGCTGAAGAGGAAATAGAGGTAGACAATTTATTTAAAGAACCTGTTGCAAGACCTCATGGTTCACCTTCTCCAGTCCCTACCAGTTCGAGTTTTTCAACACCAACACCAAGCGTTTCACCGTTGAGTATTTCTACCCCTTCCCCTCAACTTATATCCCAATCAACAATGATGAGATTTGTGGATGTTATCAAACCAATTCCTATCAACAAAAGCCGCCAGATAGATGTTCAGTTATTAAAAATGATTTGCTCAGAATACCACCCTTTCAGCATCGTTGAAGATAAGGAATTCCAAACTTTCGTACATTTGCTCTGCCCCAATTACCAACTCCCCAGCCGAAAAACACTTTCAAACTCTCTTTTGAATTCTGTCCATGATTCTATTACAGAAAAAATTGTCAAGGTTCTAGAAGAAGCTCATGCTGTTTGTCTAACCTGTGATGGTTGGACAAGCATCAACACTACTATTTTTTTAGCTTTGACAGCTCATTTTATTAGCAATGGTAGGCCAAGTTCAGTCCTTTTACAATGCTCAGAGTTCCCTGAAAAGCATACCGGGGAAAATATTTCATATTGGATAAAGGAAGCTTCCAGTAAATTTAAAGTGGACTTCAAAATAGCAGCAATTGTCACTGACAATGCTGCTAATATGAAAGCTGCTGTAAAGACTTTGGGGCTACGGCACATTTCTTGTTTTGCCCATAGTCTTAATTTAGTTGTGCAGGGGGCAATTGCATCCTCTATACAGAGCACAGTGGACAAAGTAAAGTTATTGGTGCAATACTTTAAGCAAAGCTCTCATGCAGCGACAAAGTTGCGTGAAATGCAAACTTCGTTGAATAAAAAACAGCTTAAACTGAAGCAAGATGTTCCAACACGTTGGAACTCAACGTTTGACAAGTTGGAGCGCATTGAAAAGAACAGAGAGCCCATTATTTCTGTGTTGGCAGTTATCAATGCAAAACTTTTACTAAATGACAAAGATTGGAAAGTGATAGCGGAATCGGTAGAGTTATTAAAAGTGTTTTTTGAAGTAACTGAGGAGATTTCTGCCGAAAAAAATGTTTCCTTGTCGAAGACTAGTATCTTGTCCCGGGGAATGGCCAAATGTGTGAGGCGCACTATGGACAACCTTAGCAACATGTCCGATGAAGTTAGAGTGCTAGGGAGTGCATTATTAGAAGGGCTGACAAAAAAATTTGGGAATAGGGAGAGTTCTGAATTGATAAGCCAGTCGGTATTTTTGGATCCCCGTTTCAAAAGACAGGGATTTGGAGAGATCAGCAGCTTTGAAGAGACCAAGAGAGGGATTGTTCAAAAATTACAATCTGTTATGAACGCCTCGCCCATTAATGTAGTAGCTCCAGAACAAGTGCCCAAACCCCCTACTACTTCATCAATATGGGAAGAATTTGATGCATCTGTGTACAAATTAAAAACAGCGCAAGATGTCAAAGCATCGGCGTTGATTGAAATTGATAAATATTTGGCTGAACCAATTAGAGACCGCCATTTAGACCCAGTGGTCTGGTGGCAAGAAAGGAAAACAATTTTCCCTAACTTATACCAACTTATGTTGAAACGGTTGTGTATTCCAGCAACATCTGTCCCCTGTGAGCGACTTTTCTCAAAAGCTGGGAATATATACACCCACAAACGCTCACAGTTGACTTCTTCGAAAGTTACAAAAATGTTATTTTTGAATCACAATAGTGATTTTGTAAACAAATAGTTTTGACAATTCTTTAGCAGTTACTGTAAATAGATTTTTCAACAGTTTTTAGTTTTATTGTACAGTTTTTTTTTTTTTTTTTTTTTTTTTTTTTTCAGCTTTTAGTTTTATTGTACAAAGTTTTTTTTTTACAGTTTTTAGTTTTATTGTATATAGTTGTTCAAATATATTAATGTTTAGTTTCCACAGTACGTTTGTTATAGTTTAAATTTTCATTAGGCTTAAGCCATTCTTTGTGTATATAGCTTGTAGTAATATATTTGATTTGACGAATACATTGTAAATAGTTTTAAATTTAAATTAATGTTCTAATAAAAGACAATTGTTTTAATACTGTTTATTTTTTTTCCTCTGTTAACATGGTTTCTCAATTTCACTTTGGCATAAACGTTCCAGATTATTATCCTTGAAAGTCTTTATACTCCCTACTTCATTCATTGAATTTACTGAGCATCTAATTTTTCTTTTAATTGGTATTATTTTGAGATCAGAAATATTTGGGACTATTGGCTGAAATTAGGGAAACTAATATGATCAAAAAGTAGTATGGTAACTTTAAACCAAGGAAAAGTCCTTCCTTTTATATATTTTATTTATATGGTAGATTCTCAAATAACTAACAAGTCTCTGTCCCTCGTCCTCTGTTCTTGAGTCAGACCTAGTTGACATTTTTTTAAATTTTTTATGGTAAGTACTAGGTCCTTTCTAGTACTCCATTATAAAAATCTGATCCTCACTGTAATTTAAGGGGTGAAACAAAGCCTAAACATATAGATTTTGTAACCCTCCAAGGCTGTCCCACCCTAAGGTTTTAAACCTATATGTACACCAGGAAACGACTGATGACCAGCCAAGCAAAAACTGGCAACTGGTTTTTGAAGAAGGATTGCGAAGGAGTGTTTTACGAAAGTTTAAGCTCAAAAAACCATAAAGTGCGCTGTCAGTGAGCTCCCAAAATCTATATTAATTTTTTATGTAACATCCATGGGTTTTTTTCTAAGTTACCATTTAGACCTTCCAAGAAGGGATATTTTTCCGGGTCAAGGAGAAAATGTAGTGGCAACCCTGACGATCAAACGTGAATCAGCCTGATTCCCCCCTCGTCAGTTGGTGTTCAGACAGAGGGCTAGAAGGAAGGCTCTACAGCTGCGTGTTTTTTGGGTGAAACCTCCATGTGAGTATCTAACTATTCTACTAATTATTATTTCCCCTACCCTCTTATTGAATTACGAAGGTATTTTTCCACCTAACTTCTGATAACATGAATGGCATCTATATCTCTTCAATCCATTGAGTGAAGAATCACCAAAGTCGAAATGTTACGCTCCATGGGGGGAAACTTGTAACCTCCACATTGAGTTTCTACCCATGGAGCGTTACACTTGACCATGGAGCATTACAATGAGAGTAAATTTGCGATATTGCTTTTGCTAAATAATGACAAAGTATTATAGGTTAATTTTTTCCATGATATTTCAAACAAAAATATGTGTGATAGGTGGCTATTCGTGTTATTATTCTCACGAATATGTCCCCATAAATGAACTATCCTGGTACTTAGACTGGGTAGTGCACATGGCTCTACCCACTTTAAATCTGATTTTTCTCCTTACATTCTCAAATTGGATGTGGTGAGGGGGTGGAGAAATTTCTTCAACCCTTAATAATTATATTTACGACCTAGTGTGTACCAAATACGGTAATATTTTCAGATAACCATGCCTGGGGGTCGCCCAAGGAAAAGTGAAGTTCAGAGCAAGGCGGAGGCGTTGAAGAAGAAGAGAGAGACGGAGAAGTTGCGGAGGGAAAAGATTCGAAATGACGCCATGATATACAATGAATTTAGGGAAAGGGAAAGGTGACACAAAAGGAAGGAGAAAGGAGAAATGAAGACGGTTGATCAGCTGTTAAAGTCTGCCCTCAAGAGGAGAAGGAGAGCCGTTAGAGAGAGAGTCAGGAAACACCGACAAAATAAAATAGCCATTCAAAATGTCTTGGCCAATACACCGCCAGGCACACCTACAGGAGATGTTTCTGATCAAGAGGATGTGCATAAACCGCAATCCGACGAACTACAGTTGTCTACTATCAACGAGAAACTTTATTGTATATAAAATTATTTATGATTATATAAAAGAATGTAATTTTTACGTATAAACAATTACGAATTCCATGTAAAAATGTAGATTAGAAGCACCCTATGGCTGTATAACATGTCTTAATGCCAACAATAAACGAAAAAAAAAAAAAAAAAAAAAATGCCTGCTAGGTAAAACTACTCCCATTGATTGGGATTAATGCCACGTAATAAACTTAGGTCTTAAATAAAATACGAACATGGATTCAGATTTTGTCAATTTTTTATTAAAAAAGGGTAATTTTGATATTAGTTATACCAACTAATTATTGTTGATTTTAGCGCCGTGCCCAGTACCGTAACTTCCGTGCCATTTCTGTAACCCTCCATGATTCCCAAAATTTAAAATTCACATAAAAACTCGAAAAAGTTGGATCTTTTTCCTGTTATTCATCACTTCTAGGAAGGTCCTAGGAACACTCCGATTTTTTTTCAAAATTTTCCAATGAGGTCAAATTTAAAAATCTCACTAAGGGGGAAGTTGTTAGTTATTTGAGAATCACCCATATAGATAACAGGATAAAAGATAAATAATTGCCCTATTTATGATGGCTCACAATGGTAAGTATAATATTGTGTACATCCTTGAGGAATCAGATGATGATAATAATAATTTAACCACCTTTTGCTAAACTCAATGTATTTTTCACTGGTTTTAAATAACATCTGGAAGAATTGGAAAAGGTTTATTGAAAAAAGAATCGAATAATCAATCAAAAGAATCGATTCTTTTTGGTGAGTGAATCGAATCTGAATCACTCAGTTGAAAGAATCGTTTCGCCCATCTCTAGCCGCAAGAGCGCTCTGAAACGACTCCTATCACTGCCAATATCGAGACTATTCCGTGGGGGATCCCTACACTGAGCTCTGTGGGGACACAACTATTGTAGAGCGAAAAGGATTGACACAAGGTATCAACAAGCGGAAAGTTACGTCAACCACCATGTTCCTTAGCACTCCTAGCGGCAGACCTTTTAGTTATTGTTGTCTTTTCCAAGGTCTAAACAAATCAAAAAATACCTCTATTACTTATTAAGAAAATTTTGAAATCGGGAGTTGTCGGCTATCCTCGGTTTGCACTTGAAGGGCTAGTGTGAGAAGACACTTGTTGCTCCTGACCGCCAAGGTTAGGACTAGGAGTGCGGCCGAATCGATATTCCGAACTGCGATATAAAACGAACTAAATCACTCGCGACGAAGTTGTGGAAACCCATTTAAAAACGGAAGTTAGTGAAAAACGTTGTCTATTTCCACGAAAAATAAAGAGTTACACTGTTAAATCGATTTCGACGGTTAGGCCATCATCAGTAACAAACAATAAGTTATTGTTTGTTACTGATGATGGCCTAACCGTCGAAATCGATTTAACAGTGTAACTCTTTATTTTTCGTGGAAATAGACAACGTTTTTCACTAACTTCCGTTTTTTTTTTCTGCGATATAAAGGCAGTGAACTGCGACAAAGTCTGATGGAGCTTGATACCTAGAGGCCAGAGAATACCTAATATATTTTGACCCAAGTCGACATAGTAGGATAATACCGTTAAAACTAACTCTGATATTTTGAGTCTTAGTTACTGGAACTTCAAAAGCATTGAATTATTTTGCTCTAAGACAATAAATTAAAACCTGTGATTACCTACTTTAAAAATCTGTCCAGCCCAGTGCCAACCGCCTGAAGTAGCTCGGTGGTATTCAATTGATTTAGTTCGGCCGGAAATCCGGATTCGTCAATGAACACTTCTTCTTCGAACCCTTGATTCTCCATTGAGCATCGGTTTTTGTCTAAAAAGCAAAAAAAGAAAAGCATATCAATGTAACATGAAAGCATTCGGTACACATCCACTAACAAGCACTCGAAGTCAGCATCAGACCTTCACGGGTTACTTGAGCAATTTATTCTTCTGCCTGCTTAATTACTGTAGACTGGCCTCAAACAGTTGAAGTACGGCACAGAATCGGTTCTTCCACAGGATAATGGAACCCAATTCTTGGAAAGCTAGACAAAATTCAATGAAACGGAAACGTTTACATTTGCAGGAAACAAACGTTGGTAGGATTTCTGACTTAACTTCGGGTTCGGAGCGCGTCAACCAGTCAACAGGTCGACTTCTTCTTCTTCTTCGCCTACTTTCTCTTTGTAAGTGCCGTTGTCGCAATCCTTCTTTCATTATCCCATTTTTTGGCGAGAACAAAAAAGGATTTCAAGAGATTGATTCTACTAAGATAGATTTGGCCCTCCGTTTTCTGTTGAAAATTATGGAGTTAGGCAGTAAAATAAAATTGCAGTGTAAGCAACCTCTCGACATTTGTACTTTTAGATTAATGCAAGCCTCATGGAATAGTAATTCATACCCAACGTGTATGGAAATGCTTGCTGAAATGTACCTACTTGAATTACAGAATGGGGCTCGGACTACGAGAAGGAGAGAAGATGCAGATTGCAGCTCCTAGTGCCCTTTGAGAATTAAGAAGGAGGGCTATTGCTCTGAATTCAACGCTGTTTCCCTGTCAAGGCATAGGTGCCACTCGTGCCACTACTGTCAAGTTGGCTTTGCAATTGACCCGCCCTTGCTACACTTTTTTCAAATTCAAATGACAAAGCAGTTTATTGTAATTTAAGTTTAGTTTGATATTACTTATTATTGTTACATTTTAGTATTAATTTATGTATGTAGACATAACTGTCTAGATGTTAGTACGTACATACTTTGGTCCCCATGCCCAAATCATGGTACCTCCTTTTTTTTTTTTTTTTTTTTTTTTTTAAATAAGTAATCCTATCATGTCCTGCATACCTTCCTCGTTATCTTTCCCTTATTTCTCCTACTATAAGAACTACGAAAGTTACATCAGATAAATATATTATATCAGAAGTTTTATATATATATATATATATATATATAGTTTTTATGAAGGATGAAAACACTCACGTGTAATATTAATTTGAGCTATTACAGATGGTTGGAAAATACAGGAAACACATAAATATGACTCACAAAATTGAGAGAATATTTCGCCGTGTCGGCGTCGTCAGCTCTAGAGCTAACAATGTCGAAACGGCGAAATATTCTCTCAATTTTGTAAGTTATATTTATGTGTTTCCTATATTTTCCAACCATCAATACAAATTTACTCCTCTGTAACCAATACAAATGTACTCCTCTTTAGTCAATACAAATTATAAGTTTATAGACTTAAAAATCCTAGAGCCACAAGGCCAAAGGAAATTTTAGCCTGAAGGGCACAAACAAGCCAAGAGCAGAGCAAATTTTGGCCTGAGGGGCACAGAAAAGGGGAACAAAATCACAACTAAATACATCAAAGAGCTTATAATAAGTCCTATTATAAGCTCTTTGAAATAAATGAACAGAATGAAAAACAATCCAGAAAAAAACAATGAAAACAGTCATCTGGCTGAAGAGAAAAGAGAGAGGGGTGAGAAGAAACGGAGAAAGAACAAAGAGAAGAGTCTTCTGTCTTCAAAACGACCTGTGTCTCTTCATGAAAACGTCGGAGACGTTAATAGGAAGAAACACACACACAGAACATCCAACTTGATGTTTGTAACTTGTGTCCAAATGTTCTAAGTTTCAACTGGAGTTTTAATAAATTAAGTAGTAAAGTAACGTAATAAGTATGTATAATGTGTATAAGTATAGAATTCAATAGATTGGTAAAATAAGCTGAGGGGTAAAATTGTAGTTCGTTTGCTGCTGCGGCCAGTACCATCTTGATAGAACTTCAACACATTTACAGACATGAGCAGCAGCAACACACCTGTGAGTTGGATTAGTACCTAATATCATAAATTCACTTTATGTTTTTAAAATAGTTCGTTACCGCCAGGGGTCTAAATGGTCAATGGTCAATTTCATCTTTTTTCACTTCAACACTTAAGGACAAGGAACACTAAACTCATAGGTGAATTGCAGAGTGATGTAGGATGAGCAAACACCAAAATCTCTGTGAAAGTAATAAACTTAACCTCATCTTGTAAATCTTATGACCACCTATGAAGGTGCGATGAGAAAGTAAACTTGATTGGAGAAGAGTGAAGCCTTTCAAAAAACCTGGAGAGGTAATCCACGGCTAAACACGGTGGCCTCTGTCGAGTTGGAGGCTCACAGAACACTTGGAGAAATAATCCAAGACTAAGATGGCAGCGTTCTCGACTGAGGTTCAATTTTTCACATAGAATAAAGTTACATAACACCCTTCTAAGATGGGAAACAACCTCAGGATGCGGGTAGTATTTTTTCGCTTCTGCTTTATTAAATGTATCAGACTAGATGGGAAATGACAGTGATTGCATGACACAGCGTGCCAGGGACCTCTCTCGAAGCGAAAAAAGCTGTGTCCTGGCACAGGACATTCGTTGGCCTTCGAATGTTTACTACCCCACGTTCCACTTGCTCACTCTACGTATTGAACTCGCCTACTTTTCTTTCACCTGCTTCTCATGAAGGGGGGAAGGGTGATGAGGAATGTGCTGCAAAGGATAGATCAGCTGCTAGTGGCCCGCATTTGAGGTCCTACCCACAGTGTTTCCCATCCTGTTCCTGGCTCGCGCAGGCGTTTCCCATTCTGATGGTGCAGTCCCAGGGGAGTGCTAGGTTTGTAAATCAGCTGACTGATACTGCACATGGAGCAGCATGGATGTAGTTGACGATGTAGGCAGGGGTAGAGCTTATTGGGCTGAAGCCTAATCAGCTATCACAAATCATTGCAATTGGATTCAATGTATTGGGATCATTTCAAATCATTAGAATTGGTTCACATTTTAGAAATGCAACAATGTATTTCAAAGCAGACTGTAATGTATCCCATGAAGCAAATACAGTGCGTATGGTTCAAACAGAGAAATATTCGATATATTATTAGTGGACTGTATGTTAATTAGTGAAAGAGCCGACTCTACGTTCATAATTAAGCGGATGTGAATATTTTTAATTTTAATTTATGAAAGATTAAGTATTTGCCTAAGAAAGAGACGTTGTAAGGAAAAACAATACCTAGTAGGAAAGAATAATACTAGGAAATGGATGTATATGAAATGCTTTCCTGTTTGCTCGAGACTTGGAGGCGCAATCGGCCGACTGAAGATATCTGCAGATATCCAGATTTAGGATTGGAAACAGCGAGGAAAACACTCCGGTTTGCGGTATAGCGAAAAATTAATTGAGTGGAATAGTTCAAATAGAGAATGGGCGTAGTTTTTGGGTTCCAAGCTCTCACACATCTGAGGACCAGGGAGTTGGATAGTGTTAGGAGAGGGTAGAGAGAAAGAGTCGACAAATAGCGACAGGTAGGTAAAGGATCGGGTATCTCTATAAGAAGCCTGAACTCCAAAGATAGTATATTAGTATGTTGTTTGATTGATAAATGATTACAAATACTGCCTTGGTTAACTGAGTAATTTTTGAGTACCTACCTCCCTATTTTGGACAGAATTACGTTAAATTTGGATTCACCTGTTGCTTTTAGTAGTACTGATCTCGTCCATTTTTTTCAGACCCCTGCTCCATCCATTCAAGAATACTCTATACGAGTGCCAAAGTAAGTTCAGCAACAACTATCTTCAACTCTTCTTCTCTTATTTAATAGATTTTTTTTCTTCAAATTTTTAACCTAGAAGAGCTATGCATTACACAGAGAATTTACTTTTCTCTCTGTTTATTGTTATATTGTATTCATATACTGCATTTATAACATTTTAAAGATTTTGATCATGTTCTAATTTTGCAACCTTCAAGGTAATATCATTTACGTAGGCATAAGTAAGTGTCTTTGAGAGGGGAACATATAGTGAGGAAAGGCAAAGAAGCTCTAACAATTCATTAATTTTTGGCTGTAATTTTTACAATAGGTCATGGTCAGCTATCACCTATGTATACAAATCTTCCAAAATTGATCCGCTTTCAAATTTCCAGTTTGAAAGATCGATCCATAATTTTTGATAACAATAAATGGTTACGAACTAAACCTTAGATGGAACGTAGGGGCTTTATTCTCATCAATATTATAGGTACTTAGGAATGATAAGTTGACATGGAATCATTGCATCAGCAATCAAGTATTAGCATCATGTGGCAAAGTAGGTATTCAGTAATTGATGTCAGGAATCATTGTTACACCACGAAGTTCATATGTTACCGTAAATACCTACCTGATTAAATGAAAATATCTAACTTATCAGTAATTTAATCGGGCCTCTGTATTTCTCCTTTTCAACACTAGGAATGTGAGGAAAAAGTTTCAAGTAATGAGGTTCAACTCTGCAAGCAACACGGACTTCACAAAATGGACTCAAGTGAAAATGGAGAGGGAAAACAATGCAAAGGAATATCAAAGGATGGATGAAGAGCAACCCAAGTGAGTAATTTCCTCCATGTAACCTCTGCCTGACCGAACCACTAGAAATCGGTTGTATAGTGTACCTGTGCTAAGTCAAATCTATTTGCTTGATTTCACCTATGACTCAAAATATTTCGAATATTACTGAGATGTGATTTTAGAATTCACCGATCAACTATTAATTTTCAGAATTTTGAACGCGGATAATGTTGAGAATGTTGTCATTAAGTACTTTTTAAAAATTGTTATTATTGAGAAATATCGAGTTCTTTTTTACCATGGGAACCAATAAACAACACTTTTGCCTCGAAAGTTGTAAATTCTGTCTACTTTACCAAAATACCTCTATTAATTTTTTAATCAAAGCCTATCTATACTGGTTTTTTTTTTTTTTTTTTTTTTTCCCCATTCTACAGGTACATGTATATAGTTATAAGAGTAAATATTGCATTGCATACCTTTTGTCACGTAGTGGTACGTGAATAAATAGTGGAAAGTAAGTACCTTAGGACAGTACTATCAAGCTATTGAGTGTGTAGGCAACACAGTAAAACACAAGCGGAGCAATCGTATTTATGTAGTTTATTTATTTATTTTTTTCACCAATTGAACACTTTTTTCTGAGTCCTAAACAGCTGGAGTAACACCATCCGCATTAGTATTCCCTCCCTAACGCCAAAAGTTCTCAAGACACAAACTAATTCTTTACCAGCAAATGTCCCTTTTTCTAAATATTTTCTAAATTATGAGCTTTCTACCGTAGCAAAAGGCATTAATTTGAGTTCCGACGAAGCATCTATAATTTTGTGCCGTAATGCAGAACCTAAGTAATAATAATTATGTCAGATTTAAAATTATGTTTTAGGTTTGGAGCTGGTAGTGAATATGGTCGCGAAGCTAGAGAGGAGGCCAGAAGGAAGAAGTTTGGAATCATCACGAAGAAGTATAAACCAGAAGACCAGCCTTGGATCCTTAAAGTTAATGGGAAAGCAGGCAGAAAGTAAGAATTTGTATCACTTATTAGGTACTTTAGTATTGTATTAGTACATGCTTCATATGAATTACCTTGTTCACATTATTGTTAAATTTTGTGTGTTTTAGATCCATTATAATTGGATTTATCTTCTCGTCTTTCAGGTTCAAAGGGATACGGGAAGGTGGTGTTGCAGAGAATGCATCATACTATGTCTTCACGCATGCAGCAGATGGTGGCATCGAAGCTTACCCACTTTGTGAGTGGTACAACTTCCAGCCAATCCAACGCTATAAAGCATTATCTGCTGAAGAAGCCGAACAAGAATTCGGAAGGTACGATTCTGCTAAATTTGCTGTTTAGACAGAAAAATTGATATTGCAATGAATATTATTGATAGATCATATCGGCTTGACTTATATTGTTTTGTTGTTGATCGGGAGTAATAAAAAAATCAAATAATACTGAGGTCATTGATATTTAATGTACACTCAACGTTTCAGCTTCAAGCTTACTAACACTTGTAAGCATAGATAGCCTCTAATATAGCAAATTACTTTTTCTTAATTGGTTTTTGATCTGCTTTGAAACCCCTGGTTTTCAAATGTCTCTGAAAATTGTAGAACTTTATCCCACACAATTATTTCTACGGACTAGAGAAAAGATCCATTTGCACAGCATGGTACTTTCCCATCATGTACCAAGAATGAAATCCAATAGCTAAGAATCGTTTGCTCTCAAACCTATGATAACATGCCAATTTCTGTCTCGCAGGAGGAACAAGGTGATGAACTATTTCTCTCTGATGATGAGGAAAAGACTGAAAAATGAGGAGGATGGTGAAGGTGAAGACGGCGAAGAAGGAAAGCCAAAGAAAGGAAAAAAATCGTCTGGCACGTGAATTTATTATTATATTAAATACCTGCCAAATACCTATCAAATTATGTTTATTAACAGAATATCAAGCGTTGTCGTATTGTGTTTTTAAGATCATATATGTGCTTCTTCTATGTATAGATTTCAAGATTTCGGAAATGGATGACTGGGTTGATTCTGATGATGATGACACTAGTGAAGAAGAAGGGGAAGATGGTGAAAAATCGGAAAAAAAAGAAAAGAAAGCTAAGAGTGAGTGATATTTTTATATAGGCAGGTAAAATTCCTACTTATGAAACATGTCCATATCACTTAACCTTAAAACGTAACCCTTGAAAACTGTTATTGATCAATGTGGAACGTGAGAGGGAATTTTCCTGTCCCTTTTCCCTCAAACCAGGAAAACTTTCCCTACAACATACTGTCAGGGCTGCCAACTTGAGTTGAAAAAGCGTTGTATGTCCCAAGTGCACTGTCAAACTCGTGTAATCTGAGTGTGCTCCTAACTGCTGCGTAAACCACTCCACTCAACTATGAATTTGAACTGGGACTGGAGGGTGACCCTCCATTTAGGTGAGTGTGAGTGAACACATACACTCAGGCGTTGTCTATGAATTCCGCCCTTAGTTAGAAAATAAAAATAAAATCAATATTTCTAAAACTTATCCATTATTTCAATGAATTGAATGAGATCACCTGAGATACTGTACGTTCATCTGTTTGCTCCCCATAAAGGTACCTTTGGTTGAGCATTGTCTCAAAGCATAATTTATAATATTTCACAAAGTTAAGACTTTTTTAGATGTAGATAATCTGAGAATGTGATGATTTTCTTTGTGATGCTGTTATTCAATGAATTGATGTTCTTATCAAAAAATTCAATAGAAAAGCCTGGAAAAGAAAAGACGGCTAAGAAGAAGAAGAAGGGCTCAGATGACTCTGCTGAGGAAGAGAGTGACGATGGTGATGAAGAAGGAAGGGAACTCGATTACATTTCCGATTCTTCAGACAGGTTCGTTCAGTGTTGATAATTTATATTTCTTTTTGTAATTGCAAAAAAGGGTGGTCAAAATATAGTTATCCTATAGTCATGTGTAGTGGGGTATTTTGTTGTAATTGAAGTTCCTAAAGCAGAAAAGGAGATACGCCTAATTTAAATGTTACAAAAATTGTTATAAAATCAGTAGTCAGGTTGAGCAAAGCCATAAAAACCTGGAAAATAATGGACTATTGTACCTTTGCTGAAATAGATGTGTACTTACACACAGCTAGAATATTTAACTCCTTTTTAATATCTCCCTCAGTAGTATGTGGAGTTCTTATATTTTGATTTAGTTCTGGGAAATACAGAGAGAGAAGGAAGAAAGAGAAGGGCCATGTACAAATCTATTTCAGGCCATCCTGAGTAGTTTTTTAGTAAACTGTAAGTTTGTTCTCAGTAGCATGTTTGACTAATTCTGCTAATCTCAGAGCTGGTTAGAATCTTCCCTCGGGAGTTATAGAACTATTGGAACTGCTTTTAGCACTACGATCAATCTCTGAATTCGAGAAACGTGCATGCATGGACGATGTATTAGCGTTCGAGTTCTGACTGTTCCAATAAAATGACGGCTGTCAGAACCGTTTGGAACTACATTCACAAAGCACTCCAATTGCAGAACTCCAGTTCCAAAACTGCAAACCCTAGCACTGCAAACGACAAAACTTGACCTGGTTCACGCAGAGCCGTTTGAACTGATACTGTGATCGAAGCTCATGAGTGTAGATATGCCAATGTTCATCTATGTAATAAGAGGTGCCATGACAAAAACTCCGCACCTTCTGGACATGATGGTAAGTTATGTCCTGGGAAAACTCTCACAGTTGAAGAGGTTTAATAACATTGCTCTCGGTAGTGTAGCCGACAAAAACATGGTCTTTAAAAGCTGCTCTCTGAAAGAAGTTAGAGGCATGGGTTTGATAGTTAAAACTCTGTCAAGGTGTCAAATTACGTTTTTGCGCCCTTCACTGGCAAAAGCTCCAAAGGATAATAAATTGTCGTCGCTCTGATGACCTTAATTTTATCAGACAGCAAATTATATTAATTAGTAAAAAGTGGCAATCGCTTCTTTAGTGAAGCGTTTACCTATCATTATCTTGCTGTTTTTACTTTTAGTGATTCAGATCATGAAGGGAAGGCAGTCAAAGAACTGAAAGGAGTGTCTGAAGAGAAGGCACTCAGGAAACTTTTGACGTCAGACGAAGACGATGAAGAAGATGAGGAGAAGAAGGACGAACCCAAAGACGAGAAAAAGGAAGGAAAGGAAGCTGAAAACAAGGATACCAAGGAAAAAGAGACCAGTAAGAGGAAAAGGAAGAAAACATCCGATAAGAAGAAAAAGAAGTCAGGAGATGGTAATATTATAATAGTTTTTTTTTATTTTTTTATTTTTAAGGTTTGATTAACCGAGAGTTTTCCAATGAGTCGCTAAAGTTTATTATGGGAGAAGTTGCAAGTTATTTATTTTTGTTGATAGCATTAGAAAATTGCCATGCTAGTATCATGAAATAAATTTATAACGTTTTTTACACTTGTTGCATGTTTCAGTCTGAGTGAGTATTCAAACTTGTAATTTGTTTACTTTACCTCCAATAAAATCAAAAGATGTACGTAATCCTCATCAACTCTGAATAGCCTTGAGATATTGCTTTAAATTGAAAAACAGTAATATACCTGGTCCTGGAAGTTTAATCATTATTATAAGATTTGACCAAATGATATAATTATAAAGTACAAATTACCAGAATAAAACCTACCTCCAGTAAATACCGTATAGTTGGCTATTTCACGTTCATTTTTGGTGTTTTTCATTCATTACCACTCTAGCCAATTTATTAACACTTAGAATTTGGAAGATTCATTATCAATATTCCCAAGCTCCCTGGGGGGGGGGGGGGCAGGTGCGGAGCATCAATTAGTCCTCAAGTTTATGGGAATGTGTGCATTACTAATCAACTTGAACATGAATAACACTAAAGTGAATCACCATACATTATCTAAATTGGCATTGCAGGGTCCTCATCTGGGTCGAGTGGTGATAGTACCGATTCCGAAGTTGAGAAAGCCACAAAGGAAGGAGGAAGGTAAGATGTATAATAGGAATTGTTATATGAATGGTTAGAAGGTACCAGAAAGCAAAACTCGTAGAGATAATTCAATAAAACGTCTTATTTTTGTACGTTTCAGCAATAGTGCCAGTGGCTCTAGATCAGCTACTCCAACTGAGAAGTCCAAAAAGGGTGATGGTCAATCTCCTGCTAAGAAGCAAAGGTTGGACGTTCAACCACCAATGCTGTCATATGGGTTAGTCTCGCTTTGCATTCTAATAATTTTCTTTCCTACCAACTTGTGTCTACCTAAAATGCAAATTTAGATCCTGCCAAACCAATAAAGAAGAAGTTTAAGATCTTCTTTCATTTTTTTCCTATTTTTTACAGATCAATTTATTGTACTCGTACCTTGAGAATGTATATATATATATATATATATATATATATATATATATATATATATATATTTCTATAAGTTCAGAACATTTACTTGTTTACGCAAGACATGCAGATACATAGGTTAGATATGCGTTGGGGAAAGGTTACCCTACACTTCAGCCATCCTAGTTCTGAAGGCCAGATCCATCCTCTAGGCCAAGGCATTGGAAGTCCTTTCGGGTCCCTCTGATACGTAGGGCCACATCCCTAATGATTGCGAATTGGGTTTTAATCTTCACCCATGCAGCTACTTTTTTTTTTTTTTTTTTTTTTTTTTCTTTTTTTTTACGTAGGCAGGTGAGGAAATCTTTAAGATCCTAAGGTGGTAATCGGATCTCGTAAGATACCCAAGAGGGACCGCACTCCGGGTTATGTGGGATTCAAACCCACTAAAACCTCACCTTTTTTTCCCACTTTGGAACTCAGCCTGGAACTTTTCACCCATGCAGCTACTTGCAAGTAGGGTCTTGCCCTCTTCCCACTCAAAACTGTGGCCAGCTGTAGTTGAAATCTTCCGAACTCCTTGTGTAGTGACCCATCACACAAACAAACAAGAGGAGTGAAGGATGCCCACAGGTCTTTAGCCGCTCTATCATATCTCACATGTTTTGCTGTTGCTGCGATTTGGACGATGGAAGGCCAGTCTTGGTGGGCTTTGGAGACTGCATCAGTGTTTTTAATGCGGTTATCAAAAAACGCTGGCCTTTCCCTATGCCACACCCCCTGAACCTTTAAATCTATAACTAATGTAGGATTGCCTTCGACACCCTCTCAAAGAACAGGCTCGGTGGCTACTCCATTCCACACCAGACCTGCCATGCGTGCACACACGCCTCTGATGTTGTCATGGCCTCTTATGATCAGCCCTCCTTTCTCACAATTCAGAGAGTGGTTGAAGTTGAAGACCTGGCCACATCCATCACATGATGCAGGTAGGTTACCTGGCTCCCACACATAACGGATAGCGAGGGCATCCCAAAACTTTGAGCTTGTTAGGTCTCAATTATTGGCGGAGAGAGGCACGACTGTGAGGCACTGGGAAGCGCTTTTGGTTCGCCAGATTACGCTGTTATCGGGCTGGTAATTCTGCGAGTAACTGTTTGCTCTGGGTTTCCTGCTGTAGTCTCCTTTCAACCCGCTCTTGTTGGAGGGTCCAGCCCACTTCCTCTTCATGTTGAATCATTTGCAGAGGGGTATCCTATGTTGGATGGCTTCCACCAACATGGAACTGGCTCGCTATGAAGCTTCAAATGCTGGGGCTGAAGAAGTGATTGGATTTTCAATGGCGAGTTCTCCCAGTCTGGCAGAAAATTCAAGGAAGTTGTGCAAAGAGACGGGAGGATCCCTCCCCAGTATGTGAGGGATCAGCTCTTTATGTATAGCTTCTCGTAGGGGAAAGAACTCTTGCTCACAGCCTTCCACGACTCGTTGGACAAATGCCCACTCCCTCTGCAGTGATCGGGTGAATGCCGTGAGTACAGCTTGTAGGCTTTCATGAGCTGCAATTGCCATTTTGGTGACACTTGCTGTCCACCCCTCGACTTCTTCTTCAATGTAAGCCTCCTTCACAGTTGGTGAGCCTACACAGCCCCCAAGAAACCGTTGTGAGTAGACAACTCGAAGGCCTGGCAAAAGTTGGCCTGCCTCCTCCCCATCCCTGGCTTGATAATCAGATAGCTTTTACGAGGCTTTGGGAAGTATCCTCACTTCGGCCCTTCTTCCTTAAGCATGGTAAGCCTGCGCTTGATACCAGTTCTGAGTCCAGGGCGACCTCTTCAGTTTTCTTATTAGGGCGAGAGTGCCCACCGCCAGGGGCGGCTCGTGGGGGGGGGGGGCATCGGGACATTGCCCCAGTACATTTGGGAAAAAAGTAACAAACTGGAATGAAGACTTTACAAACAGCTCCATGCTGTGGCTCCAAGGTGGATGCTAGAAGTAGTAGGTTTACGCTCCATCCAAGGAGGTTTAAGATCCATCTACCAGCGAAAAAGTACGTAGATTGCGATGATATCACTCTATCAAGAGAGAAATTTCGTCGATTCAGGTTAGACTGTGAAGGGGAAAAAAAGGGAAATAAAGGGCAAGAAACGGGAATTACGGGGCAAGGAACGGGAAAAAGAGGTCATAACGGGATATTTCTCATGATTTTGGGGGGCTCTGCCCCAGACAGGGTTTCCAACTTTTCTAAAGACCGTAGAATGAAATTTACGTTATGAGTGGCTTCCACTAGAGGAGTTTCGGTTTATTCCATTAGCCACACTGATTCCTTCTCGTCACTCCATGCTGAGTTCCCTGTTGGGTATGTTCGTGGTAATGTTTTGTTGTCTCTACAAGTAATATGTGATGTTTCTTTAAGTTCGTCCGGTTGTTCCCAAGAATTTACTCTAAAGTAAAGTCCGTATTATAGTGTTGTGTTAAGTGCCTATTTTTATTCAGTCCTAAGTTGTTGAATACATCTTTTGTAATAAAGTTCTTTGTATTGTCGGTCGAGTTGGAGTGCGTTGTTCTATGTGTAGAGCTACATAACCGTAGCTCCGTCAGTAGTTACGAATGATAGTTACAAAAATAGATTTTGGCATCCCTTGTGGGGAATGAAGAAAAATCAACAATCACTTTGAATAGAATTCACACCTTAGGACGACTTTCATCGACGGATTTACGTAAGTTTAAGTTTAGTCAGGTACTGATTTTGACATTTTCATGTCTTTGCTTTGGCACATTAACTGAAAAATCGTCACGAAAACTTGCTCACGCGATACCAATAAATAAAATAGACTCACTGTATTGGGTAGAGAACAATCAACTAGTTTCTTTATGTCTTTGCTATGGCACATAAACTAAAAAAAGTCACGGAAAATTGCTCACAAAAATATTTTGATGATTTCCGCTTACAACCGAGTCGTTGCTAGGGAAATGGTACTTCGTCGTTTTTCAACCCACAAAATTCGTCGACCATTCGTTCGAAAGCTCTCGATTTATCCAACCATATTATGTTAACTACTGCAAAGTGCGTGGCCAACAAGCTGAGTTATGAGCAAGGTTTTTGAATAATTGTGTACACTCAATAATTGATATTGTGAACATGATTGCCACCGCTTGTTAATTTCTGATGATTTCATTGAGCTGGTGTTTCGATGATTTGATTCATAGCAGGTGATCCAAATATTGCGAGAACGGTTTGATTTGTGAAGCGGTGGTTAAATCATTTTAATAGTTAATTTCTATGCTTTACACTCTAGGAAGCTGTGATTTCTTATATAGCCTCTTTAGGACATTTACTTGACGATGCCCAGGGTTCGGATTAGATGAGTGGCTCTTGAAGCTAATTTCTATGTTTTACACTCTAGGAAGTTGTTGAGTTGATGATTCGAATTGAAGCCTTGATAATTTTTAGTACTTTTAATAATAATATAGTCCATTCTAAAATTTTTAGATACTTGGTAAGGAGGTACCTATAAGATAGTATTTTTAATTTAATATATTTATCTAATTATTTTATATTTAGTTTATCAATAATATTTAATGATAATGATTGATTATTATTTAGTAGCCATATACTTTCATAACAGTTGCCCAAGGCATGACATGACCCAAGTGGGATTTATGTATCATGTGTTTAGGTCAAAGTTAATTCACACTGAAAACAAAACTAATGGAAGAAAAACCTCAATGCTCTTCTTGACTGTCAAATAGGTAAATATTTTTGTGCCCCACTCCTTTTGCAGACCACCGGCCGCCACTGCCCACCGCATACATGAGCATGCCCAAGGGGTCTTCTTTCATTAGTTTGAAAGGATCAGAGTTTTCAATAATGTTTGGGAATCGTGATGTTGTCCTCCATGTAAATATCCCTCAAGTCCTAATGATGGATTTGGTACATTTTCCGAAAGGTCGGTTTTGAAGCTTTTCCTCCTACCTTGTCTCTTCTCCCGAAATTTTAACAAAATATTGACATTGGGAGATCAGCTCAGTTACTGTATCTAAATGGCTACCATGCTAATACATAATTTTGAGACCTGGTATAAACGTTTAAACTTGTTTGTAAAAAATAAATTATTAATAACATTGTTCCCATTGTATTTTGTGCAGAGGAGACAACGGAATAACGGAAGAAGCTGTTCGTCGTTACCTCATGAGGAAACCTATGACGACCACGGAGCTCCTTCAGAAGTTCAAAGGCCGTAAAACAGGTCTCAGTTCTGAACAGTTAGTCAACGTCATGACCCAAATCCTTAAAAAGATCAACCCAGTCAAACAAACCATAAAAAATAAAATGTATTTGTCTATCAAACCTCAATGAACCTGTCCATGAAATGTTTGGACGACAGCCTTTGTATTAGGCTAAATTGGTTTAATGAAGTGATGATGTCTGTCATAACGTCATTATGTTTGGTGTAAATTATTCTTGGCTTAGATATAACCGTGTCAATTTTACTATTGAACCTTACTACTAAGCTATGCAATATAGACGTATTTTTGCATTTTGTTAACAGAAATGTTTGAATATAACGAGTTTAAAACCGAATACCTGTTGTGATTTATTCCCCTCCAAAGGTATAAACAATTTATTCCAAATGGCTTGGGTCCCAGGTTTCTCAACCAAGCAGCCAACTCAAACGACGCTTTATACGCAGCTGAACCCAGCCTATTTTTGCATTTCTCCGCTTTGACTATAATCGTTCAATATGTACCAAATTACGTTAAATTTGATGGAATGTGTCTCGACATTATTGAAAATGAAACTATGCCTAACATTCAACAAAAATAAATTTATAGATTTAAGTTTGTGCGTGAGAAAGGATGATAACTTAGGATAGGATATATAATATGGATTCAATACTTAGTCAATTAGGGTCTCAAGATACAAGATTTTGGTAGATAGTCACTAAAATCAGCCATCACCATCTTCTCACTTTCATCGTCCAAAAGAACACGTGCTTTTGAGATGATGGGATGAAACAAAACCCTAGAAATCGATTTTCAGGAAGCAACAAAGCCCGAACATATTAGGTTCATGTACAAGAATGGCACAGTCGATCTGTGCAGCCAGAGTGACATTCCAGTGTGGTGGAGTGCTAGTAAGGTGTTGATCTGCTTGTTTCTTTAAATTTCATTCCTTTAATATTTTTAGTTGTATTATTTTCTTACACCCCCCCTTACACAGTGGAAGCCAGATCCAGTCTGTAGGACCAATGCTGCAATTTTTTACATGTTGTTCGTCTTGGCCCCTTGCAGACTGGTTTCGATTTGAAATCGGTTGTTAAATTGAGAGAAAAGATATTTGAATGTTTGTTGAATCTCCAGTCCCACATTTATTGTTTTACTACTCCGCTTGTAGAATCCTGATGCGCTGATCTGGTTGTCTGTTGCTGGACTTGTTACTGAATAATCTTGAAAAGTGAGCAGTTTTGGATGCTATCCAAATGTTTAAAACAGGCTACTTGAGTTTTCGTACACTGAATGAGCACACTTTCAACTATAGCCATTTTCGAGAAAGCCAACACGACAATCGAGCCAGAAATCTTCAATAGCAAGTCTTCTCATCATCCATGAAACAACTGTCAAATTTCAAGGCAGCCCAAAAACGGAGAGCAGAAGAAGATCTTGATGTTATCTTCATGGATATTATGTTGGACAATCAGGGAGTATCCATGAGTACCGTCTGTGCTGTGTGCTTGTCTGATAAATAATAGATTTGTAGAGTTACACTTTTATGATTATTCTGTTCAAACTTATAAAGTGTTCTCCTTTTAATTTTTCCAATGCCATATTTCACGTTGAACGGGAGAAAGGTTTAACTATTCTGAAACGATGGGACTCCTGACGGATCCGGCTGGTCTGAGAGGGCGTCAAGTCCTAGTAAACAATCACGGGCTGATTTGCGGCGTTTTGTATTTCGCCTCACTGATTTGGTACTGTCTACTAGCCTCCGACCAAGTAAACTCAGGTATTTAACCCAGCTAAGCTGACATCGAATATGTGCCAAAATTTCCATAAGAGTTGCTTGGTTCATCAACTCAAGATTCATTCATAGAATACCTATATATCTACTTTAACCCCATGCACTCATGGCAGTTTAAAATATATTGGATAATTAGAGTAAAGCCTCCTACCAGATGGTATAATGAGTTGTTCGATTATTATCTTTCAGCGACTTACCTTTCTGAAAACGCCCTGCTACCAGGACTAGTGGTGCTAAGCTCCGATGTGTCTACTGACACTAAGAACTACCTAAAGGTACTAATTGATATATTGTATTATTAATCTATTCAACTGTATCGTTTACAGGTACTTATCGGTTAATGGGAGGCTACTCATTTATATTTATCTATTTGCCTTACGAATCTATACCAAGTAGTAGGTCCGCTGACCAGTTGCCTCACGAAGTTTGAGGTACGCATTTTCTCTACCAAACTCGATTTTTGATGATTTGAGAACGACTGATATCAGTTATGTAGTGTGCTATGCTGGATAGAGAATTAACAGCATACACCAAACATCAAAGTTGGGAACAGGGTTCACAAAACTACAAGTTTTTCTGGTGAAAATATGGAACTCTATTAACCGTTCTACAACTGGAATACGAATCAGAATCGGAATGCCCCTTGAAGGCCAAAAGGAAGTCTAAGATATTCATAGCAACCTTCATCTGTGACAAAAGCTGTCTTGGGGGCATCCTCAGGTGCAAGGGTTACCTGATAGTAACCAGATTTTAGGTCAAGAGTTGTGAAATACTCTGAGTGGCCAAGCTGACCCAAACACTCCTCAATGCTAGGTAGCGGGAAGAACTCTGGCTTTGTTATGGCATTCAGTCTACGATAGTCAACACTCATTCGCCACTGAAGCCCTGACCCTGATTTCTTAGGAACCAAGACTACTGGAGCACTCCAAGGACTAGTAGATTCTCGTATGACTCCTTGGTCCAGTTGTTCCTGAACCAACTCACGTAGAATCGGTTTCTGGGCATGGGCTACCCTGTATGGGCGAGCTCAGACTGGGGGGTTGGTTCCTGTATCAATATTGTGGCTTACCAGATTGGTACAGCCAAGTGTTTCATGACCTTCAAAGCTGAAAATGTCAGCATACTCCACCAAGGTGTCATGAAGAGTTTCTTGGTCCGCTGGTGGCAAGTGGTTCAACATGGTTACTAGCATTTCTGAAAATGATGCCACTCGACCATGGTCATCGGTTACTGTTGACTCCGGGGAAATGTTACGCTCCAGGAAAATAACTCTCACAGTCGAAGAGGTTTGGTCACCCTGGCCTCCTGGCTCTGATCGTTGGAGCGTTGCAACTCCGGGAAAATAATTTCTCGTAGTTGTGACGACGCGAGTTCAAACTCCTGTCGAGGTATCAAATATTTTTAGCCCGTTACAGTGGCGCAGTCGAAATAGGACCCGAAATCATACGAAACAATAATTAATTAAATCCCTCTCGAGCCAAAAGACTGTAAACATCACATTTCCTGTTGTTATGCCTTTCATTTCCTCACTCACTTGAGTCAAAACACACCATGACAATGACCTCGCTCGACTGCTGACTTGTTCCAGCGAGCATCTGCTGAGCCAGCGGCCTGCAGTTACACTTCGTCATTCGTCCGACCCCAAACCAGCCGAGACGGCTGGTATTTGACTCCGGGGAAATGTTACGCTCCAGGAAAATAACTCTCACAGTCGAAGAGGTTTGGTCACCCTGGCCTCTTAGCTCTGGTCGTTAGAGCGTTGCAACTGCGGGAAATTATTAATAATTTCTCGTAGTTGTGACGACGCGTTACCATCGTCACCAAAAACTCCACAGCCAGCTCTGGATGTCTGAGCGGAATACCCATATGCTGACAAATACTAGCCTAATTAAAGTGGAGAATCAATTTGTTCCACAATTATTACCAAAAGGATTGGTTTAGGATTTTATTTTTATTTTTGAGTGGCGAGGTTCCAGACCACCAAACTATGTTAGACATCGTTCGGTCTACTTGTCCATTTAATCTCCCGTTAACCAATTAGAACCGGTTTGCATAATGAATTGCTGACACTGATTTAAGTTCTTTGTACTTGATGCAACGTGAGTTAATGTGTCACGTTTGATACACACTAATTATCAAGAACATAATATTTTCACTAATGATTTCCAGATATGCAGTTTCCAAACTTCTGTTTCTTTTGGCTTTAATAATTGTTTCATAATGCCTTCTGATTCTCAATTCTTAGGAACTAGACGTCGTCATGAAGGATTCTAACAGGATCCCCACCGCCTGGATCCGTGGAAAGTTTACTCAGATGTCCATAGAGTCTTACGTTCACAACTTCACACTAAATTATCCTTTGGGAAGAGATCAAGTAAGTTTTACTGCTAAAGCACATTATATCTCAATCATCTTGTGACTTCCACCAGTGCTGTTTTACAAAAGTGTTATTTTTGTTATCCTGATATTGGAAAAAAAAAAAAAAAAAAAAAAAACAGTGTATTTGAGATTTTTACATAAAATCATTTGTATTTTACAGCAATTTGAGGGAAAGAACGTGTATGGAATTATTCGAGGTGGTGGCTCTAGTACGGAAGCAATCGTTCTATCAGTTCCATTTCGAAGCCAAGACTCAGCTTATCCCTCCACATCTGCATCGGTTGCTCTTCTACTAGCTATCACCAAATATTTCAGAGGTTGGAGTTTTGCATTGTTATTTCTACAAAATGCTACATGATCTAATAAGTAAAATACAAAACCACTGCTAAAAGTTATGTATTAGATGATGCTCACAGCCTTTTCTTTCAGACTAATAAAAATCCCAAAAACTTTAAATCAGGGTTAAAAAATATTACTTAAAAAATCAAATTAATCGAGTTTTGTTTATTTTAATCGTATTTTTAAAATTTGAATCGGATTTTTTTAAATTTAGATGAATTTTTCGAATTGAAATACAAAATATTCATTTATTATTTATGTTAGCATAAGGGTCACTTAAGGCATTAGGGTCACTGGTGAGCGAAAATAAAAACATAATCATAAGCTGTGGTGGGGAAGGGGAGAGAGAAGGGGGTTCCGAGAATGTTTCTAATAAATTAGTAGGGCTCACTTCAATCTCAAACGGAAATTCGTGTAACTCATTGTTGCCCAAAGATTTACTTACTTACCTACTTCACCGAAATACTCGTGAGCCTAGCCTCTTCTATTTTATTCTTCTTTCAATTTGATATTTATTTACCTTCATTACCTTCCAATTCCAATCCAATCCAATTACCTTCATATTTTTTTATACAAACATATTGATTCTCTCATAACAAGAATGCGAAAGTTATCTTATTTATTTAAAGAGATACGAAGTTTTCTGTCGAAAAAGCAGCTTAAAACCATTTGTTATGTTTAGCCTTTTCTATTATTGAGTATGGTATTTTGCTTTGGGGAAGTTCCAGTAAATCTCATATTAAAAAAGTCCAGTCATGCAGCATGACCCCATGAGCGAATTTTCGAAGAAATCTTCGACATTTCAGTCGCTATTTACAACTAGCGAACGGCATTATTTCGATTTTTGACTGATTTTTCAACTTTGAAATTTTTGAAAACTTGATACATATTCTTATAGGTAATTTTACGCTGATTCCGAATATACCACATGTTAGTATGCTGAAAAAATTATTTCGCACAAAAAATCGCCAAAAACAGGCTATTTTGAAATTGTTGACTACATTTTTGAAAATTTCAACCCGAAGATGTAATCCGATCATGCTGGCCAACGAACTTGAACTTTCGTTTTGTGTCCTTAACATTTTAAAATTTGTTTGAAGTTTCTAGCACAATTCTACGGACAGTTATCGTCTGGAATGACACATACATACATATATACATACATACATACATGCATACATAAAAAATGCGTTAAACTTCAGAATATGATTCAGAATAGCCTGAAACGGGTTTCTGCATAAAATTTTTTCAAAAATTCACATTTTACAAATTTTGAGGCAAGAGCAATAGCTTAATTTTCTTCAAAAATTCGCTAAAAGTACAAATAGCACAAAATCGTATTTTAAAAATAATTTTGAATAAAAATGTAAGATTTCTACTCTACTCTATTCTATTCTGTTCTATTCTTCTAAAAAGTCGGGGAAACAATGTGTCCAGTTGTCGGATACGAGGAAGCTATACGCTGCTCCCTAACAAGTATATTATTTGTTATTTGCATTTGTTCTGATTTTAATTTTTTAAGCTTCTGATTTAAATTATGTTTTTAATTGGCTGATGAGCTTCAAACACGAGTTGAATCTGCCAAAACCTGATATGTGATACGCTACACCGACACAAATTCAACACAGCGAAAGAAAAAAGGCGTCCATATTGTGAAACATTCAGGAACTACAAAGTTTCACTTTTGCTCAATAAATGGATTTTTGTTTCTTTGAGTTAACCCTCATGGGTGGGTATGTTAATTTAGATAATTCCAATCAATCAAATCTCACATGTGTGCGTATTGGCCCCAGACCTGATAAATTCCATTACCAGCCTGGAACTGATCTCCGACCTTCTGTGCAACAGAATGGCTTCAATGGAACTCGCCTTCGACCACTCGGCCGAAATCGTCATTACATATTCTTCGGTTGTTGTTGCTTTTAGTACTCCGTCACTATGTTCCCATCCCGAAGCGCGTTGAATCTTTCCCCTCGAGTCCTTATGCTATTTAGGAGGGTGTCCCTATCAGAGGGTGACTTACGGTTAGGTTCTCAATAAAGCATTTGTTTGTTGCAAGACTGATTGTAATAAATTATGGTTTTACGTGCTAAACTTTGTTGTTGTAATTCACATTTCAGAACAAAAATATTGGGGCAAAGATTTAATCATGCTCATCACTGAACATGAACAGTTAGGAATGCAAGCTTGGCTTGAAGCCTACCATGGAGCAACATGCGGCAAGAAAGGTTGGTTAACTAATTCATTCTTACCACAGATTTTAATGAACCATCCAGATTATAATATTAATTCGTTCGTCACTCATACTAATAAATCATTCTACGGATTGTCTCCCTCGAAGGAATTCTTATAGCTGGTGACCTCCCAGCCAGAGGAGGTTCGATACAAGCGGCCCTGAATTTAGAACTCCACTCCACCAAAATGAAGTACATTGACGTCAAGATCCTTGGATTGAACGGACAATTACCGAATCTGGATTTGGTTAATTTAGTTCACAGAATATGCTCCAAAGAGAGAGCGAGACACTCTTTCGGAAACAGAGTAAGTTCATTTTTCTATGATGGGTTCCATCTAAATTTTTTCAAAGATGTTGATACCATGCAAGATAGTGTCTCCTAGATACTTCATAGGATGGCCCTCAGCAACCACTTTTTGTTTTGAGTAGGGAGAAACACTCACTCGAGTAAACAAGGGGAAAAAACCCGTATGAACCCTTTCCAGACTATTGACATCCAACTGTTCTAATAATATCCATAAAATGTTTGTCTGAATGATCATGACAAAATTTTTATTGTCTTGATATTCTTCTGATTTTTCAATTGAACTATACAAGTAACAAAATAGTTTACTTTATAGTGAGAGGCATCCTATACAATGTATGAATTATTCAGCAATATGTATCGGAAAATGTAGGTATATATTTTCTTTTTCTTAGGAAAAAGTGCACAACTTGCCTCCGAAAGAACAGTATTTGCATTCGTTCTTCACCATGTCGTCAATGGTTCTGGGCCAAGCAACTGGAGTTCCAGATGGCAACCATGGGTTGTTCCACAGGTAAATCAACAATAATTTAGATGAATCATTACTCCACACAAAATTCTAGGTAATCTCCTCAAAAAACATTGTTGCAGCTCAGCTCCAAATAACTAATCAAAACCTTATCTCAATTATGTGCGCCTCCCTATCATGTATAAATTATGCTATCGAATTTCTGTGTAGGTACCAGTTACAGACTTTTGATGATTTACAAAATAGAAATCATTTCTAAACAATAAACTGGAATAAGTTGAAAAAACATGACTGCATTATACTGTACTTACCTACCTATTTTCAAGCATTTATGAGAAATAGGTAATGAATTATCTATTGTTGCAACTTTTTTCAATTACCTTTTCGTATCGAAGGTTTGGCATCGAAGCAGTGACGATGGAAGGCCATGAAGCTGATGGGAACGGACCACACATAACTCTTCACCATGTTGGCAGGTATTTTTGGTGATAGTTGACCTGAACATTAGAAAGTTCCTAAAGCGATAGGGAGATAGAGATGAGGCGCCTTATCGTGAACGGAAAACACTACTGAGCACGTGCGGGGTGATGAGGCGCCTCATCTCTAATAAGACAGATTTATTCCACCTGTACATAAGACGCTTTATCCCGAGCATACCTATCTCATTTCTTCCTCTCTATCGCGAAGTAACCTTACACACCGATAACAGTGATATTCATTTCTGGTTAGTATTCACGATTCATGAAAATTATATTAATTTTCTTGTTCATAAATTTTCAAAATCTGCCATTGCAAAACCTTCTTGTGAATAAGAAAAGAACTAGGAAACTTAGAAATGCTGGAAACTGAACACCTGGGATAGGTGGGAAAATCCCCTTCATGGTTCAGCGTTACTTGAAGACAAGTAGCGTCACTTTAAGATAAAACACTAATTCGACCCTCTTGATTTTTATCTCGTTAGCATCCGCTGTGGCTCGCCCCAGATGATAAAATCATGACTTATTGTTTAGGAACTCTCTATTAATATTTCATAACTTATATTGTGGTCGTGCTCAAATACTGTTTAATAACATCCATCAGAATGGCTTTCAAATGAATTGGTATATATATATACCAGATATAATTTGTTTCTTTATATGAACTCTGTAGATCCTCTTTTATCTAGAAAATAATTTATTGTCACAATTCTGGTGTGTCATATTGACATAACTCCACCATTTCTAGATCTAGAAATAATTGTACAATAAAACTACTTTATTATCCTGTAGGTATATTGAGTGTTCGTGGAATTCGGATTTATAAACGTCGTGCAATTTTTTATATTTACATATTTCATATAATAATATGACCATTAATGAAATCGTATTCATTTTATTTTAGAGTGATTGAAGGGGTGTTCAGGAGTGTCAATAATCTGCTTGAGCGCTTTCACCAGTCTTACTTCTTCTACCTCATGACAGACACTGACAGATTTGTTTCTATAGGTAACTAATGAAATATTTCTTATGTAATAAAACAATCCTAATTTTAATTTAGTGTCATGAATGGGTTCGGTGAAGAGCGAAAGAGTATTTTAAAAATGGTAAAATGGAGATTAATGGAAGGTCTACGTAACTACATTGTGGCAAACAATTACATATCAGTTAAAAAGTGGTACTTAATGCTCATTCCTATGACAACAATAAGCCTTGCCGATCATAACTCATTCTGAATTCACTTTTAATTATCGTAGAATAGGTACGTTTTTATGGAGATCTTCTTGCCGAAATTGTCATCACGTAACAACATACAAAATAAGGGTTACCGTAATGATTTCCAGAGCAAATTTCTTTGCTATTTAACCTAAGAAGCTGAAATTTGAAATGGAGGTGAAAAACGTATTCTCTTATCACTCATTAGCATATAGGCGCAGGACCAGTAACCCTGGGCTGAGGACGTTAGTTGGCATTTTCCTCTATCTATCTATTACACCAATATCCTCAATCTGTTACGTGCGTAAACATCATTATAGAAAAAAATCGATCAAAAATCATTGAACAGTATTTTGATTGATAAAAAATGATGAAAATAAATTAATAAAATGAAGCACTTTGGTGGTATGAAACTGAAGAGTTTTGTCAAAGTCCATTTTATTGATAAAAATAATCTGGTCCTTGAGAGCCAGAGTAGTAAAGGTAAAAAAAAAATCGAAGATTTATCGCTCAATATAAAACGAGAAACTATTAAATTATGCAAAGGAAACAAAAAACATGCAGACATTGCGTTGGTTATTCTTCAGTGCAAGAAAATTATCAAAATTATTTCTGTTCTAGAACCAAAAATTTCAACCATGTATCATGTTTTCTCCACTATGCAAGCGGTTGCAATCATGTTCACAATATCAATTATTGAGAATGATCACCTGTGTGTAAACAATTATTTATATAACCATGCTCATAACTCAGTTTGTTGGACACGCACTTCGCAGTAGTTAACATAATATTGTTGGATAAATCGAGAGCTTTCGAACGAATGGTCAACGAATTTTGTGGGATGAAAAACGACGAAGTACCATTTCCCTAGCAACGACTCGGTTGTAGGCGGAAATCACTGTAACACTATATGTTTCGTGCGCGGAAAAAAATTGACTCGCAAAAAATGCTAGGACCCCAGGGCTAAAACATGATACATGTTAATATAACGAAAGGAACCCCAGCTGATCTGACTTCCTCAAAATCACTTCCAGCGCTACCCAAGAGGCTGTTTACCAAATCGCAGGGCTCTACGATATACTGGACAGAAGTTAGCTTCATTGTTCACCCTGCTGTTCAGACTACCTCGTGACCTTTTTCAGCGGACTCCAAGAGGCTGTGTCCCAAATTTCAGGGCTCTTGTATTCCGTCGAACTTTGGTCTAAATAAGAAATAACAATTTGTGACGGATTTTTGTAACACTAAATTCGAGACGGATTTGCGTAACGCAATTTTTGTGACACCTTTCATACTTTAGACCTCGCTTATCATGGTCTGTAGGCCACAATTGGTTGGTACAAAACTTAATTGGTTGTACCTCCCGGCCCTTTCCTTTTTGTCGACTAATGGAGTTCAATCTCCCTTCACCTGTGACTATATAAGCTTTGTCCTTTCTAATGTGTGTTCAGTTATTGGTTGTTGCTGATGATGGCCTAACCGTAAAAATCGATTTAACATTGTATTCTTTATTTTTCGCGGAAATAGAGAGCGTTTTTTCAATAACGTTTCACGTTTTTCACTAACTTTTTACAACGTTTTTCTTACTTCGATAATTTAATATATTGTTTCATCTCCTTCATTGAATTGTGTTACAGTGTAACGAATGATTTTCAGGTTATTACATACCATGTGTTGGCATGATGGTTGGGGCTCTATTGATTAAAGCATTCTCTATCCACGTCTCTCTGAGAGGCAACATCGATGATTCAATAAATTCGGTGAGTACTGATACATATAATTCTAACAAAATAGCTACTTATAGGCAATTCATAGACGTGAATTGAGTCTGAGTGGGCTCCCAAGTGTAACAGCAAGGGGATTCTTGCACTAAGTTTAGTCAATAGACATGATTTGAGGGTGACCTTGAAGGCACACTGAGTGGGCTTCCCAAATGCATACTCAATGGGATTCATGTACAAAATATGGCATTGAGTTGAGGTTCGCCCTCAGCTCAATGGTGCAATATTCTGAGTGACGGCAGGTGTTCACTTAAGAGCGTCAACTGATAACTTTTATAATTATTTACGTAGGTAACTGCTGGTAATATAGTCAAGCATTTGTTGTTTATTTTGTTCAGGTTATTTTTATTTTTTTTTTTTCTTTCTTAATATGGATTTGAAGATTTGAATGAATGGTTGACTACGGATGAATTGGGCAAAGAATATAGGTACTAATCATAGTGAAGAACAGCGGCACATGAGCGTAGGTACGTAAACGGTAGGTAAGTACTTGCGAGACCAACAGAACCCATTCGAATGTTTGAACAATCGACCACGAAATATTTCGCAGACTATTCCGGTTCGGGAAAGAGACAGTCTTTGACAATAAATTATTGTGTGGGAGCCAAAAATAAATCAAGAGGATTACAAATTCCTACCACAGCTGAAATAACTCTTCGATTTTATGTGATCTCTAGTACCAAGTTTGTATTGCACGTTTTTCCGATTCATCTTGGTTTGTAGAATGAGTTGGTGGTTGGTATCTTCCAATAGAGCAATTAATGAGTATGTCAAGAAAACAGGTTTGCAAAGAAAAAACATGATTGCTTGATGTTCCCCCACAACCTCATGTCTTATCTTAGTCGAAGATCCATTATATTTATCATTCTTCTTTATTCAACTACACCCTGTTCATGAAAAACAACTTCCGGACATTTTCTCTTCCTTTCCATCACAACGCTATAAACAAATTATCAGCACAAGGAAGAAGAATAACTCCACAAAAACTCGAGAAAAGATTCACCTTTCAGAACTGTTATCAGCCATCGTCCTTTTCCCCTCAAACCAGAGAAACTTCCCCTACAACATGCTGTCAGAGCTGCCAACTTAGGTTGAAAAAATGGTGAGCGTTTCTTCAGTGCGCTGTTGAACTTGGGTAATCTAATTGTGCCCTTAACTACCAAGTGAACCACTGCATTCAACTATGAATTCGTACCGGTTAGTGGTGGGTGACCCTCCATTTGGGTGAGCGTGAGTGTACTTAGGCTTTGTCTATGATTTCTGCCCTCAGTAACATTACTTTAATGGTGAGATTAGGTACACTTTACATGTACTGTCTTCCTTATAGTTACTTATTTTTATATTGACTCACATTATTTGTAATGTTGCTTTGAACCTTGATAGGATATGAATCCTACAATAATATGACTGTGAATTCACTGACTGATTGGGCCAAGAAATATTACTATTAATGCGCGAATTTCCTTGTTTTATTATTTTCATTCCTATAAATTTTTATCATACACTGTTTTATAGAATTTAGCTTTAACTGTGCACAAAAATCGATTACAATCAAATTTACGACGATCAAACTTCTTTTCATGTAAATTCTTCAATAATAATGATGGTATTTTTTTTATTGATAGATGAAAAACAAATACCGTGTTGTAAAAGTTCGGAAAAATGAGTCTTTAAAATTGAGAAGGCATTGCTAGAACTCCGTTTTCTGTCAGTTCGGTAAAAACGAACCTCCCTTTAATAATTTGCTGCGGTTCTAACTGTTTACAGAAAAATGACTACAACACAGGAGGAGTTTTCATCACTGTCCTCATTTGCTTCCTCATCGGTCTACTAGCATTTCAGGTGCCCGTGTTCTTCACCAAGTTCTTCCCTTTTGTTCTTCATTTCAAGACAGAAAAGGCAGTGTTGGCTGGATTCGTCATTATATCCCTGATGGGATTAACAACTGTTGAAATTCTCACTAAAGCGTAAGTGTTTTGACTTTTGCGTTTATGCGTTAGTGGTTTGGAGCTTCCATGTGTAACATTTATCAGTATGAACGAGTTCACCTTCAGTATTCATGTTATGTTATTTACTCGCTCCATATTCCCCTAGATTCTTTAAACTACTCTGACCTCAATGAATGCTGCACAACCCGAAAACCTGTTGGCCGGTGTGACGATCTGAATAATAAGGTCTTGAGTGTGATAGATTCTACCACGGTGCTAGCTAGTTTTTGGTAGGGATGGGCATCGGCTAACAATTAATCAATTATTGGGATCGACGATTATTTCAACCAGATTAATCGATTAATCGGTGCCTGAATAATCGATTAATTTGGAAAAGGCTGAGAAAAGAGCGGGTACATTAAAAACATCGAATTTTTAATAATATAATGTCACTGTGCACGAGAAAAAAATAATTCACAATTTAGAACAGTTGAAAACAAGTTAAAAGAAAAAAACTTTAATGTAAAAAAAAAGTTAGTTCCCGTATGTCTTTCATGTGGAGATCTCAAATACAGGCTGAACTCAATTTGATATAAATTCGCGACCCATGATTTGTTCAAAGATATGCCACAAGTGTAATACCGGTCTTCATTCATGCCTAGAGCGTCTCGGCGACGGGATCCCACACGACTTTTGGACCAGATCTTGTGGATACTCTTGTTGTGTTTTTTAAACAAAGACGAAGATGGTACACCTGAAAGGAAGAAAATAACTTCCCAATATTTTAATTTTCACTCCACAATGCCGGCACTTTGCATGACTTTCCACTCTCTCAAAATGTTCCCAAACCGCACTTTTTGGTGACATCTTGATCGAAGCTCAAGTTCCGCGTCAACAAACGAACGATAACTGAAAAAAGGTGTTTCTGATAATGATAGCCGTAGATATGTTATAAGACCGATAAGTGATAACAAAAACGTGAGGCGAGGTGTTGTCCACTTTCTTGCCCTGGGTATTGTTCCGCGATAGACTTCATTCTGAAATCTCAATTGAATAATCGGAACAAACTAACCGATTATGCGATTAATTATTCTACAAGTAATAAATTGAACAATAATCGATTATTTGTACAATTAATCGATTATTTTGATTAATCGATGCCCATCCCTAGTTTTTGGTAATTGTTTGGTTCTAGGCACACGTTCTGAAGACTTCCTCTGTCGAAGAGGTTAGATTACATTGCCCTAGGTGATATAGTTGCGTAAAGCGGTTGTCTTTAAGAGTTTCTCTCACAAAGAAGGTAAAGGCCTGAGTTCGTACTCTGTTGAGATATCAAATATATTTTTGGGCCGTTACATTCGGTGCAGGACAGTGGGACCCAGACTTTAACATAAATATAATCCCTTGTGAGCCAGACTAAACATCACATTCCCCCATGTAGCATCTTTCTCTTCCTCACTTATTTGAGTCAAAACACACCATGACAATGACCTCGCTCTACCGCGATTTCTTCCAGCTAGAGTTGATAAGCCAGCGACCTGCAGTTTCACTTAGTCGTTCGTCCTACCCCAAATCAGCCGAGGCAGCTGATATTCAACTCTGGGGAAATGTTAGGTTTAAGGAAAACTCACTCTGTTGGAGAGGTTTCATTAAATCTGTCTCAGTAGCCAAGTTGGTTGTAGCGTTGTTTTTAAAGAGCTCCCCCCTAAAAATGAAAAAAAAAATAAAAATAAAAAATATAAAAAAAATAAAATAAAAATGAAGGCATGAGTTTGAACTCTGTTGAAGTATCAAATATTTTTGATCCCATTTACTCCCACAAATTATACGTATCAACTCCCATTATGGAGACTGCCACGGTTTGTGAATCAAGCCATGAATGAATGTTATGGCATCAATTTGTTTATCCATCTCCTACAGTTTGTTTCACATCACACCTTACACCATTCAAATTCTTAGCGCATTTTTTGTTACCATATTACTTACTGTGTAACAGTAATAAGCTTACAGACATCCAACGCACTATTCCACGATAAGTAGTTTTCGTTCTATGTTTTTTCAAAGTTTTGGCCAAAGGCACGTCACGCCTAGGCGGGACCCCCTTGTCTTTTGCCGAAACTTGGAAAATCATAAATTCAAACCCGTTCAGAGTAGGATAGTAAGGGTAGTGTTAAAATTCTCTCTATGAAATTTATTTTCATTTAAAAACAGAACGCGCAACGTGGGTGCTCCTCATTAAGTTAATCGTGTCACAATCAAAATTAATATTTTTGTAAATAAAATTAGTCTTTCTGGTGAATCTTTCCCATATATTCCTATATTCTCGTAAAGAATCAACGAACTCCTGCTAGTGGCCTTATACCATGTTTTTTACGATTTTTGTTATACCGTTCTGTCGGATATACATTTGAATGTAAATAAAAGACTTTCTATTCTATGTAATTTAAATTTGATCCCTACTTAACCCAACGGATTAAGTAGGGAAATTGTGTGTGTGTATGTATGTAACTCGTGTACACGATTGGGACCTTACGGTACGACATTGAAAAATTCCAATTTCGGGGTTGGATTTCTATACCCAAGAGCTAGCTACTGTAGAAAAATCAGCTTAAAATGATCATTTTTAGGGGGTTAAAAAAATGTAAAAAACCGTCGTTTTTAGCATTTTTTTGCTTTTTTTTAAAGGCTTGAGGGATTTTGATTAAATTTACAGGATTCACTCCTCTTCTGGGTAGGAATGATGTTCCATACCCCTCATGCCTGGGAAAATACTCTGAGCGCGGTAGTTAGCAAAAAACCTTCAAAAATAGGTGAAAACGCCATTTTTTAACACTTTCTTGGCTATTTTTCCAATAGATACGACCCATCATAATAGCATCCATCTATAATGAATACAAGCAGAGAAATTGTGAAGCCTCGTACCAGATGGGTAGTGTAAAAATTCTCACTATGAAATTGACTTTCATTTAAAAACAGTCCGCGCAACGTGAGTACTCCTCATTAAGTTCATCATGCCGCAATCAAAATTAATATTTTCGTAAATAAAATTGATATTTCTGGTGAATCTTTCCCATATATTCCTATATTCTCGTAAAGAATCAATGAACTCCTACCAGTGGCCTAATACCATGCGTTTTTTACGATTTTTGTAATACCATTCTGTCAAATATACATTTGAATGTAAATAAAAGACTTTCTATTCTATATAATTTAAATTTGATTTTTTCCCCAGTTTAGGACCGAGGGAGTGGGCTTTGTTGAACATTGCAACGCTTCTCTACTTGGGAACGATGTTGCTTGCCACTGCCATGAGTAACTTTTCGCTCGCTTTCCTGGCATCCATATTTATAGTTCCAATGGCTCTGATTGTCGGCAGCAAGCTACCAAGGTAAGTAGTAGTTAGTCGTGAAATTCTAGGCAAAGACCATTAATTTCGTTCAGTGTGGCGATTTAGTAAAAATTATTTTTTAGAAAAGCTAGGTACTCGCAGTTCATCGGCGTTTCTGATGCAATTAAGTCGATTAATTAATTCTCGAGACCGACGTTAGTCACTGACAATAACAACCACCAGACAGATTCCTAACCTCCTCTCCTTTCCAACCCTAATATTGTTTTATCTTTAGCATTAGAACATTCGGTGAACTCGAAAGAGTAGGTAAATGGTATACAAGTAAATAATACTTTCACTTTCAACAAAAATCGATTCCGCAAAACGTTTGCTTTTTGTTTAATCAAAAAATCATTATGCTGAAGCACTGTGATGAAAAATTAATCGAAAAAAAAACTCCAAATTAACCATACTATACTTTGAGTTAGTAATATGAAAGATCGTGTTGATATCTCAATTTGTTATACTAGGTACTAAACAAGCCCTTGGTCTGAGTGAAGTATATTCAATATTTTCTTATGATGAAAATGTTGAGCAGTTAGCAATCTACTCTCCTTTGTTTTTCTCCAGAATTCTGAGAACCTTGATCTGTCTCATGTGCCAGCCTCTTCTTCTTCTGACAGCTATCATTGCAGCGTCGTCTTACATTCATTTTGGAAATTTCGAGAAAACAGTACCTGCTCTCGCTGAATCTTTGGTATGTGATTGTTATAATTCGTTTTCATGTACAGTATTTCCCCCCAGTAAACTGAATTACCAAAACTAAATATTAATTTTACTTTTTCGAGTTATCTTACTATTCATAATGTCATTTTTTTTCAGGTACTAACTAGCGTTGACACTATGATCTACGGTGCCACATCGCAGGTATTGCAATTTCGTTTTTCATTTTACAGGCATCGAAGTGAAGGAATCGTATATAATTTATCAGATATTCTTTTTTCCAAAGCAAATTATTGACGAAAATATTATATCAGGGGTATTCATGGTGCAGTAGTTGCAACGTCGAAACTCGATGGGTCCCAATGCGCATGTGTGTCGTCTTTTATGACAATTATTTACGATGGGCTGAATGAAGTCTTTGAAAGTCAAGTTTTGACGTCAAATCTCGAAAAGTAGCTGCAATACCGAAACCTTATCAATAATACATGATTGTCGTTCTTGTTATACTTTTTTACTGACACGTCAATTAAGTTGTTCTAATTCTCGAGTCATAAGTTTATAGATAGGTAGTTATGTTTCACAAATTATTTTATCATTTATAAGCCGGTTAGGAGGTAACCTGCATTGATTTGGCGTTCACCAGTTTCCACAGGGAAGCAACTTAGCGTTTTGATTTTCAACGATTCGAGAGGGAGCCTGATGAAACCATCACTTTTCGATGAATTCAATTTTTGACGATTCGATTTTCGAAATGGACTATACATACCCCTTTATTACGCTTTGCTTCCCTTATCAGGCAAAGATGTAAGTCACTGGGCTTCCACAGTTGAATTCAATTGCGCTTCCTAAATACTAAAGGTGGAAGATCTGTTTTCTTTCAAGAGGTACAAAAATCCATCAGAATTCAGAGAAATACGGCATTCCAATTTTTTGTATGTTCGGGATTCGTTCTAATATGCAAACAAAAATACAAATCCCAATGCATTACATTTTGATATTTGCTTGTATAATTTTCATTAGCCACTTGTTAGCCTACCTCAATCCCATTGCATTCGAAGCGTCATCATCCGCTGTGCTTACCTAAACGTGAAATCCCATAGTAATCGTTGTTACACGAGTGGATTTAATTGAAATTTTTTAGGGAAATTCGGATTATCTGCTAAAAGATACCTTATCAATTTCATCACAATTTATTCCCCTGTAGCCTTTGCTCGTTTACACATAAATCTCATATTGAGCGTCCCTGTGTTTTAGCTAGACAGCCAATCTTGAATACAAATCGTGAAACATATTTTAGCCAGTTACTTCCCCAGCTCAATCCACACCTTATCATTGTTACCCAAAGACCTTTCTTCAGAAAAATTGCTTTCAAATTCATAATCGCAAGTTGAATAGAGTGGAGGAACATTTTGTATACGTAACCACTTTTCAAGAGATTGAGGAAAGTGGTATTGGCAGAATATTGAATGATTTTTACAGGGCAGAAATGAGTAAAGGCCGTATCACACTTGCATTTTTTCAGTTTTTTCTCGCATTTTTAATGCTCGAACGAGAAGAAGGCAAAGTGCTTTTTTCCAAGGTCAGCTGTGAATGTTGAAGAGGAATAAGTGCAAAAACAGCGCATTCTGGTGGAATTTAGTTTTATTGAGTCTGTCAGGTTAGGGCTCCTAGGGGTTTTCCATTGAATTGTTATCTTCCCAAGGGTTACGTTTTAGCATTTTTCGCGTTGAGGTAAAAATTAGAACATGTTCTAATTTTCCCAGGTGAGTTTAAAAATGCTATACCAGGATGCGCAATGGTCGAAAAAGCTGACCTTGGAAAAAAAGCACTGCCTTCTTCACGTTCGAACATTAGAAATGCGAGGAAAAAGCTGAAAAAGTGCAAGTGTGATACGGCTTTAGGTAGCATTCTATTAGCAACGGTTGATTATACTGTACCTATGTGACAAGTATTAGAAATCTTCTGTTACGCTCTTTCGTAGTGTGATAATAGGATTGTCAGAATACATTGATGATATAATCCCCCTCCCCCTCTAATAATCCGGACCCTATGAAGCTAAAAACATATTAATCTTTCATTTGTAGCCCTGCGTATCCACAAAGATAAATTCTCACACGCGTCAAATTACTACATGCACATGTTTCGTTCTTACTGCCACATTTCCCTGAGGGTGCTATATTTATCAAAATGTATTTTGTTGCTAGGTTACTCCTTGTTTACCTACGTACAATATTGGCTATAAACAGTACCTAATTTATTTTCTACCTGCAGGTGATACCGATTCTGGCTTACACTCCGGGATGGCACATGGCCTATGTACTCTGTCGAGCCAGCTGGAAGTCGCAGAAACCTAAAAAAGACTAGTATATAACGTTAATGATTTTAGGAAACAACTTTATTATTTATCTAGTCATTCCTTTTGTATTTGACTTATATCTCCTCCATCACTCTTTCCTGCTATGTGATTATATTATTTATTTATTACAAACAGGCATTCCTCGACTACAAATGGCTTTTAAATTTTAAGGAGATTCCACATTTTATACTGTATTGAATTTTCATTGAGCTATAATAAAACTCTGTTTTGTGTATCCTGAAGTTCTTCTCTCCCTCGAAGATGTTGAATGGAAAATACCTATGTTACTTTGAGAATGTCCTAATATATCTAGATAAATGGAATAATACCAAATCTGCGATGAAAAGCTTCACAATACCTACTGGAGCTACTAAGCAAATTTAAAAGGGTTCGAATCACGTACCTAGGTGGTATTGGTGTTTCCTCTCTGAAGCCATAAGACTATTGAACCACATTTTCTTCCTCCTTAATATTTCATTTTGCTTCTTCGCCACTAAAAGGAAGTTTGTAGTCTTCTAGGGAATCGAATAATTCCTCCAAAATCGAAATTTTCTCTTACTTTTTAATGCTTTTAGAATAATTTTGGTTCCGTACCTGAGGGTATGTTTCTTCTCTCGAGAATAACTATACCTCTTAAGTCAGATTTTGTACTGTGTGGCCTAGTCCTTGGGTGGTTACCTGTAGGTTTCATCATAGGACCTATAGGTGATAATCTAGAGATTTCGACACTAACGCATCCTTACATTGAGTCAAGGCTCAACACCTAAATGTCGAAGTTATTTCACCTTGTTGTCATGGTGACGAGTAAAGTATGTGAAAACGCGCCATTAGGATTCACCACCTACATACCTACTTATCTTGGTGTTCAGTATTTACCTAGTTCCTAATTTAGTATTTTTTATTATACCGGTAATAAATTTTATGCAAATTATATCCATATCGATGGCCGTGAATCTATGCTACAGTACAGACACCTGAGGAATTTCTGATAATTTTTTATTCATTATTTTTCAGGTTATTCTCAAAGCCTAAACGAATGAAGTTCTTTAGTTTTCAGACGCTGATTAACTACAATATTTAGGTACCTATTCCAAATAAAAACAAGTTCACCATTAGATAGGTAGGTATCGGCTACAACCAATAATCACGCTAGCAGGCATGAATATTGCACCTATTTGGTGGAATTGACAATTTATGTACTACAATATTACTTTCGCAAAACAAAACTAATGAAAAACGTATTAGGTTGACGTAAGACGGCAAACTTCTTGTGAAAAATAGGTCGGTTGAGTTGCGATTTACTGACGTAGAGCCATCATGGCAGAAACACTAACCTACTCCAGGCATGACGTCACGAGAATATGGGCTATATGCCGGAATATCTGACACGGTTGGATCAATCATTGATTCCACCCATGAGCAAATGTAAAATTATTTATCAGAGACAAAGGAGAAAAAGGACCAAACCTATTCAGTCAAATTTTAAGGGATTATTCGGATTAGCTTCATGAAGCCCTAATTTCTCAAGATCTAGTAAGTAGCTGTTGGTCAGAAACGCGGGGTAGTTTGTGAAAGAGAGGCAAGATGATTGCCTATGATCTTCAGCCAGTTTGACTTGCCACTGACTACTGCACAATCACTCACTTGCATTTTGATCCCAGAAACTAAAAAGCGGATTTATTCTGAAATTTGCAAGGATTGCTTATGTTATGAAGCTAAACGCAGCGATGCGGATATGTTTTGGCCAATAAATTAGAATGACATACTTTTCTGGACTTGATAATGTTCCAGATCCAATGCATAGTTTTCTATTCACTCTACGAGTAGTTCGAAAAGTAAACTACTCAAAGTAACACTGTACTTGAAAAAGTAATCAAACATTAGGGCCGCTACTCGCGTTCCTTTCCTGCCTCCTCAAAAAGGAGCCACGCCCACGAAGGAGGTAGTGAAGGAACGTGTGGAGGAGGGAGGAAAGTAGGAAGCTCCTACGTAGGAAGGAAGGAAGGTCCAGCCCGGCCTACGAAGGAGCTTAACCCACTCTTTCAACCTCCACAGAGTAGCGTGTGGAGGCATTTTTTCTTTCCTTCCTTCCTAATTTTCCCGCCATTTGTACCAACTCCTGTTATCAATCATCCGGTGTCTTGAATTCGAAGTTCATCATTCCATTTTGTCCTTCTTCCCCGTCAATTCGCCATTATTTTGAAATTTCCGATGAAAAAGGAGTGCTCAGTCAAATTATTGACGTGTTAAAGCAGTTACCTGACTCGTGGGATCAGAGCCACGAACACTATATGGTACATAAGTACCGTACTTTTGGGTTACTTGTAACACATGGGTCGTGTCCACATTCGTTGTGTTGGCAGCATTGGGGTGCATGATATCAGATTCCTTATCAGCCCTATTTGTTCTGTGGCGTTTGTGGAAGGTCATCCATCGTTCAACAAGTGTTTGGGAAGTTCTCCTGATTTTTAAATTTTTTTTTTTGAATTGATGACTGAAAATGGGCAGTTTCCAACACCGAAATGCTAAGGTCTGTGCAGCCCAAATGGTTGGAGTGAACGAAGTGAGGTTTTTATGGAGTGTGCTTGCACTCACTAGCTAGTAATTCCAAGTCAGATCTCACTTTCAAGTCAAATCATTGATTTTAAAAACAAATCCAAAACTGTGGTCTTTGTTTTGAGGGTTACTTGTGACATGCAGGTGTGATGTTACAAGTTACCTCCAGAATGTATCCCTCGATTTTTATGGACACTTAATGTTGTTTCAAGCCACCCTATGTGGAGTATTGTGTTTATCTCCCTTGTACTAGTGAGTTATTATTGTTTTTGTTGTTCCTAGATGCACAAAAATGGGAAAGTACAAAAGGAAACCGGGTGCTCGTCCCTATAAGGATTATAGTGATGAAACACTGAAAAGAGCCATGAATGCCCTTAAAATACGAGAAGAGGGGCAACTTTTGCTTCCCTGAGGAACTCATTTGAAATTTCCCTGTTATTTTTATATGCGATGACATTTTGTGATTTGATGTGCCATTTTGTGAATTGAATCTCATCAATATTTTTTATGCTGTGTTTTATATTTTTATCATGAGAGTAATGAAAAGTTCCTATTAGGTACTCATACCTACTGAATTGGAGCCAAATAGGCCCATTCAAGACTGATTTAAGCCTAAACGATCCAATGTGTGTGACATGGGAATCTAAAATTAGTAAAAAAGACCTTTTTTGTTGTTCCTAAATTCTCTAATTTTTCGTGTGTCATCCTTACCTTTTTTTAAAAACTTAAAAATTGTTAGAAGTAAGAGAGAGTTAAGATAACATGATTTTTCGCATTTTTTCAGTTGTGTTACAAGTAACCCAAATTGTTGGGTAACTTGTAACAAGCTCTTTTTTTTTTTTAATTATTTACTAATGAAGGAAATAGTTTTCTTTAATGGTATTCTGTTCTCTAGGCAGCCCTCGACCTTTTAAGCCCAAATCCAGAATTTTACAAGCTGGGTTACTCCAGGGAGAGCTTCTGAAATTTGACAAGTGTTACAAGTAACCCAAAAGTACGGTAAGCTAAGAAGTTTTGGTGGCTGAACGTGCTCCTTTGCGGGTATAAAGATTTGGACCACAACCTCCTCTTTTTCCGCGGTTCTGGGTAGTACCTACTACCGCAAGTGCTATGACAATTTCAGGTAAATTGTCATGAGACATCGTGGGAAAAACTGAAGAACGAAACACGAAATATCACAAAAAATGCGCCCAGAACTGGCAATGTGATAATATATTGATAACCGCCAGTGCTGTCGACCAAAGAACCGGGGATTCCCCTACAAAAAGGGAAATTCACCGCGATGGGTCACACTGAATCACCGTGGATATGAAGGAAAAGGGTGGGAGGGACAACAAGCACAGCAGTAAAAGGAAGGAGCGTCTGTAGGAACCATCCTCTTTGAGGAGGGTAGGAAGAAAGGGAAGGAACGTGTGTAGCGGCCTTTACAGTTGAATATATATCAGAAAGAAGTGTTTTACAAAGATGAGAAGCTTAAAATTTAATGTATATGGATTATTTATAAAATAATCGTTATTATATTAATTTGCAATAGCTTCAAAATTTAAAAAAGTCACTAGACACTGCAGAAATTGATAATAATAAAGTCTTCATCACTTTCATAGACGTTGCTACACTTGAATTTCTCAATAAACTCTACACCACATTACGGACTATCGATGTGGCTGGGGCAGCTTTGACTGAAAATATGCACCGTCTCCAGCTGTGGCAAGCCTATTTATTTCCTTGTGTCGGTCTCTGGATACGATTTCTTCTAAAACCTCTCCATCTCCCTTTATCAACCTGTGGCGTCCCGTAGTCTCGTCATATACTCTGCGTACAACGCTTTGCCTCTTATCCCACTCTTCTTTCGTCATGGGTGCCATTTTGGGTCGTTCCTCCTCTATTTTGGGAAGATCCGCTGGGATTTGAGGACCCACCATTTCAAAAGTTTCTTCCTCCTCCTTCGGGGGCTTTTCAATTTCGGTTTTCTTCTTTTTAGATTTTTTGTGTTTCTTTCTCTTTTTCCGTTTCTTCCCGTCATCACTACTTGAAGAGGCAACTGAAGAGCTGCTGTCACTGGAATCATCTTCCGAATCGGACAAGGATTTTTTTCGTTGTTTCTTCTTCTCTTTTTTCTTTTTCTTTGACGACTTTGCCTTTTTCTTCTTTTTATCTTCCTAAAAAATCGCAAATATTTGTTAAAATTATTCACAGTCAGTTTATGAACTAAAAAGGATTTAGTGCTTGACAATAATTAGGACATTTTCTGGATCTGACTCTTCATCGGATCAGATATTAGAGTTCCTAGAAGATCCGTCGGTTGCAATACGTCGTACGGTAACGAGGACAGTTAGGGTGACCGGGGTGAGTGCTAACCACAGCTGAGAAAGATTTACTGCACCTTAAAGTCACATCAAGTCCTTTACGGATCTAGTTGTAATGCTAAATCCATGGAAGGAAGAAATTATCCCAAGGAGGTTATTTGAGTCCATGTAAGGAGGTTATTTTAGATGATTACGTTTAATACGGATTGTGATCTGTTAACGTATATCTGTACGGAACGATGCCTCACCAAAACTCATTGCGTCAGCGTTTTGGCGCAGATTGTCGTTACAGCTCGACGTACAGTGTTTTATGGATCTACTAGGAACTCTCTAGTAACCAAATTAAAATACAGAAGTAATAATATGACTCCAAGAAATGGTTAGTTAGGTTCCTAAACCGGAGTACTAACAAGTAGTAGGTACATACATAGTGTAACATGGTAACGGAGAATTTCCTCATAAGACGTACAAGATTTCTAATGAGATAACAATTATTTCCCACGAAACTACAGCACACTATTGTGCACAACGTGTACATATGGTACTTGAGTAAACTTTTTCTGAATGATTTCACAATTTGTTAGCCGTTTTTTCAAGATTTAACAATTGTTTAAGCACATTTAGGGTATAAAAGTTTTTCAAATTACTCTCGTTAGACCCAATAGTTCTAAATTACAAATGGATTTCGACTAGCGGGTGAGGGAGTGAAATTCTGAACTAATGACAATCGACGCTCTCTCACTACACCTATTTATTATCCTTGTCTAATCTTCCTGTTTCGGATTCGTTTTATCTAGGTAAATGTCATTTTCTTTCTTGAGAGCTCACCAAGTAAATTGGAAACTAACCGACTCTATTCAACTACCTAGTTTTCCAATTTAATTACATATTAGTTTTAGGTACATGAGTAAGTATTTGGATTTATTGTAACACTGTATGGCAACATGCTTCCTCAATGTTTGGGAATGAAAGGTATACGTATGTATCTACTAACCCACACATCCACGAACATAATGGAGCAACTAACACTCCAACCAAGGTACTAAGATCCAGGACTACATTTTAAAGTAAAAACGTAATAGCAGTGCATTAGACACAACCAAGTGCAAATGCGTTTCATCAACAAATCGATATTACAGACACAATAGAACTTAACAAAGAAACATAGAATTTATTATTTGAAGCTCAATCGCATGAAGTGCCTACAACCAACTATATTGTATGAAACCGACTACAATTTAACAGAAAACCCAAATTTTACCTCGTCACTGTCACTGGAAACGCTCCTCTCACGTTTTCTTTTCTTCTTACTCATCTTGAATTTTTCAAAAGGTCACAAAAATTATTGAGAGTTAAAATTTCAATTCAAGTTGAATGAATATAACTAGTAGTTCCTGAACAACAAAATAACAACAAATCCCTGGTCCGTTTGTTTGTTTGCTCAGGGTTCTGACCGTAGCTGGTCAGGCTGGGTGGTCACCTTCTGTGGTCTCTTCTTTCATGTTGTTCCCTCTTCATTCTTCTAACATTCCTTTGTTTAATAATCTCAGAAGAGTTGGTGCAGACTTCTTGTGATAATCCTCCATAATTTAGGTAATTGTAATGAAAAACTTTTAGATCATCACATATTTATTAAAAATGCAAAGCTTTTCGGCTAAATTTTTAAAAAATATGTGATAATCTAAAGGTTTTTCATTACAATCACCTACATTCCTTTGTTTCACGTTCCACTCGTCCTTTTGATTGCCGAGATTGCCAAGAAGGTACTGGGTCCTTCTCCTTCATGTAGTATTCATAAGCCTTTAGAGCACGTAACATTTACGACTTTTAACTGTGGTCCCCCTTTTAGTCCTTTATAGTATCAATGGTATACACTTTCTCTTCCTCCATGGTTGGCACCCTCTGCGGTATATCACGTTTTCCGGAGACGCTCCTTGGTATGCTCCCTCCCTTGTTATGCTGGTGTTCCAGGCTCCAACAAATTTTTCACAACAATAAATAGACTCCTTATTGGCCACGGCAATGACGGGTTATTCGAATACCGCACGAACAGGACTAACCATCCCTCCCTTTTCTGCTCTACATGCCAAGGCTCTCAACACTCACCTTTGAACAACATTGGACAACATTGAACACCTTCTCAACCAATGCACTCGAATTTCAATCAAGAGAAAACAACCACATATCGCAACATCATTCCTTCAAGACCACATAAAGGATAATAATATGAGTTTTAAATGTGAATTTTTAAAAGAAACTATACAATTTCTTGGAAGCTTCACAAACAGCAATTTGAGGATTTACACCAAACAATTTTCATTGAATAGGTATATCAGTGAATTTACTCCACCAGTGTCCGACATAGAAAGAGCACAATGAAGCCGAGAATCACCACCACCACGCTCCTTGAGTAGGTTAGATGACCTTGGATATTCCTTAACTTGTGGGATTAGAGTTGTATTATCTATTGTCATTCTTTTTAATTAATTGTCAAGTCATCCTGATTGGCCCCTATTTATTACCTCGAACGATTGTTCGATAATAGTATTCAAGTGGCACTCCTTGTTTCGGTGTATTCAAAGTCAAACCAGTACATTTAGATTTTTCCTGCTGCGAATACGTAACTTTTGTAGAAATGCTGACCGAGTTGAGTTTACGTTTTGATGGTAGAGTCGCAATAGTGACGGGAGCTGGTGCCGGGCTCGGCAGGGCTTACGCTCTCTTGTTCGGCAGTCGAGGAGCGTCTGTTGTCGTCAACGATCTTGGGGGCAGCAGGAGTGGAGACGGGAGCAGCAGCAAAGTTGCAGACCAGGTAGTTCAGGAGATACGCGCCACTGGGGGCAAAGCTGTTGCTGACTACAATTCCGTGACTGACGGCGACAAAATTGTCAAGACTGCCCTGGACAACTTCGGACGTGTCGATATTGTCGTGAACAACGCGGGTATTCTTCGTGACAAGTCGTTCGCTCGTATCAGCGACAGTGATTGGAATTTGGTTCACGACGTTCACTTGAGAGGAGCTTTCAAGGTAACCCAAGCTGCTTGGCCTCATCTGCGCAAGCAGAAATATGGCAGAGTAATTTTCACATCATCAAATTCAGGATTATATGGCAATTTCGGTCAAGCTAATTACAGTGCAGCTAAAATGGGATTAGTTGGATTATGCAACACTTTGGCTATTGAAGGTAAAAGTGCAAATATAAATTGTAATGTTATAGTTCCTACTGCTGCCTCTAGATTGACGGAAGATATACTTCCGCCAGATCTATTCAAAGAACTAAAACCTGAGCTCATTGCCCCCGTGGTTGTCTGGCTGTGTCACGAGCAATGTCAGGAGAATGGCGCTGTTGTTGAATCTGCAGCTGGATGGGCTTCAAAGTACGCAATTATTCGGGGTCAAGGCGCTGTATTCAGGAAGAGCATTTCAGACTCTGCTACTCCTGAGAATGTGAGAGACTCTTGGAGTAAAATATCTGATACTCAGTCGAAATTCGATCGGCTATCATCAATTGAAGAAGCCACTGGCACACTGTTTAGCGCGATCGAATCCCTAAAATCTGGAGGTAGTGCCAGTGACAACCAAACATATGAAGATTCTTTCCAGCTTTCCAATAAAGATTGCATCCTGTATGCTCTGGGGATCGGAGTCACAGTACAGAACCCTACCAGTTTGAGGTACCTTTATGAGAACCACCCTGATTTCTCAATGTTTCCAACTCAAGCAATTATACCTGGGCAGATAGCTGCAATGTCATCACCTTTGATAACATCTGCAATACCTGGCAAATCTTTTGATTTATCCCAGGTGCTCCATGGTGAACAGTATCTGGAAGTGTATGAAACTCTTCCAACTTCCGGTACATTGACAAATGTTTGCAAAATCGTTGATATCCTGGACAAGGGTAGAAATGCGGTAGTTGTGACTGGAATGGAAACATTTGGAGAAGACGGGAAGAAACTTTGTTATAGTGAAATGTCTGCATTCATTGTAAATGGTGGGGGTTTCGGTGGTAAGCGAAGTTCATCGAAAATCGTTGAGCCTCAAGATCCCCCAAAAAGAAAGGCCGACACAATTGTGGAAACCAAAACTTCTCACGATCAAGCTGCTCTTTATCGCTTGTCTGGAGACTCAAATCCCCTGCACATTGACCCAGACTTTGCTGTTATTGGTGGATTCAATAGACCTATTTTACATGGATTATGCTCACTTGGCATTTCAGTCAGGTGCCTTCTCCAAAAGTATGCCAACAACAAAGCTGAGCTTTTCAAATCTGTGAAAGCGAGGTTTGCTAAACCTGTGTTTCCTGGGGAAACCTTGAGTATTGCCATGTGGAAGGAGGGCAACAGAATCCATTTTGAAACCACGAGCATTGAGTCAAACCAAAAAGTCATCACTGGGGCTTATGTGGACCTTCAGAGAGTAGAAGTTGGCCAATCTCAAGGGCTGACAGTAATGAATGCATCAGCCGCAAAACCGAAAAGTGATGAAGTTTTCAACATGATGATTGAAAGGTTGAAAGCAAAGCCAGAACTGGCCAAGAAAATCAATGGCGTCTTCCTGTATAAACTCAGCTCTGGAGGCCAAGAAGTTGCTCGCTGGACTGCGGATTTGCGTAAAGGCAAGATCTATCGTGGGGACCCTGAAAGCGGAACCAAAGTGGACACGACACTCACTATGGATGAAGCTGACCTCATCGAGATGGCTACTGGAAAGTTGAGTCCTCAAGCCGCATTCATGAAAGGCAAGTTGAAGATCCAAGGTAATATCATGCTGTCCCAGAGGCTGAAAGATTTGCTTTCTGCTGAATCCAAGCTATAAAACATTTTCCCATCATTTTAACAATATGCATCATGAATTCCCATCGCTATCGATGAGAGATAAATTTCTATATTAGTGTATTAGGGTTACGGGTATATTGATGGGTTCATTCTTCGGTTTGTGATTTTGGTGACCAAAGATAAAATGTTCTCTATCGTTCAAGGTGACTGTTGAGAGGTTCAAAGAACAAATTTCTCGTTAGTTTTTTTGTTGTTTTGTCATAAGTATATTTTATTACATGTTCAGAAAATTGAAGTGTCTAGCAAATAAATTACGTAATGTTTGACATCGTTGAGATCTGGTTTACTTTACATAATACTGGTGTAGAAAACTTTCATAATTTTCCAACATCCAGTCATTCGAATGGGGGTTCGTGATTGATCTGCCATCTAATCATGACAAAACCTTGATTAGTTTTTTATTACCGAAGATCAGAAATTCTCTGTAGTTATTGGTGCTTCCATTTATGTATGTCAAAAACAATGTTCATTTATTACACCTAGGTGCTTGGTGTAGCGCTGCTTTCTTATGACATTCCCTATACGTGACCGTGCAATTTTTTGGTTTATTAAATAATCTTATTTTTAAAACAAGTCATTTGACATTAGACTGTTAAGAAATTGTATTTGCTCACTGAGTTTTATAAATGATTAAAATTACGAACTTCTGTATGTTGATTTTAATCAGTCTCCCAGAATTATTGTAATTTACCCAGCTTCTAACTGTATGTCGCTGTCTGATTTATACAATCATCTTCATATCAGGCATAACTGAGATCATCCAGTTTTTATATCAAATCCAGTATATATAACAACTTGTTGATATGATGATTATGGTGAAATTTAATATTTCATTCCATCTTTCCATTTTATTGGTGAGATGCTGATATCCTGAGATTCTAGTTCTATGTCTAACATGGAATAGATATGGTTATCTATTGGTTTTCATAACATAAGCAGAATTATGTTAGGTACCTACCTATGAGAAAAAGACATGCTGAGCGCTGCAAATTATTACACAAAGGTTTATAATTTCTGTCTACAGTATATCTGCACAAATATCATTGATCCATATTCCTATGAACTTGAAATAATGCCGTTCACAATGTTTGCATTTTAGTAAACATAGTCAGGTACACGGGTGTAGTGGATTTAAATATGTTTTACTTGGTGTAGGTAGACCAAGTGGGACATTTATATTCTGATTATGCGGGTTAGTCCCTGAGGTATTCCTGTCAGGAATGTGAGCAAAATCGCCAAGGTCAGCTTTCTTGGCGGGATGAACTGAGGGATAGTTCGTGTCGCAGCCGCGTGGAGCACTGGGCTCGCATAGTGGGTGCTGGGTTCGATCAGTTTGGTACTGAGCCGTTTTGTAATATTCCGGCCTAAGATTTATATCTGTAGGAGGAATATGTTGAGCTTGGTTGAGGTACTGAAAAGTATCCTTTGTTTTTTGTACATTTGGAGTGTATTTGACACTCGGATCGGCCGGGTAGCCTTGTGTAGAATATCGTGGATATTCGGAAATCTTTGTCGAATCATAATGATTGACTTCAGAGCGGGTCTGAAAGGTATCCTCGAACTTTTGTGTAGGTGAGGCTTGATCTAACGTTTCCTTCGTGAATACGTTAGGTGAGAAGGCGATCTCGTCGCGAGGATCGAGCCTTGGGCCGTCGCTAGGAACAGCGGACTGGTCGAGCAGCGGGTAGGTAGCGCTGCGTGGGCTAAGAGGCCCGGCCGCGCCGTGTTCCGCCTCCCCTTGCATGAGGAAATAGGACGGGCGGCGCTCCATCGAAATATCCGAGTTTATTAACTCGTTTTCGATACCTCTACGTATAGAAATAGAGGGTTTAGAAGGTGGACTCGCTTGACAGAGCTTCTTTCCTTTGCTCGGATGTCAGGGTCCTACCTTGTAGTCTTGAAAAAGACTTCCTTGGACGGTAAATTAGAGCGTATGAGCTGAGTAATTTACCGGCGTGCCCACAGCGGTCGGTGACGAGCCTAGTGCTACGAAACCCGGGCGACACGTCTCGGAACGTCCCAGCGGGCGTACGATCTAATGAGAATATCAATAGATGTACCGGGTGGCGTCCTGACAGAAGAACTACGTTGGGCAATGAGCAGGATGAATAATCACTGGACTCGTAGATGCCAATGCGAGATCTGTGTGGAGAGAAGGTATGCCTTGTAGAAAGCAGTAGGAAGCCGTTCTTGAGATGAACTCGGGAGCAGAAGGATCGTCAGCGTAGAGCGTGTAGAAATCTTCGTACTTCGGAGTGTAGTCGTCGAGAGCGGAGAGTGGAATGAATTCGGAGGGCTCCGAGCGGGGTAATTATAGGGAGGTGGCCGCCTCCTGCCGCCTCCTGATTGGTCCGCTTAATTTCGTTAATTCGACTGTGTATTCTCATTGGCTCGCACATTGTTTTCTCAGTATCTGCGAGTATGATAGCTGAGCTGGTCCTCCGGGGTGGTTTCCCCACGTCCGTCGCTGCGACGGGGTCCCCGGGGGTGGCTTACGAGCGTCCGTCGCGGAGCCGACGACCTTGAGTTTAGACGGGGACCTCGGGTGGTTTCCCTGCGTCCGTTGTTCAGACGGGGTCCCCGGGGTGGCTGCTGGACCAGAGGTGGTTGCTTGTCGCCTCCTGGTTGGTTCGCCTATTGTCTCTCGTGTAATCAGTGTTTCTGATTGGCGAGTAGGCTTGTTTGAATTGTCCTTGTTAGTTTTAGAGGACGTTTGATTTTGAGTTTTCTCATTCAAGGCGACTTGGTTCGAGATACTTGTCGCGTCTCTCTCGCCCAGTAAGTGTCTAGGGAGGTCGCCTTGTATGTTATTAGTTAATATTTCACTTTTGAGAGAGAATTTCGTATTTTCTCTCTGGTGAAATATTTTGTTTGACGGAGTTATAACTCGACGTCTTATAAATATTTTTGTGTTGTGTCTACCTCTTTTTGGTAGCCCTGAAAAGGGCTGTTGACAAGAGGGGGTGGTTTTCACCACAGGCGCCCCCCCAAGACGTCGTGTTATTAACGACGACGCCGGTTGGGGTGTTTCGAGCGCAGTCACCCACCTCTCGTCGAATTTGGTAGAGGGGACGTGCCTTCTGGCAGATTTTCGGGGAGTCTCCTCCTTATTTTCTGCCTGATTTTTGTTTAGTGACACAGCTTCGTCTGTTTTTAGAGTGTAAGCTGGTTTTATTTGCTGTTTGGGAACTTTTTTCGTGTGTTCGCCAATTTGTACTGTAACCGAAAACTTATCTCCCTTAATAACTTTGAATGGTCCCGTGTAAGGACATTGCAGGGAGGAGAGCTGTGTGGGCACTCTGATATAGACATGTGTACATGTATCCAAGTTTTTGGGCATGTTGACGGCATACTTCGTATTATTATGTTTAATATGCGTAGGCCGGAAGAAGAGAGGCTCAGAAAGGTTTGTAGAAGTTACGAAAATGTCTCCTGGGAGTGGTACGTCAATTCCGTAAACTTTTTGGAACGGTGTAGTTTCCGTTGCTGGGTCTACTGCCGTACGCATGGCGAGTAGTACTTTTGGAAGGGCGTCGAGCCAATTTTCGTTTTGTGCTTTGAGAGCCTCTTTCAAAGATCTATTTCTGCGTTCTACCATTCCGTTTGTTGACGGTTTGTATGGTAACGTGTGAGTATGTTTTACTCCGAGACGTTCCATAATGGAATTAAATAGATCTGATTCGAATTGTGTGCCTTGGTCACTTGTGATGTATTTAGGTACGCCTTTTGAAGCTACCCAAATATTGATAAAGGCGTTTGTGATCGTGGCTGTTTCGATGTTGTTAAGAGGGACTGCCTCTAGCCAACCCGTTGCTCTATCGACCATCATTAGAATGTAACGTTTCCCTCCTTTAGCTAAAGGTAAGGGTCCGGTAATGTCAACGTGTACATGTGAAAATTTGTTAGCCGTTTCAAATTCGGAGTAAGGGAGCTTCACGGAGCGAGTGATTTTTGCTCGTTGGCAAGTCTCGCACGCTCGGACCCAGTTGGAGACATCTGCACGAAGTCCGTGCCAAAAATATCTTTGTTTAACTTTATACACTGTAGAGTGTATACCTGGGTGTCCCAAATTGTGAATTTGGCTGATTATTTAGTGCCTTATTTCGTTTGGAATATAAGGTCTTGGGTGTCCTAGGTCTAGGTTACACCAAATTTCTCCTTGAGGGAATTCGACTCGTGTGAGTTTCAATTTGTCCTCTGCGTTAGGAGGAGAACGAATTTGTGCATTTGAAATGTGCAGTAGAAGATTGCACTCTATTGCAGCCTTAATTTGTGAAATTTCGGCTATGGGTGGACCCTCGTCAGTTTGAGTTGAAATCGATTTTGTTTGAATTTCAACTGGATCGAAGGGTCTGGAGAGTGCGTCGGCGACGACGTTGTTCTCTCCGGGTATATGTCGAATGTCACTTGTCATTTGAGAGATGTATGTTAGCCATCTCAATCTCATTTTAGAAAAATGTGCATTTTTCTTAAGCATCGATCCTAGCAGAGGCTAGTGATCTGAACAAATATGAAAAGATCAGCCGTCCAAGTCATTGTGCCAGTGAATGCAAGCTTGGTAAACGGCGAACATTTCTTTGTCGAATGATGCTTTATTCTTCCATTGATCCGGAATTTCTTTACTGAAAAATCCCAATGGTTGGTAAGATTTCGAGCCGTGTTTGTCTGTAATTTCCTGCTCCAGTGCCGCTCCGATGTGTGTGTCGGATGCGTCGCAGACTATTCTCCACTCTGCTGTAGGGTGTGGATGAGCAATATTATGCAATGTAGCTTTTATCATTGCTTGTTTTAAGCTGTTTGTGGTGAAAACCACCCCCTCTTGTCAACAGCCCTTTTCAGGGCTACCAAAAAGAGGTAGACACAACACAAAAATATTTATAAGACGTCGAGTTATAACTCCGTCAAACAAAATATTTCACCAGAGAGAAAATACGAAATTCTCTCTCAAAAGTGAAATATTAACTAATAACATACAAGGCGACCTCCCTAGACACTTACTGGGCGAGAGAGACGCGACAAGTATCTCGAACCAAGTCGCCTTGAATGAGAAAACTCAAACAGAAAATCAAACGTCCTCTAAAACTAACAAGGACAATTCAAACAAGCCTACTCGCCAATCAGAAACACTGATTACACGAGAGACAATAGGCGAACCAACCAGGAGGCGACAAGCAACCACCTCTGGTCCAGCAGCCACCTCGGGGACCCCCGTCTGAACAACGGACGCAGGGAAACCACCCGAGGTCCCTGTCTAAACTCAAGGTCGTTGGCTCCGCGACGGACGCTCGTAAGCCACCCCCGGGGACCCCGTCGCAGCGACGGACGTGGGGAAACCACCCCGGAGGACCAGCTCAGCTATCATACTCGCAGATACTGAGAAAACAATGTGCGAGCCAATGAGAATACACAGTCGAATTAACGAAATTAAGCGGACCAATCAGGAGGCGGCAGGAGGCGGCCACCTCCCTATAATTACCCCGCTCGGAGCCCTCCGATTTCATTCCACTCTCCGCTCTCGACGACTACACTCCGAAGTACGAAGATATCTACACGCTCTACGCTGACGATCCTTCTGCTCCCTAGTTCATCTCAAGAACGGCTTCCTACTGCTTTCTACAAGGCATACCTTCTCTCCACACAGATCTCGCATTGGCATCTACGAGTCCAGTGATTATTCATCCTGCTCATTGCCCAACGTAGTTCTTCTGTCAGGACGCCACCCGGTACATCTATTGATATTCTCATTAGATCGTACGCCCGCTGGGACGTTCCGAGACGTGTCGCCCGGGTTTCGTAGCACTAGGCTCGTCACCGACCGCTGTGGGCACGCCGGTAAATTACCCAGCTCATACGCTCTAATTTACCGTCCAAGGAAGTCTTTTTCAAGACTACAAGGTAGGACCCTGACATACGAGCAAAGGAAAGAAGCTCTGTCAAGCGAGTCCACCTTCTAAACCCTCTATTTCTATACGTAGAGGTATCGAAAACGAGTTAATAAACTCGGATATTTCGATGGAGCGCCGCCCGTCCTATTTCCTCATGCAAGGGGAGGCGGAACACGGCGCGGCCGGGCCTCTTAGCCCACGCAGCGCTACCTACCTGCTGCCCGGCCAGTCCGCTGTTCCTAGCGACGGCTCAAGGCTCGATCCTCGCGACGAGATCGCCTTCTCACCTAACGTATTCACGAAGGAAACGTTAGATCAAGCCTCACCTACACAAAAGTTCGAGGATACCTTTCAGACCCGCTCTGAAGTCAATCATTATGATTCGACAAAGATTTCCGAATATCCACGATATTCTATACAAGGCTACCCGGCCGATCCGAGTGTCAAATACACTCCAAATGTACAAAAAACAAAGGATACTTTTCAGTACCTCAACCAAGCTCAACATATTCCTCCTACAGATATAAATCTTAGGCCGGAATATTACAAAACGGCTCAGTACCAAACTGATCGAACCCAGCACCCACTATGCGAGCCCAGTGCTCCACGCGGCTGCGACACGAACTATCCCTCAGTTCATCCCGCCAAGAAAGCTGACCTTGGCGATTTTGCTCACATTCCTTACAGAAATACCTCAGGGACTAACCCGCATAATCAGAATATAAATGTCCCACTTGGTCTACCTACACCAAGTAAAACATATATAAATCCACTACAAATGGTGACCCCGCCTTTGAACAGGCTTAACACGGAGCATTTCGTTCCCTCTTATGAAGCTAGTGGATTTCAGGGAACCACTGCGGGTGTGCGACCCCCGCCGGGCCTATACACCCCACATCTCACTCAACAACCCTCTACACAAAGTGGCTTTCGAGCACTTTTAGAGGAAATGGGAGATTATCAAAAACCAATCTTCCAAAAGAAGAATATCGATCGTGCACTCGCCGAGTTCGATCAATACTGCGTGCGAAAACACCTGAGAACGCAGAACGAATGCTTCTCAGCTATATACAAGTGGGTACCAGAAGAAATGAGGGAAGCTATCGACTCAGCTTACCTCACGGCACCCCACGCACCTTATGGAGAGGCCAAACAGCGCCTACAGCGAGAATACGGGTTGTCCTTACAGGACAGGCTCCTCGCACTCGAGGACCCCGCATCTCTCGCCAAAAAACCCAGCACCAAGTACCACGAAATGTACTCTAAAGCTGTTGGGTACTTCTCAGAGGCTCTGATCACTCAAAAGTGGATCGAAACTCTACCTATCGAAGCACGAGGTATGGTCGCAGCTCAGCCTACCACGACCGCCCGGCTCGACCTAGCTGATACGCTACACGCGTACAAAACAGAGAACCCCTCTCTCAACATACGAGGAGTAGAATCTACTCCGAAACCCATGAAAACTGGTTTCAAAAAGGCCCTCTCACAACAAGCTGAGTTCAAACCCCAACCAGTAGAGAGTAGGCCTCACAAACCGACGGCCTATGTCTGTCGAAACCACGCACGTTTCGGTAGCGAAACTCGCAAATGTGCAGACCCAGAACACTGCACTTGGAAGGCAAACACTGCCTCCAAAACTAGCAAAAAGGCAGCGCCTATAAGCCAGCCTAAAACCTGGGTTTCAAACGAAAATACTCAGAGATCGGTACAAGAAAGTACCGTTCCAACCTCCGACGTAGAGAGTTCGGAAAACGAATAACTGCCAGTGTATCTGAGCCTATACACCGGCAGTCTAATGAGTATAACAGGCTTTTTTTCAAGTGCAAACTAAATGGCACTGAATTTCTCATCGACACGGGAGCAGAAGTGAACATTCTGCCCCACAATGTCACCAAAAAATTGGGCTTAAAAATTCGTAAGTCCAACGTAAAGCTCACAGCAGCTAACGGAGCCCCTATAGACACACTAGGGCGTGCTGACACGACAATTAACATCGGCCTCGGAGACATGACCACCGATTTTATGATCACGAAAGTTGATCTAGCGATCCTCGGTATACCATTCCTCGAGTCTTGGGATATCGGAATACGGGTCAAACACAAATACATTTATAAAGATAAAATAAAAAGCTATGCCGATCAAAAAATAGCTGCAGTCATGAACAAAAAATTCACTGACGAAAAAATAGCAGCTACTATCCCTCATCGTGACAACAGCCCTCAACCAGAGGACGTGCAAATCACGGAGGACGAAAACATTCGCTCTATCATTGAAAAATACAATGATAAAATGAGCAAACTTCAAGGAAAGTGGAAAAACAACGGGGTTTACCACCGTATAACCACGGAAGGAACACCAGTACACTTCCGAGCAAGACCCATGGCGGGCGAAAAACGGGCTCAAGTCAAAAGTACTTTTGACAAAATGCTTTCCGAAGGCATAATTGCACCATCAGATTCCGAATGGGCATCCCCGTTACACTGTGTGCCAAAAAAAGACGGGTCATGGAGGATCACCGGCGACTACCGTTTCCTGAACGCGAAAACGAAGAAAGACACCTACCCTCCTCCTCACATTCGCTCTTTCCAAGCGAATTTACATGATACACAAATCTATTCGACAATAGATTTAAAATCGGCATATTACCATATTCCGATGCACCCAGATGACGCTCATAAAACTGCAATTATTACACCTTTCGGTCTTTATGAGTTTAAGAAAATGAGCATGGGTTTGGCCGGAGCGGCTCAAACATGGCAAAGATACATGGACAGCATCATGCGAAAATTTGATTTCGCATTTGTATACCTAGATGACATACTGGTGGCTTCTAAAAATTATAAAGAACACATGAACCACCTCAAACAAATTTTTGACAAGCTAGGGGAACACGGACTTCGAGTAGGTTTTGATAAATGCATTTTTTCAAAACCTACCGTCGATTTCCTAGGTTTCACTATCTCGAAAGAAGGGATAATTCCTAAACGAGATAAAATAGAAGCCATAGAACAATTTCCTAGGCCAATAGACGTACGAAGTCTACGCAGATTCCTAGGTATGTGTGGTTTCTACCGAGCTTGCTCAAGTAAATTCGCTCACACGGCACAACCTCTGTATGACTCCATTCAGTCAAACAAAAAAAATGACAAAACACCTATCGAATGGACATCAGAGAGAGAAAAAGCTTTCAACAGCTTAAAACAAGCAATGATTAAAGCAACATTGCATAATATCGCTCATCCACACCCTACAGCAGAGTGGAGAATAGTCTGCGACGCATCCGACACACACATCGGAGCGGCACTGGAGCAGGAAATTACAGACAAACCCGGCTCGAAATCTTACCAACCATTGGGATTTTTCAGTAAAGAAATTCCGGAACAATGGAAGAATAAAGCATCATTCGACAAAGAGATGTTCGCCGTTTACCAAGCTTGCATTCATTGGCACAATGACTTGGACGGCCGATCTTTTCATATTTGTTCAGATCACAAGCCTCTGCTAGGCACGATGCTTAAGAAAAATGCACATTTTTCTAAAATGAGATTAAGATGGCTAACATACATCTCTCAAATGACAAGTGACATTCGTCATATACCCGGAGAGAACAACGTCGTCGCCGACGCACTCTCCAGACCCTTCGATCCAGTTGAAATTCAAACAAAATCGATTTCAACCCAAACTGACGAGGGTCCACCCATAGCCGAAATTTCGCAAATTACGGCTGCAATAGAGTGCAATCTTCTACTGCACATTTCAAATGCACAAATTCGTTCTCCTCCTAACGCAGAGGACAAATTGAAACTCACACGAGTTGAATTCCCTCAAGGAGAAATTTAGTGTAACCTAGACCTAGGACACCCAAGACCTTATATTCCAAACGAAATAAGGCAAGAAATAATCAGCCAAATTCACAATTTGGGACACCCAGGTATACACTCTACAGTGTATAAAGTTAAACAAAGATATTTTTGGCACGGACTCCGTGCAGATGTCTCCAACTGGGTCCGAGCGTGCAAAACTTGCCAACGAGCAAAAATCACTCGCTCCGTGAAGCTCCCTTACTCCGAATTTGAAACGGCTAACAAATTTTCACATGTACACGTTGATATTACCGGACCCTTACCTTTAGCTAAAGGAGGGAAACGTTACATTCTAATGATGGTCGATAGAGCAACGGGTTGGCTAGAGGCAGTCCCTCTTAACAACATCGAAACAGCCACGATCACAAACGCCTTTATCAATATTTGGGTAGCTTCAAAGGGCGTACCTAAATACATCACAAGTGATCAAGGCACACAATTCGAATCAGATCTATTTAATTCCATTATGGAACGTCTCGGAGTAAAACATACTCACACGTTACCATACAAACCGTCAACAAACGGAATGGTAGAACGCAGAAATAGATCTTTGAAAGAGGCTCTCAAAGCACAAAACGAAAATTGGCTCGACGCCCTTCCAAAAGTCCTACTCGCCATGCGTACGGCAGTAGACCCAGCAACGGAAACTACACCGTTCCAAAAAGTTTACGGAATTGACGTACCACTCCCAGGAGACATTTTCGTAACTTCTACAAACCTTTCTGAGCCTCTCTTCTTCCGGCCTACGCATATTACACATAATAATACGAAGTATGCCGTCAACATGCCCAAAAATCTGGATACATGTACACATGTCTATATCAGAGTGCCCACGCAGCTCACCTCTTTGCAATGTCCTTACACGGGACCATTCAAAGTTGTTAAAAGAGATAAGTTTTCGGTTACAGTGCAAATCGGCGAACATACGAAAAAAGTTCCCAAACAGCAAATAAAACCAGCTTACACTCTAAAAACAGACGAAGCTGTGTCACTAAACAAAAATCAGGCAGAAAATAAGGAGGAGACTCCCCGAAAATCTGCCAGAAGGCACGTCCCCTCTACCAAATTCGACGAGAGGTGGGTGACTGCGCTCGAAACACCCCAGCCGGCGTCGTCGTTAATAACACGACGTCTTGGGGGGGCGCCTGTGGTGAAAACCACCCCCTCTTGTCAACAGCCCTTTTCAGGGCTACCAAAAAGAGGTAGACACAACACAAAAATATTTATAAGACGTCGAGTTATAACTCCGTCAAACAAAATATTTCACCAGAGAGAAAATACGAAATTCTCTCTCAAAAGTGAAATATTAACTAATAACATACAAGGCGACCTCCCTAGACACTTACTGGGCGAGAGAGACGCGACAAGTATCTCGAACCAAGTCGCCTTGAATGAGAAAACTCAAAATCAAACGTCCTCTAAAACTAACAAGGACAATTCAAACAAGCCTACTCGCCAATCAGAAACACTGATTACACGAGAGACAATAGGCGAACCAACCAGGAGGCGGCAAGCAACCACCTCTGGTCCAGCAGCCACCTCGGGGACCCCGTCTGAACAACGGACGCAGGGAAACCACCCGAGGTCCCCGTCTAAACTCAAGGTCGTCAGCTCCGCGACGGACGCTCGTAAGCCACCCCCGGGGACCCCGTCGCAACGACGGACGTGGGGAAACCACCCCGGAGGACCAGCTCAGCTATCATACTCGCAGATACTGAGAAAACAATGTGCGAGCCAATGAGATTACACAGTCGAATTAATGAAATTAAGCGGACCAATCAGGAGGCGGCAGGAGGCGGCCACCTCCCTATAAATACCCCGCTCGGAGCCCTCCGAACTTCATTCCACTCTCCGCTCTCGACGACTACACCTCGAAGTACGAAGATTTCTACACGCTCTACGCTGAGGAACCTTCTGCTCCCGAGTTCATCTCAAGAACGGCTTCCTACTGCTTTCTACAAGGCCTACCTTCTCTCCACACAGATCTCGCATTGGCATCTACGAGTCCAGTGATTATTCATCCTGCTCATTGCCCAACGTAGTTCTTCTGTCAGGACGCCACCCGGTACATCTATTGATATTCTCATTAGATCGTACGCCCGCTGGGACGTTCCTAGTCGTGTCGCCCGGGTTTCGTAGCACTAGGCTCGTCACCGACCGCTGTGGGCACGCCGGTAAATTACTCAGCTCATACGCTCTAATTTACCGTCCAAGGAAGTCTTTTTCAAGACTACAAGGTAGGACCCTGACATCCGAGCAAAGGAAAGAAGCTCTGTCAAGCGAGTCCACCTTCTAAACCCTCTATTTCTATACATAGAGGTATCGAAAACGAGCTAATAAACTCGTATATTTCGATGGAGCGTCGGCCGTCCTATTTCCTCATGCAAGGGGAGGCAGAACACGGCGCGGCCGGGCCTCTTAGCCCACGCAGCGCTACCTACCCGCTGCCCGGCCAGTCCGCTGTTCCTAGCGACGGCTCAAGGCTCGATCCTCGCGACGAGATCGCCTTCTCACCTAACGTATTCACGAAGGAAACGTTAGATCAAGCCTCACCTACACAAAAGTTCGAGGATACCTTTCAGACCCGCTCTGAAGTCAATCATTATGATTCGACAAAGATTTCCGAATATCCACGATATTCTATACAAGGCTACCCGGCCGATCCGAGTGTCAAATACACTCCAAATGTACAAAAAACAAAGGATACTTTTCAGTACCTCAACCAAGCTCAACATATTCCTCCTACAGATATAAATCTTAGGCCGGAATATTACAAAACGGCTCAGTACCAAACTGATCGAACCCAGCACCCACTATGCGAGCCCAGTGCTCCACGCGGCTGCGACACGAACTATCCCTCAGTTCATCCCGCCCAGAAAGCTGACCTTGGCGATTTCGCTCACATTCCTTACAGAAATACCTCAGGGACTAACCCGCATAATCAGAATATAAATGTCCCACTTGGTCTACCTACACCAAGTAAAACATATATAAATCCACTACGCTGTTGAAAGCTTTTTCTCTCTCTGATGTCCATTCGATAGGTGTTTTGTCATTTTTTTTGTTTGACTGAATGGAGTCATACAGAGGTTGTGCTGTGTGAGCGAATTTACTTGAGCAAGCTCGGTAAAAACCACACATACCTAGGAATCTGCGTAGACTTCGTACGTCTATTGGCCTAGGAAATTGTTCTATGGCTTCTATTTTATCTCGTTTAGGAATTATCCCTTCTTTCGAGATAGTGAAACCTAGGAAATCGACGGTAGGTTTTGAAAAAATGCATTTATCAAAACCTACTCGAAGTCCGTGTTCCCCTAGCTTGTCGAAAATTTGTTTGAGGTGGTTCATGTGTTCTTTATAATTTTTAGAAGCCACCAATATGTCATCTAGGTATACAAATGCGAAATCAAATTTTCGCATGATGCTGTCCATGTATCTTTGCCATGTTTGAGCCGCTCCGGCCAAACCCATGCTCATTTTCTTAAACTCATAAAGACCGAAATGTGTAATAATTGCAGTTTTATGAGCGTCATCTGGGTGCATCGGAATATGGTAATATGCCGATTTTAAATCTATTGTCGAATAGATTTGTGTATCATGTAAATTCGCTTGGAAAGAGCGAATGTGAGGAGGAGGGTAGGCGTCTTTCTTCGTTTTCGCGTTCAGGAAATGGTAGTCGCCGGTGATCCTCCATGACCCGTCTTTTTTTGGCACACAGTGTAACGGGGATGCCCATTCGGAATCTGATGGTGCAATTATGCCTTCGGAGAGCATTTTGTCAAAGGTACTTTTGACTTGAGCCCGTTTTTCGCCCGCCATGGGTCTTGCACGGAAGTGTACTGGTGTTCCTTCCGTGGTTATACGGTGGTAAACCCCGTTGTTTTTCCACTTTCCTTGAAGTTTGCTCATTTTATCATTGTATTTTTCAATGATAGAGCGAATGTTTTCGTCCTCCGTGATTTGCACGTCCTCTGGTTGAGGGCTGTTGTCACGATGAGGGATAGTAGCTGCTATTTGTTCGTCAGTGAATTTTTTGTTCATGACTGCAGCTATTTTTTGATCGGCATAGCTTTTTATTTTATCTTTATAGATGTATTTGTGTTTGACCCGTATTCCGATATCCCAAGACTCGAGGAATGGTATACCGAGGATCGCTAGATCAACTTTCGTGATCATAAAATCGGTGGTCATGTCTCCGAGGCCGATGTTAATTGTCGTGTCAGCACGCCCTAGTGTGTCTATAGGGGCTCCGTTAGCTGCTGTGAGCTTGACGTTGGACTTACGAATTTTTAAGCCCAATTTTTTGGTGACATTGTGGGGCAGAATGTTCACTTCTGCTCCCGTGTCGATGAGAAATTCAGTGCCATTTAGTTTGCACTTGAAAAAAAGCCTTTTATACTCATTAGTCTGCCGGTGTATAGGCTCAGATACACTGGCAGTTATTCGTTTTCCGAACTCTCTACGTCGGAGGTTGGAACGGTACTTTCTTGTACCGATCTCTGAATATTTTCGTTTGAAAACCAGGTTTTAGGCTGGCTTATAGGCGCTGCCTTTTTGCTAGGTTTGGAGGCAGTGTTTGCCTTCCAAGTGCAGTGCTCTGGGTCTGCACACTTGCGAGTTTCGTTACCGAAACGTGCGTGGTTTGGACAGACATAGGCTGTCGGTTTGTGAGGCTTACTCTCTACTTGCTGGGGTTTGAACTCAGCTTTTTGTGAGAGGGCCTTTTTGAAACCAGTCTTCGTGGGTTTCGGAGTAGATTCTACTCCTCGTATGTTGAGAGAGGGGTTCTCTGTTTTGTACGCGTGTAGCGTATCAGCTAGGTCGAGCCGGGCGGTCGTGGTAGGCTGTGCTGCGACCATACCTCGGGCTTCGATAGGTAGAGTTTCTATCCACTTTTGAGTGATCAGAGCCTCTGAGAAGTACCCAACAGCTTTAGAGTACATTTCGTGGTACTTGGTGCTGGGTTTTTTGGCGAGAGATGCGGGGTCCTCGAGTGCGAGGAGCCTGTCCTGTAAGGACAACCCGTATTCTCGTTGTAGGCGCTGTTTGGCCTCTTCATAAGGTGCGTGGGGTGCCGTGAGGTAAGCTGAGTCGATAGCTTCCCTCATTTCTTCCGGTACCCACTTGTATATAGCTGAGAAGCATTCGTTCTGCGTTCTCAGGTGTTTTCGCACGCAGTATTGATCGAACTCGGCGAGTGCACGATCGATATTCTTCTTTTGGAAGATTGGTCTTTGATAATCTCCCATTTCCTCCAAAAGTGCTCGAAAGCCACTTTGTGTAGAGGGTTGTTGAGTGAGATGTGGGGCGTATAGGCCCGGCGGGGGTCGTACGCCCGCAGTGGTTCCCTGAAATCCACTAGCTTCATAAGAGGGAACGAAATGCTCCGTGTTAAGCCTGTTCAAAGGCGGGGTCACCATTTGTAGTGGATTTAAATATGTTTTACTTGGTGTAGGTAGACCAAGTGGGACATTTATATTCTGATTATGCGGGTTAGTCCCTGAGGTATTCCTGTAAGGAATGTGAGCGAAATCGCCAAGGTCAGCTTGCTTGGCGGGATGAACTGAGGGATAGTTCGTGTCGCAGCCGCGTGGAGCACTGGGCTCGCATAGTGGGTGCTGGGTTCGATCAGTTTGGTACTGAGCCGTTTTGTAATATTCCGGCCTAAGATTTATATCTGTAGGAGGAATATGTTGAGCTTGGTTGAGGTACTGAAAAGTATCCTTTGTTTTTTGTACATTTGGAGTGTATTTGACACTCGGATCGGCCGGGTAGCCTTGTGTAGAATATCGTGGATATTCGGAAATCTTTGTCGAATCATAATGATTGACTTCAGAGCGGGTCTGAAAGGTATCCTCGAACTTTTGTGTAGGTGAGGCTTGATCTAACGTTTCCTTCGTGAATACGTTAGGTGAGAAGGCGATCTCGTCGCGAGGATCGAGCCTTGGGCCGTCGCTAGGAACAGCGGACTGGTCGAGCAGCGGGTAGGTAGCGCTGCGTGGGCTAAGAGGCCCGGCCGCGCCGTGTTCCGCCTCCCCTTGTATGAGGAAATAGGACGGGCGGCGCTCCATCGAAATATCCGAGTTTATTAACTCGTTTTCGATACCTCTACGTATAGAAATAGAGGGTTTAGAAGGTGGACTCGCTTGACAGAGCTTCTTTCCTTTGCTCGGATGTCAGGGTCCTACCTTGTAGTCTTGAAAAAGACTTCCTTGGACGGTAAATTAGAGCGTATGAGCTGAGTAATTTACCGGCGTGCCCACAGCGGTCAGTGACGAGCCTAGTGCTACGAAACCCGGGCGACACGTCTCGGAACGTCCCAGCGGGCGTACGATCTAATGAGAATATCAATAGATGTACCGGGTGGCGTCCTGACAGAAGAACTACGTTGGGCAATGAGCAGGATGAATAATCACTGGACTCGTAGATGCCAATGCGAGATCTGTGTGGAGAGAAGGTATGCCTTGTAGAAAGCAGTAGGAAGCCGTTCTTGAGATGAACTCGGGAGCAGAAGGATCGTCAGCGTAGAGCGTGTAGATATCTTCGTACTTCGGAGTGTAGTCGTCGAGAGCGGAGAGTGGAATGAATTCGGAGGGCTCCGAGCGGGGTAATTATAGGGAGGTGGCCGCCTCCTGCCGCCTCCTGATTGGTCCGCTTAATTTCGTTAAGTCGACTGTGTAATCTCATTGGCTCGCACATTGTTTTCTCAGTACCTGCGAGTATGATAGCTGAGCTGGTCCTCCGGGGTGGTTTCCCCACGTCCGTCGCTGCGACGGGGTCCCCGGGGGTGGCTTACGAGCGTCCGTCGCGGAGCCGACGACCTTGAGTTTAGACAGGGACCTCGGGTGGTTTCCCTGCGTCCGTTGTTCAGACGGGGGTCCCCGGGGTGGCTGCTGGACCAGAGGTGGTTGCTTGTCGCCTCCTGGTTGGTTCGCCTATTGTCTCTCGTGTAATCAGTGTTTCTGATTGGCGAGTAGGCTTGTTTGAATTGTCCTTGTTAGTTTTAGAGGACGTTTGATTTTCTGTTTGAGTTTTCTCATTCAAGGCGACTTGGTTCGAGATACTTGTCGCGTCTCTCTCGCCCAGTAAGTGTCTAGGGAGGTCGCCTTGTATGTTATTAGTTAATATTTCACTTTTGAGAGAGAATTTCGTATTTTCTCTCTGGTGAAATATTTTGTTTGACGGAGTTATAACTCGACGTCTTATAAATATTTTTGTGTTGTGTCTACCTCTTTTTGGTAGCCCTGAAAAGGGCTGTTGACAAGAGGGGGTGGTTTTCACCACAACGGGCATATGGGGTTCAGTTTAAAGGAGGAAACCGATTAGTGTGTACTACCCAAATCAGCCTGCACCATAAATGTCGATTTACAGGCGACGATTTTTTGCCTACAATACTTAAGCCCTTGTGATCTTGTGAGGTACCTATGTAGTAGTTTCTATAGTGCTGAGGGTGGGCTAATTCAATTCATTGATGTAAATTTATTTAAAAAAAAAAAAAAAAGTTGCATAACAAGGTACATTGGTACATTCATTTAGATCTGAATGAGGAGTGGGTTACCAGTTTGTCTGAAAAATCGATGAGGATTTTTACACAATCCGCAAAAACGATGAGTTGTTTGCCTTTTAGTTTTTACAAAGCATCGTCAAAATGTGACGTCACACTAAGTAAGGAGTTCCCACCTGTGTTGGACAAGTGCGATGATGTTCTTGCCAAAACTTTGAAAAATCGTAGTAAAAAAAAAGGGAAAAACTACTTATCATAGGAGTACAGTTGAAGTTTGTATTCTTGAAATTACATTTGATTTCATTCAAAAATATAAAATAAACGGGGGGGTGGGGAGTGTTCCATAACTTTTGAGGTATAGGTACGTAGTGTTCCATACTTTTGTACAACCTTGGACAAATTAACTGCATGCCCTGAACTGCAAAAAAAAGGGGATTGATGAAGTGATGCCGTAATAGTGCGCAGGATAACAGAGCAAGGCTTGCAGTGCTGGCCTGGGGAGGAGTTATAACAGAACTAGTGCTGCGTGAGGCCATTGGTGTAAATTCGGCTCTGATTTCCGGTATTAAGGTAGAAGAAGAGTGGGAGGCCGGCATTCTTCGACAACTACATAATTAATGCTGATGTAGCCTCTATTCCCTATACTGGCCGAGTGTGGCACAGGCAGTAGCCCGGGAGATGCACCGAAAGTATGACCAGGCGTCTGAAGACTTGAGAGGCTCATTCTCGCCTCTCATATGCTCGCATGATGGAGTGTTGCACAAAAAATACGGAGTATTCGCAAAGAAAATTGCCCACATCCGGGCCGAAAAATGGAAAAAGGCGTACTCCCATATTCTTGGCTGGGCGAGAATGAAGATCAATTCTCCATCATATGTCTAGTTTCACTCAGGCTACGTGAGCACGTTGGTGAGGTCACCTGGTTTGAAAAATGGAGCTGCTGCCCTCATGCTACTGGATGACTAGGTAAACAAAGAAGGTGTCACCTTTGAAAATTGCGCAAAAGCAGCTCAGCCGATTTGGCTGGTTTTCAAACTGGTCCAAGATATCCCCGTTTGAAAGGTGTGTACCGAACTTGATTAAAATCGGAACATTTTTGCAGTCGCTATGGTGCTTGCAGACGTACATATGTATAGGATATGGATAAATCCTAATACTTACCAGGTTCACACATAAAAAATATTGAGAAGGGAAATAATAGGTTTCCCTTCGACTCAGTTTATGAAATGATCAAAATAAAATAGTTTCAGTCATGAAGACAGCGAAATTTCTTAGATTACCTCTCGTATTAGTCCAGGAAATAAAGACATTGAGGTAGAAAAAAATAGAACCCAAACCAAAATTGGTACAGACGTAGGTGGAGGTCCCCTGATTGACATACTAAAAGTCCTGGGGGGTGGGGGTGCCGCTCGGGGGGGGGGGGGGGGGTCATTAAAGGTCCCATTTTGGGGTTTTTCGCGAATATCTCGGAAACGGTGCATTTTTCGATGAACCATGTCCTATAGTAAATGAAAGCTGATAAAATTCTCTACAACTTTGATTATATACGTTTTATCGAAATTCCGAACCGTTACGGAGATATATGCATCCGAAAATGGACGAATTTTGAAAATTAGGTTTTTAGCTCACGTTTTTCGGATAACTTTGTTGATTTGCGTCCAAACCGTTTATCTGAGAAAAAAGTCCTCTTGGAGAAAGTTGTAGAGCATCAAATTTCCTTGAAGAATATGTGGCTGAATGCCAATTTATCATTCACCAATCAAAAGTTACGCCAGTTTCAAAATTTTGCCCATTTTTGTCATTTTTACTCAAATGTTGTCAGGCCACTTTTCTGTGTCCTCCAGCTTGAATCGTCCTTCTTTCTGTCATCTGTCGTCATACATACGTCCACACGACCCCAGAATTACATACCACCACATTGGGGGGGGGGGGGGGGGATGAGACGACGATGTAAAAAAGCGATGCGTGTAATTAATTATGAAGTAATTAAATAATACATGATTACATGATTAGATGATACATGATTAGAACATGTCGTATTCTTCGTCACTCTCCTTGTCGGGCAGTTCCGTGGGGGCGGCGTTTGAACATGTTTCGTGACGCCCGATGCAGGCGACGGAGCAGGCAATGCCTGTTTATTGAAGTTTAAGTTGGCCACTACATCAACTTGTGTTATGTTGTTAGGTTCCACATGTTCATATGTTCAATATTGAATAAAGTTCATTCTGTGTGTGTTCAAGAAAATGTAAAAAGTGTATTCTTCAAAAAAAAAAAAAAAAAAAAAAAAAAAAATATTAAGTACTAAAACACAGATCAACTGTAACACTAGGTACATTTACAAAATTCCACTGTTAGCACTTCATCTGCTTCAACTGGTTATGGGCCCAGCACTAATTTGTAGACAATCAACATGTCTCATGGGGATCCAGGAGCAGGTGGTTCTCCACCTGTGGCATCTACGAGTGTTGCAGTTGCAGGACTGGGAGCAATGCCGAACATTAAAAAATTGGTTGGTTCAGAAAATTATTCCAACTGGAAGTTCGGAATGGAAATGTTTCTGATCGCCGAGGATCTGAGGGCAGTTGTTGCAGGGACAGAGGTTGATCCAAGAAAGGATGCCAAAGCTCGATCAAAAATTTGTTTAATGGTGGATGAGACTCTGTATCCTATGGTTCGTAGTCAAAAGTCGGCAAAAGATGTCTGGGCTAAGCTTGAGTCAAATTATGAAAGTAAAGGATTATGCAGACGTTTGAGTTTGCTGAAACAACTGTTTTCACTCGAGTTGACACAGTTTTCAACTGTTGAAGAATACCTTAATCGAATCCTTAGCATATCTCAGCAATTAGAGTCAATCAATGCAGGGCTTGAAGACGAGTTCATCGGTGTTGTCATGCTGAAGGGGTTGGGTGAAAGCTACCAGCCCATGATAATGGCTCTGGAGAGCTCAGGGGCAAAAATCACAAGTGATTCAGTACGTACCCTATTGAGTCAACAAGCCAAGCCCAATAATGAAAATGATAAAGCTCTAACATTGAAGAAAGAGTCAAAGAAAAAGCATTTTATTCCCAAGTGTTTTGCTTGTGACAAGAAAGGACATTTCGCTTCACAATGTAAAGCCAAGAAGAAAAATGCAAGTGAGCAAGGAACTTCAATGGCCTTAGCTATAGGGAGACTGGATAACGATGAGTGGATCATCGATTCAGGAGCTACTTCACATTTTACCATGAGAGACGATTGGCTTAAGAATAGACGACCAACAGAAAGGGAAATAAGGGTAGCAAATAACGAAAAAATTCTAGCAAAAAGCTGTGGGACAGTTAGTTTAGAGTTACCCGGTACTGTAGAGAAAACTGATATCCATGATGTGATGTTCAGTCCAAATCTCAACACAAACCTACTATCAGTCGGGAAAATAGTCAAAAAAGGCTATAAGGTAGTATTTTCAAGAGATGGCTGTAGGATAATGGATTCCCAGACTAGGGTCAAAGGAAAAGTTTTCATACAGGGCATATATGATTCGGGAGTGTTTAAAATTGTTCCGAAGAACCGTGAACAAGTTAATGCAATCACCTGTGATAATTCACAAATGCTTTGGCACAAGAGGTTGGGGCATTTAAACGTGAGATCCATGAACCTTTTGAGGAAAAATATGGCTCGTGGAGTGAAATTTGCCTCAGCTGGATTTCAACCCTGCGAAGCGTGCGTGAAAGGGAAAATGACAAGACAAAGTTTCCCCACAAGCAAATCAAAATCCAAAAATATTTTGGAATTGATTCATTCGGACGTTTGTGGACCAATGCCAGTGGAAAGTTGGGGAGGAAAGAGGTATGCCCTAACATTCACTGATGATTTTTCTAGGAAAACTTTTGTGTACATGATTAAAAACAAGAGCGAGGTAAAGAATGTGTTTCAGAGTTCAAACAACTAGTGGAAAATCAAACAAACAAGAAGATAAAAGTTCTAAGGACCGACAATGGCTCTGAGTACGTCAACGTTGCATTGACAGACTTTCTAAAGCAACATGGAATAAGGCATCAAACAACAGTACCTTATACTCCAGAACAGCTAGGAGTCGCAGAGAGAGTTAATACAACTCTAGTAGAGAAGGCTAGGTGCATGCTGCAAGAAGCAGGGCTCAGTGAAAGATACTGGGCAGAAGCATTAAGCACTGCAAACTATTTAAAGAATAGGTCTCCAACATCTGCACTGAAGAAGAAAACTCCTGAAGAAGTCTGGACAGGAAGAAAAGTTGCGTTATTTCATCTTCGTGTGTTTGGCTGCCGAGCTTTTGTTCATGTTCCAAAGCAGAAAAGAAAGAAATGGGACCCTAAAAGCAAAGAATACATATTCGTGGGATACTGTGAAGACACGAAAGGGTATCGATTAAGTGATCCCACTAATCCCACAATCGTAACGAAAGCAAGGGATGTGATATTCTTTGAGGCCGAAACGTTACAAACAAAAACCGACGAAAATCTTCATAATTCAACCACTGAAACAATAAACACTGAAAACGTAGTGATCATAACAAATCAAGAACGATCTGAGCAACCGATAGAACATCCCATTATAACTGAAACAGGGATCGGAGCTTCTCTTGATCTTCCATCAGAACACGTTCCAGAAGAAAATGAAGAATCGGAACAAGAAGAATGGTTTGAAACTGAAATAAATCACGCTGAACCACTACCAGAACTCGCCAATCAAAATTCAAGCACAGTGGCATTAAGGAAGTCAAGCCGGATTGTGAAACCAAAGCAGTGGCACTGTTGTATAGCTACAGCAGGGGATGAACTTGACGAACCAGCAAGTTATAAAGACGTGCTTGAAAGTGAAGAAAAAGAAAAGTGGTTAGAAGCGATGAAACGAGAATATAATGCACTAATAAAATTGTTGCTTGGGAGTTTGTTGATTGTCCAAGCAACGGGCAGGTTGTCAAGAACCGTTGGGTATTTAGGAAGAAAGTTGGAGTGGATGATAAAATTTCGAAGTTTGAATCAAGACCTGTTGCTAAAGATTTTACGCAACAATACGGTGTAGTCAATGAAACATTCTCAAGACCTATGTTGAAGTTCGAGAAGTTTCGGAGCCTGCAGACATGTTGAGTGTGGTGCCCACTTAAGGGGGAGTATTGAAGTTTAAGTTGGCCACTACATCAACTTGTGTTATGTTGTTAGGTTCCACATGTTCATATGTTCAATATTGAATAAAGTTCATTCTGTGTGTGTTCAAGAAAATGTAAAAAGTGTATTCTTCAAAAAAAAAAATATTAAGTACTAAAACACAGATCAACTGTAACACTAGGTACATTTACAAAATTCCACTGTTAGCACTTCATCTGCTTCAACTCCCCCTCCGTTCCCTCGGCCATCCGGTCTTTCCTGAGCTCACCACCCAACAAATTTGAATGCAAAAGACTACTTCGTACGATCATTGGTAAGGGGTGAAAGAAGTTGAACTCGTGCTTACCATGGAATAACAATTTTTACATCGTCGTCTCACCCCCCCCCCCCCTCCCCCATGTGGTGGTATGTAATTCTGGGGTCGTGTGGGCGTATGTATGACCACAGATGACAGAAAGAAGGACGATTAAAGCTGGAGGACACAGAAAAGTGGCCTGACAACATTTGAGTAAAAATGACAAAAATGGGCAAAATTTTGAAACTGGCGTAACTTTTGATTGGTGAATGATAAATTGGCATTCAGCCACATATTCTTCAAGGAAATTTGATGCTCTACAACTTTCTCCAAGAGGACTTTTTTCTCAGATAAACGGTTTGGACGCAAATCAACAAAGTTATCCGAAAAACGTGAGCTAAAAACCTAATTTTCAAAATTCGTCCATTTTCGGATGCATATATCTCCGTAACGGTTCGGAATTTCGATAAAACGTATATAATCAAAGTTGTAGAGAATTTTATCAGCTTTCATTTACTATAGGACATGGTTCATCGAAAAATGCACCGTTTCCGAGATATTCGCAAAAAACCACAAAATGGGACCTTTAATGACCCCCCCCCCTCGAGCGGCACCCCCACCCCCCAGAACTTTTAGTATGTCAATCAGGGGACCTCCACCTACGTCTGTACCAATTTTGGTTTGGGTTCTATTTTTTTCTACCTCAGGGCCCTTTTTTGTCTTCATTGCCTGGACTATATGTAATATGGTAAATTGTATTGAAATTTGTGCAATTTGAGCACAAAGAAATTGTTGAAACCCAATTCATGGCAAAAAACACATTAAATAAAATTTGTCGATTCAAAAAAGATTTTTCGATTTTTTACAGCTTTTATAGATTTTTCATCAAATAATAATGAAATTTAACTACGTTTTTCAGCATAATTTTTTTCAAAAATTCTATATTGTCCTAGTTGATTGTAGATAATTTTTAACACAGAATGTTTTTTAGCCATGGACTAACTAGCCGAAAATGGAACGCGGGATGGTAACGAAATGTGTGACGGATGATTTTCACGTACAACCGAGTCGTTGCTAGGAATATGGTACTTCGTCGTTTTTCATCCCACAAAATTCGTTGACCATTCGTTCGAAAGCTCTCGATTTATCCAACAATATTATGTTAACTACTGCGAAGTGCGTGTCCAACAAAACTGAGTTATGAGCATGGTTATATAAATAATTGTTTACACACAGGTGATCATTCTCAATAATTGATATTGTGAACATGATTGCAACCGATTGTTAATTTCTGATGATTTCATTGAGCTTGTGTTTCGATGATTTGATTCATAGCAGGTGATCTGAGTATTACGAAAACGGTTTGATTTGTGAAGCGTAGGTTAAATAATTTGAATAGGTAATTTCTATACTTTACACTCTAGGAAGCTGTAATTTCGTTTGTAGCCTCTTTAGGACATTTACTTGACGATGCTCACGGTCCGGATCAGATGAGTGGCTCTTAAAGCTATTTTCTATGCTTTACACTCTAGGAAGCTGTAATTTCGTATGTAGCCTCTTCAGGACATTTACTTGACGATGCTCAGGGTCCGGATCAGATGTGTGGCTCTTAAAGCTAATTTCTATGCTTTACACTCTAGGAAGCTGTAATTTCGTATGTAGCCTCTTTAGGACATTTACTTGACGATGTCCAGGGTCCGGATCAGATGAGTGGCTTTTGAAGCTAATTTCTATGCTTTACACTCTAGGAAGCTGTAATTTCGTATGTAGCCTCTTTAGGACATTTACTTGACGATGTCCAGGGTCCGGATCAGATGAGTGGCTTTTATAGCTAATTTCTATACTTTACACTCTAGGAAGCTGTAATTTCGTATGTAGCCTCTTTAGGACATTTACTTGACGATGTCCAGGGTCCGGATCAGATGAGTGGCTTTTGAAGCTAATTTCTATACTTTACACTCTAGGAAGCTGTAATTTCGTATGTAGCCTCTTTAGGACATTTACTTGATAAATCGCTCTTGATTTATCACGAATTTATTTCGTTTTTTTTTTCGTAGTTTCATACCATAACTATATAAATTGATGTTATAAATGAATAGTAAACAATGACGCTTGTTTGGTTGTCAGTTGGTTGCGCGACAACGCAAACACATTCTGTGTTTCAATAATTTCGTCCGAAGTATGTAAATAGAGGTAACCGGGGGTCCAGGGGGCTTGCCCCCTGGCGAGGCGCGGAGCGCCGAGGTTTTACTGACATTCTGCTAAAAATGATAAATTTAACAATTTCTGGCCGTTCTTAGCCTTTTTTAATTACCTCTTAAGCACATTTTTTGAAATTTGACCAATTTGGTGTGCTCAAAAAATGGTGGATAACGAACTCATCCTTTCATTTGGTAAGCTTGATTTTTTAGCGCAAGAACGAGATTTTTATCTAAGTCCTAAGGGGAAGAGATCATATGGAGAGTTTTATCATCTGCATATATATATGAAAAAACGCAAGCTTCAGGAACAGTTTCAGAATGCCTCAAAGTGGATTTTTCAAAAATGCAAAAATGTTGATTTCAAAATTTTCCAAGCGATTGCAATAGCTTCATTTTTTACGAAAATTGCTAAAACTTAATCGTGTGGTTGTAAGCATCTTCAAAGGGACTTTTGTATCTACCCCCCCCCCCCCCCCCCCATTAATGGCCCTCCCTACGCCTATGAGGATGACTAAACTCATACCTACTTGAATTATACAAAATATAAGTCAATGCTTTTCAGAGAGGTATAAACTGAGGAAGCGCCTAAATCCCAGTGTAATTACACCTAACCTCATCTTGTAAATCTTATGACCGCCTAAGGAGGTGGAATTAGTTTAACAGGAACAACTCGACTGAACCTCGCCAAACCTGGTGGCCTTCATCGAGTTTGGTGCTTTTGCAGTAAAGATTTCAGCGTCTAACCACAAAGTTTATTCGAACCATATGGAGTAAAGTTGCGGAAACCCCCCCCCCCCCCCCCCCCCTCCACAGGTCAGATAAGCCACATTTGAAATATACATCATTTCATGAAAATGAAAGATTTTCAACCAGATTACAACTTTCCTTTCAACCCTTGAGGTTGTTGAGAGTATAAAAAGCAACAAAGATAATTTTTATAAAAAGCTTTTTAATTTCAGTCAAATAAACAGTACAGTTTCTGTAATAGTGACACCAACAACCCAGAATAAAAATGTCAAACAAAATAAAATGAATCTCCTTTAGTCGATGAATAGTGACGGAGAAATTCACATCTTACATCCCTAATATTTAAAACTTGAACTTAAATTATACAGAGTTTTTGTTTTATGTACATTATGTTACACAATATTTTACACAAATTTATTCCTTAACAATACCTATCTATCGTTATGGAATCATAACTCAATTGACCGCTCGATATTCTAGTAATACCGTGGCGTAATTGATGTGACTAGTGGCGATAAACCGTGCATTACTTACTGTTTTATGTTACAAGTTCCGAGGGAGACTCAGGTGGGTTAGGAATGTTGCGAACTAATTTTTTTTTTCTTTACACTGAAAATGCCAAGTTGGAGCAAGAGGAAGCTTCACTCAATGAAAAGTTATTGAAGGAAATGGGCAAGTCGGATACCTACCTACGCAGAATTTTGAGAAAACAACCAAACTTTTAAGCTGAAAAGAAGAAAATATATAGGTATATAAGATTGAATATAATTGTATGTGTAAAATACATTTGGTGGAAATGCCCCAACAAAATTCAAGCATTTACATTTTTTTGAAATGCCTACATCTTTCAAAGTTTTAAAGGCAGTAAATTTAAAAAAATAAATAAATACACAGTAGGTACATTACCTATTAGAGGTAAACCATAGTTTAAGTGGAACGAAAATCTGTGGCGTGACTCCTTTAGAGTTTTAGAATATTAGGCTCAACAAATTATTGATAATAGCTTAAAAACTACAGAAAAATACAAAATTAACCAAATCAGCTGTAACTATATCGTCCAAAAACGTTCAAATTTCTGCTTCGATGGGAAGGATTTAAATCAATACCTAATTTATATTGTGGTAAAATACAACACAAACATATTTCTGGATTTCACAAATAGATTGAAAAAACCAACTATTCATAAGCTGGAAGAACTTTTAATAATTCATTTCACAGTGAAAAATTTGGTGTTACGGGGATGAATTTTATTTTTGGTTAGGTTGAGTTTTTTTTGGGGTTAGAAAACGGAAAAAAAGGGGTCTGTGCGAGGGAGTTGGAACCTTTGAACTTAGGAGTGTGGTTGAAGGGATATCAGAGCATGGATGTAAACATTTCTGGCCCAACCAATGCACTAATGTTTTGTAACGCACCATTAGTATTACATAAAGTGATCTGTTTCACAAATCAATCCTTTTATTAAAACGAAGATCATATAACCATGTAGGCAAACGTAAAACGGAAGTTAGTGGAAAAACGTTGAATATTTCCACGAAAAATGAAGAGTTACAATGTTAAATCGATTTTGACGGTTAGGCCATCATCAGTAACATCGATTTAACATTGTGACTCTTTATTTTTCGTGGAAATAGACAACGTTTTTTTCACTAACTTCCGTTTTGATATGGGTTTCCTCAACTTAGTCGCGAGTGATTAGTTCGTAGGGAAACATATGTGGGATCTGCTTAATTTGGAGGAGTAGTGTGAGTTCAAACATCCCAAATCAACCCTTCACATAAACCAAACTTAAATTCATTAGTGTTTTTATGAGAATTTAAGGCATTGAGACATAAATAATGTCCCAACCACCACAAACTTCAGTTTATTATCCAATACACTGAACAAGGCCATCTTGTGGACACGAAATGCCCACAACAATGGTTGATATGGAAACACTAGCTATGGGGTAGAAGGAACTCGTACAGGTTCATCAATCACCAAGTCTATATATGAAATTCACGACTTCGCTAATTCGGCTTCAGTTTCTTCTTTTAATGTTCCCCAACTTTCCTTGTTACTTCCATATAACAAAGTTCCTCATTTATTGTCCACATAAGAAGGTATGGCTAACACATTTTGAATCATTCCCTCAAAACGAGACTTCTGTGGGCCTGTAATCAGGTGAAGAAAAATATCCTAAAACTACATAAGTAGGTACCTACTTATGTATTATATCATCGACTGCTTTACACCACTTAGCGTCACTGGAACAAATCATTCAAAAACTAACGGCTCAACTGACAGTAACCAAAAACTGCAATAACGTTTAACCTTATTAATATTTCAATCACTTCACCACCACCAAAATGTGGAGTTATCACAAGAACACAGTATTGCCTTCTGTTTAAGGGAGGAGTAATACTGGATTTGGTGTTACAATAATTTGGGCGTGTCCCTACCCTATTTGTAGAATAATTTGACAAATTGAACGCCCAAATGGGTCACAAATGGAACTTTTCACTCGTTAAGATGACATCAATGGTGCACAGGCTCAAAATGCCTGAGTGTGTAGAGGGAGTGTGAGGCTAATCTATTGATTTCTATTCAAAATCCATTTCTGTTTTCAATGAGATCCTAGAATGGATTAATATTTTAATAAAAGCGTGTATGTCGGTGTTTAAAGAATTAGCTCAATCGTATTCGTGACTCGACTCTCTTTTGGATATGAGTAGAGTATCTATCTCTTCTTCCGTTTGGTCGTTGCTGATTCTGGACAGTTTACTGAGTCCTTCAGTCACTCCGCATTGGCTGATACTGCAAATATATACATACACTTTAGGTAAAGAACATGTTTCCAATTAAATTATTGCTACTCAAGAAATACTAATTGCAAAGTAATAATATGAAAACTGTTGAGAATATTTGTGTTCCAGTTCTGAATGCTCTATTTAACCAAATGAACTAAACAACTAATCCTAGAGATATTTCAATATGCACAGTAGTGTATAAGATTTACTAACAGAATGTCTTCTTCTAAGTCGTCTTCTTCAGTGTTCAGCTGGAAGTACGGGTTGGCTGAAGCGGGTCGGAACTTGTAACCAGTAAGAACGAAAAACACGTAGGTGACCATTTCTTTGAACATTTCATCAAGCCATTTGTATTGGAAAGACACCGTCATCTGCAAAGATTAAATTCATGTTAGAAACATAAATATAATTCAGTAGACGTAATATTTTCAAAAAAGGGAAAGAATTTCTCTCTCCTCCTATCTTCTCACGTCCGAGTTGGACAAAGACTAGCTTAGCTGCTTTCTGTGAGTAGCAGTCACCAGTTTTTGCCTTTAGGTGGAAATGTTGAGTTTATGAAGCTCAAACTTTTTAAAACGAAATATGGAGTTTCTACAAGACGTAAAACTTCCTCAAACGCAAAGAGCGATATTATACATCATTTTCTCAATAGAAAATAATTTTACATAGGGAGAATGGCTAAAATAGAAATATTTTGTAAATTTATCAACCTGAAGTAGGTATACAATGATCCTGGTGAAGTATATGTAGCAGACAATCATGATGTAGAAATGTCTAAAGAGCTTCAGTTTTCTTAAATTGATAGCCGCTTTGCCGTCAATACATGCTGCTTCTTGTAGATATCTGATCGACCTGTAAGGGAATAAAGTGCCGTGAAATAAGTTACATAAAATTTCGAACAATTGTATTTCCTAAGTTTTTAGTTAGCTATTCATCAAGCAAAATATGAAGGATCTAATTTTAGGTTCGCACCTATAAATTAATACAGCTGAGAAACATGGTTAACTTACCATACGACTGGGAATAATATGGCACCACAACACATCAAATCCACAAGCATGAAAACATCCAACCAAGTTTTATGTTCGGCATCCCCTTCTTCCGATTCATCGAATATTATTTTCACCACATTAGCCAGAACCTGAAACACGTTATATAATTAAAGCGACATCTAGACCATATGGACGGAAAAAGCTGATAATCCTATGAAGGTTATGTGGAATGCTATACATTCAAGCGGAGCGCTCCACCCTTGAGCCGCGAGCGAGCGCTCAGTCTGTTTTTTCACATTATTTCATTCATAGCTGATTCATTTTCATTTCTAACGTTTTGAAATGTTTCCCACGTTTAGGACGACTATATAGCTTTCATATAACCACCGGAAAATTGGAATAGGTGCAATAGGGTCATGAGTGCAGGGTTTCTATTGCAATCGGGATGTTGATCATTCCAACCACTTAGTCTTTCTGGGTAAATTCCTGCTTTGAAGTAAGTTGTCCAGACCGTTTGCTAAAAATTATGTATACAGCTTTTTCCTTACACTACTGAGAGATGAATGTTAGTAAAAAGTTGGGTAGTGAATTGATTAAGCATAAATCACTCAACTATAGAATTACTACTATAGAACTGATCACTCACTTGAAGTGGGATGACAATCATGAAGATCTTCTTGTCTCTATCAGAAAGAAGGTGTTTGATGAACGTCCAACCAGTGCCAATCAAAACGATAGTAATGAAAAGCACGGAACCCTTGAGCCTGTTGAAGTAATATTATACAACTATAATTTATCGCCCGAACCGTTGCACCAATGATGTACATTCACGATTTATAAAAGTCAAGTTTGTTTCGTGATCTTAAATCTGGCAATGTAAAAGTACTCACAAATGAGCGATGTAGTATAGAATCGCCCAAGCTGCTACATGTTCTCCTTTTGTCTCAATGAAATGGAAATTGATAGCGTGGAACAGGAGTGACAAAGATTTCAAGTAGACGAGCACTGCCATCAAATAATGAATTTTGAATACTGTTTGCCTGAAAAGATAAATTGTTTTTGAACGGAAATTGATAGACCATACAGAGTCAGTGTCACAGTAGGAACATGATAAGAAACGAAAATTACAAGAAGTCACAACAAAATCAACCAACAACTAAATATCTTGTAATTATTATGTACTTTTAATGCTCCAACACTTACTTGCTTTTGACAAGAATGAAAACCCAGAAACAACCAGAGAGGAAGAAAAGAACTGACATCATGAAATAAAGCGCAGGGAGCGGCATTTCTCCAGCAGACAGATAGTTTTCTTGGTTCTTCTCTTCTATTTCGATCTACGAGAAAAAGTAATTAAGAGATTCAAAAGAATTACTCGTTGTAGTGTAGTATGGTGGAGTAAACCTACTAGTGAATGAACTGAATCTATTTCACAATGTACACTCTATTCAACAATAGTAACTTTCCAATTCTGAAAGGTCACCAGTGAAGGAATGACTTACGAAAAACTCAACGAAGGTGGATGTCTCTTCATCATAGTTTGGGCAAGCGTGGAAATACAAGTTGTACAAGCCCTCTTCTTTTTCCGTGGGGAAATAAACGAGAAACTGAAATCAAAGTAAATTTGCATTATCAACCAAGGAAAAAAATTCACCTAAATAAGTACAAAAGCTTTAGATACAATATAGAGTACGCTTATCAAACAGATTAGTCCAGAACAGAAATGAAAGAGAAGGGTTGGACTTGTGTCTGAACGTTTTCAAGCTGATGAGCGTTTTACCTGGGCAGAATTTCTAACAGGTATTTAACGTAATATTAATTTTAAATATAGTTTTCACCGCGCATGCGCAAATCCACCTAAAATTAAAAATAAAACAGGAATAAAAGCTTGAGTAGTAAAAGATACTGCCACAAAAAGCAAAAGCTAAAGGGTCGGATTCATGGAGCCAAGGGAGCGCAAAGGTACTGGTAAATTTTTAGGATCTCTTATTTTAGATTTTCGTTCTTCTGTAATTGAAATTGGAGGGATTATTACTAAACCAAATAAATGATCTAATAAACCTTAAATTAAAAACCTTGCCTCAAATCAAATACTTCATCTCTGATTCAGATAATACAAGTTTAATTTCCAAAAGAAAGAACTAGGTAATCAATCACGCTTACGACATACGACTTCTCATTCGGAAATGGAGTCGGGGGATAAAACAGTTCAACATCGCTGTTAACAGGTTCGTTCTACTTTTGTTAGATACTACATCTGGATATCACCTCTCTGTTCACAAACTTCAGCAAAATACATAGAGCCGACAGAAAAAACTATGGTCGACCAAGGAGATCCTGTACTCTCCATCAGGTCTTTGTTCAAATTCTACCATAATACCAACAAACGCAATGTACTTACTGTAACGGCCCAAAAATATTTGATACCTCGACAGGAGTTTGAACTCGCGTAATTATTATTGAACAGAGTTTGAACAAATACGAGAAATTATTATTAATTTCCCGCAGTTGCGACACTTTACCGATCAGAGCTATGAGGCCAGGGTAACATTTCCCCGGAGTCAAATACCAGTCGTCTCGGCTGGTTTGGGGTCGGACGAATGACCAAGTGTAACTGCAGGCCGCTGGCTCAGCAGATGCTCGCTGGAACAAGTCAGCAGTCGAGCGAGGTCATTGTCACGGTGTTTTGACTCAAGTGAGCGAGGAAGTGAAAGGCATAACAACAGGAAATCTGATGTTTACAGTCTTTTGGCTCGAGAGGGATTTAATTAATTATTGTTTCGTATGATTTCGGGTCCTATTTCAGCTGCGCCACTGTAACGGCCCAAAAATTATTTGATACCTCGACAGGAGTTCGAACTCGCGTCGTCACAACTACGGGAAATTTCCCCGCAGTTGCGACACTCTAACGATCAGAGCCAAGAGGCCAGGCTGATCAAACCTCTTCGACTGTGAGAGTTGTTTTCCTGGAGCGTAACGCTACGTATATTCAGTACCCAAAAAAAAATCACATTTATTTCACACTGGAGGCTGTGAATCGCTAGCATAAGCAATTCATAATAATCTGTTTCAGGTTATCATCAGAAACATTAATCAAGTATTAGATGGCTCGGAGGCCATTACTAGGATTTCATGACTTGGGGATCCTTCCTGAGGTTTCGCCTCACTTTGTGGGAACCGTTTGCGGTTCAAACCTATTTGAAACTTAGGCCAAGTCGTTGAAATTATGACACAAGGAAGATGTTATATGTCTCTCTCACTTGCTTGCCCCACCTGCCACAATACCGAATTTTCTATCGGATTTTGAAATTATTCACAGTTTTGCCACTAGAACTGGTAGTAGGGGTATAGGGGGAGCGGAGGACTTGCAGTCTGCTATCGTAAAAACAAGTTTGATTGTGTAAGGGTGTTGGATATTTCTCCTTTATGGATATTATTAAGCCTTAAAACTGTCCTATTTGAAATGGTTATTGTCAATGTGTACTTTAATAAGGGAATAAGTCTGATTTCGCTTGATGAGTTCCAATCGGTGGTTGAGCGATTTTTGGAACAATTTGGTGAGGCGATGTGGTTGGTAGGGGATGACTTCAATTGTAGGGTAGGGGACCTCAATGCCTTGTCTGAGATGGAAATACCGATTATATAATTATAATAATCTTTGTTTGATGCCTGAATGAAAAATGTTAACCTGATGAGTGTGATGACACAAAGTTAACTTGTGTTAATTTGTGAAAAGTGAAGTGGTTTATTGAACTTACAAGACAATTTAGAAAGTTGAAACCACGTTTTATTTTTGATAGTTTTGCAGAGAATTCGTTTTAATTTTTTATTCTCAGTATCATATCATTTTGTTCTAACACGCGTAAAATGTGCCAACTCCTTTACTTATGGATGTTTATATCTATGTAAGTAAATAAAAAAATTATCTTATCTTATCTATTTGAAACTTGATCACTAATGCAGAATGAAAGTAAAAAATCAACGTGAGAAATTATCAGCTCTGGTGATTCATAGAAAATGTTCGAAAATCAGGAATATTTTTAATACTTACACTTGTATTGTAATACGTTTTTTCACCAATAAGTGATGAAGTGATTGGAAGGCTGTAGTTCTTTTCAGCTGAAACAAGGAATGAATAATTTATATTGATTGTGAAATTATATTACACGTAGGTACCTAATTCAAGGTTTCCATAATTTAATTATAAAACACTTTTCTAAGTTTTATGCACTATTATGTTATTACAAGAAATTTTCAATATTATCATATTAGTTCACTGTTGTATTACTAGGTAGTATTGTCTTATTGTTGAATCGAATATTAGGGTTTTACCTGTAGTTACACTCTTGGGGCCTCTAACACGAAAGAGAGAGTTGTCGCTAAATGAATCCTCTCTTTTTGGTCTCAACAATGACATCTGGCTCTGATTACGGTATATCAATGCATTAAGATCCGAAGACATATTAACTTGCAACCTGGGAAAGTTAAATAATAAAAACATAACTCATGAAATCAATTAAGAATAGTAAACTACATAATAAAAGGACCTTTGGCTTTTTTTTTTGGACCTTTGGCTACACTTTACACGACCTATCATACAGATGTTATAATTGTATGAATCATTGATAAAATTGCCCAACACCTTGTGTCTTGGCAAATATGGAATTGACTTGAAAGTGATTGTTCAACTCACGACATGTTCTGGCGGTTCATGATGAAGAGAATATAAGGTTGGCTGTCCGCTTGTTTCCTATCAGCTGACTTGAGAAGACAGTAGTCTTGGTGGGCCTCCTGGGTGTTCATCGCGTCAGATCGTATTTTTTCCAGACTGAAACCATACTGTCGTATCCCAAAAATCTATTACTAAGCCATTTACATAATAATTGTTGGGAAACAATGAGTTAAACATACGTATTACATTATAGTTAGGAAATCTAATGTTTTAAGCAGCGTGAGGTCAAAATCAAGACTTGGGATTTGAAAAAATGAGGAAATTTGTGGATATTGATAGGATTGTAATACATCATTCCAGAGCAGGTAGGTACATCCAATTTCAATAGTGAAGGTAGCTCGATAGAATAAACATTGTTAAGTCTGATGAAGTTGGAGGGTTCTTCAATGATAAGGTACACTTATTTACACCATATGGTAACTTATTAAGATACACAATGAGGTGAATACTTGTTTAAAAACAAATTTTGTCTAAAAGAATGAACAAAACATTAACTTGGTATTAAATCTAAAGGGTTATTTCCGCTAGTAGTAATAGTAAACTTATCCTTTACGTACCTTTCGGTGTAAAGACATCACCATCAGGCCGTCGCGTCGAAGCAGTACTTTGACGGCCTGGTGATGATGTCTTTACATCGAAAGCGCATTATACATATTACATAATTAAAATTAACTTATAATTTATTATAGTATTAGGAGAAAAATAAGTGGTTAAGACTCAACTACCTAAGACACCTACGTTTGTGAAAAACTGCTGGTAGAGGAGAAAATTAATTCATTTAGGCATACGATACAATCTTTACAGATATGATATGTCGACTAAATCAATAAAGAAAACCAAAATTCGTGAATCATAATGATTAATGATGAATATTTAATATTATCTCCAAAAGGTAGTAGGTACTCGTATGTGCCCATCCCATTGCATGCTTCTGGCATTAATTGGGGGATATTAGGTACAATACTTTAAGAATTCAATTCAACCCTTCTAGGGCCTCAATATGATTAAATTTAAAATGCAATAACAATGTACTTGTGACGGACAGTAGGTAATAGAAATAACATACTACGTCATCCAGCTTCATCTTATCAGCGCTGAAATTGTGAAGCTTAACGTCCAGGAGGCCTCCTTTGAAAAACCCAAAGATCGACAAAGAAATAAGTTTTCTGTTGTCTTCCTGCAATAAGAAATTATAAGGATGAGATACAAAGATACAAAAATCTAGCAAATTACCGTTCTACAGATGTTTTTCTGTGTGTTGTCCAACAATGAACTCCTACCTTCAATGTTAACTTGTGGATGCGACCGTAGTTTTGTCCCAGACATAGTAAAAATACTAACGTCGTGAAATACATGAACGGACTCATGATTTCTAGATAGAATACGAATAAATACTAAATAAAGTTATCAAAAATTACCCAATATTTTACAACAGAACATTCCGACGAAATCACCAAAATCCCAATATTGTTGAAACCTTTAACTGGTTATAGTACAATAACCTTTTGGAGCAATGCAGCCAACCGTTGAAAACAGCGTTATCAAACCATTGTACCAAAGTTACCCCAGAGCTCAGAGTGAAGCCCCAGAGTCCACTGTTGCTAAACTCGGTGGTGGTGCTTCAAGCGGGCATCTACTATATCTTGCATAGTCCTGCCTTTTGCATATGGCATAGGTATTTTTATGTCCTAACCTTTTGACTAATGGAGATGGAGAAAAATTGGATCAATCTGATCTGTACAAAGAGCTTATAATTATCCTATTATAAGCTCTTCGGATCTGTAGAACAAATTTTGAGGCTAAAAAATGTTTTATGCTTTACCTATTATTAATTTAGACATTAAGCTCTAATACTTTAGGTAGGGTCTCATTAATTTGCCAGTCCCGAGCGCATTTTGCCAGTCTCATTAAAAGAAGTAAAAATCGATGACAGTTTCGATTTTTCCAGGGTTTTCCCGACATTTTCCACGATGTTTTGGTATCGAAATTCTCAGCTCGTCGTATAGGATCTATATCCGCTGAGACTGTCATCGTTTTTGCCTTCTTTTAGGGAGACTGGTAGAGTCCATATCCTTTTATGGTGAATTTTCCAAGGTTTTTCCGAAATTTTCCGGGGTGTTTTGGTATCAAAATTCTCAGCTTGGCGTGTAGAATCTCTATCCGCTGAGAGTGCCATAAATTTCGTCTTGCTTTAATGAGACTGGCAAAATAGGAAGCCCCCTTGGGTAGGTACCTACCTACCTACTTTTCATTACGTTGATCAAAAAATTGTACCTATGTAAGTGTGGTGAAAACCACCCCCTCTTGTCAACAGCCCTTTTCAGGGCTACCAAAAAGAGGTAGACACAACACAAAAATATTTATAAGACGTCGAGTTATAACTCCGTCAAACAAAATATTTCACCAGAGAGAAAATACGAAATTCTCTCTCAAAAGTGAAATATTAACTAATAACATACAAGGCGACCTCCCTAGACACTTACTGGGCGAGAGAGACGCGACAAGTATCTCGAACCAAGTCGCCTTGAATGAGAAAACTCAAACAGAAAATCAAACGTCCTCTAAAACTAACAAGGACAATTCAAACAAGCCTACTCGCCAATCAGAAACACTGATTACACGAGAGACAATAGGCGAACCAACCAGGAGGCGGCAAGCAACCACCTCTGGTCCAGCAGCCACCCCGAGGACCCCGTCTGAACAACGGACGCAGGGAAACCACCCGAGGTCCCCGTCTAAACTCAAGGTCGTCGGCTCCGCGACGGACGCTCGTAAGCCACCCCCGGGGACCCCGTCGCAACGACGGACGTGGGGAAACCACCCCGGAGGACCAGCTCAGCTATCATACTCGCAGATACTGAGAAAACAATGTGCGAGCCAATGAGATTACACAGTCGAATTAATGAAATTAAGCGGACCAATCAGGAGGCGGCAGGAGGCGGCCACCTCCCTATAAATACCCCGCTCGGAGCCCTCCGAACTTCATTCTACTCTCCGCTCTCGACGACTACACCTCGAAGTACGAAGATTTCTACACGCTCTACGCTGACGAACCTTCTGCTCCCGAGTTCATCTCAAGAACGGCTTCCTACTGCTTTCTACAAGGCCTACCTTCTCTCCACACAGATCTCGCATTGGCATCTACGAGTCCAGTGATTATTCATCCTGCTCATTGCCCAACGTAGTTCTTCTGTCAGGACGCCACCCGGTACATCTATTGATATTCTCATTAGATCGTACGCCCGCTGGGACGTTCCTAGTCGTGTCGCCCGGGTTTCGTAGCACTAGGCTCGTCACCGACCGCTGTGGGCACGCCGGTAAATTACTCAGCTCATACGCTCTAATTTACCGTCCAAGGAAGTCTTTTTCAAGACTACAAGGTAGGACCCTGACATCCGAGCAAAGGAAAGAAGCTCTGTCAAGCGAGTCCACCTTCTAAACCCTCTATTTCTATACATAGAGGTATCGAAAACGAGCTAATAAACTCGTATATTTCGATGGAGCGTCGGCCGTCCTATTTCCTCATGCAAGGGGAGGCAGAACACGGCGCGGCCGGGCCTCTTAGCCCACGCAGCGCTACCTACCCGCTGCCCGGCCAGTCCGCTGTTCCTAGCGACGGCTCAAGGCTCGATCCTCGCGACGAGATCGCCTTCTCACCTAACGTATTCACGAAGGAAACGTTAGATCAAGCCTCACCTACACAAAAGTTCGAGGATACCTTTCAGACCCGCTCTGAAGTCAATCATTATGATTCGACAAAGATTTCCGAATATCCACGATATTCTACACAAGGCTACCCGGCCAATCCGAGTGTCAAATACACTCCAAATGTACAAAAAACAAAGGATACTTTTCAGTACCTCAACCAAGCTCAACATATTCCTCCTACAGATATAAATCTTAGGCCGGAATATTACAAAACGGCTCAGTACCAAACTGATCGAACCCAGCACCCACTATGCGAGCCCAGTGCTCCACGCGGCTGCGACACGAACTATCCCTCAGTTCATCCCGCCAAGAAAGCTGACCTTGGCGATTTCGCTCACATTCCTTACAGAAATACCTCAGGGACTAACCCGCATAATCAGAATATAAATGTCCCACTTGGTCTACCTACACCAAGTAAAACATATATAAATCCACTACAGTAAGTATAGGTATGCGAGTATATGATTAAATTACATTCATACGTATCTACTATTCAATACTTACCTATATTAGTCAATAACTCGAAATTAATTTTTCATAGATGATTGAACGACAGAAATTGAGGTTATGATATCTACTGATGTACCTACCAACCTTGTCTATCCTAGGTGATTGTGGTAGCGATGTGCGTTCTTATTAGGGACTTAGGTACTTACGCCACTTGCAACTAAAGTGTTTCTAGGTGGGATTAAGCCTCCTTGGCTTTCGTTAGATTTCAGGGTCTACAGGCATGTCCCAGAAGCAGGAGAACTCTGGAGGCAGGATGATAAACCAATTGAAACCTACTTAACTCAGCGCAACAGAAAAGGAAAGTTTCGGAAAGAATAAAGAAGTCCCTGTTCAGAGAATTGTGTTCTTAATTCCCCCCAACCATACCCTGTGAACCTAAACATAGGTACTGGGACCAGTATCAAGGCGTGTCTCAGAAACCCACGTGTTCTTAAACACTAGGTGGTGGCAAGGGTCATTGACCATGGCATCACCTAGTTTATACCAGCTACTCGAGGGACGTTCAACCATGCTCTTCCAACAGGTCTTGATTCACTCTGGGCGTGTGACAGGTAGGTCAAGGTCGTGTAACTTAGGTAATTTTTTTTCAACTCAAGTTCAACAGTAAAGAAACCTTTCAAGAAATCCCCTTTTATTTTTAAATTGTAGGCTGACAACTTGGGAAGAGATGAGAAAAGGAGTTTAAGCTAAAATCACTCTACATTTAATATGGTGAATTATAAAAAAAAAAAAAAAAACTTGAAATTTGACCCAAGGTACATTCCTGAATGTATCTACCTTGGGTTGCATAAGAATTTAAAAAAAAAAAAAAAAAAAGAAGAAGCTGTATACAATATATAAAAACACTGCTTAGAAAAATCTTCGTTAGGTATTCACACCAAGAAACGCATTACAAATTATTATTAGAATAGAATGACTTTTTGATAGAAATGTTACTTGTTATCATAGCAAAAGTTTCTATTGTTAACTGTTCCTTAGGCAAAAAAATCACAAAATGGCAATTTAAGAAGGTCACGAAGTAGAAAATATAAAGGAGTAGTGAAGTTCTACAAGTGCCTATAAGGAATTTATCATTTTAGCAAATTGTCGTATAAAGAGAAAATTCGAATAGTAGCATATATTGGGGAGAGGCAACATCCAATTTATTGCTTCTGAAGTACATAAAGCTAAGTCCACACTATGCCGCCCAGGCGGCAAATTCGTGCAGCATCGCATTCCGGCTGGCCCATCCAGACTCTTTTGCTGGTGGGACGGTGCAACTTCTCCATGCTAGTCATGAATGAGAATCATAAAAACGCTGCAAATTATTTCACAAAGGTTTATTATTTTTTCAATTGAGTAGGTATGATCATAGTTTTAGTTGGCTTGCTTACGTCATAAGGCCTGTCCAGACTCCTCGGCGTGTCCTATTTCGAGTTGCCACAACCTATACTCCTATCTCGATTTGAGCTCCTATCTATTCAAATAGTTATTGCCTTAATAATATCATTATCTTAGTACGTACAAAAAGTCGAGAGGTTTTGTTATTAAATATGCGTAGGCAAAGCATTGGTATTAACACACAAATATGACCTAGAAAAAAACGTATATTCATGCCTCGAAGGAACATGAAATTCGAAAGCAATTCAAGTGTAGGAAGTTTTCAACGCCACCCTGGAGGTACTCGCTAGGTCTCGTTACCTCACAACCGGAGGTTCACCACCCTATTACGCTTACACTATCATATCACTCATAGTTTTCCATCAACATTCATTTGAAAGTTGTGCATTTTGAGATGAGTGAATTTTGTCCTAACATGAGAATAATAATTATTAGGTCGTGCTTGATCTGGTCCTAAAGTGTTCTGTTGCCCATTGTTCCCAAGTTGACTGCCCATTGTTATCCTAACCGTGGAATATTAACTTGAGCAGTTGTGGTTGAGCAGGTTGGAGTTTTAACACGTCAGTCTAACACTCAAAGCCTCGAAAAAGACACTTTTTCGCCCGTTTTTGGCCCATAGCATCTATGGGAGTAAAGCGATCGGGATGGTTAAACGTTAGGACCAACTAGACCCCAAATGGAGTCTATGTGCGAAAGAACGGGTTTAAGTCAATTCTTAGGCCTTTTATGGCCCAGACAACGGACGGACATTTCAAATTTGGATTCTACGCACCTTGAAACGTAAAGTGACAAAGTTTGAGGGGGGGTTATTGTGGTGAAATAAACATTTTTTGCTACACGATCACATAGGCTTATTATCGTAGGGTTTCAGAGGGTGAGATTAAGCAGCTTCTCTTTTTTTGTATAGTTTAATGTTCAGCTTAGCGCTTTCGCCCATAAGGGCTCGTCAGAGCTTTTTTATGAGTCAAAGTGATTATTGCTGCTAGGGGGACCCATCCTCTTATCATATCGGTAGGTATACCACGTCATATTATTGAAGGCAAAGGAGGGGTAATTATATTTTAAAACTTGTGAGATATCGCGAAACCCTACGGTGAAAACCTGAAAGCCTACCAACCCTAAATAGGCTAATTATTGGAAATAATGGAATGGTTATTGGAATAATGAAGCCGGGCAGCATCCCCTGACACGTCCCCACGACTCATACTGCTTCTGCTCTCTTTGATCAGGTCCGGCATGGTGCAGGATGGGATCAGCTGGGGCCTCCGGCTCTCGGAGAGGCCACCAGGCATGTCCAAACATGTTTGGCTTGTGTTGGGGGAGGCCAGGTGGCATAATATGGACGTTGTTCAACGATAATCTGGTTCTGAGCCTAATGCTCAACTACTATTATGATGTCTACTTCAAATTTCGTATCTATTATTTTACCACTGCTTTCAAAGAGAACAACAGGAAGAAAAAGGCTAAAATCCATTTTTTCATCAAGAATTTAATTACCATCAATTCATAGAAAACAAAAACAATACAATTTGAGTGGCAGGCAAGTCAAAGAAAGATGGTACCTAGAATGTAGGTTCCTATATAGAGACATGAATGTATTCAAAACAATGACGGATGACTTAGAGGAAGTATGTTCATTACAATTTCAAATTTATTAACTATGCTGAATTGAAATTATATTTCACAAATCGATTCAATCAATTGAACTAACTTTGATTCCTAATTACTTTCTCTGATATAGGTAGATACCTACCTACTTACCTACCACCAAACTGATATAAATTTCTATAATTGCTTCGTCTAGAGACCAACATTCAGTAATAATTTTGGTAGGTACCTACTTACTGTATTTGAACCAAGTTTAAATAAGTAGTAAACATTAATTTGTTTAATAGGTAGTAAACATTAAATGTACCCAATTCAAATGTTTGAAACATAGGTCTTCGTAATATTACTCCTCGTTTTTCCAAGATTCAATTTCACCCTGCAATACTAGGTTGACCAACTGAGGGGACACATGAAACGATATACCTAAAATCATTAGATGCTCGATAGATAGTTCATTGTTACATTAATTTTCAGGACTTTGCTCATTTCTGCCTCTTGACCAATTGAATGTGCGCGCTGTACCAATCAGAAATTCTCTTGTGCATTGAACCTAAGCAGTTATTTCGAAAATAGGGATTTCGAGAGAAGTGCAAGTCAACAAACTGCAGATGGAAGAAAAACTTGGCTTAGTGCGAGAAGGCAAGGCAAGCTCTCACCAGGTTAATATCGAGGAAGAATGTGGCAGTGATATATTTAAACAGATGAGAATTCAGCATTGTCCGTATAGTAAAATATTAGGGGAGATTCATTGAAGCATGAATCTGTATTATACCAGACACGTAAATTATATATTTATATAGGTATTTTTATGAAATCTGAGCTGTGGATGATACAGATGACTTCATTCTATCTGCATTATGAGTGCATCACTCCTGCCACATTTATGGTATGTGTATTCGTACATTTAGAGCTCGCTCACCTTGACAATGCTGGCCTGCACTATAGTATTCTAGCTGTTTATAATTCCGTAACTGGAGTTATCGGCTTGAAATTGCCCATTTTTTAAATTTGTTCCATGGAACGCTGATGAAATAAGTGAATGAGCAAAAAAGGAAAAAAATTAAAATATTACCACACTTTAAACGAACACATATATCTTTAAGTCATCAAGGTTCGAAAAAGGTGAGTAATGTGGGAGAAGTGATCAGCACGTAGAGTTCAAAAACAGAATTCTGCATCCCCCTTACCAAACAAACAGGGGTGTACTTTGCAATTCCTTATTTTTTTAGATACATATAGATCATGTCTCAGTTTTAATTTTGTGAAAGTCCGACAATCTAAATGACACTAGAGGATTGATGTGGGATAATTTTAATTTTCATTGTTGGGATGTGTGCGAAGAGATCGAGCCATCAAAAATAATTCAAGTGATCATATATTATATCAAAGATGTACTTGGCTCACGTGATTCGGATTCAAGAGACTGCACTCAAAGAATTTAAAAGTTCATGTCAGGTTTGCCAACTCATGGTTATCAATTACTGTACCAACCTCTTCCTAAATACCGTACATTCTCGTACACCAATCCTAAAATCTACCGTACCTTCACCATACACACATTTCAACAAAATTTAGATGTTCATCAAATGAATTTAGTCGATGATAATGTTGGATTCTAAAATAAGGCTACGGATAATGTTTGGTTTCCACCAAACTTAGTACATTTTTGAATCAAATGACAAAACATGATGAGGTAATTCTTTAAAACTTTATAAGAAAAACGAAAAAAGTTGAGTACAAGAAAAATTCATTTTCGGTTGATTTCTCAGACTGTATACATATAGATGTCGTTATTTTTTGCTTAGGTACGTATATCATAGGTTGAAATAATGTTCAAGTGACGCCAACATGAGCTTGTGGTCACTTTGTTGTGGTGGTTTTGTTTTTACAGGATCGACTTTGCTCCAAACCCTCTCGTATTGTGCATTTGAGTGAGGGAGAGCAAATAGGTTCATTACAAATTTTGGCAGGAGTTGCATTTCTTTTTCACCCTAGTTAGTAGGTACCGATGACAAAAAGGTTGTAAATCTCCTGCTTCAAAATCTGTTGTTGCCTTTAGATTAACTCGTGCTAAAATGATAAAAAAGTTTATAATAATGTATTAACCGAGGATTTACATTTTTCGACATTTTCACGAGATTCCACGAGATTAATACCTGTACCATATGTTTAAGGAGATTACAGTAGTTGGCAACCCTTTGACAGTGTGCGAATGCCCAAACACAAAGAACTGATAAACCCAGATCCTAAACTGTGCAACCTTTGATCAGAAAAAAACAGAAAATACAGATTTATATTTATTTTCAACAGTATTAAAGTGGAATTGACGATTAATTAAAGATAATAAAAAATGGAGAAATAATTTATGAAGCCACACCCAGAATCGGATTCCAAATATCAGCATCCTCGGTTGAACTGGTGACACCCTCGCTTACTTTCTAGGACTCAGCAATGAAAGTTACAGCCACACAGCTGCACAAAGGTTCCTAATGTATTTTTCTGTTATGGATTGAAATAAAGATATGTTTTCCCTCAGATAGACTAGAGCCACAAAGGCTAAATCAACACCCCTCTACTAGCTGAGTATTGTATCAACTTGTTTGCAGAATGATTTTTAATATAGGGTTCATTGAATGCCAGCAATACTCAAATGGGAGCAATAGATCAATGTTGAAAGTATGCTGGCAGGAGAAAAAGAAGGGAGAGTACTAAACTGAACAGCCACGTATTATTTACTAAGCGAATTTTTAGGAATCACGCATGAATAAAAAATAGGTGAGTGACGCCCTACCCCAAAACAAATTCTTCAGCTTTTGGTTCACTTCGTGTATGTAGTGCGCACTGTATTATACAGAGCATGTTAAACCTTTAGTACAATCATATATCACATCTGGTATAGTTTTTTTAAATTGAACCTTCACAAAAGTAATACATGCTTCTGCCACGTTTTCTTTTCTTGGAAATAACAAGGTAGGTACATACTCGGCATTTTTATATAACATCGAAAACTGTATTGTATGCAGTTAGGTATGTACTAATTCAGGTTTCAACAATAGAATCCTTTCAGCTTATTGTATTCAACAGTTACGGAACATATTTTCGCTAATAATGTAACGTTAAGAAAGAAATGATCTAAAAGTTAGTGTTATCTTCAGTAGGTATTTTAATTTTCGGCATAAGGCACAACAATCATAACCAGAACACACACACACGACACCTGAAAATCACATGAAATACACAAATAGGGAATTATATTCTTAGTTTTTACAAATAATTTGAAAACTGCTCCTCCAAGATAATTCTATATTATTGATAGGTACCGTTAACATTATATTATAAAGTCGAGAAAGCTATGTTCCAGCGCAGGTTATATACCAACAAAAAGTTATAAAACCCATAATTTATGAGGTGGAGGGAAAATTAGTTCCTTCTTCACCAAAAATTGTACAGTAACAATCCGAATTCGTGAATAACGAAAAATCAATGTTCTTAAATCATGTGAAAATAAATCACGATTTCCCAGGCGATGATTTGCTCTCATGGGATCATCTCCTGCCCACGTCACAAAAAACAACCGTAAGGGTAAAAACACAATGGAGCCTGGCTGGTAGCAGGGCTGGCAGCTTAATTGCAAGTAGCATGGAGTGGCGCCTCGTTGGTCGCTTGTAGGAGCGGAGTGAAGATCCTCCTCATTAAAACCGCGAAGGAACAGGTAAGCAATTAGTAAGTAAGTAAGAGACCTCTTAAGTGAGATGATGACGATCGCATGGGGCAACTGCGTGAAAGAACCAATCATCTCAGAGGCAAATGAACAATCTTCAGGGCTCAAGGGGGATTTGGCTTGCAGAGGGGTGTGGGAACCACAGAGGGAGGCGTTATTTGATGTACGTGTCACTGACACTGACGCTCCCTCTTATGTTTCCCGCCCTGTCGCAGCAGTTTTCATTGCAGCTGAAGAAGAAAAAAAGAGGAAGTATGCAGCGGCATGTGAAGAGCGACGCGCATCTTTTACTCCACTAGTCTGCTCGGTTGATGCTCACTTTGCACCACAAATGTGCAGTTTTTTGAAGGTGCTGGCTGAGCGATTGTGCGATATCTAGGGTCGGCCCCAAGGTGTGGTGCGAGGTTGGATTCGCGCGAGAATAGCCTTTGCCATCCTGCGCGCATCCAACATGTGCAGACGAACTCATTGGGTTTTATGACGGCGCAGCAACCCATTTTCACTGAGATATTTACCGACATATTTACATACACATCATAAACAGTACCAAGTTATTCACATTAAACGCCTCCTTTCCCCAACAACTTCGGAACCACAACAGGTAAGCAATTAGTACTGCGCATGGACGTGTTGGACCATCACCGCTTACCGCTATATATCGACTTGGAAATTATGCCCAGTTATAGTTCACTGATTCCATCCAGGCTACCAGCTAGGTGCCACAGTGTGTATGCATTCAAGGAACAATGCTTTAATTTCACATAGCGGTAAAAGAGCAAGCGACCACCTTAGGCTACGATTCCGACTCCATTGAGTTTTTGCCATAACCCTCAACCCAAAGCCATATTAAAAGAGAAAAAATACATTAAAAAAATAAATTAAATTAATTAAAAATTAGTAATACGTGGACCCACATAAGAAAATAACTCGAAATAACACAAAAACAGTAATACCTGTACCTAATAAAATAACAGTTATATTGCCCAAAATAATTTCAACTGAGTGGGTAATAGTATTTAAAACATTTTACGTTAACGGAACTTTTCACCTGGTTTCCGAAGTTGGAATATTGCGAGCTTTCCATGAGGTTGCTATTTGAGGGGTAAGATGGCAAAATAACTTCATAATGGAAGGTCACACCTCTTCCACCTAAGACGACCTCCTATTTCTAGTGCTGGACCTCATATTCAATTGTTTTTAGCTTGAGCAATGTTTCAAAGTACAAAAATCAGATTCTGGGATCTAAAATATGTAAATCTGACACATTTGTGTAACCAGTATATCGTTTTAAAAAACACGAATAATAACGATGTTTAAAGTAGCATAAAAATTTGCACCCATAATCAAAGGCACTAGCCTCACGTGAAAGCAACTAGAAAAAATAGAAATAGAAGAAAAATCCTTCAAACACGTTGAGTGGAGTTACTTTTGGGAGGTTATAGCTACATTGTTGTTATAGTCGAGCTAGAAGGATAACCTCGAGTTTAGTCATTAAAACTGCAGGAACTCGGTTATATGAGTATTGGATTTTGCACACAATGAGTGTAATCCACCTTTTCAGTTTGTATTTCAAATGAACAAATTTTTCAACGAGTCTGGTTAAGAAACAAACGGGATTTTTCCATATGATAATATTAGTATTCATAAAATATGCAACGTAATGAGGCCCACTATATGGTACATTATTTGTTGTTTAGAGACCAATACCTTTACCGTGGTGCCTACAGGTAACGCTCATTGGCCAGTAAATGTAATTGCGCTGGAACATAGCTGAAAAAATGACAAAACTTACGTCTGGAAATGAAAAGTTAAGAAATCTTGGTGATTGTGAGATCCAGAGCTCCAAGGCCTTGAATGGAGACTTCAGAGTCATCACTGTCATCGGGAGGCTCATGTTTCGGAAACGGCTTTGGAACTTGAACAAAGGAATCATCTCCATCCTCCAGAATGGATTGCAGAGCATTTGGTCCGGAATCTGGCTGTGCTGGAGATGTTGCATACGCTTCGGCATTCATCAGAGTTTCTTGTAGCTGCTCTTCACTATGCGTTTTCATATGCGCAGCTAATCTACTAGACTGTATGCAAGAGTAACCACACTGTGGACATGTATATGGTCGCTCCCCTGTGTGCGTACGGATGTGGACCTTCATTCTGGAATTGTGAGCACATTTGTAACCACAATACTCGCAAGTGTAGGGCTTTTCCCCTGTGTGGAGTCTCATGTGCGATTTGAGATCACTTTTGCGGATGCACCGATAGTCACATTCATTGCACACCATTGGCTTGTCCAGTAAGTGCGTTTCAGTGTGTTTCTTCAACGTTGACAATTTCTTGAATGTGAATGAGCACAATGAGCAAGCAAAAGGCCTACTACCTGAGTGCTGGGAATAGTGCTGTTGCATGGCTTTAGGTTGTAAACACGAGAAATCACATTCAGAACAGGCAAATGGTTTGATTCCCATGTGATCCCACATGTGGGTTTTTAGTTGGCTGACAGAGACACAAGTAAAACTACATTCTTTACACCTTTGCATCTTATCCTCTGAATGAACTTTCATGTGGGATTTCAAACTATGTTTCTGTGCACACGTATACTCACAAGAGTTGCACTGAAAGGGCTTTTCTCCTGTGTGAACCCGCATATGTTCCCTCAGTCTTACTGTGCTGCTCCCACGATACCCACACAACCCACAATGATATGGTTTGTCCCCCGTGTGGATCCGTGTATGGGCTCTGAGCTGGTTGGAGTACGCTGATTTATAGGGGCAGTAAGTGCAGCTAAAAGGTTTTTCACCAGTATGTGTCCTCATATGCACTTTAAGTGACCCAGAATGGCTGGATTTATATGGACATATTGGGCATGAGAATGGTTTTTCATTTGTATGGATTCTCATGTGAACCTTGAGGTTGCATTCTTTGGCACAAGCATACTCACACTCTGTGCACTGATACGGTCTTTCGCCGGTGTGTATTCTAAAGTGTTCTTCCATTTTTTCAGGGCGTGGGCACTTGAAAGCACACAATGAGCATGCCAATAATTTCCCTTGACGCTTCCAAGGAGCATCATTCGTATCTGTATATTCTTCGGGAAGTTCTGGAATAACCTCAAAATTTTCAGTGAGGCGAGGTCTTTTGACAGCCCTTAAACTCCTTCGGACCTCTACTTTATTATCATGCGTTTCTTGCTGATTTTGCTCGTCTGAAGCATCAGCACTAATAATTTCCTCCATTGGACTGTCTCCATACAAACATTCTTCTTTGATATTGGTTTCTTCCATTATCTCCCAACAAAAGTTAACTTCTGAAGTTCACTGACTAGAAACTAAGTTGCTAGAAATGCGTCCATGTTCCTCCAGTTTAAAATCAGTCTCACAAGTGACATTGACTAGTCCTTCAAAATAATTGTCTCTCTTGGTAACTGCCACAAATCACTATTATAACTCTTTGCACATGTGTTTCATGTACCCTCACACCAGTTCCAGAAGACCACCTTTATGCACACCTGAAACAAAGATAAGAGTCCAAGATAGAGAACGATAGATGATAAAGGTATCAAAGGAATGTTTGAATCCATAAAGATGTGATACAAGTAATCGAAATAATAATGATTTACTACCTGTAATGAAGAAAAATTAAAATAACTGTAATTAAATTACTTTTTAGTCACAAATGTTTATCATTTAATATTATAAACCTTTCTTAGATTTTATAGTATAGGTACATTAAGCAATCAAGGAAAACATATTGTATTATACTATGTGGCGTAAATTACACAAGTTGGAGTGAGTGAGTAAAGACCTTGAAAGGGAAAACAGGAACAATAACTTATCAAGGCAGACATGAAACAAACTGGAAAATAAAGCCGTTTTGGCACAACTAAAGGCTATCCTGAAGCGGCAAGGTTCGGGGAATTATATAAAATCCAAGTGCTAAGGTAGAAGTGAACTTATTCTGAAAGGACCTGGCAGCACCACCATCCACACGGTTTCATATTTGGATAATCAACTCTAGATTACTACAACTGATCTTCCAGCAGTTTACACGGACTGTGGCTCTCCATTTTATCACCATGGGTAAGCCAGATGACACGAATCAACAACTGAAACATAGGTACGGATCACCCACCATCACATGATTGCCATTGGGCTTGCCCTCTTGTCCACACTTCTTTGGCGCTAAGAATGAAATTTGCGGAAATCTGACCAATGGGGAGAATTTCAAACACCAACAAGGATAGTTTCCTCCCTAACGAGGAGGACCAATCCGTTTCATGTTATCTGATGAGTACCTACCACTTAGCAAGAGCAACTCGATTCCCAGAACCTATAGAAACATCACCCCGTTTGGAATCAAGAGTATTTATACTGAGTATTGATACTATACTTATGTACCCAACAAGTACCTATCAAGGTATGGTATACGTATACACGTAATTTGTTTGTGATTTAATGCTAATTTTTTGTGCATTAAAGTAAGTACATATATATGCTCCAATGAACCATTCCACTGTGAAGTATATTTATATACTGCTTATGGGTGCACAATCATTTCAATTGATGCGTCATACTTTACAGTATATATATATCAACGTAGCTAATTACTCCCAAATTGAAAACAATCAACACTATCCCTCTTTAAAGCCTTGGTATATTTATATAATAGGTACATATACAGCGATCTACGTCAGTGGTATACGTAATATATTAGGTGTTTTTTGTTTTTTCACACCGAATATTAGCTATTGCTAAATAGATGCCTCAGCTCAGAGGAACGTAGCATTTTCTATTCATGTAATACCTAACAAGATTCCAAGTGGTCTGACTGCATTCTTATCCTTTCTACGCCTACCTTCAAAGAGCTATCATTGAATAAGATTGAATGCAATATTTCCATCTGAAACAGTTATAAATAATGATAAAAAATAACCTGTCCGCAGAAATCATAGCTGTTGTCCAAGATAACAAACATGATGTTTCATCATTCGCCGTATCGGAGCGAACCATTAGACTTCCGAGGCCACTTGACAAATAACACTACCGCTTCTCTTATCGTGTATTTATCGAATCGGGCTACCGAGTGAAATTCAGTTAAATTGCGAGAAACAAATTAAGAAACTGCGGACTGAATAATAAAACAAAGGGATTCATCGCATCGTCCGATCACATCACAATCACCATTTTAACAGAGCTCGCGACTTTCCGTGTGATAAGAGATAATAAGTGGATAACATAAAGAATACTAAGGATGAAGACCCGCAATGCTTTGACGTTGTGCAAAATAGAAGCCGGTGAAATGACAAGGCGCTTACGTGTCGAATCATAAAAAGGTTGTTTTTAAAATTCGAACGAGTTTGGATCACTCGTTTCATGTCACTTCAAGATCTTATCATAAGCCACTATGATCGAATGTACCTACCTATAATATAAAACTTTTACGATAATTAGCTGTGTAGGACTATTTTGATAACCTGGTATAAAATATAAATATAGCATTTCCAAGTAAAATGTCGTCTATTCAAACCAAACTTAAAATTTTTCTATCCGAACTCATCCTTACCCAACATTAGCGAAAAACATTAAAATTTGATAACCTGAATTGTGGGTCCTATAACAATTTAATATTCAATTATTAGTTAGGTAGGCTGCACTTATAAATTTTGTTGTTGTCAAAATTAAAATTTCCACTAGCATTTTACGTTTTAGACCATTCTGAACTAAAGGGTTCGTGACTGTGTCAGTCAGTGTGTTTGCCATCCTTGCAACAATCCTCAATAAAATATCATTCTAACTGAGAGTGATTTCTCTATCGGTACTTCCCGAGAGGTTATGGGTCCAGCACGTTTCCATTATATTCTGCTGAGCCATTTGGCCAGCAGCTTGGGTGAATCAAAACAATATTCTCATTTATATATTTAGATATAGGTTACCTCCTCCTTCCATGATGAAAACTCCTGAAGGCACTACAAAACTTAATTGAAAATAAAAGAAAACAGTGCTCATCTAATACGCGGCCAACCAGTCTGCCTTCTGTTCTAATACGTGGCCACCCGCGTGTGTTTACACAGTTCTATTTAGACTGGTTTAGGCCTTTGGAATTTGGCTGGGTTGCGTTTCGTACATCGTGCAAGGTGATTCAGGGATACCTAAATCCTAGATAACATGTAATGTTACTGCCAGTTGTTCATAATGCACAGTCATAATGCTCCTGAAAATTTATGTATTATAAAGTGTCATTTGTGCGGGAGAGTTATGAAGCAAAGCCAAAAACGTTAACGGAGCGGTGTCTATCGTCAAGTGTTCTGATGGTCCAACAAGCAGTGCCGCACTTCACGAGTCTGTTAGAAAAGGCAATGAATTTTTTCATTATACTAATAGGTAATATAATAACCAGAGAATGAACTGTCGGCTGAAGTTACACGAAATTTTATAGTTTTTATGTTTGTGATGGAATCACCCAACACACCGTGGAGGTACGGGAAGAGCCTAGCAAACTGTTTGTGACTGGTATGTCTGTGCCGCGAAGTATGTTCCGGTACCTACCTACATTACAATCACGCCGAAAGATCGTTACTATAGAATATGATCCAATTCAAATATTTAGACGAATCTAGGTTTGCAGGAAAATTTAAGTTCAACTGGGGGAGACTTTTGGCTGGAAACAGACCCCCTCTTGAAGTCGCTAGCGATGATGAAGAAGTAGAAAATAATAGAAACAGGATGGCCACACTTGCGCAGGCCGCTCGGAGCATAGCGTATTAGAAGAGCACCACGAATACCAAACATTAGGTTGACTATTTTACCTCCGTCAGTGCTTGCAAGCACCTCAGAATGGCGAAGTCGACTTTGAAGAAAACGGAGGGTAATGACAGTTATTGTTTATTACTGATGATGACCGACTGTTGAAATCCATTTAACATCGTAATTTTTTATTTTGGTGGAAATGGACAGTGTCCTTCCGTTTTCTAAATTGAAATGGGTTTCCACAACTTTGTCGAGAGTAATTTAGTTTTAAATTCGACTTTCCCGAGATTTCTTGCTCCTCTAGACCACTAACACGTGATAATATTTTTTCCCAGCATTAGATTCTTCATCTCCTCCCTTTCGTTATGAAATTCAACATTCAGCTGTCCGGGGTTTGTTTGGATCGAACAATTGGTTAAAGCATCGATTGTACAGAATAGTAGGTATATTCCCAGGTACCTAGGTAAGTAACTACGACTAAAAGATTTAGAGGAAACACTACTACGCTACTAAAATGAAAACTCGGTTATCTGCGCAGTTCACAATCTTCAAATTTTGCATTAAAAACCCAACCTCTCAAATTAAAACTTGCGTCTTGCATTAATAGCTGGATTTCTACAATCAAATTTGTCTTCGTCATGGGACGATTCGTCTTCGTGAATCTTAGTTAATCGTGACCAGAATGAGATCCAATACTTGACTTGTCACCAAACTTTTTGATATCAGGCCGTTTCAGTTTCAACCTAGTGTAGGGATCCGCACGTACTAAATTAGTGCTAGTATTTCGATAATATCCATACAATTTATTCTTATTAATAGTGGCTAATACCTGATGGTATGTCGTAATCACTGCAATTACTGATCTCTGAAATTAGGTCTTCTTCTCTGGTGAAGACTTGAAGTGTGTTCAAAACCTCCTCGTCGGCAGTCGAAAGTTTCATACTTATAACGACTCTTGATGGTTTCAAGACGTCCCCGAAAGTTAGTTTCCTCGAATTCTTTAGTAAAACGAACCTTCGAACCTTCTTTAGTAAAAACAGCGCGCAAGTCCGCGTTTGACTGATACAAGTACCTACCTGCCTACTTACAGCTCAACATTATTTTGCTCCAAAAAACAAGGAGTTCGCGAAATGAAGGTCGTATCACTGTCGCCATAAAATGTACCAAATAATCTAGATTCCCAGGTAAGTACAACCAAAAGATTTAGAGGAAGCAGAACTGCTACTAAAATGAAAACTCAGTTGTCAGCGCACTTCACAAGTAGGTGTAATAAATCGATAGTATTTGCCAATACAAAACTGTTCGTTCTTCCTCTGGACAAAAACACCAATCCAAAATTCTATATACCTCCTTAATAATGAATAACAGGCCGAATCCAACCAACTGAAATTAACCCAACGTAACACTACAACACAACCCGATTATTGATAGATACCTACCTACCATCGTTTATCGCAAATTCTTCTCACAGATTTTGATAGAATTTTCATGGTTTGTACGGTTTAGCTCCTATACATTTAATTGCCATCGAAAATAGTAGAGTGAGCGCATGTGCAAACGTATAGGTAAGTGCATATTTCCTAAAACATCGATTTCTCACGATTTACCATGCTTCCTATTTCGTTAAAACTTGGAGAGATATTCCATGAGTTTTGTCGCGATTGGTTGTAGTAACCATTGAACATGTGTAAACTTGAAATTCGATATTGCAGACAAAACTACCATAAGAAAAATTGATCGAAAAGGATGAAATGGTCAGGGGTTGTGCTGGTTAGCTCTATGTATGTATAATATACCTAAATGGTGAATACTGTTGGACTAATAGTAAGATGTGCGCATAAATATGAATTCTTTTTATACACACACATACCTACACGTATAACACGACTCACGACTCACGTAATATTTTCGATATTTTTGTGAGTAATCTTTATTTGTGTTCTATATTTCCCAACCAGCTGTAACGCCTCAAAATATTACACGCGAATGTTTTCATCCTTCACCAAGGCTACGTATTATACAGGGTGACTCCGAAACAGGTGTCACATAAAGAGGGAATCGATTCTACAACTAATTTGCCACAAATAGTTCCTCCTAGAAAATTTTCGAAAACCCTCGTTTCTGGGAGTAATTTTACTCTAAAGGTTTTATTCGTGTTTTCAACCTTACCTATCACTAAATTAACCATAACTCCCTCGAATGGCAGTGAAAAAAAAAGAAAAAAAAAGTGAAAACCGTTGGAAAGAGCGTTAAATTTCCTACTATCCTGATACCAATTCTAAATTTTGGAAGCAGGTTTAGTGGGAGAGAAATCTGGCTGAAAGTTGAAATTTGACAAATCTTAAGAAACCTGTCGAAACTCTGAGCGCTATACCCCAGGAGACGGGAAAAACCTCGGGGGAAAAAAACGGGGAAACCTTGGATCTCACCTTTCCAACGGTGTGGTCAATTTTACTTCGTTAAATAGGGGATCAAACTGTGTTTTAATGTTGAAAAACTTCATATTTCAATGAAATCGAGGGTTTTCTTGAAAAATGACCTTCTATGAAAATACAAGTTTAGGGTCGGTTTCTAAGCATTTTTTTTCTTACGCTGAATCGAATAGTATCACTTGTATATCTCCCAAACGCCCTATAATTGAATTTTACACGTTAGCTAACTAGTTTCACACTTAAAAACACACGATTTATCATAAAAAAATTTAACTCAAATTTGTGAGCTAAAGTGTTAAACTTGGTTATAACGGGGTTTGGGAGATATGTGTTACATTAGGCGTAGCGATTGGTGGCTTTGAGATAGTATGCAACATCACATAGTGACTCCAAAAATGAAGTTAGACGAAAATGATCAAAATCGTAGATTGGCCGTTTTGGCATGGTGGTAAGGTACATAATTATAGCCCCATTTCTCATGTTAGCATGTTTACACATATCATTACTGTTATATTTTGTATTCAATAATGTTTACTCGAAATTAGGTAGGTATTGTTATTCAACTAATTCTATAGGTAAGTCAAGTCCAAGTGTAATTAGTGAGGAAGCTACAGGTACTGCCCGTTTACCTAGGCAGACGTTTTTAAAATCCAACTTGGGTGTCTACTTACTTTTACCCGAATTTCAAATTCTATTTCAAGTTGAATCTATTTCTGTTATTCTCTGTGGAAAATCCCGCATGATTCCTTGAATGGAAAATTCCTCAGGTTTCACTTCATTCTGAATTTTGTGAATGGAATGCGCCCGCTGATGTCTTCTTGAGCGGTTCTGAATCGTTAATAACTCAAATTTGCCATCCTTAAAAAAATTCAACTTCTACCATTCTTGTTCGATCATGATTTGCAGAGAAAGGGAAGTAGGTATGTGCAATCAGCCTCACAATTTTCTAAAATTATCGTATATTCTTGTTATGTACATCGATTTTCGGTGGAGTTCGTCTTCTAATTTTTCAGTTTGCCTTATGGATGGGTGTCGTACACTATGAAACACCTCCCCTTCCACCGCCGACAAAACCTCTGTTCGGCCAAATAATTTTTGATAACAATTAAACGAGTTATGTTGAAACATAGACGAATGTATGATTTACCTAAACGAATCAAGTTTGATAATAATACAATTTGAGTCATCTACTTTACATACAACAGCATAACTTTGTTTTGAGGTTGTAATAAAAATAAATATTTGAGCAAGGAACATAAAGTTAATGAGGTGAATGTGAAATAGTTCAACAGTTTTATGAATATAACAGCTGACATATATAACATTATTCGGTAGGTAGGTACCTATATTGGGAAAAAAATAAATGAAAAGAAAAAAAGAGGCTTCTTTATTTACAAAACCCAGATTTTGAAATTCATATACATCACAATCGAAAACTCCAATGTTGAATCTGTTGACAAGCGAAATACCTAAACATGTTTTATACATTATGGTAGGTACTTATATCACAAACACGAGTAGTTATACCTTATTTACGCATCTACAAGTTTATCCAATGCCTTTAGAGGATACTGTACCAAGCAAATTCCAGTGATCATAAATGAATAAATATGCAAAGATCAAAATATTATTAAAAATGCATAACGTTAAAGTATTTTTTCTATCGAGCTATTCTTTTAGACTTAAGGAGTTATATTGTACCGAAGGGTCGACCAACTAAAACACGTCTTCCTTCATTACCTACGTCCTCTTGCTTATCCAGATGCGCTTCCGCAAAAACGTGCGCTGACACGCTCAAAATGTACACAGAATGCAAAATTACTTTTTTTGGGGGTATTTAATTGCCACACGAGATAGGCAAATGTCTTTCAAGTATTTTTTCTAGCTGAATCACCTAGTGAGGTTCATTTATTGATATTAGAAATAGGTACTAACTTGAAAAATCCAAAAACAGAGGAGAGTACCACATTGTTCCATTAATTTCCACAATAGCATAAAAGACAGTAACGGTTCGCTGTTTTGGTGATTTTAAAGATGGTATTGCTGAAATCAATAAATTAATATCACTACGTGATTCAGGGTGAAAACATATAGCAAAATAATGTATCACAAGTGATATTTTTGTTGGAATGGTGGTAGGTACTTGTGATACATTCCGCCTTATTGTTACATGTCAGTTGAATACATTCAAAAACCCACTATTTAGTATTTTGCGCACATTTTGAACTAGTTTTTACGCACAACAAACTCCGAATGATGGTTAATTTTTCCATTAAATTTTCTCTTGTTTCTGAATCTGCAATAAAAACCATGAAAAACAATACCGAAAGTGTGCAATTATGTCATATATTTGAATTGTAGGTATGCAATAAATGCAGGGGTTACTATTTAACACTTTCTTCAATCTCTAATACTGGAGGTCGTAACGGGAGCGGGCGTGTTGGATTGGCCACCCTGTATGCATAGGGAGGCAACACTTTGGAAAAGCAAAATTTCAGATCGTTTAAGAAATTGATCTTTAGTAAAAAAAGTTCTATGGAACTTGGGTCAGCGAACCATATAGTAAGTTCTGAGCTAGGGTCAAAAACTCCAAAAACTCGTTTTTTTTCCTCTCAAAAACGTCTATAAGCACGTTTTTGATTCTCAAAAACATCTAAAAACACGTATTTTATTTTTTAAAACCCAGTAAAAATATGTTTTTTTACCTTATTAATTTGTGAAACGGGTCGACTAGCATTACTGTCGTACAAGTCGAAATCACACTCGTACAAGATAAATGTCTGCGTCGAATAAGATTAACCAGACTGACCGCTATAGAAATTCTGCTTTTGGCTCTTTTTAAAGTTGAGAGAAGTTTAGGGGAGGAGGGAGGTATACAGCATTCACCGTATTTGATATTTTTGTATCAAAAACAATTATTTTCGGAATTGTTGATTAAACGAACATTTGTAAATTAGCCTAAACGGAAAAAGAGTTAGGTACTTCAAGGCTTGTGAGGTCTGTGAATAGTTCATTGCCACCCTAGAAATACGGTCTTGCAACACGAACGAGTCAACTCGTGAAAATTGCTCTCCAGCTCTCATAAATATCAAATGTACTTTTACGTGAGCCATCTCTAGCTAGGTCACCAAAGGCGGTGCTCTTCTAATACGCGGCCATCCCACCTACCTTCTAGTAGGTATGTGGCCCCCCAGTCTGCCGCCAAGTACCTACCGGTACACTAAAATCACGCGGAGAGATGGTTGGTACAGAAGACGATCCAATTCTAATAGACGAATCTAGGTTTGCAGGAAAACGTAAGTACAACCGGGGGAGACTTTTGGCTGGGAATAGACTCTCTTGATGGTCTAGGAGCCAAGGCCAAAAATTGGTGCCGCTGTAGACAGATAGTTTAATCTGTTGTTTGGCGCTACATTAACAGTTAATGATCATACTTATATTAAGAACATGGTGTTGGTGGAATACAAAATGGATACATATATATATATATATATATATATATATATATATATATATATATATATATATATATATACTTAGGTATCTACTGATTTGTTTATGCTCGGTATCTAATGGTAGAATGTTGTCAATCGATTCAACACAATCGTTCCAAAATTTACCTTAGGTTTGTTTAGAACAACCATGAACAACCATTTATTACAGCATCTAACAACAAATTTTAGTTTGAATTCGAGAACGACATGGATATAAGGGTACGTACAAACTTCTCAAAATATCCTAATTCTCCTACATTTTAAAATGAACACATTCAGTCACAAAGTTAAGGAACAAGAATATAATGAACAGTATAAAAAATGAGTAATTAATAAAAATGTCATGTAGGGTGTCTTTTCTTGTCATAAAAACGGGGAAATAATCAATGAAGAGTTACAAATATAATGTTGATGTAAATGTTATGTAGAATGATTAATGCGAACAATCAGGGCCCAGAAAACGTCTAAACCGTAGAAATAATGTATTAACATTGATGAAAAGAGTGATATAATGTTGTGATGAGTTGTAACTGTTTATCAACTGTTGAATGAATAAGATACAGGATTTTTTGTAATAAAAGTCTCTCATCAACTTATCATCTAATTTCCTGAGGGGTTTAGGTTTGGTGCATAGATACATATAGGTACTTATATATTATATACGGAGGTATATGAAACATATATAGGTAGGTATATATATCTATTGAGAGGTGGCCCTGACCGGTGTCGGAGATCACGCGGAGAGGAAAGTGGCGATGGCGGCTGCCGCCACAGACGACAGGTGGTTGTAGCAGTCGATCGATCTATTGAAAATAAATTAAATTTAAAACGATGAAAACTATTACACAAAGACTTATTACATTTAATGATATTATTCTTTTTGATGGTTTTGCGATACATAGAGTCTCACACTCATGTGTACCAAAAAGGAAAGGGATTCTATGTCTAATTTCCAACAAAAACTTCCCCATAGCCATCTTCATAGAAACTCTCCCTAAGAGAGTTAAAGAAATTCTAATTTTTTGTAAATATCAGCTGATATAATGTCAATATTGGAATTATCAGGTGATATTCAGGTGATATAATAAGTTCCAATGGAATTTATTATAACGTTGCAATCATTAGTAGCTATTGAGTATTCGCAAATATGTATTACTTTTCAAAAAAGCCTTATTTCAACAGTTTTCATCTGATTTTGATGAAATTTTCAGGGAATGTGCGGGTTAGGAAGGCATATGACACACCCATGAGAGGCGGTTGTCAATCATCAACTCGAGGAAATTAACAGAGGAGCTCAAACGACTATTCAACCGGAAATCCAAATGTTGCGTTTTGCTGGTATTGAGCATTAATCCATTGGCCTCACGCCATTTTTCAATCGTAGAGGAGGTATTATCTATGGTAGTCTGAAGTGTTGCATCAGAAGAAACAACTGACAGGGCGGAAATGTCGTCGGCGAACATGAAAACAATATCTGGAGTAGGCCTATGTCTTCTGGGAGGGGGTCAGCTAGCTTTTTCTGTCCCTGATCAAAATAATAGACCATCAAGGAGCTCCTTAAGGATAATATTGTGTACCGCATAGACTATACCATTTATTTGTCTGCCAGGTAATTGCTACTCTTACATAGGTGCTATACTTAGTATTTACATATGAACTGAACTCTTGTTTACATGTAGTGCCCTCTTTTCTTCCTCAACGGTACGGGTTTGTTACTTGTAAGTACTGCTCTACTTGCTTTAAAACTGACAATGAGATATGAAAACAATACCAAATAATCATCACTCTATATTGTTCTGTTCTTTTAGAGAATTTTTGAAGAAAATTAAGCTATTGCTCTCGCCTCAAAATTTGTAGAATGTGAATTTTTGAAAAAATTATATGCAGAAATCCGTTTCAGGCTATTCTGAATCATATTCTGAAGTTTAACGCATTTTTTTAATGTATGTATGTATATATGTATACATGTATGTATATATGTATGTATGTATGTATGTGTCATTCCAGACGATAACTGTCCGTAGAATTGTGCTAGAAACTTCAAACAAATTTTAAAATGTTAAGGACACAAAACGAAAGTTCAAGTTCGTTTGGCCAGCATGATCGGATTAACTCTTCGGGTTGAAATTTTCAAAAATGTAGTCAAAAATTTCAAAATAGCCTGTTTTTTGCGATCTGTTGTGCAAAATTATTTTTTCAGCATACTAACATGTGGTATATTCGGAATCAGCGTAAAATTTCCTATAAGAATATGTATCAAGTTTTCAAAAATTTCAAAGTTGAAAAATCAGTCAAAAATCGAAATAATGCCGTTCGCTAGTTGTAAAAATCGGTAATATTTGCATGAAACATTGTCCAAATTCAGATTGAACTACTCTTATGGAAGTATCCCTGTATAACCAATTTTAGAACCATGCTGTTTAAAACGTAGGTAGTAAGTACTTTTAAAAAAAAACTCAAAAAATCATAAGAAAGACAAAGCAGCTTGAAATGCTTGCATACGAGTCTGCAACACATTGGGACATTTTCATGTGTGTTTTCTTATTGTATTTATTACTAGGCAGATCTCACCCGTGCATCGCACGGCGGGGCGTACAAATCAATTAAATGGGCCATAAGAGAAACCGCCCACCTGTGGGTACTTAATTGAATTCGCGATCGTGTTGACTCATTGTTTCGACACCCGTGGGTTCATTGAATTCGAGCCAGGCTACATCACCTACCCCCCTGCAGACTCGTATGCAAGCTCTAAGAGCCACTCAGCTGATCCGGACCCTGGGCATCGTCACGTAAATGTGCTAAAGAGACTACATACGAAATTACAGCTTCCTAGAGTGTAAAACATAGAAATTAGCTTCAAAAGCCACTCATCTGATCCGGACCCTGGGCATCGTCAAGTCAATGTCCTAAAGAGGCTACATAAGAAATGACAGCTTCCTAGAGTGTAAAGCATAGAAATTACCTATTAAAATGATTTAACCACCGCTTCACAAATCAAACCGTTCTCGCAATATTTGGATCACCTGCTATGAATCAAATCATCGAAACACCAGCTCAATGAAATCATCAGAAATTAACAAGCGGTGGCAATCATGTTCACAATATCAATTATTGAGAATGATCACCTGAGTGTACACAATTATTCAAATAACCTTGCTCATAACTCAGCTTGTTGACCACGCACTTCGCAGTAGTAAACATAATATGGTTGGATAAATCGAGAGCTTTCGAACGAATGGTCAACGAATTTTTTGGGATGAAAAACGACGAAGTACCATTTCCCTAGCAACGACTCGGTTGTAAGCGGAAATCGTCAAAATATTTACGTTACGTTACGTGACAGTTTTTTGTGCAATCTGCCAGGGCAAAGACATGAAAATGTCAAAAAAAAAAAAAAAAAAAAAAAAAATGTAATCACAACTGATTGTTTACTCTGTGCATGGGTTAATAATTTGATTCCATGTTTGTCTATCAAAATCATAAACTAAAATTTCTCAACACGATCAATGGCGACTGAAATGTCGAAGATTTCTTCAAAAATTCGCTCATGGGGTCATGCTGCATGACTGGACTGTTTTAGGTATGTTGCAAAAAGTCTAATATTGTACAAATGGCAGTACTATGAATGATCCTTATCATTTTGTTCCCAACAGACAGTGCGAAAGTTACCCCTCGTTCCAGACCTGTACGTGTTTCGGGTCTTTGCCTTCTTTCTGACACTATCACGCGATGCAAGGTGTTATTTCAGAGCTGTCGGGTCGATTCTCCCTTCAATTTTCCAAGAGAAGGTTTCCTAGCAATTTTCTTGAAACCCCTATGTTTGTTTTGCTTCGGTTGGTGATAAGTATGTGAAACGAGATCCGACGCATTTCGTTTATCTGGACCGGTGAACGGAGCGGAGCCTCCGTGACGGGAAAATCAACTCAGTTCGATGCATTTTTCCAATTTTTATGAAGCAAATGTGTCTAGCATGAAATGGAATCTGATCCTATCGCAGTGTTCGTTAACTTTGAAGCTATACATTCTTCCATAGAAGCGAACGACATAAAATGTTGAGCGCATATCAAATAGCTGCAAGCTTACGAGTAACGATGAGATGGCAACCTAATTCTTTTACTACTTGTACTTATTTATGTAGCAATTTGAACCCTTTACAAAATAATTTCAACCTTTTACAAATTTATTTAAACCCTTTAAAAAATAACTACAACCCATAGTTAAATGATCATTTACATACCTTTCAGAGCGAGTCGAGTACCGGGGGCGAGCGCTTTCGATGTAAAAACATCATCATCAGGCCATCGCAACAGCACTGATGAGGGCTTTACATCAAAAAAGCTCGCTCCCGCACAGTTGTTCAAAAACCCAATCTTGCTTGACCAAATTGAATTTCCTTGTAGCAAAAGAAATAACATGCCAGAACCAGACATGTTCATAAACAATAGCAATAAATGATCATTTAAATGAGTTCCCCCAACTCATTGCTGTAATGCCCCATGCGGTCTAGTGTTTTTAAAGCCCAATTTAATGCAACTTTGTGCCTCAACCATACTTTTATCAGCTCATATATTTGCATCATATAGCTGAAGGTGAAAAGAAACTGTTTCATTTAATATAATTTCGAACGCTGTAATAAATTTTAATTTCAAGTTGCAAAATAGGGGAGAAAACTATGTTTAATGTTGAAGAACAAAATCAATCAAATCAAAGAAATCGTCAGTTTTTTGAACATTCCTTCTATGAACCCACGAATTCGGGTCAGTTTCTTCGTATTTTTTCACTCTGAATTGAATGGTAACACTATAGCAGATCTCCCCAACTTCGTAATAACCGAGTTTTACACTTGAATGAACTACTTTTATCCCCAAAAACGCATTCAATTGAGCATACCAAATAAACTAGAGTGTGTGAGTTAAAGTGTAAAACTCGGTTATAACGTAAGATCTGCATGTCTTACTGTTCGATTCAGCCTGACAAAATAGGTAGAATAATTTTTCAAAAAACCCAAGCTTTCATTGGAAGAGGGAGGGGAGGGGGCTCACTAACATCAAAACACAATTTCCCCCCCTATTCAGCAACGTAAAAGTTCTGGAAAAGTTCGAGGGCTAAGAAGCTCATGTCTACCATCTTTCCTAACATGGACAATTCCGCTCCTTTTAGTCTCTTGGATGAGGTATTGGAAGCATGGAATACTTTAAACGACGAAACTCCAGCCATCCGAGATTCGCATAAGGCCTGGGATGCCATAAATCTGGCTCGTTTGGTGAGGGAACATTCATTGTACGATTCAGCGAGAGATAGAGCCCGGTTCATGGCCTTGAAAGAAGCTGTAGGTGTTTCCTTCTCCAAATATTGGCACAGTGATGGATCACTATAGGATTCCCAGGCATGCATCAATCTACGACTAGGTGTTGTCTTTATCAAGAGCACGATTGTGTTTGCGATCCTGTGGTCGATGAGTCTGGGGTTCACGGCTTGAGTTGTACCAAAAACAAGAGCCAGTGTACAAGTCACAATGAGATGAATATGCTAGTCCAACGACCTCTCACGACCGCAGGCATCTGTGCCACCCTTAAGCCCAGTGGTATGTGCCGTAATGACGAGAAACGTCCAGGTGGTATGGCATTGGCACCATGGTCTAAGGGACGACGGCATTACGATTCCTAGTGATTCACGATTGCGAGTCATGTACGAAAGAACGATTCCGAGCGGCTAATGAAAGGGTCCTTGTGCCAACGTTGCCACTTTGCTCGCCACTATCCGCCAGCTATCTCGGATGATGAGCCTGCTGGATTGTAAACAACCGCCAAGTAAACATCCGGAAGGTGCACATGAAAGTCAGTTGTTGTTTATTCGTTTTTCCGCAATGAGCAGGTTAAGAGTTTTGAAGTCAGAGCGCGGGAACGGTCAAGTGCTATACGAGAATTTAAAGTGCGAGTTCGTAAAACTGACGGGTGTGTAAGGTGGGCATGTTATATGAAGCAGTGCAGTGCCACTAAATTGACATATGTGTACAACCAACACATATGGGAAAACTGCATGCATCCTCCTTCTATATGGGCTGAAGAACCGTTTTCAAGTCCCAGAACCACAAATGGGTTCAATGCTCAATTCTATGCTGACCACCCATCTATCCATTCAGTAATTGAAACCATCAAAGAAACGCAAGCCGAAACAATGACCAAATTAACACTCTCAATGCTGGCCTCGTTTTCCGGGATTCCGTGCCCTACTGACTTCTGTTTTTAGGTTGGAATTAGTGCCGTTCGGTTAGTTTTGGACTTAGGACGAAACCCTTTCAAGCAGGTGTTAGGTACTATATTAAGAATCTATATATATAGAGTAGTTCCGGAACCACACCAGTAGGTGGAGGAAGCAGAGATAGGCAAACCCGCAACAAACTGTTAAAAGACCGTGCCACACTACTGGTGAACTTCCAGAACTACATTCTTCTCACCAGCGAATTTTTTTTGTTTTACACATTTCCTCCAACTAAATCCAAGAAATTACATTTCTGAAATGGAGAGAAGCTGTTTTTATGTCTCACGCGAGATTGCAATATTTCTAAAACGATAGAAATGTCTTCCAGGATTCTGATAAAATATTGTAAACGTCAGGTAATAAGTAGGTATATTTGAAAAATGAAAACAAACAGAATATAAATATTCAAACATTTATTCAAACAGAATATAAACAAGTGTATAATAATAAACTGTAAGAAAATAAACCTGACATAGATACAATTTATACATTTGAAAAAAATCTGAAATTTGAAAAAAAATCTGCTACTTATATGAGTATATATACCTACCAACATGTTTCATTACCTACGTATCTATATAACGAAAAACCTACATTTTCATGTGAAAACTGGTGAACAAAACGAGTGAAAATGAAGTACAAGGGTACGTTCAGAAGGGGGGAGCAACTTACGTTCTTCACTCTCTTCCATCTTACGTTTGGGGGAAATACGTGAACAAGAGGGTTGTTGATCCATCTGAAAATTGAAACGTAAAACGTAAATGGAAAACGTGAACGTATTGGGGGAGTAGCCACTAGTGCATTTGCTGAATAAAACTTTAAAAAAAGAGCGTCGGGTTGACCAGATAAGGATTTGGAGTTCAAGGGTCCTAAGAGCATTCAACCACATCACACGGTTTTTTCCATACATAGCCTCCACAGGGGGTATTGCATATCAACTGCACCTACTACTTCTCTCAAATGAACGTGAAAGTAAGAAACAAATAAGAAAAACTAAAAAAAAAGTACAAAATTCACTTACTATGCGTCTTTCATTTCGTCACCGACGAAATCGGTTTTCCAGGCGAGGAAACGGGCGCATTCCACAAACGAACACCTGCCAGTGGAAGCCGGCATCATACTGAAGTCGAAAACACGCCGGCGAACCCTCTGAAACAATTGTACCCTCTCCTATCCCTTCCTCAACGTACCTGAACATGTAAAGAGTTGAAGTAGTTCGGGAACTACGTCAGTAGGAGTTAGTAGATGCATCCTTAGTTCCGGAACTACACCAGCATTGAGAGTGTTAAGAAGTATTCGCACGGGAAAACGCAATTATTCACGTCCAGACTCATTCCACAAAACCCAAGAAATCCTTCTTCGGTTCAACGAGGCAAAGGAAAAAGGAACTCCCGCAGCCTGGTTGAAATATTTGAAATTTAGTGGAGTTCGATACCAGCCGTCTCTTAATTAGTGATTATTAATTATTGTGATAAAGATTTGTCATTTATCATGACTTATAATCATGACGAGGTATTGTGAAATTCATTCGGTACGGCATACCTACCTTGTTTTGCATTTCGATTCCTTAGAGCAAGGTTTGGCAACGTTGCACTCGGAATCATCCTTTTTTCCACTTTAAGGCTCATCATTTAATTTTCCCCTCCCCACTCAAAATCGTTCACCGCTCGGAATCGGGTTGCTTCCTAGGGGACAACGCCTAAAATGGAATGTAACCTGTGTGGAAATTTAGCGCTTTCATACTAAATGCCCCGAACGTGTATCGCAGCAGCGACAGCATGTCAAAGGAAACGGGATAAATGCAGTTGATAGCGATCCAATTTCGCCTTCAGGAGTCTAACATTTGAAACCTTGGAACCATGGTGTGAGGAGGCCAAGAGTTTCATAAAAGAAGTGGGAGCCCTGTTGGTTAAAAAATCTGGTGACGTTTGGGCGAAGGCATACCACATCCAATAGATCTCCAATAGGTATGTCTACACTTGTGCACTTTCGTCTTTCAATTTTCAACTTGCGTCTTTCAACTTGCGTCTCTCAACTTGCCTCATGGGGCATGCCTCCCACGCATGCTCGAGAGGCATGCGATTCCTGTCCACATTTGCGCGTCAGTTTCCTTTCAACCTCCTTTTGCGATAGAGTCAGCAGACGATGCATGTGGTGCGGCATTCGTGGTGATTGAAAAAACAAGAAAAAAAGAAGAAAACGCGGGGGAAGAAGCGATCCATGTGGATGGGAGACTATTTGAAAACTCGGGACTACAAGATTTTGAAAGAAGTAGAGCTGAAGCTGGTGTGTTTCTAATTAGGGATCAGTGTCTTCAGTGGTCGTGCAATACGTCACTCCCATGCAGAAGGTCTTGAGTTTTATAACCCAAGGCCACATTAATTTTTTTCCGAACTTTTTTCAGCTAGTATATTTTACTGAAAGGGTTGATTAATGAAATTTTGACAAGTCATGTCTTAATTTTTTAATTAAATTAAATGTTAACTTAACTAACTTTTTGCTTACAAGGATGCATATAAGTGTTTAGTACCGTTAAAACTTTATTTTGTAATAACCTAATAGGTATCAATAAAAACTTTTGGTAAACACTTTATTTTCTTATAAACGTATAATCGTTCGTATAATCTATAACACTTTATTAGCGAATTTTCTTAGAAAATAAAGCTATTGCAATGGCTCCAAAAATTTTAAAATAAAAATTTTCAAAAAATTTCTTCGAAATCTGTTTTGAGGCATTCTGAAATGATTCCTCTATTTTAACGCTTTTATATATATATATATATATATATATATATATATATATATATATATATATATATATGAATGATTAGTAATTTAGGAAAGAAATTTCACAGATAAAAGACGAAAGAATGGAAAATCTAATATTTCGATGAAAATCTTGGTCACAGATATAGAATATAGTAGGAGAAATGATTGTTTTCTTGCGTCCTGATTGCTTGGGAAAAACTCGTATCCAAGGCTAAGATGCTGGCTGAAACGATTATTAATTTTTGTAGGTAGTGTTCAATACAAAAATTAATAATCGTTTCAGCCAGCATCTTAGCCTTGGATACGAGTTTTTCCCAAGCAATCAGGACGCAAGAAAACAATCATTTCTCCTACTATATTCTATATCTGTGACCAAGATTTTCATCGAAATATTAGATTTTCCATTCTTTCGTCTTTTATCTGTGAAATTTCTTTCCTAAATTACTAATCATTCATATATAGTTCAGTAGAACCATCAACTTGTATAAATATATATATATATATATATATATATATATATATATATATATATATATATATATCATTCCAGACGATAACTCTCGATAGAATTGAGATAAAAACTTCGTTCTTTCGCCAAAAAATCAAGCATTTCAAAAGAAAGGATGAGTTCGTTGGACAACACTTTTTGAGCACATTAAATTGATAAAATTTCAAAAAATGTAGATACTAAAAAAAATCACAAAAAATGACAAGAAAAGGCTAAACATCGGTGTTTTTATTTTTTTTTAGCAGAATATTACTCAAATGAAGTTTATCAACTATGAAGTTCGTAATTTAAAAATTAAAGCTCAAACCTATGCTCAAAATTGTAATTAAATTTCATTAAAATGTGCTACAAAATCGATAAAAATGTAAAAAATTCTAGAAATCCAATATCTTTGTTTAAATAATAGAATGTTATTTAGAACAAATTTTTCAGCAATAAAATTGATAGTTAACAATTTTTTGCAGACAATATGACGAATTTGAGCAGTATTGTAATTACATTTTGTCCAACGCTGACTTCGATTATCCGCAACAACCCACTACTCCGCGATGTACATTATATTAAGTATATTCTTAAACTGCAAACAAACTGCTGAATCACAACAACTGCCAAAATCTAAATTTTGTTCCTCATAGTTGATCTTGAAGGACGCATAACTCAGGAAATGTGAACTGTTGACCATCGGTAATCAAATTTTACGTGGAAAAAAAAAAAAAAAAAAAAAAAAAACGTTATTTTGGGTCGTACTTAACTTAAATTTTTTAATGAACTTTTTGCTTTTTATGGTGTTCAGTCGACGTAGAATTCAATTTCTTTCTACTTAGCTGGAATAAAAAATTGTTTGGACTTATCTAAGGACGCAAAATCGAAAAATATGTCAAAAAACGTTGTATTGAGAGCCCCCCCCCCCCCCCCCCCCCCCCCCCCCAAACATCGGATATATCCCACAGAACGTGATTTCCTATAATCTTCGATGAACTTAAGCGTTTCCTTCGCGTTATTATTTAAATCCGTGGTGACAGACATCATACAATATAATAACAAACTTGAAGACGGCACTTTTCCCCACGAAAACTCATGCGAAATGAACGGTTTGACGCAAAGAAATCCAACCCGTGCGGTTCGGCGTGCGCTGCCCCTTTCGCTACGTTCAACACCCCCGTTCATCTCGGAAGAGGCATGCGCCTTGGTCTTCATCACGTGCGTCACACCTTGCGGCATGACGCATGCCTCATGACGCACGAAAGTTGAACAAGTGTAGACACACCTTAACAATCCAGGGAGACAACGCGGCGAGCCTGTGAGGCACCCTTCCAGATGGTGCATCATTTTCATCATTTTGTAGAGACCTTGTCCCTTCTTCTTTTGATCAATCTGATGGTAGTTTCCCGAGTTGCATTTCCTGTTTTTGTTTATGCATCACACATGGTAATTGTAATTTTCGTACCGCTAAATTAATAAATAAACCAAAAATGTAAATGTAAAATGGATTATACCGTTGGAAAGTGTATTAAATGAAGCAGTTTGGTTAGTTAACCAAGATCAATTTTGAGGGAGTGGCTAACTTTTAAATACTTTTTAAATTTCCCTATTTCCTAAGAATTAACGTTTGTTGTTTTAATATATGAGTCTGATGTGTTCATTTAAATTGAATTTAGGGCTGATTCCGAAAATGAGGTCAACAGTTGGATTAAATTGATTCAAAGAAAGGAAACGTGGGTTTTTACGTCGCAAAATGTATTTTCCCGAAAAAACAATAAAAAAATTATATTTCGGCAATGGATTGAGGTACAAAGATGCGGTTGACGGCAATTTACTAAATTTTCAATCTAGTTTCACCCTTGTTTCTTATTTAACACTTTTAACCCACCACCCTATAACATATTTATACATATATTACTTTTCTATTTTGCATTCAATCATCGTCACTCGAACTTTTGTTCTTCAACTGATTCTGTGCGACCATTCTTCAATATCTGAGGAAGTTACACTGCCCACCCAAGTTGACAGCTTTCCTCAGGATGTTTCAACGATAAGTATACGATATATCGTATACGATTATCGTAACTTACTTTCAAAGGGCACACAGTTATTTATATTCCATATTATATTGTATCAACTTACAACCGACTTCCTTTCTCAATCATGGAAAAACAGCCTCGAGACGTCTGTAGCGATTGGATCATTCTGACGGTGCCATCGGTGAGGAACTCGGAAAACTTGTTGACTCCACAAACTGCCACTGTGAAACAATTAAACTGGACATTAATTTAACTGCACTATAACAACAATTCTTATAATATTCTTTCTATACTAGACTAGTCACGAACTAGACTAGTTTAAAGTTACACTGCAATATTCATACTACCAAGAAACTATTGTACCTCGTTTACTAATTAATTAGTTTTAATTAATTATTCTAGCTCAATCTCAAGTGTCTAAGTATCTGTCAATATTATTGCATGCATGTTAAAAAGGCCAATGAATCATTATATTTTCCGTATAATTCATAACGTTACCTATTATTTCTTCTTGCAATTATTATTCTTACTACAATCCGATAACTCCCGGATAATTTATAAAATTTGTGGCATTATACAGTATTTTCTTTTCCTTTGCAGAAACGAAAAACAACATTTTATGTTGTGATTTAATAGGGAGAAGTTTTAAGAGAAACTCGCTCGATAAAACCTAGAAAAGTATTCAACCCTGAGTGGAACGAGCTTTCGCAAACTTGAGTCAGTTAAATATTAAGGTAACGACAGGGAGAGGGACAGAGTCACACGAAGTTAGCCAATAGTAAAGGTGGAATTTCCCTGACGCGGCTGCGGCCGGCGGCTGCGGCGCGCGGTTTTGCCATGTAGATACTCAGCCGCCGGCCGCGCCGCGCCGTGAAAGAGAGTTTTCTCAGAGCGGCGCGGCCGCGGCGGCGGCCAGTGGCCGCATACCTAGGCTCCAGCTTCAGTTTCGATCATGTCGAGCGAGAATGTTGTTGTGGCCGTTTAATTGGCAGAGGAGGACGAGGAGGAAGAATTATTGGTGATGCAAAGGGAGCCTCAAGCACTAATGTTTTCAACTCGAACAGAAGAGGGCTTTTTCAACATTCTCGTCCACTGCCACCTGATAAATGATGAACAACGTTTCAGATCTTTCTTTCGGCTTCAAACATTTTATGAGCATGAAGCTAAAAAAATTATTTTACAAAGCAATGGTTCATTCCTTGTTGGTTTAAGGTGTAGTGACATGGGATTCAACATTTGAATCAAAATTAAATCCTCTAGCAATCACTCAGAAAAGGCTAATTAAAATTTTGCTTAAAAAACCGATCAGATTCCCGACTTTGTCAATTTTCAAGGAGTTCGCAGTGCTAGATTTCAGAAAAATTGCAGAAAAAACTACTATGATATTTATTTATAAGGAGTTCTGTAGTGTTGAGCTCAAAAGGAACCTCAGTATTACGAGGGCAGCTGATGAGATCACCCTGCTTACGCCGAGAATGAACACTGCTATGGGACAGAGGTTGTATTCATTTTGGGGGGGTCCCTCGTTTTAATTCTCTCCCATCCTCCTTAAAGGGGAAACAGGTTTCGCTACTTGTTTTTAAAAATAAATTGACAAAGTATTTTATTTCAACCCTTCTGTAAGTATGCCTTTTAGAATTTCGAATCATGTATTCGACCGATTTCATTGAAATACAATTTCGTTTCCGTGGTAGATTTTCAATGTATTTCTGTTTTTCGTCGATATCCCGGTAAATTTTGATGGTTATTTTATTTTATATTTTTTGAATATATATACCTATATATATATTTTTTTGTTGTAAGATACATTACGTATGTTGATATGATAAATTTAATTATAATCAGGATGAGTCAGCACTCCGACCCCCAGCACAAGTTTTCTTATAGGGGGTCGTAACATTGTCATTTTTTAAGTAATATGTATCACCTTTAGCACAAATAAAAATGTATTTAAAAAATTTAAAAAAAGTTCACCACATCGTTTCGTTGGTGAGAGAAGACCTCACGAAATATGGTACAGCACAAGTTCCAGTACCTATTTCTGCTGAAGAAAAAGTCGTCCTAACTTTGAGGTAATAATTGTAATAACAGCCTCAAATTCTAAAGTTTTGGTCGGATTTCGATATTCGATCGGTTTTCAGGGATGCGGGGTAAATCCTAGATGGTGCCATATAATGTAGGTATTTCAAGCCCATGCGCATGAGCGAACGTCAGGGATGAGGAAGCTATGTGCTAGTTTGGCAGAGTATTTTTTATTATGAGTAACAATTGGTTGGTACATACATTTCTGAATGCACAAACAAGTCGCTCTTTTCAGAGGGATGTATAATTATGAGGGGAGAGAACATTGCGAGACTGCATACCCTAGCCGCGTAGGCGCGCGGCTGGACTTCTCCCTCGACCAGTCCGGCCGCAGCCGCGGCGGCTGTCATGTAGCGGTTTTCAAGACCATGTAGCCGCGGAGGCCAGCCGCCCGCCGCCGCCGCGTCAGGGAAATCGGTTTCATCTAAATACACTGAAGGAGTGGGGAGCGGCTGGTCGCCCGCCGCAGCCGCCGGCCGCAGCCGCGTCAGGGAAATTCCACCTTAACACCCTTATCTAGGAGGTGATCTATAGTTTTCGGGGTCGAATTGCTTTGTTTCTTCATGTTCAACAACTTTAGTGAGTACTTAAATTTCTTTTTATTCTACTTTTTTGCCAAAGGTTTGAAATGGTGGGCAAAGTACGGACCGTGTACGAGAATATTGGACCGCATTTTAAAGTTATCTCAAACCTTCTGTAATGAGCACTCATTTTCCAGGACTAAATTATGCTTACAATTTTCAATTTATTTTTGCTTAAAATATTAGCTTAAACAAAAACTGAGGTTAAATGGAATGTTCATGCTTTGGTGCTATATATATTTATGTAGTTGCTCCAAAAACTTCCTACCCGGAGCTCGTCAACCAGCAAAGCCGATTTAGGTTTGAGTATCCCAACTTTGATTTTGAATTCTTCAAAAACCGTTAAAATTGTGATTGTGATCAGAAAACCCGCTGGGTTATAGTTTTCAATGCAGTTTTGCTCGCTGAATCGAATGAGACCAATAGTTCTTATGACGTAACGACCTATAATTTCATGTTTTAAAGACTTAATATTGGTTGTTTCATTCGGATTTTCCTTGGCATTGGGACCATTGCCCAAATTTTCTGACAACAGCAGTGAAAATGGCCAATATTCCGACCTGAATTATTATTCCGTATTTCCCAAGTTTTACATTAGCATTTAAGAGAGGGGGGTACATTAATTTATTTTCACGGAAATCTAGTCTTGAAGAAAATTATATTTCGAATCGTTCGAGTAGGTACATACCTAACTCTCTGCATATATGTTGCCATTGATTTAATTTCCGTGCACAAGAGGCGTTCAAATCAGTTTGACATAAATATATAACGACAAGAAAAGAAAAAAAATTGTATTTTTATAATTGTTTAATATTCTATTTTATAGTTGATACAATTATTTTAACCTTTCGTTTTTTTAAGGATACCGTCCCTCTCAGCAATTGATATGATGAGAATCTTAATAGAAATCACACACTGAACGGGCTTAGACAGTGAATGAGCGCGAGTCTCAGAACAGCTATTATCAGCGGCGGGCAGCTATGGAATGTACAGGCGCCCGATATTATCACATTGGCGGGCAGTAAAGCGTTAGGTAGTAATATTCGGCTAAAAAATATAAATGTAATAATTCATAACAGTTGTGATGGATAGGAGTAGTTCCTCCTTCTCGATTCTTGCATACGCTGCATCTGGGGATTTATACGGTTTATCTGGGGATTTATACGGTACGATTTATACAACCAACAGGAATACCTCTGGGTGTAGCAGGTTAATCGCCTCTCACCTTCGAAGGAGGAACTCTCTCTTTCCATCACCTCTCGTTGTTACAGAGTTATTGCTAGTTTTAGTGAATTTTTTCAAATCGTTTTGAAATTTGACCAGTTTGAGCTCAAAAGTGATACAGAACGAACTCGTTCTTTCTTTTGGGATGGCTCCATAACTCCTAAGGGTCCGTTCCACAAGGGGAGATCACGAACTAATCCATTGTTAATCCAGTTATGTCACTGCCGTTTTCGAGGTATAACTTCCGACTCTGGATTAACCCCTTATGGTGGAACCCTTAGAAGAGTTATCTTTAGGGAAATACACACACACACACATATATATATATATATATATATATATATATATATATATATATATACAAATGAAAAGGCACAAACTTCAGGAATCGTTTTAGGATGCCTCAAAACGGATTTCCACATTTTGCAATTTTTTTTTTAAACAATGAAAAAGCTTAATTTTTTACGAAAATGTCGCATGATTATTCATTCTGTTTTTTAATAAATGTCTGGCCTGAATGTAGGATACGTGTACATTATTGAGGTAAGACGATCATGGAGTAAGACTGCAACTTTTTGTTTACTATCCTTATTTATTTATTTTTCTCCAGCAGGTGAAGAAATCTTGGAAATCTTTGAATAATAGTAGTTGGATATCCTGGTATACCTAATTCCTTCTTGGGTTAGGTATGATCGTTGATGTTTATTTTGAATAACCTGTATAATGGTTAAGCACCTTTTAGCCCATCCTAAACCTACCGCAATGGAAGGGCGAAGGAATTTAACCTCGTTCCGATAACAAGAAACAGACTGCAGGCGGTAGACGTGCCTCGAAAATAAGGTTTGCGTTATTGAGCAGGAAAGACGAAGGTGGCAACGCTCATACATAACCAGACCTTCCTGAACCAATGAATATGTTTACCATATTTCACCATCTCCCGATAATGGCACTGAATCATCGTTCGGATCCTATCAAACCAAGTAGCCGTGGAATCACATCAATAACATAACTAGTTACGCTGTTAAATTCCATGTAATGTTGCCTTTCAAAGATTACAAGTACGTATACATCATAGGTAATCAATGTAGACGTTCAGCGAATCGTACAGGTCGATTAAAAAAATGTATCTTTCATATAAATATATCTGCATTTAGTGTTATCATTCTCCATAACTTTCTGTAGACTATATTTATTGTGGTACCCCTTAAGTTGAGGAAGATAAATGTTAATAGAATGAATTGGCAAATATTAATAGAATGAATTGGTAAGTTTTAATAGAAAATGAAGTTAATGAAATGGCCAAAACTTTAGGAACTTTTCTAGATAGAACTCTTTATGGTGCGATCTGACACAATTCTAGGATGCTCTCTCTCTCTCTCTCTCTCCCTCCCTCACCCTCTCTCTCCATTTATATATATAAAGCGTGGATGAGCGTGAAAAAGTTTTTGTGTGGAAGTAAACCACCAAAAATCAGCAATCATAAAAAATGTCCGTAGTACCAACTGAAACATGAAGAATTTAAAAAATGAAAACTTCTGAAAATCGTAGAAACTTTTGTATAACTTTTAAAATGTATTGGAGATCATCAACTCTCATACATACAAACTTCTCCGAGCAATTAGCGGTCCAACTCTTGGAAAACGTTGTGATTTATATTCCGATATGGTAGGGAAATATAGGCTGGTGTGTGAAAAAACATGGTCTCAGTTGAGGGATAGGGTCTGGAGCAATCATTTTCACATTCCAGCTTAAATTAGTATTTACCAAGCACTAATATTTAACAAATTAAAAGTTTTATTGTCATGGGACACCCATGTATTAAGCGCTGTATGCACATGTATATCCTGTAGCTGCTATTTATTATCAACTCACATTTATTATTTATTAAAATAATTGAATTATTTCAGGAAACCTTGTTCAACGAATAAGTCTTGCAGCGAGGAAGGGAAGCCCATCCGTCGTATTTGTCGGTTTTCTCCCAACATTCCTGCACATATTCGTCGGATCTCTTCTTGCGCTGTCACTTCTTCTACTTTCAGCTGCAACAAAAAAAGGTTTTGATAAGAGGAGAAACTTCCAGCCAAAATAAAAGGAGGAAAAATGGGGTGATGGGGGGTGGGTGAGGAGGTACTTCTTACATCATGTACAAATCGAATACTTGTTAATTTTTGCTCTTATTTTGTTGAGGCATATTCCAAAAATCTTGAATGACGACGAAAATGTATTCAGGGAGTGTCTTTTTATGTTTGTGTGGTGGAATCTCTTCCTCAATTCTGCCTTAAAATCAAGAAAAGTCCTAAAAGGTTACAGTTCAGTATTGATTCTCTCCAAGCCTGTGATGAGTCATGACCTCTAGCCTAGTGGCTATGCTGTGTTGTGGTCTGCTGGCTATATTGTGAGTAATCCAAATTACTCATTTAGAAGAGCTGATATTATGTCAAGGACAGTTATTAGTCTTTTTAAAATCATAACAATTGACGTATATGTTGACGAATGTGAGGTGTAAAAGATGCTGCGAGACAGATAGGTTCGGTGGTGAGTCACGAAAAGACCGAATACTTGATTAGGCCATCTCACCATATTGCATCAGAACTCTAAGACTTCTAGATTCCAGTAGGAGATATTGGATTCTTCTGGTCATGTGGCTAGTATGAGAGAGGAAGGCATTTCGAAGAGAAAGTTGGATGCAAGGTGGTTTCCTCTAGAAGACATGGAAGGCTGAGACTGAGGTAGCTGGATAGTGCCAACTACGCTACGTCTGAGCTGCTTCGTACTAGTGACTGGAATTTTTACTCCACAGTGTTCCGCATGTTGTGGTAAGGCTCATAATCCTTCCAATATCATATTCTTCCATTATCCAAAGTATATAGTGTTTTATTAGACAAGGTTCAGCACAAGTGCCAAATTCAAATTCCTCATATTCACTCAGTTAAACTCACGTAGCTTCATTCAATAATCAAATTACGGCAAGCTTGTTGCCTTACCATCTGGCGGACTACTTTCCATGGCATAAATACAAACAAAGCCAAGAATTCTGCCGCGAAGAGCTGGTCTGGAAATGCGATCCTTTCAAGAAAGGGATGGTAGCCATCTTCCTGTATCCACATAACATCAACCTCAATTTTATACTCATTAACTAGCAATAACCACAGGATACTTGTTAATTTTGGCACTTATTATGATGTATACCTATTCTAAGAAGGACTGCATCTTGAATTATGAGAAAAATGAATTATGGGAGTACATTTTTATATCTGAAAATAATCCATCTTGCTTAAATCTTTCAAAAGCCCAAGACAAGTCCAAAGCAGCAGAATATTGATTCCAATGAAGGAGTCAGTCAACTAGTCCATGAAGTTGCTAGTTTGGTTTGTGGCCTGCTGGAAATTCTTATTATTCGAGAGTCGTAGGTTTATCTAGGACAGTTTTTAATCTTTTTAGAATAATATGCAAGCTTGTTGGAAATTCTGGAGTGCTAATACATGTATGATCTACCACCTGGCGGACGTATTTCCATGGCTTGAATGCTAATAAAGCCAAGAATACGAAGCGCTGGTCAGGAAATGCAATCCTTTCAAAAATGAGATGGTAGCCACCTTCCTGTTCCCACGACACCAACCTCAGTCTTATACTCAGTAACTAGCAATAACCACTGGAGAATTGAACCTCCGCTATAGCTTCTGATTTCCACTTAGTAGGTAATTACCTTCACTGCCAACCGGCCCCTTTGAGCAGTTAAAGGCGGTAGGTAGATTACCGCTCAGACTCCGCTGCGGCACCTCGCTCCCCTCAGCTTTTCCCACTAAAAGGAAACGACCGAAAAGCGACTCTCCTGAGAATTTCGCCTTCCGGGGATTTTAACAATCTTATTTATTCTCACTCTCCGCTTTCCACCTTTTCTTAATTAAACTCCTTCATTCGCCTCCCTGATTTTATGATTTCCAAACCTCTAGGTATAATACGAGAATTGCCGCGCACCAGTAATGAACTCCTGACCAAACTGTTTGATGCATAAATTTCAACGGTTTTTTTTAATTCCACAGTTTGTCTTGACTTTTGCCGCATAACTATCAACTAAGTTTAATGTGAAATAAAATTCAATGAAAAATCACGTCCCCAGTGCATTTAATTCAATACAAACCGTAGTAAACGTTATTGTAAGTGCTATTTCAATAGGTCGGAAAAAGTAAGTACTTTTGAAAAGCTTTTATAGAGACTGCTTAAGTGATTTTTTCAAAAATGCAGGTACCGCACCTCAAAAATTAGACGTCTACGTGAAAAACGGGCTTCGGATTCAGCAACCTCGAAAACCCCCAGGACCAATACCAGTTTCGTGAGGGCACGAATTCGATTTTTTTTTTGGGCAGTTTTATTTTTTTGTGATCAGGAAAATATTGTTGTAAAAGCGTGGACTTGTTTTGGGAAGCCTATTCTGCAAAAATCTTCTAATGGAGGACCCCCAGCCCCCAGAGGTCCGCACAGTCACGCAAAAACGGTCGAGACATGCTGTTCTGTGCTACTTCTATCAAGATATTAAATTATAATGTACTAGCCGCTCCGGCTCGCTTCGTTCGCCTCCACGTCCAGCCGGGGGAGGCGAGCGAAGTTTTCTTTGACCCCCCCATTCAGGTGTATTACAATTGAAACATGTAGGGGATGATGCTCGCTTTGCTCGCAAACGGTAGATCCCTAAGGGTAGGTTTAACGTGTGTAGGGGATGTTGCTCGCTTCGCTCGTTCGGTATGGCTGTATATTTTTGTAGGAAAAATACCGTCTATTATTCTGTGAAATGTCTTTCAAACGGAAAGGTTCCTTCCTTCAAGAGGTTCCCCTTCAAGTAAAAAGGGCCTGCTCGCAGATTCATGATACAGCGGCCTCGAATAACTTCTCATTTTAATCGCTTCGCCTCCCTTCCCCTCGCATTTTGTCCAACTTCCCGTCCCTTTTTTCGATGTCCGATTTCGGATTCAGATTCAGCGGAATCAAAACTGTATGTCGCCCGCAAGAACCGTCCCGAAAAACGTCTCTTTATAGGGTATATTTTAACGGAAAAAAAAAAAAAAAAAACGAAGTTTTTCGTCGGAATTTTCGAGAAAACGGTTCCGTACTCTTCCATTTTTTTGAAACATTTTCCGATACTTTTTTCGCAATCCGATCGCGCCGTCGTCTTACTCGTACAAAAACTTACGAAAATGGTATTTTTCCGGAATTTTCGACGGGAAAAGAACGGGAAAAAGCGCCCGACAAACGCCAAAATTTAGGTAAAAAACGGAATTTCAAGGTCGAATAACGAATAAAACATAGCCTATAGTCTGACCTGGAGATTTTCCGGTCACGATAAAAAAAAAAACTCCGTTCGGATCTCTTCGTCCGTTCGGCAGTGAAAGCGACATAGACAGAGTTTCATTATTATAAAATAGTGCAGATAGAGATGGTCAAAACTTGATTGAACACTAAGCTTAGGAGTAAACCCAGAATATATGAGTAGGTATGTAGATTTGAGTAGAATACGAATATCTTTACGAGAATATCTTTGAAATAACTTGTGTGCTTATCCACTTAGTTCAACGATGCTTCTATTGCTCAATATAACGAGAAGAAGCTTTTATGAGCGGCAACTCGGAATGTATACATGAGCTGGAAATTAAACTTAGGTTGTACGAAGTAGACTTTATACGTTCTGCATGCCCGGTAAAGACCCCATCCCCCCAGCACCAATTGTAATTCCGTTACAAGGTCAACCTAGTGTAATATACCTTAACCTTTTACATCTGTACCTTCTTTATATTACAGCTCCTATATGGTTCAAAGTATCATACGCCCTAGTTAAAACTAAATTGTTCCGCCTAAATGCCTTAGAAATGGCAAGTTTCAACGTAATAATCAAAGCGCCACAAAGTGGTTCAAAATTCATAACACGAGTAGCTCAAACTCAATAGGTCGCTGCTTTACTTATTCGGCCGCTGATTAAAATGAAGATGAATAAAAAACGTCTGCCAAGTTGGGTGGGCAGTATAGTTTCCTCACATATTGTAACTTTCTTTATTTTTATTGGCTTCGATAATACATTTAGCTTACAAAACGGATCGGCACTCATTACAGTGATACAATACATGTCATAATTCATGTAAGTAATATAGAATTTACAATGTTTACATTTCTGTTCTTATGGCCACTCAAACGTCATTGGTTCATATTTGAACGTTAATTTCACAGAAAAAGTCCAACAAGGCTTTGTACACAGTGTGATTTGCAGGCAATAACAGCGTATTCAAGTTGAATGGTCTCGTGATGTTCTGGGGAATTGCATCAATAAAGCGGTTCTATGCTGTTGTGTATCTGGGACCAATCAGCACAATGTGAAGGTGACGAGCTCCAGTGGAAGCAGTTTGGTGATGGAAATTGACGAGGGGTTATTTTATGCATGCGCACCTTCGTGCAGTCATACCTGCAGCGTACCTGAGTCAGTGTTTAATAAAAGCTTTTTGGTACTTCCCCATAGGAGGATATGGGCAATGACTTTCTAGATGTATTAGGGTATTTCTCGATGTATTGACGCCCAGAGGGATAGTAAAAATACCCTTCCATCCTTGAATCGTAGCATTTCATTGCAATTATGCTCTTTAAGTCCGAGTATAGGTAAAAGCTAGATGGCCAAGTCACAGTTTGTCTTACGAGGGCATCCACAGTTTCATTTCCTGATACTCCCGTATGACTTGTAACCCAACAAAATTCTACAGCAAGTTCCCTTCCTTTGGCCAGGTAGTAGGAGTGTAGAATCTCACTTTCAAGGGGAGAAAGTCTAGTTTGGGTGTGAGGTATTGAAGCTTAGTGAGTAAGCTCTTGGAGTCATTGATCAGCATTGAGGTAATTTCGTTGCAACGAATTCGAGGGATAACGTAATAGTGCGTAAGCTAGAGGAGTATATTTCTACGGGAAGATATTTAACTGATAGTGCTTTAATAAAAACCTTGAAAGGGAGTTTATATTGGTAGGGAGATGGGGAGGAGGCCTACCACAGCAGGTCCCTATTGAACTCAATGAAACTAGTGCATAAGAGCCGGGATAGTGTTCGCATCCAGTAAGATTCGGTGAGGTCAGATATGCCAATTCCTTAATGTAGTGAAAACTCCGTTGATGTTTGTAGTATAGGGATATCAAATAACTACGAGTTTGATGTGGGATGAATACGGTTATTTCACACTCTCCAGACATTTTCATGTCGAAAAATGTGTGGATATATTGAACTGAAGTTAGTAATTCTGTTTGTCTGTACACATGTCCGTTTTCTGGGTCGCAGAGGTCATCCGATGATTGTCATAATCGGAAGAATACATTTGCGTTAGTATAGGTATAACTTGAAATAAAAGTAAGAAATCATTGGGTTCACAGCATTTCACTCAATCAAACATCATAGCCAACTTGATCATTTCATTATTATCATTTCGTACATAATAATATCTCAACAATTTATAGTAGTTGAATCAATTTACATTCCATTCACCTCAAATTCTGAATACTCAATAAGAAGTCATTTCTTTCTCAGCTTTTTGTTTTGTTTTTACCCCTTCGCCCATCTCAGCATGCCCTCGAATGTGTTTGAATCCGTGCCAAAACTTTCAGAAAGGATAAGAAGCAATGGGTCGGATCCGAGACGATTATCATGGAGATGAGGAAACGCATTATCGAAGAGTGTAGCGATGAGGTTCTATTGCCAAAGCAGAACAACAAACTGCCAGAGTCCGGTGGAGAGGCAGAGTAATAGATGATTCATTATTAAGACAATGTTATCGGAAATCATGGCTGGTGATGAGAAAATGTAATGCCGAAGTACAACCTACATTATATTCAATCTCGAAGGGTTTTATAGGGCCATCCTGTTACCACAATTCTGTAGTTTTTTTGGTTTAATACTGTTAAACAAAGACTTAGAAGTACAGGAAACTTATACCTGAACTCATAAAATACGGAACAATAAAAACGACATTTTCTTACCAAAAAACGTAAGATTTTACTTACTCCTAGAATCGCCAGCGAAGCACTGATTTACTACCTGTCTTCTCTTATTGAAACCACGATTTTGAAACGCTAAACTGTGCTATATGGCCATGAGCTATAAGAATTCCTGCGTCAATTGCGCACATTGTTTAGGCTCTAGAAGATTCTGGAAGCTTGTTTTTTCCAAAAAATCGTTGAGGAGGAGAGGCCGGTAGGTGTTTTCCCCATTTGATTTTGATAATTTGATTGCATCTCTTGGATTTACCTTTGTACTTATCACATCTGTTGGAATTACCTACCTACTTGAACGATCTCTTTCTGAAAGTGAACATATCGGAAGTAATTAATTGTAAGTATGAATTACATGCAAAGTCGACGTCTGACAAGATACCAATAATATCGGTGAAATCGAACTTGAGTTTGGAAAGTACATTCTGAGAAAACAAATTATCATTTTCTCGATGTACCTACACGGGAAAACTCTCAAAAAATTTTGAAAGCATTGCCTAGCCAATCTCGTGTTTAATCCCCGTTATTGAATGCAGAAAGTCCGTGATTCGAGGTTGAAGTGCACATTTCTTGAGTGTTGACAAGCACTCTCAAAGCTGTCATTCGAAATTGCTTTTCCAATCCATTGACTACGAGATATGACGCAATTCTCCATAACCCTTTTCCCACAAGTTTAAAGGCACGGTATTCAGCCTTTTGTCAACATATTTGACGGTTTTGTCTATAGAATTTAGCACAGTTTCCAGTTCTGGTTGGTTCATATCAGTGGTTTTTGTCCGAGTTAACTGTCCAATAAAAGTTCCCTCTCACATATCCATCATTCCTAAAGAATTTGATATTTATTTCGCAGTATCAGACTCTTAAAATCCTTAACATTATCGTAAACATTTCGTCAGAAATGTTTAGTCCAAAAGAACGCCGTGCGAACTCATCGGAGTTCACCTTCCTCTCAGACCCACACCCTCCTTCAAGATTAATTAATTACAAAGGCTTAATCTTATTGAGCGTATAGTAGTTTATTATTATTCATACCGACTGATTTATATCTATTTCTCATTTTTAAGACGTCTCTATGAAACTAGGCTTCGTCAATAGTGGGACGACCTATAGGAATTGATCAAGGGGATGTGGGAGAACTCAAGCATGAGAAAAAATAAACGCATACAAATCCGTGTGAAAAAGCTAGTGTGTGACTAATTTCGTCGAAGCTGCCCAGGCCTCAATTCTCAATAGATTTTCGTGATTTTTGTTTTGTTTGATCCCAATTTCACTTTAGTTGTGCAACAAACCTTGGGAATTTCGGGTTTGCTGTCGTGAAGTTAATTACTGACTCTTTCAAGAGCTATCCAAGCTATAAATCTCAACAGATTTTTATGATTCTTATTTTGTTCCATAAACAATTTGGAACGTATAGCAGAAATTTCATTACGGAAGGGGCTGAATGGAGGGGATAATAGCGATAAAGCGTCAAGGGGTGTTAAAGAATTTGTTTTCTTGGTCGATTACAAAGGTTCATTATTGAAAATAAACCATTTCGCAAAATGATTTCGCTAAAATCAAGCATTCCAAAAGGGAGGATGAGTTTGTTGGATCATGCTGCATGACTTGAACATTTTAGATTTGTTCGACGTTGATTAAAGATGATTAAGGCATGAGAGTCTTTCTAGACGTACCTTATCATCATTTTCCAATAGTGGAACAAATCCAAAAAACTTTACTTGACTACTACTCCCTACGAAAAAGTGATGAGAAAATGTGACTCGAGAAGGAAATAGTTTTCTAACTCGTCCTTAGCGCGAGTTGAAGTCGAGGTGTCGATGTGTACCGATCGACTTGTAATACAATTGTATGGAGTGAACTTACATGCGCTTTTATGGTGAAGTAGATGCCTTGGTGGAGTAACGTGTAGCCCCTCGCGTGAGGATCCCGCTCTATCGTCTCACAGCCTTCCGCTACAACTCCATCGATGAGTAAGCCTAGAAATGTCCAATATTTATAAAATTTTAGACGATATCATACCTGCTTATTCATTTACGGGCTAAGCCCAATCATATAGCAATAAAACTCATTACGAATAAGATAGTGATTAAAATTAAAGTTCGAAGTGTGGGGCTGGTATCCAAAACCGAATTTGCAGATTGCATAAGCCTGTATAGCGATTAATGCCGCATATGATTTGCTGTGGAAATCGGACATAGAACAATTCATATATTTGTAGTATACACCCGGACCCGCGGAAACCTGTCACCCTTATCTGGCCTGGGGGGGTGTCCCCCCTCACCAGGCCAGCACTTATATAACCAGCCAAGAAGGCCATCAAATACACAATTCTCATCTTGAACTTCTTGGAGTTATTATTCCTCGATATCCTGCATCCTCATTCGATCTATCTGTAACTACCATCATTATCATCATCATCATTCATTATCATTATTCACAATCATTATCATTATTTAAACAATATTCCTCAGCAGTTTTTGTGAAAAATCAACCTACTACGATGGACGTCACCACATTTTAGTAGCTAGGTATTTTTTAAAACTCCTGAAAAATTCCATCAAAATCTGGTGGAAATTGCAGAAATTACCTAAGTTTGTTGGAAGGAAGAACACAGTTTTTGTTCTTTATCAAGTTCTTCTTGATTCTGGTATACCAAATATGTATTTTGGTTTTAATAATAAGCTTACTTTTGCTTTCAAAATGATGCGTGTATAAATATATTCACACATATAAATATAACACACATAAATAAATGTGTTCAGGTATAAGAAATTATGCTTTTATAGGAATTGTATACCTAGTAAACATGTGTCGGATTCTGCTCTGGTTGGAGATCCTCCCTCCAGGGCGTTCTCGAGCTCGTAGCGGGCTGGGACGCTGGGGAGCGGCAGCGATTTGATCTGTGGCTTTTTCATCAAACTCGTCACGAACTGTTCAGCTGAAACAGAAATTCCGTTACCAGTCTTAATTACTTCTGTGAGTGAGGGGTTTTACAAAATGATAAGACGACTGCAAACAGGCAATGTATTGTTATCGCTTCATAATGTTGCAATGCAATTAAAGTGAATGGGTGACAATCCATATACATATGAATATATGAACATGAAGATGACGTATGAAGATGTATGAATATTTGCAAGGTTTCTTTATTTAGATAATTCAAATTATTAAATTTTTCAAATAAAATGGCCTGTATTTCCTTAATTCAGTAGTCCTAAGGACTAAATCTTGACATAAGATGGAACATGTTCTTTGGGAGCACAGGAGAGATTTTAGGTCACTCAGCTGATTAGGAAACTTACGTAAAAACGAGATTACAAAACTCAGTACAAGATTTTTATGAATCAATCTTTGGCTCCTTCAAAACAGTCTCCCAAGTAACCAAACACTTGAACATGAAAAGTTTGAGAATCATTGTATGAAGTATCCGCCTTACAATACCTACATCAACGGTCAAAGTTTACACAATAGCTCATTTTTCCTTCTTCAAAAGAAAATGCGCTAAAAACAATTCATCCGCTTCCTAGAACTTTCTTCCAAAACTACTTGACCAAAGCTTATGTAACTTGGGTTATAAATTACATTTTGGGTCTAATTGTTCCTGGAAGCTCGGCATCGATTTTGATCGACCCCAAAGGGTAGAAGTGATGGCATTGTTGTTTTGATTATCATTGTTAGATATTATCCAAAAACATCGAGTGAAACCACCCAGAACGATGTACGTTATTCCGATCACTCTCCCTAAGGGCTACAACTAGTAGCTACATCATCAAATTACTGAGTGAATCGCTATCCTTCATTATTGGCCACTGGAAAGTGCAAGTGGTAATAAAATTGAAACATAGTAGAAATCGCCCAATAATTTCCGACCGTACTAGCAGAATGGAATTCTGACTTCGCGAAATCGAGTTTATTATAACTCTCTTGTAGGATGGACTTGTTGTGAAGTGTTAGCAAGTGATTTATTTTATCTCATACATTTTCAGTTGGTGGGTACCTAACTACATAAATGTCGTTATACTTGGATAAGGGGGACTAGCAATGTGTAGGTAGATAGTAGATTGCATTAATTTACCCTCTGTAGGAGCCTATATACGTAGGCATATTGTTGTCAAAGTAAGACTTTCGCTCGACCATTACTTATTGGCATTAAGCAAATCTAATTTCTAATTTTATTCTAATATAAATCAAATTTCTTTATCAATCAAACAACGGAGTTGAATTTTGAAATATAATTTCAGTGCATGTAGGTGCACTAATCAGTTGAGGGACCTCTGAGCCTTATTTACTTCTTAATCAACTTATGGTGCTGAAACCTGAAACAAAGGTTTCTCCTTTGGGACAACTAGAATACAATGGTAAAGTATGGATGCGCACTGATCAGCTGAGAGGCCTCTGAGGCCAATTTATTTCTTTTTGCAACCTTTTTTTTCTCGATATTTAAATAAATTTTTCAATTTTTGCTAAAAGCGTAAAAATGTGGGGTTCTGGTAATACTTATACTATATACGGGGTTTTATAATTATAGACCAATGATCTGCGTAGAAGGGTGTAAAAGTTCTAACCAGCTATTAAAAAGAACCGTTCAGGTTCGACGACACTGCTGGCCCCTTTATTCAGTCTCCAGCCTTTGTTTAAGGTGAGCCAGTTCTCATTCTTTTGTGCGCATAGCAATTAGTATTCATATAAATCATTATTGCCTTATACCAATGCCTAACATACTGCTACCCTCACACCTCATTAATTTCCCTGGGGTACTTCTTACACCTTTATCGAATTGTATTCAAGAGTATATCGAGGCCACAGGCTAGTCAGATAATCTCCCTTAAATACCTTTCTTCAAAAGCACCATAAAGAAATAGGTAATAAATTATGGCAGTGATTAATTTGTGTGTCATACTTATTCACCATTACCCTAACTTAATAACTAATATGTATAAAATTCAGTAGAGACAATAGAAAAATTAATCACGACAATCATTAGCCTGTTACATGGTAGCAGAACGTGGTTACGATCCATGGACCTCTGGGTTATGAGCCCAGCACGTTTCCACTGCGCCACACACACGCCACAAGCTTCAGGTGAACGCCAGCAGTGTCGTCGAGTGACTCTGTTCCCGTTTGCCTGAACGGCTCTTGGTAACAGTTAATTAGAAGTATTACAAGGGCTATCTAGTACAGAAATAATAAAACTTTGTGTAATAATATGCAGCGTATTTTCCCATGGATTGTATTCGGTATACTCATTCGGTATTCGTATTATTTTTCTCATGCTTGGGGTATACCTGGATCAATTCCAATAGGTCGTCTGTCTTATATATGAGGCCCTGTCTATATGACGTAGCTTCAGAGGGACGTCCTAAAAAAGAAATTTGGACAACACTGCCTGTAGCCCGTGGGAGTAACAATGGGTGGGGGAAGGGGGATACCGATTGTCAAATCCCCATACTCCAGTGGGAGCTCACCTCCCGTGGGAGTTTACCCCTCCCGACGCTCATCAACTTGCGGCGCGGCCGTCGTCGCCACGACCGACCTCCTCAAGAGCCCTCCAAGTGACCTAGTGTTTATTCAAGACTAACACCAACAGAAGGGAAGGTTCTTCTCATCAGACACCCCCCTGGGAGATACGGAGAAAGTGACGCTAAGCGGTGTCCAGTAGGGCGGTTGAAAGGGCCGTGCTGAAAACCGCCGGTGAAATATGGGAGTGGTGAAAGATGAAACTAGTGGAAGATACGTGGTGGGAGGGTATTGTCGGATTGAGAACCTCCTACAAAAGAACCGGCGGAATCTCAACAAGGTGCCTCAGATCACCTTTTTTCCGGCAGTTTGGCCCTCCACTCACACGCCCAACGCGTTTACGACACCCACACGTGGGCTCCGCACGTGTGAACATCAGTCACATTCGTCATTTTCGGCCCAGTTTTTCCTCGCTATCACCCACACGCTACGGCTTCGAACGAATCTGTTTTCGTTTGTGGCTCAAGAAAAACAAACTTCAGCTATCGTTTCAATAGGTATATAAATAGTTGTGTGGGCAGTATAGCTTCCTCAAATATTGTAACGTGGACGTATAGAATTAGTTGAAGAACAAAATATGAGTCGAAATGATTGATAAGTCGGCAAATTAATATTTGTGCACAAACTAATCCAACAGCAATGAAATTTATAGGGGATCATCTAAGAGCCAAACCGCGCAATCCTTGAAAATATCATAAAAATCTGCCCATTAGTCTTGAAGTTATGTCGATCAATTTTAGTTTTATTGCGCATGCGCAAAAGTTATTCCTCCAAGGATCACGATATATTTCGCAGGGGATTTTCCTGGAACATATACCCTGACGTGAATCATGATTGACACACGAATCAAATGAATGTAATATGAATGTGAATAATTATGAATTGAATGTATAATACTCTCTGTACTGAATGTAACTCTCGTGGCACATATATACTTCAAGAGTACTTGAATAATGATTGCTTGAATGAATCTCAGTCCTCCTGACTATAGGGGAATTTTCCCTGACGGTCTCCAACCACCCCTCATAACCGCCCCTTTCCTCTCTTAATGAAATAATGATAGTGTTTGAATGCCATCTCACACCGGAATATACAGAATATGAATGCTTTGAACTGTATGTCCTGAAAATGTTGCAGGCTGTTTCGCTCTGAGTTTGTATGAACTGACCAATTTCCTTCATGAGGAGGTCCTTTATGATGATGAGAACCTTGGGCTCTGATATCATGTGATATCATCTGTGATTTCATGGACTGAGCCCTGAGCTTCGATATGTATGAGATCGTACTTCTGAGCCCATGTGTCTGTATGAAACTTGATTGTACTGCGATGGGACTGTTTTGTGCATGTCCACCTGAATGATGTAGAAGTCCGATCCTGTGTGGTGGAAGACTTTAGGCTCTGATCTATGTTAGATGACGGATTGAGCCTCGAGCTCCGATCTATGTGAGTTCGATTTGCTGAGCTCAGTTTAATATTTGACTACTGAATTTACTGAAAGTATTCCTGGTGTGAGATGGTCTCTACTTTGTGGATATAACTTTGAATACTGAAATTTGAATGAATTGTCCTAAAAAGGACTGAGATTGAAACATATTGATAAATAGTTTGAACATGCAGAATAATGTGTAAGTAAGTCGGTATGAATACGACTCACCCTTTAGTCTGGAGTCGCGCACCCTTACCGTAAAAGGACTTCACTTGCACTGACTAGGTCTTGCGCCAAGCTAGGGGATAAATGTAAAACCCCTAATCCCTACTCTCCATTCATGCCGTCATTTTGTTTAATGAACAAAATACCTAAAACCTTATCGCTTTGGCGACAAACCCATCTACTCCCCGAGTTTGAACAAAATCGTACCAATAGATGCTAAGAAATCGACCTTATGATAAGTTAACGTTTGCGCCTGAGCACAGACTACTATTTATATGAAGCAATGAAAGTCAAAGATGACCGTCGAAAAGCTATCCCGCACAATCCCTGAAAATTTCATCAAAATTGTTCCACTAGACTCGAAGTTTTGCCTGTGCCAATCGATATTAGTTTCACGCATGCGCAATGGTTATGTGTTCCATATTCAAATACCGTTCATATTCAAATTTTAGTTCCAATTTACCTAACAAAAGATATCCTATAAGTACCTGACTTGGTACCTTCTTGCTTATTTTGTCAATTATATTCATTCGTTTGCAGTCGTACAAATATTCTAGGCACGTATGTAGGTACCAAGTACTTTGCATCGATCTAGGTAAAGGCGGACTCTTTTCCACATCATAATCATTACCTTTAATATTACCTCTCTCTTCCAACTAGTTTTACTTTTTCAACAAACAAATCCATAGTCTTTCACATACGCCACGTTTTGCTTGCAGGGAAACAATCAACACTGTTTGAACATACTAATCCAGACTGGGCTCCGTCCGACTTTCAATCTTGGGGCACGGTCGAAGCAAACGTCAACTGCCCAAGCCATTAAGTCGATTGAATTAATTCCTGACGGAAAACTGTCGTCTAATCCCAATCAAAATGTGCTTATGAACCTTCTATTGAAAAAAAAATCTATAATTCATCCTAAGAAATCCATATTTACCAGACCTGGAAATCCGTCTACCTTGTTGTTTTTTCCTGTTATCTATAGAAATGGTTGCACTTATTATTTTGAAATGAACTTTGAAAATGGAATAAATTGAATTATAACACCCATTGGGCACTGAACAAAATAAAATTTAATATTTGGAAAGAACCCTACCAGAATAGTAGATACCTAATGAATTACAAATAACTTTCATGATTCACAAGTACCTACTTGTTTTTTTTTTCTTCTTTCAAAATCCTATTAGGTAATCAATTTTCGACTTGATATGTTATGAATAATGAACGTCTTGCCAACTTCTATGGAGTTAGGATAAATAAACTATACTAAATGGTTCTATAAATTTTATTAATGACGAAAATGAAATAATAAATTGCACCTTGTCTTCATCTTGTTTCATTATAACATAGTTAGGCACTTACACAAGTGACTTATTTTCAACTATGACCGTCAATACGATGACTAGGTACTTGAGAATTGATAAAGTTTTAATGTACCTAATTGAGAAACGTTATTTAAAATGGAGAGTTTTTGTACTTCTCGTATTCGTATATCTCGTAAACACGAAAACAAGCTGTTGAAGCGAGCACGATGAATGCTAACCTTTTTCGCAGTGACTTCTCGTAGCGTTTTCGTAAGCCCAAGAGAAAGAGAACTATTATGTTAAAACATGTAAAATAAATCTTGAAAGCTCATATCTTGAAACGAAATCTTGAAATGAAAATGCTGAAATCGTCGCGTTAAAACGTCGAAAGCACGAGCAAAATGTCGCTAATGACCCTTCTGGTTGAGGTGCGGGGAAAATTTTCAATTTGAGTTCAAAAACTCTTCCAACCAGTAAAATGTGCTGTAGAGCAGAAAGGTTTGGTTTATTATTTTCAATAATGAACCTTTGTAATCGACCAAGAAAACATGAACTGGAAGGTTTTTTTCTCATTGGAGAACCAAATCAAGCATTTTAATTTCTCCCTTGATGGGAAAAACAAAAGATCATGGATATATCTAGTACCTACTGCTTACCAGTTGGTACCTACTACTCAATTGTATACCAACCATGTATGTAGTGCCTTCTTTTCACAAGATTATTCCATTATGGTTACAAAACAATATATTAGTTTTTAACTTTTTAACTTGACACTACAATGGCTTAGAGGTCATGAAATGTCGTGGTAAAATGAGAGCATTCCAAAAAGTGGCGAACGATTTTCCTACTATGAAAACCAATAGAAAATGTGCCGGTCTTAAAAAAAAGTGTCGCGAAAAATTCCTTGACCCCTAGCCTAAAGACATATCCATGTCAAAACACGAACAAAAGACAAATACAAAGGTTAAACCAAAACAAAAGGCAGCAAGAAAGCGGTAAAAGTCAGGCAATTTTGACGGGTGTCCATATTGAAGAATGTAACTGTGTGTCCATACCAACTGCGTTGTGGTTGCTAAGTTAGGGTTATCCTTTCTCCAGGTCATGTTTTGGTCTCGTAATTACGATCGGAGAGGCCATTTTCGTATAAGAGAAAATGAATACGAGAAGTACAAAAACTCTCTGAAAACGAAAGACACAGCAGAACACTTGATGGTGGGTACACAACATGTCCCGCTGTGCGCGCCCCTACCGAACTTAATTGTAACTACGTTCCCCCATAGTCTTTTCGCACAAATAGGTTACGTTGAATGAATTAATCGGCGCCTCAATTTTTATTAATCTATATCCACTGCTGAATTATACATTAGTTGGACAAATAGATCAGAATGATTTGTGTAGTTTGGTGGTCGGGATGCTCACAAGCTCGCATCTCAAAAATACATAACATCAAGTAGTCAATCCCTTAGTAAATACACTGCCAAGGAAATGGCACATGAGCTTCCTCGTGACCTTCACAGTACGTCACCATTAAATTCCAGAAAACAAGAAACGACCGGTTCTGGCATCAGGGAATTAATAAGGTGGGCACAATCACTGGTAGTAAAGTACGATTCGTATGGCACCTCAAGGGACTCTACCGGGATCATCTCTGAAAATTTGAACAAAATCCGATAAAATTAACTAAGCTGTGACCGTAACAAAAACATCACTTTCGCGCATGCGCCTAGCGTACCGCTGCTGATGATCGCAAAGAATGTGATACGGGACCTCAAGAAACCTTGCCCGCATCATCCCTGAAAATCTGACCGAAATCCGTTCACAATTGCCTGAGTTATGACCGAAACAAGAAAATTTTGTTTGCGCCTGCGCAGAGGCTACCGTTGATTCGATCATGATGGAACTGATAGGGGACCATGTAGAGCTATACCCGCACGATCCCTAAAAATTTGAAGAAAATCGCATCAAAATTGTGGAAATTACGGCTGTTGCAAGGACCGTAACAAGAATATTTCGTTCACGCATGCGCAGAGCGTACCACGAATGTATTTATGATTATTGTCTTATGGGACTTCAAGGGACCTTACCCACATCATCCCTGAAAATCTGACCGAAATCCGTTCAACATTGACCGAGTTATGACCGTCACAAGGAATTCACGTTAGCGCCTGCGCAGAAGCTACCGTTGATTCGATCATAATGAAGTTGATAGAGGACCATCTAGAGCTTAACCCGCACGATCCCTGAAAATTTGGTTAAAATCGGATCAAAATTGTGGAAGTTATGGCTGTTACAAGGAAATGTGGACGGACAGACAGACAGACAGACACGGAACCAAATTTGTTCAGGAGGCTCTGAAACGCAAAATGCGAGTGGAAATTTTGATTTTGGAGCAAAATTTTTTTTTCATTTCGAAAGTGAAAACAAAGCTTCCGCTGCCTTGCAGTCTCGGAAGCAAAATATAGATTAGTTGGGCAAATAGATCAGAATGATTTGTATAAATTTGTGCTCTGGATTCTCGCATCTCAAAAATACATAAAATCAAGTAGTCAATCCTTAAGTAAAAATTCAGATTAGTGGGAAGAATAGATCAGAATGATTTGTGTAGTTTGGTAGTCAGGATGCTCGCAAGCTCGCATCTCAAAAATACGTTACATCAAGTAGTCAATCCCTTAGTTCCTTAGTAGAATAACGATTATTTAGACAAATAAATCAAAATGACGTTTTAAAGTTTTAAAAATATGTTTCGGAGGTTGGATTTGAACGCAAAAAGATAGTGTCCCGTACATGGGAGTGAACCCGAGTCACTCAACTTAGGAGTCTGTTATATCATCTACACCACGAAGACTCTAGTAAATATTGAATAATCACAGAACTTAGGTACCCATAAGGGATCTTATTTCCATTGCCAGTTGACTCTAGTACAAATTCAGGTCGGCAGGGGCGCGCACAGCGGGACATGTTGTGTGCTTAGTGTCTGGTCAGCAGAACCGCACAGATTGACATTTCACAATTTCATCTGACAGGAACAATATGGTCAACATCTATTTTTATCTCTTATCTGCTAATATCCAAGCATTAGTTACCCCACCTCAACGTTGTGCCTCGCTAGTATTGACAGCAGAGTCGATACCTACCACCTATAGGTAGACTCGAAAGCAATAATTAATAATCTGGGAAAATTTAGTTTAGTCATTGTTTCTAAAAATGTGGGTTAGGGAGTTTGTGAAAACACTGATTTTCTGTAAAGTAAATTTTAAATCATTTGATCAATCTGATACAGAGATAAGTACAGATGATAGATAAATATAAATAGATTTTCAGGTTTGGTTGAGGTCATTGGTTACCCGTCGTATCTCTTTCACTCCGTTTCACAAATTGCTATCTTTCACTTTATTGTGTTAGGGAACCCAAATCATAGCAGGAGCTGAGATAATCCCCGTGTTCGTATTTGTATAGAAACCGGAATAATCAACTAGCATCATGATTCTTCGCACACTCTGATCCAAATCCAAAGGGAAAACCACAGCTGAACAATGAACCTTTTGGTCCCAAGTAATCAAACTCGTCCCTTCCTCCCCTTATCCATTCGGCCTCCCCTTATCCATTCACCCTCCCCTTAAACCTAATCCCTAAACCACAATCGCCAAAGGAGAACCGCTGCCGGAGGAACATTTCCGCCGAAGTGGTCAGAAAGGGTCGGGGGGACTCCGGCAGTAAATTACGGATCGGGCTGGCGCAGACAATATTTAGCTATAAAGATCGCCGCCGGGAGTTCGCGGACTACAATTCCACCTTCGGGACATAACAGGAGGAGAAGGGGTTTCCTGGTTGTTTCAACAACGAGGTCGGAAAAGGTGTTCCAGTCGGAGTGTTCCGGTATTCCTCGAACAAGGGGTGGGAGGGTGTTCCGATCCCGGGTTTTTGTCTGGCGGGAGAAAGGGGGCGAAAAACCAATAATTTCCGGCTGTCCGCACCAATGCGGGACCGGACCCTTTGGAAGTGGTTTTCCGGTCATCACTCGCCTTCTCTCCTATAGTTTTTGGCAGAGGGTCCGAGGCCTTCGATTGCGAATGAATGGCTCACGATGAATGATGCATTTTTGTTTAACGCGATCCTGACTTGATCCGGGGGTCCGGCAAGTAAATAAGACAACCTTATCTTACAAAAAACTCTGCAAATTATTACACAATGGTTTATTATTTCTGTATCGGATCAAGCTCAGAACGCATGTCTATAAATTTTAAAGGAAATCTATTATACCTACATTATCTAAATATACGCGGAGTATCTGCAAAGGTGTAGACTCCCATCGAGGAGAGATTTTATTTTATTTTGGCTTTATAGCGGAATTATATAGAATTTAATCAATTAGAATTATTATGGGCTGACATCGAGAATCCCAGCAATTTAAACTCTATGGTATATGGAACGAACTTAACATACGTGGCAAGGGAAGTGTTCAAGTTTTTATCGAACATTCAAGTAATGCTTTAATATATAATCACATTAAAATGTAATCCTTATTAGTATACATATTTATATATATATCTACATATATATATATATATATATATATATATATATATATATATATATATATATATATATATATATATATATATATATAATGTTAAACTCTAGGATTCGTTTCAGAACGTCTCAAAATGGATTTCAATAAAGACAATTTTCGAAAATTTTGATTTTAAATTTTTTGGAGCCATTACAATAGCCTCATTTTCTACAAAAATTCGCTAAAACCAAATGTAATTTGGAACTTGCACACATTTTTTTATTGTTGAAATTAAAAGTGGATGAGATTTATCGGTAAATGGCGGACCATTTCTTTTTTTAGGATTGTCTACGATTTTAAAGAAATTACAAAGTTTGAATTCCTGGAGATTCCGCCAAATCGCTCGCAGCAGCTGACTCCGCCCACTTTCTATTCATAAGTCACGGATTAATCTTGATTTGTGCCAGACAGCCACTATTAATTTAACGTCGTTCGTTACATTATTTTATTCTAAACATTAACTAATTTTAACTTTAATTAACGCAACATTAATTTAACATAGCGTTGGTAGGTATTTTATTTTATCTCATAATGTTTCAGTTAGTGAGTACGTGGGTACGTAAATGTCATTATACCTAGATTAAGAGGACTAGTATAGTGTAGATCTATTAATTAATCGCATTAGGTGCCTATATTCTAATGTAGTCATATTGATAACATAGTCAGCTTTTCGGCTTACCACCTCGATATTGCTTTACGCAAATAGTTAACGAAAGTGTATAACTCTAAGGGGCCCGTGAAGCTAATCTATTTGTTTATCAACCTACAGGGTTGAAATTTAAAATTCGGCTCCTTTTGGATATCTCAAATACCATTTAAGTACACTTAGGCGTGGTGATCAGTTAAGAGTCCTCTGAGCCTAATTTATTTCTCATCTAATCGACTTATTTTGCTGAATCCTGAAATGGAGCTCGATTGGGACATCCAGAATACAATGACAAAGAATGGAGTAGCTCTGATCAGCTGTGGGACCTCTGAGACTAATTTCTTTCCTAATCGACTTACGTTGGTGAAATTTAAATGATTTGGGACATTTCGAAAACAGTACAGAGGAGCACTGATCAGCTGAGCGGCCTCAGAATCTTGTGTGTATCAACTTGCAATCAACCGCTGTGCAATAATTTGCAGCTTTTTTGACGTCGCATTATTTCCAGTTCGTTGAATATTCCTCAACCTTCCAAATTTAATTTTGTGGCGGATTGTGTTGTAATCCGAAGATTGCCAGGTTATTTATCATTTGTTTGAAACATTGTTACATGTACGTGTTACAGATCATTAAATGAAAACAGATACCTATGAGTTTCATCCAACCATATTGAGAAGTTTCCGCATGATGTGGAAACTTTCATCTGCTGGTTGAAAACATTGTGGTTTGGGGCGGGAAGGATCTCAAAAGATTCCCCTAATGGCTTGAGGCCGCCGTAAACTTGTTCGGTGTTGACGCCAATAATAGTAAAACTCGAAACTTTCATCTCTACACGATGAGAAGGGATCGTTCTCCGAACAACGCCAACTTTTGGTTTATTCCCATTTTTCAAAGCCACATCCGTAAATCGACCGAAGTTTCGTAAAGTAACCAACTTTTAGGACAACAGTTTTTAGACATGACATCTATTCGTCGAAAGCGTTTAGTTTGATTATGGTCTGTTTATGTTTCACTGAGGAACGAAGTGAAATTGCTAATCTGAAATTAGCAATTTATTATAGCTGAGTATTGCGCTTCAACTCTCGATGGTTTTTTAAAATATGGAACATGTTTTTGCCATCATAACCTGGCCAAAAGTGAGACAAAATTACCGTTACGTGATCATTTAGTGCGTTACGCTCATATTTGACATTTTATGTATATACTTTGGCACATAAAATCGAAAAGTGTTACGTTACGTCACCGAAAAGTGTTACTTTTGATTTCTGGTGATTATCGCTTACAACCAAATCGTTGTTACGGCATTTATCATCGGACAAAAATAGTTCGCCATCTTTGGATAGCTCTCGATTTACCTAACCGTATTATGTTAACCACTGCGCAGTACATGGCCAACATCTGTGGTATGAGCCTGGTTGTCTATATAATTGTTTACATACAGGTGATCCTTCTCAGTTAATTTTGTAAACATGATTGCAACCACTATTAGACTGGAAAGAAACTTGGAAGTTGAAATTTGATAGGGAGGCTCTCTGGGACATTAAGAGACGATTGAAATGATGGGCTCATTCCTAATCAGCTGAGTGACCTAAATTCTCTCCTGTTCTCCCAAGGAACATGTTCAGTTAGGACAAAATTTTTTTTTAAATCGATACTCCAATATATATTTCAGTCCAGTAATCCACGGGAGTTCCCCGTTATTCACAATTAATGATTGTGGGGATGGAGGGGTAATTCCGATAAATCATTATAGGTATATCCATTTGTCTCATAGATTATGTTAAATATTTGGTTGAAGATGTGCGAAAAAGTGGTGGAGGGGGAAATTAAGTGTACTATTTAAATTATTATCAACAGATTTTCGTGATTTTGGGACAACGAACAGTTTTGACGTAACCGCTATTCGTCGTGCGTGAATTAGTTTAATTTAGTCAAATATCACTAATAATAACTGAGAAACAAATTTGCCAATCTCAGCTAAGCAATTATATAGCTGAATACTGTTCTTCAACTATTGGTCATTTCGAAAGCGTTTAAATGTGCATTATTTTGAGTAATTCATTTTTGGTATAAGCCAATTTTTTCTCCTAAACTCAATTCCGAGATTTTTCGATCAGTTGAGTGGAATGAACATTTGAGCGAATTTTCATATTCTTTCGCATTGTATTTGGATTTTTGTGTCCTAGTCTACGTACTGGTAGCGGAAGCATTGTTTTCACTTTTGGAAGATGGAATAAAAAAGAAAATTTAATAATCTAATATCAACATTTTCACTGGAATTTCAAGAAATTTCAAGTTTTAGACCATTCTGAACAACTTTTGTTTCGTTTCTTTCTGTGTTGGTCTGCCTGTCAAGTGCCCGCAGATTCTTGCAAAAACCTTCATTTTTTTATTTTCACGCGTCTGCTGTGAAATTTTCCGAGAGTCTGTCGGTTAGAGTGTAGACGGTTCTTTATTAGTTTAATTTTTCATTAAAAAATTCTCAACTTTGCGCATGCGCAAATGTAGAATCCATCAAGTGTCATCTTCTTACGGCCTAGACATATGATCTCTCTCAAATTTGGAGCGTAGTTGGGAAAAGACGAGGCTAACACCCCACATCACTTTCAACACAATCCTATCAATAATAGCTGCTGGGCATGCGCGAATATGTATTCTTGGCAACAAGCATAACATCTACAGTTTCCTTACGATTTTAATGCAATTTTCAGGGAATATGCGAGTTTGACCAAGGATGGTCCCATATATCAATGTCAATATTAAATTACGAATAGGTCTATTCGTCCGATCTCACTCAAAGTTAGAGGGTAGTCGAGAAAATACGATGTATCATCCTACATCACTCTCAACACGATCATATCATTAAAGCTGCCGCGCATGCGCGAATATATAATCTTTGCAACAAGCATAATTTCTTCACTTTCCATTCGATTTTAATGAAATTTTCCGGGAATATGCGAGATAGAGCAAGGATGGTTCCCTATCAATTTCAACATTCTGAAATTGAAAGTTTTTACTGTGCATGCGCAAACGTAAAATCCATTAAGCCTCAATTTGTATGACGTCCCTCTGAAGCTATTATCTTACAGGTAAGGCTTCGTCAATAAGAGGGACACTATTAAAACTGGCTCAAGCATGAAAAAATAAAAATAAAATACAAAATAAATAAAATAAAATAAATGAATACTTGAGTAAAAAATAAATAAATAAATAAATAACTGAATACATATCCGTGTCAGATCATTCTAAGACCATATCCTAAAAAAAATATAGCATGAATTATCAGGAATTAACAAGCGGTTGCAATCATGTTCACAATATCAATTGCTGAGAATGATCACCTGTGTGTAAACAATTATTCATATAAACCATACTCATAACTCAGCTTGTTGGCCACGCACTTCGCAGTAGTTAACATAATATGGTTGGATGAAAAATGACGAAGTACCATTTCTCTAGCAACGACTCGGTTGTAAGCGGAAATCAACAGTAAATTGTTGCAACATATTTTCGTAACTCAAAAACGCCACACATGAATGCAACACATTTTTGTTAACACAAAACGTTTCGTCTTCGATTGGAGATGCCAATGCTACACATTCTGAGTTAAAACTAGTCCTTAGATTTCAATGCACTTCTGAATAAATGTGTACGCAACGGCGAAAACTATATAAATCATTCCAACACGCACTAATTGCGCAATAGTAATCATATTGTGACATCAACATCTAAACCAGGGTAGTCCACTGATGTAAATAGAAGGGACATTTAACAATGAAATAGCAACAGTGCAATAATTTGCAGCATTTTGGTTTATTTATATTGTTCTTTATTTCTTTAAGGGATGATATATGATATTCGAGGCTTCCATCAAATACTGAAATCGGATTTTACGACGTGCAACAACATTTTCGGGACCATGTTTTCGAATTCAGACATTGTTATTTCTGAAAGAGTTGAGAGACACGTGACTGTGAAGGGGCAGAGTTGTAAGTTATGAATAACATTTGTCTATTTTCGGGGATGGACACAGGAGGCTGTCTATTTTTCGCCTTTTCAAATGAACTATTTCGAACTCTTCGAACGGATTTCTTTTCTCGAAACGGCCTTGGGGATTGACAGAGGTGATCGGGCAGGTGTGACGTATTTAAAGAGATTTTAATACAACTTCGGTGAGAGACAGCACGCGGGGAACGCTGTCTTTTTTCTCGTTTTCATTTTTAGGGAAATGTGTTAAGCTTGGGTGGTGGCACCAGTTTCAGACACTAACTCAGTGTAGGACACCGTCATATTCAAAACCGGATTGCAAGATTGTGAAACGGTTTTGAGCTTTTGAGACCTTTTAAAATGAGGGTGACAGAGGAACCCCCCCCCCCCCCCCCTCTAACCCCCCAAACTCTCTCCCCCCCAACCTAATGGGTCGCAGTGAAATTATGAACTCGAAGAAAGTTATCGAGATTGGATGAGAGGTATCTGTAGTAGATATATGTTGACCTCTCTAGTTTTTAGCCAGGTGATTACTACAGCCACTGGTGTTGCTGTGTTTTCAGAGAATATTGAATAAAGATTTTGTCTGAGTTAAGATGCGATGTTTGATCCGTGAAATTAAAATTAGTGTTTAGTATTATAGTTCAGTAAGGAAAGGATTTTCCGAGGACGAAACCTCAGAAGTATTTTGTTCAACCTTCCCCAATGTTTTTCGGGGTGCGACCAGTTGTCCCCTGACCTGAGTGTGGCGTATATTCAAAAATTTTCGAAAATCGCCATTATAAGATTTAAAGTAGAAAAAATTCTCTATGAAATGCAGTGGGACCTCGGCTTGTGAAAGTTTGAAGTTGGGTGTTGAACTTCTGAGTTAGAAGTTCGTTTATACATTCACGTTTTTATTGTACACAGAATTCTTCATCCATTCAGAATATCTGATCACAACAATCACCACCTGCCGTACAACACTTGTTCTATTTCAGATCAAAATGAATGCGAAAACTGAAGAGTCTGAAATATCAGCATGGCCAGAGCACGATGCGCAAGGAGGTGGGCTCTAACATCTCCTATCTCCTATTCTCCTATCCTAGGTGGGCTACTCTCTTCTATCATGACCCCATAGCACTAATAAACGACATCAAATGGTAGGAGGCCCCTAGATGTATATTCTCGAGGGTGGGCAATCGCTTGATAGATTTTCTTTGATTTCTCTCGCTTTAAGATAGAGAGGTTTGTCGAAGGTTGAAATGGCAATTTGCTGTCGTCCTAAGGATTTCACTGTTTCCTTCCTACACATCAAGCCGTAAGTGTATTATAATCGTTTGAAGAGGAATTAATAAATGGTGGTAACCAACGAATGTGATTTCATAAGGCAGTTATACAGTGACAAACTTCGAAAATTGCATAGTTTTCAAGATATAAGCGAAAAAGTAAAAAAAGTCCGACACTGACCGACTGTGCCCTTTGTTCATACTATCTCAAAAGAGAACCGATAAGTTGGTTCACATCTAATTTTTCTTCTTCAGCCATGAGTCCTGTCTACAGCGCTGACATGACTTGACTAGCTAGTTACATGGTACATGACCCCCCTCCCCTCCTCAAAATGGAATTGCAACTGACTATTTGTGGATGAAACCAGAGGAATAATGAATTTTAGACTCAAAAGTTATTTGTGTTATCGTTGTTATCGTTCCGCCACCCTGACAAATCTATTTGTCCAACTAATCTGCTAATCTGAATTTTTACTAAAGGATTGACAACTTGATGTTATGTACTTTTGAGATGCGAGCGTAGCAAGCATCCAGACCACTGATCTAAGCAAAAAACTGATCTGTGTAAAACTCATGGAGGCTGGAGCGCTGAGAATGCCATGCGGTGGGTAGTCGAACTAAAGAGCAAGTCAGGGTCTTGAGTCTCGTGACTCGACTTGATTATTAGAGAACATCTCGTGAAAATAATGAACCAAAATTAAATAGAGACAGGACCGATGTAAAGTCGACTCTACCGGTGTAGGTACTACACATTTGTTGCTTTTAATTTATAGAAGCACGACCTACACAAGGGCGCTCTAATGGTCATTGGACGGTTTCCACAGCTCGCGCCCTAAAAGATCCACGAAAAATGATTACGAACTTCATAGCTCGTATTCAAGTTTCTCAACTCGTCGTCGCGTGCAAATTACGCGGCCAACGAACAGCAATTCTAATTAGTCCTCACCGAAGTGCATTCTTGTTGGATGCATCGTCGAGTCTCAGCTAAATTTATTGATGTTGACAAATAGGTCTGAAGGCTGAGCGCCAACGGGGGTTCCAAGAGGAAAATACGGTCTCAGAATGATAGATCGATGCCATTATTGATTCCATAAAGAAAGTGCAGTTCAAGGTTCTGTCCTCCGTCGTTTTTTCCTATTCTTTAGAGAAACAAGAATACAAAAAAGTTCTGTAGCATTTTATTCTAATAGTAAAAAGTTCTGTAGCAGTATCAATATAAATTATTCGGCAATTATTGTTCTATGGATGTCGATTATTCATTCCACCTTTCAAATTTCTATGCTTACGTTGTACAGATTGATGCACAAGAAGAATTAATAAGGAATAGGCGCCTGATATCAATTAGTAATTCATATATTTGAAGGTGGATGGGGCAAAATAGAAAGTTAAGAAGTCATACCTAATTGACCAATGTAAGTATATATGATAAGGGATTATTTAGGGTTCCTTCTGGAGGTTCTCGGGCGCTGTTACTTTTGGAATGGCCCACAGAAACTTTGTGGATTAAATTACGGAGGAATTAAATTCCGGCCCATAATTCAACCTCGTTATGCTACCATGAAAGAAATTCAAGACATTAAGACAAATGGGCTCTCATCGTCAAATTCGTTATCAATAACGGTAAAGGAGTGTGACAGGTTCATTTAGTAGGTACCATTAAAATTAAAACTGTATTATAAGCAGCTACCAGGGGTGTTATTCCTCCTATTTCCAAGTTAGGTGTCTCCCCAAATGCTACTTAATATAATCGGGAAGTGATAATAGATGATTCCCCAATAACTATCTGAATCTGAATCCGAAATCGGATATCGAAAAAAGTGACGAGAACTCGGTCAAATGGAGTGGAAGCGAGGCGAATCGTTAAAATTACATTGTAAATCGACCCGGGCCGCCGTTACACAACGTTGCTTACCTGAAAGGGACTGGATGACGCACAGGGGACTCACTACGCACATGACTCATTTCACCGGAATAAATACCGGTTTTCCCCTACACATATGCAGCAATACCTTGCGAGCGAAGCGAGCAACATTCCCTAATAAACTTTTCGTGGTTTCACGTAGTTTTATAAGATTTAATTTGTTTGTAAGAATTTCCAACAGAAAAAAACGTCTGCCAAGTTGGGTGGGCAGTATAACTTCCTCAAGCGAGCGAAGCGAGCAGCATCCCCTACAGAAGTTAAACCTACCCTTAGAGATCTACCGTTTGCGAGCGAAGCGAGCATCATTCCCTACATGTTGGGTGGGCAGTATAACTTCCTCAAGCGAGCGAAGCGAGCAGCATCCCCTACAGAAGTTAAACCTACCCTTAGAGATCTACCATTTGCGAGCGAAGCAAGCAACATCCCCTACAGAAGTTAAACCTACCCTTAGAGATCTACCGTTTGCGAGCGAACCGAGCAACATCCCCTAAATGCCATACTTTGCGAGCGAAGCGAGCAACATTTTCCACATGCCAGACTTTGCGAGCGAAGCGAGCAACATATCCTACATGTTTCAATTGTAATACATCGCATCTGCGCCGCCACACCTTGCGAGCGAAGCGAGCAACATTTCCTACATGCCACACTTTGCGAGCGAAGCGAGCAAAATTCCCTACATGCCACATTTTGCGAGCGAAGCGAGCAATTTAATGGGAGGTCCAGGGGGCTTGCCCCCCGGCTGGACGTGGAGGCGAGCGTAGCGAGCCGGAGCGGCTAGTTATTTATAAGAATGAAACTCCGTTTGTCTGTTTGTCTGTCGTGTCTATGCACGGCCAAACGGCTGAGTGGGGGGAGTGTACGAGTGGGGGGATCTTCTTGAGATTTTCCAAAAGTGGGAGCGAGCGAATTTAAAATTGTTTAATCCCACCCGAACCATGGGCCGTAGGGCGGGAGGGGGGTCGAAGTAAGAATTAATGTGCGCTTTTTGGACTTCCCCGCTTCCCCTACCCCTCTAAACGGCCGTTGACAATTCCGGAAAAATACGGGTTTTGTAGGTTTTCCTACGAGGAAGACGACGGCGCGATCGGATCGCGAAAAAAGTATCGGGAAATGCGTCAAAAAAATCCAAGAGTACGGACCCGTTTTCTCGAAAAGTCCGACGAAAAACTACGTTTTTTCCCATTAAAATATACCCCGTAAAGGTACGTTTTTCGGAACGGTTTTCGCGGGCGAAATAAAGGTTTGATCCCGCCGAATCTGAATCCGAAATCGGATATCGAAAAAAGTGACGTTAAATCGGTCAAATCGCGAGCGGAAGCGAGGAGAAGCGTTTAACATCAGAAATTAATTTTGCCGTGTTCGCGAGAAGGCTCTACAAAGACGTCAAGGGGTTCGTCAGGTATTTCACAATGTTACCTGCAGGCCTATTTCAAAAGAATAAATACGGGTTTTTTCCTACCTATATAGAGGTATACCTTGCGAGCGAAGTGAGCAACATCCCCGAATAATCTTTTTGTGGTTCCACGTAGTTTTATAAGATTTAATTTGTTTGTAAGAATTTCCAACAGAAAAAAAAGTCTGCCAGGTTGGGTGGGCAGTATAACTTCCTCAAGCGAGCGAAGCGAGCAGCATCCCCTACAGAAGTTAAACCTACCCTTAGAGATCTACCGTTTGCGAGAGAAGCGAGCAACATCCCCTACACACGTTAAACCTACCCTTAGGGATCTACCGTTTGCGAGCAAAGCGAGCTACATGCCACACTTTGCGAGCGAAGCGAGCAAAATTCCCTACATGCCACATTTTGCGAGCGAAGCGACCAATTGAATGGGGGGTCCGGGGGGCTTGCCCCCCGGCTGGACGTGGAGGCGAGCGTAGCGAGCCGGAGCGGCTAGTTATTAATATTTTTAGCACGAAAGATGGATGGCAGTAAGGTTGGAAGGATAGGTAAGTACTGAGAATGAATAGAAAGCACTCGATCATGGCTCTATGCTCTTTGTCGAAAATAGCGCATTCAGAGATTATGCGAGGAAGTATTTCTGGTTCTTGGCTGAAATAACACATATCAGTGTTGCTTCTTCCGATTCGGTGAATTCGGGTGGCGCAATACTTGGTTGGCATTCTAGTTACGTACGGAAGATTTGGTTCTGCATCGTTCACCGGTCAAATAACTATAGCTGCCACCAGAATTTCATCAGTACCTTGAACTTTGGCAGTTGAGCCAGGATGTAAATCACAGAACATTTTACATGGCACATGAATCGACCTTCATTTTCGGCTATTCCAGATTGGCCCTCACGAAAAGTCAGCCTTAATCCCCTGAAGCTCTCAAAGTACAAAATTTAAGTATAAAGTTAAGATTTTTCCCATCAGGAGATTCGTGTCCGAGTTCAGGTTGACAATATTATTGTTTCGAGTCGTGTAACTAGCTAGGCTGCATAAATTGACGCCAACTCTTTCAATACAAATTGACCAATGATGACATCACAGAATGCTACTCCCACTTTACTGTCTTTCAAAAAGCCATAGGTAACTACCCTTCCATGAGTAAATCTTGTTAAGGACCATGAATCATGTACTGAGTTGGGTGGATGGGAATCGGATGAGCTCATAGCTTCTTTCTAATTTTCATAATAGGTATACCGTTTTTGCTTCCTCACTACCGAAGGTAGGGAAGCTTTGTGTTCGTGATTGAATTCGAACAAATTTTTGTCCTCCAGAACCAAAATTTCCACTTGTTTTTTGCGTTTCCGGGGTTACTGATCAATTTTGGTTTCGTGTCTGTCATTCTGACGTCTGTCTGCCTGTCTGTGGTAAATACTGTCATGCCCAAAACTATACCAAGTTCGAGTCCGATTCTGATGAAATTTTGGGAATTGTGCGGGTTAGCTCCCAGACAGTCCCCTATAATTTTCAAAGCCGTCGAACCAACAGTAGTCTGTGCGCTTGCGCAAACGTGAATTTCTTAAAACGTCGATTTCTTATCATCTGTTAGTCTGATTTCGTTCAAACTCGGTAGGTGATTGGGTATATGTTCATGAAAATACCCTATAAATTATATCGCGATTGGTAAAGAATAACCATTGCGCATGTACGAAACTAATATCGATTGACACAGTCAAAACTCCGAGTCTAATGGAATGATTTGGATGACATTTTCAGGGATTGTGCGGGATAGCTCCTAGACGGTCCCCTATCACTTTCATTGCTGTCACATAAATAGTAGTCTGTGCGCATGATCAAACGTTAATTTATTGTAACGTCGATTTATTATCATCTATTAGTCGATTTTGTTCAAACTAGGGCAGTAAATGGATATAGTTTTAGGAAAATTCCCTATGAATTATATCGCGATTGGTGGATTAATTAATAGGCATGCGCATTATAAGGCGCAAAACCTAAATTGGTCCTCACAAACATATCTCCCTGTTTTATGAAATGTTCAAGGATTGTGCGGTTTAGCTCCAAGACGTTCCCCTACAAATGTCATTGCTGTTGGAGCAACAGTAGTCTGTGCGCATGCGCAAACGTTAATTTCTTATAACGTGGACTAATCAACTTGTACTTTGTTCTTAAACTAGTGTCCATGTTACAATGTGTGAGGAAGCTATACTACCCACCTAACTGGGCAGACGTTTTGAGCTGTCGATCACTTTGTTTACACTTTTTTTTAAACAATATTAAAATAATCTGGTTGTAAATTACCCTCTGAAATCGGCCTTAAAAACTAGCTTGAAACTTTGAGTAGGTATAAATACTTTATTACCCACATTAGCTAACATGACATGGGTCTCCCCCCCCCCCCCCCCCCCCAATATTATGTATATACGCCTCTGTGGCAGTTCAACATTCACCAGTTTCAATCTTTTGAAATCTGGTGTAAGGCATGTACCAAAGGTAATATATTCAACATATACTCAAATTCATTATTCAAGCGCATTCTGAATTATTATGGGTTACCATACCAGCTTTAGAATGATATTGCGTTCAAACAATAGCAGCAGTGCTTTTAGCAAAGGTGACAGTGGATGGGGGCAGCAACGAGGGCAATGTCGTCAAATATTCAGAGCACCTCCCGAGTAGACTGGGCGGACACCCATTTACTGAACCGCGTAAATCATAGTCAATGACAATGAAAAGGGGAACCTCCGCGAGGCGAGGACACTTTAAGCCTCGATATTGCCAGACCGAAGAACTGTTCCCACTCTTCTGGAACCGTTCAGTTAATAATTCATGAACTCCGCGAAAAGGAGGGATAAAAAGGCACGTCCAAGAGGAGCCTTCGTTCACTTCAAGAGGACAGTGACTGGCGCAGTTTTTCTTTTCACACTTCAGCAGAATGCGTCATTAGCTGCTGAAGGATTGCAGGAAAGGGGTAAAAGATTTCAACTGCGGATTACAATGGATATTGTAGCCTTCGAATATTGGTTACCTAACGAAATAATACGTATGCACTAAATAGATAGTAAATCCCAACCCCGGGAATTTTTGTCCTATTTCCATGCTTAACTGTATTGCCAAGATACTGGTGAAATGGATAAAATTACACCTAGGCCAGTATCTCGAATCAAATCATTTAATTTTTAGTGAGCGATTCGGTTTAGAATGGGTTGTAGAGTTGACCGAGCTTTGTCTAACTTACCGGAGGACCTATTTAGAATAACGAACGAAAGAAACAGGTCAATCATAATATTTGGCGACATATCGATATGTTTTGTTTCCATCGATAGAAAAATATTAACCAATATAATAGAGGACCTAGGGATAAGAGGTGGTGTATTGAAATGGTTTGAATGTTATTTGGCAGTAAGCTAGTGTTAACTGGACAATATGAGGATGACCCGATGAAAATATATTGTGAGGTGATTCAAGGTGCACCCCTAAGTATAACTCAATTCACGTAAAAAATGCCGATGGGAGCCGTCATGGTGGGTGGGTCCAGGTTCATGTGAGAAGACATGCGTGCTGGTACATGTACAAAATGTAGGTTCGTACCTCTTATATACGGTTTTATCAAGTAGGATCGAAATAGGTAAATTTGGTACCAGTGACACTCTGAGAATCTACAGCAGCAATATGCTGCTCACAAGGTTGGAGTCGGACCTCACATACCTTGTTGAATTATTATCAAGATTACTCCCTCCCTCCATCTCTTTTTCGTGAATAGTCTTCCAAGCAAGATCATCCATTCTACGAAACATGTAGACATCATTTTTTCCAGGACTAAAAGAGGCAGTTTTAGAAAATAATTCCGGTGTCGACGTCAGTGTTGGTGTCTCGAATTTCGTACTGACCCCAACGTTATAACATCGCTAAGCTCGACAAATTTACTCTTACCGAAATTCTTACTCACGAATTCCCATTTAGAAAGAACTTCGTTGAATTCAAACCCGCCAAAACCACGTTTCACGGAAAATACCTCCTAAATTAAACTGGCGCTGAATTTGAGAGATGCCGTCGTAATTAAAAGTGCAATATGTTCTTCGAGGGGGAGGAACGGTGGCGGTTGTTGACATTCAAATGGTCAGCACTTAGCGGAAAAACAAGCGGCCGGCAGCTGGGAGATCTAATTTCGATGTTCATAATGAAATTACTCCTCAAAAAAGGACAAAAAAAGAGATACCTTTGTATGTGTGGTGGGAGGAATGGTATGTTTTATTGCTCGTTTAATTCGTATTTCCTATTTCCTCTTTGCAATAAAGTCGCGGAAATATCTCCACAGCGGGTAGCGCTTATTGGATTGTACGTTACTGGAGGACATATTAGGTTCTGAATAATTCAACAATTGCAATCCTCCTGGATATTACCTAAAATCGGTGTAATCGCAGCACATGTATAAATAAGTGCACTGAAGGTTTTGTTTTGTATTTCACACCCCATCAGATTTTGTATAAATACGTAGGTAAACGAGCATGAACAAGTATCAATTTGAAATAAGTACACCGAATAGTAATAATTTTGCGTCCTCACTGCCGCAAGTTAAAGTTGAAAAACTAAACAAATGCTTGCATTCAAAATTAAAATTTTCAATTTTTTTTTTTTGGTTGCAGAGCTTACTAACCAGTTTCGGTACTGTGTCTGTCTGTTTGATGACAATTCCTCCTCACGCCTGAAACTATACTTTTCATATTATTTTGACCCAAATAGACTTTTCATATTCTATTGACCCTTTTCATAATCTATTTCATTAAAAATAAGGAGGTTGGTGCTTCAATTGGGCTCAATAACTAATTGAGAGCGCGTCTTCACTAAATGCCGTCCGGTTTTCACTAAATGGTAGTGCAAAGGGTCTATATTTTCCTATTTGGGCAAGTTGGTGGGTCAACTGATCAGGAACCGAAATTTTAGTTATAAAGTTGGTATAATCGTGGTTTTTGATGTTGAAAATCATTGGTTGGAGATATTTACATTGACGTTGTCGTGTAACCAAACAAGGTTTTGCCAGGAGACGAATTAAGTAATAAACAATTTTTGGTTTTGCGGCAAGACCCATGTAATAGGTTTTGAAACATTTTAAAATATGTATCATTTAAGTTTTTAAAGCGACAATAATATGCAGATTGGGGAATGAAATTAAAGTGACCAAATAACTTAATATAGAATTAAAATTAAAATGATCTTTAATCGAAATAAATAAACTACTAAAATCAATTCGCGTTGGCGACAGTGGGTTAATATTAGATTCAATGTAAACATCAACGTAAACGAAAACCTTGTTGGAACAAACAAATGAAACCGCGCTCGTTTAGAGGGTGTAGAGAAGACCTTCGTTGAGCCATTTTGAATTTATCACGCTGTCGACCCGTCTTAATAATAAGAAATACGGCCTAGAAACCGTAAATCAAAGAGCGATTAATTGAAAACTCGAAAAACAAAACAAACAAAACCGAGGGGACATTACGTTTGATGAGTCGGATAGCCTTGGCAGGTTCCCTTGGTAAACAGCTTATAGGTACAGCTACGCCAGTAATCTCGCTAATGCACTTTCCTTTTTCGGCCTTTCGTGGAGACTCGAAAGCCCTTGTAACAAGGGACAGGGGACGTGAAAAAGAAAAAGAAAAACAAAGTTAACTGCTGAAGGTTTGACTGAATGCCGTGAGGATTCGCTCTTTTTACTCTCCCAACACCGCCTGTGAGGGCTGGCAAAAGTCATGAATCAGACTGCAATGTTGGTTTGTAAATTCTGTGCGTGGTGGTGGATTCAGGCCCGTATAGAGGGGGGGGTCACTGTACACATTACCCCCGGGGCCCGGCCTTCCCGAGGGGGCCCGGATTTTCTTAAAAAAGAAAAAAGAACGGAGAGAAAGAGAGAGAAATTAAATAATAAGATCTGTTAACGTGGACTATTACCTCCCTACTTACGAGTTGCGTAAGGTGTCACTAAGCAGCATCTACTATTGTAACGCCACTCCATCAGCGCATAAACTACTGTTTCCTTAAACTATTTCCGCTGCCATACCTGCCTCCCGAATCATCTGTTATTATCCTTTTATCAGTGTTATACAATTTAATGATAATAAATGTTCATTCTTTGATGTTTTGCAGGATCAGTAAGTGCTTGTAATTTAATTATTTTTGCTGAGATAAACTAAAATCTTGTTAAAATAAGATCGTTTCTATAAATTAAGTTACAACTACACGTTACTATGAGTAAACCACGCCGTTTCTATACGCACGTAATAACAACACAAGACATAACGTCAGTTCGATTCATCCGTAATCACAGAAGATCAAGAAACATGGTACCCACCGTCTGCCTAGTGAGCACGCTTATTTAATTAACCATAAAAAACTAATAAGAAGAGTTGTTGGAGTGTCTATGTTGGTTTACATGAGGAGGGAGCTTATTAAGAAAGAATATTTCGACGAAGATGAGAATCTGTTTTTTTTTTTTTTTCAAATGCGTTTCTGTGTGATTTCGTTTGAAGAAAATCGTTCTTACTTATGCAAGTAAATTATTTTCTAGCTTGAGGCAACTGTTCAGCGGAGACGCTTGTTATACCTTTTGCTACTCTTTGGCATTTGACCTCAGCAAGTGCCGAATTTCCATGTCATGGTTGATCCAAGGAATGAGAGACATTTGAATTTGTAGCATCAATGCTTGGATTCAGAAGGTCTTGATCATTTAGCCATATGAAGCCCCGTGAAATATCAAGGCATATCCTCCGGAACTCGACGTTCCTCGGAGAATAGGATGAGTATAGGTTAGGTGAAAGTCAGAAATTTGCAATGAGAATAGTAGCAGGTCCAGCTAAATTGGTATATTTATACTGCTTGGCTGATGGAGCCTGCCGTGTTCTGTGGCTGGGCTAGGGGTATCTGGACGTTACCAGAGGAAGGGGAACAGATCTGATCACCTGATTGGCCGTTATTTGAGAACACATGTTCCTGATGATCCGTTTGTGGCTTGCTATTCATCTGGCAAATCAATAAGCGAGATATATACATTAATATTTTTGCACAACATAAACTGTATGAAAATGGAATCGCGATAGATCCAGTTCGCATGAATGCTGGACACAACTGAGTCAAATATCTATTTGAACGGAATTATGGGCATTAGAGCAGAATAAACTATGCCAATACGATAAGCCACATACCAACCGTGGCTGGAGAGCCCGCTGTGAGTTAGTGGATCGAAACTGTCGCACTCCGTCCATGTACGGAAGTGAGGGAACGATGAACAAGTCAGCCATGACTGGAGAGCCTTTTGAGGGACCAGACCCTCTGGCTTCCTATTCCACACGTTCATTCGAAAGCGATTAACAGTCGACAACAGTTCACAGCTCTGCAAATTCTGGCGGTCTATAGAATTCGTCTATAGAATTCGGTTTCGCTTCCACATGACCTTCCAACCACGATCCAACAGTAGTAGACGAAATGGGGAACTGAACTGAACCATTATTAGATATTTTTACTCACTTCAAAACAGCGGGCCAATAGATGATGAGAAATCGAAGAAATAAAGCAATTAACGTTTGAGCATGCGTATAGACTTCTATTGACCCGACGATAATGATTGGGGACCGTTTAAAAGCTAACCCTCAGAGAATTTAATCAAAAATGGGCCAGAAGTTGGTATAGTTTTGGGCTTGACAATGGTTTACCATAGACGCACAAATAGACAGACTGACAGACAGACACGGGGAATTCATCAGCAAGCTCTGAAACGCGAAAAGCAATTGGAAATTTTGTTTTTGGATGCCACATTTTTTTCAACTTCTTGCAAGAACACCCTATCTTTGGTAGTGAGGAAGCCACTAACACGTGCACCATGATCATAAGAGCGAATTTTCGTAAATTATCGTATTATATTATGTTGAAATGTTTTGAAATTTGAGCTAAGATGGCAAAGAAAAAAGAAGGGTAACTTGACGCCTTGACACACACACATACACACACGCACACGCACGCACACACGGAAAACCGCAAACTTCAGGTATCGTTTCAGAATGCCTTGACACTGATTTCCGCAAAGAAAATTTCGTATTAAACATTAAATTAAACATTTTTGGAGCCATTGCAATAGCTTTATTTGCTACGAAAATTTGCTAAAAGGAAAAAGTTGACAGTCATAAGATGTAGAAAAGCATAAAATCGAATTTTTGTTGGCTCGCATCATTTATAGATACCTACAAGATTATTTCTTTAGGTGGTTTGGATGACGTAAGGAATCAGGGAGCTCGTACCTACCGTACGGCGAAACGGACCAGTCGTAAGGGTGTTTGGCGAGGATGGCGTCGCACTGCCGCAGCACCCCGTTCACCATCGCCAGCTCTTTCTCGTTGTCCGTCTTCGCCAGCCTCCCAACTTCTCCTGCAAAAGAACAACGAAAAACATTGTGAAACATTGTGGGCCTCAAGTCCCGCAGGGTTTAGCTGAAATAAATACAAACCTTAGAATCAGCTACCGAAATCTTCAGTTTTGAGGAGTGTCTAAGAGAATAAATGTATTGCAATACCTAAATTGTGAATTTTACACTTTTTTCTTAAGGGCACGTAAGAGAGGAAATTGAGAACTTGTTTGAATATTGACTTTAATGACTTTTACCTCTTAAAAAATGGAAAAATGTCAAAGATTAGTTTGTACAGCGGAGTTACAATGATCCCCCCCCCCCCCCCTGTAACTTTATTCTTTTCTTAATGTCTAAGAGATGCTCCCTATCAAATTTCAACCTCTTAATGGGAACAGGAAAGAATGCGTGTCGCTCAGCTGATCAGGACGGGGCGGATAGTTTTATTGTTCTCTTGATGTCTTAAAGAGGCATCCTGTCAAATTTCAGCTTCCTTCCGTGAACAGCATAGAATTTTGTTCATTCAGCTGATCAGGAAGGACCCGTCATCTCATTCCCTCCTTGATGTCCCATATAGGCTCTCGATCAAATTTTTACTTCCTCGGGAGAGCAGGAGAGAATTCAGCTCATTCAGCACACTAGGTAATCAAACAGAAAACCCCAACCAACTTAGTTTTTGTATGTACGAATAGTTTTTAGAAGGGATTTGAAGGAGGAGGATGTTAGTAGTCTTATGCGTAGTGTGACAAGTAATAAATTTAGAGCTTAATAGCAAGTTGGCGATCGATTTTTGTGGGGTCGAAAATAACCAAGTTCCAACTCCCAGCCGAGATTGGTTGTACGTGGAATTAGAATATGGAAGGAAGGGTATCATTTAATACACATCCTAACCGAGGCATTAAAGTTAATTTGGTTGACTTCTTAAAACGTTTATTCTACTTATACGAAATTCAGAATTTTAGGGAGATCGAATTCAAAGGCTCAATATCTGCTATAATAAACCGAAAAAAGGTTTGTCAAGACAATACTCAGGGTGACCAGTTTACTTCTGATCCAAAAACGTCCCAACGGATTTAAATTCGAACTTGCCATTATTTATGCACAGACTGTCTCATCTGAAGAACCAACACGAAAAGGGTCCTCGTGTTTTTCACGTCCCCCGTCAATTATCCAGATTTAAACTTGACACCGAGCTTCCATCAGACCCTATCTCAGTTTCCTGACCTTTGTTTTGTATCACTTTAATATCTTTGCCTTTCTCCGGAAATGTACTCCGAGAATGGGGGAGAGTTGGAAAAAAAGGTTCTTTTCATGTTTTCAGACGGAATACTGGAGCAGATGAAATTGCAGTCAGACAGAGAATTCCAGGGGAGGGCCTTGCAGAACGTTGCTTGCCAGAGTAAGGCTGTTTTATACGTCGTCGTGGATTGTTCTTGAATAGTAACGAGGGTGCTAACCCCAAAAAAACCTCCCTTTCCTCGAGGTTGTCTGTGCGACGAGGCGCTTTCCGTCTAACTCTCCTGCGTGTTGGCAACATCTCTTCTCGGCGTTAGCGCCATCCCTTCTGTGTGTCACCCCTTCTCCCTCCTCGCTCGCTCGCTCTTTGAACCCTCGAAAATCCTTCTGATTCATGAGCGGTTGTGTATAGAACAAAGGGTGTAGTTTGCTCTTCGTTTAGAATTCAAGCGTAAACATTATTGAGCGATGCAGAAAAAATGTTTGTTGTTTGAGCGTGGTAATCTTGTTTGGAGAAGCTGAAATTAAATAAAATAAGAGAACTAACGTTGAATTTGTTGACCAGCTATATTTTTTCACTTTCAAAAGGTGGTATTCCACGCAGCGTTCACTTTTCATCTATGTAAAACAGCAAAAATCTTTGAGTATTTTCAGCCATCACTGCTTTGTTAACAATATTTGTTGTGAGCCGTTTTCTGTCCAAAAAATTTCAATTCTCATCTACATAGTATTTGGTTTCTAAAACAGATTTGTATCATGCCTTTTCCTCCTGCATTGCTATGTGTCTCCTCAAATTGTGTAATTCATTTTATCCCAGTTTTGAAGAAATTTCCATGGAGAGTGTGGATAATCATAGATGACCTTGTGTAGAGTATTTCATTGCACTAGAGTAGCGAATAGCCTCTGTACATCAATAAATCTGAAATAAGTAGGTATGGGTTGTACGCATGAAATTTATCAATCATTACATCAATCAATCGTCATGTATATTAATCACGAGTTTGTTGAAATTTCTTGAGTCTATTAGATTAGATAGTGGATAGCAGCTATAAGATTCTTACAATAAGCAAAACCCCTACATCTATTTCCTGATTTTAATTATATTTTAGAGATATATTGTGTGTAAATAGCTATTTCTGTATTTCGTCTCTTGCAAGTCTATGGTAGACACCGCGCATGTTGTAATACAAAATTTCTGTAACTTCGATAGGTCACAAACCAATGAGCACTTCATCACTGATATAACCGTCCTCGCTTTCCTTGTCTTGCCCTTCCTTCATTTCCCTGCTAATTGAGCCTTTCTTTTGGGTTCTTCCATTTTAGAGAGGTTTGTGTAGAATTGTTGGGATGATGGTTTCTTCAAAAAATTTTAAGAGATTGGAAATCTTCGTGTTTGGCAGCCTTTATGGGAAGACTCAAGTTGTAAAGCTTCTTTTTGGGGATGAGAGGCAGGGGGATTTTCGTTTTTCTTCGTCTGTAGTCCATTTCCCTGTGAAGTGGATGCTTTTCGATTGGCGATTGTTCCAATGAGTGAGGCAAAGTGAAAATCAAGTCGCTAAAATAATTTTCTTTAGACATGCAATTTTTGGTACATCTTTGTTTATGTGAATAACTTTTACAGGCAGCGTGGCGAATGGACATTTTATAAAGTAATACCTTGATCAGTCCAGTTAAGCTATTCCATTTCCCGACCACAGTTCATGAATGGGCAAGGTTTCCCCCTACAGTCGCTAATAACCTCACACCAGTCCTCAAGGAACTTCTCTTCAAACTTTTTGATTGATGCGAGACATTTATCTCAGTCACACTAGAGGTTTGAATGACCTCGTACTAGGAAATAAACCGTCAGTTGATAAAGGCGGTGTTCTTTGTGCAACGAGCGGTAAAATAGTCTTAGTATTGAGTAATTCTTATTCTATCCAGAACAAGAATCACAAAACTCATGAAACTTCTAACTTCTAGAGCCAAAATGTAGTAAAAATTGTAATAACGTCAGTCATTGTTCTCGATTTTTTGTTTGTTTTTGAAGCCATACTGTTCGGGTTGTAATCCTCGTCACTTGAATCACCCATCCAACTAAATAAATAAAGATGAAACTCAAGAAAAATACATCAGCAGCGCAGTGATAACAGAAATTATGAAACCGCAGAAACTAATCGTGTAATTAACGGAAAAGAACGGTGAGTCATTTATGACGCTCTCGCCCCTAGGAGGGATCACGGGACAACCGATCTTTCCCGAGCGCGCGAGATAGAACAGTTCTTCCCCAGTATGGCAAATCTTCTCCGTGCAATATATTCTGAAGGGATCATTTTACCCCAGTGAACATATTATAAGTTTCAATCAGCGCTTAATAGGCAACAGGCTCTCATTTTTCGTAAAAAGTGGACAAAAATCATTCTTCCCCTGTACTCTTCAATTTCTTTTCTATTCATACTCGAATTTGAATGGTAGTTGACTCCTGATTTTCATTTCCTATGTGATTGGCGAAAGCCGTGCTTATTAATAAATAAATATATAAATATAAATAATCGAGCCTAATTTCAACCGTTTTTATCTGATTTTGATGAAATTTCCAGGGAATGTGCGGGTTAGGCTGTAAATGGTCCACTATTAAATCCATACTTCTCAAATCATTACTCCGTTTTGCGCATGCGCAAACGTAACTTTGTTCAAGCATCATTTTTTACACCGTAGTCGTTCAATCCCGCTCAAATTCGGTGCATAGTTTGGTGACAATGGTTTAAATATTCCATGTCAATTTCAACCCGATTGCATCATTATTAGCTCCTGCGCTTGCGCGAAAGGTTACTCCGAGAACAGGGTTTAGTTTTCATCACATTTTTATTACGTTTTCTGGGATTCTGATTACGTTTTGTGGGTTAGGCTGTAGATTGTACCCTACGATTTTCATTTTTCTCAAATCATTGCTCCATTCTGCGCATGCGCTGACGTAAATTACTTCAAGCATCATTTTCCCATTTAAACATTTTTATTGTGAAGCGTAAAATTGCGGGGTCTTGGAACTGTAAAAGTGTGAACCCTTCTCGGAATCACGAAGCGCCCACCATGTTCTGATCATACTCGTATATTACATACGGGGTTTAATAATTATAGACCAATGATCTGCTTAGCAGGGCTATCTATCACAGAAATAATAAACCATTGTGCAATAATTTGCAGCGTTTTTAAGCCGGCTTAATTCGTAAAAGAGGAAACTAAAATGAAACTTTTGAACATTTTCTAAAACTTACATGATGTTTTTCCATTTGTTTTTTTTTTAATCTCGGTACATTCTATATATGTAAGGTACTCCTCGGAAAAATGTTCTCGAAATGCCAACTATTCAATGGTGTTGTCAATTTTACTAGTACTTTGCTAATTAAGGTTGAAAAATGTGTTTCAGTATTGAAAAGCGTGTTAAAATAAAAGAAATCGAGGATTGTCTTAAAATCCCCCTCTATGAAAATACGAGTTGAGGCCGTTTCCATTTATTTGTCCACTCTGAAGAAATCATAATATTTGCAAATCTCTCTCGGAATACATTAAAACCGAGTTTTACACCTCGAAAACTTTTAACACGTTTTATTTTATTTTTCATGCTCAATTTTATGCGTAAAGCTAGTTAGTTAAAACTGGGTTGGAAAGGAGTTTGGGAGATCTGCTAGTATTACCGTTCGATTCATAGTGGATAAAACTGGCCCTAAACTCGTATTTTCATAGAGGGTAATTCTAAAACATATTTTCCGTGGAGTAAATCTTCAAAAATAGTATGTTTTGAGACAAAAAAATAAATAAAAACAGTACATTTTAGAAAAATTTGAAAATATGCATTTATTTTTAGCCTCCTTTTTGACATGGATAACCTATGTCTTATGGCAGGGGGGCATTCCAAATTCGCGTGACACAAAAAAGTTGCTGATAAACTTTTTTTGGCTAATATTCTGCAAAACATACACATTTAAAGATATTTAGCCGTTTTCAGCCATTTTGAATGATTTTTTGAAATTTGACCAATTTAGTGAGCTCAAAAAGTGTTGGCCAACGAACTCAACCTTTCGATTGGAAAGCTCGATTTTTTGGCGCAAGAACGGAATTTGTATTTCAATAATAAGGAGTGTTATCGTTTGGAATGACATAAATATATAAATACGAAAAAGCGAAAACTTCAGTTTCTGAATCCCTAAAAATGGATTACAATGAAGAAACTTCCAAAAATTTGTATTCAAAAATTTTCCAACCCATTGCAATAGTCTGATTGTTGTATTTAGAAGGATTGAATATCCATGATCAGACGGATTCCCCAGTAAGGGAAAAATTTAATTGATTTCAATAGTCTTTTAATGTTTTAGTGATTTTTCAAGTATTGAAGCGGCTTAAAAAATATTGTTTTGACATCAGAGGAATAGAAAATTTAACGCTCTTTCTAATAGTGCCCTTATTTTTGATTTTGTAGTGATTCTAAGGAAAATTAGAGTTGTTTTAATGTCATAAGGTAAACAGGGAAACAAGTGAATCAAGGAGAAAATCTGAAAAATTAAAGTACTTGAAATCCGACCGTTAAAAAAATCTCTTATAGGAACTATAGAATAGACCCTTATATAGAATCGACCCCTGAAGTTTGTACCCATAGCTTCGAGAAACTTTGTATAGTCTGAACCCGAACAATATCTTCAACATGCTGAATATTGTTCCATATATATATATATATATATATATATATATATATATATATATATATATACACTCGGCGCTTTGCGCCTCGCCGGGGGGCTTCGCCCCCCTGGACCCCCCTAATCTATACTCGGCGCTTCGTGCCTCGCCGGATCTTTTCTCTTTTCTACTGCGTAGAAAACGAGGATAATTTGCTATGCAATTCTTAGCCTGAATCAACTTAGTTTTGGAATGTAGATGTAGCCAGGTACGTAAGGAGAGGGAAATTGGTAGCTTGAAATGTGAACATTTATCACATAAATCAAGCGCTTTCCAACGAGTGGCGAACGATTTTTGTGCGATGAAAACTGCGGAAGTTTCATTCCCCTAACAACGGCTGGGTTGCACGTGAAAAACACTGAAATTGTGACACAATCTATAGCAACTACTCAACTACTCGGTTGTACGTGAAAATCATCTTTAATTTCGTTTGGGACGTTACAAAAAAAAGCCACAGTTCCTTTGAGCCTGACGGCTAAAATTAAAAAACATGAATATGCTTTAGCCGTACACGACTCACTCCTCGTCGATTCTCTGAACCCGACCCCCCATCGGCCTCTGAACTCTGTTTATCATTCTGCCATCAATCCTAAAACATGGAATCATGTTTTAGCTCCTCGCTCTCACTTTATTATAGAAATGATCATGACCATTGAGCTCTTGTGAGATGATGATCTCCTAATAGAAACTCGCGAGTAAACATTCACTTTATTATAGAAATGATCACGACGATTGAGCTCTTGTGAGATGATGATCTCCTAATAGAAACTCGCGAGTAAACATTCACTTTATTATAGAAAGAGGCTAAAGAGGCTACATACGAAATTACAGCTTCCTATAGTGTAAAGTATAGAAATTACCTATTAAAATAATTTAACCACCGCTTCACAAATCTAACCGTTCTCGCAATATTCGGATCACCTGCTATGAATCACATAATCGAAACACCAGCTCAATGAAATCATCAGAAATTAACAAGCGGTTGCAATCATGTTCACAATATCAATAATTGAGAATGATCACCTGTGTGTAAACAATTATTCATATAACCACGCTCATAACTCAGCTTGTTGGCCACGCACTTCGCAGTAGTTAATATAGTATGTTTGGATAAATCGAGAGCTTTCGAACGAATGGTCAACAAATTTTGTGGGATGAAAAACGACGAAGTATCATATCCCTAGCAACGACTCGGTTGTAAGCGGAAATCATCACAATTATTGGCGCTACTTTCGTTGCACTCTCGTGGGACATTTTTCGGTAGTTTTTTTGACATTTTCATGTCTTTCATATGGCACATAACAAAAAAATCGTCACGAAAAAAATTGTTCCAAGTGGCCACAACGATGATTATGACCATCAGAAATGACGTTGACCATTCATAGGTAAACACATGAAAATGTCCCAATGCGTTGCAGACTCGTATTTTTTTTTTAAATTCATTTATTGGTTATATACAATTTGTACATGTACCAGGACTAAGTATAGAATGTGTATGTTGGCGAATAGGTGAGATGGGGATGCTAAAGCATATTCATGCTAAAAATTATTGGGGGTCGGCCTCAGAATTGCATAGCAATTAATTTAACTCTGTAAACACGAAGAAGCTAATGTGCTACATCCTTTGCACTATCAGGGTTTGCGAGTAAATTAATCGTAAAAAAATATCAGCTATGTAGTAAAATGATAAGCGGAAGTATATTAACCAAGTAAGCGGAACAGTTTACACTCATAATACATTCGAGTAGCTACCGATGCAATTTGAATAAAACAAGGTTTGTACAGACTGCAATCTTCGTCACGAACCCCATAAATTCACTTTACGACCAGTCGAGAATTTCCCGCTTGCATGTCCGTGTAGAAGACACCCACATAACCTTGTTACGTCAAAATTTGGAAAATAATTTCTTCGGTCGGTGCGTGACCAGGATCAAGGAAAGCACATACTTATACGAAACCGAAGAGAAAAATACTTCTAATTATTACACGAAAGTTTATTAATTCAGTATTATGAATGAATAGAAGAATGAATGAATAATGTTTCATATGCCGATTCAATACTGCTTAAGCAATTGTCAATACATAGTAAAATAAATAGAAATTCTGGACTTCACTGACATGGTTAATAAGAAATGTAGAGATAAATTATAACAAAATACAGATAGCATAAGATAATATATACTAACGATAAATTACATTGAAAAACACAATTAAATAAAGAAATTAAATTTTGAGCACATTGAGTGCAAAGAAATTTTCAACTACCAATTTTATTGAGACAAAAAAAATATTTTCGTGAGAAATTTTCCGTGACGTTTTTTTTAAGTTTATGTGCCATAGCATAGACATAAAATGTCAATAAGATAAACAGAGAGGGGGAAAAAATTTTTTTGAGGCCGAATCGTTTCATTGATGAAGTTATAAAGAAATATTAATGAGGTGATTTTGGTTTAATGGATGTTTATCTTGTAATAATGTCATTGAAACCCACGGAATATTCAATATCAGGTTACATTTATAAACAGGGAAGGTACAAATGGCCGTTTTTCACTCGGCTTTTATATTTCAAGTCCATTTTTAAATAATAACTCTCTGCTTACAATTATTCATATTGCTTCCGAAAATTGTAAAAAATCAATATTTGCAGAGGTTCGTGGAATAAACGGGTTAAAAATCCAAATTTAGCATTGAAGTTCGAAGATCTGATACTAATACTTTTTTAAGCTGACAAATTTACACCACTGGTTTTCAATATCCAATTTCTGATAAGAAGAGATCAAAATTTGAAAATATTATTCGTTAAAACTTTCAGAAAATAGCCAACGGCTCTTCACAATTTGAAATGACAATGTGCCCAGATGGTGTCGTTGGCTGTTGTCATTGAAGTGATGGGAGATACAAACATAAAAATGTTAAACCATGTCAAATGTCAAATCAGTAGAAATTTTATTCTATTTGTAAAGTGTAAATCAAGCATTTTAATTTCTCCCTTTATGGGAAAAACAAAAGATCATGGATATGTCTAGTACCTACTGCTTACCAGTTGGTACCTACTACTCAATTGTATACCAACCATTTATCCTTCATTTCACAAGATTATTCCATTATGGTTACAAAACAATATTAGTTTTTAACTTAGAGTAATAAATCAGCATTTCTTGACACTGCAATGGCTTAGAGGTCATGAAATGTCGTTGTAAAATGAGAGCATTCCAAAAAGTGGCGAACGATTTTCCTACTATGAAAACTATGGGAGTTCCCTAGTAACGCCTTGGTTGTACGTGAAAATCAATACAAAATGTGCCGGTCGGGAAAAAAAGTGTCGGTCGGGGAAAAAAAGTGTGAACGATGGTCGGTCGGGAAAAAAAAGTGTCGCGAAAAATTCCTTGACCCCCAGCCAAAAGACATATCCATGTCAAAAAAAAAAGTTCTAAATAATATCCATGGATTCAAAATAGATTTTGGTTTTTTAGCTTTATTCAGTTGTCATCGGTTTTTTTTCTTAGCAAATACAAATGAATTGTAAGAACAATTTTCAACATAGTTTCGCGTATATATTATATGTTTTTTTAAATATTCTAGTTCATTGTTGACTTCTTTTGACTTATATCACGTTGAAAAGTATACATTTGATGATTTTAGCCGTTTACAGCCATTTTTAGTAATTTATTAGCACAATTTTTGAAATTTGACAACATTATTGTATTCAAAAAGTGTTTGAATGAACTTATCGTTTCATTTGGGAAGCATGATTTTTTGGCGCAAGAACGGAGTTTTTATCTCAATCATGCGGAGAGCTAACGTCTGGAATGACATATAATGAATACATGTACAGGGTGGTCGGTTTAAAGGTTAAATAAAACATTGGATGAAACTAGATGAGCAAACGATCTCCCGAGCAATGTCTGCGACATATGAATTCTTGCAGATGCGGTCTGTGGTACCTTTTTACTGGGGGAGCTATTGCGTTGGGTTTTACTACGAGTACTATTTGAATACGTATTCGCCATAAAATTAATAGTTAACAATTTCTCCGCACTAAAAAAGCTCTAATTTAAAAACGATTTAGCATTATACAATACGATAATCGGAACTTTTTTCCATGAATAATCAGTAACGAAAAGTTTCTCCCAAACGAAATTGGTTTTGAATCACTCTGGTTTCGCGTCTATCTTTGATTTCGCTTCATCACTACCGAAGGTAGGGAAGCTATGTGTTCGTGATTGAAGTCGAACAAAATTTCGACCTCCAAAATCAAAATTTCTTCTTGCTTTTAACGTTTCAGAGCTTCCTGATCAGTGCCGTGTCTGTCTGTCTGTCCGTCTGTTTGTCTAGCCCTATCAATCATATCACGAATGGTAGAGTAATAACCATCGCGCATGTGCGAAACTAATATCGATTGACACAGGCAAAACTCCGAGTCTAGTGAAACGATTTTGATGAAATTTCCAAGGATTGTGCGGGATAGCTTCCCCTATAACTTTCATTGCTGTCACATAAGTAGTAGTCAGTGCCCATGCGCAAACGTTAACGTAGGTAATATATCGACGATTTCTTATCATCCGATTTCGTTCAAACTCGGGGAGTCGATGGGTATATGTTCCAGGAAAAGTCCCGATGAATTATAACGTGATTGGTGGAGTAATAACTATAGCGTATGCACAAAACTAAAATTGATCGACAGATAATATAAAACTCCGAGACTAAAAGACCAATTTTTATGAAATTTTCAAGGATGGTGCGGTTTAGCTCCTAGACGTTCGCCTATAAATTTTACTGCCGTTGGATTAATAGTAGTCGGTGCGCGTTCTTCCATACAAAAAACTAATTCCATGTTTCAAGCTATGCTGCCCACACAACTTAGCAGACGTTTTTTGATTGATAGACATTTAGGAAGTTTCCTTCTAAGTTGCTTCCAACTCCCATTATCTGCCGAGATAAGGCTCCGCCAGGGTCATCACTTCTGGCGCTGACCAATCCCTCAATCATCCCGCTCTGACACTGGCAGATTCCACCTTTATCACTTTCCCCTTACCCGGAACTTTTCCCTTCGCTCCCCTTTTCGAAAAAAGTCAACACAAAGCGCGGAGAAAGACCTTTCCTTCGTTCTCGCCACTCCATTATTCATAAGGGGCGAACGCCGGGTGCTTCGCGTGAGGTGGAAAAAGAGAGAAGCGAGTTTTTTTCGGACTTATTTCCGTTGTCAATTATACGGCTTAAACGGCACCTTCGCCTCCCTCGGTCGACGGGGGCCCTTTTTGCCCGCTAGTAAAACAAGATTGGTCCGTCCGTGTCTTTTTTTTCGCCTCCAAACCAGCCCTTTGCGGAGGTTGAGCTCGAAGGGGCTTCCAGCGGGATCACGACCCCCGGGTGGGTCGTGGAAGTGGATTTTCTGGGTCCGTGACGAAGATGAAGGAATTAACTGGGATTTGAGTTGGGAAATGACGGCCGAACAACGGGGGAAACACCGTGAATTATCACACTACCAGTTATGCTAACTGCTGCCCATTGTTTTTTTTAATTTTATATTCTACTTCTTCTACTTGTTATATTCTACTTCATGGCCAACATAGGTAGGTACCCATGAAACGTCTAAGCCTTGGGTTACATCACAAAATACAAATTTCAAATTTTAGTTCAAGGACTTAGACTTAGAGAAATAGCTCCAAAGCCTCGGCCGAAAATGGGTTTAAAAAAAGTAATGCATGCATTTCAGAGACGTCCTTATGATTGCATTGTATATAATTTTTGTGAGAATTAAAATAGAGAAAAGCATAATTTTTTCTCGGAAATCCCCACCCACTCCCACCATTTAACCCCTTCACCTACTGCAAATGTGGAACTTCCGAGGTTGCATAACGGGGCTAAAATCAGGATTCAACAAACGATAAAAAAGTCCCGAAAAGTCTAATGAATATAATAAAAATATCTCGATATATCGTTATTACCCCCTCCATTCACCCCCTTTAATCATAAAATTTAAAACTCCTGTAACATATTCCAAATCTAGAGCAAATTCAATATTAAAAAAATACTTAAAAAAAAAAAAAAAAAAACAGAATCACGAAAATTGGACAAAAATAGTTAAAACATCATGATTTATCAGTATTACTCCCTCCATTCACCCCCTTCTATAATGAAATTTGACACTCTTGTTACATTTTCCAAAACTAGACCAAATTCAATGTTGAAAAAAAACAGAATCACGAAAATTGGACGAGAATATTTAAAACATCATGATTTATCAATATTACCCCCTCCATTCACCCCCTCTCTTGATGGAGTTTGAAAATCTTAAAGTATATCGAATTTATAATGGAACAAAATAAGAATCACAAAAATCGGTAGAAATTTGTGTCTTGGGCAGCGCTTGACAAAAACAGAAATTTTCCCCTCCACCCCCACCTTGACAGCAAATCCGAAATTTCCTAGGTTTGCAGCAAAACTAGAATGAAATTGGAATCGAACCAAATGAGGATCATGAAATCGAATGAGAATTGTAGCCTGGGTAGCGTCGACAAAATTTGTCGAAAAAACACGTTTTTTCGGTTTTACCCTTCATCATTCCTTCTCTTCCATCTTTAAAGTCAAAGTTCCCGAAGTTTGTTGCACAACTAGAATGCGACACTGGAGCTGGTAGTAGCCAAAAAGATTGAACAGGAGCAACATTGTATCTCTGTAGTTGTATACGTTGAAGACATCCTCCAGAAAAAGATCATCTTGGAACGGGAGAGTCAGAGGAGGGACCGAGACTACTGAAGATATTTCTCAAGGACTCGGCCTAAGTAATGTGTTAAACAGTTCCAGGCTGAGTTCCAACGTGGGAAAAGGAAGGTGAGGTTTTAGTGGTGTTTGAATTCCACATAACTTTGAGTACTGTCTATTCGGGTATCTTACTTGATCCGATTACCACCTTAGGATCTTGAAGATTTCCTCACCTGCCTACGTAAAAAAAAAAAAAAAAAAAAAAAAAAAAAAAAAAAAAAAAAAAAAAACAATAGTTTTCTAGTGAAGGTATGTCGTTGTTACGTGTCGGTCGTTGTGGATGATGATTTTCTTCTAGAAGGACTCCGAAAAAACGAATTTTTCATTAAAACGTGTCTTAAAACATCATCATCATCTTTGAGTTACAAAACACTTAATTGGACTGACGAATGAATCAATATTGATGAAGGCGGGCTCAAAGAGTCCAAACAGCCCACCCACAATAATTGGCAGGCGCGTTTAAAAAGCGTCCCGCGGAGTCGAAAACCTCCCGAGACGGGTCTATTAACTGACCGGTGGTGAAGGTGGTTAGGAAGGTGAGGGGGGAGGGGGGACTACGCGAATAAACGGAACGCCGACGGCCGATGCTGTTCGTCCGTCAATTCGAGCTCTCGAACACGTTCGGCGGTTCTCCTGGGGGTCAGTCCCGCCTGAAACATTGAGAGCCCTCACACAGCTACTGGGAGGGCCTGTGGTGATCCAACGAAGTCCCAATAGTTCGGAATACGGTTTCACGTTATTTAGTAAGTATGAGATTGAACTGGGTTTTGGAAACCCGGGAATCAATGTCCTACCCTGCGACACGTCAGAAGCAGAGAGGAATGAAACAAATATATAGCCATGAAGCTATGAATATATGACCATAGCAGTCAGTGACTTTCAAACACTACTCTCATATACCTACTAGCGGATTTCCCGGAGCGTTGCAGCCGGAAAAAACAAATCGCCGACTAAAATATTCAACAATTCGCTAAAACATTCAACTACTTTTTTTACTCTAGTGCCAACTATAGTTGGCCCTCAGTTTGGTTGAGGTTGGAACGGGTTCACTTCATCTCCAAGTAGTTGTCATATATTGTTGCTCCCAGGGTTGCCATCTGTACGGTAATTACCGTAAACATACGGTAATTTTGATTCACGTACGGTGTACGGTAGTAATTTCACTACCGTACACAAAAATACGGTAAAATTGAAACCCCAAGTAAATGTAATACCTATTATAAATATTATAAATCTATATAACATTTTAGCATGAGTTCATAGATACAAGTTACTACAGGTTTTGAAGAAGGAGAATCACCACCCTATTGTTCAGGGTAGGTACTACCTTCTATCTAGGGTGAATAATGAATGCAACATCTGCCATAATTTTTATTGAACTTATTTGCCCTCCCTCACTCAAATGCACAATGTGAGAGGAGTTTTAGCAAAGTTAATCTTATAAGATGAATTTTTCTTGTCACTTTTTTCGTTTTTCTTATGAAGTTTTATTGAAAAAATGTTGTTTTGCCAGTTGATTTCAAAATATACCTACCAAGTTTCGTTATTTTTGAATAAATTCATATGATGAACATAGGGTTGATGGGTAGGTGTTAGGATTGATGTACGAGAACTTACGGTAATTTTGAAGAGATTAGTACGGTAAAAGATGACCATGAATTGGCAACCCTGGTTGCTCCATGTAGTTGTCATATCAATACGTATCACTTTTTTGTAGTAAAGTTATTCGCTTTCCCCTCGTATTTACCCGTTGCGAAGGGCGGCCAGTTTGACGATAAGGTGACGATGATAATTCTTTGCACTACCGGGACGATGATAGGCTATCGGAATCAGATGGAAAATTTTCATCCCCATCTGACGAACGTACGCTCGCGTCTAAAGGACATATTAACAAAAAACAAACATAATTTGATTTTTATAGATATAGATGATGGGTTGGGCATGGGTGATAACTCTCCTAGGGAATGAGATGTAAAATAAAATTTTCTGTTTTGTTACATGTATTTACATCTAGTTTTTGTCATGTATGTATTTGGGCTTCGCTCTTATCTATTAAAATAAGCAAATGAACAAAAAATCCGTTCTATCGCCAAAAAATCAAGAATTCCTAAACAAAAGACAAGTTTATTGGACAAATCTATTTCGAGTTCAATAAATTGTTCAAATTTCAAGAATAAGCACTAACGATTGTCAAAACAGCGTTGTTTTTGTATAAGAATATTATTTAGAAAAAGTTTGTTGTGATACAACTGATAGTTTATGCACACACAGAATTCCAAAACGATTATACATAATCGTAACTGGTGAATGTGGGGAGGGGGGGGGGATCCCGAAAATTCGCTCATGTTCATGAAGCTTCATGGCTGGTTTGATTACAAATTTCAGTATTGAAATCAGTATAAAAGGTTAATTGCAAGATGTACTTTGTAATACACTCCTTCATGTATAAGCAGTTCTTTGAAGCAATAGCTCAGTAGGTACATACCTACTTCGATCTCATTCATGAAATATTTGATCAGTGTTATGCTAAGGATTAAATACCCTAATTTTATCATACACCCTAATACTTTTGTTGAAACCAAATCACCGACTGGAGATTTAGAGTTTCAAAAGACATTAACGAGATCTATCAGAAATAGATTGCGTTCAGCAAAAGGGACCAATGATACCAATTGGAACCAGTGATAGTATGATTTTCCCTATCTTATTTTTTATTGACACTGTACTACGTAAAATTTAGTTTTGATTGTTCAAATTTTGCGGAAAATTATTATGCATAAGTTTATTTTTCCTTTATTAAATCATTAAAGGGAGGGGAAATAAGTGAAATAAAATGAACGACCTGCCTACCAGTTACTGGACCGCCTTTAGGTAAATGAAGCTATGAACTTCATTACCTACATACCATGATAAATGAGAAAAACTCAAACTTCTTATCATACTGTCAAAAATTGAGATTTCAATTCAAAAAACGTGTGTGGGTTCAATTGGAACGTATAGATTTTACGCTAAGTTGTGTTTAAATATAAAAATTGATTCAACTCAATTTAAATATATAATTTATATTTTGATTTATACCCGCCAAATTAGGCATTTAACTGACTGCAAAACGTATTTATAAATGAAAATTGGGTGGGTAGAATTTATTGTAATCCTATGAGAGAGAAATTAGCCAGTCAGGAAGCAGGCTCCCGTGCAACAATTTCTTTCCCCTTGGAAACACATGCTCACAAGTCCTTGTGTTGTTCGCTTGATGCGGACCTTAATTAGCCCAAAAAAATAAAAAATAAATAAAATGGTAATGAAAAATAGATAAATAAAAAAAATTAAAAAATTAAAAAATTTTGCAGTTTTTATCGATTTTTTAGCAAATTTTGATGAATTTTAAGTACATTTTTCAGCATAATTGTGTACATACATTTTTGGATGTTCTATTTTATAGTTAATAAACTTTATTTGAGCAATATTCTACCAAAAAATATAAATTGAACGATTTTTAGCCGTTTTTAGCCATTTTAAGAGATTTTTTCAGCACATTTTTTGAAATTTGACCAAGTTAATGTGCTCAAAAAGTGTTGTCTAACTAACTCATCCTTTCTTCTGAAATGCTTGATTTTTTGGCGAAAGAAGGAAGTTATTATCTCAATTCTATCGAGAGTTATCGTCTGGAATGACACATACATATATATGCTTATATATATATATATGTATGTATGTATATATATATATATATATATATATATATATATATATATATATATATATATACATACATACATATAAAAAAGCGTTAGAATCCAGGAATCATTTCAGAATGCCTCAAACCAGATTTCGATGAAGAAAATTTTTGAAAGTTTTTATTTTGAAATTTTTGGAGCCATTGCAATAGCTTTATTTTCTAAGAAAATTCGCTAAATGAATTAAAAAATCTAGATTCCTTGGTAATATTAAAAATATAATACTATATCATGGAAGATAATAAGAAAGATCTAGATACATTTGTAATATTAATAATATTATATTACAGCATAGCAGGTAATCGTATTATTTATGGCATACCACCAACAGCTGACTATTGAATTAACTACAAATGAAGAGCATTTACAATTGTATGCTTATGTATTTGTGGAGAGGGTGGGAGGAGTTACATTTTACACATACAGTTAATGTATGTCAGATCGAGAGCTTGATAGTAATTTCGTTATTATTTGTTTTTATCGTGATTGTACTATGTGTAAGCCTATATCTACGAGAACGTGATGTTGTCAAATACCGTCTCACTTTCACCGTTTCCACATCCACCTGTCTGCAAAGCTCCAAATAACGAGCTTGAAAATATTGAGAGAAGACGAAACCATCACTGACATCCCAATTGAACTTCTACCGAATGCGGAACTTGGAATTATAGCGGGGGTGGTAGGATTGTGTGGCGTGAATATAAAATAGCTTTTGTAGTCAGGTGATATACAGAAGAACGTGTATATCCAGCCTCTCAAACTTCAATCTTTGGAAAAACACGATGTCCCTCGAATGAAGAAATATGTTTGGTACGAATCAAAAGTTCACATAAAACCAAACTGCTCAAATTTTGAAAGCAATTTTAACATAATGTAGTAATTTACGAAAACTCACTCATACGATCATGCTGCATGGCTAGAACTTTTTGTCAGTCAAATTCAGAAGTTCATATTAGCTGATGTACACAGTTTCGCTTAATAAGCAACTGACTAACCAACTTGAGTGTAACGTATGTCTATAGTGTGGCCTTCCTCCAAACACGTTCAGTCCCTCGGGGGCATTACCGCTTGAATCATTGAGGCTCTCGCTCCACAAAGTACATCCACCCTTCACCCAAACAATAGCACCTGAGTTTCTAACTAACGCAGTAAGGGAGCACGAATGTTCGATCGATTTGCTGTTGAGCCACAGGCCGCGTTTCGTTTGGCATTTGAACAGTGTGACATGAAAAAGCAGTCCTTCTCACATAAAGTTGTTTCATCAAACATTACTAGTGCCTTTTTACTAATTTTTGAGCCATAATAACTAAGTCCAGACCGCTATGTGCTGATGAAGTGCTGAAAAAGCATCTCATCGGAGCAAAGGACTCCGACTTTATCCGACAGTCAGGCCATTGGTTGTTTTACTGGGTGATTCTCCCATTTCATCAGAATTCTTGTTTTGGAACAACTACAGTTTCCGCGATAATTATTATGTTATAGTGCCGAATAACTATTAGTCAACCTTCCCTCAATTTTCAATCAAATTTTGGATGGATAGCCCCCTGATATCATACCTAAATTTAATTTCAAAACGCCAAAACCTAATTCCCTCACCTTTTTATCAACCGGAGTTGCTAACTTTGGTGGTCAATAAAACCCATTTTAAATCAAGTGTCGTTCTTCTTTTTTATGTGGCTTTCGTATGTTATAAGCTGACGATTAGTATAATTATTAGTGCCCAAAATATTTACCTAGCTGTGTGCAACATTAAACACCTATGTCCATAAGGTTTATCCTGATTCCCTCACATGTTTTTAACATGGCGCCACATCTTCCCAGAGCATCTTTTTTATGTTTTGAAGTGTTGGCAATATTGACAAAGTTTTCGCCAAACTGTGGGTAATGTTTTGCACAGTATCCTTCTCTTTCTTCAGTTTGCGAGAAAATTTCACACAGCAAGACTGCCATCGTCAAATCAAAAGCCTAATTCCCTCACTCGATTATATCTTGACTCAAGGGAGTTAGAGTCTCGTTATTTTTGCGGTAATTCAAGTATTATCATAGGGAGATATGTGTTTCTTCTTTAAAACACAGGTAGAGGGGTACACTCCTGATAATATGCCAAATTCCCTCACACCTAATTCCCTCACTTCACCTATAGTAAGAGAATCAGAAAGAACGTGGAAAAACGATGTCCATGATACACTATGAACTTTTGATTCATTATTTTTAAGAATAAACCTTTGTAATCAATCATGATAAGGAAATAATAATAACCCTCCCTCAAAATGAGTTGGTTTATGTTTCAACATATATGTATATTCGAAAAATCGATTTAAAAAAAAAAAAAATTCTCCTCCCGTAGCTTTTCTCCAGAACCACAGGATCAAAGTTTATGATATTTAGCTCAAAAATCATAGTACATCAGCTGGGGATATGCCTGTAACCTTGGCATTACTTTTGACCTATCCCAAGGGATGAAAATTGAGGGTTAAAATATTAAAAAATGGAGATTTCGAAAACTTTGGAAATAAAAAGGGTATTTTTTCAATTGATTTTTCTTGATATCTATTACGAAAACAAGATCCGATAATTTTTTTAAATCTCCTATCCCATGGTTTTGAAGTTCTTTCCCCAAAACTTCGAATTGCCAAGTGGAACTATTCGGCTCCTGGCCTCGGCAAGGGCAGTAGATGGCATAGGCAGAATTTTTATTGTTTTTAAATTCCATACATTTCAAACTAATAAGGCCAACCGAGTATACTGGTAGTTAGATTTATCTTAATTAAGAACTCAAATACTCATTTTGTGACTTCATGTGATAATAATTTAACTAGTTATGAGTTGAATTCCTTCACTCGTTTCCTGATTCCCTCACTACAATGATTTCAAACATGGCCGGTAGGCTTGTTGTGCAGGCTTGTAGGTTGAGTTTTCCCAACTAACCTTCAAATTAATATAAGCTTCTTACAAGGATTTGCGGACACACGATAGACACACACACACATGCGCGCGGAAGCAAAGTTTTTCAGAATGGCGTATAATGTGAAATGCGAGTGGAAATTTTGATTTTGGAGACCAAAAATTTTTTTTCTCCCGAAAGTGAAAACAATGTTTTTGCTACCTTTAGGTAGACTCGGAAGCAATAATGTCAGCAGCTCCAAGTCTGGCTGGCTTGATAGAAGGTAAGGTGCACTTTGAACGATTATTTTAGTTCTACTGCAGATAATATGCTTGGTGGGCTAAGGTTGAGTGCAGACTACAAATAAATTCATCAGGGTTGATGTTCCTTAAAAAGGCCTAAATCGCAAAAAAAAAAGGGTTAAGATAATAAATGCATTTTTTGCTTGTGTTAGATGCTACTAAATCAGAATAAATTCATGAAATAATAATGAAACTGTTCTTCAATAAATTGTTGAGAGTATTTCAACGAAGTTTGAACAAGCTGTTCAATTTGTTAAGTAGTAAAGAACGTTCGTGAGGTGGGAAGGGAGTAACAGGTGCGACCAGAGAAAAAGTAGGGTTTGGCTGCGACGGTTAAAATGTGAGGGGGAAAACGAGAGTTCGACTATGCTGACTGCGGTGAGACTTTGACGTTGATAAACTGCCGCCTTACTTTCGAACCGGATTTTTCCCATACGAATATCGGAAAGCCTTCCAACTGTTGAAGAAGCAGTTGGTATCAAAGCTACGGGTTTTCCTCAGAAAACCAATCATTTTAACAAAGGCGCGGATATTCCTCACAAGTTTAAAATCGCAAGAAGAACTTGGATTGCTGTGCTTGGTATATACTTGTATAAGACAACTTTTAAAGTCAAAGATGAGATATAGAGAACTGATTTTAAAGAAATCTTTAAGTTGGAAGTTTTGAGTTAAATCTATCACACTGCAAATAGGCACAGATTCGATGCACTGAGGAAAGGAACTCCTATTTGTGTTTGACTGGTTCTCACTCATGTTCCGTTGTAGTTCATGTCCTTAGTTACTTAACTCGTTACCGTGATTTGTAAAATAAAAATAAATAAAGTTTAGTTCCGAATTAGCTTTGCTTCGTAAATTTACTACTTAAAATAGTTAAAACAGGTAAATCGCAATGGTCAAGAATAAACATGGTGGCAGCAGTAATACAAAGCTTTGACGAAGAGCAGCCGATGAGTCTCCATTTGAAACTCCTGCTCATTCGCCAATAAGAAGTGAAGTTGCTGACCGGCATCGGGGATCTCAACCCCCCCTCATCTCACACAGCAGTGAGTGTTTGTCTTCCTGAAAATTTCTCTTTCAGAGCAGAAGGCTGACTCAAATGGAAATACCGTTATTCCCGATTCAGGTCCATATCAAGGTTAGAAAAGCAGAGTGGAAGAAAGCAAGTGGATTCGCTCCTATTTCATTTAGGAGAGCGTGCAGAAGATATTTTTTTGTCGTTTAACCTGAGTAAGTGTGAATCTGAGGATTATGATGTCGTTATTAAAAAGTTTGATGAATATTTCATTCCACGAAAAAAAAAAAAAAAAAAAAAAAAATTAGAGAGAGCCAAGTTTTTACAACGCAAATAAACCACAAACGAGACAATTGAGGATTTCGTAACTCAACTTCATTCTCTTGCCACTACTTGTGACTGGGGGAATCTGTATGAAGGGATGATACTCGTGGTTATAATCCTCAACATGAGCGATGAGAAACTTAGCAATAAGTTACAGTTAGAGTGATACTTAATCTTAGACAAAGCAGTCACAGCCGTTCGACTGTCTGAGGAGATGATTCGTCAAAGTCGGATACTTCGAAATTCAGATTTGGCTGTTTCAACAAATTAATAAGGTTGAGGAAGTCTCAAAAACTTTTGGTTCAAAGTTAAGGTTGAAAAGGCATAATGAAAAGCCTATCCAGATTTATAATTGTCACTGGTGTGGTCGAAACCCGGCCCCGTTAGAGAAGAGCATGTGCCCAGCCCGGAATGCAGTTTGTGATATATGTAAAAAATTAGGACATTTTAGCAACGTATGTTGAAGTTGTAGAGTTAATGAGCTTCAAACTTTTCATGGAGGAACAGTTGTATCATCAGCTGAGCGCTTTTAACCTAATGAATATATGATAGGAAACGTAAAGCTTTGCTTGCGTTGCGGATCATCTTGGAACCGGTTCATTACATACATCTAATTCACAACGCCATTTTGCACTTTTTTTTAGAGTCTACTCTCTACATTTTGAAATCGAAAAGAATTATCTAGGCTAGGTAGTGTATTATTTTTTATTTTATAAATAGGGACGTCCCTCATTAAAAGCAGAAGAAGGGCATACTGAAAACAACCATACTCGCTCTTTTCAGTTAAACCTACGCAGATGAAACGAGGAAATGTATAAAAAATCGCTGCCGCGCCGAAAAAGAACGTCCTGGTACCGGTTCATTAAATATAACTAATTCACAATGCCCATTTGTCCCTTTAATCCTTTTCAATCTTCATTTCACGTTTTCCCCCACCCTTCCCCTCTTCCAACCCCACTTCAGTACTCCACTTCCCTGTTTCCTCTTATTCGTTTTATTTTGACGCTAATTAAGAGAAATCGACTCGTCCAACTTGAAAAATCTATCGGAGCCCGTTTCGGCGTTATCTCAATTGAAACGGTTCCCCATTAATTTGAACCCGGTTTAAAAGTTATGGGGGTCTCTCCTCCCCACCGCCTCACCTTCGCTCTTTCTTTCATCTGTCCCTTTCATACTACACACGACCTGGGAGACGTCCAAATTAACGGTTATTGCTACAAGTTAACCGAACGAAATCATCCTGCAGTAGGTATTGAACGTGATTGTCAACTCGTGACAATTTCTTTTATTACCGCTCGTTAACATTCCACGCCAAGGCCTTTAAAATTCACATCATTAGAGGTCGCGTTTTAACGAACTTTCGTAGAAAATTACTCCAAATATTTCAAAGTTAAAAAGTAGGGAAATGTTTCTCATGGAAATCCATTTTGAGGCTTTTTGAATCATTCCTGGATTTTACCGTAAACTCTCCTTAGGTTAGATAACAATCCGTTTTTTTGCCAAAAAATAAGTGCTCAAAAAAAAAAAAAAAAAAAAAAAAAAAAAGGATGAATCCGTTGGACAGTACTTTTTGAACACAATAAGTTGGTCTAAGTTAAAAAAAAAAAAAAAAAAAAATTCAGTCATGCAGCATGACTAATAGAGCGAATTTTGTGGATAACAAAGGAAAGTTGTGGATAACATTAAATTAGGCACTTAAATTCTTATAACTGAGGCCAACCATGTCCTGAATAAAATTTAGGGGACAACCGTGAGACGAGATCGCAACGAAAATTTTAAAACACGCAGACGAACTAAAAAATTTAGTTATTCATAGGTATTTTTCACCTAACAATAGATTTTTCTCAATTTTTTATGAATCTTAGAGATCTGAGAGAGGTTGCAATCGTCTCAGCGCTAAACACTACTTTGACTGAGTCACCCCACATGCCATATTGCATGCAGCGCTGAAAAATACTTTGACTATACGCCCTTTTGTCAAAAAACCTATTTTTAGCATTTTTGGACCATTAAATTGTAAATTTGAGCCTGAAATTGTAGAGCAATCGGTTTGGCTAAGAAACTCGACCTGTCTCTTGCCAAGACAGATTTTTCTGCGTTAGAACGAATTTTTTAACCCGTCCTTAAAGGGAGTTGTCGTAGGGAAATACACCCTAAAAATACATATATATATATAAATATACATAAGATGTTAAAATCTAAGATTGTTTTCTTTGATGTATAAAACGGATTTGTAGGGGGTCCGCTACCTTTACTACCCTTCGAAGACAGCATATTTTAAGCATTTTTTCTTTGAAAATTCGATAAAATGCGCGAAAAAATCGCCATAAATGAATTTATATTTTAAAGTTTGGTTTGGCTCATAAGGTAAACATGTTAACCAAATCATCATCATGGTTGAGTGAAAATAAAGAGATTTTCCTTTTCCAGTCCCTTGGAAGGTTTGGCTGTATAGACATGACCTCATCGGCTGAAAATGAATTAAATTTCACGTTTCGCATAGGATGTTCAAATTGAGAGGGGACTTATCGGCCCTCAATGGTGCGGCGTCGTTGTCGTTTAGGAATCGGAGGGATTGTTCGCTTTGTAACTTAGAAGTTCAAGAGGATGTGCTTCATTTCTTGGGGGAGTGCCCCATACTTTCCGAATCTAGGTTTTTTATTTAAAAGAAAAGAATAAAATCTAAATATAGAGAAGAATTGAAATCAATAACGAGATAAAAAAAAGATAAATAATACTTTAGAAAAATAATACTTTGGAAAAATCTAATTGTCGGCCTAGTAGAAGCCACTATAGATAGACCTACGCCACTGGAATTCTAAACGGAGATCCTCTGGGATGGGTAAATTTAATTTTACAATATGGAAAACTACCTTGAGCTTCTAAATCTACTCTGAAGTTAATTCCTTCCATTAATCCATACTCCTAAAATATAAAAGGAGTTTCTCTGAGCAGCAACGCACCGTATACCGCTCAATATCATATGAAAATTCGTACATTAAGCTCGGGTGGTCGGTAATGCTTTAGAACTGGGACTCCGGTTATTAATTTTATGTGAAGTTATGTAATAAATATACGGGTTTATATTGATGCCATTGGTAATTTCTCATGAAGTGGGCTGATGACCTTTTGCGTTGCAATAGGTTATGCGGAAGATCATACAGACAGCCTTACAATTTGAGCTCAGAGAAAAATTATAAACGCAATACGCTTTCACGTCAGTGTAACCAAGGCTCGTTATAATCTCTCTCAAGACTGAATGAAGCCGTCACTTTCATTCAGAAACTCCTAAACACAATCTTGAAGAAACGAGAGTTAAAAAAAGATTCTGAGAAATGAAAATGGCAAGGAAATCTCTTATTCCAATAAACGCGAAAGTATTCTGTTTCTGCTTTGGATCAGCAATCTCAAACTGAAAGTACGAGACGGAGAAAAAAAATCGCTAAACATGATGATGAAGGTGGTATATAAATAATTCCGCCCTTTTAAACTCAATCTTGTTAGCTTCAACTCGTCTAGTTAAGAACGTTGGATGATATCGTTGGAATAAAAAGAGAGGATGAAAAACAGTCTCTCTCAGTAATCGTTGTGGACGTCACTGAAACGTAACTAACTTAATCAAAGAGGAGGATTTGAGGGAATGACGTATTTTTCCTGAAAGCAGAACCATTTACCGAAACAATGATGGCGTTCTAGGAGTGGAAGGCAAGACAGAAGACTAAACAAGATCTAATAAAACTTGAGCGTTCCGATTTGTTTGATGAGATAGAATGGTTTAGTGATTCATGGGCTAAGAAAAATCCAAAGGCACATCTTTGGCCAATATATGATTTTTTTTAAACAAAAGTTCTTAATTCATAATTTAGTAGTATATGAGAAAGACAACGAGCGGCAGACTTACGGATTCATTATTATTTTTTCATTCATCTACTATAATATTTATCCAAGTATTGACTATAATTTTTAATTCAAATATTGGAACATATTTTATATTTTAAAGGGGTTACTATTTTTTATGCTTGGTCGATTCAAAGGTGGATAAATAAAGGTTTCAATAAATAATGAACCAAAAGCCGTAGGTTGGAATCGACCTCGAGGTGAGTAGCTTATTTTATTTCTTGTTTTTTAACTTTTTTGCCCATTCCATTTGTGAACGATTTTCAATTTGAAAATCCAAATGGAAAACTATCGTTTGCCGGAAACTTTAGTTTATGAACCGGTAGTAGGGTTCAGCACTCTTGGGAACCCTCGATTGCAAACTTTAAGTTCAAAACTCCCGATGGGTTGGGCGAAAACCGGGTGGCGAGAATGAAATTAGGTCAAAGGTAGTGTTGAGATCCACCTCAGGCGACTCCAATGACTTTTTACCCAATGAATTTTACTTTTTTTACTCTGGGGATTTGTCTACTTCCGATACACTTCAAAATGTAACTTTTTGGAAAGCTTTTTTCGAGTTTTATTTTAAAATGAATCAGGTGAATTAACCAGTTGCGAAATAAATGTATATGTCGTAATACAGTGCCCTGTAAGTAATTCACGGAAGTCTGAATAAGGTATTTACCATAAAAAAGATACTATTCATGGGGTCTAGGACTGTAAAACGTTCTTTCTGGGCTGCTCTACGTGGTTAACTGCTCCGAAAGATCAATCGTTCAGTAGACCGTTCAGTTGTTGTATTCCTATTTGCAGGAACTAGGAATGGGTTCATAAGAAGCAGGTTTCAAAAAAACGGATGCGGCATTATGCCACTGTTCAAGAAATTTGCTATTCAAGGAAGCTGTTCTATTCGAACTAATCGGCATGACTTGAAATGTGCAGCTCCTCGCGTCGGTTTCTAACTAGAACGAGGAGTACGGCTCCGGTGTTCCTATTAGGCGCCCACAGTTCCTAATGGCTGTTTGTTATTAGTTATATCGGAACTGCGACTCAAGAAGGGTGCACTTCTTGGAACAATAAGGGTCCACTGTTGAGATTTGTGGGGAGCAGTGCTCACTTGACTATTGAGTTAGAGACAGGAGGAGGGGGAGTAGAAACGCGAACAGCATTTCTGGAGTAGTTCATAATGAATGAGGTCGTTTCCAGTCTTTCAATTAAACTGATCTTTCCATTCCTTTTACTTGTTGCCCATCCTAACATAATATATTTGTAAAAAAAAAACTTAAGTTTTTATTATTATTCGAAATCTAAGACCATCAAACATAGCTGCAATTTCTTACAGACCAATCAGGATCCAATGTTGAAAACTCACCTGAATATTGTTGCGGGCCGATTAGGGACAGTAGGAGCGAGATCTGCAGTTCAGGAGGAGTTCCTAATAGTGAGTGATTGGGGTAGTTTCCTGTCCTTCAAGAGAAATGAACTTCCCATCACTAGCCGTAACTCAATACCATTGACGAAAGCTGCACTTCCTCTTTGACCAACAGGGTGCACTATTGCGAACTGTGGACGAGACGTTCCCGAACAATCAAGTCGAGTCACGAGACTATAGACCCTGACCAACTTATCTGAATTTTTACTGAGGGATTGACTACTTGATGTTATGCGTTTTTGAGATCCAAGCGTAGCGAGCATCCAGACCACTGATCTATGCAAAAAACTGATCTGTGTAAAATCTCATGGCGACTAGAACGCTGGGAATGCCACCCCATGGGTAGTCGAACTAAAGAGCAAGTCAGGGTGTATACTCTCGTGACTCGACTTGATTGTTCGAGAACGTCAGTGAACTGTGGGGAACAGTTTTCATATGATTATTGTCGTAGGCAGGAGAAGTAGTAGTAGGTACGAAAACTGCATTTCAGGAGCAGTTTCAAATAGAGAGTGAATCAGGTAGTTTCCAGTCCTTCAAGTGAACTGAACTTCCTATCACTTGATGATGCCCACGACCATCAACCAAACTCAGAAAAAACTTTAGATAGCCAACATGCCACGTACAGGCGTGGTACGTAGATAGGTTCTTGTCTCAACCCAAAGGGCCTCTGTACACACTCTCGCTTCCATAAGTATAGTTCATTGGATGAAAGCGGACAGACCTTATTCAAAACACATTCTCAAGAAAAAAATAATATAAAATAAATAATACCCCCTTTTCTACGAAAAGTTGTGTAAAACTTTCATGAATTGTTTCGACGAAAGATCAAACCAACTCCCAGCAGTGGGTTTGATGCCCTTGGGAGCAGAAACTAAATTACAATAAAAGGTTCCAGAGGTTTTCGTTTCCTGTTCCTTCAACGGATTCCACTCCCGCGAGAGTAGGTTGTTCTGAAGCCAAAGAGATGACATGTTTGAACAGCACTTGCAGTTTGGGAACAGTTGTAATCAGAAATACTGAGCAGTGTTCAATGAATTTAAAAAGAACTAGGTACGAATAATTTCACAAGGTTTTGATTCAGTATACGATAGGCCTTCTTAGCAGAGTACTGGTATACTTAAGATATTTTATTTTACTCATCAATGTTTTCCTTTACAACATGAGGCCGAAAATGGGTCTTAGAATAGGAAGAACCTAAGTGAATCAGTTAGGGTTAATTTGTTGAAGCTTGCTGGTGTATCTACACATCCTCTGACTTACCTTTCATCGTCGAGAGCTCAATAGAGCGAGTTTTTACTTTTGTTCCATTTTATACGATCGTGGAGATGAAATTATCAAAATGTTTAATAAATCACATCGTAGTTGAATAAGAGGGTACATTTTCGGAATAATTATCTATTGAGGGTCCCATTCAAGCCATCAACCACTACTTGGAGGCTCCGATCGGAATCTGCTCCGGGTTCAAGGTTTTCACATCCAAACTTATCTTTACAATGTACAATTTATTACCAACAGAAAACGCAGGCTCATATATGCACATTAAATACAGTATAGGAAAAAAATGACATTTGTCGTACTTGCAGTACCTAGCAAAGATAAATAGAGAAATGAAAACCTCGAATTTTCAATCAATCTGTTTTATCGAGCTTAACTGGAATCACCCTGCACGTACAATACAGATACAAATACCCAATAATGTAGTCGTTACTACTAGCAATTAACGCCTAATAAAATAATAATCCATCATGACCGGAGTTTGCCAGGAATGCGGGAAAAGTTTGCCTGTCCAAACTTCACTTTCTCCATTGTATTGCTTTTAGAGGGAAGCTATAAATTCATCTCCCATCCCCATCAAAAGGTGGAATGGGAAACACTGCTACGGACATTTTGTTTTCCAGGTTTTACGAAACCTTTTCGGTATCAATTGGTTTTTTTCGTTCGATACTCACAAAGAAAAACAAGTTTTTTTTGTTCACCGTTCTCTTTTATTCAGGCATTCTTTGTCTACGGTTTCCCGTCGAAGTGATCAAAGTGCAATAGAAGAGAGGAGGGTATTTTTTTCAAGCCGGCACGTTATGAGAAGGGTGAAGTTTAGCGGGGGCATATTGTGAGATTGAACCGTAGACCTATAGGTCTATGGATTCAACGGGGCTCGTCTAGAGCAGGCAGGTAGAAAGAGAGGATAGAGGTCGTCCACTAGCGATATTACGTTCCGATGGAGGTCGTGGTAGAAATTCATAAGCAACTTTCTTCAGGCATTACGAGGGAACAATGGAAGTTTGGTCCGCTCGGTACCTGCGCTACTCAAGCCTCAACTCTCCACATTATTACACAAAGATTTATTACTATTGTATTCGATAACCTTTCTACGCATCTACTAAATATATATCAACTTATACTAATTGGCTATTAGAATTGAATAGACTAAATATAATAAGGGTCATAGGGGCCCTGACAGGACACTGCTGTATATAAATATAAACTGTACGACAATCTTCATACTTCGTTCACATTTCCAAACCCCTTCTGACGTTTCATGTCACTATGTACTCAGTCTTCAGGCCCTTAATCACCTCAACACTGCACCTGAAATGTCTCCAAGATGTAACACTATTCCATGCACCCCACCATGGACTTGAACTTTTTGCGATACTTTTGTCAGTAAATTTTGTAATATTTGACTATACAAAACAAATAAATACTTTTCTACGAACTGTATTTAATCTGAGTATTTTTACGCAAACCTACATTTTAAATGCACGTGTGGTTAATTTTTGTTACAAAAATGCCAGCACAATGGATTAACCGGTCAGGCTCTGGTCAAGAGGAGGCCAGTTATGAGGGAGTCTACCGCATCACTTTTTTTCCTCGAAAATTCGCTACATATATAGTTTTTAATGTATGATACGGAAAATTTACCAGATTAATTGAATAAAAGCATGTCCCTACTGAGGAGAAGATATCTGAAGCTTAGATGAAACAAGGGTGTTCTAGAGTAGGCAGGTAAGGTGGACTTTCCAGTAGCATTATTACGCTCCGAGGGAGGTAGCGGTGGAAATTCATATTAAGCAACTTTCACCGCCATTATGAGGGAACAATGGGTGTTTGGCGAGAATGGGAAAATCCTTTTGCGGACGAGGAAGACTAAATTCGCTTTCAGAACTCGACCCAGTGCGGTGAGGCCATCAAGTAATATGGATGACCAAATATGATTTCCCTACTAAGTAGTAGAGCGTAAGACCAAGTAATAAGGTACCCCCTGCTTCGCCGAATAATCGCCTTTTCAAGGAATACTACGAAGTAGTTGGTGCACGTAAAAATCAACTTTACACATATGGGTAATTCAAGGGAAACAAAAGAAAAGGAGGGAAAAAACGGAAAAAAAAAAAAAACGCAAATTTCTTGTTCGAAGCCGATAATTTTATATCAACTGACTCTATATCAGTTCTATATAATTGACTTAGAGAAACCGAGTGGATGTTTTTGGCAGCTTATTCTGCCCTTCTTTTGTACAAATGAAATGTAGTATAAGTAAAAGTAAAGTAAAAGTAGTATACCTACCGCTTGTAATGATGATTTACAAATTCAATTATACAATTGAAAGGTGCTAATAACTTATAAATCATTCATAACTTATAAGTTTTTGTGTTCTTCCAAGACTTGCTTCAAATGAATTTTGTTCAAATAGAACATTCTGTGTGGGAAAAAGAACAGTCTTACCCAAAGTTTAATTCAGTGTTACAATTTAAAAACAACTTCAAAACATCTGGTGCTAGGCTTCACACAATTTTCCTTACTTGTACTCATTTTACACGGATGCTATCATGATGGATCACAGATTAGAAGGATGGGGTTGTGCCATTAGTCCAGAAGTTTCTTCAGGAGGTTGTCAGTAAGAGACCGATGAACACCGATTGTATATATTCCTGTATTATCTTTCCGGGCGAGGAGGTGTCCTTCAGAATTTCATGAAAATCCTTTTGGTAAAAATGGCAAAAAGTGCTAAAAACGACGTTTTTTCACTTGTTCTGATTTTTTTAACCACCAAAACATGACCATTTTGAGCTGATTTTTCAACAGTAGCTTGCTCTCGGGTATAGAAACCTAACCCCGAAATTGGAATTTTTTTATGTCGTACCTCAAGGTTGCAATCGTGTACACAAGTTACATACATACACACAAAATAAATTTTCATGAAACGTGCTTGCAAGACTTTCCCGTCACCCTTCGGGTTAAGTAAGGAAAGTGAAAAGCAGAGGTAGAAGGGAGGTTCGCTGGCATGAGGGGGGAGTTAGGGGGACTACGTACATTACTTGCAGGAATTAAATTCTCATAACTCATCATTTACAAAAATGTGACTACAGGTGATCATTTTAATTATACCTATTGAACGAAATGTTGCCCTTTCAAAGGCTGGTATTTGTTAATTAGGAAAGAGTGTTCTATCGAAAGAACTAATTTTCTCTCTCCTACGCTATACAACTTATAATTCAGTTTTCATTTGGATCTTTGAAGCTCAAAGTTCGTTTTGTCATTATGCGGTTTTAGTCGCTCAGATCAGTTTACCCACGGAAACTCCAGCTGTGAAAGGCAGCCGGTAAATTGATCGCTCCTTAACTCAATAACTGCGTTCAAAAGTGAACAGGAGTGCTACTTAACTCAAATACAGGGGGATCGATTGTTCGGAAAGTTTGGGTGGGCTCAGGGAACTTGGTACGAGAGAAGGGGAGAGGGGAATCCAGTTCAGTTCTCTAAAACATTTCTTGAAGACAAAGAGGAGAGAAAACGGGCTTTTGGACGGTCTTAGTGCGGATGAAGAAGGGACTATACACTGAAGTTAAACTGTTAGACTTTACAACTTCGTTATACCGAAGGTGAAGAGGTGACTTCTCTTTGCTCATTTTCCAAAAGCTGATGACGAAGGGGAGGGGGGATGGAGCGAACGCTTGTGGAATCTCGATGGTTAATTTCCTTGCATCCAAAGGCTGAAGAGAAAGTTATGGAGTTGGATTGTAATATTTTTTAATAGAACCCCTCTAAAACGTACGTCTGTATTTTTTCAAGGTTATTTTCTAGAAACGTACTACGTTTGTACTTGCGTGATGAGTGCTGCATCAAGTGATAAAAATGTCATTATTGAAATAATAGAGTAAGTAGTGCCTAATAAATTTTGTTTCCCATTATTTGATAACACACACAGAACCGACGAATCAAGCTGCCCTCAGAACTATTTAGTTCCTCAAAATGCAGCTAGAGTGAGTTGACATCATCTTTACTCATTCTCGTGACAGAAACTTGACCTTTAATAGATTTGCTGGATGTTCCACAGGGAAATTGATTAACCCTTTCAGTCCCGAATTATTTGTAGTGAACAGAAAATTTTCAAATTTTGCACGCGATCTACTATTGGGCTAAGTAAGCTCTGGTAAAAATTCCACGACCCTAGTACCATCGGTTCAAAAGATGTACCATGTACAGTATAGAGCACAATGATACTCGAGCGGTGCTGTGCACAATTTCGAATGTACAGTGTACAGCACAATGAGACTCAAGCGATGCTAGCTACCCAACCTGGATTCAAACAAAAATTCACAGCAGTTTCAAATTCGAACATATTTATTGGACAATTGTATTGAACAATGAAACTATAAAACTAAAAATAATACCCTTGATCAAGAAATAAGACAGGGCGAGTAAAGTAAAGACTCTTTTGTACTTGGAAATCACAAAAACACATTGTATCACAAAATTATTTCAGTAAATTAGCAAAAGTAAAATTTATGGCTTCACATGCATGCGGCAAATTATAAACAGCACCAAAAACTGGCTGGTAGTACCTAGGTAGGTACTTACATGAAAATCGCGAATTTATTTGATGAACGGCTTATTCATCGTAAACAGCTCTCCTATGATGTCGTTTCTTGGTATTATCGTGCCAAAATTGTTTCCAACCAACGTTCTCCAACATCCACAGGGGTGCTGCTTGACAAGATCTACACCCGTAATCATTCCCAATAATGTCTAGTTGCCGAAATCGGCATTTTCCCCGCCGAAGTTTCGACGGTCTTCTCATATTTTTGGATTCAGAACATCACGCGATCCACATCGCTCTGGTGCTATTGTACAACCTACTGTACACTACGTTTGAACACTTGGCACAACTTCATTTCGCAAATAACCAACTCGATTTTTGCTTCTATAGTAACTAAAGGACGTCTACAATCAATACCAAGCATAAAAGAGCTGATGGATCGTATTTATATTGCATATAAAACCAAAAATTGTGGTGCTTATCTGTATCTTCCATGACGGGCGGGTGGAGGACGGAATGAATCAGCAAAAAAGGCTTTAGTTTACATTATGTTGAACTTAAAGTCACGCTACCGTCGTTGTTAGGGGGTTGTAGTTGCTGTTGAACACAAATTATGGCCCTAAAACGGCTCTGGTTATGGAAAACAAAGTGAGAAAGTCATGTACAGTGGACTGTACAAAAAGACTGAAAGGGTTAATAAAAAGATGATTCTATAAAACCAACTACCTATGTAAGATAACAGTTTTGAACTAAATTTTAACGATCTCGATGTGTGACACTGACACCCAACAGAAATTCTAGACCCGTACGTGTACGGTACTATCTACTATGCAACCATTACATATCAGCAGTCAGTGCAATTTTACAACCTCGCTAGATAAATAATGAAATTTACATACCTAAATGAAAAATAAATTGCCGAAAGTATTTACCTAAGCGCATTACTCCAGAATGTCTACATCTATTTGGGTGATTTTTAAAAATTTTTATTTTTACATGGATATGTCTTATGGGTCATTCCAAAATTTGCTTGTTATAAAAAAATGTGACATTATTTGACGCGATTCCCGTGGTGGTAGAGACTTGAAATTTGGCATGTATACTTCTTAGGTTTTACACCTTGATCAGAATATAGCCGGGATCAGCTGAGTCTTTCCTACAGTTAAATCAGGAGCTAAATTAACCTGAGCGAGCTACATTCTCTCTTGTTCACCCTAGGAAGTTGAAAATTAACAGGGATACTCTTTGGGACAATAAGAGACGATTGAAATTATGGGCTCTTTCCTGATCAGCTGAGTAAGCTAAATTTTCTCCTGTTCTCCCTTACTGCAAAAAACATAAATAACCATGATCAGATGTTTTCCCCAGTAAGGGAGAAATTAAATTTGCGCGACAATTGTTTGGAACAATATTTCGTGACCTTTTGTGTTTGTAAATAGTCGTCTACACCTTTGCAAATATAACACCAAATGTGTAATAGACTGCGTTTAATAACAACTATGGACAGGTGTTCTGCGCAGGAAGGCTATCCAATACAGAAATAATAAACCTTTGAGTAATAATTCGCAGCGTTTTTTTTTCTTTTTTTTTTTTTTAAGTAAAAGTATAACACCCCAGGTCTAAACTTGCAAACACTCCGTTGCTAGGGAAGTTCAACTCCGTTTTTGTTCATTCCACAAAAATCATTCACCATTCGTTGGAGAGATCCCAACCTGAAAACGCTATCAGATTCTCCCTCCCATCTTTCTTCAATCCATAAAACACAGAATCATTTTGGCACGTAAGCAACGATCTTATGTTTTAAATTATGTCGTGTAGACGTCAACGAGTTTGGGAGGCGTTCCTATCCTATTTCTTGGTCCTTGGACTCCAATTTATTCTACTTGGTATTTGAAAGATGAAGCAGGTACCAACTAATTTCTCCCTTAGGTGATAAGAATAATAAGATATTAAGGAAAGACATAACCTTGATCTTTTGTTCTTCTCAAAGAGAGAGGTATTCCATTTGATCTAGCGGTCCTGAAAAAAAGTTACGAGTAAATGTTGGACGATTTCTAGTAGGTTTTTATAACAGTATAGGCCAAATTTGGATCGTCTGTGATGTTTCATCAAAATGAAACAATATCTGTTGACGATTAAAGAAATGATTGTTATGTTCATTCTGGAGGCCAGTAGGCCTCAATACCTTCGATATGGATTGACAGTGGTAGGCCATGATTAGATAACGAAATAGGACGAGCAGGAATGCTGGGCGGCAATCAATCAATCAATCAATCAATTGTACAGACACTGTCATGTACATTTCACTGTAAACCATATATCATATATGCAACTCATAATAGATATAATTTCATCGATCTCGGAACGGGTGCGCATACACAAAGCAGTTGACGGCCGGCAAAACAACAGAACAAAATTTAGTGCGGCACACACCGCTATGCTAGATTTCCTACCTGTGTGAGTTTTTACGGCGACGGCGGCATCAAGGAAAGGATTTATTCAACCCAATTCTCGAAGATATTGCCGCCTACTGGCCTCCAGAATAAAGGTAACAACTATTTCTTTCATCGCCTCCCTACAGACAATCTTGCTTCCGAGTCTTCCTAAAGGTAGCGGAAGCATTGTTTTCACTTTCGGGAGAAAAACCATTTTCGGTCTTCAAAATCAAAATTTCCACTCGCATTTTACGTTTTAGACCATTCTGAACAACGTTAGTTCCGTGTCTGTCTGTGTGTGTGAGTGTCGTGTGTCCGTAAATCCTTGTAACAATATCATTTTCCACAGTTTACATCCGATTTGAATGAAATTTTCAGGAAATGTGCGGGTTAAAGGGTAGACGGTCTTCTACCAGTTTCATCGTTCTTGACTTAATACCTCACTCTGCGCATGCGCCAACGTAAATTCCACCAAGCATACTTTTCTCACGCTTTAGTCGTGCGATCTCGCTCAAATTTGGATGATAGTTGGGGAATGACAATTTAATCATCTTATATCAATTTCAACATGATTGTATCATTAATAGCTACTGCGCATGCTCCCATGTGAAATCCTTGTAACGACCTTACTTTCCACTGTTTTATTCCGATTTCGATGAAATTTTCAGAGAATGCGCGGGTTAGGTTGTAGATGGTCCCCTATCAGTTTCATTGTTGCCGAATCAAAACTCTATTCTGCGCATGCTCAAACGTAAACTCCATTATGCTCCATTTTTTCACACTCTAGTCGTCCGATCTCGCTCAAATTCGGATGATAGTTGGGGGATGACGATTTGATTATTCCATATCAATATGAAATACTTGTAATGACCTTAATTTCCACAGTTTTCATCCGATTTTGATGAAATTGTCAGCGAAAGCGCGGCTTAGGTTGTAGATGGTCCCGTACATATTTCATTGTTTTCAACTCATCAGTTCATTCTGCATTTGCACAAACGTAAATTACGTTGAGTATCATTTTTTCGTTTCTCAGTTGACCAATTATAACATTTCACGCTACTTCTTGATTTACTCTTTTCCGCTATGGAATTTTTCAAGATCATTTAAAACTTTTCAATGATCTATACATTCATGATAGGTAAACAAGGAAGCTATGTGCCACACCCAACTTGGCAGACGTTTTAAAGTTTGCTGACACATAACACACTAGATCCGCAAAATTATAATAGTTTCTATGTTATAATAATCTAGTTGAAATAGGATCAGATTTGCGACCAGTGGAGTACTACTACGAGCTATCATTTTCTTGGTCGAGTTACAAAGTTTCATTTTTGAAATGTAACAGTAAATCGGAAACCCCTAGTAACAATACGGGAAGTTCTTTTTCAAAGGTAAAGGAAATAATAAACCTTCCCAAGAATAGAAATTTTCGTTTGCTGTTAATTCCTCTCTTTTGTTAGATTGAACGTAACATCAAGTTTTCGACCGGAGGGGCAACAATTCAGTCAGAGCCAACATTTGCCGCCCCCTAGGGCGCGATAGACCAATCAAGAGGAGCAATGAAACGCTGCGTGCCGAGATCGGGAACGATTGCAGAGATTGCGCACGTAGCCAGCGGCAGTTGTCTGCTACGAACATTTAACCCACTCATCTACTCGAAGACAAAGTTCGTAACACCTGGAACCATCTTCGCATATCCCGACGTTTGTAGAGAATACGGGGGAATGAGCTTGTGGAACGTTATTTCGTCGTCAACTGCTCTTGGAGACAATACCTCTCTATTTTCCCAAATAAGAACGCTGCGAATTTTGACACAAAGGTTTATTAGTTATGTATTGGATAGCCCGTCTACATAGACCACCTGTCTATAATAATTAATCGAAGTCTATAATACATTAGGTATATAAAGCGAAATTAATTAGATTAGAAATTACAAACCTACAATTTCCTAGTACTGAACACGAGCTAATTCACCAACTGAAATAAATCAGCTACCTACGCTTCAGCAATCCCACTATAGGTGACAAAAGTTATAATAACCCGGTTTCGTGAAGTGAAAATTCCATTGGAATTAAGCTGATTCCAACGTCGTTGTTGCAAGGCGATGTTGGTTTATTATTTTCAATAATGAACCTTTGTAATTAACCAAGAAAACACAATGTTTGTAACCCCCCCCCCCCCCCTCAAAATTTGTTGGTTTAAGTTTCAAGATAAATTGAATCCAAAAATTGAATTTAAAAAAATCCGTCCGTCCGCCGTACGTCGTACGCCATCCGAAGCTTTTCTCAAAAAGTATTGGACCAAACTTTAAGAAATTAGGCTTAAAGATATTTATCAGCCAGGAATGTGCCATAACTCCTCCCTACCCATCACCTCTTGTTGTCACTAACATTCTAGTTTTTGAAATTTGTCGTTTGCTATACATAATGGATTCTGAGATTTTTGAGAATACGATAAAAAGCTGTTGCCGTCTTGTATTGTGTCGCGTGCACACCTTCAGTAGATACTCTAGGTTCTAAACCTCTCTGCAAGTCTTACAGAATTAACCACTCCAATTTCGTGTAGGAACTCTCAGGTAACAGACATTAAATCTTAATATCTTCATCGTCTTAAAATCTTTCTTCGGACATGACGCGTATTTTTCACAAAATGCACTTGTCAGCAACATCGGGACATTGCAGTTAATTATATAAACAGCTGTTTCTTGGTCTCATATCCAATGACTTATACTTCTCTTTCAAATCGTTTTGTACTTTCTCGTCTGTTCTTCTACTGATATTTCGCTTGGGATGGTACATCTTGAACGATCTGTCCGTCCCACACTGTTCTCCGTGAAGTTGAATCCACCTTCTCACTCCTGAATACCCTATGACCCATGGCGATTCCATTTGAACCTCAGCCACTATCAGATTGTAAATTTTTGTCAAACTGTATCCAAAAATTAAAAAATTATGTTTTGCCACAGATGTGTTCTCCAAGGTTTTGATAGCAGTTTTACTATCACTAAAAATTACAAACTCGTCTGCGTTTTCTGTTGTATGCTACAGTCTAACGAAACCAAGATTGCAGCAAGCTCGGCACAGCAAAAAGAAAATTCGGCGATTTGAAGCCGGAATCAGTCCTATGCATCGATCGATTCAAGGTTCAAGAATATCTTATATTATTATATACAAGTATGAAATAGCTTGTAATTGGATAAGTTATTCAAATAAATGCTATTTAAAGAGTATGTACCTATCAGGAGGGAAAGATCAATTTAATAACGGTTAACAAGTTAGGTACCGGAAATCTGGTGACATCGGAGTTTGCTGAGTATTGATTAGTTATTCATCTCACCGCTATCTGTGGCCGGCGAATAGGGCTTCTGCGGTAAGCTTTCAACAGCACGCTATTTCTCATCTATCCAGATATTGGCCGATTGATTGTTATGGCATTAGAGTGGCGTGGGACAGAATATACACGTCGCTTGTGTGATAGACGTGATTTGGATCCATCATGCGACTAATTGAATCAGTGCCATGTCAACATCTGCATCCATAACAGATCCTCAGTAACACATCTGCAATGAATAGTATATGTATGTTATCGTCATCTATCTGGCTCTATAATATTTTGAGAACTCGTAACAATAGGGAGTAAAATAAAGAATACATCAAGATTTTACGAGTATTAAATTCGGAGGTAGCTGCTGTAGGTTTGTAGGTCTATTTTTAACGAGATTGGAGTGTTCATAAAGACGTTAATTTGAATATGAGGGTGAGTGATATTGTCTACTATTCAAACTCCAACAAAAAGATGCGTCAAAACCAATGGAAACGCTTGAGAGAATTTCGGAACTCCACACAACAAAATATCCGAACGATATTAAAAGAACGAAAGAAAAATTTCTACAGTTTTCAACAGATTTCAATGAAATTTTCCGGTTTTTTGTAGGTTAGAGTGAAGATTATCCCTCATCAATTTAATTGCTCATAAATTAAAACTTAACTATGTGCATGCACAATCGTAAAGTCCATCAAGCATATTTTTATCACGGTCTTGTCACCTGATCTCGTTCAAATACGGAGAGAGTTGGGGAAAGACAATTTATTCATCCTACATGAACTTCATTACGATGGTACGATGGTATCAGCTGTGCAAGCACGAATGGGAACTCCAATTTACTGCTACCGTTTCCATTAGATTTTGATGAAATATCTTCGAATGTGTAAGTTAGGCTGAAGATGGTCCCCTACCATTTTCATTAATAAAAAATTAACAGTTTCCTCTACGTATGCGTAATCATAACATTCATCAAGCCGCTTTTTTTTCATGCCTCATTTGTCCGATCCCACGCGAATTCGGTGGGAAGTTGGGAAATGAGATTTGATTACCCCATATTTATGAGTTTCATCATGATAAGTATTTGCTGCACATTCACGAACCACAAATCTCTTTAGCAAGAATCCAGACTTCTTCAGTTTTCATCCGATTTTAAGTAAATGTGCAGGTATTTAACTGTTTAGGCTGGAGATGATCCAAAATGAACTCCACCGCCCTCGACTCTTTGGTAGCGTTTGTACTAGCGCACACATAATAGTTATCGGGCATCATTTTCTCATTGTCTAAATATTTTCCCCTCAGTGGTCGTTACGTATTGTTGGATGTCCAACATTTTCCAGGAGAAATTGAGCTACGACGCTGCCTGCTTCAAACCTGGAATATCTCATACTATTTCCAGAAGGAGATAGGCAATGACCCGCATGACGTTCCAGTCTTGAAGGAGGGATATACACTGTGCGCCGTTTAATACGAAAAACTTGATTGTGGCCTCTGTACATCATACCTCCTAATAATATTATAATAAATGAACATGCATATCCATGCAGAATAATGTTTCAATGCGCTATTTAAGTGATTATGCTATCCTCTCTCGTATTTAAGTCTTACAACAAATATGACCCGATAACACCTGTAAAAGTACAAGAAGAGTAAAATAATTAGCATCAATGTCGTTGAAATATCGTAAATTCGCATGCTAGTTATATCACCACCATGAAAATTAAATATAATACCTGAATTCCACATAAATACGGCTCTCAATGTTAAAACTTTTTTTTTTTTTTTTTTTTTTTGGAGAAAATATCAATGTTCTCGTCAAAGAAAGAAATCGATAAATAAAAAACAGTATATAATAAGTACAGTACAATAGTACTATGTAACATGCGATAACTAATATTTAAAAAATTGAAGTCCCAACAAAACATAATACATAAATTGATTCAGTCTGTGGTCTACAATTTGTATCGTTCTTTTCATTATTTTTTTTTTCAACTGTTTTTACTTTTTGTAAATGTACTACCTAATTCAAACATATTGAGTTTATTATTTGCTCGTCCATTATTAAATAAATAAAGCCTCTAATCTTTACCGATTTAGATAAAAAATACAAGAATTTTCCGGTTGGAATTTTTAATTGCATTTGAATAAATAGTGGTGCACAACGAGTTCCACTCATTGAACTTGTTGCTGGTACTTACAGTTCTCTGTATTACGAAATATAATTTGATAAATGAGGGAACGTTGTTGATAATTAAAGTGGCGACCGCGATAAAAAATAAACGATGGAATACTGAAAACCGATACTCCCATGCCTCTTTTCTCCATTATTCAAGAATTTGTTCCATAACTTTTCGAGGCGTTCGGACGAGCAGTTTTTCACCTCGTTATCGAAGCCGATTTTCCGCATTGCCACTTCCGATGCCTTCATGATGGTTTTAAAAGTACTTCCGCACCACTTTGCCAAACAAACTTCGGAAGCGGAACTGAGTTGATACAGGGAGAAGTTATGGGGGAGAGGAGGCAATTATACTACGTGGAGTCCCATCCAACTTAGCACGGTTTGTCTTTGTCAATCTGGATGAGATTAGTTTGTCACTTCAACCTCCAGCGATAACTCCTTGAGGTTGATCTTTATTGATGGCGCGCGGCGGCGGCCTGTACACAAAATACTGTTTAGCCGTCTTGCAAACATTGGGATCGATTCGCAGTGAGAGGCTTGTTTATCTTGATAAAGACGAGTTTAGTTATAACACACCGGTTGTGGCACTTAAACCGTTTCTCGAACTTCTCAACTCTCGCTTCAAGGAGGTCATGATCCTGGATGAAAGACGGATGTATCTGAACTTGACTGACTTTGGGAGACCCAGGTGAATTTCTAAGGTATTGAGAGAACAGTACTCACTCCAAACACTTTGCTCCAGACGAAAAGCTCCAAGGCATAGCTGAATGAGCAATGATTGTAGGATCAAAGCTTCACTAAATTTTTGACTAAGATATTTTTAAAAATATGGAAGCTCTCCCAGTTGGCTTTCAGTAAGATATTTTTGTCGTTGGGAGATCATTATATCCATCCATTTAAGTTTTAACATTTGGGTTTTTTAATTGCAGGGGATTTTCTGATAAAGATACCATCCTGAACAATTTCCAAAACATTGACTAAAATCAGTCGCAAATTTTCAATTGTTGCCATTAACAACATACATTAGAGTCTTTTTATTTGTCTAGACGTAATTGATGCAACCCCAATGAAATGCATAGGCACCCACATTGTGACGGCTTAATTATCATACAATTTTGAGTGAATTCTCTGGTCCAGATATATAGTCTTGAGAAATAGATTTTTGCGCATGATCACATATTCCTAATGGTTTTCATGGTGGTGAAACCTTTGAGGCATCGTGTGGGAGGTAATCCTCTAGCTCAAGGTATCATGAAACCTAAGAATTTCTTTAAAATCGGACTGCGTTTGTAATTACGAGTTTTGACGAATTTCAGTTGCCTTGATTTGCTGGTAAACATCTGTACGATGTTAGGTAGACGGTACAAACTATGATCAGTTCGAAGACAAGTTGTTGTAATCTTCAATGAAATAAAGCAGGACCATGAAGAATGAGTATTATAATGGATGTTCACTACATTAATTCGAGAAAAAGAGCTGTATTATCTCAAAGTCAGATGACAGCTGACGAATACGGTGTGGCGTGGTTTACAGTACATATTTCGGCAGCCACCTTAGCGTTAATATCGCCCTAAATCGGGCCGTCATTTCATAGTTATGCCAGAGACGAAAATTGGCCACACACACAGGGGCAGACATGGAACAAAACAAGTGCATGAAGTTGGAAACCGAAGTTAAAAAAAGAGGGAAGGGGGGGGGGGGGGACTGCAGAGCGCGAAAAAATAATTTTTAGCGATGAAAATGGTTCTGTAGGTCAGGATATAAGTCTAAGGGAAATACCCATCCAACGATGGAACTTTCTGTGAAGAGAGGGATGGACGTAACACCTGCCTTGGCTATGAATAATCCAAGGATATTAATTTTAAAACAATACCTCCCGGAAATTGCGCAGTGGTTCGTTTCAATGAATTCTTGGAAGAACCTCCGGTAACACCGACAGTTGTTCATCGCTGATATTTAATAGATAATAGGAAAGCGCAGAACATATTAACAAAACTGGGTTGTCATGTCATTTCTTTGATGAAAGAGCAAAAGACACTTATCATTCTTTCCAAAAGAAAAAAATGTGTATATATATATATATATATATATATATATATATGTATATATGAGGAACTTACTTTCAAAAGGGGTCATATCCATTTTTCGAAAAAAATCTGTAAAAAACGGATTTTCAATCTGTAGGATAACCAAAATCGATTTGTATGAGCAGTTAGCGTCAGAAAAGAACATATCCTTGTGTATTTGAAGGCCAAGGTTTGATGTTTGGATCAAAAGGGATCACATCCATTCCTATATGATGGATAATTTTCGTTTCAATCAAAAGGGAATATATCCTCATCTTCCTTCAAGTTGATGCTCGGTCATGTTTTTCAAAAAAGAACATATCCAAAATGCCATCTACCGGATTTTTTTCCAACTCTAGTTTGGAACATACCTGTTAGAATGCCTGTGCTGTTTGGTGATAAGATTTGAAGGGTTTGGTATGAATAACGAACAGAGTGCAGGAGCAATACTCTTCGGCACCCCTGTTATCAACTGTGCTCCTGTACTTCAGAACATTTAATGATATTGATATATAAGACATGCTGTGATAACATGTTTCACTCCTGTTTCCCTGATTTCTCTAGTGCTTCTTTCTGTTTGTAGTTCGTGTCTCTTGAGATTTTAAGGTTTATCGTCGTTTTTGAGGTTGCTAAGGTGTTGCCAAGAATGGAAGGTATTGTTGGCGTTCTTTTGGGTACGCATGAAGTAGCACCCTCACAAGACGATGGCAAAGTAGAAGAATGTGATTGTCTTGACGAGAGGAAACTGATTTTCATGTTTGAAATGTTGACAGATTTTATAGATTTTTTGAGATTTTTTTCTATATTGGCTTCTTTGTTTGTTCCCAACTGAAAATTGGTTGATAATACCTTACCTACCTTATTATTACCCACATTATATAATTTGGAAACATAGTACATGTGTGTTTTTTTCATACCTAAAAAAATATGAATTAACTGTACTTGATTTTTGAGATTCTTTATTGAGAACTGGATGTGTTTTTATCAAAACGGAACATATCCGAAATTTTGATCAAAAGGGGTCATATCCTAACAATATTCAGCTGTAACTCCTTTGGTTTTCGAGATTGGCTGCTCATGTTTTGGGATATCATTTCTAGTGCTTCACTAAGCTACACTAGGTTACAAACTAAATTTAAATTCCAATCAATAACTCCTTGGGCGTTTTTTTCACTTCCTGAAATTTATTCGGAAGTGGATATGACCCTTTTTGAAAGTAAGCTCCTCATATATATAATTAAAACGTAGTAATCGACCAAGAAAAAAACACATTTTTTTGCCCCCCCTAAAAATTTGTTGGTTTACGTTTCGAGATGAGAAGAATCCAAAACGCTGCAAATTATTACACAAAGATTTTTCAATTATACATTAGATAGCCCTTCTACGCAGATCACTTGTCTATAATAAATTATTAAAACCGTGTACAGCGTGTCCCGACTTAAGTTCATCAAACTCTGAGGGTAGATTCTGGAGCTCATTTCTAATCGATAGTTTTTCATAAAGATTTTTTATTTCTTTATTTTAACGCTTAGTTTTTGAGTAATTTAATTTTAATGATTTTTTCCGTGGTTTGTACCTTATGACATTAAAACAGCCTTAACTCCCCTTAGATCACTTTAAACTCAAATATTAGGGCTTTGTTAGAAAGAGCGTTGAATTTTCTATCTACCTGATACCAAAGCAATATTTTTTTACACATCAATTTTTTTTTCATTTGTCGTTTTGTTCCTGGTGCAGACTATTTTGCAAAAATTTATACATTTACTTTTACAACAGAATTCAAGTTAAAATAAGTTTATAAACAATGAGCTGGTACATTAAAAATGGTTTGCCCATAATCATGCTGAAATATTCACTTAAATTGCATTGATTTTTGCTGAAAAATCAATAAAAAGTACAATGAATAGCTGAGAATCGTAAATTTCTTTGTCATTCAGAACATTATTCATCATTAGAACTATTTTTAGACATGAAACTGGCTCTCTCTCTCTCTCTCTCTCTCTCTCTCTCTCTCTCTCTCTCTCTCTCTCTCTCTCTCTCTCTCTCTATATATATATATATATATATATATATATATATATATATATATATATATATATATATATATATGTGTGTGTGTGTGTGTGTGTGTGTGTGTGTGTGTGTGTGTGTGTGTGTGTGTGTGTGTGTGTGTGTGTGTGTGTGTGTAGGGTAACTGTCGGTGTTTTTATCTCTTCGGAGCTCCTTCATATCTCTACCCAAGTCATGGTCATGCGTCCCCGTCGCGCAACCCGGGCACCCTCTGGGTGAACAGAGGGTGGCAGAATGATCCGCTGGCGTTTAGGGGGGAGGCTCTTGTCAACGGGTCTCCCGACCCTTATCTTACCGTCTCCCCGTTATGGAATCAAATACAAGAGAGCCTCATAACCCCCGCGGGCCCATTGGCTCCCGGGGTTCTAGGGGAGGCGCTCGGGGGCGCCCCAGGCAGGGGCGTCGGCCATCCTCTCCCTCTTCTTCATCCTCTTCTTCCTATCCCTCATCCTCTTCCACGACCCCTGTAAATGCCCACCAGTGTGCCCACTGTGAGAGAGCCTTCAGCTCCAAGCGTGGCCTCAGTGCCCACGTCTGGCAGAAGCATCCTGTGCAGGCCAACGCTGCAATTGATATAGAGCGAGAGCGGCCGAGGTATGCTTCTGAGGATTTGCGGCGAATGGCAGCAGAGGAGGCAGAGGCTGTGCGTAATGGGGTACGAAATATTAATGTATTCCTTCAAGCCCGTTTTCCCATGCGCACGCTTTCTGCCATCCAATCTCTTCGCCTGAGGCCCCACTACAAGCAGCTTGTCCAGGATGCGATCCTGGCAAATAGCCGTGGGGCCTCTCCCGCATCTCCTACAGGCGTGGGGCAACAGCCCGCCGTTCAGCAATCCTCCCCCGGGACCTCCGGTCTTCTTGAAGACTTGAAGACTGAAGTGTTGAGGCTCGGGGAGCAGGTAGGCCGTATTAATGGTTATGAGAGTGCCTACCTGCAGGACCTGGCGAGGCGGGCTGTTGAGAGGCATGAAGGCTTGGAGGACGAGGTTGCAGCCTATATACAGAGGATCTTCCCAGGGGTTGAGGAAGCGACCGTGACGGGGCATCAGGGAGCCGTTCCTCCTACTTTGGTGCCTCGTGGAGGTCGCAGAGCAGCAAAACAAGCGAGAAGGCGGGAATATCAGTGGGTCCAGAAGTTGTGGAGGAAGCATCCGGCTCGTGTGGCTGCAGAGGTACTGGAAGGAGCTGGGGATGAGCAAGTTTTGCCCCCTCTCCAGGAGTTTGTGGACTATTGTGAGCCACTCTTGAGTGCTCCTAGCCACAACCCTGGTGAGCCGGTGGTACCCCCAGCTTCCACCAGGGATTCCTTGCGCAGCATCATGTGCACACCGGTGCTTCATGACGAGGCACATAAGTGCCGTGTCAAGAACTCCACCTCTGCTGGACCTGATGGTGTTTCTGCCCGACGTTGGAACAAGACACCAAAAACAGTCAAGCTGCTCATCCTCAACCTGCTGCTTCTATCTGGAAGACCCCCGAAAGCGTTGACCCGCCCCAGGACAGTTTTCATCCCAAAAAAAGGGTTAAGTGGGCCTGGAGGTTACCGCCCGATATCTATTTCGTCGGTGATCTTCCGCCACTTCCAAAAGGTTCTGGCATCTCGCCTCCAAGTGGCTGGTGTCATAGGTGACGTCCAGAGAGCATTTCGGCCAGCTGATGGCACAGCGGAGAACCTAACAGTTCTCCAAACTGTCATTTCGCTGGCCCGTATCAAGAAACGGCAGCTCCATCTTGCCGCTCTGGACGTCGCTAAGGCCTTTGACACAGTTAGCCACTTTGCCCTGACCGATTGTCTTCGTGGTGTCGGGGCACCTACTCGTTTACTTGCTCGTCTGTACCACGAAGGCGTGACGGTCCTCGAGGCACGAGGTGAGATGTCAGGGGATGTTGTCATTGGGCGCGGGGTACGCCAGGGGGATCCTCTGTCGCCACTCCTCTTTAACCTGGTCGTGGACACGGCCTTGGGTAAGCTGCCAGCTGAAATAGGGTTCGATCTCGCCCCTGGGGTGCGAGTAGGTGCACTGGCTTTTGCCGATGATGTAATTCTACTCGCCGAAACCCGTGAGGGCTTGCAGGTCGCCCTCAATGCCTTTGCTGAGCAGCTAGCCAGGTGTGGTTTGGTGGTTAACCCAGACAAGTGTGGGTCAGTCTCCTTGGTCCCGTCGGGTCGCCAGCATCAGGTGAAGGTGGTGGATGAGGAGTGTTTTGTCATAGGACAGTCACCCATCCCCACCCGATCCGTGCTGGAGGTTTGGCGGTACCTTGGAGTTGACTTCATGGGTGTGGCCACCATTGCTGCAAGCCGTGTGGACCTTGGTGGGGCACTAGCTCGTATCACCAAGGCTCCATTGAAGCCACAGCAGAAGCTGCGCCTCCTTCGCACGTACTTACTGCCAAAGCTAACCTATGGGCTAGTCTTTGGTAGGCTTACTGCGGGGAGGCTGCTAGAGTTAGATCGCGAAGTTCGCTCTGCTGTGCGCTCTTGGCTAGGCTTTCCACCTGGTGTCCCAAGTGCCTATATCCACGCACCGGTCAAGGCCGGTGGGCTCGGTATTGTCTCTCTTTCGGCCAGCATCCCATCTTTACGCCGCCAGCGCCTGCTTGCCCTTAGGGGCTCGAGCTGGGAGGTCGCCCGCACTGCTGCTGACCTGGACTTCGTCAGGCAGCAGTTGTTGTGGTGCGACCGAGCAACACCAACTGCTCCAAAACCCAGCTCATCTGCTGAGTTCGCTGCTGCACTACATGATTCAGTAGATGGTAAAGAACTCCGACAGTGCTCTGAATCCCCCATTTCTTCCCAGTGGGTGGAATGGGCTTCAGAGGGCATTGGGGCCCGCGACTATCGCCATTTTCATGCCGTCCGAGTGGCTACACTAGCCACCTCGGTGAGGTGTTCACGGAGTAGTCGTGGGACAGTAGACACCCTTTGCCGTGCCTGTCGGGGTAAAAATGAGAATCTCTATCATGTGGTGCAGCAGTGTCCTCGTACTCACGGTGGCCGCATACTCCGTCACGATGCGGTCGCCAAGCAGATAGCAGGCGCTTTGTCATCTGGCGGTTGGGATGTTGAAAGAGAGAGACTATATCATATGCCGAGTGACCGGGGCAAGAAGCCGGATATCGTTGCCGTCAAGCCCGATGGGTCTGCCATAATCCTGGATGTCCAGGTTGTCAGTGGCAGCATGGACATGGAGCAGACCTGGCGGGCTAAAATAAATAAGTACGACAGAAATGACCTGCGGCAAGCGATTTCCGAGCTAAAAGGAGTGGCGACCAATAACATCAAGGTCATGGCTGCGACCTTGTCATGGCGCGGGGTGTGGTGCGGGAAAAGCGCCACGGAGTTACTCGAGTTGGGCATCTCGGCGGGAGTACTCCGTGGTATCACCACCCGCGTACTGGGGGGTTCTTACTTGAACTGGTGGTCGTTTTATAGGGGCACTTCCTTTCATCCCATTCTTCCTCCTCGTCCTGAAACTTCCCATATCCCTAGAGCCGGCGTCGGGTGAACCTGGGCGTCCTCCCCACTTTTTAATTTTATTTGTTTATTTTACAATTTAATGGTGTGCCCCCTCCGCCTTTGAGGGGAGTTTTGTAAAAAAAAAAAAAAAAAAAAAAAAAAAAAAAAAAAAAAAAAAAAAAAAAAAAAAAAAAAAAAAGTGTGTGTGTGTGTGTGGTGTGTGCGCATAACAACTCCAGCACTCAATTGATAAGGATGTCCTTTCTTAGAAGGTAAATAAGGCCGCTGGTCTTGACAGGTGGAGACAAACTATCTCAAGTTACGATTCTCCTTCTTGACTGCAGATAGTAATTGAATTTATATTTCTAAGGAAAACCAATTAATCCGCTATTGGTCCGTGCATGATCGACGTACCCCGGTAGGACCGTAATTAGGGTGCGCTCATCTGCCCGTCTAAATGACGGTCTTAATTAACCACCCTCCCCCCTTCACCATAACTATAACCATCATAACCACCCTACCCCTCCCATCGCCCCCTCCTGCCTGCACAGCCCCCTTCAATTCAACGGATCTTAATTAAGTTCATTTATGAAAAGCTGCTCGGAGCTTACCGTCTAAAAGCGGATATGCTCATGATGGTACCCATCAGTCCTTGTGCCGAGTGTCCCGAAATTAATTAGAGAAAACTCTGGATTAATTAGATTTATAATTTTATTCAGAATAAGCAGACCGTACTCCAAGGACCGGTCAAACCACGTTAAATCACACATGGTGAGTTTGATTGTTCATTAGAATTTAATTCGAGCTATACTAACCCATAATGTATTATAATTTTCTTCCCCTCCCTCTCTTTCTCTCTCTCTCTCTCTCTCTCTCTAAAAATCCCGGATACTTGATGATGATTTCAACAAAAATCAATACGTCAATCGTCACTGCGACCCGACTCTGTGCATCGACCTTGTCTAATCAATAATAATTATTGATTGGATAAGTATTTTATTGGATTGGATTGGATAAGTATTGGATTGTTGGATAAGTATTTTAAAACGTAATGTTCGATCCATGTTGTAGTGGGTATTGTTACATATCTTTATTATTAATGGGAATTCGGATGAAACTCCAATTGTACATTTTATTTTTAATTTGTCATGTGTGATGTAAATTCTTATTTGATGGAGCAACTGAGTAAGGTAACTCACTAAGATTCGGCAGCAGCACACCTAGATGAATTTCGGGAGATCATAGCTGGTCCACTATTTGATGTAATCGCCGTGTCGGAGTCGTTTTTGAATCGAACTATTCTATCTTCATATGTCCCGATAAATGGATATGACTGGAACCGTAATGATAGGGTAGGGAAAGCAAGAGGTGGAGTTGCTTTATTAATCAAAACTGGTATGAAAGCTAAAGTTCTTGCACAATCACCTAGCCAATATTCGTGGATATTTTTTGAAATGAAATCAGGAAACACGCATTCGTTGGAGAAGTGTATAGACCACCTAAGCATGGGCGAATTACTGAAGTTTTTGAAGTTATACAAATGCAAGATAGAATAATAAAATTAAATAGATTAATAGAAATATGTTAGTCACTGAAAAATTATTGAAACAGTTAACTTATAACTTATCCTTCATTCCATATATCCTTATCGTCTATTCATACCATTCCTTATTTCTTATTGACCTAGGTCTAGTTAAGATAGATTTTGTTAAATTGTATAGTCAAGTGGGTGCTCCAGGTCTCTCAAACCATTACCTTATTTATTGCGTTGTAAAACAGCCAAGGATAAAAGTCGACAAGCACTTTTGGACCAAAAGTTTATGTTAGGGCCAAAAAAGACTTTAATAAACAAAGATTTTCGGAAGAAACGGCTTCTCTTCTTTGGAGAATAATTGAAAATGAATCAGATATCAATTGTAAAATAGTAATCCTCAATAAAATGATCATAGAATTATATGACAAGCATCGTCCATTAGTTAAAGTAATACAGAAAAGAGACCTGCTCCCTGGATTTTAAAAGATATTAACGATTAGATGATTAGTAGATACAACGCGTTTAAAATCTTCAAAAAGTATAAAACAAATGAAAACAAAACAGGATATAAATCTTTGAGAAATAATGTTAAGCAAATGATCAGAAATGCAAAAATAAGATACTTTCACGAATTATTTCGGAGTGTGTAGCAGCCAAAAGAGTTTTGGAAAATTGTCAGAAATTATGGAGTTGGGAAGGGAAAATCGTCTTCAGAGACTAACCAGTATCAGTTGACGAACTAAACAATCATTTTTGTAATAATGAAACAGTTTTGTGCGATCCGGATTTAATTAAAGATTTTTAAGTCTATGGCAATGAGTCAATCAGAAACTTTCGATATAGGGCCAATAAATGTTGAAAAAGTAAAAAACAGAAAAAAAACGATGAATTAAATTACTAGATCTGTTGTATGTGATGGGATTTCAATTGAGATACTATGTTATTCTACGTTGTTTCCTCTATGTTATGCCATATTTAAAATTATTCCCTAACTTCTGGAATCTACCCAACTTGTTGGAAATAGAGTATAGTGCTACCCTTGAAGAAAATTGATAAACCAACGAATTTAAATGACTATGGAGCTATTGATATTTTATGTGCAGCCGGGAAAATCTTTGAGAAAATAGTTTACTTGGGTTTGAATATATAATATTTACTGCAAAATGATTTCAACGACGAGAGAGAGTCTGCGTACCGTGTCGGATATAGTATAGAAACTGCTCTAGTTCGGGTGTTTGATGATGATTTGGGTGTTAGGAATGCGATGGATAATCGACAAATAACCATTTCAGCTATGATCGACCTTTCTCGAGCTTTTGACTGCGTCCAGAACCCTTTATTGCTTGCCATTCTTCAATCTGTAGGAATCTCAGCTAGGATGTTGAATTCGTATTTGTCTGAGAGAACGCAATTCACAAAGGGCCCGGAAGGACAAAAGTCAGTGGTGCTGATTCCTATTGAGTTCCTCAAGGGTCAATGTTATCAGCAATGTGCTTTTCTGTATTCATTAATTCTCTTCCCAACGTATAATTGCATTGCCAGCATATGCTCTATGCAGTCGACCTACAAATATATATTTAGACACCAATAAGTAATGTACGAGAGTCTTTAATTTTGATTAATCAGGAGATCGAAAGTTTGTATGATCACGGAATGACCATTAATACGCGTAAATGCTGATACTGATAGGTTATCCACGTTTAATGTCAACTATTGACATTAGCATGTGACGTACCCAAATTAAATTAATTAACAAGGAAACTATTGAGTTCACCTGGGTGTATGGATGACATATGCACTATCTTGGACCTTACAGGCGACAAATACTACCAATCAAGTTAATTGTGATCTATATCAACTCAGACGATTAGCCATTTATTTTCCATTACATGTACCTTTACAACTGGTTCAATCATTAGTGATGCATCTCTTTGACTACTCGTTAGTTGCAAATTGTGATATGACTACAGAGGATGTAGAAAAACTGCAAAAGGCACAAAATGCAATACCGAAATTTGTTTGTATGCTGAATATAAATATATGTTCATATTTCACCATACTACACAAAATTAGGGTGATTGAAAATTAGAAAAAAGATTAAATTATCTGCATCAACTATGTTGTTCAAAAATTTGAAATTGGGTTCTCCAGGATATTTGGCTAATGACTTCAGGTTTCTCAAATCTATTCACAATAGAGATACCCGCAAGAAGTTACTTCAAGTTCCAAGACACAGGGCTAGTATTCACAATATATCCTACTGTGCAAACGCAATAGATTTTACAGCAAACATTTTGAACTGTTTGATACAAACTTATCCGTTACAGCTTTTACAAATAAATATGCCAAACAACTAATAAGAGACTATGTTTGAAATGAGATAGTGATTTGAAACATTACTTAATGATTGGCGATCTAATTTTGATTTATAAAAATGTATATTGAATTTACTTAAAAGTAGAATAAAGTATTTAATGAAAAAATGTTAATTCATGAAAACTAGATTAGAACTAATGATGGATTTTTAATTAAGTAGAAAAAAACATAACTGTAATTAAGAAGAAATCTGTTTTAGTTATTTCGCAATTATCGATCGGTACCCAGTAGGTACCAGTAGTTTTGTATGTTCTTTGTAATTTCTTATCGTACACACGATTGATCGAGGATGATTTAAAACCCACTTCAGGGCGAACCTTTCGGAAGGTTCTGTTGGTGAATAACATTGCACTATGCTTATGTTTCGAACTTTAGATTGAAATCGAGCAGTACTTATTCGATCCGAAACTGGTCTCCACTCCATTAGGCTGTTGCGTGCTCTTCGTGATAGAAGTATTCCAACACACCACAACCAACCATTAACACCAACAACCATTTACAACCATGCCAACCATGTACATTGGTACCATGTACATTTATATATTGAAATCAATTTATTTGCTCAGAAGCTAACAAAGTTATCTATGACAGAATTAGTAAATCTGTGTTATAGTATTCAGCGTTCTCTAGTTGTGGCCTTTGCTTACTGGGGATGGCAGAGGTAGAAATTAAAATAAAGGATTTTACTTTACAGGATTTAAACAAATCCCAAAACAAAAGAAAGGAAACTGAAAGTTTACGTGAATTCAAGTGTTATCTGACACGAAAAACCGTTGAGGAAGTGACGGTGAAGATTAGCTTCCGAACTCACTCCTTCTATCTCAACACCTTTCCTTTCATTCGGTTGGCTAAAGTTCTGCTAAAACTCTTTATTATATTTAATATTATTATTCCTCGAAAGAAAAAGCGCTGCTAAATATTACTAAAAGTTTATTATGCAAGCACTGATGAATATTCATCTGACGATCGCTAGCAGTCTACATAAAATATATAAGTAATATGTATACACATAAATATGAGACGATTCATGCGACCATTCACAATCATGTTTTGTTTTTATTTATTTCACGTAGGTATCACAGATATTACATAGGAATCACCATGGAAGATGAACGTCTACAAATTTCATCACTAAAAAATTAATGGTTTTTACAGCGCAAGCGCAAACGAAAAATAAATCAAGCGTCATTTTCTCATAATCTATTTGTTTGATCTGGCTCCGATTAGCAGAGTATCATTCCATGTTCTCAAGAAATTGAAATGTTTCTCATGAAATGATTTCAATGCTCTCGGATACGATAAATCTATGTGCTTCACCCAATTGACAGATGTTTTCCTTTTAGATTCGCCATTCCTCTCACTTTGCAACATACTATCTACTAAGTGTCAGACTCCCAGATAAACATACATGTATTTAATCTGATCCGTACCGGTATAGTTTTGGGTTCAAACAGATGATTTGAAGGAGGTCCAGACATTGTCTTAATCCGATATCATTCCCCCAATATTTTTCCCAATATCAAATGTTTTTCCCAAAACCATTCGAGGGATTGTGAAAGTAAAATCCAACAAAGGTTTGTTTTTAATAAAATGAAAACGGCCCCAGAACAATCAGTATTGAAATCAAGCATGTCGTCAATATAAACAAAAGAAAATATTGTGAAAGGCTTGTCTTCTCTACTGATAAATTCACATAATGAATGAAACTGACTAACGAATTTATTGGATGATGAATAAAGGAATCATTTCAACTTCTGAAGTGGAGCTGCTCACAAATTTTCGCTGAGGAATAATTTCGTTGTTGGAAGACCGTGAAGGAGCTTGTCGAGCAAATTATCATTTCAGGCCGGTCGTTAATAATAATGGCTTGTTAATTTATGGGTACTCCCCCCCCCCCCGGTACCCCAACAACCTCTCACTCAACTCTTTTCAGCTGTCTGTCAACATTTTACAAATATACCGTTGCGACTGCGAATTCCAAGGTGCCAGAGTTTTTGCCTTAGCTCAATTGTTTTCGGTTTATTGTTGCTAATCTTAAATGTCTTTACATAAACCCGAGGGAAAACGCGGTAAATGATTATATAGCGTTCATTCTCACCAAGGAAATGCTTCTAAAATAATTCGTGAAGAAACTTTTTGTTCTCCCGGTTAATACTCAGGATTACATGATATAGTTGGAGTTGATCAATAATTTCATTTTACGTTGGACCTAAATATTAATTACGTAACTAAAATTTTAAAAGGTTCGATTACCACCTTCAACAGAGTTGTTGCTCTTGAAGTTATTGAGGAAAAAATGTCATTATAGGAAACTTGGTGCGCACTCGCTAGAAAAGTTAATATATAATTGGGGCATAGTCTCAATCCTACTGATATCTTTAATAAACTAGTCATGGAGCATGATCGTATGCGTTTCAGAATGCCTCAAAACGGATTTCGATGAAAATCCGATTAAAATTTTTCGAGCCATTGCAATAGTTCATTTTTTATGAAAATTCGCCAAAACTGGGCTTGTTTAGCATATTTTTAAAAGATGCTTTAAGCTATAGAAATATTCTTGTATCAGAATTTAACTTTTGATTATTTGTATATTGTATGAAAGAAAAATCTCCTTCTTGTAATGAAATTATATTTAAATTGCCTAATCGTGTATGTACTCTAAATGACTTAAAACTTTATGGGAACTAAATAATGATAATGAGCAGATTAATACGATGGAAATATTAGAAGACTTTGTTTATTTATTATTTTTATACACTTATTTTGGTTTAAAATTTATTATTTCGATTTCAATTTATTATTATTTCGTGAGGTGAATGAATTTATTTTTATCGCAAAAAATTGTGGTACAAATAGATTATTTGATTGAAAAGAATTCGTCTACTTATAATTGTTTAGTATATGGGGCAATGAGACGAACTCCCGGCTGATAGCATGGCTAATGCGGTTCAGTGTTTTGTATGGTAGGTATTATCATGTACATTTAAAATTGAAAAATAATAGTTCTTTAATTCATTCATTCATGGTTTATGTCTGGAGTTCATTCTTGCGTCAGTCGAGGTCTAACCTTTTTACGGGCGCCCCACGCTGGTTCCTAACGATGAAAAACGGGACAAGAGTCTGCAAAACAGTAAAGTTCACCTCGAATATTTTTTCCCCACGTTTGTAATGAAGGTATAGATTGCTCTTGATGGAAAACTGGTGAAGAACATTACATGTTAGTTAAGTTTTCCAAAAATAGCGCAAAAATTGTCCGGAAAGAGACACAAAAACTACTTTCACAAAAATCAAGTACGACCCCTGATTTTCATTTTTTTTTTTTTTTACGTTGAATGCAATGGTGTTAGTTCACGCGACTTATTTTCACCATCGTTTTTAGTGCGGAAAAATGTATTGGTAAATAAATACATTTAGGTATACAGCACATAAGCAAAGGCAGGTCCTCCCAATAAAACGATTACCCCGATTAATGGCTATATTTGGAAAAAAGAAAAAAAAAAAAAAAAATGATGTGTAAGTTTAGGCCGAAAAGTGCATGAAAAAAGTTTTTTTTCCCAATATTCATTTACTTTTTGTGTATAACACCATCAAGTTTTGCTAATCCTACGAATATATAAATAAATAACATGTAACATGAGGAACTCTGTCTGCCCTTTGGCAGCTGGGACACGTAGGTAATTAATTGATTCTGACAACAACAGATAGAAATAAGAAGATGATAACAATTAGGTAGAATTTTGAATAACAATAATAAGGGTATAAACAACGTATCTGCACAATAGAGGGTACGTAGGTCGCTGGGATAAGTGGGGTTGGTGGTTCAGAGGGGCTACAGTAGGTCTGAGATTTTCTTTTTAAGCGTCTTGTAGCACGTTCGGAACGTCTGTCTTCCAGGATTCCTCTAACTATTGGGTTAGGATGTTCTGATATTTGTAGGGCGAGCTGTCTGTATGAGGTTTGGAGGATGGTTTTAACCAAGGGTATTTCCAGGTCGTTGTGGAGGCATTCATTACGTATGAACCATGGGCAGTCTGTAAGAATCCTGATGGCTAGGTTCTGCACAGTTTGAATTTTTTTCAAATGTGTGTCACACGTTGAGCTCCATATAGCGCAGCCGTACTGCCACAAGGGTCTCACAAGTGCGAGGTATAGCAGACGCTTCAGATCCAAGGAGAGATGGGGTGAGCCGAGGAGACATTTGATTTGGCCAATTCTTCTTCTAACTCTGACGACCGTTTCGCTGATATGTGGAGCCCACGTGAGTTTCGGATCTAGTGTCAACCCAAGATATCGTACGGAGTCTTGGAGTGCCATTATCCGACCTTGGAGTTCAAAAGGAGGGATATTGAAGTTCCGTTTCAGGGTAAAGCACATCAATACGGACTTATCTGGATTGAGCTTAATTCTCCATTTGTTGGACCAGCTACAGACCTGATTTGCATAATTGAGTAGCTTGGAGTGGGCTTCTTCACCAGTTTCCGCCTGAGACAGGACAGCGTGATCGTCAGCAAAATGGGCAATGAGGACATCATCATTTCGTGGCATATCACTTGCAAATAGGGTATTCAGGACAGGTCCAAGACGCTTCCCTATGGAACGCCTGATTTTACTAGGTGAGCATCGGACTGGGCTTGGAGATATTTCACAGCATAAGTTCTGGTGGATAAATAACTTTGGATGACTCTGTAGTAGGTATCAGGCAGTACCCTTTTAAGTTTGACAAGAAGCCCTGTGTGCCACACCCTGTCAAAGGATTTTTCCGCGTCCAAAAACAGCCCTAAGCAAATATTTTTTGATTCAAAACAGCTGAGAATCTCATCCACCACACAATGGAGCTGTTGTGGGCATGAGTGAAGTGTATGGAAGCCGAACTGTTCCGCTGGTATCAGAGGTTCTAGAAAAGGTATCACTTGAGTCAGGAGAAGTCGCTCAAAGATCTTGGACAATAAAGACAGGAGACTGATGGGCCGATAGCTAGATGGCTTCTGAGATGACTTCCCTTTTTTCTTTACCATGACAATCTGGGCAAACTTCCACTTGGTTGGGAAGTGAGTTGTGCGAAGGGTCGAATTATAAATTTGAGTCAGGAGAACCAGTGCTTTACGAGGTAGGTGAACTAGGAGTGGCTGCGTAATGCCATCATAACCAGGAGCTTTCTTTGTTGGCGAATGTTTTATGGCATCAACCACGTTTTTCGGCTTGAAGAAATGGGAAAATACAGAAAGCTGTAGAGGCGATTCTAACTCTTCTTCTATCAGATGATTAAATTCCATGTCCTCTACCGGGTTCGGTGTGAATTGATTCCTCAGAGTACGAGCCAAAATCTCGACCTTCTCCTGGGACTAGCAGTACCAACGGTTTTCCGATTTAAGTGGAGGTATTGTGGATTTCTCTTTAGTGAGTTTTTTGCAATAGCACCAAAGGTTCCATCTTGGGCTTCAAGGTTTGTGATGGAGTTTCTAGTACGATTCGCCTCAATTTCTTTTAATGCTGTCTTGAGTTCTAAGCGTGTGGTTGTCCACTGGGCTCTTGCCCTATTCCTAACCTGATGGAGTTGCTGAATATGCTATGGACTGATGGCACTAGAGCGTTTAGAAACTGCTAATGGGCTACTTGCTAAACTCGCAGCAAATCGAATGTACCTGGTGAACTCTGACACAGCTCTATCAATATCCGCCGGGGTTTTGAGTGGTATATTCACAGTTACAATCGAGTCCAGTGTTTTCTTGTATATATCCCAGTGGAATGGGGCTCGAATAAGTGCAGAATTTCGATCCAATACATCACACGGAGCATTTATCTTTAAAACCACGGGAAGGTGGTCCGATGAGAGTTCATGCAGAACGATCGGTTGTGATGGAGAGCTGTTATTGGTCCCCTTTGTTAGAAAGAAGTCTAGTACATCCGGTGTAATCCGATTTTGGTCAGGAATAAAGGCAGGTTCAAGAGGATGAAGGACTTTGATGTTCAACTGCCGGACGACTGAAACTAGTCTTTGGCCTCTGGGATCGGTGGTGTTTGAGCCGAAGCGTGGATGCTAGGAGTTGAAATCACCTCCAAGAAGGAAATTAGACTGCAGTTCGTTGAAAACTTCGAGAAAGTCAGAGTTAGTGATTGTATTACCTGGGGATGAGTAGAACGAGGCGATTTGCAGTTGGGGACCGTTTTGGAGTAATTGTATCCTGGCAGTTTGCATGTTATGTTCTTGGATCGAAGGCATTTCACTGTGGGGTATACACGATTTTATGAGGATCAGAGCAACACCTGAACTGCAATCGTTAGGATTTTTGGCACGGTAGCATCTGTATTTGTCAATATAAAAGTCATTCAAGTTTAGGAATAGTTCTAATTCGAGTCTTCTGTTGGATATACCTTGGGCATTCCACGTGCAAATTGTGAGTGTATCTGTTGAAGCTTGAGTAGTTTTGGAGTGATTTGCGCAATTGTTTGCATAAGAGGTTGGAGTATGAGGCTGTCTATCTTGCTAATGAGAATGGAGACGTTATCATCAGGAGTGTTGGAATTGGGCCGGACACAATCGGAATACAACTTATTTCGATTAGTATGCGTATTCTGTGCAATATGAGTAGGTGGATTAGTTATTTGGCAAGAAGGTACTTCGCGACGGTTTAGAGGGGGTGAGTTCCCTATTTGGGTACCAGTTCGGATAAGGGGTGAAAAAAAAAAAGTTATTGCTGATTTGTTATTGCTTTGTTAGTTTGAAAAAGGCAAAAAGCTGAAATATAAAAATACGTTTTGTGACGTTATTTTTGTTATCTTTTCTAATTTTGTGATTATATATTTATATATATACCGTCACTGGATTAGAGTTGGTATATTTCTTTCATTTTTAATAGCGAGAATGTAAATAACCAGACGCGTTTGTCTCCACTAATAAGGATCTTGAACCGAGGGTCGAGCTCGGTCGCAGCTAATTTGTGTTCTATTCGCTTTTCCATACCTGTATGACTACGAATCAACTCAATTTTCAAAAGTGGGTGGAAGCGGTAGATTTATAAGCTTCTAAAAGCTTAAGTAATGTATAAACACTGGAATTTTTCTAATACGAGTATTAAACGATCTAAGCGCACGTTATCCATCCATTTTCCCGAGTGTGAATAACGTGCTAACTTTATTTTTGCCCTGTAAAAGAAATCCATTGAAAGAAAACTGTAAAAAAGCTTGGAATAATTTTTACCTGCCATTACAAAACTTGGCTTTTCCCTGCTGTTTTCTAGTTTGTTCCTAACCCTTTACTCTTTCTCCAAGTAGATAATCTTACAATAAAACGACCAGAGCTTAGAAACCATAGGTTCTGAACAGCTTAGGTGCCAATCTAATTGAATATAATACCATTTTATGGACCGCGAAGGTGTCTAAAACGGAATTTTGTCCCACAATCAGTATGCGACTCACAGACCTGGGAGTTTTGGACGAAAAAGTCTGAAACCACGAAAATCGATACCTAGTTATGCATATTGCGGTTCTATTACCTTATCTAATAGCCAAAACTAATAGAAATAAGATAAATAGAGGAGAAACAAATTATTTCGAGGCCTAATCGTTTCATTGGTGAAGTTAGCTAAAAATAATGATGAGGTGATTATGGTCTAATAGCTCGTAATTTTGAATGATTAATTTGATTAAAACCCACGGAATTCTGAAATTCAAGCTATCAATATAAATTTCATGTTTCACGGCCATTTTTAAATAAAAACTCACTGTTTCAAATTATGCAAGTTGCTTTCAAAAATTGAAGAAAATCAACATTTGCAGAGGTTTGCGGAATGAACTGGTTGAAAATTCTAATTCAACATTAAATTCTGTATAAAATGCTTCTATTTTTGAGAATTGAGGAGCCGGAACTCATACTTTTTCAAAATGACAACTTTATAGCACTGGTTTTCAATATCCATTTTCTGATGAAAAGAGTTAGAAACTTGCAGCATGATAGTATGAGCGAATGTTCTCAAATTATCTAACGTATAATTATACGTTAAATTGTATTGAAATATGAGCAATTTCTGCAGAAAGAATTGTTAAAAACCCAATTGTATGTAAAAAAAAAACTCGTTCTAAATAAAATCGGTAATTCAAAATATATTTTGCATTTTTAGGTTTTTTATGGTTTTTATGATTTTTCAGCAAATATAGATGAAATTGAAGTACGCCTACTGTCTTATGTAATGAATTTAAACCCATATGATCATTAACGACGTTGTATATTTCGGTATACAACCCCCTGAGAGTTAAGTGTCGTCTGTTGATTTGAAATGGAGCCCACAACTATTTCACCCCACCTTCACATTCAGAATCGTTTCTCAAATCCCCGTGCTCGCGCGAGCGGATGCGTTTCTCACTCCAACGATTGCGATTCGTAAAGGTGCTCCCCCAAACCAGACGCAAATTCCCCTTTACTTCAAGTTCCAAGTGAATTTATTCAAACATTTCCATATCCCGACCTCCACCAACGTTCGTCTCTTCCTCTTGCTACCTCGTTTACAAAAGCGGTTTTTTCACTTTGTCACACCTTCCGGATGATTCAGTATACCGAGCAAACACAAAGGGGGAAGGAAATAGTGGTAAGAGAGGGGATAGGAGATTGCGAAAGGGGAGGGGATTGTAGTTGTAGCGAATGAAGGTATTTCCTCGTCGACGAACTTGGAATAAATCAGGAGACGGGCGGAAACGTCGAGCTCTAAACGTTGAATATTCAGGCGCTCGTAGGGCGACACGGACCTTCATCGGAATTCTTCTTGGAGCACCTCTTTTGTCATCCTCGTAGGCTCTCAGGCAAAATGTTTTATTACAGTGTTCATCGATTTTTATCTCAGAAGTCCAAGAGTGATAATGATAATGACCCGGTAATAAAAAACCAAATTACTTCATGAATATGTTTACGAATAGCCCGCCCTATGTACGTAAATAAATTACACGAGGTCTTCCCAACGAGTTGGTATTTGCCACGAGTTTCTTGACGAACAAACTGCATAGTTTTAGGCACAAGTGAGCTGTTATTCTGTTTTTTGTTTAAGACGTACCTCAACCAGAAGGGTCATTAGCGGCACTGAACAAGGTGTCCAAAGGGACACTGCAAGTGGCACGATTCTAAGGGGACTCATGCTGCCCTCCATCACCAACCGGAGTGCCATCAAGGACTCCACTGGCGAATCGGAGGGGGAAAAATGAGGGGTGCAGTGATGGCCACTGCTCAGCCCCTAAAGCGGATAAAAAAACCTCAAAAATAAAATAATACAACTAAGACTAGATTAAGAATAGGCTAATAAATACATTATGCCACTATATAATCAGCAAAGTGAAATAAAACTATGACTAGATTGTCCAAAGATATATCACAGATCAGATATCATAGTTAGTAGTAGAGCTCAGTGGCTCTCAGGCACGACAACAGGGACTGGACCTTGCCTGGTCCAGATAAAACATCAGCCCACTGAGGGAGCCGATGATGGACTCGGAGGTCCATATGGTCTGGGCAGTCCTCCAGGAAGTGGCGGATGGACAGATCATCCTCACATCTCCCACACTCAACATCTCGAGCTTCTGCGCTAAACAGATGTCCTGAAAGAAGTATGGAATTAATAGTAGGCCAATTACAGCCTAACCCGCACATACCCTGACAATTTCATCAAAATCAGATGAATTCTGTTGAAATTAGGCTCGTTGGAAAAGGAACACATATTCGGGAATGTGCAATAGCTACTAATAATAGGATTAAGTTGAAATTGTCAGGTAATGCTCAAATTAAGCTATTCCACCTATCCTCCAAATCTGAGCGAGATCGGACAACGGGGACGTGAGAAAATGATGGTTGATGGAATTCACGTTCGCGCATGCGCCGAGTGAAGTATTGATTTGGGAACAACGAAACTCATAGGGGACCATCATCACCCTAGCCCGCACATAACACGCAAATTTCATATGAACCGGTGGAATATTGTGGAAATTAAGCTTGTTACAAGGATTAGTGGACATACACACACAGAGATGGAGAAAGGCATGGAACGAAAGTTTTTTAGAATAGTCTAAAACGTAAAATGCGAGTGTACATTTTACCACTGTAAAAAAAACCAGGTGTGCTAAAGACCACACGGGAGAAGTGTAAACTTCTATGACGATTTTCTGCTAAATACAAAAAGTAAAATTGGACATTACTTTCCACTCTGTTGGGATGTTGGGAAACTAAAAGTGGACATTACTTTCCACTCTGTTTAGGATGTAGGGAAAGTAAAATTGGATATTACTTTCCACTCTGTTGGGATGTTGGGAAAGTAAAATTGGACATTACTTTCCACTCTGTTGGGATGTTGGGAAAGTAAAAGTGGACACGCTCCGCCCCTGGACCCTCGGTAACTTTCCGCATTGAGCCTTTGGGTAAAATGCTAAAGCATGGAACATGCTTTCTTCTCGCTAATTCGTAAATGTAAATAAATGTAAAACTACGACATAAATGTTTTAAAAATCGAAATTTTCGATTTTCGATTTTTTTTTTTTTTTTTTTTTTAGAACAGAGGACTTAAGTAGGTAATTTTCTGTTATGGTGCGCGTCTACAATTACTATAAGCAAGCGGCATTGTTTACTATATCCATTTATAACATAAATAAATATAAAACTACGACATGAATAGAAGAACAAGTACGAAAGAAATGCGTGATAAATCGAGAGCTTTCCAACGAGTGGAGAACGATTTTTGTCCGGTGAAAAATAAAGAAGTTTCATTTCCCCAGCAACGGCTTGGTTGTACGTGAAAATCAAAAGAAATCATCAGAAATGCTTGCATACGAGTCTGCAACACATTGGGACATTTTCATGTGTGTTTTCTTATTATTTTCTTATCATTAGGGAAAAAACTGGATTCTAGAGCCACTCAGCTGATCTGTAATCGGTCAGTTGTGTTCAGAAGTCCCTCAAGGGGCTACATACCAAATCTCAGATTCGTGGGATCATTAGGGAAAAAACTGGATTCTAGAGCCACTCAGCTGATCTGGGATCGGTCAGTTGCGTTCAGAAGTCCCTCAAGGGGCTACATACCAAATCTCAGAATCGTGGGATCATTAGGGAAAAAACTGGATTCAAGAGCCACTCAGCTGATCTGGGATCGGTCAGTTGTGTTCAGAAGTCCCTCAAGGGCCCACATACCAAATCTCAGAATCGTGGGATCATTAGGGAAAAAACTGGATTCTAGAGCCACTCAGCTGATCTGGGATCGGTCAGTTGTGTTCAGAAGTCCCTCAAGGGGCTACATACCAAATCTCAGAATCGTGGGATCATTAGGGAAAAAACTGGTTTCTAGAGCCACTCAGCTGATCTGGGATCGGTCAGTTGTGTTCAGAAGTCCCTCAAGGGCCCACATACCAAATCTCAGAATCGTGGGATCATTAGGGAAAAAACTGGATTCTAGAGCCACTCAGCTGATCTTGGATCGGTCAGTTGTGTTCAGAAGTCCCTCAAGGGGCTACATACCAAATCTCAGAATCGTGGGATCATTAGGGAAAAAACTGGATTCTAGAGCCACTCAGCTGATCTGGGATCGGTCAGTTGTGTTCAGAAGTCCCTCAAGGGGCTACATACCAAATCTCAGAATCGTGGGATCATTAGGGAAAAAACTGGTTTCTAGAGCCACTCAGCTGATCTGGGATCGGTCAGTTGTGTTCAGAAGTCCCTCAAGGGCCCACATACCAAATCTCAGAATCGTGGGATCATTAGGGAAAAAACTGGATTCTAGAGCCACTCAGCTGATCTTGGATCGGTCAGTTGTGTTCAGAAGTCCCTCAAGGGGCTACATACCAAATCTCAGAATCGTGGGATCATTAGGGAAAAAACTGGTTTCTAGAGCCACTCAGCTGATCTGGGATCGGTCAGTTGCGTTCAGAAGTCCCTCAAGGGGCTACATACCAAATCTCAGAATCGTGGGATCATTAGGGAAAAAATTGGATTCTAGAGCCACTCAGCTGATCTGGGATCGGTCATTTGTGTTCAGAAGTCCCTCAAGGGGCTACATACCAAATCTCAGAATCGTGGGATCATTAGGGAAAAAACTGGATTCTAGAGCCACTCAGCTGATCTGGGATCGGTCAGTTGTGTTCAGAAGTCCCTCAAGGGGCTACATACCAAATCTCAGAATCGTGGGATCATTAGCGAAAAAACTGGATTCTAGAGCCACTCAGCTGATCTGGGATCGGTCAGTTGTGTTCAGAAGTCCCTCAAGGGCCCACATACCAAATCTCAGAATCGTGGGATCATTAGGTAAAAACGTCATTTCTGATGGTCATAATCATCGTTGTGGCCACTTGGGACAATTTTCGTGAGCAATTTTCGTGAGCAATTTTCGTGAGCAATTATTTTCCGTGACGTTTTTTTAGTTTATGTGCCAAAGCAAAGACATGAAAATGTCAAAAACTGGATTCTAGAGCCACTCAGCTGATCTGGGATCGGTCAGTTGTGTTCAGAAGTCCCTCAAGGGCCCACATACCAAATCTCAGAATCGTGGGATCATTAGGGAAAAAACTGGATTCTAGAGCCACTCAGCTGATCTTGGATCGGTCAGTTGTGTTCAGAAGTCCCTCAAGGGGCTACATACCAAATCTCAGAATCGTGGGATCATTAGGGAAAAAACTGGATTCTAGAGCCACTCAGCTGATCTGGGATCGGTCAGTTGCGTTCAGAAGTCCCTCAAGGGGCTACATACCAAATCTCAGAATCGTGGGATCATTAGGGAAAAAATTGGATTCTAGAGCCACTCAGCTGATCTGGGATCGGTCAGTTGTGTTCAGAAGTCCCTCAAGGGGCTACATACCAAATCTCAGAATCGTGGGATCATTAGGGAAAAAACTGGATTCTAGAGCCACTCAGCTGATCTGGGATCGGTCAGTTGTGTTCAGAAGTCCCTCAAGGGGCTACATACCAAATCTCAGAATCGTGGGATCATTAGCGAAAAAACTGGATTCTAGAGCCACTCAGCTGATCTGGGATCGGTCAGTTGTGTTCAGAAGTCCCTCAAGGGCCCACATACCAAATCTCAGAATCGTGGGATCATTAGGTAAAAACGTCATTTCTGATGGTCATAATCATCGTTGTGGCCACTTGGGACAATTTTCGTGAGCAATTTTCGTGAGCAATTTTCGTGAGCAATTTTCGTGAGCAATTATTTTCCGTGACGTTTTTTTAGTTTATGTGCCACAGCAAAGACATAAAATGTCAAAACTCGGCGCTCCGCGCCTCGCCAGGGGGCAAGCCCCCTGGACCCCCGGTTACCTCTATTTACATACTTCGGACGAAATTATTGAAACACAGAATGTGTTTGCGTTGTCGCGCAACCAAGTGACAACCAAACAAGCGTCATTGTTTACTATTCATTTACTATTCATGCTCATAACTCAGGTTGATGGCCACGCACTTCACAGTAGTTAACATAATATGGTTGGATAAATCAGGAGCTTTCCAACGAATGGTGAACGATTTCTGTGCGATTAAAATTGCGGAAGTTCCATTTCCCTACCAACGGCTCGGTTGTACGTGAAAATCATAAGAAAATTTACAAGCGGTTGCAATCATGTTGACAATATCAATTATTGAGAATGATCATCTGTGTGTAAACAATTGATTCAAATAACCATGCTCATAACTCAGGTTGATGGCTACGCACTTCGCAGTAGTTAACATAATATGGTTGGATAAATCAGGAGCTTTCCAACGAATGGTGAACGATTTCTGTGCGATTAAAATTACGGAAGTTCCATTTCCCTACCAACGGCTCGGTTGTACGTGAAAATCATAAGAAAATTTACAAGCGGTTGCAATCATGTTGACAATATCAATTATTGATAATGATCATCTGTGTGTAAACAATTGATTCAAATAACCATGCTCATAACTCAGGTTGATGGCCACGCACTTCGCAGTAGTTAACATAATATGGTTGGATAAATCAGGAGCTTTCCAACGAATGGTGAACGATTTCTGTGCGATTAAAATTGCGGAAGTTCCATTTCCCTACCAACGGCTCGGTTGTACGTGAAAATCATCACCGTCACACATTTCGTTACCATCCCGCGTTCTATTTTCGGCTAGTTAGTCCATGGCTAAAACACATTCTGTGTTAAAAACTCGTAAACGAGTTCCACTATCTGCTTTACAAGCAGATACCATGTTACATGGATATGTCTTTGATTGGGGATTTCATAACGGTTGTCCTCGAGAGTTGTTTTATTTTACTGTTTTATTTGACAAATCCGTTATATTCGGATGTTTATAAATTTTTTCCTGGATACACCAAGATCTGAAGATGTCCTCAGTAAGAGGACGAAACGTTATCAAATAAAACAATACCTAAATGAAATAATTTCATTTATTTTCCCACGGCCGCATCCCGACTAATTCCAACAAAACAACGGACTAATTTCAACAAATGTTGAAAATAACTGTGGAGAGAAGCCACTACAATGAGTTGTTGTTAACAGTCGACTGTTGTCAAGAGGATGAAAATGTTTCCTATGGAGTGGAGTAAATGATGCTATTGCTTTACGTTAAGAATATTGTGACCGGCATATTAAAATTGTTTATTGTCCAATCAAATTAGTTTAGGAATGTAGCCAGGTACTTAAGGAGGGAGGAATTAGAAGCTTGTGATGTGAACATTTATCACATAAATCAAGCGCTTTCCAACGAGTGGCGAACGATTTCTGTGCGATGAAAACTACGGAAGTTCCATTCCTTTAGCTACGGATTGGTTGTACGTCATCATCATTAGAAATTGTGACATGTTTTTTGCGTCACGGAAATTTTTGGTTGACCCCCCCAGAGCAAAGACATATCCATGTCAAAACAGCGTGACGGAAAACAACGTGACGGTAAAATCGTATTCACACCCCGCTAAATTTTTCGACGCGGTGCGCCTATAGAAGTTTACACTTCAAAAACAACAGCCGTTTGATTTTAGTGGAGAACACAACTTTTAAATCTCTCGAAAGTGAAAACAATGCTTCCGGTACCTATAGGTAGACACGGGAGCAATTTAGGAGACAAAATTTAGCATTTAGGTAGCAATACTTCACTAGAAGGTACATCGCACGGACAATAATGAATAAACTCGATTTCGCAAAGTTAGAATAAATCCCATTGGAACTATATCACCTGATAATTCCAATTGGCATTATATCAGCTGATATTTACAAGTCAATTTTTATGTATTCCAGATCCAGATTCCAGTATCACTATCTCGCGATTTTTGATGGAATTTCGAACTCAATTGATCCGCTAGCAGCTCGTGAATTCTCTAACTTCTCGCGCTTAGAAATTCCAAGGTTTCTTTTTTCGATGTTCAAGCCCTTAGGGAAAGCGAACTACGTACAGTACAACGTACAGCGTTGCGGGTGGTTTTAATCGATTCTTTGGGATTAAATTTATCATTGACAAGCAAAAAATTATAACTGTTACTTAGAATGTTTTTGAGATCTCGATTTTTTAAATGTTTAGCCCTTTAATACAACCCTTCAGGGTTGATAAAAATTGATGCCGAGCTTCTAGGACCATCGAGACCCCAAATGTGATTTTTAACACAAGTAGTTTGGTCTAGTATTTTCGGAGAAAGGCCGCGGATGGCGGACGGACGGATTTTTTTTTTATTTTTAATTCGATTTTTGGATTCTACGCATCTTGAAACGTAAACCAAAAAATTTTCAGAGGGTGTTGAAATTTTTTTTCTTGGTCGGTTACAAAGGTTCATTATCATTGAAAATAATAAACCAAAATCACTAAAAAATGGCTTAAAACGACAAAAAACGGCTAAAAATCGTTAAATGTATATTTTTTGGCAGAATATTGCTCAAATAAAGTCTATTAACTATAAAATAGAACATTCAAAAATGTATGTTCAAAATTATGCTGAACAATGTACTTAAAATTCATTGAAATTTGCTTAAAAATCGATAAAAACTGCAAAAAGCTATCATTTCAAAACCTCCATTTGAATAGGAGATTATTATTTAGAATACTTTTTTGCCATAAATAGTTAGCAATTTCCTTCCACTCAAAAAGCTCAAATTCCAAACAATTTAACATTACACAATAGGATAATTTAGGAAAATTCGCTCATGCGATCACGCTGCATGACTGTTTTAATTTTTACTGCTATTATGGGAAACCATTAAGAACTGTTGGGCTTGAAAAAATTGTGTGAATCGCGTGGTTGTCTTTATGCGTAAGTGAATGGACGAATAAGCCATTAATTGATACAAAAATAACAATACATGAAGCGAGTTGGTCTGTAAGATCATCAATGAAAGATTGGAAACGGTTATTTGAATACAATTTTCATTGACCTAGAGACTTTTTGGAAAAGTAAAAAGAAATCCGGAATTTTGATGATGTCAAGCCTTCACGAGAAAAGAACCGTCACGGGGGAAGAACCATTTAAAGCCCCGGATAACATCACACGAGGAGAGGTAAATTGATCTCAAACCAGGCAAAAACCGTCGATTTAGATTGAAATCTTAATTGTTCTGGAGAACGAGGTGGGTTCAGAAGTTGAAATTTCCCCAGTCTTCACTCCATCGCCTGTTTCATCTCGAGGACCTTAAAAATGGATGATCAACGAAAGTGAAACCTTCTCCCTTCATTTACAATCTTTTCAGTTTGAAAGTCACTCGCCCATCTTTTCCGCCCTCTTAAATTCCCTCATCACCCTCCATTCCGTTCCGTATTTTAATCAGGATCTACTCTACTTCATTACCCTATTACCCCCCCCCCCTTTAAGACAAAATTGTGAAATTGTTTCATCGTTTCATTTGATAAAATAACTTACCCAATTACCGCTCCTAGGTCCTTTTGGAATTCTAACATTTTGTAAGTCCCATACGATAGTTATTGGTATGCGGGGGAGGAATAATTTAAAAAATGTCCTAGTGCGCACGTTTACTAAGGAGTGATTTTTTTCAACATTTCTCTGTTTTCTTTTTCATTTTATTTTTGTTTCTCAAATTTGAGCACTTTCTACGCACAAATTAATAGTTGATGTTCTCATTTATGGCAGGTGACCTGTTTCTAAATATCATTCTGCAACTAAAATCCATGTTACCATTATCTAAAGTTTTTCGATTTTGAGGCTCTATTGATACTTTTGGCACATTGTATAAACAAATACCCAGTCTAAAAGCTTATTTTCGGAAGTAATTATATTATTTTCATGTAAGATTGTTCAGTGATTTGAGGACTTTGGGAGCAAAGAAATGTTTGAGAATACATTTCAAGGCTAAATTGTTCAAAATAATTTTGCACATTTCAAAGGTTTGGGATTTCTAGAATTTTTTGCTGTGTTTATAGATTTTTTATTACCTACATATTGATGAAATTTAAGCAAATTTATAAATATAATCTTGGGTATAACACTTACAGTGTTCATGTTCATCTATACTATTTTATAAGAATGAAACTCCGTCTGTCTGTTTGTCGTGTCTATGCACGGCCAAACGGCTGAGTGGGGGGAGTCTACGAGTGGGGGGATGTTCTTGGGATTTTCCGGTAGGGTGTATAAGCGAATTTAAAATTTTCTAATCCCACCCGAACCATGGGCCGTATGGCGGGAGGGGGGTCGAAGTAAGAATTAATTTGCGCTTTTTGGACTTCCCCGCTTCCCCTACCCCTCCAAACGGCCGTTGAAAATTCCGGAAAAATACTGGTTTCGTAGGTTTTTGAACGAGGAAGACGACGGCGCAATCGGAACGCGAAAAAAGTATCGGGAAATGCGTCAAAAAAATGCGAGAGTACGGACCCGTTTTCTCGAAAAGTCCGACGAAAAACTTGGTTTTTTCCGATTAAAATATACCCCATAAAGGTACGTTTTTCGGAACGGTTTTCGCGAGCGAAATACAGCTTTGATCCCGCCGAATCTGAATCTGAAATCGGATATCGAAAAAAGTGACGGGAAGTAGGTCAAATTGCGAGGGGAAGCGAGACGAAGCGAGACGAAGCTAATAAAATGAGAAATTATATGTGCCGTGGACGTGAGAAGGCTCTAGGAAGACGTGTGGGGTTCGATGACTCAGGTGTTACACAATGTTGCGGGCAGGTACACATGGCTATACCGCACTTACGTCTTGAAGGGACTCGATGACTCATTTCAACAGAATAAATACGGGTTTTTCCTTACAACATATACAAGTAGTATACCTTGCGAGCGAAGCGAGCAACATCCCCTAATAAACTTTTTGTGGTTCCACGTAGTTTTATAAGATTTAATTTGTTTGTAAGAATTCCCAACAGAAAAAAACGTCTGCCAAGTTGGGTGGGCAGTATAACTTCCTCAAGCGAGCGAAGCGAGCAACATTCCCTACATGCCACACTTTGCGAGCGAAGCGAGCCGGAGCGGCTAGTAGTAAATAAACTTTTTAAAAGTAATATTCAGTAAAAAAGAAAAAAAAAATTAACGATTTTAAGCCGTTTCAGGCAATTTTTAGTGATTTTTTAAGCACATTTCTTGTAATTTGAGTAAGTTTTGTACTCAAAATGTGTTGTCCAACGATTTCAGCCTTTCTTTTGGAGTGCTTGATTTTTTGGCAAAAGAATGGTTTAAAAAAAATCTTGATTCTAAGTAAAATTGTCTTCTGACATTGAACTATTTTTACTTTTTTTTAAATAGAAAACTCAACTTAAAAGTGTAGGGGGCTCATCTTTAAATAAAGTTAAGCACACACACACCCACACATACACACACACACACTAGATAAAAAAGTGGGGGGACGCCCAGGTTTGCCTGACGCCGTCCTCTGGGATCAAGGAAGTAGCAGAAGGAGGAGGGGGGAGAGAGAGATGAAAGGAAGTGCCCCTATAAAAAGAACACCAGTTGAGGTAAGATCACCTAAGGACGCAGGTGGTAAAACCAAAGACCACTCACTCCTATTGAGATTCCCACTTCAAGAAACTCCATGACAATATTCCCTCACCACACCCCGTGCCATTACATTGTCACCTTGATGTTTTCAGATAGATTTTACATTGAGTGAGCTCTTTATAGCTCGGACATCGCCTACAGCCGGTTACTTTTATCATACTTATCTTAGCTTGCTAGGCTGGATATCCAGGATTTAGCAGATCCCTATGGCTCCTATGGCTTCCCCTAGAACAATTCAATGAGGTGGCCACAAGGACAGCATGAAAATGTCAATTCTTGTGAGTCCCAATGCCCCTGAAGCTCATACCCACTGGGAGGGAATGGGTGACTCGGAGCTCTTTACCATCTACTGCTTCATGTGGTACAGCAGTTGAACTGATTTGGAGTAGTTGGAGTTGCTCGGTTGCACCACAGCAACTGATATCTGAAAAAATTAAGGTCAGCAGCAGTGCCGGCAACTTCCAGGCTCCACTCCCACTGCTGACATATAGATGGGTTGCTGGTGGCAAGAGAGGCAATACCGACGAGCCTTGACTGATGCGTGGATGTAGGCACTTGGGGTACCAGGTGCTGGCCTAACCAAGAGTGTGCAGTAGAGCAAACTTCATGATTTAAGTCAAACAGCCTCCCTACAGAAAGCCTTCTAAATACTAATCCATAGGGGAGATGCCTCTGTCAGCGGGTCTCTGCCTTCTTGCTGCTTTTCCCCGTCACGGATCACAGAAATAACCGGTCTCATAATACCTGCCAGCCCAATGGCACACGGGGTTCTAAGGGAGGTGCTCTGGGGGCCCTGGGCTTTGGGCGTCAGTCATCCTTCTGTTCCTCATCCTTATCGTATCCTTCCTCCACTTCCACTACACCTATAAATGCCCACCCCTGTGCCCCTTATGAATGAGCCTTGATTTTCAAGTGTGGCCTTAAGAACCCATGCCATACAGAAGCATAACTTAAACAGTATGCACATGTATATGTTGCAGCCCTATTGTGAAATCAGCCTTTTTGTAAAAAGTCCAGCCTTTTTACAATACGCCACCTTTTTGTAATAAAAACGTTGGAATGACAATCAGCCTGATATTTTTTAGCCTTTTTGTAAAGAAGCTGGAAGAGCTCAGCCTTATTGCCAAAAATAAATGTAAAATAAATTTAAAATAATAAAATAAATTATTATAATAAAATATAAAATAAATTTTGTTCTATTTGACTAAAAGGCTGAGCGTGATCCGCCTTTTTGTAAACCGCTCGTCTTTTGTCTAGGCTAGGCTCTGCTGCGAGGCGCTCCTCGTAGGCATGAGATGCCTTTTCAGTCCTACACCAGCTTGCTTATTCGTGATCCTCCTCCTTTCGCCGGAATCATGTCAACATCAAAAATATTTCCTCAGTTTTTTGTTGACCACCTGCGAGTTCATGATGATGGATATTACTTGTGAAAGTGAATCTCGAAGACAGCAGACAGCAGACAGGCGTTTTACAAATTGGTGGGTCACCCTCAGCCTTTTTGTCAAATGGAATGGTTTAGGCAAAAAGGCTGAGCTCTACCAGCTTCTTTACAAAAAGGCTGAAAGACACCAGGCTGATTGCCATTCCAACGTTTTATTATGAAAAGGCGGCGTATTGTAAAAAGGCTAGGGTTTTTGTAAGAAGACTGATTTCGCAAAAAGGCTGCGACATATACATACATGAACGAACAAGATGAATACAACAGCGCCATTAAAAAAAAGCGCTAAAATGTAATAATATCAAAACTAATCAACTGATTACTTGTCCACCTACCGAGAATAAAAAATATGCGTGAAAAAATACCTAACCATAGGTTGGAGCAATGCTTGAATTCCGTGTTAACATTCAAATATCTTCCGCTATTCACGTCACAGTGACTGGAAAAATCCCCTACTACAACCCAGTTTTTCCTCGAGGACGCTAAAAATAGATGATAAATGAATGTGAAACCCTCCGCTTTCACTTTCAATCTTTTCAGTTTGAAACTCAAACACCCATCTGCTCCACCCCCTTAAATTCCGTTCCGCCTCAGAACCAGGGACTCACTCTATTCTATTATACCTTACCCCCTCTTTTCGAGTCATTCCGTCGAGAGGTCGTCTCATCCGATAAAATCGCTTACCGCTCTGGGGTCGTCCTTTTTTTACCGACCAACGTCGACGCCACCAATTAGTAGCGTTCCGTTTTCATTAAACCTCACTTCCTCACTCTTTCTCACTTCTCTCTCTCTCTCTCTCAGCGAATTTACGTAAATAATGAAGCTATTGCAATGGCTCCAACAATTTTAAAGTCTAAACTGTCGAAAAAATTTTTAATTGGAATCCGTTTTGTGGCAAGTGTGAGTGTGTGTGTGTGAAGAAACATAAATGACCTGTGGCAGGCGATTTCCGAACTAAAAGGAGTGGCGACTAATAACATCAAGGTGATGGCCGCGACCGTGTCATGACGCGGTGTGTGGTGCGGGAAAAGTGCCACGGAGTTACTCGAGTTGAGCGTCTCGGGAGGAGTGCTCCGTGGTATCACCACTCGCGTCATGAGGGATCTTACTTGAACTGGTGGTCATTTTATAGGGGCACTTCCTTTCATCCTAATCTTCCTCCTCATCCTTCTGCAACTTCATTCATCCCAAGAGCCAGCGTCAGGTTAACCTGGGCGTACACCCTACCCCCTTTTAATTTGTTTGTTTATTTTTCAACTTACCTAATGGTGTGCGCCCTCCGCCATTGAGGAAAAATTTCTTTAAAAAAAGTGTGTGTGTGTGTGTGATTTTAGGCGATAATTCTATTTGGATTGAGGTAAAATCGCTGCAAATGATTACAAAATGGTTTATTCTTTCTGTGTTAGATAGTACTTCTACCGCCGATCATTGGCGCATCAAGCCTCTGGGAAGGGTTCACACTTTTAGAGTTCCAAGACCCTGCAATTTTACGCTTCACAGTAAAGGTTTTTAAAAAACGGGAAAATGATGCTTGAAGTAATTTACGTTAGCACATGCGCAGAATGTAGTAATGGTTTGAGAAAAATGAAATTGGTAAGTTACAATCTAGAGCCTATCCCAAAAATACCCAGAAAATGAAATCAAAATCTGTTGAAAACTAGAACTAGTTCCTCGGAGTTCACTTTCGCGCATGCGCAGGGGATATTAAAATGACGCAATCACGTTGAAATTAACATGGAATAATTAAACCTTTGTCCCCCAACTATGCATCAAATTTGAGCGCGATTAGACGTCTAAGGCGTAAAAAAGGGTGCTCGATGGAATTTACGTTTGCGCATGCGCAAAATGGAGAAATGATTTAAGAAGTATGGAATAGTGGACCATTTAAAGCCTAACCCGCACATTCCCTGAAAATTTCATCAAAATCAGATGAAAACTGTTGAAATTAGGCTCGTATTTGTACACATTAGTAATAACATAAACAGAACATACAGGACTTGGAATACAAGCAATAATAAATTTAGGACTGGAGATTAATTCATAATCCCAATAAGCCCTCTCAAGTCCAAACTTCTTCCACAGTAACTACATGACTTGCATCTAATTTTCCCTTGGGTTTGGTTAGAAAATCTGCAACCATTTCATCTATACCAAGTATTGCAAACGACATGAACAAACAAGTAAGTACCTGTTTAGTAATAATTTATCACGAAGTAGGGACATTTACGATAATGATGTTCATTTCTACAACTACTTGATTTAACTATCTCTGAATTGATCGCGCGATTGCTTTGGGTGATCACGGTCGTACGATTATTGCGCGATGGCCATTAGGACACAAGTTTCTGATCGCGCGATGAAAAAGTTTGTATACGTGACATAGCGATCGTCGCTCGCACGACCACTTCGCAACTATGACATAGACTGAGACCATCGATTTAGCAGATGTCATTACAATGGAATTTCCTTTTCGAAAAGTCGTGTATGAATGTTGTTACCAAAGGACCGACTACTGATGCGTAGGTATTAACATGTATCATGTTTTAGCCCTGGGGTCCTAGCAATTTTTGCGAGTCAATTTTTTTCCGCGCACGAAACATATAGTGTTACAGTGATTTCCGCCAACAACCGAGTCGTTGCTAGGGAAATGGTACTTCGTCGTTTTTCATCCCACAAAATTCGTTGACCATTCGTTCGAAAGCTCTCGATTTATCCAACAATATTATGTTAACTACGGCGAAGTGCGTGCGTGTCCAACAAACTGAGTTATGAGCATGGTTATATAAATAATTGTTTACACACAGGTGATCATTCTCAATAATTGATATTGTGAACATGATTGCAACCGCTTGTTAATTTCTGATTTTTTCATAGAATTTCGAATCAATATCGAGGAGAAAACATGATACATGGTTGAAATTTTCGGTTCTAGAACAGAAATAAGTTTTTTTTTTTTTCATTCCACTAATTTCCTCTCGGTAAGTGACCATGTCTACACTTGGTAGTTGTGTACCGCAGACTCCGTTAAATAAGTAGCTATAGCCCAAAAAACAGTAATCTACATAAGGGTGATCTAGTAAGGAAACAATAAAGCTTAGTGTAATATTTTGACGCCTTAGTTTTATTCGATTTTCGAAATTTAGGTACGCATTTCAAAACCTAAACTATCAAATTTTGACGGAAGGTAAACTGTTTCCTTCTCGGCCGATTGCAAAGACTTCTAATTATTAAAAATGAACGTTGCTTATTATGTTGGTTAATTCCTTTGCCATTTCTGACTATACTTTGTGAATTCTTGAGGGTTGGTCTGCATAAAAATTGTCATTTCTAGGCCAACGTCTTAGCTTATTTATCTTCTTCAAAGATTTGTGAGTAACGTTAGAATTACACCAGGTTAATATTTCTATTTCAGCTGGAACATTACTGTATTGGTGTTCATTACCGTATTGGTGTTCTTCTATTCTGTTTTGTTTTGTTGAATGTTGTGAAATTTGTTGTGAGAGTTTATTTCTGTTATTCTGTCCGCCATAATAGCTAACTTTTCTAAATTTTCGTCACTTACTATGAGAATGTTTTTAAGTGAGTTAAGTAATATATGAAGCCAAAATATTTTAAATACTTTTTGCGTGATTTCTGAACCTGCTAATGACTGCATTTTTCGAAAAAGTTGACTGGGTTTCATGTGTCTAAGTTGAAGACCTGTCAATAATATTTTAAGTTGCTTGTCTTCACTTTCTTTGAATATACTAAGAAGCCCTTTTTTTGCAGTAGTGCATTTTGCAGCTTCGTCACTAGTAATTATATCTCATATATTGTCAAGATACTTAGTGTCTACATTTGCAACTAGTTGATTAAACTTACTGGTCTCCGACCTGATTTTTTCATTCCTAAATGTTGCCTCTATTTGAAAAAAACCAGATTTAAAACGTCGAAATGCTAATTAAAGAGGAAATTACCTATTATTAGCAAAATACAAAAACTGCAACTATACTGTTTATTAACTCTGCATAACAACCAAACATTTCATATGTAAATATTTTGGGATTAACAGAATAATTAATGGGGTTTACCTACACATTCACCCACACAATTGTTGAAATGAAAATTAATTTATTTTATTTCCACCGAAGGTAGAGAAGCTTTGTTCGTGAATGGAGTTGAAAAAATTTTTGGCCTCCAAAATCAAAATTCCCACTTGCTTTTTGCGATTCAGAGCTCGCTGATCAATTTTGGTTCCGTGTCTGCCCGTCTATCTGTCTGCGGTAATCCTTGTCACGCCCAAAACTATACCAAGTTGCAGTACTTTGATCTTCAACTATTCTAAATGTCCATGCTACAATACTATACTGCCCTTGGCAGGGTTTTTTATTGTGTGTGTGTGTGTGTTTGTGTGTGCTCTGGTTTTATTTTTGTCCTCACATCTTGTTTTTTATACCAGTAAATTAGGTGCGTGCCTTCATGCGGAAGGACGGTACTTAATTAGGATTGTAATACGTTTAATTATTTAACGTTACATTTCATTTTCCCCACTGCGCATGTTGTTCAAATTAGGCAACGTTTATTCGATGTTTGTTATTTTATGTTCCGAACCTTGGAAATTAATTCACTTGGGAAACGTTCACATTGGAATTTCCAATTGCCTCTCAGAAACTAATCAGAGAGTGGCGTAAACAATGCAAATACGCCTCCCCCTCCCCGCTCCAAAAAATGCGCAATGGGTCATAAATTTGAAGGGAACTCTGATAAGTTTTCAGTTTGTTTAACGTCGTCTACCGACATGATTACCTGCTGCTTGCACTCCGTGGGTTATTTTCCTCGGTACCGCTTTCAAAACCGAGGGAAAGTCAATATCGTGGGTGGTATTAACTATAGATTGGCCTGTTGTGATTTTAGGTAACTTTAGCTCAACCTTACTGGCAGCTGACGCTGGTATCGCCATTACTGAATTATTTTTGGAATGAAAAACGACACAGACCCAGACGTAGGATTGACTTGATTACATTGATTGTTAGCTTTCGAATAGAACTGTGACAATTTCTACTTTTGGGGCGTTTTTGATCGAAAAATTTGAACTTATTCTGAATATCGCACGTCTATATAATTATTTTATGTTAGTTCAGTCAATATATTTGAGAGATAAAAAGCGAAAATTGCAAAATACTTCTCTTTTTCTCTGAAGAAAAGCCCCGATGACCCTTATTTAGCACTTTTGTCTAATAGAAACACACCACTCTCAAATGGGTTCACGCCCGGCGAACTTTTAATGAACAGACGACTTAGGCTGTTTGCCTAAAACTTGCCTCTTGCTACAATTCAGACAATCAGAATTGCAGTAAACAAAAAAACAAGCTGTCAACCTCTCTGACTGCCTTACTAACTAAACTTCAAGACAGAATCACCCAAAGAGGACATTTATGAGGTCTTCAAGATTTGTATAAGAGCTGCACGCATTGGAGAGGAGAGATGTTTGAATGGTCCTCAATCATGTTCCGTTGCATTCCACTACTGTGTGATTAATGTCCCTGGTTACATAACTCGTTACTGAGATTTATAAAATAAAAAATTTCAGTTCCAATTTAGCTTTGCCTCGAAACTGTATTACTTAAAACAGTTGTATCACAATGATCAAGAATAAACATATTTGTTGTTGCCTTATTTGTTAAAATTATGAATTCAACAATTTTTGGCAGTTTTTAGGCCTTTTTAGCGATTTTTTGAGCACATTTTTTGAAATTTGAACAATTAATGGGGGGAGGTGGAGAGGATAGTTACCAGTTCATTCATTTCTCGATTCTCGGCCGATTTTTGTGATACTTTTTTTGTCCAATTTGATATAGCTTTGGAATAAATATGCGGCAGGAGTTTCACATTTCATTGTAGAAGGGGGTGAATGGAGGAGGTAATACTGATAAATCGTGATGTTTACTGAAGGATTATTATCGTAAGCCTACGATAATTTATTATTATCAACCGAAATGTGTTTGACCTAACAACCGTTTAATGTGTTTGAGTAGCTATGACCTAAAAATATATATTCACTTTTAGTTTGGATTTGCTGGTGTTTGTCTTAAATACTATAGTGGCGACGAAAATGGTTAAAAAGAACAGGAAATCTAAACGTGATTCATCAGATAGTGATAGCAATGATAACGAACAAGAACAAGAAATATCACGAAGGATGGAGCGGTTTTCCTCACCTCCGTTTAATGAAACGGGAAGCTGGGAGGATTATGAAAATCAGTTCTCACTTCTCTGCCGAGTCAAAGGGTTAGGACGGGACACCACGAGATTCGCTGTTGCAAGGCGAGACCTGATGTTAGCCTATGTGGGGTCAGATGCGCTCAGAAAGGTAACAAACTTTGTTTTACCTAGTAAAGTTATGGATTTATCGTGGTACGATCTATTGAAGGCATTTAGATTAATTTATAAGCCACAAAAAACTGTGTTTGCAGCGCGTTTAGATTTTGAACAATGCATTAGAAACGAAGAGGAGAGATTTGCGGATTTTGTTACAAGGCTCAAAGAACTTGCAGTGTTTTGTCAATATGGGGAAAACTTTGAAGAGAGAGTTAGAGATAGATTTGCCGGAGGGATTAAGTACGTAAAGTTTGAAATAGAGATCAGACAAAGATGGCCCGAGGGTAAGAACGTAGATGGCTCAGTATTGACACTTCATCAACTTTTAGAGTTAGCTGAGACGATGGTTAGGGCGGAGACCGAACTAAAAACCAAGACGGAGGCTAACTCTACTATCAATAGAGTAGGTAATAAAAAGGTTGAACAGTTTAAGCGAGATAGAACAAATGAAGGTATACAAAATAAAAAGGGTTCGGGGAAAAGTAGTTGTATCAATTGTGGGTTCACACATAAAGATACTGAATGTCCAGCAAGTCAGGCTAAGTGTTACCTTTGTAGCAGAGTAGGGCATTTTTCCAGGAAATGTCGAGCAAGACGGGTAAGAAGAGTACAAGAAGGAGAAAATGATAAGAACGGAGAAGAGAGCAGCGAATCAGATACGAAGGATGATTTGAAAATACAGCACACCACGAAATGCCCTCAAAGCGTTCCGAGAGCCAAAATCAACGTCGAGCTTAATAGCAAATGGACTTTGATGGAATTTGACTCGGGGGCAAGGGCTTCCATGATCGGAAAGGGGTTGTGGGTGAAAATTGGTTCCCCCAAGTTGTATAAATGCAAATCAAAGTTCATAGCATATGGAAATAATGTGTTAGACATCATGGGGGAATGCGATATTGATGTGAAACTAGGTACTAACAGTAGAACTCTGAAGGTAGCGGTAGTAAATGGTGAAGAGGCACCACTTTTCGGACTACCTTGGATGCTGGCATTTAACATGGAGTTTCCGCCTTATGTTATGATAAGTAAAGTAATGGAAAGGGAAGATGTTAGGGTGAATGAGAAAAAGGAAACGGAACTGGAACTGAAAAAGGTACTGGAAGAGTTTGATGAAGTTTTCAAAAAAGAATTGGGAACGATAAGGAATTTTCAAGCTAGGATTCATTTGAAGGAAGGGGTAACACCAAAACATTTTCCGGCTCGACGCGTTCCATTCCCAATGAAAAAAAGGGTTGAATTAGAATTGGATCGACTCGTGAAAGAAGGGGTTATCGAAGAAGTGGACCCGGCACTCACACCAGTCGAGTGGGCTACCCCCACTGTAAACATTGAAAAACCGAATGGGGACATACGTATTTGTGGAGATTTTAGAACAACGTTAAATCCTAATATTTTATTGGAAATGACATTGTTACCAACGTTTGAAGAGCTGACATCAAAGTTGACAAATGGGAAGGAATATTCGATAATCGACTTGAAGGACGCATATTTGCAGATGGAAATCGCAGAAGAACACAGAAAATATCTCGTAGTAGCAACACATAAGGGGTACTTTAGGTATAAGAGGTTACCTTTCGGAGTTTCCTCAAGCCCTGGAATCTTTCAAAGGTTTATGGAAAAATTATTGAAAGGTCTCCCTAAAGTTGGTGTTCTACTAGATGATATAATTGTGACAGGAACAGACAAAAAAGACCACCTAAACAATTTGAGAGAAGTGTTGAAACGCATGAAGAAAGTTGGTTTAAGGGCAAAGGAGGAAAAATGCAAATTTTTCCAGAAATCTGTCAAATATTTGGGTCATCAAATTGATCAGGAAGGGATTCACCCGACTCAAGAGAAAGTGGAAGCGATTCGTGAAGCACCTTCTCCGAAAAATGTTAGACAGTTGAGATCATTCCTAGGATCCATAAACTATTATGAGAAGTTTATTCCAAAACTACACGCGATATGTTCTCCCTTACACAGACTCTCAGGATCGAATTCCAAGTGGAAATGGACCGACAATGAGGAAAGGATATTTCAACACGTGAAAACTATACTGGCATGTTCTGATACGGTAGTGCCATACGATGAAAACAAATCATTAGTAGTGGTTTGTGATGCGTCAGAAGACGGTCTTGGCAGCGTTTTGATGCACAGATATGATGATAGTGTAGAAAAGCCTATCGCGTTTGCAAGCCGAACACTCACGGATACCGAAAAGAGATATGCAAATATCGATAGAGAAGCACTAGCAATTATGTTTGCTGTGAGAAAATTCCACCAATATATATATGGTCGAGATTTCACGATTGTTACTGACCATAAACCGTTACAGCGAATATTTGGTGAAACGAGAGACTTACCCAAAGTTATAAACAATCGACTGGTTCGATGGGCACTGGAGCTAAATCAATATCAATACAAAATTGAATACAGAAAAGGGGAAGAAAACGTCTGTGCAGATGCCTTGTCCAGATTACCTAGGAGTCAGAAGGAAGAACCATGTATTGAACAAGGGTTGGAGGTAAAGTTTCTAAATGTTGATAAAATGGAGGTGGTGATATCCCTAGAAAAACTTAAAAAAGAGGCTAACACGGATGCTGAAATCAAGTTTGTACAACAATATGTATTACATAACTCATGGCCGATCTCAAATGAAAAAATGGAGCAATTTAAACAGTATCAACAGAAGAAAGATGAGCTGGTAGTGGAAGATAATGTCTTACTGTGGTTCGGTAGAGTCGTGATACCCCGGAAGTTGAGGAGAGAGGTTCTCAAAGTTTTACATTGCGGCCACCCTGGCATTGCGTCAATGAGGTCGCTGGCTAGGTACTATGTATGGTGGCCTCAGATAGACCAGGATATAGAGACTTATGTGAAAGGATGCCCAGCCTGCCAGGAATACCGAGACAATGTTGAGGAAGTGCCAGTGTATCCATGGAATGTTCCGGAAAAGGTTTGGGAAAGAGTTCATTTGGATTTGGCGGGACCAGTAGATGGACAAATGTGGCTTGTGGGGATCGATGCCCTATCTAAATGGGCAGAAGTTGAATGCCTGAAGTCAACAACATCAGCGATCTTGATAAATAGATTGAGAAACTGGTTCAGCAGATATGGGATACCATCTGAGATTGTAACAGATAACGGGCCTCAATTTGTGTCATCTGAGATAGAAGATTTTTTGAAGAGAAACGGAGTACGGCACATAACAACGACACCATACCATCCTAAAAGTAATGGGCTAGTGGAACGACTCATTAGAACATTGAAGAGGAGATATAAATCCACTAAGAAGGAAACTACAGATGGGGCACTCGCTCTGCAAAATGTTTTATTTTCTTATAGAAATTCACCTCAGAAAACAACAGGACGAGCACCAGCTGAATTATTTTATGGACGAAGACTTACTACAATACTGGACAATATGAGACCTAACTATAGAAAGGAAATGGAGAAAAAAGTCTGGAAACAACAAATAGGTGGAAATGGAAACCGAAAAGTAAGAAATTTTGAAGAGGGGGAGGAAGTATGGGTGAAGAACGAAAGGGAAGAGGGATGGACAGCAGGAATAATTCACAAGATCAATGGACCATACTCGTACGAAGTCCTTACTGGAGGTGTGACCAAAAGGAAACACGCTGATCAACTCCGACGAAGGGAAGGAGCTATCGACGATGGAGGGGAAAAATGAAGGATTATTATCGTAAACCTACGATAATTTATTATTATCAACCGAAATGTGTTTGACCTAACAACCGTTTAATGTGTTTGAGTAGCTATGACCTAAAAATATATATTCACTTTTAGTTTGGATTTGCTGGTGTTTGTCTTAAATACTATATTTACAACATTCTCATCTGATTTTTTTTTTCTCAATCCAGAATTTGGTCAAGTTTTGGAATATATATCTGGAGTTTCAAGTTTTATATAAAGGGGGTGAGAGGAGAGGGTAATAGTAATAAATCTTCTTTTTTTTATCCAGATTACATTAAAGTTAGGTAATCAAAAAACCTTGGAAGGTTCAAATTTTGATATCTTCAGTTTTCTCATCCGTTTTTTTCCCCATTTGCAATCTTTCAGTTTTGTGAGTGATCGAGGATTTAATATTGATGATGGATTTTCGTGTTTTGTGTGTGCATTTTGACATGGATATGTCTTTGCTCTGGGGGTTCAACCAAAAATTTCCGTCACGCAAAAGTTGATGTCACAATTTCTAATGATGTTCACGTACAACCCAGCCGTTGCTAGGAGAATGGAACTTCCGCAGTTTTAATCGCACAGAAATCGTTCGCCACTCGTTGGAAAGCGCTTGATTTATGTGATAAATGTTCACATCTCAAGCTACCAATTTCTCCCTCCTTACGTACCTGGCTACATTCCTAAACTAAGTTGAATGGACTATAAACAATAAATTTTCTCCACTCTATTTCATTTACTCCATCATTTACTCCACTCCATAGGAACCATTTTCATCCCCTTGACAACAGTCGACTGTTAACAACAACTCATTAAAGTAGCTATCGTGAACAACGAGACCTTCTCGAACGATCAAGTTTGTCCCCCACCCCGGCAACTACTTGGAACAGTTCCCTACAAGAAGAACTGTGAGTTCTTCAATTCCGTTCAACGCGGAGCAGCTCATGAGTCACAAATGAAAAGTCACATTTACGTTTCTAAACTGATATGTGATCGTGTTATGACCACCAAACTATACACTTCATTCTGATCTACATATCCAACTAATCTGCATTTTTACTGAGGGATTGACTACTTGATGTTATGTATTTTTGAGATGCGAGCTTGCGAGCATCCAGACCACCAAACTATACACTTCATTCTGACCTACATGGAATTGAAGAACTCACAGTTCTTCTTGTAGGGAACGGTTCCAAGTAGTTGCCGGGGTGGGGGACAAACTTGATCGTTCAAGAAGGTCTCGTATCATGAACATAAAAATGATAGCGTCTGTATTGGAGAAATAACTTTGATAGTAGGTACGAATAGTATGCTTTTTATGCCTCCAAGAATAATAAAATAAATTCTTTATCCTACATTTCGTTTACAACTCTCGAGGACAACCGTTATGAAATCCCCAATCAAAGACTATGTAAACATGGTATCTGCTTGTAAAGCAGATAGAGGAACTCGTTTACGAGTTTCTGTTCCATGGTTTTTCTTTGCGTAACAAAATTTCGGTAACAAAATTTCCGATCGATCTGTCGACTAAGACATTTTTAATGTCAAAATATCCATTCCCAGTAACGAATCGAGAGTTTGATCTCATGCTCAAAATAATCAATTTTTCATTTTATTACCTAGTGGTCTAAAGTAATTATAATCTTCATCTTTTCTGTTACGCTGTTTCGTTACGCTTTGTGTGCCGCTAATTGCTATAATTTCCCACCGAGGGAACCATAGTAAAGACATCCTAAATGTCAAAATAGAAAATTCTATTACTTCAAATTAGGTAATTATTTGCTACTCTCTCCTGCACATGTTACTAAGAACCTACACGTTACTTCCATGACTAGGTACATTTGCTCATTTCGTGACCCAGCAAAAAATGTGGTCCTGCAGTCCTGAAAAAATACCTACTTATAAACTCGTAAACGAGTTCCACTATCTTCTTTACAAGCAGATACCACGTTACATGGATATGTCTTTGATTGGGGATTTCATAACGGTTGTCCTCGAGAGTTGTAAACAAATCCTTCAACTTTGGACTGTAGGCGACGAAATGTAGGATAAAGAATTTATTCAATTATTCTTGGAGACACAATAAGCATACTATACATATTATTAAAGTTATTTCTTCAATACAGGCGTTATCATTTTCATGTTCATGATAGCCTGATTTTTCATTAATAAATGAAATTATATCATTTATTTCATTGATATCGATAACGTTTCGTTCTCTTACTGAGGATATCTTCAGATCTTGCTTTCTTAACATTGAGTTGACTTGGTGAACCACTGTTTTATTTGACAAATCCGTTATATGCGAATGTTTATAAATTTTTTCCTAGACACACCAAGATCTGAAGATGTCCTTAGTAAGAGGATGAAACGTTATAAAATAAAACAATAAATTAAATAATTTCATTCATTTTCCCTGGGCCGCATCCCGAATAATTTCCAACAAAACAACGGTTTACTTGGAATTACGTTATAGAAATGTTGAAAATAACTGTGGAGAGAAGTCACTACAATGAGTTGTTGTTTACAATCGACTGTTGTCAAGAGGATGAGTAAATGATGCTACTGCTTTACGTTAAGAATATTGTAACCGGCTTATTAAAATTGTTTATAGTCCAATCAACTTAGTTTAGGAACGTAGCCAGGTACGTAAGGAGGGGGAAATTGGTGGCTTGAGATATGAACATTTATCACATAAATCAAGCTCTTTCCAACGAGTGGCGAATGATTTCTGTGTGATGAAAAATACGGAAGTTCCATTCCCCTAGCAACGGATTGGTTGTACGTGAACATCATTAGAAATTGTGACATATTGTTTGCGACACGAAAATTTTAGGTTGACCCCCCAGAGCAAAGACATATCCATGTCAAATTCAAATCTCGGGCCATCCTAAAGACATGAAACTTGTCAAAAAACTTCCATCTTGGTCTATTACAATGGTTCATCATTGAAAATTATTATGATAATGAACTAACATTTGATGTGGCCATGCCTGGCAAAGTATCTTTGGTAACAATAAATGATTGATTGAATTTATTTATTGACCTGAGAAATCACTCCGATTGTTCACAGTGCCAAAACCAATAAAATTTACCAATAATACCTATAATCCAATAATAAATACCAATAAAGTCTTGTTACCAATAATAAATGCTATTTTACCTACCTTTTTGATGCATAACTGAAGACCAATTCGTAAATTAGACGATTGTAAGAATCCACATTGATCTAGAAGGAACCAATATCAGTCGTAGGCACCAAATACCTGAAAGCTTGACTGGCCAATTATGATTTCCTAACTACACTGTGCCTTCATTTGGTAATTATCTACTACCTAATTTAAATGATGCTTCTCAATTAGACTCCAAAACCGATTGAAACTCAAACAAACCCCAATATAAACAAAATGTGTACACATTGAAAGTACGTAACTAAGCGTAACCTTCTCATACATAGTTAATTCCACAAAAAGCATGTTCTATGCTAAAATCACAAAAACTATAATGTGAATGAAATTGGCAATTCACCCCTTGCAAAGGAGTTTATATTAAAGGATGTGGGTGGGTCCGGGTCGGTCGGGGCCCTCCGGCCCTGACCGGCCGAACACGGTACAATATACAGAAAATAGAGAAACAGAGGATAACATATGACTACAGGACCACAGCGAGCTGTAACAATAACACCAAACACAAAGTAACAATTTTGATACAGGAGGTACCTAACAAGCAACTCATTAGGAATTTTGCAGAACGTACAGCACCATAAACAAGACCAAAAAAAAAAAAAAAAAAAAAAAAAAAAAAAAAAAAAAAAAAACTCGGCGCTCCGCGCCTCGCCAGGGGGCAAGCCCCCTGGACCCCCGGTTACCTCTATTTACATACTTCGGACGAAATTATTGAAACACAGAATGTGTTTGCGTTGTCGCGCAACCAAGTGACAACCAAACAAGCGTCATTGTTTACTATTCATTTATAACATCAATTTATATAGTTATAGTATGAAACTACGAAAATTGCGTTGTCGCGCAACCAAGTGACAACCAAACAAGCGTCATTGTTTACTATTCATTTATAACATCAATTTATATAGTTATACCTAGTATGAAACTACGAAAAAAAATACGAAATAAATTCGTGATAAATCAAGAGCTTTCCAACGAATGGTGAACGATTTCTGTGCGATTAAAATGGCGGAAATTCCATTTCCCTACCAACGGCTCGGTTGTACGTGAAAATCATCCGTCACACATTTCGTTCCCATCCCGCGTTCCATTTTCGGCTAGTTAGTCCATGGCTAAAATACATTCTGTGTTTAAAAAAAAAAAACAAAGATTTCCGAACCATGCAGACAACATTTCAAGATATACCCATTCAGCATCCCCATCTCACCTATTCACCAACATACACATTCTATACCTAGTTCTGGTACATGTACAAATTGTATATAACCAATAAATGGATTTAAAAAAGAAAAAGGAGTCCACCGCCAATTTAACACTTTTGAGAAATTAGGTGTCCTTTGTAGCCGAGTGGCCACTCGAAGCAGGGGACCTCGTTTTCAATTCCTGGGCTGACAACGAAATTTACCTGGCCAGGAAAATTGTAGGCCAGGCAATCAGTGCAAGATTTGGCTGGTATCAAAATCAAAAAAGTCGGGTGTGGCACGTAGCTCCTCGTTTACATCATCGTTTACATAGATCATTGAAAGAATGTTAATAATCTTGAAAAATTCCATAGCGGAAAAGAGTAAATCAAGAAGTAGCATGAAATGTCATAATTGATCAATTAGGAAACGAAAAAAATTATGCTCAATGTAATTTACGTTTGTGCAAGCGCAGGATGAAGCATGATTGTGCAACAATGAAACTGATAGGGGACGACATACAACCTAACCCACGCATTCTCTGACAATTCATCGAAATAGGATGAAAACAGTGGAAATTAAGGTTGTTACAAGGATTTCACATAGGCTCATGCGCAGTAGCCATTAATGATACAATCATGTTAAAATTGATATGGGATGATCAAATTGTCATCTTCCAACTATCATCCAAATTTGAGCAGGATCGGACAACTATGTCGTGAAAAAATGGAGCATAATGAAATTTGCGTTTGCGCGCAGTGAAGTATTGATTTGGCAACAATGAAACTGACAGGAAACTGTCTACCTCCTAGTCCACACATTCCCTGAAAATTGCATCCAGATCGGAAGAAAACTGTGGAAAATAAGCTTGTTACAAGGATTTTATATTGGCGCATGCGCAGTAGCTATTAATGATACAATTATGTTGAAATTGACATAGGATGATCAAATTGTCTTCCCCCAACTATCGTCCAAATTCAAGCGAGATCGGAATAGGGCGTGAGAAAATGATACTTGGTAGAAATCGAGTCAAGAACAATGAAACTGATAAAGAACCATCTACCCTCTAGCCCCCACATCCCCTGAAAATTTCATCCAAATAGGATAAAAACTGTAGAAAATAAGCTTGTTACAAAATTTGCGGACACCCGACAGACACAAACACATACATGGAACCAAAGTTCAGAATGGCCTAAAACGTGAAATGCGAGTGGAAATTTTGATTTTGCAGGCCAAAAATTGTTTTTCTCCCGAAAGTGAAAACAATGCTTTCGCTACCTTTAGGTAGACTTGGAAGCAAAATTCCTAATGCAGCGGCTCCCAATCTTTTTTCTTCTGTGTACCCTTTTAACCATATTTTACATAGTACTATTGGTATTTACTGATTGCTCATGTCAATAAATCAGTTCAATCAATCTTTCATTGTTACCAAAGATACATTGGCAGGCATCGCCGCATCAAATATTGGTTCATTTTAACTATTTTCAATAATGAACCATTGTAATCGACCAAGAAGAAAGTTTTTTTGACATGTTTCATGTCTTTAGTATGGTCCGCGATTTGAATTTTTGCAGGACCGCAGAACCGCATTTTTTTGCAGGACCACGAGACGAGCAAACGTAGTCATGGTAGTAACGTGTGGGTAGTTAGTAACATCTGTATATCAATTTCGATGTCTTCACTATGGTTCCCTCGGTGGGAAATTAAAACAAATTTTCCACACACAAAGCGTACCCGGCAAGTATAATAAAATCAAGTTTATTACAACTTTTTTAACTTATACGAGTAGATGGACAGGTGAAACGTGAATAGGTGATTTGTTACAGACATTAATTTGCAATTGTTGGGTCAGCTCGTTAAATAGAAAAGGACTGGAAAAGTAAATTATTTATTGATTATTTTGAGCATGAGATTAAACTCCCGAATCGTTACTGAGAATGGATATTTTGACATTGAAAATGCCTTAGTCGACGGATCAATCGGAAATTTAGTTATGGAAATTTTGTTACGCAAGGAAAAACAGAAATGCGTAAACGAGTTCCACTGTCCGCTTTACAAGGATATGTCTTTGATTGGGGATTTCATAACGATTGTCATCGAGAGTTGTAAACAAATCCTTCAACTTTGGACTGTGTAATAACATAATAAGCTTATCTAACATATGTTCATATCTATCACGTGTTCATATCTATCATATGTTATCTAATCTAACACTTTTCTCTATAAATACATCCATTCTCGTTACGCATCTTGTCGTGATTATTCACTAGACCTCATTTACTTATTTCTGTATCAATGAACTATACGTATTAACATTACATGGTGTCAGGTCGTGCCCGCGATCCGCGAAAATGCCGCCGAAAAAACAAAAACAACCGGAGTTCCGCGAGTTGGGAGAAAATGACGCCAGTACCAGTCGCTTCGTCCCGTCTAATCTGCGTCCTCCGAAACCGCTCGAAATCCCTTCCGATAACCCAAGGGCATGGACGCTGTGGAAACAACAATTCGAATTCTACGCCACTGCAAGTCGTCTTGATGCTCAATCGGAATCAGTAAAGGTAGCAACCTTAATGTCAATAATCGGGCCAGATGCCCTACATATTTATAATACTTTTACTATTAATTTCGAGGAACCTACACTAGACGAGGTTTTGGAAGAATTTTCCAATTATTTTCTTCCTAAATGTAATATCACCTATGAGCGATTCGTTTTCAATATGTTACATCAACATGATGGTGAAGGTTTTGACGAATTTCTTGTCAGAATAAAAACTCAAGCAAAAAAGTGTGATTTCGGTACCCTAGAGCAAAGCTTAATTAGAGATAGGATAGTTGTTGGAATCAACGACAACGAGATCCGCAAGAAATTGTTGATTGTCAGAAAATTGACACTCGATGAAGCAACCCAACTTTGTAGAACAGCTGCTCAAGCAAACATCCAGCTTTCGAAAATGAAAATCAGTTCATCCCCAAATATCGATGCTGTCCATGTTCCATCAACCTCAAAACAATCTAAAATAGTGAAAGATTGCGGTTATTGCGGAGGATCCCATCCCGTTCGTAAATGCCCTGCATTCATGGCCATTTGCGAAAATTGTAACCGTAAAGGTCACTATAAACAACTTTGCCGCTCATCGAATCAAAATAAAAAGCATCATCAACAGTCATCACCTTCAAAATTGGTAAACACTGTTGATGAGGACGAGGAACTATCGGTCAATGCCATTCATTCATCAGATGACGAATGGCTAGAAAAAGTCCAGTTGAAAAATTCCTCATTCAGTTTCTCTGTCAAACTTGACACGGGTGCACAATGTAACGTATTGCCCTACAAAATATACAGACATCTACAAACACCTCTCGAACCTTCACGAACCAAACGTTTGACGACGTACAATCGTGAGTGCAAAATCGACGTACTAGGTCAATGCACAGTCCCACTAGTGGTTCGAGGTAGGCTATTCAACGTAATTTTCAGAGTTATTAATGAAAATTTCCAACCAATATTTGGACAAAACGCATGTACGATGACCGGTTTAATCAAACGCATCGATGACATTGAAGCCACGGAATTTAACTGCATTTCTGACTTTGAGTATGATATTGACTTAGTTCCTAATCCCCAATTGAAAATACTGCCTCCAAGACGCATCCCGTACTCGATCCGCGATCAAATCAAGTCTGAAATTGACAATCTCGTTAAAATTAAAATATTACGCCCAATTACGGAACCCACACCTGCCGCATCACCTTTACTAATAGTGAAACAAGGTGATAAATTACGGATATGCATGGACCCATCCGATTTGAATAGAAACATAGTTCGTCGGCCATATCCTCTCAAAACAATTGAAGAAATCGCTACTAAATTGTCGGGATCAAAATATTTCACGAAACTTGATTGTGAAAAAGGTTTCTGGCAGGTTAAAGTTTCCGAAAGAACTCAAAAATACCTCACGGTTTCAACTCCTTGGGGTAGGTATTGTTTCCTCCGTCTTCCATTTGGTATTACATCCGCCCCGGAAGTATTTCAACAAATCATGTCATCATTACTCAGTGAATTTGACAATGTTGAAGTAGCAATGGATGACATCTTAATACATGCAAAATCTGAACCAGAGCTTAAGCACACCACAGAAAAGGTACTTGCCAAACTTCAACAGAAAGGAATTCGCCTAAATAAATCCAAATGCGTTTTCAACGTTCAACAAGTCAAATTTCTGGGTCATGTTTTATCCGAAGAAGGTATTCACGCCGATCCAGATAAAATTTCTGCTATACAATCAATAAAAACACCAACAAACGTGAAAGAAGTACAACACATCTTGGGAGTCGCAGCCTATCTCGGAAAGTTCATCAATAACCTTTCCGAAATAACAAGTCCATTACGGCTGCTGACTGAAAAGAACACCGAATGGTTCTGGGGACCAGAACACTCTGCCAGCTTAAAAAAATTAAAAGAAACACTAATGAGTACTCCTGTCTTAGCATACTTCGACCCAAAGAAAGAAATTTTACTTTCAGTCGATGCTTCCAGTACAGCTATGGGAGCGGTTCTTTTGCAAGATGGTCAACCCATTGCATATGCTACAAAAGCATTTTCAAAAGGACAACAATTATACCCACAAATCGAAAAAGAAGCGTTGGCGGTGCGTTTCGGTCTTAAGAAATTTCACGTATACGTGTACGGTCGTCCGGTTCGCGTACAATCAGACCACAAGCCTCTAGAAATCATATTTAAGAGATCCATACATTCAGCACCTCCTAGACTTCAACGTATTCTGTATGAAATTCTTCCCTATGATGTTTCACTGACTTACACGAAAGGTCAAGATTTACCCATTGCAGATACTCTCAGCCGAGACTGCAACAATACACCAGTAGACGACAATGAAGATGAACTGGAAGTCTTCTATATCGCTCCAGTTACAATTTCCGCACAACAACGTTTCAAAGACTCTATACAGAACGACATCGTTTTTCAAGCACTAACCACTGTTATCCAGAACGGCTGGCCTAACAGCATCGATGATGTTCCAGATCTAGCCAAACCATACTTCACGTTTCGACAGGATTTATCCATTCATGATCACTACATTTTGAAAGGAGATCAAATCTTAGTTCCTACTAGTGAACGCAAAAATGTTTTAGATATTTTACATTCAGGACATCCTGGAATTAGTCGTATGCTCTCTAGAGCTCGCGGTTTCGTTTTCTGGCCAAAGTATACAAACATCAGATATATCATAATATTGCTCAACATGTTCCGTATGCGGTTCTCACCAGCGGCAAAACATGAATGAACCAATATTGTCCAAACCAATTCCCCAACGTGCTTGGGAACGAGTGGCATCAGACGCTTTCTCGATCGGAAACAAGAATTACCTACTAATATGTGACAGCAGCTCAGGATACTATGATTTTGCCAAAATGCCAAGCCTAAGTTCTAAGAATGTAATAGAACAATTTAAAAAATGGTTTGCAGTGCACGGGATTCCCGAAACGCTAAAAACCGACGGTGGAACTTATTATACATCCTATGAATTTACCAATTTCGCAAATGAGTGGAATTCTATCCATCAAATATCGTCACCTCATTATCCAAAAAGCAACGGACTTGCAGAAAAGTATGTTTCGACCGCCAAAACCTTGATCAAAAAATGTGAAGCCGACAATTCAGACATTTATCGTGCGTTGCTTCTTGACAGAAATACTCCCAGAGATGATCTTGGCAGCCCTGCTCAACGTTTGTATAATCGATCTCAGAAAACACCTCTTCCAACCATTCGAGAATCACTCAACCCCAACTTTAAGTCGTCCGTGACATCCAGCCTCGCCCAAAAACGGATGAATCAAGCAGCTTATGCCGATCGCACTGCCAGATCCAACTCGATGTCATTTGCACCTGGAGAAAGAGTTCGCTATTGGGACTCCCCACGATCTTGGAAACCAGCCACCATCATTCGAGCTGCTGCGCAGCCTCGTTCATACTTTATAGCACCAGATGACTCTGCAGGAGAACTCCGACGGAACACGAAACATCTTCGACGCTCATTGAATTAGCAACATAAATTTTGTTTAGAAGAAAAAAAAAAAAAAAAAAAAAAAAAAAAAAAAAAAAAAAAGAGTTGTAATAACATAATAAGCTTATCTAACATATGTTCATATCTATCACGTGTTCATATCTATCATATGTTATCTAATCTAACACTTTTCTCTATAAATACATCCATTCTAGGGATGCAAAATCGGTAGCTAACAATCGATTTTGACAATCGATTTTTAATCGAGAGCTCACGATTGATTGTACCGATTAATCGGGCAAAAAAATCGATTTTTAATAAAAATCGATTTTTAACTAAAAAATTATCTATTATATAAAAACAGCATGCTGTATGTAGTTAATTAAATATTTTACCTTTTAAATTATTTAGGAAAATATTGGTAGGTACTGTTACTACCTATGCCATGATATCTTTTGCATAGTAAAAAAAAAAAGATTAATTTTACACATTATTAGTTGGTATTACACATGGTTACTTAGCAATATTAGTTTATAACTGAGCGTAATAAATCAGCTTTCCTTGACACTACAGAGGCTTAGGGAATTGAGATGCTGTGACAAAATGAGAGCATTCCAAAAAGTGGCTAACGATTTTCCTGCTATAAAAACTAAGAACACTTCCCTAGTAACGCATTGGTTGCACGTGAAAATCGGTAGAAAACCTCACCTTGACGTGACGAAAACAAATGGAAACGTCCTGTTGATCATTATTAAATGATAAATTGTAATGAGGAAGTTGGAGTGATCAATGAGTATGTTGGGGTGAGCCAAGTTTAATAAAGAATCATAAAGTATGTACAAAGTATTCTGGACTACACACTACACACTGAAAAAGTAATCTACGGGTACGCTGATCAAAAATAATAACTTGGAAAGTGTGCCGCCTTTCAACCGGTTGGTTTTTTATACTTTACTCTAGTCTATTCTCTTCTTTTCTTTGGTCTGCTGCGTAGGTTACACATACAATACAAAGAGTAGTGAAATACAGAAAACAAACACCGCAATAAAAATCGATTTCACGAAAATAATCGATTTCTGGATAAAAATTGGTACAATCAATCGATTGCAAAAAATTCGGAAATCGGAGGTAAAACATCGATTTTTTGATATAATCGAAAATCGATTAGCACCCCTAATTCATTCTCGTTACGCATCTTGTCGTGATTATTCACTAGACCTCATTTACTTATTTCTGTATCAATGAACTATACGTATTAACATTACAGTCTGTAGGCGACGAAATGTAGGATAAAGAATTTATTTTATTATTCTTGAAGGCATAAAAAGCATTCTATACATACTATTAAAGTTATTTCTCCAATACAGAAAATCATTTTAGGTTCATGATAGCCACTATTAGAGTTGTTGTTAACAGTCGACTGTTGTAATGGAGATGAAAATGTTTCCTATGGAGTGGAGTAAATGATAGAGTAAATGAAATAGAGTGGAGAAAATTTATTATCCAATCCACTCAATTTAGGAATGTAGCCAGGTACGTAAGGAGGGGGAAATTGGTAGCTTGCGATTTCTGTGCAATGAAAACTGCGGAAGTTCCATTTTCCTAGCAACGGCTGGGTTGTAGGTGAACATCATTAGAAATTGTGAAATCAACTTTTGCGTGACGGAAATTTTTGGTTGACCCCCCAGAGCAAAGACATATCCATGTCAAAAACGTCACGCAACCTATAAACAATTTAGGTTTGCCTATTGTGTATACTAGCATTGAAATACCGAGACATTTTCAATGCTCATAGCTCTTCTCACATAAGAGAGAAAGTACGAGCCGCCTGCCGCGTTTTTGGTAGGTATTTTGTACCTGAATCACAAATTCTCATCATACCTACCACTGATAGTTTTGTTTCTAACCATTCCGAACCAAAAACTAACTCAGAGAACGTGAATCATCTGATTTTAAATAAATACAAGGTCGTTTATTGACATTTTATGTCTTTGCTATGGCACATAAACTAAAAAAACGTCACGGAAAATTGCTCACGAAAATATTCTGATGATTTCCGCTTACAACCGAGTCGTTGCTAGGGAAATGGTACTTCGTCGTTTTTCATCCCCCGAAATTCGTTGACCATTCGTTCGAAAGCTCTCGATTTATCCAACTATATTATGTTAACTACTGCGAAGTGCGTGGCCAACAAGTGAGTTATGAGCATGGTTATTGACATGGATATGTCTTTGCTCTGGGGGGTCAACCAAAAATTTCCGTGACGCAAAATTTGTGTCACAATTTCAGTGTTTTTCACGTACAACCCAGCCGTTGCTAGGGGAATGGAACTTTCGCAGTTTTCATCGCACAGAAATCGTTCGCCACTCGTTGGAAAGCGCTTGATTTATGTGATAAATGCAAGCGTTTCTTTGGTTTTATGGCCATCAGCGTTGTTTCTGCAGGAAGGTAGTGTGAAGTTGGATTACATAAGTATATGTAATGGAATGAAGTTATCAACTTCAACTATATTCACCACAACTCCAAATTTAAAACCTGATCAATAACTAGACTATTTAGGGAAGAGCGCAGAAAACATCATTTTATAAGCCACAAGATCAGAATATTCATAGGTTATTTCAATAAATTGACGGCTTTATTAACCGGAGTAGTTTACCACATCACAACGCTATTCGAACGGGGAATTGCATGTGTCCCACCTTTGTTGGTGTGACCAGCACAGAAGGTCTGCGGTTCCTTTGTGTGAAAGAGCGATGGCCTGCGGGGATTCGTCAACTGTAAACCGCATTCAGGCGTTTGATATCCACATGTGGTAGGTATATCAGAATTTTGGGAAAGCTTTCAGGTGGGTGAACCAGACAAACAGGAGCAATATTAAATGTCGACAATATTAAATACGTAACAGTACCACTCAGTAATAATTGATATTGAATTGCACGATATCCATATAACTTTCTATGTGAAATTTAATGGTGTCTGTGAGTGTGTTACTCAATCACGTAAAAACAAGACGTGAAGTGCCAATTTCATTCAAATTAACGTTTTTGTGACAATATTCTAGCATAGAAGATGCGTTTATTGGAATTGACTATGTATCAAGGAGGTGGGTGAACCCTTGGAATTGACAATGTATCAAGAAGGTGGGTGAAACACCTTCTTGGTTACGTACTTTCAACATATGCACAATTTGTTTATATTGGGGTTTGACTGAGTAGCATCAATTGAGGAAATCAATTAAATTAGATGTAGATAATTAACAAATGAAGGCACCGTGTAGTTAGGAAATCATTATTGGCCAGTCAACGGCTTTCAGGGATTTGGTGCCTACAACTGTTATTGGTTCCTTCTAGATCAATGTGGATTCTTTTTTTTTTTTTTTTTTATTCCCATTCCCATTCCCATTTCAGTTCTGGTGCATGTGCAATTTGTACAAAACCAATAAATGAATTAAAAAAAAAAAAAAACGTGTTGGTTGTTAGTAACATGTGGAGGAGAAAGTAGCAAATAATTACCTAATTTGAAATAATAGAAGTTTCTATTTTGACATTTCCATGTCTTTACTTACTGCGGTTCTCTCAGTGGGAAATTATAGCAATTTATGACACAAAAAGCGTAACGAAACAGCGTAACGGAAAAGATGAAAATTATGATTAGTTTAGACCGCTAGGTAATAAAATGAAAAAATGCACACACAAATTACGAAAACCCTTCATCAAAATTAAATCCTCGATCACTCTCAAAACTGAAAGATTGCAAAAAACAGAAGGGGAAAAAACGGATGAGAAAACTGGAGATATAAAAATGTTAACCTTCCAAGGTTTTTTCATTATCTAACTGGATCGTAATCTGGATAAAAAAAAGAAGATTTATTGCTATTACCCTCTCCTCTCACCCCCTTCCATATAAAACTGGATACTCCAAATATATATTCCAAAACTTGACCGAATTCTGGTTTGAGAAACAAAAATCACGAAAATCAGATGAGAATGGTGTAAACATCACGATTTATCAGTATTACCTCCTCCATTCACCCCGTTCTATAATAAAATGTGAAACTCCTGCCGCATATTTATTCCAAAGCTATACCGAATTGAATAAAAACAGTATTACGAAAATCGGCCGAGAATCGAAAAATTGAGCAGCTCTTCAATGAACTGGTAACTATTCTCTCCACCTCCCTCCATTAATTGTTCAAATTTCAAAAAATGTGTCAAAAAATCACTAAAAATGCCTAAAAACTGCCAAAAATTGTTAAATTCATATCTTTAACAAATAAGGCCACAACAAATATGTTTATTCTTGACCATTGTGATATAAATGATTTTAGTAGTAAAGTTACGAGGCAAAGCTAAATTGGAACTAAAAGTTTTTATTTTATAAATCTGAGTAACGAGTTATGTAACCAGGACATTAATCCCACAGTAGTGGACTGCAACGGAACATGATTGAGAACCAGTCAAACCTCCAATGCGTGCAACTCTTGTACAAATTTTGCAGGCCTCCTAAATGTCTTCTTTGGGTGATTCTGTCTTGAAGATTGGGTAGTAAGGCAGTCAGAGAGGATGGCAGCTTGTTTTTTGTTTACTGGAATTTTGATTGTCAAATCGTAGCAAGATGCAAGTTTTAAATGGAATCAATTCCTTCAGACCTGTCGTTTATCCGTTTCTATCAAGTACGATCGAGGATGCTCGGAAATTCCTACAACCCTTTCACGTTTCTCAAGATCTGTAATCCAAACCATGTCTCATATTTTTAGAGGTTCCAGCAGTGCTACTCGGTGTCTGCGATTGTACGTATTTTTATAATTTCGTCGATACTTTTCTTCTTTATTCCTTAACGAAAGTTTTATTTTTCGTCAAACAATTTCGGGGAGGTCGGAAGTCTGTCCCTAGGTCGTCTGTTCATTAAAAGTTCGTCGGACGTGAATCCATTTGAGAGTGGTGTGTTTCTGTACGACGAAAGTGCTTCTTAATGCCAAATGAGCAGGAGTTTCAAATGGAGACTCATTGGCTGCTCTTTGTCTAGGCTTTGTTTTAGCACTGCCACCATGGTTATTCTTGACCATTGTGATTTAACTGTTTTAAGTAGTAAAGTTACGAGGCAAAGCTAAATTGGAACTAAATTTTTTTATTTTAAAAATCTCAATAACGAGACAAGACGTTCGCGAACAATCAAGTTGAATCACGACATCTAGACCCTGACCAACTAATCTAAATTTTTACCAAGGGATTGACTACTTGATGAAATGTATTTTTGAGATGCGAGCGTTATAATCCATATATAAAGCGTTATAATTGGTTATAATCTAGTCAAACATAATAAGGTAAATGCACAAAATTATGCCGAATAACGTGATTACTTATATTTCACTAGCGTTCCCCCCGCGCGCGTTGCTGCGCCCAAATTAAATTTGTTTATCGATCGTAATTTTAAACTGTTATTAAGTCAATCGTGGGAACATTAGGGAAAAAACTGGATTCTAGATCCACTCAGCTGATCTGGGATCGGTCAGTTGTGTTCAGAAGTCCCTCAAGGGCCCACATACCAAATCTCAGAATCGTGGGATCATTAGGGAAAAAACTGGATTCTAGAGCCACTCAGCTAATCTGGGATCGGTCAGTTGTGTTCAGAAGTCCCTCAAGGGCCCACATACCAAATCTCAGAATCGTGTGATCATTATGGAAAAAACTGGATTCTAGAGCCACTCAGCCGATCTGGGATCGGTCAGTTGTGTTCAGAAGTCCCTCAAGGGCCCACATACCAAATCTCAGAATCGTGGGATCATTAGGGAAAAAACTGGATTCTAGAGCCACTCAGCTGATCTGGGATCGGTCAGTTGTGTTCAGAAGTCCCTCAAGGGCCCACATACCAAATCTCAGAATCGTGGAATCATTAGGGAAAAAACTGGATTCTAGAGCCACTCAGCTGATCTGGGATCGGTCAGTTGTGTTCAGAAGTCCCTCAAGGGGCTACATACCGAATCTCAGAATCGTGGGATCATTAGGGAAAAAACTGGTTTCTAGAGCCACTCAGCTGATCTGGGATCGGTCAGTTGTGTTCAGAAGTCCCTCAAGGGGCTACATACCAAATCTCAGAATCGTGGGATTATTAGGGAAAAAACTGGATTCTAGAGCCACTCAGCTGATCTGGGATCGGTCAGTTGTGTTCAGAAGTCCCTCAAGGGGCTACATACCAAATCTCAGAATCGTGGGATCATTAGGGAAAAAACTGGATTCTAGAGCCACTCAGCTGATCTGGGATCGGTCAGTTGTGTTCAGAAGTCCCTCAAGGGGCTACATACCAAATCTCAGAATCGTGGGATCATTAGGGAATCTCCGCGTGACGCTCCCCGCGTGACGCTTTTTCATTTATGTGCCATAGTAAAGACATAAAATGTCAAAAAACTCGGCGCTCCGCGCCTCGCCAGGGGGCAAGCCCCCTGGACCCCCGGTTACCTCTATTTACGTACTTCGGACGAAATTATTGAAACACAGAATGTGTTTGCGTTGTCGCGCAACCAAGTGACAACCAAACAAGCGTCATTGTTTACTATTCATTTATAACATCAATTTATATAGTTATAGTATGAAACTACGAAAATTGCGTTGTCGCGCAACCAAGTGACAACCAAACAAGCGTCATTGTTTACTATTCATTTATAACATCAATTTATATAGTTATAAGTAGTATGAAACTACGAAAAAAATACGAAATAAATTCGTGATAAATCAAGAGCTTTCCAACGAATGGTGAACGATTTCTGTGCGATTAAAATGGCGGAAATTCCATTTCCCTACCAACGGCTCGGTTGTACGTGAAAATCATCCGTCACACATTTCGTTCCCATCCCGCGTTCCATTTTCGGCTAGTTAGTCCATGGCTAAAACACATTCTGTGTTAAAATGTAGTAGGCCGTCAAGAAGGTACCAGTACTTTCTGTTCAACTATTTCTACAACCACTAAAATTTCTAAAACCTGACACTGCACCCTTTTATGCCCTCTGGGTCAGAGCCCTTTGAACGGATTTGCACCAAACTTTACAGGAAAAATCCTTGAATCATGCCTAATAATACCTGAAAGTTTCATTACAATCTGTCGAGCGGTTTCGGAGTCTATAGGCAATATACATATATACATACATATATACATCCTCTTTTATAGATATAGATTAATATTCTTTGCTGAAAAATTTATTAAAACTGCAAAAAAAAAAAAAAAAAAAATCCAAAAATCCTAAATCTTTTTTGAATTGCCGAATTTGATTAAGTAGGTATGATTTTTTCTGCCATAAAAATTGATTTTAATAATTTCTTTGTACTCTAGCAGCTCAAATTTCAATGGAATTTGACATACTATAATATGATGTGGTAAATAAAGAAAATTCGCTATACGATCTTGCTGCATGACTGGAACGTTTTTGTATTCTACGCATCTTGAAAGGTTAACCATACAATTTTGAGGGAGTGTTAACATTTTTGTTTTCTTGGTCCATTACAAAGGTTTATTATTGAAAGCATTAAACCAAAAGTAGATTTTACTTAGCGTAAGAGGAACCCGGTCAGCGGACCCACTATATTTTGTAACGTTTCATTGGCTATTTGAATGGTAAAACATTCATTATCAAATAGGTATGCATAAATAGATCTTTGATCTACCTTATTCACACAGCAAAAGGTAAAATCCCCTCCAAGAGGCGACTTTATGCGCGAGTCGAAACTTTTGATTAGTTCCACCTTTACCGAAGGGACATTAAATGGAGTAGACGAGGCGCGAGCCCTTCAAATGCCTTTTCAACGTCGTTTGAAAGCGGACACTCCTAGAAGATCAAGGTTTTTGGCCCTCGTACAGACCTTAGGGACCGCAAAGGGCTTGTAATAGGAGAAATGTTTCGGATTCCAAAAGGGAGACCTAACACAGGAGGCGGCCTTCATCTTTTAGGAAATGAATACCTACCACCTTGTAATAGAGCTGGGGAAATTGCGTTCCAGTCTCTAGATAAGTTAGGGCGTCTGAGAAATTGGAAGCGAGAGGCATAGGAATGGGTGTACTGTTTTCCATTAAGCGTAGCGCGTAGGTGGGAAATGTGATAGTATTTAGTAGATACCTATGTGTGGCCTTCTTTCTTTGTAACGACCAAGATAATGCCACTATAACCTTCCCATGACTACCTGAACTAGATACCTCATTGGGAGAATATCTTCTCCGTTACCTTACTTGATTTTCAAACTATATAAAAGTTTTTAAATTTTGGGCCAAGTTTCAGTATTCGAACAAAAACTTTTACAGTTATATTGTTCCTTGTTCTAACGAAGAAATTTCTTGTGCAATGTTATATTAAGATACCTGCGTACATGATGATGCCTGGAAACAGGTTAAATATATATTGCAGTAGAAATTTAATTATGGAATAGAAGTCATTCTCTATTAAGATGGCTTCGAATTTTAAAAGTGGTTAGGAAGGGTGGACCCCCTAAAGGGGAACCCCCAACAAATTCGTTTTATACATCAAAAAACTCAATCCCAGATTTTAACGTCGTATGTATATAAATATTATAAGGTGTTTTTCTAGACGATAACTCCGGTACAATACGGCGTAAAAAAATCGTTCCAACGCAAAAAGAAAAAGCCAGGTGTGCTAAAGACCACACGGGAGAAGTGTAAACTTCTATGACGATTTCGACATTACTTTCCACTCTGTTGGGATGTTTGGAAAGTAAAAGTGGACAGGGTCCGCCCCTGGACCCTCGGTAACTTTCCGCCTTGAGCCTTCGGCTAAAATGCTAAAACATGGAACATGCTTTCTTCCCGCTAATTCGTAAATGTAAATAAATTTAAAACTACGACATATAAATGTTTTAAAAATTGAAATTAGAACAGAGTACCTGTGGGTAATTTTCTGTTATGGTGCGCGTCTACAATTACTATAAGCTAGATTAACTTCTCAACCAAGTGACAACAAAACAAGGGGCATTGTTTACTATATCCATTTATAACATAAATAAATATAAAACTACGACATGAATAGAAGAACAAGTACGAAAGAAATGCGTGATAAATCGAGAGCTTTCCAACGAGTGGAGAACGATTTTTGTCCGGTGAAAAATAAAGAAGTTTCATTTCCCCAGCAACGGCTTGGTTGTCAAAACAGCGACCAAATGGTCCAAAAAATGATAAAAAATACGTTATTTTTGGCAAAAGAGCATATGGGGTGTCACAGTCGAATAATTTTTCAGTACTGTGTCGATTGCAACCACTTCCAGATCTTTAAGATCCATGAAAAGTGATAAAAATCGATTTTTAGGTGAAAAATGTCCATAATTGACCAAATTTTGATAATAGGGCAGATGGGGTGTCACAGTAGAAGTATTTTTTAGCTCTGAGGCGCTTGTGGCCACTCTCAGATCTCCAAGATTTAAAAATAAGTGAGAAAATTTGATTTTTAGGTGAAAATGCCCATAATTGACCGAATTTTCGAGTTCGGCTGCTTGTTCTAAAGATTTCTTTGCGATCTCGTCACACGGCCGTTCCCTCAGTTCTATTCATGATTGGCCTCAGTTATAGAAGTTAGAAGTTATCCACAACTTTTCTTTGAAAATTCGCTCTATTTGTCATGCTGCCTGACTGAGTACTTTTTTTATTATTGAAATTAGTTGGATAAGCAAAATAATTCGAGTAATTTTCCAAGTCCATGAAAATAACACGATAGAGGTCTCGGAGATTTCCGCAAGTGCCCCTTTTACTGTTCTTCGCTACTGTAGGAAACTCCCGCTGAAAACGTCTTCTCGTTACGTGAGGGTGCGGTCTCTCTGTTACCATACAAAGCTCTTTACACCCGTCCAACGACAATAACGCTCCGTCGCTCTTCTGACGGCCCTTTTCTTATATATATAGCTGCACACTCGGCGAGATTGCGGGAGATTGCGATATGGAAGGAAACCAGCTGTAATGAACTTCCTCAGGTCAGAGGAGAAATTATTTTTCGTTTTTCGGTTAAAAAAAAAAAGCCAAAGATCAACATTTCTTGGACTGAGAACCCTCATTACGACGACAACGACTTGTCAATGCGTTTAAGGTTTATGTCCCGTTCTAATCAACGAACGCCGTGAACATTTTTATGGCCGGGTAACTAGAACTGGTGGCAGGGGTTACCCCTGCCTTGTTGGTAATAAGGCGTAACTAGAACAGAGGTTATCTCTCAAACCCTGGGTATCCCTGCTCAAGCTGTGACTGCAGGGGTACCAACGCAGTTTGCCGAGGTAAGCTCTGTGATTGGCTAGGGCCACTGGAAAATCAAGGCTCACGTGAAACAATGGACCCGAGGTTTGAATGATGCTGACGTCGGTGCATACTGTCAATATAACCGTGTGCGTTGCCACCCTTACAATTAGTTTTCCAGCCCGCCAATTAAGAAATGTTCTCCTGGAGAAGGTAAAACTGGTTATTAATGCCAGGGGCAGCTGTCCTAACCCTGCCTTGTGTTTCAGTTATGTTTTGTAGATACCCTCTGCCTCGGCTGTACCTCCCGAGGCTGTCGCCACTAGTTTTTCCTTTGTTTCTAGATACCGGGCCTAACTCATGTCTATTTTAATCACTAAGGCCCTAACTCTAGAAACAGAGGTAATAATAGGTTTGTTCCATCCACCTCATCGCGGTTAACCCACAGTCAGCCCGTGGTCCACAGCCTCTATGATCGCGGTTGGACGACCGTAACCACGATCCAACCATGGATGGAACGCTCAACCGCAAGTGAGGTAAAATAGCGTTACATCAGTCATCACTTAATTCTGGATGTTACTAGATCGCAACTCAACCGACCTATTTTTCACTAGAAGTTTGCCGTCGTATGTCAACCTAGTACGTTGTTTTACATTTTCCAACAGTTTTGTTTTGCGAAAGTAATATAAAGTTTCAATTCAAATAAATGGTTGCAGTAATGCCTGCCAGCGCGATTATTGGTTGTAGACGATACCGATCTAGTAGTGAACGAGTTTTTATTTGGACTAGGGACTATTATAGGAAATCAGTGTCCGAAAACTAAAGAACTTCATTCGTTCAGACTGAGAATAAATAATCTGAAAAATGATGGAGAAAAAATAGTTGAAAATTCCTCAGATCTCTGTACTGTGGTGTAGGTACTACATAACCATTGCCCTGGCAGTTTCATCAGCGTTTTAGACATGTTCTTATTACTATACCTGAGGCAGCTTTACTTATTTTATTGAATGAATGAAAGGATAGATTTGGTAGTTTGTCGAAGTAAACAATGCAGGTTGGTGCTCCACCCAAAAAACGGAACTACGTAGGTACGTACAGCCTACCAAATTCGCTGTTGGTCACAAGTAAACTAAGTAGGTAGATTGTTGCTCTGCCAACGAATTTCAACTGCTTATCAACAAGTTTGTCGAATATCGATTCAGGAAATGTGCCATATGAATTATAAACCAGCTGTAAGGAAAAACCTTGAAATTCATTCTTCTGAAGGTTAGACTTCATTCATCTTTCCAGTTGATTCATTTTCAAGTTCTCAACTTCACACACGACCACAGAGTAGAAGAACTAGACACGACGTACAAAACGAGTAGGTTGAAGTTCTAGGTTGTTCCATGGAAGAACAACTCTCTTCTTCCATGGTTTTTCTGTGGAGACCCACCCACAGAACTCGAATTTCAAATGAGGAACGTTGTGAGTAGGTTTCGATTGCATGAGGTTTTCTATAACAACCGGAATGAACCGCACTCCATCGGGCGGTCGGTTTTGGTTCGACCGCGGTCGATCCGTGGTCGACCACGCTGCTATGATGGAACAGCGGTTCAACCGCTGTGTTGAGCTGATTGTTGGGATGGAACAGCGGTTGACGTTACTGCGCATGAGTCGGTCGAACATGGTCGACCGCTGTTAGGTGGATGGAACAAACCTCATAGTGGCAGCAACCCCGGGAGGTATACTCGAGGCAGAGGGTATCTACAAAGCGTAACTGAAACACTAAGTAGGGTTAGGACAGCTGCCCCTGGTTAGCAACCAGTTTTCCCTTCTCCAGATAAACTTTCGTTATTGGCGGGCCGGAAAATTAATTGGGAGGGTAGCAACGCTCGCGGTTTTATTAATAGTACGCACAAACCTTAGCAGCAGGTCAATTATTGTTTTCACGTGAACATTGGTTTTCCAACGGCCCTAGCCAATCATGGAGCTTACCTTAGCAAACAGCGTAGGTACCCCTGCAGTTACAGCTGGGGCAGGGGTACCCAGGGTTTGAAAGATAACCTCCGTTCTTGTTACGCCTTATTACCAACAACGCAGGGGTAACCCCTGCCACCCGTTCTAGATACGCGGCCTGAGAGACTTCAATCCGATTTCAATGAAATTTTCAGTGATTAGGCTGCAGGTAGGCCCTCAATGAACTGCTTAATCGCTTCCTACCTACTGGTCGATTTCTTCATTCTCAAAAGTAACATATAACTAGCCTTATTTTTCATTGCTCAGTCGACCGACTTTTACTTTTACGCTTCGTCTTAATTTTGCTTCCTCAATACCGAAGGTAAGGAAACTTTAGTTTTCACGATTGAAGTCAAAAAAATGTTCGTCCTCATAATCAAAATTTTCACTTGTTTTTGAAGTTATACTTCTTTGCGCCCGTTAGACACTTTGGGATGGGATGTTGGTCGAGAAACCGCGTCACGCTGAATTTTAAGAACTATCGGATGGGATGTCACGCTGAAAAGTAAGAACAAATTTTTAAGAACTATCGATTAATCGAGGAGGAGGAGGAGGAGGAGGGAGGAGGAGGAGGAGGAGGAGGAGGGAGGAGGAGGAGGAGGGAGGCGGAGGAGGAGGAGTGAGGGAGGAGGAGGAGGAGGAGGAGTTAGACCCTTTGGGATGGGATGTTGGTCGAGAAACCGCGTCACGCTGAAAAGTAAGAAAAGTAAGAAAAGTAAGAACAAATTTTTAAGAACTATCGATTCATAATATATAAATTATAATTAATAAATTATAATAAATTTATAGATTATTATTATAAATTTATAAATATTATAATTATAAATTTATTATAAATTATTATAAATTTATAAATTTATAATTATTATAAATTATAAATTTATAATTTTTAAGAACAAATTTTTAAGAACAAATTTTTAAGAACTATCGATTCATAATATATAAATTATAATTAATAAATTATAATAAATTTATAGATTATTATTATAAATTTATAAATATTATAATTATAAATTTATTATAAATTATTATAAATTTATAAATTTATAATTATTATTTTCGTTTTAGAGCTTGTGGATCAATTGTGTCTGTCTGTCTGTCCGTCTGTCTGTAAGTATGTGGTAAATCCTTGTCATGCCCAAAACTATACCAAATTTTAATTTGATTCAGATGAAATTTTCAGGGATTGTGCGGGTTAGCTCCTAGACAGTCTCCTATAATTATTTATGCCAGTGACTCAACAGCAAACGTGAAATTCACATAACGTCGATTTCTCATCATCTGTCTGCCCGATTTCGTTCAAACTCGGTAGGTTAATGGGCAAATGTTCGAGAAAAATGAACTATAAATTATATCGCGATCGGTTACCATTGTGCATGTGTGAAACTAATATTAATCGATTGATAAACATTTCAGAGATTGTGCGGAATACCTTGTAGACTACATAAATACTAGTCTGATAAAGATTAATTATTATAAAGACTGATTTGTTGGTCCGATTTTGTTCGAAGGCGAGGGATAGATGGGTATGTTTCAGAAAAAGTCTCTATGGTATTGGTAAAGCAATAACTATAGTGCATGCGCAAAAATGAAATTGATCGAAACAGACAAAACTCCGTGACTAATGGACCCATTTTTATGAAATTGTCAAGGATTGTGCGGTTTAGTTCCTAGACCTTCCCCTATAAATTTCATTGCCGTTGGATTAATAGTAGTCTGTGCGCATGCGCAAACGTTAATTTCTTGTACGTCGATTTATCAATCGTTTCTACTCGTACTTCGTAGTTCAACTAATTATATACGTTATTTAGAACATTTCAATGATCTATACTGTAACAGAGTTACCTCCTGAGAGGCCCATCAAGCTCCCGTCAGAGCACCACAGATAGCGCTGTCGGCGTCCCGTTGAGGAATCAATGGGAACCACGCGCTGTTCTCGATCATTTTTGGCAGCTGGTTTGGCGTTGGATGGATTCCTGGTGACAGGAAAATCAAACTTCCCCGTACATGGCTCATTAAAAGCTATTAGTAGGGGTGGTATCTCTCTGACGGGATGCTGTTACTCTCCTCTACCTGATTTATGAGGATTTAGGCCCCCATTGCACCTGTGGGGGGGGGGGGGGGGCACCTAAATTCCTTATATGGTAGCAGAGCATGGTTTGGATTATGCATGGCTGACGTCTAGTAGTCCAATTCACTATTTTTTGGGGCGTTAATGTTTCAGAAGAAACATGGCCCCGGGTTCCAGAAGGAATTCCCATTATCACCCTTTGGTATATTAATAATTTCATTGGTCTATGACTTATAATTTCTCTCTTTTATTCCCCATTTATATTTTGTATTATTTAAATTTCATTTAATATTATATTTTTTCGGTGCCTAGTCAGCCAGAGATCTGTGCCTAGTCAGCCAGTTCACCATTTAAGTCCCCATAGTTGGGCAATTTAATTTTACTGTGCCTAGTCAGCCAGTGTCTGTGCCTAATAAGCCAGTCGTCATTCTTTGATTTTCATTCATTCAATTTCTATATATATTTTGATTTCCTAAGGTATAAGTCTCCATCGTTGAGCATCCGTTTTTTCCCGATTGTTCAATGAAGATACTTCTTATGAAGCTTCATTGACAATCCAGATTTAATTTCTATTTCCCCATCCAAAACGCCAATGCAGCTATTTATGAACGAATGAGCATCAGTTCTCAGCTATTCACTATTCCACCCAGTTACCATCCTTGATCTGAAGATCAAAGATGCCTTTAAAGCCTAGTACCCACTGGGATTCATTGTTCGGACTCTTTGTTGCAGACGCTCGGATTCATGTCTCAGATTCTTTGCCCCGCGACATTGTCGCTCTGCAAATCGTGTACGCATCTAGTTTGAATCTGAGCCATGTCGAACGAGGTCGCGCTTTCGGGGGTTGCAGAAGCACTTTACTTAGCTCTACGGAGTAACAAAAAAATGCTACTAAAAAAGAGCCACCGCGTTGGTGGATGCGTGGACCCTTCATTAACACTCGGTTTTTTAACGGTTTTTTCCATATCGTGAGGCCATTATCATCTTTTGTGGAGGGGCTACAATGCTGCTGCAGCCTACATCATAGACAAGGGGGGAAGAGGTTCCGAGAGTGTCTAGAGTAGAGATGAGAGTGTGACCTGAACTGAAGCAAACTGTTTAGAAGACTAGAAGAAGAAGGCAAACAATTATTACATGATGTTTTATTATATCTGCATTAGATAGCCCATCTGCGCCAACCACTAAGAAGGGTGTAATGGTGCTTCATGGGTCAATTCTAGAGCTCATTTCTGATCGGAAGTACTTGTTAGAAATTTATTTTAATGCTTTGTTTTTCTGAGTAATTCCATTTTTAAGATATGTTTTCTACCTTCAAACGACCACAAATCCAGTTGAGATCACTGTAAAATCAAAAATATGACCACCGTTGAAAACAGCGTTAATTGCATAATCCAGCTATTTGATGTCAAATCGATTTTATAAGACGACTTAATAAGTTAGTAAAAAGTTCCAGTCATGCAGCATGATCGTATGAGCAGATTTTCGTAAATTATCTTAGTACCTATATTTTGTTAAATTGTTTTGAAAATTTAGGATTTTAACTAGGAAGAAATGTTCACTACCGATTTTGTGGCAAATAAACTTGTCCTAAATAATTTTCGGCAATTCAAAAAATGTTTTAGCAAATTTTTCGAAAAAAATGAAGCTTTTTGATTTTTAGCTTTTTTTAGCTGTTTTTATCCATTTTTGACAAATATTAATGAAATTTAAGTAGGTACCTAATTTTTTCAGCACAAATTTCTTGTTTTTCTAGTTTATTGTTAATAAAGTTCTTTTGACTAAAATTCTGCTTTAAAAAAAAAAATCAACAATTTTTACCAGTTTTCAGCTACAAGCATAACAACGATAACTACAAAGCGATAACAACGAAAATACACCGGTGAGAGGCCCACTTTGTTCGATATTCACGTACGCACTGACTCAATGTTGCGCGACAATGTGTAAAGAATCCCATTCCGTATGGGACTCAAAAAATACTAAAACGCAACACACGAGATGCAAGACTCAATGTCGCGGAGCGTCCCGGATGCAAGAAAATGAGTCCGAGACGCAGCTCCGCGACAAAGAGTCCGAACAAAGAATCCCAGTGCGTACTAGGCTTAAGGGGTCCCATTGCACCTCTGGGGGGGGGGGGGGGGCACCTAAATTCCTTATAATACATGCTTGTTACGGATTCGAGTAAGCTCTCTGTCACACTCAACAATGCAGATATTTTCACAATCACTTGAAAAATGAATTACCCTTTACCAGTAGACCTCAGTCCTCACCTCAGAAGGCCTCACCTGAAAACAGAATATGAGGGTCAATTATGTTGTCTTACTTTCTTATAAATGATATTCTATGAATACTACGTATACTCTACTAATAGAATTTATAAATAGAAAAAAAAACACTATTGAAACTTAAAAAATTGAACACCAAAAAGTAAGCTTAATGATTTCTGTTAAATATCGCCAGAGCACTGAGATGATATGGAACTGTGATCCGAACGTTGCAGTCAAAGTACTCGTAAGTTAATAAAACGAGAATGTTACTTAATATTATTATAAAAAGGATATATGGTATTGGGCTGGGGGTAAGGTGAATATTTTATTGCATCACAGGTTTTTTAAGACCAAATAAATGATAAACCAGTGCTAAGGAATCGTTGCATAGGAATAATGACTCCGCTGATTTTCTCATCTTATTAAATGAGTTTCGACGAAAAGAAGGCAAAGCATGGTGGGGTACTATTAAATAGTAGATAGATTAATTCTAAATTTTTGCGTTCAAGAATGCATGTGCGCTTGGTAACTCAGGAGGTAGGACTGGCTAACTTTTCACCCAAGGAAGCGGAAATTTGATAGGGTGACTCGCTGGGACACTAAGTGACGTTTGAATTAAGTACCTAATGAGTTCTTTCTTGATCAGCTGAGTGAGCTTAATTCTCTCTGGTTTCCCCTAGGAAGTTGACATTTGATTCAATGTTTGTCTGGATCATTAAGGTTGAAAATGGGTTCTTTCCTGATCAGCTGAGTGAGGTTAATTCTCTCCTGTTCCCCTTAAGAAGTTGAAATATGATAGGGAGACTCTCTGGGTCATTAAGAGACGGTTGAAATGACGGGGGTTCTTCCTGATCAGCTAAGTTAGCTAAATTACCTTTCTTTTCACCATAGAAATGTGAAATTAGATAGGGAGCCTCTCTGGGATATCTATCCCAATATGTCGTACCTCCTTTATACGAAGCCATGTCTATGTGCCCCAGCTTCAGAGGGACGTCCTAAAAACTGAAGAACAAGCTCGACTCGTGCATTACCTTTATCGCTGAGAAATTAACTGTTTGTTGAATTATACATTTCTTTTTTTATGCATCGGTGGCAATATGTAAACTGCCAAAGATTGAGTGAAGCACCCTCAGCATGATGTACCTAGTAAACAATAAATGCCGTTTTTATGGGACGCCACAAGACGCTGACTCTTTTCCTGTATATTACTCTTCCCCTCAATCCCCCGGGCATTTTGCAGTGAGCTAATATCCCCGTCGTAATAAAACCGTCTGGAGTCCCGCCTCCATTCCAAAAGAGACCTCCGAAACGAGAAAAAGGCCTTCTGCTTGTCAATAATTCATATCCCCACCCCCGGTTCACCCAGCCAGTTATGAAGCCAGGGGTCGTGTGACTCCGAAACCCCTCCGCTCCCCGAAAATTGTTTTGGCGCGACCCGAATATTAATCCCAAGGGATTTATGGGTGGTCGTTTTCAATAAACCGTGTTAACTAAGTGCTTTTTGTCCCTCCTCCCAACACTCAATTTCCCCCTCTTCCTGTCCGACTCCCGCCTGCTCTCTCAAAAAGTGACCTTCCCGCCCGGAACCCAAACAGACCTCTGAAAAGACGGATGATCGCTTCCCCCTCCATCAGCCTCGATTACTAACAACAATGCTATGGCTATCTTCCAAAAGCTGTTACGTCCAATTTACCCTTTATCACGGCGGAGAGAATTAAAAAGGGGAGAATAAAAAAATTCAGAGGCCGTTGGAATGGGTCTCTCACAGCTAATTTGAAGACTAACTCTGCTCTAGAGAGAAGTAGATATTAATTACAGTTTCGCGACAAATTTATTAGATTATTAAAGTTGATTCCTAACTGGTGGAGAGTCGGAAATCTAACTTACCAAAGTTTTTAAAGAGAGGATGAGCAGTTATTCTCAGCATCGTTGTCTCGACTACTAGCTGAGCAGTATAGCTATGGGTGCATTTGTTGAACATTGCTGTACGTTGCATAGATAGAGCCCGAAAATTACAACGTAGTTGCGAATTTCACAAAATCTGGGGAAAAACAACAATATTTCACAATGGCGCAGCTAAGTAATTTCTTATGGGTGAGCCAACAGTCAAGGATTTTATTTAAAGTTTTAGTATTGATTTATGGTACTTGTTGGATATAAATATAGGTACCTACTGTATACTAAACTGACATACGTTCAAATATATTTAATAGTAGTTTTTTGGCATCATTTAAAATCATGCACGTTTTCATGTTCACATACCTATCTATTGACTATTAAAGCATAAAGCTATCCAGAAAAAATATTTGTTTACCTAACTAACTAGGACGTTAAAAAAATACGATAAATACGAATAGGTAACAATGAACTGGGAAGCGTTCCGCCTATTATATACTTGATCTGCAAAACCGCACAGGTTTATTCTTAACAAGCGGTTTTCTGGCTAAAATTTGGTCCAGTAGTTTTGGAAAACAGCTCTGGACGGAAAACATGCCGATCAAATAAAGAAAAAATAAAGACAGGAGCAAGACGAATTTCAATGTAGGGGGAGGAAGATGTAGTGACACTACAATATGGACAAACATATGTGTGGGCGGTGCCCAGCAACAGAAATGCGGGGACTCGTGTTTTTCGTTTTACAAAAGATGTTTGTGTGTGTAGGTTTATATTAAAATATAGACTGTTTTGCCTACTTCGTAATTCCTTACATTGGCGCTGCGGACAGGATGTCAAGAAAAACAAGAAAGGTGAAAAGGCAACAGTCTTTTGAGGATACTTCAGACGAGGAGACCTTGGTAAGCAGGGACATTGCTAAAATCGTTAATAGTTTTCGGTTCAGCTCGTATGATGAAGAGACAGAGAGATGGGATTACTATATAAAACGTTTTGAGATTGAGTTAAACCGCCGTACTTATGGGGTTGTCTTGCCCGACGAAGTTAAAACTATGCTTTTACTTTCAGTAGTAGGACCCGGGCCATTTAAAATCTTGGTGGACCATTTTCGGCCAAAAAACGTTGAAGAGATGCCGTACAATGACTTGCGGGAAGTATTATCGAAGTTTTATGTGAAATCTACGTGCATTTTTGCGGAACGTCGAGCATTTATGAGCCACATTAGACAAGAGGGGGAGCCAATAGCTCGTTTTGTGAATTTGCTGCGAACACTCTCGGGTACTTGTGACTTAGGGAGCTCGCTGGAAGAACGACTAAGAGATCAGTTAGTCATGGGTATAGCTGAGGAGAGGTGGCAAGAAGAGCTAATTCGGTTGCACCTCAAATGAAGCTACGTTCGCGGAAGTTGAAGCTTCCGCCCGGAACTTGGAGAGAGCAACAGAGCAGAGGAAAATGCTAAACTGGGATAGCTTGGACCGAAATGGATCAGCTTCAACTAGGGTGAATCAGCTAAAAGGGCAAAAGATAAATACAGGGGGCCCATCCAGAAGTACGAAGAGGTTGGATGCAAATAAACAATGTCTCAATTGTGGGTTCGAAAAACACGATGAGCCGGGAAAGTGCCCAGCGAAAGGAAAAATTTGTAGCGCATGTCAAAAAGAGCATCACTTTGCTAGAGTGTGCGTTACAAAAAACAGGGCCACCATTGTTAAATCAAACAAACTGGAGGAGAGAAGACATGTAAGACAAATTCAAAAATTTGATTGTAGGAAAGAGTATGAGACACCCTTATCTGGGAATGAGAGCACAAGCACATTAAATAAAATGCATGGAAAAGGAAATAGAATTATGCTCAGAGTGCATCTAAATGGGGTGGGGGTCGACATGCTTTACGATCCTGGTGCAGTTCAAACTGTCATAAATCCAAAAGTGTGGAAGAATATTGGATCACCAAAATTAAAACCAAATGGAGATTTATCAGCATATACAGGAATTTCTGTAGAGACTTTGGGTAAAACATCGGTAAAAGTTGAGGCTTTCGGGAAAGTGATGGAGTTACCTGTGGTAGTGGCAAAGATACACGACATTCCGTTATTTGGGTTAGACTGGTCACTAAAATTCGACTTACCAATGCCAGAGGGGGCACGTTTGTGTTCCATAGAAGAGTCGAAAGTACAACCAAATAAAATCAACCATACTCAGCAGGGGGAAGGCGAATTACACAAACTATGTAAGAAATACGCACCGATTTTCGATGGCACTACAGGCAAAATTATTGGACACAAGGCGAAAATATTCTTGAAAGAAAATGCGATCCCAAAGGTATTCCGCCCACGGCCAGTTCCATTTGCAATGAGGGATCAGGTGGAGAAGGAAATAGCAAGATTGGTAGAGTCTGATATTATTGAACCTGTGGATACAACACTAAATCCACTCACCTGGGCATCTCCTATTGTATTGGCCATAAAGTCAAACGGTGCATTAAGAATCTGCAGTGATTTTAAAGTCTCAATAAATCCATTTATCATAACAGATATTCATCCGTTACCTACGTTCGATGAAATCATTTCAAAGATAGGAGGAGGGAAGATATTCTCAGTAATAGATCTGAAAGACGCATATCTGCAGTTGGAAGTAGATGAAGAATCTAGAAAATATCTCGTTATTTCAACGCATAAAGGATTTTATCGTTATAAAAGATTACCGTTTGGGGTTTGTTTCGCGCCAAATTTGTTCCAAAAAGTCATGGATACAATTTTATCAGGAATCAAAAACGTAGCTTGCTATCTAGATGATATCATCCTGACAGGGAAAACACTCAGTGAACATCTGAATGCTATTGAAGAGGTATTAAAGAGACTGATGGCTGCGGGTATCAAAACACAGGAATCCAAATGTAAATGGTTACAAAAAGAAGTGAAGTACCTAGGGCACGTTATTGACGGGGAGGGAATCCATCCGGCAAACGATCACATCACTGCAATTAGCCAAATGCCGGCTCCGAAAAACGCAGCTGAATTGAAGTCATTTCTTGGTTCGGTAAACTACTACGGAAGGTTTATTAAAAACCTGCAACAGACGAGCACTCCACTTCACAGACTGACTAGGAAAGGTGTGCACTGGACTTGGGATTCAGAGTGTAGGGATGCTTTCGAAGCTTTGAAGAAACAAATTTCAAGTATAGATACGCTAACACATTACTCTCTTGATTTACCATTAGTAATTACAACAGATGCGAGTCTAAATGGACTTGGGGCTGTATTGTTCCATCGGATGCCAAATGGAGAGGAACGTCCAGTTGCATTTGCCTCGAGGGTGCTCAAATCATCAGAACAAAATTACTCTGCTCTGGATAGGGAAGCGCTTGGGATCATTTTTGCATTGAAGAAGTTTGATCAGTATATCAGAGGCAGGAAGTTCATCCTAAAAACTGACCACAAACCACTCATGCAGATTTTATCAGAGGATAAAGAAGTGCCGAAACTTGCAGCGAATAGACTAATTAGGTGGGCCATTATATTAAGAAGTTACGACTATTGTATTGAATACATAAATGGAAAGGACAATGCACCAGCTGATGCTTTATCAAGACTTCCGTTGCGTACTGTTGAACCCACTGGGCTTGAAAAGATGGGGGATTCAAAGAGAGCTCATCTGTTACATTTGCGTCTTCAAGACACACCAGTAACGACTACAGAACTGAAAAAGGCCATTGCTGAGGATCAACATATACAGAAACTTTGTCGTTACGTGACGGTTGGTTGGCCAGAGAAAAAAGACGTAGAATGTGAAATCTTACCTTATTTTGAAAAACGGAACGAGATTTCAATTGAAGAAAATATTGTCATGTGTAATGGAAGGATTATAGTTCCCCGTGCCATTAAACCGGCATTTTTGGCTATGCTACACATTGGACACCCAGGTATCAGAGCAATGAAGGATATTGCATTCCTTCACTGTTGGTGGCCAGGTATAAATCTCGACATCGAACGTTACGCAAAAGACTGTCATCCTTGTCAACAAACAAGGGCAAAGCCCGAAGAACTACCAGTGTACTGAGTACACTGTACTCTTGGAATGTACCATCCCACCCTTGGTCGAGAATTCATGCGGATTTCGCTGGACCTTTCGAAGGGTCATACTGGTTGTTGATTGTGGACGCAACTACTAAATGGCTTGAGGTTATACCCATGAAAACAACGACGTCACAAGCCACAATTGATACCTTTAAAGACGTATTCTGCAGATTGGGATTGCCTTATTCCCTGGTAACAGACAACGGCCCACAATTCACTTCATTCGAATTTACTTCATTCTGCAAGAGAAATTCTATAAAGCACATTCGGATAACACCTTATCACCCGAAATCAAACGGGTTAGCAGAGCGAGCAGTAAGAACATTCAAGAGCCGGATGTCCTCTTCAAAAAATCCACACAGAAATATTAAGGATCGACTTCGGGAGTTTCTTTTCTCTTACCGTAACACACCACACTCTACCACTCGTAGGTCACCCGCGGAGCTACTGTTCAATCGTAAAATGCGATCACACTTTGACTTATTGAAGCCGAATTTTGAACGCACAGTGGATGTAGCCATCGTAAAACAAAAACAATACCAGGAAAGAGGGAAAAAATTTAGAGAATTTGAAGAGGGGGAGGAAGTATGGGTTTTGAACAAAAATAGAAAAGGATATACCATAGGAAGAATAAAAAAACGAAATGGTGATGTTTCGTACTCTGTGGAAATAGAAGGGAAAGAAGAGAGAAAACATGCCGATCAAATAAAGAAAAAATGAAGACAGGAGTAAGACGAATTTCAATGCAGGGGGAGGAAGATGTAGTGACACTACAATATGGACAAACATATGTGTGGGCGGTGCCCAGCAACAGAAATGCGGGGACTCGTGTTTTTCGTTTTACAAAAGATGTTTGTGTGTGTAGGTTTATATTAAAATATAGACTGTTTTGCCTACTTCGTAATTCCTTACACTTAACAAGCGGTTTTCTGGCTAAAATTTGGTCCAGTAGTTTTGGAAAACAGCTCTGGACGGCGTACGGAGGGTTAACGGATTTTTTTAGTATGTAGGACGTTTCCATTTTTTTCGGACCGTCACGTCACGGCGAAACTATCGATTTTCTATTGATTTTCACGTACAGCCAATTCGTTACTAGGTAATTTTTATCGTATCTTTTTTCCAGAGCTTTTTCCAAAACAACTGGACCAAAGCCAGTCATTTGGCCAAGCTTACAAAATTGACCAGCTTATCCAACTTTTTTTTTGACATTTTCATGTCTTTCATATGGCACATAACAAAAAAATCGTCACGAAAAAAATTGTCCCAAGTGGCCACAACGATGATTATGACCATCAGAAATGACGTTGACCATTCATAGGTAAACACATGAAAATGTCCCAATGCGTTGCAGACTCGTATGCAAGCGTTTTCTTTAATGATTTAACATAAAAATCGGGTTTTCTCGCTTGATATTGATCCGAGTTTTTAATATAAATTTAACAATTTTTGCCATTTTTTTTGAAGAGACAAGAACGGAATTTTTATCTCAGACCTAAGGAGAGATTGCAATAGCTTCATTTTCCACTAAAACTTGCTAAAAACAATCCTGGGCTTATTGTATGGGGAAAAACTACATTATCCTATAGATCCCAATTTCAGTATATATACACCAATTAGCCTTATTGGACATTTTTGTAAATTTAAAGATATGTTAAAATTATGATTGATATGAAAGTAAAACTATTGCCACTATATAACGTCCAATAAGTAGTGGAACAGTGCTGTGTAGTCATGGAGAAAATTGGCTAATACCCGTGTATTGAGAAAACTGGCTCATATACCTGCTTTAAATTCCATTTGTTTTGACATGGATATGTCTTTGCTCTGGGGGGTCAACCAAAAATTTCCGTGATGCAAAATTTGTGTCACAATTTCAGTGTTTTACGCGTACAACCCAGCCGTTGCTAGGGGAATGGAACTTCCGCAGTTTTCATCGCACATAAATCGTTCGCCACTCGTTGGAAAGCGCTTGATTTATGTGATAAATGTTCACATCTCAAGCTACCAATTTCCCCCTCCTTACGTACCTGGCTACATTCCTAAACTAAGTTGGTTGGACTATAAACAATTTTAATAAGCCGGTTACAATATTCTTAACGTAAAGCAATAGCGTCATTTACTCCACTCCATAGGAAACATTTTCATCCCCTGACTACAGCCGACTGTTAACAACAAATCATTGCGTCTGTATTGGAGAAGTAACTTTAATTTATAGTATGCTTTTTGTGCCTCCAAGAATGAAAAAATAAGTTCTTTATCCTACAATTCGTCGCCTACAGTCCAAAGTTAAAGGATTTGTTTACAACTCTCGAGGACGACCGTTATGAAATCCCCAATCGAAGACATATCCATGTAACATGGTATCTGCTAGTAAAGCAGATTGTGGTTTTGGTTTATTTTTTTTCAATAAAGAACCTTTGTAATCGACCAAGAAAAATTGTTTATTTGCATGGACATATTTATTTATAGCCTTGAGCTAACTGCCCGAAAATGTTACGCGGAAGTGTCACGAACCTTGGACTAACTAGCGAAAAATGTTATTTTTGACACATCTTGAGCAGGTGTGTCAAGAAATTTTTATCATGTAATAATGATTAACAGGACGTTTCCAATTGTTTTCGTCACGTCACGGTGGGGTTTTCTATTGATTTTCACGTACAACCAATGCGTAACTCCCTTAGTTTTCATAGCAGGAAAATCGTTAGCCACTTTTTGGAATGCTCTCATTTTATCACAACATCTCATAATCCCTAAGCCTGAAAAAGGTTTATTTTGGTATCCCAGATCACAAAATAGGTACTATTACAAAAAAAAAAAAAAAAAAAAAAAAAAAAAAAAAAAAAAAAAAAAAAAAAAAAAAACACGCAGTTTGCGTAAGCAGAATTAACTTTTTCAATATTTGTAATCAGCTGATCAGGATGGATCCTGTAAAGTTGTTCATTATTGAAAATAAAAAACCAAAATTGGAAAAATTGGGCCAAAACTGGGAAAATTTTGCAGTATCTAGAAATCCTGATGAGATGGAAAAAAATGGAATCGTGTTCAGCACTATTAAGAAGCGCTAGATTTGATAATGAGATCTTCGTCAAGGAACATGACTTTTGTTAAGGTTCTCTTTTCTTTTTGATGAAAATTCTGGGGACCAGAGCCACCCTCTCTATACTCCTGGGTATGCAACTAATTACTTGTACAAGGCCTAACCGTCCATATAAATATTTATTTGACAGGATAAAAACTCTCGTCAAAAGTCAAACGATAATTTCCCCTTGCTAGTCCGACCTCAGATTCTCGTTAGGCCCGATCGCTAGATTATAAATTCCACTCAAACCTCTGGACTACTAGGATGGGAATTATATTGATTCCAACCGCTGCATTTGGCTCGCCGGAGTCCTCGTTCTCCGGACACTTCATTAAAAACGGAGTCCGATGGGAGAACCAACACGCGGACACAGCAACTGGGGAAGCGGGAATGGATGTCCTCAGACGGTAAAGTACGAAGTGGTCTATAGAGACACGCGATTCATCATAGGCGAGCTATTGAGTTAGTTTGTGGAGGGTCAGGGGGATGGAATGAGGTTTCTGCTCGCAGAGTCTGCGGTCGTGCTTTGTTGGTCGTGGAAGGGCCGCAATTATATTAATCAGACACGTTGATCGACCGGACCGCTGAATATCTATCCAGAGTTTTGCTTCGTTAAGCTCAATTATCTCACTGTGAACCTACAAAGGGGAATCGATGACATTTCATTCGCAATGGGATTACCTACATTCTCCAAACTCCCTATTTCGCACCAAAGGCTGTTTAGCCAGTAAGGGCCACTTTCACCAACAACATAAACGAGTTTAAGTTAGAAAAGATTAACAAATAATCGAGATTCCAGCTAATCGTCTTTCACCAAACCACTTTACGAGTTTAAACTCCTAACGAGGTGGCTTGAGGTTAATCTCCCAATCTCGGCCAGTTAACTCTTGCCAATCTCAGATTAGTGATAAAAATGATATCGAGCAAAATGGCCGCGCACCAACAGCTGATTCCTCATACTTCTACAGTTTGGTTCACAGTTTATTATTATAGTTTATACCTATATAGTTTATTGTTATTCAAGTTTTTGATGATGAATTCACGCGATTTATCGCTCGGATTAATTTGATTCCTCGGATGAGAACGATGTCCTGCAAAGACGCCCAAGGACGATCCGACGGCGGGTTGGACGACGTCGAATTTCGGCGGAGATTCCGGCTCCCAAAACCGACAGTTTTGAAAGTCCTCGAGCTTATCGACACTCACCTGGAGTTCCCTTCGAACAGGTATAAGTTGGAAAAAGGCTTTTATACCATCAAATCGATGAATTATAATACGAAATTGATGTAGGATGGTAGGAAAATAAAGTATAATCGATGATGATTGCACGTTATAATACGATGTTGAATTGCTATCCCTTGTACAGTATGTACCTACCTACCTATACCACATAAAATAACTTATGTACATTTAAATAAGGTGATCAACCGTCCTGCTTCCGTCAAATGATGTGTTGACTTTCTTTGTTGGAAGTCAACGAAAAGTTGCGAGTAAATAGTAACTAGGTAACTAGATAAAAACGGCGCGGGTAAAAACGGGTCGTGGTTGTGATTCACTGCTTTATTGTCTTGATATGCCGGACACATGGCGGGTTTTCTAACTGTCGTTTCAAATTGTCCAATTTTTCATTGGACAGTTTCCGGAATCTCCGTTAGGGAAACTCGATTATTCCAATCTTGGTTTAAACGAATTTTGGGTTGGTGAAAGACGCCAAGGTTTGATCCTCGAGATTATATTTAATCGAGTTTGGCCAATCTCGGATTTATAAGTTGTTGGTGAAAGTGGCCCTAAGTAAATGTTATTCAGTGAGAATAAACAAATTACCGATCAGCAAGCATGACCTCATGAGCGAATTTCCCTCTAACTTTTCAGTTTTCCTTCATCTCGTCTTCTTTAGCTATTTTGGTTTATTACAAAACATGATATTTATATGAAGTGATTTTGTTCTTGATCACTATTTGAATAGATGAAGATAGATTGAATAGATATCTACATTTACATACACAATTGCAATAATTAGATTCCTCTTGTCGTATTACCTAGGTCATTATTCACCCAAGTCAGAATGTTATTATGTAAGTCTTTAGGGAGTTGGTGCTGTTTCTGTTTATTTTGCATACTTGTCTCTTCATAGATTAAAAAAAAAGGTCCATGCTGATAAGTTCAAATTTCAAAATGTCAATCTATGTCCGTTTATGATAACCATGTTAATTTATTTATTTAATTGAATTGAATTTTCTTATACAAGTACATGAATACAAAAAAACTATATTAGCCCTAATATCTAATTATTGTACGCATAATATCAATATAATAATCAGCACGGGAGTGAATCGTAACCAGTGAAACATATCAAAAATCGCCTTGAAAACTATGAAAATTGTATCGGCTGATAATATAATTCCAATGGAATTCTGATTTCCCGAAATCCAGTTTATTATAACTTCTGTATCCAATGGGGGTTGTGAAGCGTAGGTAGGTAATCACCTTCTTCAATTATATTAATTTATTAAATAATTCATTTTTAAAAACTTAGGAATTACTCTTAATTAAATTATTATTTCTATTCCAACAACAGAAAGTTAATTACTTCCGAGTCTACCAACTTCGGAACGTTTTAGCCAATTTTCCAAGTAAATTAAGCTACTGCAATGAATCCATAATTTTAACCGGGATAGTTTGTAGGGGAAAATTGAGCTGTTTTGGAGACGGTCGGATGGTTTGCACATTCAGGATTCTTCATTCAGCCCTATATTCAAGATTTATTGCCTACGAGGGAGCGAATCTCCCTCTTATCTCAACTTCGACATAGGAATTCATATTAAGAGGCTTCTCGCCCAGGTCAGGCTAACGGGAAATTTCTATGCTAAGCTGAGTGTACCAGGCTTTGTGGTGAAATTTGATACCACTGTAGACTGCCCACTGCGTAATTATCATTTGCATGATTCAGTCTTCCATTTCCTCTGCGTTTGCCCTGTCCTTCGTGGCGAGAGATTCTCTTTCTTTCTAGAAAATGAATTATCTTTGGATAAGCTTTCTTCTTTACTACCATAAGCTTCTCTCTTGAAGACATACCATATTGCAAGAAAATGTGCTTCTTCGTTAAAAATTGTATAAGGACTAGGGTTTTTTTTCTTAAATAAAGGATTAATGTACTAATTTTCTATAATCTGTATATTTTCTCCTTTCTCTTCTCATTTCGTGGGATTTGCTAATGATGTAATTATGTAATTGCGTTGCATTCTTTATTATAATGTATTCTTTATACTATATTGAATTACCTTTGTGCAACCTTTTCTTCACCTGCTTCTCATTATTCAATACGTACATATTGCTTGCACTATATCTATTCTTATAGCGCTCTAATTCTTGTATGATTCGTTACATTATTTCTTTTTTCAACGCACAGATTGTTTTTCCTTTCTCTCTTTCTTCTTAAATCTTCTACCTTGATTACTTTTGTATTTTTCATTTTTGTTTAACTGGGAATTCACCTAGATTTCATTTTAAATTGTCGCTGCCTGTACTAACTTTTGTATCGCCGGAAGGCTTTTACAACTAAATAATTTCATTTCATTTGCAACGAATCCAAAATTTTGATCATGGAAATTCGTTTTAAAATTCCTTGAGTTAACGCTTTTTGATATCTGTATGTAGAGTTTGATCAAAAAGTTCTGGTTCTCTTCAATTTGCGCGCAAACATGGGGTCGTTGAAAATTCTCGGCGGTCTCAGCGTTACTCTTTCTGAGTCATCTGGTTATTTTATATTGGTGTAATATGCTCAGTTCTCGAGTTATTCTGATCAGTTTCGGAACCTCCGTGGCTAATTTCTCTCCTAATAGACTCGCTTTGCTGAATTTCAATGTAGCCCGTTCGGGACACCTCAAATACAATTACGAGATTCGAAAAATCACTGAATAGCTGATGGGGCCTCTGAGGATAGTTTCTTTTCTTTTCAACCTACCGTTTTACCAAGTTTTTTGTTTCGTTGTTTTGAAATTTTCAGAAAATGTCTCAATATTCACCAACTATAATCTGTAAAATCGTGGGGTCCTGAGCAGTAAAGATGTGTACCCTCTTGTGAGGCACGATGCGCCAAGTTTTGATCTTTTAATAGACATATGTGGAACTTAATAAAAATTATAGACAATGATCTGCTTAGAAGAGTTATCTAATACAGAAATAAAAAACCTTTGCGTAATATATTGCAGCTTTTTGAACACATTGCTCGAATTCGTCGAATATTTCACCAAAGTTTCGAGAATATATTTTCTCATCATCAGGGCCTATTGATAAAACACATGGTTTCACTCAAAACTTGGGTACACATAAACTTAGAATTAGAAATTTCGCTTAGTTACTTAGTGGATCTCCTCAAGATGGAAACAAATAACACCTCAACAAAAATATTACTCAGGTCTCATACGTAAAGGACAGGCACTTAAGGTAGCTAGATATCCTCTCACAACAGGTACCATACCCCTCCACCGTTAATTGCCTTCAAATCCTCTCCCCCCCCCCCCCCCCACCACATTCCACATTCCGGATGGGCCACACCTATGTACTACCTGTTCGTTTTTAACCACTAAAGTTTCCATCTTGAGATGATCTACTAACATAACTCATAAAATTGTATGTTTTTGTAGCCTTATACAATTATAAAATTGTAGCCTTTCATCAACTTGATGATGAGAAAATATATTATCGAAACGTTGGCGAAATAAGAAGAGTTTTCATTGACCAATGCTCATCATCCTCTGATAATTGTATAGATATAATATATTAAGTCATTGTTAATATTGTTAAATTAATATTGAATAATAATATTGTTGTAAAAAAATAAATATTTGTATGTTTTAACTGGAATTTTGTTTGCTTTTAATGAAATGTAGGTAGTTTTAGTTTTCGGTGTGGCAAATAATACAGGTTTCAATACTCTCCCGCCTCTCGTGTTTTTTTCTCTTAATTTATCTACTGTCATTGACAGTCACTATATAAAGTTATTTCTTATTGACACAACAAAGTAACACATTTCAGATGATTTGAATTTATTGTTGGACGAGAACGCGAACATTGAACAAGGTGCAGTGGGGTTGTATTAGTAGGAACAATAAGTTCTCGCTGTAGGAGGCGGTTGCCAAGAAACCCCCGCGATATTGTACCCTTTATCGCCTTTGGCCCGCGACGGGCCCTTTACCTACTTCAATAACCTACCTCAACCTACTTTACCTACCCGGCGGGGCGGAAAAGAACCACCGACAACCTACAAGCATCCAAGTAACGCTTTATTAAATCTAACGAAAAAAAAGAGAGGCAGACAGACACGGAACCAAAGTTGATCACTATGGCTTAAAACTTAAAATTCGAGTTGAAATTTTGATTTGGGAGACCAAACATTTTTTTTCTCCCGAAAGTGAAAACGATGCTTTTGCTACCTTTCACAGAAAAAATGAGATAACGGCTATAATTACAAAATTATGATTATGAGTGTAATTACAGGGATAAATCTGTGGTAAAGGGCTAATTTATAGGGGACATCGATTGTTACGACCAAAATCACATAAAAAACTTGTGATTACAATCGCAATCGCAAAAAAACAATTAACACAATTACAAATGTTATTACAGAAAAATCCCTGGTTACGACTGCAATCATAATCGAAATCTTAATCATAAGTGTAATCGTAATCATATCTTCAGGGTCTGTGATTATAATCGTAATCACAACTCTAAAACCACATGATTGTAATCGTAATCGTAATTATGATTAGGATTACGCCCAACTCTGTCCGACCGTGAAGCAAATCACGATCCTCCAACTTTCAGGCTGTTCTCACCTGTCAACCCTTGCAGAGACCTGAATTGGTGGAGTGATTAATTCTGCGGCCCTCGGAGGATGTTACGGATCAGACTGTTATATTGTTAATCAGGTGTTTAAATGGAATTTAGTTTACTTTTAATGAAACGTAGGTAGTCTTAGTTTTTGGTGTGGCAAATAATACCTACAGGTTTTTCAATGCTCTCTTGTATCTCGTGTTTTTTTCTCTTAATTTATTTACAGTTATTGACAGTCACTGTTTAAAAATATTTCTTATATACACAACAAAGTAACACATTTCAGATGATTTGAATTTATAGTTGGACGAGAACGCGAACATTGAACAAGGTGCAGTGGGGTTGTATTAGTAGGAACAATAAGTTCTCGCTGTAGGAGGCGGTTGCCAAGAAACCCCCGCGATATTGTACCCTTTATCGCCTTTGGCCCGCGACGGGCCCTTTACCTACTTCAATAACCTACCTCAACCTACTTTACCTACCCGGCGGGGCGGAAAAGAACCACCGACAACCTACAAGCATCCGAGTAACGCTTTATTAAATCTAACGAAAAAAAGAGAGGATAAAAAAAGGGGGGTTGAGGGTGGCGAAGCTGAATGGATAAGGGGAGGCTCTGCAGTGCGAATTTGCATCAGGGCTCCCGTCAGGGTTTATTAAGACACCTTTATCTGGAGATGTTTCTCCCCCTTAACCCCGTCTTATACGTTCTTCCACCCCTTGGAGGGGTTTTTTTTCTCCCTTTGGAGACTCCCCTCTCGGGTTCCGGCCGTGAAAAATGGGACAGTGAAAAATGGTGTAACACTTTTCCCCGTTTCAGCGCCGTATCCTGCTTACGATACTGTCGCCCCGCGCGCCGCGGCGTCTCACCCCCCTCTCCGCTCCACCCTTCCAGCTACATTATATCGACGCCTTGTCACACTGTCCCCCCTCACCCCTCCTTCAACATTCGCTACCTTCATCGTTCACGTTTCCCGGGTTCAGCGCCGTTATGTTCATTGTAACACATCGGCTCCCCAGGAATATTTATAGCCCTGTTTCCTGAGGTCAACTTCTCTTCTGAGCTCTCAGGAATCGACTTTTAGGGTTCAAGTTCATTTTCGGCTCTCTCTTCATACATAAATATTGATGAAGGGTCATCCTTTTACTTCATCTTCTTTCGTTTAATTAATATCTATATATATATATATATATATATATATATATATATATATATATATATATATATATATCTATATATATATAAAAATCAATTGCTGTTCGTTAGTCTCGCTAAAACTCGAGAACGGCTGGACCGATTTGGCTAATTTAAATAATTAAATAATTATGATAATTAAAATTATTATTAAATAATTTGTGGAAGTCCAGAGAAGGTTTAGAAGGTGAAGTTGTTGATCTTTTAGGCACTGGGCAGAACGTTGAAAGATCTTCGTTACAACCAAAATATTTATGTTGACAGATGACCCGGCAAACATAACATTTGACAATTGACAACCAACTAATATGTCGATCCATCCTCTATGTCGCAAGGAGTACGGGTTAGGCGTTGCAATGAACCGTTTCGAGCGTGGTGAGTACTTGGATGGGTGACCGCCAAGGTAAGGGTCAGAGATGTCCAAGTAATTTTCGCGCTTCTGTAAGGCGAACCCCTCTCCACTCAAGGGGGCGAGGCAATGAGTAGCTTTAAGCGAAATCATCAGAACGAATTCTGATCCTCCATTTGGAGGACAGCTGATGACGTCCGCGACGCCCGAGGCAGTCGGACGAAAAGCCCCAACCTAGAATAGTTGTCTACTTTTACTTTTTAGCGAATTTTCTTAGAAAATAAAGCTATTGCAATGGCTCCAAAAATTTTAAAATAAAAATTTTCAAAAATTTTCTTCATCGAAATCTGTTTTGAGGCATTCTGAAATGATTCCTGGATTTTAACGCTTTTTTATATGAAATTGGTCAAATTTCAAAAAATGTACTTGAAAAATCACTAAAAAAAGGCAAAAAACCGCTAAAAATTAACAAATTTCTATTTTTTAGCAGAATGCTACTCGAAAAAAATTAATCGAACATGAACTAGGACATTTAAAAATTTAAGCACAAAATTGTACTGAAAAATGTACTTAAATTTCATTAAAATAAGCTAAAAATCGATAGAAACACTTCAAAAAATTGTAAAAATCCACAAAATCGTTTGTTCATTGGAATATTACTGACAAAAAGTTAATTTGCTATAAAATGTATAATAAATTTTTTTATTTGTTCCCAAAGTGCTCAAATTTCAACAGAATTTAACATAAATGTAATAGGACCATTTATGAAAATTCGCTCATACGATCATGCTGCATGACTGGAACTTTTTACTCCTCTATGTCGATCAATACCTCAGACAAAGAGTGCATCCTTCTATCTTTGTGAGTGACGATTACCGCTACGTGCGCGAGAACTTTCTTTACTTCGGCGATCCTCTGTGATAGTGACATTTCAAGTTATGAGCTCTTTTTTGGTTGACCTTTTGTGATAGTGACACTTTACAGTCTTGATCCCACGTATACCGATGATTCCAACGGATTTACCATTCCATTTTAAACGTTTACAATTTCCAGTACGTCTGGCCTTTGCGATGACCATAAATAAATTGCAAGGCCAGTCGTTAGAAGACTGCGGAATCAACTTGGAGTTTCCCTGTTTCGCGCATCAACAATTAATCTTTGTACATGAATAAATTGAATAAATTAATCTTTGTTTATTTATGGACCAAAAAACAAAACAAAAAATATTGTTTATCGGAAAATATTGTTTATCAGGAAAACTCTGTTTTGTAAGTAAGCAACATCATGTGTAAAATCGAAAATAATAATTAAACTATTAATCTACTACAGTATTGTACTATTCATACAGAGCATTTTAAAAAAATTAATTACTGATTCCTTTTGTTTGTTCTAAGTTTATTTCATACAGAAGTGTAGTTCTTTTATTTATCGATTGAGGCAGTACAAAGTCTGCCAGTTCAGGTAGTTCTCTTATAATTTTGGTTTATTATTTTCAGTAATAAACCTTTAAAATTGATCAAGGAAAAAAAAGTTTGCCAAGATGGGTGGGTAGTATAGTTTCCTTAATTGAAGAAAAAAGCGCGATTGAATACAAAATTAAACAGTATGATATGTGTAGACTTGCTAATATACTAAATAGGGTTATAATTAATTTTTTCGCATGCTCACATTGTACCATGAATCCTACGGCATTTACCATTGATGACAAAGGAATTGGTAGGGTACTGTTCAGATGTTTACCCGTACAGTACTAGAAAATATTTATTACTTAGCCAATCGCTATAAAATACATAGGCATCTTCTTTGTACGTATATCCAACTACCCCCCGAGTTTGAACGAAATCGGACCAAAAGAAGATGAGAAATCGACGTTTCAAGACATTCACGTTTGCGCATGCGCACACGCAACTTTTGATTCGACGGTAATTTAGTTGATAGGGAACCGTTTATGAACTAACAACCACAATCCCTGGAGATTCAATCAAACTCGGTACACTAATCTCGTTTTGTCTGTTCCAATCATAGCAATAGTTATTACCCAACCAATCGGAATATTATTCATAGGGCATCTTGCTGAAACAAATGACCAACTACCCCCTGAGTTTGAACGGAATCAACAACAACTATATCGAGTTTTGTCCTATTTTGAAGAAATTTTCATGGGTTGTGTGGGTTAGCTCTTAGAAGGTCTCCGATAACTTTCTGTGCAGTGGGATCAATGGGTAGCCTATGCGCATATGCGATTGTGAATTTTTTATAACATCAATTTCTCATCATCAAATGATCTGATTTTACTATATTTTATACGAGTAGATTTCATCGGAACCTAAGCGTTCCAACGGTACCTATAGTAAATTTTGCTTTTACTTTGCTTGTTAGGAAAGAAAATCGTGTACACGATTCTTCGAAGGAGTGTACAAAGCTAGATCCTTAGTAATCCCTACCTACAGCACGAACCATATTATTTATCACTTCCAACATAGTAAAAGTCCTCCTTGGACACACATGGAGCCAAAAGGCCACTCGGTTATACTTAGGGTATTGCAGGCTATTCCTTTCAGCTCTTGAGGCGTAGTTGATTACTGTATTACATCAACTTCATCATATGGTGGGTAATAGGGACTGGTTTCCAGCCCCCACCCCCTCTAATATTGACTGTCCTTACCCCATTCCCACTACAATATTTACTATCCTGATTCCTCACTCTATATTGATTGTATTGACTATCCCGCCCACTCTAGTCAATCTGGTATTTACAGGCCGAACGCCCGGCCCCTCTTCTATTGGCTGTACTGAACCCCATTATAATATTGATTGTATACAGATCCTTCCGTCCAATATTGACTGGATCTCTCCATCTAATATTGACTGCTCTGAGTTCCACCCTATCTAGTATTGGTATTTTGGACTCCTCTCACCAATACTGACAGTTCCACAGCTACTACTCTCGCATTTGTAGGTAAAGATCAGCAGGTAGACCATATGTTGAAATTAGCAGCGACTAAAACCAAAATCGTTGTGTTTACTCGAAAACGGATTCCTACAATAATCCCAAAACAAATCGGGAATACAGAGGTCACAAGTAAGCCATCAGTGAGATAATAAAGTGAGAGCAAATAAAGAAACCAGCGGACAAGGCAATAAAGAAACCAGCGGACAAGGCAATAATGAAAACAACTGCTCATAGTCATTATTATATCCCAACCATTAATTATTAGCATTTCAACATAAACGTTCCGCTGTTGAGGAAGACAACTTCCTGTTTGTATTAGATATTACGAGTTCAGGTTAAAATACAACAGTTCTTTAAAAAATATCAAAGTGTATGGACATCACAATATTGAGACACATCAGTTGGTGACGAAGTAAACGTGAGTACCTACACTAACAGCTATGGATGCGCAACAATTCCAGCTACTTATTGAGATGATGAACCGAAATCAACAAACTCTGATATATACATTACGTGCAGGAAACACCCACACCCATCTGCTTTATCAGGTGCGGGTGAAGGAAAAATGCCACCTCAACAATCTTTAAAGGTTACATCATCACACATACGGTCACCTTTTGAAAATGTTGATCCTAAGAAAGAAAAATTTAAATACTATCGTCAACGAATTGAGAATTACTTAATGATGAAAGAAGTATTCCAAGATAAGACGAAAAGCGCATAAATGCTTCTGACTTCTATAAGGGCATCACATTACGACAACACGCTTGCAGCTATAGTTGCGCCTAGGACACCAACAGAGCTACAATACGACGAACTCATGGATACTAGAAAAACATCTAGAACCTAAGAAAACCACTTTAGTTTCTCAGCATTATTTTTGTCATCTCATCAAAAATAAAATACTACAATTGCAGATTTTGTTACAGAGTTAAGACGAGATATTGCCAATTGTGAATTTAATGTTTTATGTAATTGTACAGAAATTGTTTTAGCTGCAGAAATTTTTCCTCGAGCTCAATGTATTCGCGGCATAAAGAATGGTTTGATAAAAGAACAAATCCTACAGTCCGAATCAGTAGAGTTCAAGGATATTGTAGCAAAGGCCGTTGCACTGGAAACTTCAAAAATAGACAGCTTAGAACTTTCGAAAACGTTCGTCCCCTAATGCTACAGATGAAATACACAGAATTTCCAAACGGAATCACAACTCGTGGAAAAATGATGGGGGATCCCCATATCATTTTCGATCAAGCTCCAGCAATAAATTCCAAAGAAATCGATCAAAATCACGTTACCGAATCGACTATGAGAAAATAGGATTGCATCACCTTTGCCTGAGGTGTGGTTGGGAAAATCAATCGACAAAAAACTGCAGAATCGACAAATCAAAATTGAAATGCTCATTTTGTAAATTTAGCGGTCACAAAGGACAAGTTTTTACCAAAACTCTCAAAAAATCAAACAACCCCAAAATTACTACAAATCAAATCAGACATTGGAATTCACAAAATTATTGATTTATTCGATTAAAAAAATTCGGGAGGATCAACTACAGACTCAAAAAATACTATACATCAGTAAAAATTGAAGGTATTTCACGAAAATTTGAAGTGACACCAGAGCACACACCGATTATAAAAGACCATTTCGAAAAATTGAATATTAAAAATCTAATTTTACCAACAAAAGTGGCATTCCGGTCATAAACAGAAAATGTGTTCCTCCCACTAGATAAAGTACAAGTGAAGATCGAGCACAAATCAAATGTTCACACGACAACTGAATCTACCCCATTCCCCCTATAACATTAGATATCCTGATCCTCCCTCTATATTCACTGTACTGTCATTCCCCTCTCCGCCTTCTCTAACCCATTTATTACCCTGATCCTCACCCCCTGTAGTATTGGCTTTTCTGACCCCCTCACTAACATTGGTTGTCTTTACCCCACCCTCCTAATAATTTTGGCTGCCTCAACCTCCAACCCTCCTAGTTTTGGCCCCCCCCCCCCCCCCCTACTAATTTTGAAAGAAAATGAACTGAGGTTCGCCCCAGAGGGACGCTGAAGAGGGTGAGGTCGTTCCTCTATGACGTTATTGAAGATTCTTTACAAAGAAATTTTGTCGTCTTCCAGTCATCCGATAGGTACCCTTCATATTACTGCTGCTGATGGAACAAAATTAAATAGGTAGGTATAATACACCCATGCTCCATCCCCCTATAATATTGGCTGCTCCCCCTCAATATGGACTGTATTAACACTCTGCACCCTACACCCCATCTAATATTGACTGCCCTGATCTTCAAATCGCAGATAATATAGCATTGGCTTCACTATCCCCCACCCCTCATATGTTGGTTGTTCTTATCATTTACTATCAAATCAACTACACCTCGAATTGCGGCTGACATCGCAGGACTGAGAATTTTTAGCTCAAAACTCCTGATGGCTTGGACGAAAAACCAATGGAAATAAACGAAATTGGCATCATAGGTGGACGGCTCTGAGGTTCACCCTAGACGGTCACTGAGCGATGGAGGAGAGGGGGGGGGGAGATATACATCCCTGTATGACGTTACTGAACATCCCTTACAACGCTATTTCGTCCACTTCCGTGCACCTCCTGCACCCCTCATATTGCAGCTTATTCGAAAGCTCTTTTCGATGTCTTCCAGCTGAAAGAATAAAATAATATAGGTATACATATGGCTACACCTGAAGCCGATATTTTTCCCCGATATCTTCTGTCTATTGCATGCTAACAGCCTCAGAAGGATGAGGTAGCTACTTCCTCCATCACCTCTGTTATAAAGTTCTAGTAATGCAGCATTATGTATTGAGCGAGTTTCTGATGAAACAACTACTTTTAATAAGTTTTAGTAAAATGTAACCTCCCTATTCCCTCATTTTCACGTTTTCCTGCTTTATTGCCATTAAGTTCACCGTAACACATTAGTTTCCCAGGAATATTTATGCCTTGTTTTCGTAGTTCAACTTCAACCGTGAGTTTGAGGGTTAATTCTCATTTTCAACATCCCCATTCATCAGCAGTCTGTTGTTATACCACGAGCTTTAATTAATTAAAAGTTTAGTGTTAGTTAATTTAGTTTCTCGCAGCAGTCGTTTTCTCACATAGTAAGGTTTTGTTGTGGCGTTTTGCTATCTGTTAATTAGCTACAGCTCACCAATTCAGCTCCGAATTTGAGCACCATAAGGTGAATATGAATGAAATTAACTACAGAGCTTACTTAGGTGTGTTCAGAGTGATCCACCTATTTGAAATTATAGTTCATCACACCCTGACAGGCTCCGTTCAAAAGTTCAGAATTTTGTATTAATAGAAACAAAATTAGCTACAGAGCTCCCAACGCTACAGCGTGGTTAGCTACAGAGTGGTTCACCATTTATAATGGTGACCAGTGAATCGTCTTGCTACCGGTGGTTTGTCCTGCGCCGAAATAAGTACCATCTAGTTGCTCTTCCATCTGCCAATGACACAGCGAAGAGAGAAAATGGTACCAAGAAACCTGAAGACGCTGGTAAGATCCTGGGAAGATCGAAACGAAATGTAAGACTCCGAGAGCGACTGGACTTGTAAGGGGAGGATGTGCTGTGACTGAATAATCATCCTAACCTCCTTATAATATTGTGATTTCCCGATGAGTTGCAGTTTGACGGTTGCTAAATAAAATATATAGTTAGTTCGTTCACGAATACGATTTAGTGTAGTAATTATTTACAGTCTTTTTAATTCACTTCGTGTTAGCACAGGTATCAACTACAGTTTCTAAAGAACACTATTCCCTAGCGCTCCTAGTGACAGACCATGTTAGTTCGGGGTCCAATTAAAATAACTAATTAATTTATTAGCTGCTTGGTCCACTATTGCTGGGAATATCCATAACGGCAAAAATCTCAGTTTCTAAATATTAGGATCCTGATTGTGTTGAGTATTACATTAGGCTCAAGAAGTGGATTTCAAATTAATAAAACATGTTTCAGTGTTTGTTTTCTTTGTTGAGAATGTTAATGCACTGCTTTATAAATCACAATTTTTGAATCATTCATTTTTTCCCTCTACTCGAAGGCTGTTAAGTTGCCCACGTCAGCTGTACGGAATAATGCGAATGCGAGAAGAGACGGATGGTAACACAGAGGGGCTTCATTAAAATGTAAAACTTCCGAATGGAAAAAAGAGGTTTAAAAAAGGGAGATACGGTCTTTATAGAGTAGACCCCCAGTATAATAAATGCGGGGGGTTCAAGTTTGAGCATTACGACGCGTAAAAGATAGAAAAAGAAGGAGAAAGAGAGAGAGAGAACCTCTTGGAGCGGGATGATGGAAAGCCTTCAGGTTTAAGTGAAACGGAGAGAGAGAGAGAGAGAGAGAGAGAGAGAGAGAGAGAGAGAGAGAGAGAGAGAGAGAGAGAGAGAGAGAGAGAGAGAGAGAGAGAGAGAGAGAGAGAGAGAGAGAGAGAGAGAGAGAGAGAGAGAGAGAGAGAGAGAGAGAGAGATGTAGCGAATGATGCGGAAAGGAAAATCTCTCGGGGGGAAAGGCTCCTCGTCGGATTGTGGTCGTGGCTGCCTGGAAGGTTTGAGGTATGGAGAGGGAAAAGACGGTTATAAGGCCACACAGAGAAGATATCATCACGGGTATTTGCATACGGGAGCATTGGGGAATTGCGAATTGCGGACAAGCGGCTTAGTTTCTTTTTTTTTCCTCCCAAGAGGAATGGGCAGATAGTGAAGTTACACCAACAAAAGGCGTTATTTTTGTGAGATATGCGTCAATGAAATAATCTCTTGAGTCATACGAACTCATTTAAGTGTGAGAATAGTACTCTATCTGAAGTATTTGATGGCTTTGATTACAGCCAGTGCCTCGGTGACAGAATAGTTTAATTCCACCGAAGTTAAGTATGAGATTAATATCCAATCACTCTTAACTGCCTGATTTTGGGACATCTTAAGTCTCTTTGGTACAATATTGCGCCACAGCCGAACTGAGATGAATCAGAACAGAGCTCAAAAAGAAGACTCCAGTCAAGCAATTGTAGGATTGGGTTTGAGGAAATTCTTTGAACCAGGGTCTTGAATGCTTTATCACACAGTTCATCCCATTCAAACACTACATTTTTACATTCTAAACGATCTAGCGGTTTTACGATTTGTGCATAATTATCAACGAAACCTCGAAAGTGACCTGTTAAGCCTGTGAACACTTGGAGACTGCGCAAATCATGAGGTATCTTCATGTTTTATACTTTTTTAACAGATTCCTATTTTGTCCTGTATTTCGTAGTGGTTAACAACTTTCTGTAGCGGCTCCAGGACATACCAAGATTGCCGATTGAGGAACATTGTGACCTTGCATACATGATTGCATACAATTGTACTACCTCTCTTGGCTGCATCATGAGTGCGCAATGTTTCCCCGTCCCTTAAATATGTGATGGAATCCACAGTACGAAAATCTTCTTGGTTGATAACCTACCAGTACTTCCCGTAAGAGAAAGAATTGGGTAACGTATTTTTTATTAACGGAGAAGAACGATTCTGATCTATACTGCAGGTATGCTGCATGGGTATTACGAACCCAGCTTTTACTCAGACAAATAATAAATTTACCTTCGAATCTTAATTCGCTTTATTTCACTTTTCCATTATGGCTGTCTATAGACATAATCAACAAAAAGTAAATTCTTCCAAAATCAATGCTCTGCTTCTCATTACCAACTACCTCCTCAAATGCCCAGTAGCTCCTTTTCCCGATGAAATGAAACTTTTAATGGCTACCCCCCCTCCTATCCCTTCTCCACAATCTTCACGCTCCCTTGTTTTGTTCGAAGATTGAAATAATTGAAAATTAAAAAGGGCCGCTGACCTTATTTCTGTTTTTTCTTCCAACGAACTTCTTTCAAGAAGAATGTTTCTAAAACTTTACCTTTTTCCTCCGCTTTCAGCGGTATTAACGTTTACGTAAGAGTGTACTTTGTTGAAAACTGGAAACCTCAACTTCGAGCATCCGAGCCTCTCAACAACACGAGTTTCCTGCTTACGCCTACAGCGTTGTTCTAAATTCGATTTTGAGGCAAACCGTAGGTTTTCAAGTTTATTGCGCAGCAAACTTTGTTCGGGCTGAGAGACTTGTTTCGTAAACATTTATTGTGCAAGTTTAAGAAAAACATTCTACATTTTCATGTTTAATCGACTGTATATTACATGCATTAAATTACAATAAGGCTATTTGAGCAACAAGATATTTGGCATATACATATACAGATACATCCATATCTCATAGGTATTTAAATTGTCTTAGTGACATATAAATTGGTATTTGATATCTCAACGGCTACCTATGAGTTATAATATTATTCTATGTTTCGTTGTTTTGAAAGTTGTGCACTTTGAGTATAAAGAAATCGTTAATCACCAAATTTATGGAGGATAAACTTTTTTCAAAGAATATTCTACGATTCAAAATAGATTTTCGATTTTTAGCAATTTTTCAGTTTATAAAATCGAATTTTCAGCAGATACTAATGATATTTATGTACATTTTTCAATAAAATTTGAAAATATATTAGCAAATTTTCGTAGATTTTGGCTAGGAAAATTTTAAAATCAAAATTTTTTAAAAATTTCTTCATTGAAATCCGTTTTGAGGCATTCTGAAACGAACCCTAGAGTTTAACGCTTTTTCATCTATATATATGTAAAATAGAACATTCAAAATTCTATGTACAAAATTATGCTGAAAAATGTACTTATGGTGAAAAATATAATTAAAATTTGCTAAAAAAATCTATAAACACTGCAAAAAAAGCCAAAGATTCAAAACCTCTATTTAAATAGGAGATTGTTGCTTAGAATAAATTTTTGCCATAAAATGATTAGTTAACCACTTCCTTTCACTCAAAAAGCTCCAATTTCAAAACAATTTAACACTATACAATACGATAATTTACGAAAATTCGTTCATACGATCATGCTGCATGACTGAAACTTTTTTTTATCTGTTAGTTCTTCGTTGATGAAGATCTTTTGGCAAGAATTCTGCTAAAAAAGATATATTAATTTTTCGCCGTTTTTAGTGATTTTTAGCACATTTCTTGAAATCTGAATAATTTAATGTGCTCAAAAAGTGCTGGCCAACAACCTCATCCATTCATTCGGAAATCTTGATTTTTTGGCGCATGAACGGAATTTTTCCTATGGAGTGTTATGGATTCGTCTGGAATGACCAAACACAGAGGTCGTCCGCAAAACTATATATATATACATATATATATATATATATATATATATATATATATATATATATATATATATATATATATATATCAAGTTTTTTGTTGTCTGGCATCTTTTGAGTACACCGAATTGGTCAAATTTCAAAAAGATGTGCTACAAAATTACTAGTAATGGCAAAAAAATCAGAAAACACAGAAAAAAATTCTCTCCATATCACCCTAGAAATGTAAAATTTGACAGGGAGCCTCTCCAGGACATTATGAGACGAATGCAATGACGGGTCCCAACCAGATCAGCTGACTCAGCTAAATTCTTTCCAATCCACACTGGGAATTTGAAATTTGATGGGGAGCATCCCTGGGACATTGAAAAACGAATAAAAGATGAGCTCTTTTTTTATAAGCTGAGTGAGTCAAATTTTCACCTTTTCACCCTAGGAATGTGAAATATGACAGGGAGCCTTTTTTGGACATTAAGAGTCGAATACAATGACGAGTTGCAACCAGATCAGATGACTCAGCTAAATTCTCTCCTATTTATCCTAAGAATTTGAAATTTGATCGAGAGCCTTTCTTGAACATCGAAAAACTAATAAAATGATGGTCTATTTCCATGAACCATCACTTACAGTGTCCGACGAATCTTTCTACATTTCCGAAAGGTTGGGCAATACATCAACAGAAAATAATTCAAATACCCGTGTTCTCCCATTATACGTACTACTTTATTACTTATATTCAATATTTTCTTAGCTTTAATTAAATAATAAATTTTAATGAATAAGATAATATTATTGTTATTTGTAACCGTGACTGTACGAATAATATGTTAGGCAGGTCCGCCTGGTCAGCTAGTTTTATAATAAATCGATGAAAAAGCTAATAATAAATTAAATATTTTTTAGATTGCAGAGTATCAATAAGAATAAGTTCTTTCGGTCATGAAATTGGTAGTTAACAATTTCTTTGCACTTAAAGTGCTCAAATTTCAATACAAGATAACATATCATGATACGGTAATTTACGAAAATCCACTTATACAATCCTGCTGTATGACCGGAACTTTTTGCATTCCGTTACACAATCATATACGGAATTTGCTATATAGAATGATATTAAATTATCCAGTGTGCGGCCATTCTTAAATATTCCACAAAGTTCTTGATAAAGGTCCGTCTTTAATAATTCTCTACTAAAAAAATAGCCCTCTGATCGGATGAAACGTTCCCCGATTCCGCATAGCGATCAAAGGCTCAAAGAATTTTATCCTCGTTAAGAGCAAATAATCCGGCCTGTTTTTCACGATTCCGATCGTCTATACAAAGTAAGACCTTCGGCGAAATACCATTAAATGTTATAAACACATATAAATACATAAATTATACAGTGCAGGCTGAGCTTAAATTAATAAGGATTAGCCACGATTATGAACTTTACAACGTCACCAATAAGATAATTACTATGCAGGTACTCTGAAAGACTAACGGTAATGGGAAATATTTAAGTTTGATTCAAAGTCTACGGCTCGTTTTACTTTTTCAATAGTCAAAGGTTCGGGTACTACAGACAAATCGGTGGGGATATGCGGCCTCCCACAGTATGATCAACCGAGCACTATTTATTCCAATGAGTGAACAAAATTTGTGACACAGTCGTAGTGTTTTTCAGCGCTGAGTCGACTGCGACCACTCTCAGCATACCCTCCAAAATTTTCAGTGAAATATCGCTCTATTAGCCATGCTGCATGAGCGAGAATTTTGTAAATAATAAACGAAAAAATTCAGTCACACCTAACTTAGCCTTCGCATTAGCTTCATTGATGCTTAGTTAGTTTAAATGATAAACCGAACACTCCGTCCTGTGTGTTTGAATGGGGGAGGGGATAGTTTCAAAAATGCTAAACGTTCACATGGTTATGAATTTTCCTATGTAAGTGATGATCTTCACCAAGATAGGACAAATGCTGTGGGTTGAGGAACGAGGGCGTTAAGCCTCCGAAACGCGTCGCCTCCGCCGCTAATGTTCCCAACGCAAGCAAACCGGAGCGAAAAGATAGCGGAAGGGAATGAGGTGATGATGAATAGAACCCGGAGTGTGAGCAGAGTTTGAGTATGAGTCGAGTTGGAGTGAGTTGTTTTAGGGTTTGAGTTGAGGTGCTGATGAGACGGGCTCCGCGAGGCGTTACGTTGACAGTTTCTGGATGGAGATGCGGATAATTAACGACATTATAAGGTTTGTTGGGGTCTTGAGGTTCAGTCATTGAGTGAACCTCAAGGAGGTTCAATGAGGTTCAGTCATGACTGAACCTCAAGGCCCCAACAAACCTTATTTTCAGAAAAGCAGTCGATAAACCAAACCTTATCTTAACGACTTTATTTTAGCGAATTTTCGTAAAAGGTTAATAAAGCTATTGCAACGGCACAAAAAATCTTAAAATAAAAATTTTCCTAAATTTCTTCTTGCATATCAGTTTTGAGGCATTCTGAAACGATCCACAATAAATTGGTCAAATTCCAAAAAATACAAGTCTTATCTTTTATAAGCATAAAGTAGTATAAGTGTAACTTATAAACGCATTAGTCTTATTTCCAATGTTTCCAATATCCCGAATTTTAATACATCAGCACTTCGATATTACCCTTTGGGATGAATCGAAAGTAATGCCGATGATTCAGGACTATCCTAAAACTCACATATGTGATTTTTTATCAAATTTTCTATGATGTTGGATCTGTAGTTCAGAAGAAAAGCTCTAGGCGGACGGACGTATACTTTTTACTTAGATTTTAGTTGTTTTCGATAATGGACTTTTGTAATCGACCAAGATACACAAAGTTAACTTCCTCCTCAGTTTACATTTCAAGATAAGTAAAAGTAAACCGAAAAAAGTCCGTCATTTATATCCAGGGATGTGTCTGTAACCTCGGCGATGCTTTTCATCAATCCCAAAGGCGTGACATTTAAGGGCTGAATAATTAAAGAATTGAAATCTGGAAACTTTCGAAATTAAAGGGTATTTTTTTGGTCTAGACGGAACCCAGTTCTATGAATCGAATGATACCATCCGGAGTATTGCGCCAACTGTTTGCGCTCCAGAAAGGTATTGGAAGTGGTGAAAAACATCAACACGAATGCCAATCACACAGCGACTTTGGCATACAGGAGTAGACTGAGCTTCCGCTAATTCGGCTCTATTTTATTCGGGTTTCTAGTAAGATAAAACTGTCCGAACAGAAATAATAAACATGTGTTTTGATTCAACACATCTTGAACGTAAACATACACAATTTAGAGGAAAGATGGTTAACATTATTTCTTCGGTACTATTACAAAAAAGTTCTTCATTGCAATTAATGAACAAGAATTGGTTCGAAAATTACTAAACACGAAGATGGATGAACTGAACGGGCTGTTCGACAGAAAGTATTTGCAAAATTATTTCTCGTACACTTCAAAGATGGGATGAAAATTAATTATGCCATTAGCATAGAAGGAATCGTTGGGAGTTCAAAAGAATAACGAGATTCCTCGTTTGAAATAATTTCAAAAAATCTTAATGGCTGAAAAAAACCTTGAGGGCTTTAATATTGTTTCAAAATTATTTTAATTACTTCTGAAACCCGTTTAATTAACTGGAAACACTCCTGGAAGGAAATTTTTTTTTTGTGAAGGGAATAAAAACATATAGCTAGGGGGCAACGTTTACCTAATTACAGGAGACAAAAGCCCTTTTTTTCTTGGGGTTTTCAATGAGTAGGAACAGTAGGTAAGTACATATAATTTTTCTGTAATTTATTGCATGTGCCTCATTTCAGGTCATTGAAACTCCATTCTAGTTTATCGTTTATTGTTGTATACTTGAACAGATAGCCCATTTCCAATGCAAAAATAGAATGTAATATAAAATTGATGAATACTTGAAAAACAAAATCGAACGAGTAAAGAAGTTTGTTAATTGTAAGTTACTAATTTAATTGAGTTAATTTATGCTAATCTAATTCAAGTTAATAATTAATTTACAATTAAAGAATTGTATTGTAGTTAATTGAGTAAGTTGCAGAAATCGGTAAAGATTTATTTACAATCAACAAAGGAGGGAAAAACTGTGAGTTGTGACAAAATGATCTATAGCATCTGCCGATTTAATTTAATTCGGTAAACCTTTTACCGAATGAATCAAACCTTTTGCCAAAAATGTTAAACCTTTTTCCAAAACAATTCACCCTTTTGCCAAAATAATTAAGGCTTTTCCCGATACAAGAAGATCGCACGACTTCATATTACCCATGGGGTGGGTGTAAAAGCAGTAACCACTTACCGCAGCAAACATTTAAAATGAAGCATAACTTAACGGGTTTTTACGACAAAGCAGTAATAGAGCATTGCAAATTGATCAGAGATTGATTAGAGCTTTTCAAATTGATTCGAACTTCAACACGTGTTGGCGAGCAAGAGGTTTTCAATGTTGAATTTACTCTATTCATGTTTAATATTCTGCCAAAACTAAAAGTTTGTTGCAATTTTTAGGGATGGTTAGAAGTCAGTTATCACTTTCCTACTCGCCTTGAAAGCCACCTAAAGAAACTTCTGGACTAATGCAGTCCTATACTTCAAAATTGTCATGGATCACCTGTTCCAGGTTAAATGCACTTCCTCCAAACCTAGCCTTCTTTTGTAAACTAGTGTCGCCTTGATTAACTTTTACTTTTCTACGGTTGGCTATATTGTCCTAACCCCTTTCCTCTTCAAGGGATCCTACTGTAAGAGGAAACTCTCTCCCCATTCTATTCTCTTCTCTGAAGCCATCTAGACCTTTCGTTTTGTGCCTAATAAGCCAACTCGCCATTTTTATTTCCTATCTTGATTTCCATTCAGCCTAGTGCTCTTTTTCTTTTTTCCTTTTCACTCAGTTTAGTGAAAGTGTCCATATTATATTAGCCACCTGAGTTTTGATTCGAGGTCAATTACCAGGTTTGAGCATAATTTAATTTTCTTATTCAGCTTTGTGCCTTTTCATTTCCATTTTAGGTTAATTTCCCTTTTTTCTCTGAGGTTCTGATTTTTCCTTTATTTCCACTGCTGGTTGCCTTTTGCCTTTTTACAACAAGTACAGTTTATTTTTCCCTTATTTATCTATTTTTATTTTCCTACCTATTTATTTTTCTTGTTGCTAAAGCCATTAGGCGACATTTTTCCGGACAAGCTTCCGGTGGACAGTGGGTATTAATTTATTCAAAATTGGTAACCCATTCGTCACTTGGTAGCCTGAGCGTTACCTAATAACCATTGACCATTGCCACAAAATCAAACAACCAAATCACAACCCCATCCTTCTGAAATGTGATCCATCATGATAGCATCCATGTAAAATGAATACAAGTAAAGAAAGTTGTGTGAAGCCTCCCACCAAATGTTTTGTTTTATCTTTACTTTTGAGAATAGGAGAGGGGGTTCAAGCTTCTAATGAACGGTGGGAATGGATTATCAACGCCAGGGCAGGTGATGAGAGCCGAAGGGTAAGGGAAAAACAGCAGGATGGACGAATAATTAACGAGCTAACGGAATTGCGCTAAAACTCGCGCCTCCCGCCGGATTTCCGACCTCTTAAATTAGGGAATGGGCTTAGCCCGGGATATAGTTCTAACAAAAAAACACGAAACGAGAAGGAGGGAGTGAGAGGGAAAACGTTGAAAGCCGTGAAAAAACAAGAAAAGAAAAAAAAAAAAAAAAAACGTTGAAGGGATTATTCAGGTTTTTGCCGGACCCGCCGACGAGAATTGGATATGCGAGCGCGCCCAATGGGTAGCGCGATCATGGATTAGGGAATCAGGATTATGGGAGGTTAGTCATGATTATCCCTCCAACGCGGTCCATACATATCCAGTGCTGCACATAAAGACAGATAACAACTGCAATACATTAGGAGATCAACGTAAAATGGGAGTTTGTCGGGAACAACAGTTTTATGTGAATTTGCGCAATACATTCCTGCTGAACATAATTTGTTTGATAGTTCACCGCCTGTACGGATCAGAGAGTACAGCTCATGATCAAAACAGTTTTTGGCAAGGGGGGGTAGGGTTAAAGACATTTTTTATGCCTATAGAATAATAGTTAATCCGCTCACAAGTTTCCTCTCGAAGTTCGAAAAACTGGTTTTCTAGTATAATGTAATCGATTTCGTTTCTCATTAATGATTCTATTTGGAGGAAATTATTGAAAACGAAACCGAGCTCGATTTTTGGCTGATTTGAAGACAATTGTTGTCGTCGTCGGCGATCGTCTTCAAGGATAACTTTTAAAGCTTTAAAATGGTTTTAGTCGATTCTATGAGATGGAAACTAATGAACTCGACTTTTGTTGATTTGACAATTATTGACGTCAGTGAAGAAGACGTCTCATTGTCGTCAAGGACAACTTTCAACACTTTTTGTGTGGCGGAAACTATTGAAAACGATTCAACTATTTTCGGTTGATTTGACGAAGATCGTCGTTGCAACACACACACACACATAGACACACAGACAGACAGACACGGAACCAAAGTAGTTCAGAATGGTCTAAAACGTAAAATGCGAGTGGAAATTTCGATCTTGGGGACCAAAAACGTTTTTCTCCCGAAAGTTGAAACAATGCTTCCACTACCTTTAGGTAGAATCGGAAGCAAAGAATCACGAGCTAGCCTGGACAGCCTCATATGCACTAATGACCGACCACTTGTACAAACAAAATAAATATCCCATTATCGCACAATCGTGAGATTTACTGAAAGTAGCTGAACGAGAAAACTGCACCAACCTACACAGCTGCGGATATCAAACTACTCCTCGCTCGTATAATGCTCCGAGCGGTATCATTCAATTCATTGAACTGACTAGATCTATCGAATAAATTACCCATTTATTTCGAATGTTTCTGATATTTCGATTCTTCAACCTTCATCCAGGCTTGCTTTTTCCCTCATCACAAGAGAGCGCATGATGGTAATCTACCGCCTCCTCACCTTCACGAACTTTTTTAAAGTAAATATGTCACCAAAAGCCTGCGTAATTGGGTAACTGCGGACTATTTTATAGCGTAACAAATCAAATACATAAAACGTGGTATAATATTCATAGAGTTCCATAATTTAGTTTCATGTGTCAGCTAAACATTTGAAATCTTATGGAACACAAGGCAATATCGTAATTACAGCACACATTTTTTCTTCCTGGTCACTTGCAAGCTGTTTCTTTTTACACTAAGGTCTATTTTTTTATTATTGAGTTTATAGTAACTTTTGTCACCTACAGATGATCAATGCATTTTAGTTAGGTTTCTTATTTTATCTCAATAATTTAAATTCCTGGATGCCTCGATCGATGTCGATTTATACCTGTGATATGTATTTACTATTATACTTAGATTTCAGCTCTTGTTATGTTTAAAGGGGCGAATAATTTGTATTTGTGATTATTTGAATCATATTAATGTCTCCATGTTTTGCTCGTCACTGATAAATATAATCCCACCCGCAACGCTGTACGTTGAACGGCTATTTTCTCTAATCAACCTACTGAAATACATTAATTGTAATTAATGCGCAAAGAACTAGCATAGTGTTTCAAAACAATATTTAGAGTATGCAAACTTTTTACTTGATGGGAAGATGACTTAGTCATAAATCATTTTGTTCCTCAACTTTACTATAAAGCGTGAAATTATGGGGCCCTGGTGCTGTAATGCAGTGATCCCGATTACGGAGCGTGAAGCTCCGAGTTTCGATAATAAAATGTACTAGGTATAAACGGGGTTTAATAATTACGGACCAGTGTTCTACGTAGAAGGGCTATCTAATACAGAACTAATAAACCTTTGTGTTATAATGTGCAGCGTTTTCGAGATAAAGTGCGAAGTCGCAGCTGGTACATGGATTTATAGTCAGCTGACATCCTACTAAAGACCAGAATCAAGTCGTAGCAAGCCGGTGCATGGTACTTTCTGACATTTTGATCTTTAGAGAAACACTAGAAACACTATTTCTCAAATACTGCTTATGAAAAACATCAATATCAACCAAACCAAAAACTGGCCGCAGATACAGCACCGGAATGTTTCACAAAGTTTTGAAGCACGAAAAATAAGTGAACATCTTCATATTGAAAGACAAATACAAAAGTCTAAATTCTAAAATCTCTAAAGTCTAATAAGGCCCGAGGGGAAGATGGGATAAACTACGATTTTTATAAGGAGTTGGAGGATAATTGGTTACCAGTCGTATTGGATCTATTGAACTATATTCTAGAAACTGGGGTTATTCCTTATAAATGGGGTGAAATCAGAACCTTTTTGCTGTTTAAGAAAGGGGACGAGGGGTGAGGATCGTTTTCCGAGGCGTTAGTTCTTTAGGCTAGTTGAACTCAATAAGCTCACTAGGAATAATTGGGTTTCACAGTTTAAGTCGACTTTGGAGAGCGAAAATTGCGGGTGTCCGGTAAATGCCGATGTAGTTCCATTGAAGCCTCACGTTCAGAGCGTTGTGGATAAGTTAGTGGACAGTTGTTTTGAGTATGATTCCAGCAATTTGGAAAACGCTAGGTCCAATACATACTTCCCTATGCTTCCTGCAACCGCTGGAGTACTTGGCTACTCTAATGGATTTTGAAAACGAACGTGACGTTTGGAATTTCTATAAATTTGTTGTTCCTGCATTGAACCAAAGATTTTTCGCATTGGGGGAATGCTGTTTCTAGATCGCATTACCAATCTGATTTTGTTTTGTACTTTTTTGATTTTTGCAGTTTGAAATGTTATTATGTTATCAGTATCATTTTCGTGTTGTGACCTAGTTGACAATGTTTACATTTGCTTACCATATGCACTCATCATGTCATTGTTTGGTGAATTATAGTGTTTTGTCAATCTGAACGAAGTGATATTTTGCTAAATTGTAAGCCTGTTTAATTTTATTATTTTAATTTTCATTGCTCGTTTGTTTGAAGAGATTTCATGAGAATTTTCTTTTTATTGTCAATTTTATTTCTGTATTATGGGCTTCCATCCTTGTAATGATTCGGCTTTTACAATAAAATCTTCTATATAGACAAATACTAACCACGCCTCCGGCCAAATACCTTCGGTAGCAAAGAAGCACAATGGTTACACGAGAATTAGGGTTTAATTTTGAATAGGGTTGTTGTCGGAGCAGAAACTTGGAAAAAGCTTATTATAATTTATAAAGTCCTCAGGTTTTTCGGGAATTTTACGAGAAATTTAAAAGATAATAAACCACGGTTATGAGATTTCCGAATGCGGTTGCGGGGAATGGGAATTTCGTCGCGGAAGTTGATTATGCAATCACAGCAATGTTGATGGTAGCGGTCTGAAAAGTTTTCAGTTTTTATTGCCCCCCTCACATTCCCGCTCCTCGCCTCCATTATCCCGAGCTTTTGGGTCGGATTATGTTCGACCCTTTTTCGAATTTCTCGGGCCGTTATCACTACTTTGCATTTTATGGGAGCTACTCTGGCTTTCAACTCCGAAAATACGAGTCTGCGATGAGTCGTATTTCAGTGATGAATCAGAAATTTATGAAATTTCCAAAAGTTTTAACAGTACTAACCGCCCCAGTTGCAGAATTCTTTATCGTTAGTCTTTGCCTTTCGGTAGTTCGACCGAGAATAATACGACTTCTCAGACATCTTAAATGAATTACTGGCAATTATTGTAGGATGATTTGAGTGCAGAACCTTCTATTCTTAATGAAAAATTTCTCAGAGGCTGTGCTGAATGAATGGAACCCAACATTGGGCCGTTATCCCGATTTAATTTAGTATATATAGATGTCACAAATAAGCTCCATGTTAAATTTGAGCAGTGTAGGTGGATTGAGAAACAAATTAGCTTAAGAGTTCCCTCAGCTAATCAGAGTCCATTCATACAAAGTAATATCTCAAAGGAGCACCATTTTAAAGCCCATGCATCAATTATAATATCCATACATCAATATGTCTACATATTATGTTGGCACTTACCTATAGAAAATTAGTGCTTTTAAATAAAACTTCTCCTCTTCACAAGTCCCTCTGATCTAAGTATCCATCAACTAAAAATTAATGAGATTAGGTATATAATTTCTTTTAAATATGCAACCAACAAAATTTATCTGAATTATTAGATGAAGGGATGGGATTACTTCTTTGATGAACAGAAAGTGTGGTGCTCAGATGGTATGGATGGTATGCTTTCCCCGGAAGGCCGGCTCAAGCCAAGATGCCCCAACCGGCCCCGACCCACCTTCCTTGACGGCTCCCGGGGCCACCTGACCATCACTGGACAAGCTGGCCAATGTTGTTTCACGCATCCTATGGAATCATCAAGGGAAGCTGCCCCCGGTCCGGCCCATCCTGAAGGTTCATGAAGTTGAATTAGATAACTTTGATACTTCATGCTTCTGTAATATAACCCTAGACGCAGACCCGTACTATCTGAGAACCCTATTAGACTTTCACTGCTCCACCACATTTTCCTAGCTCCTCTGATGCACATGGATGTGGCAGGGATGATCTCAGTCTGTACGTTCCAAAAACGGAAGTTAGTGAAAAAATGTTGTCCATTTCCACGAAAAATGAAGAGTTACTATGTTAAATCGATTTTGACGGTTAGGCCATCATCAGTAACAAACAATAACATTATTGTTATTGTTACAGTTACTGTTTGTTACTGATGATGACCTAACCGTCGAAATCGATTTAACATTGTAACTCTTTATTTTTGTGGATATAGACAACGTTTTCTCACTAACTTGCGTTTAGAAATGGGTTTTGAGAACTCCGTCCCGAGTGAGTTAGTAGCTGGTACGTTTGTCGTAGTTTATAAGTTAATTTTCACTATGTTTCATCAGTTACGATTCGCTCCCATATTGTTGTTTCCTTTTTCTACCAAAGTTTTAGCCCTTAGGGAGAGCTAACAGTTTAACGTCAATAAACTACTCTTCTTCCCCAGCGTGTTCGTGATATCGATTTTTGAATGTTTAGCCCTTAAGTAGGGATGATCGAAATTGATGCCGAGCTTTTAGGACTAACTAGACCCCATTTGTGATTTATGGCCCAAGTTTTATAAACTGTGGACCAGTAGTTTCGGAGAATACCTCTGGACGGCGTAGCGTAGACTAACGGATTCCTTTTCATTCTATTTTTGGATTCTTCGAATTTTGAAGCGTAAACAAATAAATTTTGAGAGGATTGTAATTTGTTTTCCCTGCCGATTACAAGGGTTTATCATTGAAAACAATAAACCAAAAGAAAAATACCACTTATTGGCTGATCTATGCCAGACCTAAAAATTTCAATGGAATTTATCCAACAGTTTTCGAGTTATATGTATGTAGTTTTACCATTTTCGAATTTAACATCAAGTGGGACCCAAGTGGAAGAAGTGGAGAGGAGATGTGATAAGAAGTGAGAAGAAAGAACTTAACGTTCTCTGATAGCTAAGATTGCGTGTACACCTGTGACTCTGATATTTTATGAAAGAAGACGATGAATGACGAAGAGGGATTACCGAAATGTCTGGAATTATACGTGTGGTCACGCAGGCATTCGAGTGTCTATTTGAAGTGTCCTAACATTTGATTAGAGATTGCATGTATCAAATTTTACCGCTGGGTATTGTGCTTGAAAATTAGGCGAAATTCAAGGCGAGCTGAAATTTTTTCTATTGATTTTCAAGTAAAACGAATGCATTGCAGGGGAAGTCTAACTCCATTAGTTTTCATAGCAGAAAAATCGTTTGCCCTTTTTGCAATGCTCTCATTTTATCACAACATCTTATGATCCCTAAGCAGCTGTAGAGAGAAGGGAAGCTGATTTATTACGCTACGTTATAAATTAATATATTTAAGTAACCATAATCAACTGAATAATGCAAAAATAAGGCACTGCATCGTAGGTACTATTGAGTAGTAGGTACTAGATGATGCATGGGCCTCTGACCAGCTGACAGGCTCCTAAAGTAGATTTCTATGGTATTTAATATCTGAAGCTGAAATTTGTAACAGGGCCTCGACGAAACATTTAGAATAGAATTTCAACGTGTAGAACCACCATAATCTGTTGATTTATTCGTAAACTAATATCAATGCAGTTTAATCTATGAAGCTGAAATTTGAAACAGGGCCTCTATTCGGCAGGTAAAATAAAATTTCATAGTGCAGAACCACCAAAATCTGCTGAGGTTCCTAATTTCTATGCATTTGTCCTATGAAGCTAAAACGTTAAACTGAGCCTATTGACTATTTAAGTTTAATGATGAAAGATCGCTGTGATGCGTATTTCTACAGTACAAGATGGTGTTGAATATGTTTGTGCAATTAAAACCACCATTGATAATAGTCAAACCAGGTGGGTAGATCCACTCGTGACATTAAAAACTTTTGCATTGAACTTGATGGCATTCAGTCCAAAAGCAGATGTTTTTGAAGTTGTAATAGCCTTGTAGGCTATAGAGTTGTAATAGGAGGGTGACATTTTGAACTGATCTATAGACCTGGTGTACAGTTGACAAAGTAAGGACTACACGGATCAGCTAAAAACACTCGGGAGCTCATTTCTCCCCTAATAGACCTAGGAAGCAGAAATTTGGTAAGGAGCCTTTATAGGCCTGCTGCGTAAGATTGACCACGTGAGGACTCAACCTGATCAGGTAGCTGAGTTCGGGAGCTCATTTCTCTCCTGAAAGTGGAAGCTGAAAGTTGGTATTTAGCAACATCACGACGAGGGAAAACATTATACATGATTTTTATTGCTTCCGACTCTACTTACATGTAGCGGAAGCATTGTTTTCACTTTCGGGAGACAAAAAATTGTAGGTCTCCAAAATCCAAAATTCCACTCGCATTTTACGTTTTAGACCATTCTGAAAACTTTGGTCTGTGTGTGTGTGGGTGCCTGTGTGTGTGTGTGCATGTGTGTGTGTCTGTCGTGTTTCCGCAAATCCTTGCAACAAGCTTATCTTCCACAATTTTCTTCCGATTCGGATGAAATATTCAGGGAATGTGCGGGCTAGGGGGTAGGCGATCCTCTATCAGTTTCATTGTTGCCAGATCAGTACCTCACTCTTCGCATGCGCAAACGTAAATTATACCAAGCATAATTTTTTACGCCCTAGTCGTCCGATCTCGCTCAAATTCGGAAGATAGTTGTGGAATGACAATTTGACATCTTATATCGATTTCAACCTAATTGTATCATCAATAGCTACTGTGCATGCGACAATATGAAATCCTTATAACAAGCTTATTTTCCAAAGTTTTCGTCCGATCTGGATGAAATTTTCAGGGAATGTGCAGGCTAGGAGGTTGACGGTCCCTTGTAAGTCTCATTGTTGCTAAATCAATACTTCACTATGCGAATGCGCAAACGTAAATGCTGTTATGCTCCATTTTTTCACGACCTAGTAGTCCGATCTCGCTCAAATTTGGATGATAGTTTAGGGAGATGACGATTTTATTATCCCATATCAATTTCAACATGATTGTATCATTAATAGCTACTGCGCATGCGCCTATGTAAAATCCTTGTAACGACCTTAATTTTCCTGTTTTCATCCGATTTCGATGATATTGTCAGAGAAACGCGGGTTAGGTTGTAGATGGTCCCCTTGTCATTGTTGCCAAATCTATACTTCATTCTGCGCATGCACAAACATTAATTCTATTATGCTCCTTGTTTTCACACTCTAGTCGTTCGATTTCGCTTAAATTTGAATGATAATTGGAAGAAGATGACTAGATTACCTCATATCAATTTCAACACAATTGTATCAATAATAGCTACTGCGCATGCGCCAATGTGAAATACTTGTAATGACCTTAATTTCCACAGTTTTCATCCAATTTTGATGAAATTGTCAGCCAATGCTCGGTTTGTGGATGGTCCTGAACCTATTTTATTGATTTCAACTCATCACTTCATTCTGCGCTTGCACAAACGTAAATTACATTGAGTATAATTTTTTTCGTTTCTTAATTGACCAATTATGATATTTCACGCTACTTCTTGATTTAATCTTTTCCGCTATGGAATTTTTCAAGATCATTTAAAATTTTTCAATAATTTTTGTTTTGTTTCTTAATTGACCAATTTTATGAAGTTTCACGCTACTTCTTGGTTCCTTGATTCCGCTATGGAATTTATCGAAATTATTTAAAAAACTGCAATGATCTATACATTCATGAACTGTAAATGAGGAAGCTATATGCACCCTACATGGCAGACGTTTTTTCCGTTGCAACATAAAATAGACATTTTTCGATTTGTGAGTGGTGTGAAATGAGTAATATATTTTGTCGACAGGGATTCTTTAGTGAATCTGTCCACATATTCATTATGGTGAATGTATTTGAGTAGACATAGTATGTATATCACTTGGTAAATGGGATACAATTAATATCACGTTTGTCCTTGTGCAACGGCTATGATTGATTCAATCGCGATGATATTCATACGCAGTCGTTTGCATGTAAGCCCCTAATTCCCTCTTTAATTTAATGATCCTCTTCATTACAGCTCAATGTGAGATGAATTTGCTAACACAACTAATCCGTACAATCCCAGATTTCACGGCAGAAATCCGATAAGATGGATTTTCCATTCCACTAAATTGTATTTAAAATATTAAATACGCATTAATGGTCGGATAACTCAACCATGCCTCCCCTCTTCAAAAGCCTGGATTTACAGGATTTAGCTGGAGTGAAATCGATATTGGTGTACATTAATGTATAAATTATACCATTGAAAAATGGGCTCCTCACTGCTACTTTACATTCTGCCATCATTGAAAATCCTTTCAGTTAAAGAGAGAGAATATGAGAGAGAATGCATGAGAATAACCCACATTGCAAAGCGGAGTCCTCGATCTTTACGGCCGAATGAAAGAGGTTTCGTTTTATACCGTTTCAATGCGCATAAATTCTCTTCAAAATAACCTTCCGGGCTTTACTCTACTATAACAATCTTATAAACCTCATCGTGGAGACTTCTAGGGACCGCCAACGGGTCCGTGAGTTGTAATTCAAATAAGACTCAATATCACATGATGGTGGGACATCTGCTGCCATTTGTACCCGCTGAATTAGCATCAGTGATTTAATAACTCAAGCTTCAGGTCTCTTCATTAGGCGTGTTTCAGAGAGTGATGGCTCCCCGAGGGTTGAGATGGGTAGTGATACGAATTTCACGCGAAATATATGAATTTTGGTGAATTCAAACAGGAATTAATTCGAATTCGCAGGGAACTAAAATAGGAAAAGGATACTCACAACCCGTAAATACGAATAACGGATATTCAAATATTACCTCACGAATACAAAACAAATCTAGTCATGCAACACGACAATATTAGCAAATCTTATTAATCTTTTAGTATAATATTCATATGAGAGTTTTGAAATTGGATTTTACATGCACCAAAATTATCAACTATCAGATTTTAAGAAAAATGACTTTGTCTGAATAATATTCTGCTGTACAAAATTGTTGCTGCTGGATTTTTACCTTTTTTTTACCGTTTTATCTCGATTTTTACTTAGCTCATTTTTATTAAATTAAAATATGTAAAATTTACAGCACAATATGGTGAAGAAATGTATCATTGGTAGTTCATAGTTAAACGTATTGTTTCAAATTTGATTTTTGGAATCTACGTATCCTAAAACGTGAATCATCGAACTTTTCAATTTTTGACATTTTATGTCTTTGGCACATGAACGAAATTAGCGTTAACAAAAGCGTTAATAAAAAGCGTTACGGTTGGTTTTCTGATGATTTCCGCATACAACCGAGTCGTTGCTTGGGAAATGGTACTTCGTCGTTTTTCATACCACAATAGTCGTTGACCTTTCGTTCGAAAGCTCTCGATTTATCCAACCATAGTATGTTAACTACTTCGAATTGCGTGGCCAACAAGCTGAGTTATGAGCATGGTTATATGTATAATTGTTTACACCCAGGTGATCATTCTCAATAATTGATATTGTGAACATGATTGCAACCGCTTGGTAATTTCTGATGATTTCATTGAGTTGGTGTTTCGATGATTTGATCCATAGCAGGTGATCCGAATATTGCGAGAACGGTTTGATTTGTGAAGCGGTGGTTAAATAATTTTAATAGGTAATTTCTATACTTTACACTCTAGGAAGCTGTAATTTCTTATGTAGCCTCTTTAGGACATTTACTTGACGATGCCCAGGGTCCGGATCAGATGAGTGGCTCTTAAAGCCAATTTCTATGCTTTACACTCTAGGAAGCTGTAATTTCGTATGTAGCCTCTTTAGGACATTTACTTGACGATGCCCAGGGTCCGGGTCAGCTGAGTGGCTCTTAGAGCTTGCATACGAGTCTGTAACACATACGAGTCTGCAACTAAACACATAAAATGTCCCAATGTGTTGCAGACTCGTATGCAAGCGTTTCTTTCATATACATTAGGTACACAACAGTACCCATCTAACCCGACAGAAGATTTTTTTAACAAAAAGGCATGTGGAGTGTTACAGTCCACGTATTTTTTAGCGCTAAGTCAATTGCGACCAATCCCAGATCTCTAATATTTATAAATAAGTGGGTTTCTTATGATTTTCACGTACAACCAAGCTGTTGCTAGGGAAATGAAAGTTCTTTAGTTTTCATCGGACAAAAATCGTTCTTCATCCGTTGGAAAGCTCTCGATTTATCACTCATTTCTTTCGTACTTGTGTTCTTCTATTTATGTCGTAGTTTTATATTTATTTATGTTATAAATTGATATACCTAGTAAACAATGCCGCTCGATTTGTTGTCACTTGGTTGAGACGTTAATCTTGGTTATTGTAATTGTAAACGCGCACCATAACAGAAAATTACCTACCAGGGTACTTCCTTCTAATTTCTATTAGTAAAATATTTATGTCGAAGCTTTAAATTTATTTACAAGATATTAATCCAATAATGCGATGTTATAAATGGTTAGCAAACAATATTATTGTGCCGCTTGTAAGTCTTGTTTTGTTGTCACTCGGTTAAGGTGGTAATCTTAATTATAGTTGTGCCGCTTGGTGGCAGGCTGATTAGTTTGACAACATCTTAACTATAAGAAAACAAAATAAAATATTCCCAAATTAGCGGGAAGAAAGCATGTTCCAAGTTTTAGCATTTTAGCCGAGGGCCCAAAGCGGAAAGCAACCGGAAGGGTCCAGGGGGGCGCAGGGCCGAGTTTTTGAAAAAAATGACCAATTCCTTAATCCAACTAAGTTGGCTAATCGTAGAGGAGACAAACATAGTACTCGAGGAGTTATTTGAGGGGGTGAGAAGAACCTCAAACGGCACATCGTTGCCGGACTAAGGGTCGCCTCAGATCGTCAAACAGCCACCAAAGCGTGGACAGAGTATAGCAGTAGGAAAGTTATGGATCGAGGTGAGCCAGCTGCCCAGATAGTTTTGTAATGATCATAGAGTATAAGTTGAGAGCCGCGAATTATAGTTCATTGTTAAAGTGAAATAATTAGTTTTTTCTTTATTATTGCCCGAAATATTTCACTTATCATTTGCGTATAACGTGCCGCATGCCGTGGTGACAGCGACGTATGGAGCTTCGTGTTGGCGGTCCGCATTCATTTGTTTACGGAATGGGTGCCGATTCATATTAGTTCGTTAGGTCATACTGGGTCGGTTCATATTAGGTTCGGTTGGTTCGATAGGTTGTCATCGGATCATATGACAAAGCTTTACGGCCACGTACATAAATAGCAAAAACTCTCAAATTTAACCTATAACGAACGCCTACAACCTATAACCTATAACCTACACTTGACGCTGATTAGGAAATGGTGACAAGGGGTATCGGTTTTGTGTCACGTTGGGTATCGGATTCCCACCCAGTAGTTGGTGCTTGTTCTCTGCATAGTGAAGGTCTCAGTTTTTATAAGATTATTCATGAATAAAATGATACCTACATGTAAAACTACGAATTACATTTTATAAATCAAATAACTTAAAGTAGAACATGAAGTATAATATCCAATGAATCGAAAAAATCATAGCATAGTGTCACGTCGGTTAATAAAAATGGTTTATTACCCCAATTAATGGTGCGGAGAGCAACAATCACCGGCTACTCTTGCTAAGAACAAACTGATGTGGAAATATATAAGTGCCATATGGGGAATGGTTGTGCAGGGGTGGCAACAAAAAATTACGAAACATCCCTCTAGGTAGGTACGCGATACCCATGTGTCACGTTATGAGTTAAAATAGCTTGAGAAAGGAAATAAGGATAACCCATGATTCAATTCTTTTTGCGTAGGTAATCTGGTTTCAGCGTATGCCTTACTGTCCGAAAGGGTTTTCTGACTTGAAGTAGTTTCAATGTAAGTAAATTCTTTCCTAATTCATCTTCCGAGTTCCCCCCCTTGAAACCACCTTAAAAGGATTTCACCCTCATCGAGGAAACCGCCACGAAACCGCCAACGGGCCCACGAGTTGAAATTCAAACAAGATTCAATCTCACAAGATAGGACCCGCAGCATGAGATAGTCTCAAAGCGAGATGAACTAAGGGGGCGGGCCGGATAGTTAGTTGTTCTCTACGGTTTACCGCGCTCCACTCAACTTCCCCTAACTCCTCTTACTTACGAGTATATCACGAGACTACAACTAACTTTACCGGATAAGCCAGTGCGCTGGCCAACAAAGAGTTGCGGGGAACACGGTAACGCTCCGGAGTGCAGATCAAAAGATTCTAAACGAAACATCAGACACGTTATTTCGAAGAGAAACCGTCAGTGTCTATAGGGAGTTCAAAGCTGTCAAGGGGTCGAGGTCCGGTTCTCGAACATATAGAAATAAGGAACAAATCTGTAGGAACTAATCCTGCTGTGGCCACGAACTTCTGAGTTAAAAAAATCTCCACTGGTTGTAAAAATAGTGAATAATACTGGACTATCATGATGTCATATTGTAAAAAAAATAAATAAATAAATAAATAAATAAATAACTAAAAAAAAAAAAAAAACTATTCTAGTCTTTGCCCATCTTATCCATCGAAGATGTTATTATTAAAGTAAAAATGCTGAAACGCCTTGAAACTGAACTCGCCCTGGTAGGCGTAACAAATAGAGTTGAACTCTAGGAGTTGAAGTTTTCTTAACTGCGCAAGTCGGACCGACATAGAGACGCTTGGTTAGTATAACATTCTTTTGAAAAATCGATCTTAGTTAAAAAATCAGTACGGAATGTCCATAATCCATCAGTTGTCGTGATTCAACGATCAAAAAAGCCATTATTTCAACTCAATTAAATTGAATTGATCAAGAATTTACAAACATTACACATACCTATACCTGCTTAAAAAATTGCATAAACTTTGAAACTCTAATGTGTGCATTACATAATCATATATGTATCTTTTTAATCAAATATTAGACTTTAAAATATAATCTTACCTTCTACAAAATTTGGAAAGAAGGTCAGCACAAGAAAATGACGAAGAAGAGAGGAGTCGAGGAACACACTGCTCAGTTACTAGCTAAATAATTTGTAGAATAATATGGATTCCGGTACAAATCAATTCCAGTTTCTCTCCTCCGCCTGTCTGCCCTTCTGCAATGCAAATACAATCTTACAGTGCACACATGGCAGACCTACCCAATCGACGTATAACCCTATACTAATTTCATTGAGTGTTTGGTTCCAATGAAATTAAAACTTTGGACTAATTGCCAGTATTCAAATGGTAGTGCAAGAGAGAGGGAAAGAGAGATAGATAGACAGATAGATAGATAGATAGAGAGTGAGAGAGAGAGAGAGAGAGAGAGAGAGAGAGAGAGAGAGAGAGAGAGAGAGAGAGAGAGAGAGAGAGAGAGAGAGAGAGAGAGAGAGAGAGAGAGAGAGAGAGAGAGAGAGAGAGAGAGAGAGAGAGAGAGAGAGAGAGAGAGAGAGAGAGAGAGAGAGAGAGAGAGAGAGAGAGAGAGAGAGAGAGAGAGAGGGGTGAGATATGATTCGTCTATTTATTCATCTGTACATTTTTAGGCTTGTGCTGTACACTCTCACAAATATTGAGAATCCTCAAAGCTACACTTCACAAAGTCCGACAGTTAATTAATTAGCTTTCCATGTAAATACTAAAAATAAAGCAACACTTCAGACGAGACACATCAATAATTATCAACGACCTTTTCTTACTCAATTCCCATTTTTCTATTTAAGAATTACCTAATTAAGAACATTACACTAATCTCACATCATATTATCACTAACTACATTTTACCTTAAATTATCACTAACTATTTTCTCTTTAAATATTTACTTAAATATATTAACAGATTTTCCTTCTTCGTACAATACAAAATTCTCAATAAAAATTCGGCTTCCTTCAACAACAAACGAGTGGCTCATAACTTCAGTCCGATACCTAGGAATTTCTAAAGTGCTAGAACCTGCTCTAATGCTACTCTAATGAGCAGATATATTGTCTAGCAGACAAAACCTCTTTTGTTTTCCGCACTTTATACATTAGTGAAGCAAAACTTAAATTGTTTCGTCGTCACTTTATTTTTAACCAATCTAGTTGGAAATAGTACGGCGTAACGTGTTCGTCTTACCGTAAGTCGAAAATAAAGTGAATTGTAGCATTCAATGCCTTTTGCAAATCACCATTATGTCTCTCTAGCATAGGTATTTGTATATAAACAAGAACAGTATTCAAATGAAGGTATTACCAGTGCTCGTACGATCTTAGCCTAAACATATTGGGGGAAGTGGTGTGCTAAATTTCTCAATTGATGAAGAACCAGGATAAAGTTTTCGTAATTACGACTCCCAAATTCTCAACTTCATCCTGAAAATCAAGCTTCACTACATCTACTTGAATTCGGCAAACCCTATCAAAATTAATTAAATTCAGCATACGTGAGCTTCCTATAGCAATAGCTTTACATTTTTCCGGATTCATTTCTAAGCTATCCCTTTAAGCGCCATCTAAGAAATTTGTAAATTTCCGAATTCAATTGGTTTATCACCATTTCTAGATTTTTATGATATGCCGACATGTACACTTGCAGATAGTCTGCATACAACATATTTTAACGTCGCAGTACACTCCCCAAGACCCTTGCTATCCTATTTATAAATTTGATAAAGCATATAGAGCTGACAAAACAGAACCCAGTGGAATGCGGACCAAAATCTCTCGCCAACTTGAAAATTGGTCATTAGGCGTACGTATTCGCTGTAGTATTTCATTAAGTAGGACCCAGAGCTGAGAGAGAGAGGGAGAGAGAGAGAGAGAGAGAGAGAGCTTTCAGGGAGTTCAGAAAAAGGTACCCGAAATGACCTCAATTAGCGTTGGGAGGAGGGGTGGTTGCGAGGTGCGAATTCAAACAACGCAGAATCGAGACCTCCGTCTTACCACTAATGCTCAACGTAAATGTTAGTTACAGCAACCTTGGCGTACCTTATGCAAGTAAGTACTGTTGAAGTAAGTACTTCAACAAATATTATTCATCTCCACCAATCCATGGTTGGTCACCCAAATTCCCATTATAATGAAGGCGGAGATACTTGACCGTCTGCCCCATCCGCGAAGTATTCGAAAACGTCCTCCTGAACTTCTTCTTGAATCACAGTTTAATATCATCGCCATTCTCTATACTTAAAATTTTAAATCACATATATACCAATCACTGTACTGTGTTCTATTTGCTTGTTTCGTAATTTTTTTCCTATAATTTATATTCTTATCGGACGCAACATATTATTTAAACCTGTGTTTGGTGCACAACTTGTTCTGGTCAGCAAAAGATCTGTGTCCACATCAAGTTTTACGTTATTTAGGAGTTCTTCCTATAATCGTACTACCTATTGTTCACAACTAAAATGTTAGTAAAATAAACATTAGGTGAAGTTGAATAACAAAAAAATTGCTAACGTGTTTTTCTGGAAAACGAAATAAGTAAACACTTACGTTTGTAGTGATTTTGCTAGGTCTCCCTCTACTTACTGAGTAAACACCACTCACCTGTAAAAGAAAAGATGTATTTTACAATGGTGGTCAAATTGAAAAGGGGGTGTTTAAAGTTTGTTAAAAGTTAAAATTGTTGAAGTTCATAACTTCACTCTAAGATGAAGACAGTTGTGGTCGTAGCTATTACCTGGAGTTAGTATAGTAGGTACCTGTATAAGATTTAATTTTTACAAAACTGCTTTCCTATAGATAAATAGTTAATATTCCACGATTTTTCAAATTTTTAACTCGTAAAGAGAAGGCAAAGGCTCCTGCCCAGGTACGAGGGGGTACAAAGGCGTAATTTATTACCATGACAGTTAAAATTCACAAGCGAAAACTGCTGCGATCGTAGAACAATGTTGTACCTGGAAGTTAGTGTTAAAATTTCATCAATGGAACACATTTCCGTTTCAAAATATAAATCCGAGGGGCAATACGGGTTCGTAACAGATACATCAAAAACAAGACGTGTGTCGATCAAACCTAAAATCATCACGAAGTACCTTAACGACAGTTTCTGTATTTGCGATCGTAGCTATGTGGAGAAATCGCATATGAGTAATTTCTCTTTGTAGGTAGCTATTCGAATTTTTGGGTATGTATTTACGGAAACGCTCCAACTTAATTATAAAAACGTTTATTATTTCGGTATTAAATATCTGCGGTTTTTACAGATTATATCAGTTGAGCGGATGTCATCATAGTTGATTGATCAATAACAAACAAATATTACACGTATCACTTCAGAGTGAATAAATACCGCCATTATCTGTATTGGGTTAAACTATTGATGCCATTTGATTGGCTACTCTATGAAGTGTAGCAAATTACAGGTACCTACCAGGAAGGATAGTTACAGAAATAGCGCCGGATGGCAGTAAACAGTAAGTCCCTTGGGAAAACAGATGGTACTTACATGTACGGTGTCATTTTCGAATGCACGATCATCCGATATATTCCTCGAGGTAGTAGAAGGGGCGAATAAAGAATGGTTCGAACTTATTGGGCATAGAAGTACGTCAATAAATTAAGGAGGGTAACGGAGACCCTTTTCTGATTCTGAGGAGGAAAACGTCAGTTGATCAGTTCACGAGGCGTACGATATGTAGGAGGCAGGCGCTCCATTCAACTCTGAGGAACCGAAATAATTGAACGGAGGCTTTGTCATACAGAAGGTTTTCCGAGCTGGCGAACATCGGGAAGACATGGAAAATGAAATGGGGATCCCAGCGTATCTCTTGACTGTGCGGTAGTCATGTGACAAGAAAACCTAGAGTGGGAGTCTCCCATCGAACTTGTTACATAACACTTAAGCACATTTACTGGAAAATAAGTATCAAACAACTTTTAAGCATATCAACCGACGTACTGCATCAATAGGTAATATATAATTAAATTTAAAAAGTTATTACAGTACCTTCAATGTAGGAACATGATCCATATTCTTAGGTTGTATTAAAGAAGAGCTAGAAAGCACTGGGGAGAAATCTATGAAACAAGAAGACGGGCATCTTGAACAGATATCCAGGAAATGAGGTAGGATTACTGAAAATACCCGGCATGAAGATATTAAAAGATAAGAAAAGATAAATTTAAACAATGTAAATATTACGATTAAGAACGGACGTCGGAATTTTCAGATTCTATCTCTTCCGTATCAATATAGCAACCTCCTTCCTCTGTAAAATATTTAAAGCAGCTCGTCTTGTAACAGCTAGGAACGCATCGGAAAACTCTAAATTCAACTGACACGTCCCTGGATCTCACGCTAACCAATTCTTCCTTCTATGCATCAACTTAAACATTAAATTTTTTGGGTGGAAAATACAATATCACGAAATTTAATCATTGCCCCAGCCAAAAGACATGTCCACGTCAGTTCAAAAGCCATTTACCAAATCGATATGATTCGTAATAATAGAATTTAAGGTTCAACAAAATCTTCATTAATCCCATGAACCGGAGTAGGGTTAACCTGGGCGTCCTTTCCACCGGTAAAAAGTGTGTCCCGTCCGCCATTGAAACGTTTTTTTGCCTAAAATTAAAGTATTCCAAAGAGAACATGAGTTCACCGAACAGCAGTTTTTGAACGCATGGGAAAAGAAGTAAAACGTACTAAAAAATATAATGTGCTGAAACATTGAAAACAACGACTAATTGCTGAAAATCGTTAAAATTATATTTTGTTGTAAAATTTTAATTGAAAGAAGTTTATGAACAGCGAACTAGAACGATAACTAGTTGATGTACAAAACTGCTGCACATCGTACTTAAATTCCATTAATATGCTAAAAAAATCGAATAGGCTACCTCAATAGGGTGGTTCAAAAAAAAAAAAAAAAAAGTTCTGGGATTTCTGGTCCCCATTGTGTTTTTGCTTCCTCGGTATGTCAGGATGACCCTCCTAAATTTTTAGCAAAAAATATTAATCCTAACCACTTTACCTGGGTCGATTTTTGCCAGTTATCGACCGCTATCGTAAACCAACCTCTAAATTGGTGCCGACGTGATGATTCGAAGGACGGATTTAAATTTTTTTGGGTCAATTTATGGGTTTTCGCATGCGCTGAACACGATGAACTTATTTATTTTACGCTCCATCCACTAGTTATCCGGTAAACTGGCAGAGGGCACTGCTTGAAGATAAGTAAAAATCGAAAATTTCACCGAAAATGCTGTCGCCTGGTTAAGAATTGTACTAGAAACATGCTATTATGGTCGGATAATATGCTTTGGCATGTTCTGAACATGATCCCGTTTTTTACTTTACTTTTCCGCCGGTGATTGCTTCGTTTATCGGCCATAAACATCAAATTAACTGTAGAGTAATAGACAAATTCACCCTAATTTCACCGGAAATTATGTCGCGTCGATAATTTAAGGTCCCGAAATACCTTGTGCCGATAAAATTGGGTATTTTCCAGGATACTCGGTACAAAGCCGTTAGTAATTTGGCAAGGACTTGAACCGGCATTGTACTTATTCGCCAAATATAGCGGCAAAATGGAGGAAATAGCTAAACTTTTCCCATTTTTCTGTAAAATTCCTTAGTTTCCATCGGTTTTCCGGGGTCAAATTCGTAGTTCTAAACTGTCTGCACTGTGATTGGATTATAGTCAGCCTGACTATCAAGCCTTATAGATATCTGTACAACACCAGAAGCAAAAATTTCCTAAAACTTGCCGTAAACGGGATATAGTTGAAACTTTGAAGACTGTTTGAAATACTTTTTTTTATGTTTCAATATTTTATCAAGGTTAATTATTATTTTTGTATATTTTTATTATATATTATTCTCGTTAAAATGTTTTGTTTTATGTTCCACGATCATGGATTCTCTTTCAGCTTATAGACCAAATTACAGATTGTCCCTCGAGCAAGTGAAACTGAAATTATATTATATTATTTTCAATTATATTACATCATTTTTTATTTAACGATCCAATCACAGTTCAGAAAATTCAGAACTATGAATTCAACCCCGGAAAACCGATGAAACTAAGGAATTTTACAGAAAAATGGGAAAAGTTTTAGCTATTTCCTCCATTTTGCCGCTATATTTGGCGAATAAGTACAATGCCGGTTCAAGTCCTTGCCAAATTACCAACGGCTTTGTACCGAGTATCCTGGAAAATACCCAATTTTATCGGCACAAGGTATTTCGGGACCTTAAATTATCAACGTGACATAATTTCCGGTGAAATTAGGGTGAATTTGTCTATTACCCTACAGTTAATTTGAGGTTTATGGCCGATAAACGAAGCAATCATCGATGGAAAAGTATAGTAAAAAACGGGATCATGTTCAGAACATGCCAAAGCATATTATCCGACCATAATAGCATGTTTCTAGTACAATTCTTAACCAGGCGACAGCATTTTCGGTGAAATTTTCGATTTTTACTTATCTTCAAGCAGTGCCCTCTGCCAGTTTACCGGATAACTAGTGGATGGAGCGTAAAATAAATAAGTTCATCGTGTTCAGCGCATGCGAAAACCCATAAATTGAAAATTTAAATCCGTCCTTCGAATCATCACTTCGGCACCAATTTAGAGGTTGGTTTACGATAGCGGTCGATAACTGGCAAAAATCGACCCAGGTAAAGTGGTTAGGATTAATATTTTTTGCTAAAAATTTAGGAGGGTCATCCTGACATACCGAGGAAGCAAAAACACAATGGGGACCAGAAATCCCAGAACTTATTTTTTTTTTTTTTTTTTTTGAACCACCCTACTACCTCAACCTCCACACACACACGAATATACTAAATAGTTTACAAAACGATCGCTTAATTGACAGAGAACCCTCGCGACTCATGAATTTTGTTCAGCACAAAAATTTCCACATAACTATCGTATTTCATTACGATATGTCACGATCCAACACGCTTCCTGATTCCCCAAATTATCATTTCGTAAGTGCTGGTAGGTATGTACCTCAGTTACGTATTTTCAAAAAGGTGCAACATTCGAAGACGTTTTCGTATTTCATATTATATACGTAGTTTTCGAATATGAAAAAAGTTCCAGTCATGCAGCATGATTGTATGAGTGAATTTTCATAAACTATCTATCTCAGTATTATATGTTAAATTGTATTGCAATTTTGACAATTTCGTTAGAAGGAAATTGTTAAAACCCAATTTTATGGCAAAAAGACTCACTATAAATAAAATTCGGCAAGTCAAAGGAGATTTTGGAATTTTAGATTTTTTTTTGCAGTTTTTATAGATTTTTAGCAAATATTAATGAAACTTGAGTACATTTTTCAGCGCAATTTTGAGATAATTTTTTAAATGTCCTATTTAATCGTTGACAATTTAGTTTTAACTGAAATTCTACTGAAAATGTAAATTTAACGATTTTTTGCCGTTTTAGCCATTTTTAGTGATTTTTTTAGTAAATTTTCCGAAGTTTGACCAATTTAATGTACTCAAAAATTATTGGCCAACGAACCCATCTTTTCGTTTGGAATGCTTGACTTTTGGCGCAAGAATGGTATTTTTATCTCAATCCTAAGGAGAGTTATCGTCTGGAATGATAGATATGTATATTTATGAAAAAGCGCAAATTTCAGGAATCGTTGCAGAGTACCTCGAAACGGATTTCAATGAAGACATTTTTCAAAAATTTTGATTAAAAATTTTCCGAGCCATTGCAATCGCTTTATTTTTTACGAAAATTCGCTAATGATAAACTACACATTTAGTGAAACGATCCATAAATGGGTAGTCATTAGCGCGGGCGCACTTGCGGAAATGGTCCCTACAAATCACTTTAGTGACCTTCCTCGAGGCAACTTCTTGCCAAAAACGGGGACGTTTAGAATCAATAAAGCCAACCGACTATTATCCTGTGAAGAGGGGTCTTTTCCTTTTATGTTATCACTTCTTCCCCCTCCACAAAACAAGTTTCTTTGTCTATCAAGCTTGAGAAGCCTTTTATTTATTTTTTTCTAAAAGGAAACTGTTCATTAATATAAGAAACGAGAGCGATTGATACGGATTTCTTCTGAACAAGCGGGCGTTTGGGCGGCGGGCCAAGAAACCTCGTCTGGCAGAGGCCTCTCGGCTTTCGCTCTGCAACCGCGACTTCGTCTGGTCCGAGTTATTTTATTAAGTGGAACCGCCGATCCGAGTAGTTGGTGATGTTTACAAAGTCAGTCGACCCCTCAAGTGTCACTAACAAGAAGATATCTTCATTTATGCTCCAACTTAGAAGGTAATACATCTTTGGTTTATGGCAGCGCTCAGGCATGATTGATGAACTCCGGCGATGAGTTTTACTCAAATAAAATGGGGTCATTGTAAAGGGAGAGTTGCATATAAGTGACGTTAACAGTAGCATGTGTTCCTCAAAAAACATTGACAGGCGCTTTATTTCATTTCAATAATCTTCTTTCGGAATGTCATAACTTATATACCTGAAAGTTATATCTACTTGTATAATTATAATAATAGAAAGTTTTAGTGGCAAACAAGAAAAAACGCATCGTTATTATGAATACTTTCAAAGGTCTGTTGAATAACTGGACAGTAATCAGGATCGAACGAAAAACAGTGACGGAAATCAGATGAAAAATAGAGAAAATATAACGTTGTACCAGTATTACCCCTTCTGCAATTAAATTTTAAACACCTAAAACCTATTCCAGAACTAGACCGAATTCTGAATTGAACAAAAATGAATCACGAAAACCGATCAAGAATCGTAGCCCCCCCTCATCCCAAATCCGAATCCAAATCCAAAGTGAAATGAGGATCGAAAAAAAAAAAAAAAAAAAAAAAAAAAAAAAAGATTCACGAAAATAGGATGAGACTTGTAGCCTGGACGACCGACGTCGACAAAATTTATCGTAAGAAAGCACTTGTTTTTGCTTTACCCCCTTCATTTCCTCTCTTTCATCATGAAATTCAAAGTTTCTGAGGTTTGTTGCACCACTCTGAAGGCGTAATAATTGATATTTTGCGATTTTTCAACTACCGAAAAACGTGTTTTTTGGGAATATACCTAGAAAAAATAAGTTGTCAAAAAACTGACAAGAAATACGTTTTTTGATAGTTGAAAACTAAAAATCTAAATAAGAAAAACTGTAGAAAAACCGCCAAAAATCTGAGAAAAACACGTTCGTTGGCAATTTTTAAGCAAAATACAGGTTAAGGAGGTATTTCAGACCCATCATATTTGGTATAGTCGTATTCAGCGTTAAATGTTCAACGAGAAGTTCACCTTTAAATTGAACGTAGATCATCCTGGAATTTAAGAGAGTTTTTCAAAAATGTAGGTGTCGTACCTAAAAAATTAGACGTCTCTGTGAAGAACAGGCTTCGAATTCGGCCCAGGACCAGTAGGTACCAGTTTTGTGAGGGCACGACTTTGATTTCTTTTGTTGGGCAGTGTTATCATTATTTTTATTTAATTATTTATTGATTTTCTGCACAAAGTTTCTTTACGTGAGGGCCCTTCGGCAGAGAAGAAGCAAAAACTCGTTATTTCGTGAAAATAGGCAACATTTTCATTAACTTCCGCTTTCTTCAATGAATGACCAACCTGACACGGCTTTTCAGAATGTAGGACATTACTCGGTTGTTCCTTACGGTACATTCCCTCGTAAACAAAGAAAAAAACAGGAAAAAACAACACGTTAAGGAGGTATTTCAGACCCATCATATCTGGTATAGTCGTATTCAGCGTTAAATGTTCAACAAGAAGTTCACCTTTAAATTGAACGTAAATCATCCTGGAATTTAAGAGAGTTTTTCAAAAATGTAGGTGCGATACTTAAAATGTCTGGATTCGGCCCAGAACCAGTAGGTACCGATTTCGTGAGATTACGACCTTGATTTTTTGTTTTTTTGTTTTTGTTGTTGTTGGGCAGTGTTATCATTATTTTTATTTATTAATTTATTTACTTATTGATTTTCTGCACAAAGTTTCTTTAAGTGAGGGCCCTCCGGCAGAGAAGAAGCAAAAACTCGTTATTTCGTGAAAATAGACAACGTTTTCATTAACTTCCGCTTTCTTCAATGGATGACCAACCTGACACGGCTTTTCAGAATGTAGGACATTACTCGGTTGTTCCTTACGGTACATTCCCGCGCAAACAAAGAAAAAACAACACGTTAAGGAGGTATTTCAGACCCATCATATCTGGTATAGTCGTATTCAGCGTTAAATGTTCAACAAGAAGTTCACCTTTAAATTTAACGTAAAACATCCTGGAATTTAGGAGAGTTTTTCAAAAATGTAGGTGCAGTACCTAAAATGTTCGGATTCGGCCCAGAACCAGTAGGTACCAATTTCGTGAGGGTACGACTTTGATTTTTTGTTTTTTTTTGTTTTTGTAGTTGTTGGGCAGTGTTATCATTATTTTTATTTATTAATTTATTTACTTATTGACTTTCTGCACAAAGTTTAAGTGAGGGCCCTCCGGCAGAGAAAAAGCAAAAACTCGATATTTCGTGAAAATAGGCAACATTTTCATTAACTTCCGCTTTCTTCAATGGATGACCAACCTGACACGGCTTTTCAGAATGTAGGACATTACTCGGTTGTTCCTTACGGTACATTCCCGCGTAAACAAAGAAAAAAAGGAAAAAACAACGCGGAAAGGGAGTGGCGATGGCCTCCACGCTCATATACGCTGAGATCTCCGAGAAGGAGGAACTGCGAAAGAAACGACCTCATCCCGCTAACGGGTCGTCTCCGTAATTAAACGGCAGTTGCCTTTTCTTTTGACTCCGATACGAAATCCCGAGCTTCCACCATTTGGGTCTGAGAAGCGCTCGGAGTTCCCTCGAAAGGCGAACAAAAACTTGAATCTCTTCTTGAAAGCCCGAGTCCGTTATATTAAGAACGTTCTCATTTCCCGTCGGAAATGGGAGTTATGAATCAACACTACAAGGGTTTATTATTCCATACGAATAACTCCTCATTCAAGTCTCTGGTAATTTCCTCTAAATTGGTTAGTAGTGGAATTTGAAATGAAAGCGACCATTTTATAAACTGTCTTTATTTATTTAAAAAAGGGGAGGGGGGGAATAAATTCACAGATACAAAATAATGAGAAGTATGGACTGTTACAAAATAGTTAATACTAATAAAAAACATCTGCCAAGTTGGGTGGGCAATATATCTTTCTCAAGGATAGAATAAGTTAAAACAGTGTTTCTTAAACTTTTTCTCCATGTACCCTCCGAGCAGAAACGAGGATGGCCATGTACAACCCACAGATTTTGATTTGCTATTATCCCAAAAAAATAAAAATTATTAACACATATAGCTACAGAATTAATAATAAAATTCAATACAGATTTCCAGAACTCAGAGATCATTGTTAATAAAATACGACTTCTTCAATTTATGAACTGTATTCGTAGATTACAAATTTATAAACACATTCATGATAATATAAGATGAAATGTTTTTAATAAGACGAAAGATTGGTAGGTAGGTACCTACTTTAGTCTCAAAGAAGGTCGTAAGCATAGGTATATCTTGCAATTAAAATGATAAGTCTTTAAACTCAAAATCAATCTTCGAATAAATAACTTTGAAAATAAAAGGTCAACACAGGAAAGAACCACGTAATGTGTCTAAAAGCAGGGTTAAATGAGAAAAAATTACTAATTACAGCCTCACAGAACGCGAGGAATATGTACCTGCTGACAAAAATATTGCACTTTTTGTATTGAGAAATTTCAGGTTTGAAAATTAATGAAGCTAATGAAATAATTGGTAGGTAAGTAGTGAGTTTGCATAAACTCGTAGACAAGAGGTTAGGTACTACCAACGAATTCTATTGGAATCATCTTGAAACACATAGATTGAAATTTAATCACAGAATGAGTGGTTGTTGGTTCATTGTTCGAGGGTTAAAAACCTCATCATCTACCCCGCCCCGGAAAATAACTATGCCTGACGCATTTTATTTTATTTCCAATTAATTTATTTTTCATTGTTATTATTTTTTTCTCGATGCATTGTAGATTTAAAATCCACAATACACATAGCTTCTCAAGTACCCCCTGGACGTTGTTGGTTGGTGTAATGTACTCCACTTTAAGAAACACTGAATTTAAAGAACCAAATCGACGTCATGAAAAGTTCCTGGTTTCGCTTGCGCACGTGCTACTATTTATTCTGCACCAATGGAGTTTGTAGTCGACCATTTAGGAGCTAGCCGACACTATTCCTGACAATTTTATCATAATTGGTCCATTAGTATCGGAGTTTCACGTGTGTCAACCAAAATACATCCAAAAGGTATTGCGCATGCGCAATAGTTATTAATCTACCAATTGCGATAATATACGAAGGGCTCGTTTCTGAAACTCACACCCAACTACCCTCCTAGTTTGAACAACATCGGACCGATAGATCGTAGGGGAATTAACTCATGGGACACTCACGTTTGCGGATGCGCACACTCCATTATGTTTACATGATTGGAATGTTTTAAATAATATTGAAAGATAAGCTATTCTGTGGTCTAAAACGTCAAAATGCGAGAGGAAATTCTGATTTAGGAGCAAAATGATTTTTCCCCTCCCAAAACTGAAAACAATAAATAAAATAAGACTCAGAAGCGAAATTAAAACAGGAAAGAAGTGACATTCTGGAAATTGAACATTATGTACGAGTTTGTGAGACTTCTAGCATATAATATTGTGTTTATGCGATTCTTGCGTTTGATGAACTTCATTGACCGTTCATAGTATCAAAATTACATGTTTTCATCGAATTTACCAGATCCGAAAAATAGAGTACGATGAAGGGGTGAAGCCTTTCCCCTAAATTCTCATTTAATCCTCACATACAGATTAGTGGCAAATGAGTAGTCGCGAACCTCAAAGAGAACGTTAGAGGATTATTTCCAGCCCATATTAGCCACTGTATTTCAGACTGAGGGCCCTTGAGGATTAAAACGGAGAGATTAACATTATTGGTAGACGGAGAACCGTTTTCTTCCTCCTTAGTTTGCCGTAATGGCCCCAGTGACCTCCACAAGCGCTGGAAAACTATTAGTCTGGGATAATGGTTGGCGGGCATTCGCAATATTTTAAGGGTTCACGCCTCAGAGTGAAACTCCTGTGTCGGTTGAAACTTCCTTGAAAGTCCGTGCCAAAGCATGGGACATTAAAGGTTTATTGTTTCTGGATTAGATAGACCTTCAACCCAGATCAATGGTCCATATAAAATTACCTATCACACTGAGTCTATGGTGCATTACCGAATGGACGATGTCACTTATCAAAAGAAAAATAAATGATTAAAAAAAAAAAAAATATATAGGTATATATAAATATATATATATATAGGTGTATATATATATATATATATATATATATATATATATATATATATATATATATATATATGTATATAATAATAAATAAATACGGTGCAAATTATTACACAAAGGTTTATTATTTCTGTATTAGATAGCTCTTCTACGCAGATCATTGGTCTATAATTATTATTAAGCCCCATATATATCTAGTAAATTATCAAAACTTGGCGCATCGTGCCTCCCAAAAGGGTTCACACCTTTACAGCTCGAATATCGCTGGCCGTAGGTCTTTTCTACCATGTATACTTATCTTATCCCGCCTGGTCTACTTTATGTCCACACGGCAACTGTCAACCTGGACACCCAGGATAATGGGACAGAAGAATCCAATATCTCCTTCCAAAAAATGGAAGTCATGTTAAGGAGTCCTTAGGCAATCATGCCTAGGGTAATGGGTCACCCTTCAGCCTTGAAAGCAACGATATGTGGTTTCTTGCCCCGGTCACTCGGCATGTGATATAGTCGCTCCCTGTGAACATCCTAGCCGCTGGATGATGAAGCACCTGCTATCTGCTTGGCATATAATGTGGCCACCGTGGGTTTGAGGGCACTACTGCACCATATGGTGCAGGTTCTTATTTTTACCCCGACAGGCACAGCAAAAGGTGTCCATTATCCCACGACTACTCCTTGAACATCCCACCGAGGTAACTAACGTATCCACCTGGACGGCGTGAAAATGACGATATTCGCGGGCCCAAATGCCCTCGGAAGCTAATAGATTTTTTTCTCCATTGACTTAACGTTTGCTACGTATCATAATAAGCTATCTACCTAACTAGGTTTGAGCTTTACACCGTCAAAGAGAAGTTGAAACCAAATTGAGTGTTCTCCTTTCACCAATATTTCACAGCTATTCATCGTAAAAACAAACACAAACATGTTTTTCTGAAAACAAATAATGGCGAGATTTAATTTAGAAACACAAGGGTGAAATTTAAAGAGGAGTAACAGGAGTAATATTCATCAACGACGTACCAGGAGACGAACCATCAACTGAACGTCAAAAAACTGACAGGACCTCAAGTTTCTTTGAGATAACAAACATGAACATCTCATATTGACAGTCATGTTAATTATTGTGGTAACAGATATCTGATTTGAAACCTGATCATGCGAATCCGCTTTCAACGTTAACTCAGGTAAATCCCTTGGATGATTGTCATGTGAGCCCACCATTATACAATACGACGAGACAATTCGAAGACCTAATTAAACCTGCATTACATCTATGCCCCACCACTCTCATATATGCAGGGTAATCCAAAAGTAAACGCCCGCCTAACTTCTTTTCACAATTTTTTGAGACATCTATGTGAAACTTGGTGAGCGTTTTTGGGGTGCTTAATAGTAAGTTCCAAGCAAGTAGTAATCAGTAATAAGCCAAACATTTTTGAACTATCCAACTGGAAAATTGTTTCCCCCTTTTTTTGCCAAGAGAACCTCCTTTTGAAGATTTTTTAGCGCGCAACACGATGGTGAAGCCAGAAATGTGATTTGTTATTCCATTCTCAGAGCGAAGCTGATGTACTATCAAGAACGCGGTTTTTTCTGAAATTGTCGATCTCTACAAAAACCAAATTTCTTCATTGTTCATTGGCTGCAGACTGAGAACATGATAAGAGTAGGCAAGTGTTCGTATTTACGACGGACGGAATATTAGGATTGATCTAGATTTGGGACAATTCAAGCATGAGAGGTAACATAATATACGATCATAATTCTTTCAGATCATTCCTAAGATAAAATTCACGAAAAACCTTAGGTGTGTGTGTGTGTGTGTTTCTGTGTGTAAACGGTTGCTGACTGTCTCCCAGTTATTGCTTTATGAAACAACCTAGGTACAGCTCAGTACAGTTTCGACGGCCTGATGATGATGTTCATACTTTGAAAGCTCTCGCCCCCTCTACTCGACGGACTCCTCCAAAATGTATGACAATTACAATTTTACTGTTATCATCCTTGGGATTTGTATTTAGTTCTTCTTTCTCACGGTTGTGTTACCGTGATTTTGGTTTTCATCACTATAAATTTCGCTAAATCAGAAAATCAATCGATTGAGAAGAGAACGAGAAGATATCCACTACAACTAAAGCTACGTTCTCCAACTTTATTGTAACTTTTATGAACATCAACAACAAAGAGGCGTGAATAAATATCTTTGTAACACACGCTGCATGAAAATTAGGTAAGAATGCTACACATAACGCTGACTACGTTGGAGTATATTTATATGATATTTGATTGTAAAGCAGAGTTCTCAATCCAAGGAAGCCGATCGCTTTTTCGCGGTATGGATGATTTTTTTTGCATCCCAATCGATTCTGATGAATATCAGGATACCAGTGAGTTCCCAATTCCGTTAAGTCGATTGTACCATGCAAAAGCTCTTTTCTTAGGAGCTCAGAGTATAACTTGTGGATGCGATATAATTTTTTGAAGGTGATTGGTCTAGTGTGGGCGCATCTTTAGTATTTCTCAGAGAAACATCCCCCCAAGTTTATGGACCCATGTTCAGACACGTTTTCACAAGTTTATCCCTTAAGATTTAGTTACCCTCAGACTCTCCCTTCCCTTCCGCAAGGTACCCCCACAACCCTTCACGTGCGGCTTTAAACGTCAACACGCTCTCGGGTAATAAACACTCCCCTCTCAGCTCATCACGCCAGATTCAATGAGGCCAGACTGATGAGATGCCACGCTAATGAGAAACATTAAATTAAACTCCAGCGCACTTTCAGAGGCGTGTTAAAGAGAGGGAGAGAGAAAAAGAGAGAAAGAGGTAGGGGGGAGAGAGAGAGGGAGAGAGATTGGGAGAGGGAGAAGCAAGAGAGAGGGAGTGAGCGGGAAGGCAGTGTATGTGTGTGAGAGAGAGAAAGAGATAGGGAGAGAGAGAGAGAGGGGAGGGAGAAGTGTGAGAGAGGGAGTGAGTGGGAAGGGGTGTATGTGTGTGACAGAGAAAGAGATATGTAGAGAGAGAGGGTGGGAGAGAGAGAGAGAGAGAGAGAGAGAGAGAGAGAGAGAGAGAGAGAGAGAGAGAGAGAGAGAGAGAGAGAGTAAGCAAGACATCGTGTAGTGGGAGGTGTTACACGGCTCATCGTGTCAACTCGAGCGCCTCACCCGTCCCTCAACATCGCCGACATCGTCAAACTACATCGTTTTAATACGAGACGTCGAAATTATTAACGTAATACGTTGCGTAATCGAGACACGATCTCAACTTGTCAACGGGCTTGAAGGGCGGAACAATGTCACCCAACGATGAAAGGAGATTGGATTTTGATTCTAACCAGACCTGAGCTTCGATTCGAACAACGCTGTCTTGCGGTATTGAATGAAATTCATCGCGCCTTCAGTATTGTATTACGGGTTCATCTTAGAGGTACAGGAATCTGATTGAATTACCCGACTAACGCTGCCTGGACTACTCCTTGATTATGAAAATGATGCACTTTACCGAAATAATACTTTCTGTAGCGTCGCTATAGTTGGGGAGCCTACCCTCCGCAGTTTTTACCAACTTGGGAGAAGTTGGGAAAATTCGAGAGGTGGCAATAAAACCTTTAATTCGAAGAGACCTATTCAGAAGTTTAACCCTAATCAAATCCGACTATCTAATTCTTGTATGACAACTCTCATAAGAATTGTCATGTTACAGACAGGTTAGTTTATTTAATAGGTACTTTTAGGCAATAAATATCAACTGTAGGTAGTAGGTTCCATTTATAAGCGATAATAAACAGTTCTTTCTATTCATTTCCCTGTTTTAGAGTTGGAAATACTTTTGGTTCAGTTGGCTATTGCATGATACTTCCCTGCTCACTATTTTTGTCTAGCGACGCCCAAGCTCACTTTATATCTTATATGATTTATATCGTTCCTAGGAGAGGCCCAAAATTTTGATCAGCATGCTTAAGGTGCAAACGCAAACGATTATAAGATACGAAGGCGTGCTGATAGTGGCGAAAAATTTCATTCCCGAACGACATTTCTATGATAGCATGAAAATGTCTCACTGCGGGCTTGTACGCAAGCGGAGTTTGAAAGATTATGCTTCCGGAAAAATCCAAGAGACGGCGCTGTACCTTTTGCTCCAACCCAAGAGGGAAATCAACCACAGTAGTTTTTTATTATAATTATTTTTACGACGGTAAATCAGGAAAACTTTGAGATCCTAACAAGGCAATCGATTCTTATAAGATACCCGTAATAAGAGACCACGCTCCAGGCTGTGGGATGCAAACCCCACTAAAACCTCGTCTTCGTTTTCTCGCGTTGGAACTTAGTCTGGAACTGTTTAACACGTGTCTTCAGGCCGAGTCCTGGGGATATTTCTTTCAATGCTCTCGGTTCATATTCTCCCTCTTGCTCTCGTTCAAAAATTTTGGCCACTACCACCCCCGTGTATGGAAGCGGTACTTCCAGAGCATCCTCCAACCTTCATCATTCGGTAGCCCATGCATTGCACCAAAGAATCTGTGGGGCACATCACCGTCTGCTTTTTTTCAGTTTGAACTTGTATTTTCCCCCATTTCATGCTGGTAGGCGTAAAATATTCCGGATGTGTTGAGAAGAACTTCGTGAAAAGTTCACTTCTCCATGTTTTAATAAGTGTATTTATGCGTCTACATCAATGTGTAACATAGTTTTTACCTACTAAGAGAAAGTAGCTTAGTTGTCCCATGACACCTTAATATTTCTTTTGGTTATCCATAGTTCCATAGTTCATTTGTGTAATGATTTTGAAAAATATAGTATATAAAATTGTTCTTCTTACTTATAAAGTTAATATATTTGCAAATATTATATAATTATATGATGAAAAAATATTATCTGCAAATATTATGTACTTTTCAGAAACTCCTCATAAGCTACTAAGTGGGGTGGGAAGGAGGGGTGAGGAGGTTCAGGGTAGTTGATCGCCGGCGCTCAGCGAGACTAATCCATCTCCCTAGGCGACACGCCCTTGATTTTACCCAAAGATGGAAAGAAATAAGGGTGAACCACCCTGCGAACGAATTAGTGCCAACCATCTATCCGTAACCACCTTGATTTATGCCAAGGTAGGAAATATTGGTAATGGTATTCAGTTTTAACAATCGTAAAACAACATCGTACAATAATAGTAAGCCGATGAAAAATTTCGATAACAGGTAAATTCTCAAAAACCCAACATATATTTCCTGCGATTCAATAGGTACCCATAGGCAGACATAGGAATAAGGCCCAATAATTTCAGGTCTTCAGCCCGGTCCAGTCGTTTGGGTTGTTGGGGAACTTTCTAGTCTACTCCTGTCATTCCAAATTCCTATCGGATCAGTCACTCATTGAGGGCACTTACCCATCCTTTCGGGGTTACCCAGAAAACTCAATAACCCTTATCCCCTCGCCAACTTCCTTTACCAGTGTCTTCTTTGCCCAATACTACGAACGAAAACCAGCCAGTTAGGGTCGAAGAACAGTTTCCTTTAGTTGTCGTTTGTTAGGGGGAGGGGCGGGATATAGCAGGAGGAGGAAAAAAAGCTGAAGTTGCTACCTCTCGAACATGTCTCGATAAAACAGGTGGTGGTTGCGGTTGTCGACTTTCGAGCTGACGGAAAAGCATCGGTGTGGGAGGTGGGGGGCTTCACTGGGGTAAGGTCTTTCCCGAACACGGCAAACACTCTCATCCCATCTCATCCGACGTGTTGGCTGAACTTGGGGCTAATCCATTACTCCGGTTTTGGAGCTAGGAAAGTCCCCTCCACCCCCATCCACTTCCACGGCCATAGCCGAAAAGTTGATACATGGAGCCTTCATCCCTTCGCTATGGCGACTTTCCTTGAGAAGGGTATGAAATAGGGGGTAGAAGTTGGCAAGTTTTCTCCCTAAGGTCGCTCATTTTACGAAGATAACGTCCTTGGTAGGGATCAATGGCAACGAGAAAACAATGCAATCGAACGAGCGGATCAAGAATAACAACAACTTCTACGACGTAATAATGTTCTCGGATCGCGGAAAAATCTCGTTGATCTGTGAAGAATTGGGTTACAACGTTGAATGTTATCAATGGTCCCTTTCAGAGAATTTTTGTAGGAAATGAAGTTATTGCAATGGCTCGGAAAATTTTAAAATAAAAATTTTTGAAAAATGTTTTCATGGAAATCAGTTTTGAGGCATCCTAAAACGATTCCTAAAGTTTGCGCTTTTTCATATATATATATATATATATATATATATATATATATATATATATGTGTGTGTGTGTGTGTGTGTGTGTGTGTGTGTGTGTGTGTGTGTGTGTGTGTGTGTGTGTGTGTGTGTGTGTGTGTGTGTGTGTGTGTGTGTGTGTGTGTGTGTGTGTGTGTGTGTGTGTGTGTGTGTGTGTGTGTGTGTGTGTGTGTGTGTGTGTGTGTGTGTGTGTGTCTTTCCAGACGATAACTCTCTTTAGGATTGAGATAAAAATTCCGTTCTAATGCCAAAAAATCGAGCACTAAAAACGGCCAAATATCTTTAAATCTATATTTTTAGTGGAATTTTAGTCAAAACTAAATTGTCAACAATTAACTAGGATATTTGAAAATTTTTGCTAAAAATTATGCTGAAAAACGTACTTAAATTTCATTAAAATTTGCTTGAAAATCTATAAAAAACTGAAAAAAATCTAAAAATCCAAAATTTATTTTGAATTGCCGAATTTAATTTAGTATGAGTTTTTTTTCCCATAAAATTGGTTTTTAACGATTTCTTTCTAGTGAAATTGCTCAAATTTTAATACAATTTAACATAATATAATACTATAGATAGTTTATGGAAATTCGCTTATGCGATCATGCTGCGTTGGGAATGTTTGATGATGAAGTGTGAAATAAGTCTAATTTGGTGGCTGTCACTGTCATGCTGCTTGCCTAACGAGTTTTGTTGGTTACATTTTCAAGTAATTACGATATTGCCTTGTGTTCCATAAGATTTCAAATGTTTTGTTTCAAACTGAATTATGGAACTCTATGAATATTACTCCAGATTTTATATTATATTTATGTTAAAGAGTCACGCAGTTACCCAATTACGTAGGCTTTTGGCGGCATATTACCTAAAAAATTCGTGAAGGCGAGGAGGCGGTAGATTACCGTCATGCGCCCTCTTGTGATGGGGAAAAAAGCAAGCCTGGATGAAGGTTAATGGGTCGAACTATCAAAAACTTCCGAGATAAACCTGTAATTTATTCGATAGATTTAGTCAGTTCATTGAATCGACAGATACCGCTCGGAGCATTATACGACTGTCCCCCAGTGGTTCAGGAACCCCTTTTTCCTGGCCAAAAATCAAAAAGTCGAAAGTCTTTGGAAGAAGTAGTTTGATATCCGGAGCTGTTTAGAGGTTGGTAGAGAGTCACTAATACAGGTTCCAACCACTATAAAATGTTTTCTCGTCAGACACGCTCAGTGCATCTTGCGATTGTGCGATACAGAGATATTTAGTTTGATAGATAGTGGGTCATTAGTGCATATGAGGCTGTCCAGGCTAGCTCAAGATTTTTGTTTTCTTAATGTCGACATCATGGCCAACAAGGTTGAAGGAAGGTTGAATTTGTGTGTGTTTTAATAAATGAACCAGGAATATAATAATTTTACTATGCTCATTTTTGATTTCGAAAAGCAATTACTCGAGGAGCAATCACGCAATCCACTGAGGATCGCGACGAATATGGTGCCTAATGGTTCTCAAGGATGTGTGGAATGAGATTTAATAAAAATTGGCTGCTACTAATTGCTACCCAGAGGTTCAGATAATTAAATAATCTCGAGATTTTTAAGGCAAAATTTTTCGTGACTACTCGCTACCCACTTTTATGGAAATCCTCAAGCGAGTGGTAGATCACGAGAACTTCGAAAAAGCGCCAAAAATCGAAAAAACGAGTTAGAGAGCTGGTGGTGGTCTCATTCGATGCCAAATTCTTTCCTCTACAACTTTTTTTGGTACGAAAACAATTTAGGTCAGTTCCAAAGGTCAAAAAGTGATAAAAACTTTCAAAAATCTATTTCTTGATTGAAAGAAGTTTTTTTAGGTATAGACATGGGATAAATTCGGGACCAGATCAAAATTCTCTACAATAATAGCTAATAAAATAATTTTGTCCACCTAGAATCGGTTTCTGGCCTACTGTGCTTCCATTCGCAACCCAAAAAAGGCTTTGAAAGGAAAAACGTCATCAACTACATTGTGAATCTCAAGATTCAAAATTCTATCGATTCGGCTCGATTTTATTCTGGTTTTATAGACTGTTTATAGACTAGTGGTGCACTAGTTACATACATATATGTATAGGCCAGTCACAGAAAGGTATTGTTTGTTTGTGTTGAAAGACATAACAGTCGAAATTGATTTATGATTGCAACTCCTTATTTTCACATGAAAATAGACAACGTTCTTCAATAACTTCAGTTTCGAAATGGGTTTAATTTTAGTTTTATAGTTTTTATAAACCAGCGGTATTCGCTGAAGGGGTTTCTAATGTGAAAGTAGTAAATCTTGGTGAGATGTTTTGCAGGGCTTTGAATTATTCTGGAGTTGACTCATACGCATGTCAGAAATAACTAGGCAGATCACAGGATCTAATGCGGGTAGATAAATGTAAATGAAATCAGTGTAGATTGGTTTTCCTTGAGCATAAGGCTCAAACTAAAATATTAAAGAATCATGGACTAACATACAGCTATTTTATATGCTATTAAGATTTGAATCTGGATTATATTCATTACACTCCACATAAACGTCGAGTCCTAGAGTTTTCATGAAAACGTTCAAGCGGACGCGCTTGGAATTTCCTCCTCATTTTACAACTCATGTATGCGATAAGCATATATTTAGGACTCCCTTCTCTGTCAGGGAGCTACCCCTTTCGCATCGCCGTTGGCATCAAGACAGAACTGAGTCTCCACCCCTGAAGGGGGTTGATGAATGCAAATCCCATTGAATCGCTAATATCCAGCCTGAACTCGGCTCCATCGTCTGAGTGAATAGCAAGTTTAATCACTCTTAAGGGGGGTGGCTGGGAGGCTGTTTTGAAGGGTCGAAACAAGGGAATCATCCCGAGATTTGTGTTAAGTGCCGCTGAAATTGGACACAAGTATTCAATCAACGTCCGGCTTCTGTTTGATTGTCAGTAACTTAACTTTCTCAAACAAAACTGTGAGTTTGATTCTATATGAAAGCACTTAAAATTCGATTTGGATTTCTCGATGTGCCAAAGAACGTTTGTATCTGAGATGGGATCTAGCCCCTTGTTTGACAGTTTATGTTCTTAGTGGCTGTGTTTGGAGGCTACCTTGGTCTCGGAAAATGGTAGCGTCCTATACCCAATGCAATGCAATCTTAGTTACGATTTTGATTTGACAGATAGGCTGTTTGTAGAATTTCTTAAGTTTTGTTCAAAGGGAGGTGGATGTAACTCTTTAATGAGGATATCCCTCAACATATTTCACTACAGAGGGATTGTGACTACATAAGAACTGTGACTATATAAGCAGTGTCCTCTCTAATGTGTGCTCAATTATTGTTTGTTACTGATAACCATACCATCGAAATCCATGTAACACAGTAACTCTTAATTTTTTCGTCGAAATAGACAACGTTTTTCATTTTTTCGTCTTCTTTTTCGATAACGTTTTTCACTATCTTCCGTTTTGAAATGGGTTTCCACAACTTCATCGCGAGTGATTTAGTTCATAGAGGTTCTCTCCATCAATAAAATAAATCATTCTGCCATTGGAATTGGCTGAAACTGTCCGCCACAGAAGCTACTCCATCTCCTTTATTCATCACTGATATAAACCTTTTGGCTCACTGAGCTAAGGAACCTAAATTACAATACAACATTATAGGAACCTATAATTACAAATACGAATATTACTATAAACTCAAATAAATAATAGAAAATGGAAAAACAATTGTTATCTCTTAGATTTCTTTGAGGCCGGCTGTGGACAACATATTTCACATTAGGTGTTATTTAGTTCTTTTTCCAGGGTTATTTGAATATTTCCTATCTACGTAAAATTTATTTTATTTTTACATTCAGGTTAAGTAACGAAAACTCATGCATTTCTTATACACACCTTTTTTATAACATATTATACTTTCGAATTCCGTGGTAGCTGATATGAAGGAAAGAGGGTGAAGGTTGGAAGGTTCCTATATAATAAATTTCGTGGGTCTTGAGTCTCGAAAATCCCAACTGGGGGGCTCCTGTAAAAACCGAGTTGGCGTAAATTCTCCTCTTTACACCATAGGACTTATGCTCTGTCCTGTTCTTCCTTCCACACCTTTCATTATCTTTCATTCTGATGTTCACCTTTTCATTTGCTAATATGAACAAGAAAACCACAATACTTGTAGAATGTCGAGTTAAATAAGGGAAGTTCACAATTCTGCAATCAACTGAGTGATAATTCTGCGAATGCTTTAATACGGCTCACTTTATCATCAGCAAACATCGTTGTTTGCAGAAGAGCTTTTGTCAGAAATAATCAACTAATGTTCGTCGACCGAGTTTTCCAGCGCTTGTCACTGACGATTCATCGATATATATCCAGTGATACTCAGAGGTGGCAGTTAACACCTCAGTGCTCCTGGTGAATTAACAAAGCTACTCACTCTAGAGTCTCACGATTATTATACACACAAAAACAAAGTCGCCTTTCAAGTATTGATAATATGTCTGTATATTCCATTGACCTTCACTGTCGTTCGTGTTTTACAATTTAAAGCAACAAACACCCTAATGACACATGTCTCTGTGAGTGAAAACAACGATAAACTGAAATAACAAAGTTAGCGACAATCATTCGTTTTGAACGTTCCACCAATTATTTTCCTTCATTTTATTGAAACGCTTGTCAATTGGAATCTACTTGATCACGAATTAATTCTAACACGAAAGCTGATATAACGAACAAAAAAAATGTTATACTTAATACACACTAACTATGTGTGAAAAATTTGATATTTTTCAATAAACCCAATCTAGTAGATATATTACTAATGCCAAAGTGACTGTCTCCTGGTAAATTCTTGCAAAAATCAAGTCACCGCGATTGCTCCAAACAAGATAAAATTGAATTATTACAAAGTTTTCTCCGTGGAAATTCGTTTCGTGGCATTCTGAAACAATTCCTGGATTTTAACGTATCTATTATAATAATAGGATACATACAAAGTGATAACGCTTGAACGCCTGCACCGATTCTCTTCAAATTTTTTTTAAACTGACCGGCATGAAGAAAACTGGTGCAGATAATTCTACCAAGTTATAAATCAGATTCCTTCATATTAAAAAACAAGAAAAAGTGCAAAAACGAGGGAAATTCTGGTGCAGATAATTCTATGAATGAATATAACTTTTTTTAATACAACTTGAATAAATAAAAATTAAGTTGAAACAGAAAGATTTTGCTTTTTTATTTGCATAATTAAAGTTTGTACTTGCATCCCGTGGTGACACGGGCTTTTCCACTTATATAAATAAATAAATATATATACCTATATATATAATGTATATATAATATAAATATAATATAATAAATTATATATATATATATATATATATATATATATATATATATAATTTTTTTTTTTTTTCGTATTTAGGTTCTTGAGGGTTGGTCTGTAGATTGAACAACTCAACTAGGCCGACGTTTCGATTTATTTGTAAATCTTCTTCAGGGCTTAGATGATGATTGCATTATTATTGCATGTAGGTTACATAGCATCCGTTCTTCATCAGGGTAACTTTAGCTATTAAACTTACTACCTACTAACTACTTACTAAGTGATGAATTTATAATAGAGAGAAATTATTTAGGGAGAAAGTTGAATTTGAACTTGAAATTTGAAAGTCAATTTTCTCTCTATATAATTTCTCTCTATTATAAATTCATCACTTAGTAAGTAGTTAGTAGGTAGTAAGTTTAATAGCTAAAGTTACCCTGATGAAGAAAGGATGCTATGTAACCTACATGCAATAATAATGCAATCATCATCTAAGCCCTTAAGAGGATTTACAAATAAATCGAAACGTCGGCCTAGTTGAGTTGTTCAATCTACAGACCAACCCTCAAGAACCTAAATACGAAAATTTAATACTGAGTGGTCAAGAACATTAGTCATTATATATATATATATATATATATATATATATATATATATATATATATATATATATATATATATATATATATGTAATAGATCCAGATGGTTCTTGATTATTGACCGTTCTTATATAGTTGAGAGAGATTATTGTGAGAGAATATATTGATGGCCAATTTTGTTTATTAAAGAATTTTGATGAAAAACGTGTTTGCCGAGTTTTATTTGAGTTCCTTTGTTTTCACAGTAGTGAATCATTCACGAATAGTAGAGAAAACAGCATGATAATCATGAAAAAACGTGGGCGGTCAACCGACCTCTGCGCGAACGCCTGTGTGACTCACGTTGGCGCGAACGCATTAATGTTAATACATTAAACCGAAAAGTGGAACACATCAGTGGAGCAATAGGTAACTGTATATAGTTATCATCATTTTACATATCCTAGGTTCGAGAATACATGATTAAAATGTATAATGATTCAACACTTTTAGTAAAAGAAGGTGGGCAAATGGACGTTGTGTTGGTGACAATCTTTCCTTCAGCCACATTAGCCACCGGTCGATCAACTTCATCTTGGGACTTGCTTCTGTTGGCTCTTTTGGAAACCGTAGTCATCTCTTCGCAACAAAACATCAATACGATGCTTAGTTGAAATTCTAGAAAGATATCCCTAAACTGCAAAACATTAATAAAACTTGGTTACTAAAAGTTGAATTAAAAGTAATGCAATTTCCGGAATACGATTCATTTTCCTGGTGTTTTAAATCAATAAGTTCCAATCCCTCTTTGAAATCTTTCGAGAAAAAAACAATCACAACATGAATGGTATTTTCCTCTTAGAAGAAAATGCAATGTGACAGAAGAATAAAAGTGAGTGCAAGAAGTAGGCACCTAGAGGAACCTTTCCACTATTAGCTATTTCGTAGTCCTTTGATTAATTATTAAATTGAAGCTTCCATGATATCTAAATATGCATTTTACACATTAAAAACATTAGTTTTGAAAAATATGCCCTGCTAAAATAATGGAAAGGATTTTCCACTTTTAGTACACTGCCTGAAAATGTGTTCCTACTTATATTGAAAAGGTGAAATAAATGATCTCTAGTTGATGACTGTTGTGTGTTTAGCTCATGAAAATTGAAAGGAATAACTCTAAAATCCATTTAAAATGGAAATGTGAGACAAAATTTTGATAGAAAGCAATCAAAGTTCGATTCCGAAAGTAGGTACCCACGCACCTACCTTAAAGTTGTTGGGAGACAATTTCAGCTGCAAAAGGGCATATTCTCACACAAATATAACCTCCAATCGCCTTTCTCATTCAATATCGTGATTTTTCCCCTGATGATCAGGGAAAACCGTTTATTTTACTGGAGGAGAAACATCGTTGGTCATTCCAGAACCTTGTTATTTCACTTTCATTCCCGAAATATCCGCTATCGGCACCTTTAATTTAATAAAGAGTTTTAATAACTAAAAAATTATGGGGTCCTATAGCTGTCAAGGTTTGAACCTTTTGAGAGGTACGAAGCACCAAGTTATGATGATATACTACTGTAGACGGGAACGATGTGCAATAATTACAGACCAATGATCTGCGTAGAAGGACTATCTAATAATGAACCTTAGTGTAATAATTTGCAGAGTTTTTCTCCTTATTCTGCTCCACTTCATAGTGTACATAGGGTGAAATAATTACAGACCAATGATCTGCGTAGAAGAGCTATCTAATACAAGAAATCATGAACCTTAGTGTAATAATTTGCAGAGTTTTTCTCCACATTGCCTTCGAACTGACCATGGGACCAATTCAACCGACGTTTTACGACCCTAACAGACTGTAGGCCCGATTCGACATCACCCCCGGAAAGGGTTATGCCGTTTTTGGGAAATAAATCCGAGTTAATCCAGCAATTTTTCACTGAATTCATAACGCGTTTTGCGACAAATGTATGACGATTAATAATTATTAGTAATTTAATTAAATATTAATTATTAATAGTTCGTCTGAAATCAGTTTACACCTGATTCCATATAAGATTAACTCAATTGATCAGTGGGAAGCAGGTCTATAAAAAAGCAATCTATAGATAAGCACACCCGAGAGTTGACGATCTATATATCGAGATTTATAGTTTATTTATTTGTATTCATATTTAAAATCATTAGAGACATCAGCTGACTTATTCTCCGTGACGTCATATTATCAAAGCTTCTGATGATACTCTACCAACTATCAACTAACTATATGAGATAACTTTTGTCGCACTAAATAGTTCTAGCCCACTGTGCTGTGGATGATTCCGAGCGACGACGAGGCTTTCTAATTATCCGTTCGTTATCTAAATAGAAGTGCGGGAGACAACGAGAATTCTCGAACCACGAACGGTCCTTTGACATACTCAGACCAAATAAACTCTAGTGCATGCGAGGGTAAAACTCCCTTGTAAAAGGGCTTTTCCACTAAAAACGATCATTTTCCCGAAGGATAGACAAAGTTGATTATCAAGTCCCTCGCAAATAACGAGAATTTCCTCCCTATCCCCTCCCCTTTGCTTCGCGTAAGCGCAAACTAGATAGCGCACTGATACAATGAGATTTGCATTCATCAGCTGCCTCTGAGAAGCCGGCCGCGGAGCCAACTTAATTATGCGGAGCCTCTCCATGTATGCGGCGAGCCCCGTGCACTTTCCGCCTCGTCTCGCCGCGCAAGGGGATGGCGAGGGGTTTGCTCCAAAGACTTGGTAAATACTTTGCTACATGCCCGGTATATTGATGGTTGTCTGCCGACTAGCCGACCCAAAGTTGGATGAAACTTACGTCAGTGAGCTCGAATACCTGTTTTATGCTTCAAACGGGCGCGTCTTGGTTTATGGCGCTCTCTTATTAACTTTCCGTATGGCTTCGCTGCAACCCAATTTATTCCGTGTGTTATAAGTTTGTGTAAAGTCAACGACTTAGCGATGAAATTGAGCTTCGTGATCATTGGCTTGAATAATAAATAATACGGAATGACGGAACTTTCCGTTCAGGTCTCCTGGCAATTTTCATATTTTAATCACCAGTACACCACGGTATCCGATTAAATTATAGGGCAGCAAGATATAACCCTCAAATTCAATTATTCAAGGTATTTTTACAGCCATATTTAGCAAACACATAAGAAAGGAACACGCTTATCACGCATATATAACAATGATTAATTAATTATAGTTAATAATACCCTTAATTCAAACTGTTTGTCTTAAAACAAACTAACATGAATATTTAAAAATTTAACATTTATTTCTTATTATTATTTTTTTTATTATTAATTATTTGTTAATTATATATAATTTATTTTTAATTATTCGTGGTGCACATAGCTTTTGTATTAATTTTTGAATTGGCGTATGCCGTACACAAGAACAACAAACAATCTAGGACGAAAAATTACGAAAATTCATTCATTCTACTGCAAGACTAGAACTTGTTAAGGATGAAATTGATAGGGGACCATCCTTTGCCCAACTTGCACATCCTAGGAGAAATGACATCAAAATCTAATGGAAACTGTAGAAATAACAGTTGTTACATGGGTTTCACATGCGCAGCAGCCACCAATTTAACGATCGTGATAAGGACATAAAATAAGAATGAGGTCTTACCCTAAAACATAAAATTTTGCTTCCTCACTACGAAAGGTAACAAAGCTTTGTGTACGTTATAAAAGTCAAAAACATTTTATTCCTTCAAAATCAAAATTTCCGCTTGCTTTTTGCGTTTCGCAGATTGCTGATCAATTTCGGTTCCGTGTCCGTCAGTCTGTCTGTCTGTCTGTCTGTGTGTGGAAAATCCTCGTCACTCCCAGAACTATTCCAAGTTTTAGTTCGATTTCAATGGCATTTTCAGGGATTGTGCGGGTTAGCTTCTAAACGGTCCCCTACAAGTTTCAATGCCGTCGGATCAACAATAGTCTGTACGCATGCGTAAACGTGAATTTGTTATTACGCCAATTTCTCTTTATCTGTTGGTCTGATGTAGCTCATATTCGGTAGGTAGTTGGGTATACGTTCCAGAAGAGTACCCCATTAATTATATCGCAATTGTTAGATTAGTAAGTATTGCTCATGCGCCGAACTAACATGGATTTAGGCGGGCAAAGATCCGATTCCGGTGGGGCGATTTTGATGAAATGTTCAGGGGTCGTGCGTGTTAGCTTCTAGACAGTCCCCTATAACTTTCATAACCGCCACATAAATTATACTTAGTCTGTGCGCATGCGCAAACGTTAATTTCTTATGACGTCGATTTCTTATCAAGTATTGGTCGGATTTCGTTCAGACTCGAGGGGTTGTTGGACCCCGGATGATCCCCTTCCTATTTTATCGTTTTGTTTGAATAGTCAGTAACAATTGCACATACGCCAAATTAATATTGGATGACATCCCGTGAATAATGGATAGATTTTGTTGAAATTTTCAGTTATTGTGTGGGTTAACCTTTAGACGATTTCTGCGCTTGCAAACATGAATTCATTCATTCGTCATTCTTCGATATTCCTCTCTAAGCTCACTCCAGATCGAATAACTAAACAATCCATGTTTATTTTCCAGGATCCGCCCACAATGGACATTTCGCACTCAGGAATTAATGGAACGCCGTATATGTACTAACTGGAGCGTAACTCCGTAATCATCCGACCATGAGGAGAACTGCCCTTGGATATTCCGATATTTAAACTAGTGGTTGCCTTTGCGAATGAGTACGAACCCTTGCAGCTATTTCCATTTCAATATCTGTATAACAAAAATATTCAAGAGAACCTACTTTACATAACGGATTCTATGTCAATAGAGAATCCTGCAGACCTTCCGCCAACCCATCGGAAATGAAAACGTAAATAAATAAAAACCGTTAAAGAATCGTAATCATAATGTAGGAAGACACTGTAAGTTAATGTTCTCGGTGATTGTTTTTAAAACAGTTATTTTGATTTGTGGATCAGTTTGTTGTCCAACTATTTTTGAGCACATTAAATTGGTCAAATTTCGAAAATTGTACAAAAAAAATTGTTAAACATGGCGAAAAACGGCCAAAAATTGTTGAATTTATATTTTTTAGCAGAATTTTAGTCAAAACCAAGTTGTCAAAGATTAACTAGGACATTTAAAATATTGTGCTCAAAATCATGCAGAGAAACGTTATTAAATTTCATTAATATTTGATAAAAAATCTATAAAAACTGCAAGAAAACTAAAAATCCAAAATCTCTATTGAATCGCCGAATTTTATTCGGTATGAGTTTTTTTAAGCCATAAAATTGGTTTTTAACAATTTCTTTCTACTGAAATTGCTCAAATTTCAATACAATTTCACGTATTTTAATACGATAGATAGTTTATGAAAATTCGCTCATACGATCATGCTGCATGACTGGAACTTTTTTGAAATTCTCTGTTCATGTTAGGAAGTGAATCATTGGAGACGGCTGCCGTTCTATTTGAGAGAAGTGGAATGACTGCTTTGCTTTTCTCGCTACTATTTCAACAAGGACGCCACAAGGAACGGTTTTCTGAACAATCCTATCCAAAATTGAAACCCCCATCTCCGCCCGTCGCTTAGGCCCCATTGTCCCTCCTTTATCTCTCCACCCACGCCAGAATGAATGGGTAGGTATACCTACGCAAACTACGTTTATCTTCCTACAATGGACATTCCGCTCTGAAGAGTTTAATGAAAACCCCTGCATACGTACTTACTCCGGGGTATCAACCCAAAAAGCTGACGGGAGGCTCCGTGGGGATTTCGATCATAATTTCCCCGTCACGAGGTTTTCATAACACATAAGCCCTTTCTGGAAGGCTGTTGTGTGAGGGTATCGGTGTATACTCCGGGGATCGGAAGGATCTCCCGCCGGATGAATAACTCCCGGCCTAAACACGAGGGGAGTCTTCCCTGGCTTAGAGGTGAAGCGTAGCTGAGGGATCCGCACTCGATGGCAGTGGAGTTACGAAATGAGTTTCCCGGAGGGTCCCTGATAAGCTGTGTTCAACAAGGGACAACCCATTAACCAGAGAACTTTTGGTAGGCTAAATAAAAAAGGTCCAGTCATGCAGCATGATTAGGTACCATTTAACCAAATTTCCGAAAATTATCTTGCTGCAGGTACATGTTACGTTGTTTTAAAATTTATTAACATTAAGTTCAACAAAAAAAATCGTTCGCCAGTCGTTGGATAGCTTTTGATTTACCTAACCGTATTATGTTACCCACTGCGCAGTGCGTGGCCAACAATCTGAGGTATGAGCCTGGTTGTCTGAATAATTGTTTACATGCAGGTGATCCTTCTCAGTTAATTTTGTAAACATGATTGCTACCACTATTAGACTAGAAAGAAACTTGGAAGTTGAAATCTGATAGGGAGACTCTCTGCGACAATAAGAGACAATTAAAATGATGGGCTCTTTCATAATCAGCTGGGTGAAATTCTCTCCTGTTCCCCCAAGGAACATGTTCTATGTTCTGTCAAGATGTCGTGCAAAGGCAAAAAACGAAACGTTTAGGTGTGTGTTACGAAAATGTGTTGCAACAAATCGTCTGATCATTTCCGCTTACAACCGAGTCGTTGCTAGGAAAATGGTACTTCATTATTTTTCATCCCACAAAATTCGTTGACCATTCGTTCGAAAGCTCTCGCTTTTCCAACCATATTGTGTTAACTACAGCGAAGTACGTGGCCAACAAGCTGTTATGAGCATGGTTATTTGAATAATTGTTTACACACCGGTGATCATTCTCAATAATTTATTTATTTTTTCGCAATTTCGTCGTTGCGCCGGTGATAAATACATAAAAGAACTTGAAATAGTAGTGATAACAAAGGCGTGAGGACAGACTCACATTAGTTAGCTCAGAATCCGCTGGGAGCGCATGGGCTGTTTCAATTTCTTATCACGCTTTATCTCCCGCTTATCACTGGTGGTGGTCTTACTACAGATTTAGCTGTGCCGATGGACTATAAAAGGGCTGAAGAGCTACAATAATGGATAAACGTTGTTTGCTTAACGAAATTAGAACTACGGTAGAATTCGAATTTCGTGTCAATATCGATTTGCGCAAACAAAGAACATTGAAGCTAATGTCTAGGTTTCGAGTTACAGCATTGGGCATAAAACAGGAGGTACGAGACCCAAATACGATGAAATGCATTCCCAGAATGATATTGATCTGAAATGTGAGATGGTAAATACACGCGAATAATAACATGTACCATCAGTCGAGTGTTTGCGCGGTTGCTCCTGAATTTGCGATTCAAATGAATGTGAATACAGGATTTGTGCCTACCGACAGTAATGAGCCAGATTGTGCTCTAACGAAAATTCTTTTGCGTGACGTTCATGTAACGAATGGGAACTGATAATTAGGAGTCTCTGCTACCCCACCATATTGTAGAGCCAAACGAAATTTTAAACATTTATTACTTCCTAATTAGCACAGGAGCTAATAATGATGCAATCATGATGAGATTAACATGGAATAATTAAAACATTGTCCCCCAACTATGCACCAAACTTGAGCGGAATCGGACCACTAGGGCGTAAAAAAATTATGCTTAAAGGAATTTACGGTGGCGCAAGCGCAAATGAAGTAACGATTTGAGAAGTATTAAATTTACAGCCATTTACAGCCTAACCCGCACATTCCCTTAATACATGTTTCATCTTCATTTCAAATTTTAGCCACAGATATTATAAAAGGCAACGGTCCTCAAAAATTACCGTGTTTTCAGAAGTTGTCGATGTGGGTGATTTATTTGTTGAAACGAATTGGCGTGGTTGTGGTTTGATTGCCTCCACATGAATTCGCACAAGTAGAATGTACATGAATTCGCACAAATAGATCAGAATGCTGTGTATAGGTTGGTGGTCTGGATGCTCGCAAGCTCGCATCTCAAAATTACATAACATCCAGTAGTCAATCCCTCAGTTAAAAAAAAAAAAAAAAGGAGAAAATCGAAATTATAAGAGGTGCATACCAGCAACGTGGAGGAACATACTATCCACGTCCCTGGTATACACCTCTTGTACCTTCAATTTTGGTTTGTTATTTTCAATAATAAGCCTATGTGATCGTATAGAAAAAGGAGGTGCCAAGACTAAAGCACGTTCTGTGTTGAAATCTATTTGTAAAGTGTAAATCAAGCATTTTAATTTCTCCCTTGATGGGAAAAACAAAAGCTCATGGATATGTCTAGTACCTACAGCTTACCAGTTGGTACTTACTACTCAATTGTATACCAACCTTGTAGTGCCTTCTTTTCACAAGATTATTCCATTATGGTTACAAAACAATATTATTTTTTAACTTAGAGTAGTAAATCAGCATTCCTTGACACTACAATGGCTTAGAGATCATGAAATGTCGTGGTAAAATGAGAGCATTCCAAATAGTGAAAACTATGGGATTTACTCTTCCCTAGTAACGCCTTGGTTGTACGTGAAAATCAATAGAAAATGTGCCAGTCGGGAAAAAAAGTGTCGGTCGGGAAAAAAAAGTGTCGCGAAAAATTCCTTGACCCCCAGCCAAAAGACATATCCATGTCAAAAAAAAAAAAAAAAGATGATTACATCTACCAAGATTAGGGATTGATGTAAAACTATAATTGCAACATAAAACCAAAAGACATATCCATGTCAAAAATTTTAACTTCTCCTTTGAAGGGAAAAACAAAAGATCATGGATATGTGTAGCACCTAGTGCTTACCAGTTGGTACCTACTACTCAATTGTATACCAACCATGTAGTGCCTTCTTTTCACAAGATTATTCCATTATGGTTACAAAACAATATTAGTTTTTAACTTAGAGTAATAAATCAGCATTCCTTGACACTACTGTGGCTTAGAGGTCATGAAATGTCGTGGTAAAATGATAGCACTCCAAAAAGTGGCGAACGATTTTCCTACTATGAAAACGATGGGAGTTACTCTTCCCTAGTAACGCCTTGGTTGTACGTGAAAATCAATAGAAAATGTGCCGGTCGGGAAAAAAAAGTGTCGCGAAAAATAGCCAAAAGACATCCATGTTAAAAAAAAAAAAAAAAAAAAAAAACCATGTCGTTGTTACGTGTCATTGTTTTGTGTCGTTGTTCTTTCGTGACGTTATTATGTGTCGTGCTATGACAACTTTTGGCGAGAAGAACTCCGTAAAAACGTATTCTGCGATTTAAAAAACACGTAGGTATCACGTAGGTTTGCTAATGATTCAACTGATAAAGAGGAAACCCCTAACTAGACAAGTACTAATGGAGAGCACGGGCGTTTACCAACGTGTGTGTTTGTAGATGAGCGTCTATGTGAGGAAAGTAATGAGGAGGATCGCGAGGGTTAACGGTTGTGATGATACCGTGACCCGTTTTCGGGGTGGAAATTGCAGGATTAAAATCTATTAAGCCGCGGAGAGCGTTCGATGATGGGAGGGATTATCTGTGAGTAACGAGGATTAGGTGGGAAGGTGGCGTTTTAGAGGGCCCCATGATGGATTCCCTTCATCTTTCCGCTAGCGAGGCATCACGAACCCCCACAGGCAACGGTGATTTAGAAAATATCTCGTTAACTTTCAATATTTTCGTAAGTCGTGCATTTATAACCTTTATGAAGTAATCGAATTCATTCTCACTATCAACATTTCCAGGAAAATAACTAAAATAAGCATGATATTAGGAAGCAAAATTAAGCACAACAAGGAACATTAAGCATAACATTAGGATTTTTGAAATGATGATTTATTTTATGGACGAATAAAGGCAGCACGAAGTATAAACAGAAAACCCTGCAAGTTATTACACAATGGTTTATTGTTTCTGTGTTAAATAGCCCTTCTATGCAGATAATTGGTCCATTATTATTAAACCCAGTATGCAATATATGATTAGAACATGGCGCTTCGAGCCTCTTAGAAGAGTTCAAACTTTTACTGTTCCAAGAGCCCACAATTTTATGCTTCACAGTAAAGATGTTTAAAAAAACGGGAAAATGATGGTTGAAGTAATTTACGTTAGCGCATGCTCAGAATGGAGTAATGATTTGAGAAAAATAAAATTAGTAGGGTACAATCTACAACCTAACCCACAAATTCCCAGCAAATGTAATGAAAATCTGATGAAAACTAGACTTTGTTCCTCGGAGTACACATTTGCGCATGCGTAGGAGCTAATATAATGGTGCAATCATGTTGAAATTAACATGGAATAATTAAACTGTTGTCCCCCAACTATGCACCAAATTTGAGCGGGATTGGACAACTAGGGCGTAAAAATAATGCTCGAAGGAATTTACGTTTGCGTACGCGCAAAATGAAGTAACGATTTGCGAAGTATGGAATTAATAGTGGACCATTGACAGCCTAACCCGCACATTCTCTGAAAGTGTCATCGAAATCGGAAGAAAACTGTTAAAATTAGGCTCTTTTAAAATGGAATACACACTTGCGCATGCGCAATAGCTACTAATGGTAGGATTGTGTTGAAATTGCTAGGGAATGCTCAAATTAACCTCTTCCACCTATCCTTCAGATTTGAGCGAGATCAGACAATGGGGGCGTGAGAAAATGATGGTTTATGGAATTTACGTTTGTGCATGCTCCGAGTGAAGTATTGATTTGGGAACAACGAAACTCATAGGGGACCATCTCCACCATAACCCGCACATACCATTAAATTTCATTAGAACCGGTTGAATATTGTGGAAATTAAGCTTGTTATAAAGGATTTGCGGACATACACAGAGATAGAGAGAGAAAGACACGGAACGAAAGTTGTTCAGAATATTGTTGTACAATAAATGTATTGCAGAACAATATTCGAGGTATGGCTTCCTCTTGCACACGAATGGGTAACTGTAATTATTTTGTAAATCAAAATTTATTAGTGGATAACTTGATTCTTTGGCTGTTTCCTTCTGTCATTTATTGTCCTTAGCTTGAATACCATACAATAAACACATGTAGATTAAGATCGAGGCCATAAACTGAATACCATTGTGCTCATAGATATATCTGTAGATGAATGGTACCTATTCGATTCCACCCAACCAACGTATTGTGCATTCATCAACGTCAATTGTTTCGTCCTTACATCGATAGTACCTCATCTCTCCTTTCATAGACTAAATCCCCACCAAGTACATTACCTTCCACACTGTGAACTGCCAACTATGAATATGGATCAAGACCCAATGAATAGACCGACACGCACGGATGCTCAGCCGTAAATCCAGTTCCAGTTTAATGGAAACGTTTGAAATTCACTCATCGCTCCACTCCGTTACGGATGCGGTCAGCGCGGCGCTCAATTACCTGAAATGCACTAAAGGTATAAACTACGCCGTTTGCGCGTCGCTGAAACGCACTAAAGTGATTACCCTGCGGCTGTTTTGCATTCGGATCCAATTCGGCGTGACTGCTTTATGGCGGGCTCTGAACGTTTGAAACTAATGGGAAGACTGTGCGTTAGCGTTAGGCGAGAGGTTGCGAGAGAGAGAGAGAGAGAGAGAGAGAGAGATCTTTGTTTCATACTTGGTTGCTAATTTCAGGGATTAGATTCATATATGAGACTAATTTCGAGTTGATGGTTTATACAGGTGCTTCAACTTCCGAATGAACTGTTATTTAAGCTTATGAAACCCAACTTGCCCACAAGACATTAGATATTAACCAATTTGTATATACTTGTAGTACACTATGTATGCCTTGAACCATCACGATGATTAGACGATGGGGTGAGCTGATCTCTATCTTACTATATTATAAGAATGAAACTCCGGCTTTGTGTTTGTTTGGCTGTCGTCCTCTGTATCTTCCTCAGTATCGAGATCAACAAGTAACAACCCCAACCCCCCGGTACTAACTTCTGGACAACATCCCCTTTTCTCGTTACTACTAGGTAAATTGTCTCTATCATCGGGTGTTTACACTATCGACAAAGAAAATATTACTGGAATCGTTGACTATTCGAAAATTGGTACTAAATCCTTTAAATATTGAAGCGATCTCTGTACCTACCTGATGACGCAAGAACAACTAATAGAGTCACGAAATGACTTCACGATAACTTCACTGTTCCAAAAACTGGAGAGTTTTGTTGCAAAAGTGCTTTGTCGTAACTGAAAGAGCCTACAAACTTTGAGATATTGCCCTGAAAATGTTCACTCTGGTGTCTACTACCACTATATTCTAAGAACGATTTTCATCAGGTAGGAACAGATTCTGTTCTCGTGCATAGAGCTCGTAAACCTATGAACGACAGTCGCCCTAAATATTACTTCTACATCGATAAAGTGGTCAAAATCATGCAAGCGATACCATCACATAAAAGTTGTAGTAGAAAATTTTAACTTTAAAAGCTTCAAGAATTACAAAGAGTACCAACTTAAATAACTGCTATATCAATAATTACTTTTAAACAAAACCAAGTGGTATGCGAAAACGTCAGGACCTTATTAGTGGTCCGTCAATCCAAAAATGTTAAGAACCCTAGTCTAGAAGGACTTATATTTTACATTTTCTAGATCTTGGATGATAGAATTAATTTTTAATTGGTAAAATACGTGATTTGAGAGTAGAGATGATCTGGAGTTTTTTTCCGTAATCTATGTGAGAATCGGCGATGGGATCATCGTGGTCGGGATTAACAGAGCTATACTTTTTCCTTTTAGGGGTGGTAAAAAAAAGTACTGCTTATTTACTGTCATGGTAGTCGTTTGGGAATTATGCTCTTTCACGAACTGTAGATTTAGGGACAGGATTAAAAATTAACATTAGGGACCCCCATTCCTGAATGTTTAAAGAGAAGGGCGGCAGTTTTTTCGCTGTGCCGCGAAATATGATGGCAAGATTTAGGGACTGTTTCATCTCTAACTCATGCTACACACAAGGGACAAACCAAATGGTAATACCTACCGGTCTGAGCGTACCGCAATTATAATATTTTCTTGAATTCAGAAGAATTCGCTAGTTTTTGTACATGTATATATGCGACGTACATATACCCTGGGAGCAGGTAGCTGGAAAGAGTAATTAGAAGTTCGTTTGGGAAGCTCTGATTACAAATAACTCTTCCAACCCTTGTATGTGGCGAGTGTGACTCACTCTTTAATTATCCCTGACAAAACCACGACTCTGAATATTTATACGTTATAAAGAGAACATCGTTGGTTTGTTTATTGTTTTCGGTAATGACCCTTCGTAATCAACCAATACAAACTCCACGAATCCAAGAAAACCAAAATCATTTCTACCATATATGCCAAACAAATTTTATTATCGATTCGATAATAAATTGATGGATAGATAAATTGATTGATTGTATTATCTTTCCTGATAGTCCTGCATGTCCCCTCTGCACCTCTAATGAGGAAATCACACCTTCCACTTGGATTCGTGTCCTGCATTAGAGGACATAAGAACTCAACAACTTCACAGAAGCCGATGGAACCATCGGGCTATTGGGTTGCCAGCGAGCGCACGGTTAACTTACCATCAAAAGCGCAGTGACATAGAGAAATCGTAAACTTTACAGTTACTGGGTATTAGACCATGAATATGACGATTCCACAGAACGCAGGGTCGATTCAAACTAGAATGTCCCAATAGTGGTGGCAATCATGTTAAAAAAATTAATTGAGAAGGATCACCTGTATGCATACAATTAGTCGCACAGCCACGCTCATACCTCAAATTGTTGGCCGCGCACTGCGCAGTGGTTAACATATCTAAAACAGTTAGGTAAATCGCGAGATTCCCAGCATAGAGAATGATTCTTGAGGGATGGAAACTAGAGGAGTTACATTTTCCTAGAAACGCGTTGGTTGTAAGTGAAAATCATCCTATAGCTTGGTAAAACAACAGGGTAGGACCGTTCTAGGGGGTAGGCAGGGTAGGTGACCGCCTGGGTGCCTTCATCTGTGAGGGGTTCCCTCTACTAGGAAAAAAAAAAAGTTATAGTAATATTAAACCAAAAAAGAAATATATCGGATCTGAAATTGCTGAAACAGCATTTAGAAGTTTAGTTCTCCAATCCCCTCGCACATGTACTGACCAAAATTAATACTCGATTTGACCAGCATCAAAACATCTCGGATTCTAGGGGATTTTCATTCAACCTCCACAATTTGCCGGAGCAGGTGGAGAAATCAATAGAGAGGGAAAATTGGCAAATGGAAAAAGCAGTAAACTACAAAGGCAAATACCCCGAACAATCAATGCCCACGAACTGTGCGTAGAGTCTGAGGGGTTTCAAGCTTCAGGTTGGAGGAAAAACACCACCTCTCCCCAGAAATATCTTATTATACTGCACTCGTTCCCCCGAAACTGAAAACCTCTTCGACAGTTTGTGGATAGATCTGTGATATTTTTTGTCACCTAGGCATTTTCAACCCTAGAGGGTAGCATTAAAGGGTTAAACGTTCAAAAATCGAGACCTCAAAAACTTTCAAGATAACAGCAAAGATTTTTTGATTGTAAATGATAAATATGATCCCGAACAATCGATTAAAAGCATCCGCAAATACGTACGTTGATTCTTTCGCTTTCCCTAAGGGCTCAAACATCGAAAAACACCTTCGAATTTTTAAGCGAGATTTCTAATGCGTAGCTAGCAGATCTATTGTTTATTCGATCAAGCTCTGAATTCAATTAACAACCGCTAGGTAGTGATACTGGAATACATAACAATTGTCCTACAAATATCAGCTGATGTAATGCCAATATTGGAATTATCAGGTAATATAGTTCCAATGGAATTTATTCTATCGTTGCGAAATCGAGTTTATTAACTATTTTTTGTTGTCCATGCGGATGTACCTACTAGTGAAGTATTGGTACATAAATGCTAAATTTCATCTCATTGGTTTCACTTTTGAGAGATGGAAAAGTTGTAGTCCACCAAAATCAAACGGAACTCTTTTGTAATATCAAAAATTCAATATCAGTGCACATTAATCAGCCTCTGAGCCTAATTTGTTTTTTAATTAACTTATGATGCTGAACCCTGAAATGTAGCTCCTTTTTGGAGATCTGGAATACAATTACAAAGTATGGAGGGACTCAGATCAGCTTCCGAACCTCTGAGGCTAACTTTATTGTTCGACTCACGGTGTTGTTATTTACATGGGGCTCCTATGGTACTCCTCGGAAACAAGTAAGAGGTACGGAGGCGCAATGATCAGCTGAGGAGCCTCTGAACCTGATATTCTTTCCTCACCTATCGAACTGTTTCATGTACAATTTTAATAAACTATGTTTAATACATTCTAAATTTGAACTACCTATTTTTAATAGAGTACAAGTACCTGCTACTTCCCAACATTGTAAAAATACCAACTCAAGATGCTAAGTTTATTTTCAGGAGTTCCCATATAATATGTATTACAATTAATATAACTATTTATATACGTTCACACGAACATGCGCCCAATATATATTATTTATCATTATTTTATTGTATTTTCTATGATATGTATATAATGTAATAGTAGTATAATATATATAATGCAGAAATGAGAGTGGATCCGGGATAAAGTTCGCCTTGGGGCCTCCTGAGGGCTACCAACTGCCCTGCAGTGGGGTAACCATTTGCCTTATGGAGTACGCGCAGTCCAAGTTTTGATGGTGCTAAGTCTCTTATTCCCCATAGGTCTACCGAAATTCTCTTAATTTACCTTGTGTTATTTAAATGAAATACAACTGTGTGTAGATCTTGAAACTTTATTAATCAAACCACTGAATTCGATGTGCCTACTTTCAGACGCACTTTTATTTTGCTTCTTTTCTTCTTGGCAGTTAGTGGGGAATTTTTATATTTATTTTTCATTTGCTCAATAGAAATATCTGAGCGAGAACATTCCAATAACGTACTATGTGATAGCTGTTTGACCAGAAATATGGTTGCAAGAATCGACTAGGAGGAACCACTTATACCCATCTCATTTTTCATCCCGTTAACTGGTCAAACTAAACCGTCTATAGAGCTGAAAATTGAAACAAGGGAGCTCGTTTAAAACAGAGTTGGAGAGATCTGCAACTGTCACATTACGACGTCCGCCTTTTGGGGCTTTTGAAAAGTGTAACAGTTCCTCACCAATAATAGAAATTGGTTGCTGGTATTACTCGTAACATTCCAAGGACCGCGGACCTAACCGACGGCGATTCAGCTGCCCCTCCTCATAACCTCCCCACCCCCACCAACAACTCTCAAGGTAAGTCTCGTTTTTATACAGTGTTTAGCAAATGAAAACTATTCTTATCCCGTTGCAATGAATCAATCACCTACTTATTCCTATCCTCACCAATTCTCCTCCCTGCGGTACTTTTCTTATCAATTATAATCGCAACCACTTTATTTCGACATCATATTAATCAGAGGATCCCTCCCTACCCCCTTTATACCTTCTTTGGAGCGACATTTAATGAAACTGGTATTAATTTTCCAAATGATTGAATTTCGTATCACATTTTATGTATAGCTCTCAATTTCGATAAAGATAAGTAAGTATATAACTATAGAGAAATAGGATATTATTGTTGGATGGATTAAGTACGTTCGATATAGGTGGCTTTCTATAAATGAAATACTCGGAATACTTAAATGTTATGGAGTGGATGAAACCAAAATGTTTGAAAAGTTCCTTTTGAAGTATACAAGAAATACAATGCTTTTGAATGGCCTTATTGAAGAAGCTGGTATGTAAGAAGAATAATAAATAACGTTTTCATTTTACACCATAATGGACTATGATTTGTGTTTGTATATATATATATATATATATATATATATATATATATATATATATATAGAACATAGACAGATGGAGTTTGTGTTGAAATTAAGTTGTTTGGGATTCGCATTGAATTGTTACTATTATCTATTGCTAGAACGATGATTCCTATTACGCATTTGAATTTATTTTCTCTAGTTGTGATTAGATTTTGATTATTTTAACTAACTAAAAGCCTTATATCGATTTGATGTAAATGAAGATATTCAGAAAGGAACTGAAAATTAGTTTCGAAGTTTATTTTTTGTATTCTAAGAGGCAACTCAAAATATTAATGATATTTTATTCTACGAGAAAGACTTAAGGCGATAAATATATTTAATTTAATTCGATATTATAGGGAAATATGAAATTTAATCACGACAATCCCTTAGAGCGTCTCAAAAGTTATAAAATTAAGCTGATTCTTTCGCAATCACTGGATGGAGAACTTTACTAAATTATATATTCTATCTGTTAACAGGTTGATTCCATCGCCGAGAGGGAATTCGCATCTGTTTTCAAATTGAAAGGTCAAAGCTGGAGGGCGATAACAAGGGTAAAATAATGATCCCGAGACCCTCGGTCGATGCTTGGACTGAGACATGATCAAAGAGGACAAGAAATCGACCAGTCATTTGGAAGTCAAAACCTGCCTGTATTTGGGCCTTCGTTATTATCTATAGACCAGTGATCTGCGTTTTCCAGATTGGTTCTAGAAATCCGTCAGATTGTCATCGAATAAAAATTATACAAATTATTACACAACGATTCCCTATTTCTGTGTCAGATAGCACTTCCATGCAAAACACTCGTCTATTATCATCAATTAAAGAATGTTAATAATTTCATATTATTGTATGATAGTATTTCTATTATTAATTATTTTTGTGATCCATACCTTTTATAAACAAAATTCGTCCTTTCACAAATTGAATTCGTCCTTTCACAAATTGAATTCGTTCTTTTACAAAATGAATTCATCCTTTCACAAATTTAATTCGTCCTTTCACAAAATGAATTCATCCTTCATGCAAAGAGACAAAATCTTGAAGGTCATCAGTCTACCAACCTTTCATGGGAAAATATTATTCTTTTATTCTTGGGGAACTGTAGTGGATTTAAATATGTTTTACTTGGTGTAGGTAGACCAAGTGGGACATTTATATTCTGATTATGCGGGTTAGTCCCTGAGGTATTCCTGTAAGGAATGTGAGCGAAATCGCCAAGGTCAGCTTGCTTGGCGGGATGAACTGAGGGATAGTTCGTGTCGCAGCCGAGTGGAGCACTGGGCTCGCATAGTGGGTGCTGGGTTCGATCAGTTTGGTACTGAGCCGTTTTGTAATATTCCGGCCAAAGATTTATATCTGTAGGAGGAATATGTTGAGCTTGGTTGAGGTACTGAAAAGTATCCTTTGTTTTTTGTACATTTGGAGTGTATTTGACACTCGGATCGGCCGGGTAGCCTTGTGTAGAATATCGTGGATATTCGGAAATCTTTGTCGAATCATAATGATTGACTTCAGAGCGGGTCTGAAAGGTATCCTCGAACTTTTGTGTAGGTGAGGCTTGATCTAACGTTTCCTTCGTGAATACGTTAGGTGAGAAGGCGATCTCGTCGCGAGGATAGAGCCTTGGGCCGTCGCTAGGAACAGCGGACTGGTCGAGCAGCGGGTAGGTAGCGCTGCATGGGCTAAGAGGCCCGGCCGCGCCCTGTTCCGCCTCCCCTTGCATGAGGAAATAGGACGGGCGGCTCTCCATCGAAATATCCGAGTTTATTAACTCGTTTTCGATACCTCTACGTATAGAAGTAGAGGGTTGAGAAGGTGGACTCGCTTGACAGAGCTTCTTTCCTTTCTCGGATGTCAGGGTCCTACCTTGTAGTCTTGAAAAAGACTTCCTTGGACGGTAAATTAGAGCGTATGAGCTGAGTAATTTACCGGCGTGCCCACAGCGGTCGGTGACGAGCCTAGTGCTACGAAACCTGGGCGACACGTCTCGGAACGTCCCAGCGGGCGTACGATCTAATGAGAATATCAATAGATGTACCGGGTGGCGTCCTGACAGAAGAACTACGTTGGGCAATGAGCAGGATGAATAATCACTGGACTCGTAGATGCCAATGCGAGATCTGTGTGGAGAGAAGGTATGCCTTGTAGAAAGCAGTAGGAAGCCGTTCTTGAGATGAACTCGGGAGCAGAAGGATCGTCAGCGTAGAGCGTGTAGAAATCTTCGTACTTCGGAGTGTAGTCGTCGAGAGCGGAGAGTGGAATGAATTCGGAGGGCTCCGAGCGGGGTAATTATAGGGAGGTGGCCGCCTCCTGCCGCCTCCTGATTGGTCCGCTTAATTTCGTTAATTCAACTGTGTAATCTCATTGGCTCGCACATTGTTTTCTCAGTATCTGCGAGTATGATAGCTGAGCTGGTCCTCCGGGGTGGTTTCCCCACGTCCGTCGCTGCGACAGGGTCCCCGGGGGTGGCTTACGAGCGTCCGTCGCGGAGCCGACGACCTTGAGTTTAGACGGGGACCTCGGGTGTTTTCCCTGCGTCCGTTGTTCAGACGGGGTCCCCGGGGTGGCTGCTGGACCAGAGGTGGTTGCTTGCCGCCTCCTGGTTGGTTCGCCTATTGTCTCTCGTGTAATCAGTGTTTCTGATTGGCGAGTAGGCTTGTTTGAATTGTCCTTGTTAGTTTTAAAGGACGTTTGATTTTCTGTTTGAGTTTTCTCATTCAAGGCGACTTGGTTCGAGATACTTGTCGCGTCTCTCTCGCCCAGTAAGTGTCTAGGGAGGTCGCCTTGTATGTTATTAGTTAATATTTCACTTTTGAGAGAGAATTTCGTATTTTCTCTCTGGTGAAATATTTTGTTTGACGGAGTTATAACTCGACGTCTTATAAATATTTTTGTGTTGTGTCTACCTCTTTTTGGTAGCCCTGAAAAGGGCTGTTGAAAAGAGGGGGTGGTTTTCACCACAGGCGCCCCCCCAAGACGTCGTGTTACTAACGACGACGCCGGTTGGGGAGAACTGGGAGGTCCACACGGAATTCTCCGTATGAAACCCTCACCAGTTGGGGCGGAGGCGGAGGTGCAGGCCTCGCGTCCCGCGCCTGGGGTGCGCCCCGGCCTCGCCGGTTTCGACGAGCGCCGCGGGGCGGCCGTGGCCGGCCCGAGCTTTGCCGACGGGAGCCAAACCCGCGAGGGCTTGGCCCGCGGCCGCGGCTGGGCTGTTGCGGAGGTGCTCGTTCCGGCTCCGTCCACCCCGCTGCGCTCATCTCGTCCCACCGAGGCACGGGCACGTCGCCCGAGCTGATCCACTTTCGTGGAACCGTGGGGAGCTGGTGAGCGGGTGGAGCCCTGGGCAGCTGCGGAGCGGGTGTAGCCGGCGTCGTGTACGCTGCTGGTGTTTTCCACACCACCTTCCTCGGCGCGCTGGCGTTCGCCGGTGTTTTCTTCTCCGGCGAAGGTGGTAGCGGGCTGATCGTCGCCGGAATTTCCTCGGCTAGGAGGAAATCTTCCACTTCTTCTGTGATCATCTTTTCGGAGGTAGGAGTTGAAGCTGCCATGGTCGAAGTTGGTATGAGCTCCGGGCGTGGGGTGTTCCGTATTTATATCTCCCACTGTTCCTACCCGAGAAAAGTGGGCGTGGCCTGCTTCGAGTGCAGTCACCCACTTCTCGTCGAATTTGGTAGAGGGGACGCGCCCTCTGGCGGATTTTCGGGGAGTTTTCTCCTTATTTTCTGCCTGATTTTGGCTTCGTGACACAGCTTCGTCTGTGTTTAGAGTGTAAGCTGGTTTTATTTGCTGTTTGGGAACTTTTTTTGTATGTTTGCCAATTTGCACTGTAACCGAAAACTTATCTCTTTTAACAACTTTGAATGGTCCCGTGTAAGGACATTGCAGAGAGGTGAGCTGTGTGGGCACTCTGATATAGACATGAGTACATGTATCCAAATTTTTGGGCATGTTTACGGCATATTTCGTATTATTATGTTTAATATGCGTAGGCCGGAAGAAAAGAGGTTCCGAAAGGTTTGTAGAAGTTACGAAAATGTCTCCTGGGAGTGGTACGTCAATTCCGTAAACTTTTTGGAAAGGTGTAGTTTCCGTTGCTGGGTCTACTGCCGTACGCATGGCGAGTAGAACTTTTGGAAGTGCGTCGAGCCAATTTTCGTTTTGTGCTTTGAGAGCCTCTTTCAAAGATCTATTTCTGCGTTCTACCATTCCGTTTGTTGATGGTTTGTATGGTAACGTGTGAGTATGTTTTACTCCGAGACGTTCCATAATGGAATTGAACAGATCTGATTCGAATTGAGTGCCCTGATCACTTGTGATGTATTTAGGTACGCCCTTTGAAGCTACCCAAATGTTGATAAAGGCGTTTGTGATTGTGGTTGTTTCGATGTTGTTAAGAGGGACTGCCTCTAGCCAACCCGTTGCTCTATCAACCATCATTAAAATGTAACGTTTCCCTCCTTTAGCTAAAGGTAAGGGTCCGGTAATATCAACGTGTACGTGTGAAAATTTGTTAGCCGTTTCAAATTCGGAGTAAGGGAGCTTCAAGGAGCGAGTGATTTTTGCTCGTTGGCAAGTCTCGCACGCTCGGACCCAGTTGGAGACATCTGCACGAAGTCCGTGCCAAAAATATCTTTGTTTAACTTTATACACTGTAGAGTGTATACCTGGGTGTCCCAAATTGTGAATTTGGCTGATTATTTCGTGCCTTATTTCGTTTGGAATATAAGGTCTTGGGTGTCCTAGGTCTAGGTTACACCAAATTTCTCCTTGAGGGAATTCAACTCGTGTGAGTTTCAATTTGTCCTCTGTGTTAGGAGGAGAGCGAATTTGTGCATTTGAAATGTGCAGTAGAAGATTGCACTCTATTGCAGCCGTAATTTGCGAAATTTCGGCTATGGGTGGACCCTCGTCAGTTTGGGTTGAAATTGATTTTGTTTGAATTTCAACTGGATCGAAGGGTCTGGAGAGTGCGTCGGCGACGACGTTGTTCTCTCCGGGTATATGTCGAATGTCACTTGTCATTTGAGAGATGTATGTTAGCCATCTCAATCTCATTTTAGAAAAATGTGCATTTTTCTTAAGCATCGTGCCTAGCAGAGGCTTGTGATCCGAACAAATATGAAAAGATCGGCCGTCCAAGTCATTGTGCCAGTGAATGCAAGCTTGGTAAACGGCGAACATCTCTTTGTCGAATGATGCTTTATTCTTCCATTGTTCCGGAATTTCTTTACTGAAAAATCCCAATGGTTGGTAAGATTTCGAGCCGTGTTTGTCTGTAATTTCCTGCTCCAGTGCCGCTCCGATGTGTGTGTCGGATGCGTCGCAGACTATTCTCCACTCTGCTGTAGGGTGTGGATGAGCAATATTATGCAATGTAGCTTTTATCATTGCTTGTTTTAAGCTGTTAAAAGCTTTTTCTCTCTCTGATGTCCATTCGATAGGTGTTTTGTCATTTTTTTTTTGTTTGACTGAATGGAGTCATACAGAGGTTGTGCTGTGTGAGCGAATTTACTTGAGCAAGCTCGGTAAAAACCACACATACCTAGGAATCTGCGTAGACTTCGTACGTCTATTGGCCTAGGAAATTGTTCTATGGCTTCTATTTTATCTCGTTTAGGAATTATCCCTTCTTTCGAGATAGTGAAACCTAGGAAATCGACGGTAGGTTTTGAAAAAATGCATTTATCAAAACCTACTCGAAGTCCGTGTTCCCCTAGCTTGTCGAAAATTTGTTTGAGGTGGTTCATGTGTTCTTTATAATTTTTAGAAGCCACCAGTATGTCATCTAGGTATACAAATGCGAAATCAAATTTTCGCATGATGCTGTCCATGTATCTTTGCCATGTTTGAGCCGCTCCGGCCAAACCCATGCTCATTTTCTTAAACTCATAAAGACCGAAAGGTGTAATAATTGCAGTTTTATGAGCGTCATCTGGGTGCATCGGAATATGATAATATGCCGATTTTAAATCTATTGTCGAATAGATTTGTGTATCATGTAAATTCGCTTGGAAAGAGCGAATGTGAGGAGGAGGGTAGGCGTCTTTCTTCGTTTTCGCGTTCAGGAAACGGTAGTCGCCGGTGATCCTCCATGACCCGTCTTTTTTTGGCACACAGTGTAACGGGGATGCCCATTCGGAATCTGATGGTGCAATTATGCCCTCGGAGAGTATTTTGTCAAAAGTACTTTTGACTTGAGCCCGTTTTTCGCCCGCCATGGGTCTTGCACGGAAGTGTACTGGTGTTCCTTCCGTGGTTATACGGTGGTAAACCCCGTTGTTTTTCCACTTTCCTTGAAGTTTGCTCATTTTATCATTGTATTTTTCAATGATAGAGCGAATGTTTTCGTCCTCCGTGATTTGCACGTCCTCTGGTTGAGGGCTGTTGTCACGATGAGGGATAGTAGCTGCTATTTGTTCGTCAGTTAATTTTTTGTTCATGACTGCAGCTATTTTTTGATCGGCATAGCTTTTTATTTTATCTTTATAGATGTATTTGTGTTTGACCCGTATTCCGATATCCCAAGACTCGAGGAATGGTATACCGAGGATCGCTAGATCAACTTTCGTGATCATAAAATCGGTGGTCATGTCTCCAAGGCCGATGTTAATTGTCGTGTCAGCACGCCCTAGTGTGTCTATAGGGGCTCCGTTAGCTGCTGTGAGCTTTACGTTGGACTTACGAATTTTTAAGCCCAATTTTTTTGTGACATTGTGGGGCAGAATGTTCACTTCTGCTCCCGTGTCGATGAGAAATTCCGTGCCATTTAGTTTGCACTTGAAAAAAAGCCTTTTATACTCATTAGTCTGCCGGTGTATAGGCTCAGATACACTGGCAGTTATTCGTTTTCCGAACTCTCTACGTCGGAGGTTGGAACGGTACTTTCTTGTACCGATCTCTGAGTATTTTCGTTTGAAAACCAGGTTTTAGGCTGGCTTATAGGCGCTGCCTTTTTGCTAGGTTTGGAGGCAGTGTTTGCCTTCCAAGTGCAGTGCTCTGGGTCTGCACACTTGCGAGTTTCGTTACCGAAACGTGCGTGGTTTCGACAGACATAGGCTGTCGGTTTGTGAGGCTTACTCTCTACTTGCTGGGGTTTGAACTCAGCTTTTTGTGAGAGGGCCTTTTTGAAACCAGTCTTCGTGGGTTTCGGAGTAGATTCTACTCCTCGTATGTTGAGAGAGGGGTTCTCTGTTTTGTACGCGTGTAGCGTATCAGCTAGGTCGAGCCGGGCGGTCGTGGTAGGCTGTGCTGCGACCATACCTCGGGCTTCGATAGGTAGAGTTTCGATCCACTTTTGAGTGATCAGAGCCTCTGAGAAGTACCCAACAGCTTTAGAGTACATTTCGTGGTACTTGGTGCTGGGTTTTTTGGCGAGAGATGCGGGGTCCTCGAGTGCGAGGAGCCTGTCCTGTAAGGACAACCCGTATTCTCGTTGTAGGCGCTGTTTGGCCTCTTCATAAGGTGCGTGGGGTGCCGTGAGGTAAGCTGAGTCGATAGCTTCCCTCATTTCTTCCGGTACCCACTTGTATATAGCTGAGAAGCATTCGTTCTGCGTTCTCAGGTGTTTTCGCACGCAGTATTGATCGAACTCGGCGAGTGCACGATCGATATTCTTCTTTTGGAAGATTGGTCTTTGATAATCTCCCATTTCCTCCAAAAGTGCTCAAAAGCCACTTTGTGTAGAGGGTTGTTGAGTGAGATGTGGGGCGTATAGGCCCGGCGGGGGTCGTACGCCCGCAGTGGTTCCCTGAAATCCACTAGCTTCATAAGAGGGAACGAAATGCTCCGTGTTAAGCCTGTTCAAAGGCGGGGTCACCATTTGTAGTGGATTTAAATATATTTTACTTGGTGTAGGTAGACCAAGTGGGACATTTATATTCTGATTATGCGGGTTAGTCCCTGAGGTATTCCTGTAAGGAATGTGAGCGAAATCGCCAAGGTCAGCTTGCTTGGCGGGATGAACTGAGGGATAGTTCGTGTCGCAGCCGAGTGGAGCACTGTGCTCGCATAGTGGGTGCTGGGTTCGATCAGTTTGGTACTGAGCCGTTTTGTAATATTCCGGCCTAAGATTTATATCTGTAGGAGGAATATGTTGAGCTTGGTTGAGGTACTGAAAAGTATCCTTTGTTTTTTGTACATTTGGAGTGTATTTGACACTCGGATCGGCCGGGTAGCCTTGTGTAGAATATCGTGGATATTCGGAAATCTTTGTCGAATCATAATGATTGACTTCAGAGCGGGTCTGAAAGGTATCCTCGAACTTTTGTGTAGGTGAGGCTTGATCTAACGTTTCCTTCGTGAATACGTTAGGTGAGAAGGCGATCTCGTCGCGAGGATAGAGCCTTGGGCCGTCGCTAGGAACAGCGGACTGGTCGAGCAGCGGGTAGGTAGCGCTGCGTGGGCTAAGAGGCCCGGCCGCGCCCTGTTCCGCCTCCCCTTGCATGAGGAAATAGGACGGGCGGCGCTCCATCGAAATATCCGAGTTTATTAACTCGTTTTCGATACCTCTACGTATAGAAATAGAGGGTTTAGAAGGTGGACTCGCTTGACAGAGCTTCTTTCCTTTGCTCGGATGTCAGGGTCCTACCTTGTAGTCTTGAAAAAGACTTCCTTGGACGGTAAATTAGAGCGTATGAGCTGAGTAATTTACCGGCGTGCCCACAGCGGTCGGTGACGAGCCTAGTGCTACAAAACCCGGGCGACACGTCTCGGAACGTCCCAGCGGGCGTACGATCTAATGAGAATATCAATAGATGTACCGGGTGGCGTCCTGACAGAAGAACTACGTTGGGCAATGAGCAGGATGAATAATCACTGGACTCGTAGATGCCAATGCGAGATCTGTGTGGAGAGAAGGTATGCCTTGTAGAAAGCAGTAGGAAGCCGTTCTTGAGATGAACTCGGGAGCAGAAGGATCGTCAGCGTAGAGCGTGTAGAAATCTTCGTACTTCGGAGTGTAGTCGTCGAGAGCGGAGAGTGGAATGAATTCGGAGGGCTCCGAGGAGCGGGGTAATTATAGGGAGGTGGCCGCCTCCTGCCGCCTCCTGATTGGTCCGCTTAATTTCGTTAATTCAACTGTGTAATCTCATTGGCTCGCACATTGTTTTCTCAGTATCTGCGAGTATGATAGCTGAGCTGGTCCTCCGGGGTGGTTTCCCCACGTCCGTCGCTGCGACGGGGTCCCCGGGGGTGGCTTACGAGCGTCCGTCGCGGAGCCGACGACCTTGAGTTTAGACGGGGACCTCGGGTGTTTTCCCTGCGTCCGTTGTTCAGACGGGGTCCCCGGGGTGGCTGCTGGACCAGAGGTGGTTGCTTGCCGCCTCCTGGTTGGTTCGCCTATTGTCTCTCGTGTAATCAGTGTTTCTGATTGGCGAGTAGGCTTGTTTGAATTGTCCTTGTTAGTTTTAAAGGACGTTTGATTTTCTGTTTGAGTTTTCTCATTCAAGGCGACTTGGTTCGAGATACTTGTCGCGTCTCTCTCGCCCAGTAAGTGTCTAGGGAGGTCGCCTTGTATGTTATTAGTTAATATTTCACTTTTGAGAGAGAATTTCGTATTTTCTCTCTGGTGAAATATTTTGTTTGACGGAGTTATAACTCGACGTCTTATAAATATTTTTGTGTTGTGTCTACCTCTTTTTGGTAGCCCTGAAAAGGGCTGTTGAAAAGAGGGGGTGGTTTTCACCACAGGAACTGAAACAAGAAATCAAAGCCAAGAAAGCCGCCTCGGGCCGACCGACCGGAACCAAAAATATAACATGTTTACGTTCGTTTTTCCTGCCAAACATCTAAGTAGCTACTGTAGCCAGTACGAAGAGAAAACGGATGAGCGTACCTACAGCGATCAGAATGGCCTCATTCGATTCATCAGAAAAATAGCTACCGATTACTATCAAAAGAAACAGCAAATTCTTATTGCAGGAGTTTTTCGAGATTTAAATTTAAAAAGAAATATATATGTATATCAGCCCTTCAATTTTACTCTTTCAGTTTGATCAAAAGTGATGCCGATGATTCAGGACCATCCTTGGCATAACGGTGATATATTTTTTTGTACAGTAATGAATGTTGTATGATACCTAGAATTAAGCGTTTATTATGCATAACGAGATCCGCACTATTATATCGCTGTATATCACTAAAAAAAGATATAGTATATCATATTTTCATATCTTACACCGCTTTGCTAGTAAGCTTATTCACTGTCGACCGGTACATTTCAAGGAATAAACCCGGACTACGGATTCAGAGCAAACAATAAACATTGGGAATTTGTGTTTCACCTCTTCGTATAATTGTGTTGGAATACAAGGACATGTCTCTTGGCTCGAGTAACGTACAATGTGAAGGAGAGATTTACGTACATCCTCTTTCTACTAACCGTTACACAAGGGGCGATTCAGACTAGAATACTGGGATGAGCCGTCTGCGCCGCTGTTTTATATACGTTCCGAAATCCAGGAAGGGAATATATTTCATGGCTCCGGTACCTGGAGCGTGTAATTGCGGCGATTCTTCAGAGAAATAGTTCGGGGACCTGACATATTACTTGAGTCGGAAAGGAAGAGGGCTGGAACGAGACCGACAGTGCTAAAGGCCAAATGATTTTTTTTTCTTCTCTAATTCAACGAAAGGAGAAAAGAAAACTAAATCTCACAAAAGCGTTTCAGAGATTTTGGAACCAATTTCTGTAGGTTTGCCAGGAATATTGAAAATTCTGCAAATTATTTCGCAAAGATTAATCTTTTTCTGCATCACAAAGCCTTTGTATGCCGATGACAGGTCTATATACTGGTAGAAAAGATCCTTTAAAATCCTTTTCTCTTCCTAGTTCCTCTTTGCAAACTTTGAAATGTTGAGAACATATTTAGGTACTTTATAACTACTAGAATATTTCGAGACCTAATACTTTCATATTGCATATACTGGAATTTCTAGTCTATACGTTTAAAGTTAAGGGAGCTATCTGAAGTACCCTTCCTCGGTTATTCGAGGTCGAGATATCCCCCATAACTGCGTTCAAAAGACTCGGGATAAGTAGGTTCAACTCTGCAATAATCGCGAAGTAGTCACTTTTGCACTATTAAAATGGGAACCGTGACAACCTTCACATAATAATTTGTTGCGTTGTTTTATTTATATTGGCTTGAGGGCCGGTTTAACAATCGCATTTGAGAGCCTGATTGAAATATCACTAAGTAAAATCTCTGACCACCTTCAACATACCTGTTTATCAATTCAGTTTCAATGCTCAGTTAACCGATAATCGCTGATAATTGTAACCGAGCGGCTGGGGTTCAGTTACCGTTTTAGCTGCTTAGTTAAATGAGTAATGGAATCATTCATGACAATTTATTATAATAAACTTTTACCTCATATCGTCCATGTTTTTTTCCTTCTTTTTGAAAATTATGGACTCTGATTCTGACTGGGAATTGGAAGATACTGATTTCTCAGATGAAAAAATCAAGAACTTTCTCGCTTGTCCTTGTCCAGATTTGTTCTTAGTAGTGAAAGATGTGGATTTCCTTACAAGACTTCATTCAATGAAAGGTACCTACATTATTTGTTCCGTTTTAGAAAATTAAAAATGTATCATAGGCAGGGAGACGAAGGTTATAGAGTGTTGAGGGGTTGAGTAAGGTAGGTTTTGTTTACCTACCTTCCCAATGTGCGTCGTTCTGTGTATGTACAAGGAGGTAGGTACCTAAGCACTTTTCACTTTCTCAACGCCTCGAATGCTAATGAGGAAGCTTTGCTTAAAAAAACATTTTCCGGAACTGCCGAAAAGTTTGGGATGCATTAAAAAAGGGAGGAGCGAGGGGGATATATGGAGTTCAAATGAAGGGTGTAAAATAAATAAAGTGTCTACGCCTTTGTAGGCACAAGTACAGTGGAGCATTGAATTGAAAGTCATGAGTTAATTAATTTAAAGGTTGAAAACTGGTATGTCTTTCAACATTTTTGTAGAAAAACTAACAGATGGCTTCAACGATTCACGAAAGCAAGGATTCACCATTGATATACCTAATGATGCAAAAGAAAGAGATTATGGAAGAAAAATGCGCCTGAAAGCTGAGATGAGAAGCTAAAAAGATGTGATAGCAACTGGCAGTTGCTATGGAAACAACTATATACTACGCAGTATTCCAACCTATTTTCGTGGGAAAATTTTGCTGTTGTTGTAGCACCCCTGTTTTCCCCGTGGTAAATTTTGATTAGTTAGTCAGCAGTCATTTCAAGATTGATAAATGGTGTCTGAAAGGCCAATATATTTAAACCTCTGACAAATTATAATCATTAGGTAGTTAGTAATAGATTTGAAATTTGATAATCTGGCCCTGAGTGTCCCAGCTTTTGTCATTTCTGAAGTTAGGCCTTAGGCGTCGCGTCGCGGCGTTGGAAGTTCTGTTTATCATGGAAGTCATGGCTTTGTAACTTTACATTATGTAGTCAGAATTCACTTAGTGGTTAAACGCCACCATCTTGTGTGTGTGGTTCATTTGTCGAGGTGTTGTATAAGCCTCAAACTGAATAAAGGCCGTTATGTTGTGCGTGGTTTATCTGTCGAGTTATGCTTCATTCTCCTTGAACCAACTACACTCTAGTTAGGTTTGTCACCACCTCCTTTGATGATCATAAGATTTCCATGATGAGAGGAGATGTAGTTATACCGAGATTTCGGTGTTTCATTGCAATAAGAATGAATAACAATGCACCTATTCAAAACATCATATAAAAAAAAAAAAAAAAAAAAAAAAAAAAAAAACTAATTGAAGAAAATATAATTTAGTGGAACATGCAGAAAATGTTTATCAGATAGAAATTTTATATAGGATTAGAATATACCAATAATTTATTGTGCCGTACGTATTACTGTACATATTTTTGGGTTGCTTTTCAACCTTTCGACGGGCACTATTAATCTGCGAGATGAAGAAACTTTTTCTTTTTTTTAAAGCCATTGGTGATGGATCGAGAGATGGGCCCTAGTAACTTCCCGATTCCGCATCATTCACCAAAGGGTGCCTCGGTTTTATCTCTACCACGTCCGTGATCACCATCAGGGGCGTGTTAACCCCCTTGCGACCGATCATTTAAGTAGTTTTTCTTTAAAAGTTCAAAATGTTCCACATTTCTCCTTATTTGTCATACATATTAATATCACTCATGTAATATCAAAATACCTCAGTTGCAGCCCCTAGCTCTTTGGTATTCACCCTTATTGTAGTACAAAGTCTATGAGTTGAATTGCGACTGATCGTGTACCTGTGTGAACCTGTCAGACTTTTTTGAAAAATTTGATGCAATTTATAATTTTTATTGTTTAAATATGAGATGGAAGAGTACCTATCTAAAACCACAAATATATACACACACAGGTGTAAAAAGTTGGATTTTAAGCATTTATCGATATGCTTAAACAAAAATTACAATATTACTCCGACAGATGAATTGCATCTGATCGTGTCAGGATTTGAATTGTGCCTGGCGAAAGGTTAATTTGCCTTCCCAATCCATAGATCTGTCCGATGTTTTTTCTGTGCCATCTGACCACCATGGAGCAAAAAATATTTGCTTGGAGTGGTTGAACACACCGCGTTGTGGTATGAGGGTTAGAAGTATGACTCATCGGCCCTCGACCTTCGATGGAGTGTGGCCTGAGTGCCGTTGGCGTCGCCCGCCACCGTGACGAGCTCCCTGCGGTTTTATTGGACGCATAGTTCCCTCGCAGAGGGTATTCCCTTTGCAAGTTTGATTTAACTGAAGATCACGCGGGTGGCGCAGTTCTGGAGTTTAGATTGCCTTTCCACCCCTTGATGGGAAACGCTCTTCCCCGGTGTCAGTCTAATGTACTGGGGCACCTACCAGAGATCACCGTGAACCGGCAGGAACACATGTCGTAAACTACTCTCGTGTCGTAGGATGTGCGGTTGTACCTTTTGCTTCCTCACTACAGAACGGCGAAGCCAATAATCGTTAATCACAGGTGATCAAGGTAAATGTATAGTCCAATATGTGCGACCCTTGTTGAGAGCCCCAGCGCGATAAGCGCGATCAAAATGTATCGGTTAGAGCGACGACATGAAACAAAACGATCCACTATTCATCCTCAGCACAGTTTTCTTGATTCCAACCGCAGATTTTGATCTATTTGACTAAATAGTCAATATCTTACTAAAATGAATAATTCAGGATATTTTTAATTTTTGAGATGCGCTCTCCAGCAAACTTTGCACATCACTCGTAATACATACATCTAATTAACTTTCGAAATTACAAATTTTTACTTTCCACAAATTACAAATAATATATATACTTTTAGCGAGTTTTCGAATAAAAAATGAGCTATTTAGATGGCTTTGAAATTTTAAAAGTGGGTTTGAAGGTTCGAGATTCCCCTACAACTCCGTTTCATACATCGTAAAACTCAATCCTAGATGTTAACGGTAGTATATATATATATTTTTTTTAAATATTTATAGGGTGTATTTTCAGACGATAACTTTTATAAAATACGGCGTAAAAAATCCGTCTTGGCAAAAGTCAGGTCCAGTTCGTTAGCCAGCCCGATCGCCCCATAATTTCAGGCACGAATTTGACAATTCAGTGGCCCAAAATATGATAAAAAATCGGTTTTTTGACTAAAGAGCCTGTGGGGTGTCACAGTCGAAGTATTTTTCAGCGCTGAGTCGGTTGCAACCACTCCCAGGTCTCTAAGATTCATAATAAGCGAGAAAAATCGATTTTTAGGTAAAAATGGACATAAAAACCAAATTTTTGAGTTCGGCTGGATGTTTGAAAAATTTCTTGACGATCTCGTCAAACGGCTGTGCCAAGTTTAATTCAGGACATTGTTGGCCTGTATGATCAGAATTCAAGTGCCTCATTTGATGTATCCGCAACTGTATTTGAATTCCATATCCGTGTATGTATTTGATTATCCGCAACTTTTCTTTGACAATTCGCTTTATTAGTCATGCTGCATGACTGAGTTTTTTTTCCATTGTAAAAGCCTATTTTTTTTCCTCAAAACTTCGCTAAAAGGAAATTGTTCAAAATATCTTGCTAGTATTCCACAATATTACCTCGGAACTGGAATGGTGGTCGGTATCACTCACGGGTGCGGAAAAATGGAATAAAAAGAAAAACCCGGCGAGGGAGGGTCCTACTGACCGGGTGTAAAGTTCTTGACGAGACCGCACGGTGGAAAAGGAAGATTTTGCTCTAAGATGAGCCATGATTAATAAGTTTATTTAATTATATGTAATACGAAAAAACCCCAATTTTTATAACAACAGTTACTATAACAACAATATATTGTTTTCTTTCAATAAATTCAGATTTTTAAAAATGTAACATCCATACACCGAGGGCTTGTAGAGCATTTCTCCGGAACTACCGAACGAAATTATGAAACTTGGGTTATCAATCACATTTATTTATTTATTTTTATTATTTATTATTATTATTATTTATTTTTTTTTAATTTGGGATCTAAAAGGTCTTAGAAACACGGCATCAATTTTTTAACAACCCTAAAAGGTAGCATTTAAGGGCTGAAATATTTGGATCCCGAAAACTTTCAAAGTATAACCAGTATAACAATAACTTTTTTTTTCCATTGATAGATATTATCCCAAAGAATCGAATGAAACTACCCAATGTACTACGTACGTTAATTCGTTCGCTCTTCTTAAAAGGGCAAGAACTTTGACATTGTAATAGAGCACGAATATATAACAATTGATCTGCGTAGAAGGGCAATATATTACAGAAACGAAAAACCATTGTGTAATAATTGGCAGCGTTTTTATAGTGGAATAGTCGTTGAGATAGCATAAACATAATGGAAGTTTTATGAATACAATCAGAGCTTTCACCAAGAAAATCGACCGTTATTACATGTAGGTATAGAGGAGACCCAAGAAAAATATATCTCCGGGAGAAAACAAGAGAAAACCGAGCAAACCCTCCCTTTATACGTGTTTTCCTTAAATTCAATCTCTTTAAATGACTCTTGCCGTAAATGTGGGTGGAAAGGTCCACTTCGTTGGGAGAAGGAAAACAACGGTCCCTGAGAATATGGTCCGAGGGGGAGGTTCGGATCCCGCGTTGGAAAACTCTGAAAATTATGAAGATTGGGGAAGGAGAAAGAGAGGGGTAAGCAGGGAATTTCCGGAGAAAGAGAAAGTGGGGAATACTGGGGCCGTGTTTTTATTACCAGGAAAGCTCTCCGGTGCTTCTCCTGGGAGGCTATTAGGTACGTGGTCGGAGCTTTCGGGTTGCGGTGAGGGATGTGGGGCGAAGGAGGAGGAATTGAGGAAGAAGGGAGCAAAACGGGAGTGTTTACTCAATAAACCGCATTATTGGGTCTCCGATGTCAATATAATCATTGCTACGATGTATAAAAGTGGATTTTTGGTGATGTGTACGGGATGAGAGTACAGGAGGAGAATTTGAGCCGCTTTCATTCATATTTGGTTTGCGAGATTCAGTATAGATGACCACAGACATTGTTTGGTTTAGGTATTTAAAAAAATAAATTACGTCCGTCCGCTATAGAAAACTGTTCCCCAAAACTATTAGACCAAATTTTATGAAACTTGGTTCAAAAACAACATGGACACGAAATCCTAGATGGACACGAAATATTCATGGTTCCGTGACTTCTATGACTGCCGAGTCTCGGGAAGCATTCTTGAGAGCTAATGCGTCCTGGTTTCAAATGCGGATTTTCTCTCAAACTTGATCTTATGTGGACTAATATTGAGCCGAATAAGCAGAAGTTCAGGCAACTACTGCATACCAGAGCTCAGATTAAGGGCGAATCCCCAGCTGCTATATATATGATGCTTAAGCCGAGTTTTGGAAAAACTTTCCGCTCGGCACATTTTGCTTCCTCACTACCGAAGGTGTTCGTGAAAGAAGTCGAAAAAACATTTTTGTCCTCCAAATTCAAAAATTTCACTTGCTCTTTGCGTCTTCGAGCTTGGTGATCAATTTTGGTTCCGTGTCCATCTGTCTGTCTGATGTCTGTTTGTCTGTCTTCTGTGGTAAATACATGTCACGCCCAAAAGTTTTTGTCAGACTTTGATGAAATTTTCAGGGGTTGTGGGATCAGCTCCTAGACGCGTCCTGACGGTCCCCAATAATTTTCAATTCTGTCATATCAGAAGTAGCCTATACGCATGCGCGAATGTGAATTTCTCATAACGTATATTTCTCAGCATCTGTTTGTCCGATTTCGTTCAAACTAGGTAGGTTGTTGGGTATATGTTCTAGAAAATGCGCTATAAATTACATCGTGATTCGTGGAATAATAATCAATGCGCATGCGTGAAACTAATATAGATTGGCAGAAGCAAATAATCTTCGAGTCTAATTAAACGATTTTGATTATACAAACGTTAATTTCTTATAACGTTGATTTCTTATAATTTGTTGTTCGTTTAATCTTGAGAGGTTGTTGGGTCCCCCGGGTATTTTACTCAATAATACCCCCGGGTATTTCACTTTTTAAATACTCTTTGTATTTTATCGCATATACATTAAGCATTTTATCTATTGCGTATACGCAAAACAGATATTGGATGACACTCCGAGAATAGTAAATCGATTTTGATAAAATTGTCAATTATTGTGTGAATTATAGCCTTATCGGCATTCCGGCATGTAGGCTTATGTATTGGATACTGTTATATTTTGCATTCAATAATGCAGATTCTTACCTTCTTCTTCAACAAAATCCATACGTACCTACATGTTACAGAATGTGAGGAATCAGTACTGCTCACCCAACTTGTAAGACGTTTTCAAATCTACGCATCTTGAAACGTAAACCAACATAATTCCCGTACTACTAGGTAAATTAGCAACTGTATTTATGCAGTAACAAAGAACACGTCCTTTGTAATATTGTCTTCAGTACTAAGGAGTATCGTGACAATGACGTGTTTCATGTGGGAAATCAAAAAGAATGATGCCATCTGTCATACGCGCCCTCACAGCCTCCTAAAATACCTGATGGACTCCAGTTGGTTATGTCAGGAACTATTCCAAGATACATTTTGAACGCAGTCTGAATTTTTTCTGCAGTATCTTTAAAATCGTAACAACGTCCAGAACAAGTTTTAGAGAGGAAGTCTTCGATCAGACTGATCCCAATATTGTAGCCCATCCTTTCTGTGATAATGTATTGAACATTAATCAATTAAGTATGTAATTTAAAGAAAATGATTTTTATATTTATGAACTATATTTTAACTGTCTAACTACTGCACAAAATCAGAATGATAATAAAGTCTTGTTGTCTTGTTGACCAAGAGATAATCACCTGACATTCATGTTCAGGTAATAATTATCTTTCGTGGTAACTACTACGACATCCCCTTCACTTTAAACAAACATTGAAAAGTTGTTTACACATAATCATCAAGATAGTGAGGCCGGGTGACAATCCTCTTCTCTCGCGATTCTTTATGCTGATCTTGAGGTGCAGATTTCTGGATGGGGCTCGAAGGGCGTGGGTGGGCGTGGGATCTCGCCTATTTCTTTCAAGGATTCTTTCAGAGGATGTAGCAACTTTGTACGACCGAGGTCTATCCGTTTTATCCAGAACTATTGCTGGCTCCAGTTTTCTGGGAATTTTATGGTTGTCAACAAATACTTTCGTGCCCGGACTAAGCTGTGGTAGAGGTTTTGTACCTTTGTCGTAATATACTTTCTGCTTCAGCTGTTTATCACGCAGAACCTCTGCCACCCGTTCTCCAGAAACTATTGTTGGGTATAATGGCTCAGGTATCAGTCCTCGAATATTTCTGTTGTAAAGTAACTCTGCAGGAGATGGTAGTCGATGATCAATAGGGGTATTTCTCAATTCTAGGAGGGCCAGATGTGTGTCTTTCCCTTCATGAAACGATTTTTTTAGTATCTTCTTAATTGTTTGGATACATCTTTCCACAAATCCATTGCTTTGCGGATAATTCGGGGAAGACGTGATGTGTTTGAAATCATATAGCATGGAGAAATTTCTGAATTCTTCAGATGAAAATTGAGGCCCATTATCACTCAATACTTCAACGGGAATTCCTTGTCTACTGAAACAGCTTTTTAAATGGAGTATGATTGACTTAGTGTCCAAACTTCCCAGCTGGAATATTTCTGAATACTTGCTATACAAATCAACTATCAAAAGAAAATTGGTTTTGTTAATGGTAAAAATGTCTGTAGCCACTGTATGCCAGGGTGTATCATTAAGATCTCTCAACATCATAGGTTCCTTCTTGTTGCGATTTCGATAAAGCGCACAAGTATGACTGGTGGAAATTTTGTTTTTGATGTCCTCCTGCATCGACGGCCAGTATAAGGAACGTTTCGCTTTTAGGATGCTTTTAGTAACTCCGGAGTGATTGTAGTGAAGAAGGTTAAGCATTTTTTGTTGAAGTGAGTTTGGAACAATAATGCAACTTCCTTTAAACAAAATTCCGTCATCCTCAAAAATGCCTTCTTTGTGGTTTGCGTATGGCTTTAATGTATCAGGAATTTTATTGTAATTTGGCCATCCTCTTCTTGAATAATCCAACAGTTTTTGCAAAGTACTATCTTTTTCCGTTTCATTTACTATCAAACTATGTGAGTTTTTACTTATTTTAATGTCTTGATACAATAAAGCCACCTGTGCTTCTATTTCTGGTTGAAAAGTGTAGGTGTCATCATCACTGTGAAGTCTAGATAGACAGTCTGGGATGTGGTTGTCCTTACCTGGTTTATAGTGTAAAGTTAAATCATAATTTTGTAGTCTCATTCTCATTCGTTGCAGTCTTTGAGGACATTTATGTAGCGGCTGTTTAAATATGCTAAATAGAGGCTTGTGGTCTGATTCAACCAAAAATGGTTTCCCATATAGATACTGGTAGAATCGTTCACAACCAAAAACCACAGCGAGCATCTCTTTCTCTATTATTGCATAGTTTTGTTGTGTTTTATTCAAAGTCTTACTAGCATATGCTACAGGAAATCCATTTTGTGACAACACCGCCCCTAAACCGTATTGTGAAGCATCAACAGCTAATGTGACATCTTTTGTTGGATCGACATATTTTAGTAAAGGCTTGCATACCAATGTCTGCTTGATCTTCTCAAAAACCTTCGTTTCTTGAGTACCCCAGTTCAATTTTTCTTTCTTCATTAGTTCTCGAAGGGGACGCAAATCAGATGCTAAATTTGGCAGAAATTTGGCGACATACGAAGTAAATCCTAAAAACGACTGTAAACTCTTCTTATCTTGAGGTGGTGACATTCTCTGAATTGCTGAAATTTTGGAATCGTCAGGTGACACTCCTTGCTCTGTGATTTTGTGCCAACAACACGCAATTCAGTTTGCACGAAATTACATTTCCCTTTATTAAATTTCACGTTATATTCTCTTGCTCTTTTGAGTACCTTTTTAAGAACCGCATTGTGCTGTTCAAAGCTAGAAGCATCAATTAACAAATCATCCATGTAAAGGGTAACATTCTCAATATCACCAAAAATTTCAGTGAAATACCTAGTGAATATTTCCGGTGCAGTCTTGATCCCATAGGGCAAACGCCTAAAACAATATCTCCCAAACGGAGTGTTGAAAGTTCAGCATCTAACGTAGAGAAAATTTTTGCTCCTGAAAGTTTTGCCGTAATTTCTTCAACTGTTGGCATATGGTATTTCTCAGGCTCGATATCCGGGTTTAAATACCTTGGATCAAGGACCACCCGAATAGATTTATCAGGTTTCTTTAATATTATCATCGAGCTAACGTACTTAGTGGGTACGTTGACTTTTCTGATTATACCTTTATTTTCAAAGCGGTCCAACTCTTCACGCAGCGGTGCCAATAGTCGATGTGCTACTTTTCTAGGTGCTTCTACCTTTCCCGGAGTGTTTTGTTTCATATTAATTCTATATTCGTATTTCTTTATGGGCCCTTTTCCGCAGAAAACATCCTTGTACTCATCCACCATTCGTGATATACACTGATCATTATCTCTTGCATTTGAAGTTACATTGTTTATTCTCATAATCAGGTTAAAATCTACACTAGAAGTTATACCCAAAATATTGTCAAGATTTGTACCATCAACAATTTTAAAATTTGTGAAATGTCGATTATCTCTACATAATACTTCCACGGTTATCTCACCAATACAAGAAATCTGTGATTTGTCAAAATTTTTCAGTTTCCATTTCGTAGGTTTTATTGGAACATTCAATTTTAGCTTATCTAATGTATCTTTTGTTAATATGTTACAGTGAGCTCCTGAGTCAATCTTAAATTTCACTGATTTTCCTTCAACCTGAATTATCTCATACCAATCTCTATCTGTGTCTAAATTAGTGTTAATTCCCCCAATTCCACCAACGTACAATGAAGAATCATCAGATTCAATATCACGATCTTTTCTGCAAACTTCTACATTATTTACTTTGTTTCCTCTATAAACATTATGAGACTTCTTTGAATTGTAACGCTCTGTTTGCACTACATGTTTTGTTCCCTTCAAATTGAGCCGTTTGTTGAAAATGCAATAGTTAGTGAAATGATTTCGCGCACCACACGTTTTGCAATCAACTCCGTATGCTGGGCATTTCCGATAATCATGAACATTATTACATTTTTTGCACTTTTTGGAATTGTCATGTCGATTTACATTTAGTATGTTTCCTTCCTCAGTCGAACCAATTCATGGTTTAATGATAATACTTTTAATTGATTTTCAGTCGTTTCCATCAGTTGGCCAATGTTGATACATTTATCAAGAGTCAAGTTTTCTGTTTGTAACAGCTTATCTTTTAATTTCGGGTTATTAACGCCACATACTAACCGATCTCTGAGTAGCCTGTCCGACATTGTTCCAAAATTGCAACTCTTACTGAGTTTTCTGAGCTCAGCCATATAGCTGTCAAAAGTTTCACCTTGCTTTTGTTGCCTCGTGAAAAAAATATGACTTTCTACCGCTTCATTCGTTTTCGGAACGCAATAATTTCTGAGAGCTGCTAACACTTCTTCAAAATCGGGATTGTGGGATTTGAACGTGAATGTTTCAAAAATTTCCAAAGCATCTTCTTTTAAGTTATATTCTAATAGTGCAATTTGTTCTTCCATAGGGAGATATTTTGCTCCTTGCTCGAAAATATACTAAAAACTTTCATTCCCATTTTTTAAATCTTTCTGACAAATTCAGGTCTCCTTCAAAAGTAAGTTCTTCAGGAGGTTTAATGTTCCTGAATGAGAGTTTATGTTTCGGTAATCCCTCATCTGAGTCACTATCTGACCACTTCGGTTTAGTTGAATTTTTCTTTGTTCTTCTTGAAGCCATTTGCACTATGACGTTCTCTCACGAATTAACTCACTGAACCAACACTAACTACACAACTGCGCCATGTGATAATGTATTGAACATTAATCAATTAAGTAATTTAAAGAAAATGATTTTTATATTTATGAACTATATTTTAACTGTCTAACTACTGCACAAAATCAGAATGATAATAAAGTCTTGTTGTCTTGTTGACCAAGAGATAATCACCTGACATTCATGTTCAGGTAATAATTATCTTTCGTGGTAACTACTACGACACTTTCCAGTTGTTTGTTGACATCCTCAAATTCTCATAATCTCTCATGAGCTGGGAAACTAATGCGCCATAGGTAAGAGTAAACAGCTCGGGATTACTTTTGTTCGCATCGACTCTGGCACCAGCTCGGGACATAGCTGCTTATTACTTTGCTAGATTCAGTTCGAAATTTTTTCCATGAGTTAGATAATGCTTAATATTAATGAATTGTGAAAAAATTATCAAAAGCAAAATATCAGTTTTTGGTCACAGGGACCCATGCTCATAGCAGACCTGAAGGCGCAAGGAGTGAGGGATAGTGAGAGGACGGCGTTCTTTAATGTTCACATAACTAATGCTGATGCCCCCTCTCACGATTGACAAACCTGGAATGGAGTTACCCAAAAAGCCGCCCACGCCAAGCATTGCAAGTACGACCGAGCAGCAGAAGACCTCAGAGGATCATTCTCGCCAATGGTCGTTTCAACCAAGGTGTTCATGGTGAGTTCGACGCATTCCTACAACGAATGGCTAATACTCTGGCAGAAAAGTGGTCGAGGTGATTTTCCAAAGTAACGCAGTCAGTGGGTTAGGGTGAAAGTTCAATTCGCCATAGTCAAAGCCGTTTCACTCCGGTTGAGAGGGTCCCGAAAGAAAGTTAGGTGTCTGGGGATTGAAGATGGAGCTCATTTTCCACTTTAGAGTGGAGAAGAAGAAAACTCCAGGAAGAAAAGAAAACAAAAAGAAGAAATAACAAGAAACTGAAGACGAGATGAAGTTGAATAATATTGTAGCAAAATGGTAGATGTCCAGTGGCATTGTGGCATTTAGTACACTATTGGATATCCAGTCTTCAAGCATCGACGTCAATTGAAGGATTCTAGTAGTTGTTCCGCAGTGCACTCTGACTGAAGATGAATTTGAGCCATGCTGATCTATATATATTGTAATCCGTGTTTTAAATGTATGTAGGCGATAGATACGTCTTGTTTCCTAGAATCCTCAAAAGGAATAATGAATTTCTGAATTTCATTGGCACGACTGCATATGCGGAATGGACTAATGGTCAAATTCGTGTTCATGGAAATCTGGTTGCCGTGACTTAAGGTCGTGCCACAAGTGGACTACGATGGGCAAGAACATATGTTACCATGGGTTCGTTTTTGGGTTAGGCGCATTCCGCATTTCGCACGATTGCTATCGTAATAAATTGAATCAATTGAATTGATCGTAATACTTGGTAATCAAAAAACTATTTAGGTAGTTACTAAAAACATAATACCCAACATCTATATTTACATAGCAACGACGTTTTGCAAGACACTCCGACTCCAGATGAATGTGTCGCGTTGATATAGATACTGGTAATCCGTGTTTTAGATATGTTGATATACGGACTTAGTCTTGAATCCGTGGATACAAGGAATAAGGATTTCCTGAAGTGAATTGGCACAACTGCACATATGCAAAATGTACGAATTCATGGGCACAAACATCTGGTAGCAATGATTTTAGATCATATCACAACATCACAAGTAGACTTTATTCGCCAGTGTTTATGTGTATCCTTTAGTCAATGTGACAGTTTTAACTTGTAGGTATATGTTTTTTGGGCTGGGGAGCTTGCGAAAATTTCCGTCAATTTTTGAAACGGGACAAACAATCAACAACTTCCCCTTGTTAAGTTGAATTTATAATAGAGTTATTGTTCTTCCCGTAATTTTCTACCCGTGTACGCAAAAAGACGGAAATACCAACTGCGCATGCGCAAATTTTTGCATCAACGCGTAGAACTACGCGCGTACGGGAAAGAGGCCTACCTACACGTAGTTGGAATCCCGTCCTACGCGTAGTCATCATGACCTGACACAAAGGTTATCATTCGCCACTTGCTCTAATTTTATCACATCCCATGATCCTTAAGCCTCTGAGGTGTCAAGAAAAGCTTGAAAATGTGTGAACAGCAGTAGTTAACATAATATGGTTGGATAAATCAAGAGCTTTCGAACGAATGGTCAACGAACTTTGTGGGATGAAAAACGACGAAGTACCATTTCCCTAGCAACGACTCGGTTGTAAGCGGAAATCATCAGAAATCATTGAGCATATTTCGCTACGTAACGTAACGTGACATAACGAAAATTTGGTTGTGTGCCATAGCAAAGACATGAAATGTCAAAAAAATATTACTAAGTAACCACGATGAATTAAAAAAATACCATGTTACATGGATATGTCTTTGATTGGGGATTTCATAACGGTTGTCCTCGAGAGTTGTAAACAAATCCTTTAACTTTAAACAAATCCCTGGGCAGCATGGCCGCATCCCGACTAATTCCAACAAGGTTAACTTATAGAAATGTTGAAAATAACTGTGGAGAGAAGCCACTACAATGAGTTGTTGTTAACAGTCGACTGTTGTCAAGAGGATGAAAATGTTTCCTATGGAGTGGAGTAAATGATGCTATTGCTGTACGTTAAGAATATTGTAACCGGCTTATTAAAATTTAGTTTAGGAATGTAGCCAGGTACGTAAGGAGGGGGAAATTGGTAGCTTGAGATGTGAACATTTATCACATAAATCAAGCGCTTTCCAACGAGTGGCGAACGATTTCTGTGCGATGAAAACTGCGGAAGTTCCATTCCCCTAGCAACGGCTGGGTTGTACGTGAAAAACACTGAAATAGTGACACAAATTTTGCGTGACGGAAATTTTTGGTTGACCCCCAGAGCAAAGACATATCCATGTCAAAAAGGCTAATTCGGAATGAGCCTAACCCAAAATCAAACCCATGGCACGACCTGAAATCACAGGAACCAGATTTCCACGAAAATGAATTTGACCATTATTCTATTCCGAACATGCATAGTTGTGCCAATTAAATTCAGGAATTCAATATTGCTGTTGAGAATCGTTGGAAACAAGACGTGTCTATTGCCAATATACATCCAAGACACAGATTACCAATATCTATGTAGCCACATCAGGAAAAACTCCCTAAATAGGTCTCATTATATAAATTAATGTATAATGTTTATTATTAATTATGTTTATTAATTCAACTTTTCCGTCACGCAAAAGTTGATGTCACAATTTCTAATGATGTTCACGTAGAGGGGAATGGAACTTCCGCAGTTTTCATCGCACAGAAATCGTTCGCCACTCGTTGGAAAGCGCTTGATTTATGTGATAAATGTTCACATCTCAAGCTACCCATTTCCCCCTCCTTACGTACCTCCTACATTCCTAAATTAAGTTGATTGGACTATAAACAATAAATTTTCTCCACTTTATTTCATTTACTCCATAATTTACTCCACCCTATAGCAAACATTTTCATCCCCTTGACAACAGTCGACTGTTATCAACAACTCATCATAGTGGCTATCATGAACATAAAAATGATAGTAAGATACTATGTATATTATGCTTTTTATGCCTCCAAGAATAATAAAATAAATTCCTACATTTCGTCGCCTACAGTCCAAAGTTAAAGGATTAGTTTACAACTCTCGAGGACAACCGTTATGAAATCCCCAATCAAAGACATATCCATGTAAACATGGTATCTGCTTGTAAAGCAGATAGTGGAACTCGTTTACGAGTTTCTGAATCATTTCACTAGTTTACTCTTCCTCCCTTTGGGTAGTCTAAAACTTTTGGTTATTATTAATATTTATGTACCTAATCTCCTTTGCAGGTAGACGGGAGGACTGGCAAACATTCGTATCAAATTTTGATGGGAGGAGATATCAAACGTAAGCATGCTGATCAGCTACGAGCAAGAGAAGGTGCTGAGGATGGCATCCAAGCAAGGACATTTCAATGAACCCCGAGGGGGGAGAAGTGTAGGATTTCACTCCAGTTATTACTTTAACAGTTTATATTGTAGCTATGATACCATAGAAACGTTGAATTAAATTCATTCTGGTTTTGGGAATCCGTGTTAATGTCTAATGTAGATTTAGTGCTTTAGTTATTTCGGGAATCTTTCAATGTCCATTTTTACTTACCCAACATCCCAATAGAGTGGAAAGTAACGTCCATTTTTACATTTAGAAGTTTGCACTTCTCCCGTGTGGTCTTTAGCACACCTGGTTTTTTATTATAATATAATAAACCCGAAGTTTAAAATTCGATAGGATTTAGGAGGGACTGTGGCCTCGAGTGGTCTCCTTTGATCTTTCGAGTAAAACCGCGACGGAGCCCGCACGGTTCCCCGCGGACCAGACATCGGCAGTTTTTTCAAGGTCATTTTGCGTCCACACAATCGGCAGTGCGTGATGTGGTCTAGGCTTGTGTGGTATTGGCCATTGTGTAGAGAGGCCTCAACAATGTAGACTTAGCAACTGGAATTATGGTATTCATATGCAGTGCTTATTGGATTTCCTATGCCTATAGAGACTTAGAATTTGGAACGTTGCCAATAGTATCGGCACGCTTCTTATTGGTTAATTGGTGTCAATACTTATAAAAATTGCAACGATGCCAATTGGGAGTTTGAGATGTTTCACAGAATCCGGTTGCTGGAGATAACCCCAAATTTTATGGGCTTGTACCCACAGGATCAGTAAGCCAAGCTGCGATAAGATTTGTCGATTTATTGTAGGTATGCGATCGGTGAAGAAAAAGTTAAAGTGGATTTGGATCCATTCACCAAAAATATGCTATTATGCCGTGTCTTACGGGGAAAACGAACGCGAGCGAGCTAGCGACCAACGCGATCTGTTTGCGAGATCAAACAATACAATTCTATAAAAGTGTCGTACCTGACCGCGTGGACGCGACAGTTGCTGGCGTCGCGTGGTTTGATTTTCAAGTCGGTTTGATTTCTGTCGTGCAATCGCGTAATTGCGTGAACATTTGTTTACATTTTATAGGTTATATGACTATATTGTTATAGTCATATGACTATATAGGTTATAGTCAGTTTTGGCTATATTGTTGTTTCTGAAATATTGTCCTTTTTCGATTGTATAATGGAAGCTGTGATCATGATTAAGTTGAGTGAAGGACAAAAACTTTCGGTGCGAAATGAGTTCCAGACTATTCTGATTGATGAGCTTGAAAAATGTGTTTTTGACGGTCTTTGCCCCTTTAGTAATGTACATAGAGGTGCAGGTACCTAATTAATTTGCATAGGTTATAGGCACCTGTAGACATAGGTCTCATGCTAATGGAGGAGGGCAGTTTTGGTATGATTAATTATGAATCATTAGAAGCGTACACCTATTGAACTTACCTGAGCGTCAGTTTCTGCCGTTCTTCCACTGAAATCAGGTGTCAAAAATTCGTTGATATGTACCTACTGTGAGAATTTATCTGTTATTCTTTCAACGAAATAATCAAAAGTTTCAACTTTAATTCTTGAATTACGAGAGAAATAACTCCTAATTTTGCAGGAGTTTGGGATGTAAATGATGGAACGCTCCTAGTTTCTCTCGGAGCCGATAAATTTCGTCAACTGGCTTTCGTTTTCTTTGCTTACAGAACAAATAATACAGCAACGGCGTTGATGACAAGAGAAGTAAAAATTTGGAAAAAGAAGGCATTTTTTGAAACAAATAAAAAAATTTAAAAGAAATACTGGAGGAATGGATAGCCAGGTGGCGATACCAGCTTCGGCGACAACGCGATGAGTTTCTTTACGTCGTTACAGACGTCTTGAAATCGTGAGCGATTCGCCTCAATCGCATCGACATTATATTACACTTTTCCTTCCGAGCCCACTATAGCGGAAAAATTATTTTACTTTTGGGAGATGATGATGATTTTTCGAAAAAATTTCCACCAGCATTTTATGTTTTTGACCATTCTGAATTAGTTACGCCACATGAATTTCATCTCGATCGTATCATTATCAGCAGCTGCAACATCAGGTTCTTGTAGCAACCATGACTTCGACAATATGCAAGAATGAAATTTTCAGGAATTCGCTCCCGACGAAAAGCTCAAGCGCAGACAACACCAATCGAATTTTCTAAACTGTCCTATTGAGCGTTTTTGCTCACACTCCGAAGTAACCCTTCCGAGAAAATTTTAAGATTACCTATTTTAAACGTTTTATTGACCTGTTATAGTCATGTTACGGGTGCAAAGAACCAAGTTGCTACATCTAACGTGGCAGACTTCTTTTACAATTAGTTTATTTGGTTTACACAGGGTGACCAAGTGAACTATTTAGTACATTTTTGATGTGACTGTACTCAGCTCTTGCGAGTCATTGGGTGACGGGGTGCAATCATTCACATACCAAGGTGTGGCCATTTAGTACTCGGTCGAGATGGAGAGCAGTGTCTGGAACCTGCGAAACGGGGACGAACACCAACGCACTAAGTATGCAGGCCCTGAGGAAAGTCAGGAGCACCATAAATATTGCCTACCCAGAGCCAATCGTTCAGTTTTTCTGGTAGATTTAGTTTTTCAATCGGTCTATGAAACTGTCAACCGTCCCTACAGATAAAAATTGACATTACCGAATATTATCAAAAACTCGTAGCCTATTTTCACGGATTGATGGATGAGTCACAATGTTAACTCGATTTCGATGGTTGAGTGATCATCAGGAACAAGAACAATAACACTGCACTATTGTTCAGTTATAAAAAACAATAAGCTATTGTAATGTGTAATTATGATATAACTGTAACTCTATTTTGTTCATTGAAATGTATTTCGTAATGAGTGCTCAAGTTCGTATCCAACTGTCATATAAATATTATGTTTTCTAGTTGTATAAATATGTAAAATATGTGTTTGAATTAAACTCTCCTGTAATTTTCATTGCCGAGCAACCTACCTCTAGCAAGAAACCCTTTTTACGCAAGTGCCTATACTTATAGTTTAGAGAACTTGATACAATGTATTGACATTTACTTCATCAAGCGTCACTTCTACATATCTTTTCGTTATTAAAACAGTAATTCTGACTGTACTATACATTGATATCACCTTCTGACGCGATTTGGTATTATGTCAAAATATTGCAACAAGGTAATTCTTGTCTCGGAAAAATGTTATTAATCACGTTTAAAAGTATCATCATGCGGTACGCAAAACATTTAAACATTTTTCTTAAAACTTTGCATTATATGAAATTTGTTGATTAGGTGAAGGATTTTTTTTTTTTAATCAACTGTACCTACACACTTTTAGCGAATTTTCGTGAGAAATGAAGCTATTGCAATGGCTCGGAAATTTGTAAAATAACAAATTTCTAAAAATTCCTTCATTGAAATCCAGACGATAACTCTCCTTAGGAAGTGATTGAAAAAATCGGTATTTATCCCCTCGCCCCCCATCTCAACAGAAAATCCGAAATTCCCAAGGTTTGCGGCACAGCTAGACTAAAATTGGAATCGAACAAATTAATAATCACGGAAATCGTTTGGGAATAATTGTAACCTGGGTGGACAAATTTTGTAAGGGAAAAAAAAAAAAAAAAACTCTTTCGGATTTACCTCCTCCATTTCTTCTCTTCCATCTTGAAATTCAAAATTTCCGAGGTTTGTTGCACAACTAGACTAAAATTGGGATCGAACAAAGAGAGAATCTCGAAAATCGGTTGAGAATTGTGGCGTGGGCAGAGCGTCGACAAAAGCACACACATAGACATGCACCTATGGATCAATTCCAATAGGTCGTCCCTCTTTAGATGTAGCCTAGCTTCAGAGGGACGTCCTAAAATGGTCTTTATGTTCTAAAATTAGTTTTTTATTCATCACCAACTTTTCTCTCCAGGAACTGAGGCTTCTTCAGGGAGACGATACATTAAATTGAAAATATCAAAATTGAAAAAAATTTACAATTTTGATATCTTGAATTTAATTTTTTGTTTCCCTGAAGGAGCCCTAGTTCCTGCGGGTAAAGGTAGGAGATTAACAAATAAAAAAAAAATAATAATAATAATTGAATCGTCCAATTAAAGAAACGTTGCAAAACCATTAGGAGCTACACGAACGGTGCGAGTCCCTTCTATTACGAAAATCAAGCTAAGCCACTGCTACTGGGTCGCTGTTTCTGACATACCAGAATTTAGCGCGCAGTAATTGTTGGGATGGAGTTGTTCGAAGGAATGGGTGTAATATTCCTCACTTTTAAACGTGGTTAGGAAATTCACCAAAACAATGATAGAGTGTGAGAGGAGGGGTTACGCTCTCTTAAACAATCTGGATGCCTGTTTCCTTTTCCACTCGCTTTCCCTTTCTGCCCCCCTCCACCCACACAAACTCCTCTCCAATTCACCTCATGCTCCATTAGCGGTTTATAGCCCTGATTCCCGGCGCTTTAATCTCTCCTTATGGCGAATCTAAAATTTACGACCAAGGAATTTCCACTCCTCTCACCGGTCACATCGGCCACTAACAAACCAGGTGGCTACGTTTCTACTAACTGCTCAATTTGTTCCAAGCCTTTAACTTCCAACCAACAATAAATAGTATCCAAGGCCATGGAGAGGAAATCCGGGCCCGAGGACAAAAATCCCCTTAAAAGGCAAATTATTATACAATTATTCCTGAGACTGAATGTAGGTACTACTCGTATTGTCAGGCACCATAGGATACACAAAACGGTATATGCAGTAATACGGAACACTACGAAATAATATCATTATATAAATAACGCACTACACTTTTGCAAGGTGCAGTGCTAAACTTACTTTATTGTGAATTGTTAATAGAATTAATAAAACGTTAATTTTGAATAGAAAGAATCTAATAACTACCATGTCTGCTAACACTACATCTCCTTTTTTAATGGTTTTTTCAATGATCCAAATATCTTAACGATGGTCGAGAAACCCTTCCACTTCTACTTATTTGTTTCTGGCCCTCTACCACGGCTTCTACTGTGTTGTCTCGAGTGTTATCTCTTGTATGTCTGTCTGGCTATCTGCCTGCTTCTTTGGTATCATCATCAGATTCTAACGATTCCTCCTTACTTCTGATCCACTTTCCAGAGCTAGTATGATCGTATTATCGTGGGTATTCTAATTTCTATTTAATTTTTCCTTTTTTCTTCAAGTCTCTCACCCATACTTCTGCTCCTATCTCCAGTTCTTCCAACTCCTTTACACCTCTTTTTTTGTCAAAGCTCCGCTTAGTCCGACCTTTTGTCTTCTTATCTTCCTCTTTGAATTGTTTTGATTTTCTGATCAGAGAGACCTTTTCAAAATTTTTGAGGGATACTAATGTTGTTCTAAGCTTCCTTCCATACAACAATTCAGCTGGGGGCAATCCTAACTCTAAGAATCCGGAGTTCTGGAGTAATAATCCTGAACGACAAGGTACCATTTGTCGTTGCATTTCATCAGATCCGCTCCGATTAACCACCATGGTTCATGCGGAAGAGGTGTCGGAAGTAAAGGTTCTCTCATATTTTGTCCATGTTCCATGCACACTAGGCAGTTTTCCACTTGAGGCCACCATACAGATTATGTGCTCGCTGCCGACACTTTACAACCCCTAAGTGCCCTTCGTGAATTTTCTGTAAAATATCGTTCCTGAAAAGGTATGAATATTCGTCGTTCTTTTACAATAAAGCCATCTAGATCTTCTGAAAAAACATCCTCAAACGGTCAGCTTTCAAACTGTCCAGTAAATTTTTCTTTTGATCAGCAAATTGGTGGGGAGGGGAATATGTTTATATGTTGAAAAACGTGGTTTTTCTTTATGAAATTGAGGGTTTCCATGGAAAATGACCCTCTAAGAAAATTTCGAATTTTGGGCCCAGTTTCTACGTATTTTTTTCACGCTGAATCGATTGGAAATACTTCCAGATCTCCCCCAACTCCGTTATAACAGAGTTGTACACTTCAACTAACTAGTTTTACACTTTAACACATTAAATTGAGCACAACAAATGAACTAAAAATTCGTGAGTTGAAATGTGAAAGTCGGTTGCAACGGAGTTGGGGGGATCTGTAAGTGTTTCCATTCGATTCAGCGGGGAAAATACGTAGAAACCGGCCCCGAATTCGAATTTTCTTAGAGGGTAATTTTCCACAAAAACCCTCGATATCATGAAAAACATTGTAATAGTTAATTTTCTACGAAAATTCGCTAATCAAACGATGTTTTTCAACTACCTTTCTCCCCCAATTAGCAAAGTAAAACTAAAATTAACTAGACCGTTCAAAACCTGGCAGTTTTTTTTTTTTAAATTCATTTATTGGTTTTATACAATTTGTACATGTACCAGAACTATAGAATGGTTTATAGTCGGTGTATAGGTGAAATGGGAATGGTGAATAGGTATATCTTGAAATTTCGTCTGCATGGTTCGGAAATCTTCTTTTTTTTTCTTTTTTTTTGCCTTGTTTATGATGCTGTATGTTGTGAAAAATTCCTAATGAGTTGCTTGTTACCGTCTGAATCAAAATTGTCACTTTATGTGTTTGATTTTATCGCTTTGGCATAGTTTGCTGTGATCTTGTTGTCAAATGTTATCCTCTGTTTCTGTATTTCCTGTGCATTTTTTCCGTGTGAAGCGGCTTTCTCCTCCGTGTTCGGCCGGTCAGGGCCGGAGGGTCCCAGAAAGTTGGAGAGTACATAGAGAACCCGCCGAAAAAACCCCATAATGGGAGCGAAAAATCGGAAGGAAAAACGTCGATTTGGCCTTTTTTTACCTATTAAAACTGACTTGAAAAAAACTTTATTTTATATCAGGATGATAGGAAATTTAACACGCATCTCAACGGTGTTCTTGGTTAAGAGTTAACATGATTCTAAGGGGGGTTTTACTGTCATAAGGTACAAAACACGAAACAAATCTTCAAAACTGAATAACTTGAAAACAATTTGTTTAAAAAAATCTCTAGGAAGAACTTTTGATCAGAAATAAGCTTTAGAAACGACTCCTTGATTTTTTCCCGAATTCGGTAAAGATACCCTGTATACAGGGTGACCTCACTTAAGATTTTTAACCTCCTAGGGATAAATTCTACACCTAAATACCAACGAAAAGTTGCTCTGTGCAATTATTTTAAAACCCCTAATTTTTGGAGTTTTTTCATTTTAAACAGTACGCGTTGCAGGTAAAACTTTCCCAAAATCCTAGCTTTCCAACAATATAATCAATTATTATTTTACATTGATAATTGGGGGAGAAAAGTATGTTTGTGTGTTGAAAAACGTGGACTTTTCTATGAAATCGAGGATTTTCGTGAAAAATTACCACCGGAGAAAATACTAGTTTGGGGTCGGTTTCATATTTTTTTCACGCTGAATCGAATGGTAACACTCGCAAATCTCTCCAACTTTGTTACAATCGAGTTTTACACTTTAAATAACTAGTTAAATAACTAGTTTTGGTTTATTTTTTATGCCCAACTCTATGTGTTTTTAAGGGTAAAACTTGTTAGTTTGTGTAAAACTTGGTTGTAACGGAGTTAGAGAGATCTGCGACTGTTACCATTCGATTCACAGCGCGTGAAACCATACGAGGAAACCGATGCCAAACTAGTATTTTTTTAGGGGGTAATTTTTCACGAAAACCCTGGATTTCAAAGAAAAAAAAACCAAGTTTTTCAACATACAAACATACTTTTCTCCCTTAATTAGCAAAGTAAAACAAAAATTGGTTATACCGTTGGAAATCTGAGATTTTGGGCAAGTTTTTCCTGCAACGCGTACGGTATTTTACTATTTTTTTTTTTTTAAATACTTACCTAACGCTCCTTTAAAAAACAGTAATTTTTAAAAAGAGAGAAATTCTCGTATTTAGTCCATTTTTTCGCCCACAAGACCTACTGTAAAAAGAATCCAAATTGCTTAGAAAGATGGAAAATTTAACGCTCTTTCCAACGATATATCTATTTTTAAGATTACTTCGTAAGTTGAGAGAGATATGGCCATTTTACTGATGTAAGGTTGAAATCACGAGAAAAAAACTTGAAAGTTAAAAATACTCCAAAAATCAAGGGCTTAAAAAATTTGCAATGAGGAACTTTTTGTTTGAAATTAGTTGTAGAATTGATCCCTAGGAGGGTAACACTCTTAAGTGTGAACACTCTGTATAGGTCTTTAAGTATATCACGCGTGTGAATGTAATATAGCAGTACCTAGTGAAGATTTTGAAAAAGTGCAAAAACTCGACCATCTAGCAATTGTGAAGATTTTTTTTGCTAACTCGGTAAACGTGTTTTCCTTGTCGTTATGGGTCGTTTACCAATGAGAACTTTATTCAAACAACTCCGACTACTGTGAAGTTTGTACTTAACCAGTTGGAATAGGTGTTATTAATATAACTACCCGGGCTTACACTTCATCGCTATTTAACCCCAGGGTTCGCGACTTTACAGAAACGTGGGAGGTTTATAAGCTTATAGTATTGTGAAGACGATTATATAAGATGACCCTCAACATTTCCTGTGTGGATGCGGGAGCAAGTTGTCTGGAAAAGGGAAATAAGGGGTGAAATGCCAACGATACAGTTGAGAGCAGAAGGGAAAAGAGATAACGTCGGAAGGGGGATGTTGGGAGGACGCGGTCGGCTTCAGGCGTAAACCCCTGTTACGGCTCAGGAACAACGTGGAAACTCGCATCCGCACACAACGTTGATCGCACAATCACACACTACACACAAAGTCACACACAACGTCACAGTCACACACGTGCGGGAGACGTAGACGACAAAACGGATGTCCCCTCCGGCTGAAGGGTTTTTTCTTTTCGACTCGAGAGAACAACAGCAGATACTTTGTTTTCAAGGAACGTTGACAAGCTCTGCAGTTGATACTTTCCAGTTTTATACCAACGCTTTTTTTCCGAGTCTACCGAGGTAGTGGGAGCACCATATCCACTTTTGTGTGCTGAACTTTTTAGTTTATCAAAAAGTCGAGGTAAACAAAAAGTCTGTCAAGTTGGGTTGGCTATAATACAGCATCCCCACTAATGATTTCACCCTCCCCCCCCCCCCTTACAAAATTTGTAGGTTTATGTTTCAGGATACGTAGATTTCAAACCCCTGGGTTTTATGAAATTTGTTTCAAAAATTATACATCTGCCGAAATCACAGCATCACATTCGATCAACCCTAAAGGATACAATTAAATGGCGGAAATATTGAAAATTGGAAATCTCAAAAAATTTCGAAATCAATATTATTATTGTTCATTATTATTATTATAAATAATAACAATAATTATTATTTTTTATTTCTATTTATTTTTTATTATTATTATTCCATTCATTTATTTTATAATTTTTTTTGTTCTTAATCGATGGTCCACAAGGTATCCCCAGAAAGTGGACTATGAGACTTTTTAGAAAACTTGATACATTTCCTAAAAATTAAGTAGGTGAGTGGGGAAAAACGATAAAGCTCGTACCTACCTAAATATTTGCGATTAGTACGTATTTATCTTGATAGCTTCAGTATCTTACAATCAACAAAGAAAACATTACTGCATATTTAAAATCGTTGAGTGATGACTACCCGAAACAAGGTACGTAATCCATTTAGTGCTTGGTATTTGCGCACACATGGACGCACTAAGTTGTTGGGAATTGTCTAAAACGCGAAATGCGAAGAAGTTTCGTTTCGGAGAAAAACAAATTTTCATCCCCCGAAAGTAAAAACAATGCTTCCACTACCTATTACGAGTAGTACTCGGAAGGTTGCAAGCAAAACCATGTAGATTGATTGGGAACAACAGTTTTCCTAGGACAGTCTTATGGCAGTTGTTTGTCAATAATTGTAGATGGTAAAAGGGTGGCTCTTTTTTGGTAGCTAAACACCTGGCAAAGGCTGTATTATAAGTTCCGTTGTAAGAAAGGAAATCATGCGTGTGATAAGTGGTGCTTATGTTTAAGTGGAGTGGGGATCCCCGGCAAAGTCGAGCGATAAAACATCAACGATTCGCAAACAGTCTGGCGAACGTCTTCAGTACTGGGAAGCATTCCGCCAACTCAAGTTCAATTTCAATTTCAGTTTATTTTATTGGTCTTAACACAGACGTAGGGTAAAGATCCCTCTAGTTATCTGTACAGATAATTAACATTAAAAATGGACAGATGGCTCTAAATATACGAAATTACAGTTTTTTCAAAAATAAGAGAGGGAGAGAATAAAATTAGGAACTTTTCTTAGTTCATACGATATCTACCTATTTTTTCCTTTCGATTTTGTGGAATCACGCGAATTTTCACTCCTCAAGGCTACCTGTGTTTAGTACTCCTGTACCCCGCCACGCAGGGAAATAAGCCGGTCTATCCCATCTCCCCCCACTAAGAAAGGAAATAAGTCAGGAACAGGAATCATCGGTTTGCTTAAGGCGCCGACAAACGGGAGTCCTCGCCACTTGGACCCCTCCCTGCACCTCCTACCACGGCGCTACCACCTCTTGAACCCTGTCACTCAGAAAAGCCCCGCTGGCAGCTGGTCGAGCCCAAAAGTACAGGCACTTTATTTTTTTGCATTCTACGCAAAGACAATAGAGAGTTCCTAGTAGATCCATAAAACACTATACGTCGTGCGGTATTGACAATCTGGCGCAGTAACTCTGACGGAATGAGTAACGGCGACGCATCATTAGAGAGTTTCTAGTGATCGTCTCAATACGGCGTGCGGTAACGAGAAACATGTACCGCACCTTGAAGTCACTTCAAATCCTTAACGGATCTAGTTGTAACGCTAAATCCATGGAAGGAGGAAATTATCCCTAGGAGGTTATTTGAGTCCATGGAAGGAGGTTATTTTAGACAGTTACGTTTTTTCCGCATTGCGATCCGTTAACGTATCTGTACGGAAGGATGCGTCACCGTAACTCATTGTGTCAGAGTTACGGCGCCGGATTGTCGATACCGCACGACGTATTGTGTTTCACGGATCTACCTTTTGAACGCACTATGGCACATAAATGAAAAATCTTCACGCGTGGGAGCGTCACGCGGAGAGCGTCACGCGGAGAGCGTCACGCGGAGAGCGTCACGCGGAGAGCGTCACGCGGAGAGCGTCACGCGGATCCGAGGGACTTCTGAAGTGGCTCTAAAACGTAATCGTCTAAAATAACCTCCTTCCATGTAAAATAACCTCCTGGGAATAAATTCCTCCTTCCATGGATTTAGGATAGATCCGTTAGGACTCGACGTGACTTTAGGGTGCGGTAAAGTTTCTCGTTACCACACGCCGTATTGAGACCGACGGATCTCTAGGAACTCTCTAATTTAATTTTTTTTTTTTTTTTTTCGCCATTCAAATCTAAGAAGTATTTATTTATGAATTTTTATTTAAAAGGAATGATAGCCAGACTCAAGAGGAAAATTTAAGATATTTTCCTTGTTGTACAAACTATTATTTGTTTACTTCTTGATCAATATTGAAGGAACAAAGATACCAATAAAAGTCAATAAAATGCCTATAAATGTTGAAGTTTTCGAACAAATTTTTTTTTTTGCCATAATTTACGGCACTATAAGTTATTTTATTTTATTCAATTCCTTTTTTATTTCGGTTAATGTTTCATTCTAAATCAATCCTATTAGCTTCCACTGCATTTCTAGAAGAAATAGTAGTTGCCATAACGCAAAATATCCTGAAAATCATGTTTGTTCAGGTCACAAACACGATTGTTATTGAAGATTGACGTACCTAGTTGCATGTGACACCGTTACAAGTTGCCGATGACTACAATGCGCATCGCTTCATTGATTATTATTGATTAACTATTTTGGTTAGTTTCTTTTCTAAATCAATCCTATTAGCTTCCACTGTATTTCTAGAAGAAACGGTAGTTGCCATAACGCCAAATATCCTGAAAATCATGTTTGTTCAGGTCACAAAAACCATCGTTATTGAAGATTGACGTACCTGGTTGCATGTGACACCGAGTTACAAGTTGCCAATGACTACAATGCGCATCGCTTTATTGATTACGTTTCTTTCTTTGGACAATTCAAATTATTAGACAATTTCAATAAATATGGTTGTTTAGTCTGATAATTTAATAATGATTAATTTTACAACTTTTTAGTTCATTATGGTTACATAGCAATATTAGTTTTTTAAAATTCATTTATTGGTTTTATACAATTTGTACATGTATCCTAGTTCTGTGGTTGTGCGATGTATTGAACATGTTACTTCCGTTCATTGCCAGATCCATGTTCCCCATCAGTTAATTTCTCTCAAAATTGATTGTAGACATTGTTTTAAGCTTGTACTAGTTCAGTTTAATTATTTTCTATGTTGTTCTTGATTGCCTATTACATTAAAAGCCATACCAGGCAAATTGTAATCACCCACGATAACCATTTTATAATTTGGAAGTGCCGAAGAAATTGCGTCCAGTTTGCAAAAATGAGCGACCGAGATTTTAGCAGTTTGATAATCAGGTAAGTATAAGCAACCGTGCACGAGTCTATGATCGAGAATAACAATGAATAGCTGCTCAGCGACATCTACTGAATTCCAACAATAGGATCGACAATTTATCGAGATGGCAGCCAATACTCCTCCGGAGACCGATCGGCCCTGTAGATGTTGTAGCAAGAAAGCCGAAGCTCATCAGACGCTACATATAGTGTTAACTCCATATCTCAGTAAAGTCCAAGTCTCACCAAGTCTCAGTGTAATGTCAAAGTGTAAGAGTATAATTTCAAAGGTTAAATGAAGTGCTTGGTGGTGCAATACGGATAATTTTGTGTATATGTAAAGGGCGCTGGATTTAGTTTTTTGACGATCGGTTAGCAGAGGGCACATTTGCCGTTGATATAATTTGGGATATACCGTTGACGTATTTGATAGTGAGAGCTGACTTTCCGCGGTCCAGTCTGGTTTTCAATTCAGCTCTCAGATCATTGAGGAACTTTCGCTGTATGATAGTTTTATCGGAAGAGGTGTAAAGAATTGGGGATTTATTGAACGGTTTGTTACAAGCAACTTGGTGAACAAAGTGGGAGAGTCGAAAACCGCTTTCAAGGTGCGGTTAAAATCTGCCTTACGTGCTCCCAGACGTGATACGCGCTGTACAAGATTTTCAAAATCAGGAGAGAGCTTTTTGAGTGACTCTTTCAAATTAACGAGGTCTTCCTCAATAGTGAGATTGAGGTTAGCGAAAGACGGTTCAGGAAAATCTTTTATGATCGCATTGAAAGCTCGACGACGATGGTCCTCTAATTCGGCACAATTCGATTCGATATCGGACGCACATCTGGGAAGTGTTGGCCGAGTGGTGGTCCCCTCTAAAGCTCCCAGACGTTCCTCAAGTGCTTCAAACTTAGAGTCCATATCCACCTCAATTTCCTCTACACGCGTACTCAAAACCTCATATTTAGCGAGGCAACTATCCATCTTTTCAGAAAGCCCCGAAATCAAATCGCCGAGTTCCCTTCTCGTGGTGTCTGCCTCCTGACGCATCTCCGAATTTGAATCGCTCATGAGAGAAGAGTATTTCCATAATTAGCTAACGTAGTTTTATTCAAGCGCCTTATGTTCTTTTCCAACATGCCCACGCAACTGTGATGAAAGTTGTCACTAAACAAAACGCAGACAATTGAATAATCGGAGAGCAATGGATCGTTGCACTTACTACAGCTCATATTGGTTTTAATCTGATGAAAGACGGGAAGAGGGCTGACAGCGAGAGACGCGGGGAGACAGTGGATAAATACCCTCCGCGCAACACACCTACTCACGGTGAAGGGGAGAGGTGGTGCGGTGCGATATACCCAATGCGCAAGGTTACGACGCAAGCGACCAGCCTCCACTCGAGTGAAACCAAACAACGAGAAGCGAAAGGGCAATCAAGCGGCTTCAAATCGAAAAAATCGACAATAAATTAGCACTCACGAGAAATACGCGAGCGAATTCCTGAGTGGCGACCACGGAACCCTCCTTCCACAGGTGCAATTAACCTCTGCGAAAAATGAAGGGTATTTGATCACTAGAACTGCAACTTCGAAGCTAAATTACTGAGACCGATATGACTGCAACCAATCAACTGAATAAACTGATATCTTCATAACTCACTGATTGGAGTATTTGGATTTAGCCTTTCACAATAAGAGCGCCAAGATGATCACATTGCAAGTTTAACTACTCTTTTAGCAATTGCAACCATTTGCTGGTAAGTCAAGAAATTGTCATAATCTAACTACTCTTTGATGGAACCATAAGCCTTTTCCCTATTCTTCAATACCTCGCTGCAATCATTATTCCACCACAAGTCGCTCTTGTTGTTGTGTTGTGTTGTCTACTTCCTCTAGCAGAGTACTTAGGAATAGCCTCCTCTGCTGCTAAATTGATCACCTCTAAGAACTCTTTATAAAATGAGAATTCTTCAGAATACTGTTTTTTTCGATTGATCGATTACTTGAAAATGTTCCAGTCTCCTTTACCTATCTTCCACTTTCTGTAATTGATATGCCCGAGTTCAGGTTTCATGGCCTGAGTTTGAGAAATGAGTGGCAAATGGTCAAACCCAAGAGGTTCCTCTGCTACTGACCATTCAAACATGGTTGCCAGTCGTGGAGACACCACAGTTATGTCCATTGCATGAGAGGTTTGAGATATAATTCTATTCACGAATCTAGGTACGTGCCGTTGTTGAGAAATCCAAGGTCCTGACAATCAAGGCTACTCATAAAATCTAGACCCATTTTATCCGTGTAACCACTCCCAAAAGCTTGATGATGAACTCTGAAGCCCCCGGCTACTACCAGTGCTTTTGGTAGTTTTTCGAAGACTTCGTTCCACTGTTGGACTGTAAAGTTGTGTGTTGGCCCACAATATAGTGATGCTACGTACTGCGGTTTTTGATTTTTAAGCATGATTTTAACCAATACAAGATCTATTTTATCGCTCCCATACTGCACCTTTATTTCAGAGTATGGAATTCTGTTATGAATTAATATAGCCACTCCCCGGTAGCCATTGGCTCCATCTTTTCTAGCAATGCTATAATTCTAGAATTTTATTGTATCTTGAGGTTTAAACCATGTTTCTTGTAGACACACTATATCAGCTCTTTCTTTGAATAGAAAGTCTTCTGGGCTTCCTATGTTTGAAAACACACTCCTTCCGCTCCATTGAATGAATTTCATAATACATTAATCAATGATTCCAAACTATTAAACAGTTTCGGAGTCTCTATATTAAATTACTTTTGCCTAATTGGTTTTCTAAATGTTATACTTTGTTTTAACTTTAGAGGATAATTTTTCTTTCCATACTTCTTTTGTAAAATACTTGACTCCCCTTTGTCTAATTCAGAACACCTCACACACTTGTCACCATTATTACGTCTTCTTAGTACTTGCTGTAGTTTTTCCGTTGATGGTCTTATAGACTTTCCACAGGATAGAGTGCCTATTCCGGGGCCACAGAAGGCCTACACACCGCACGAATTTCGTATCTACCTTCCTTCGATAGACTATCCTCTTGTTTTTCGATCCTCTTTTTTTTCAATTGATTCTCAATAACAATCTTCTGCTATCAAAAGTAAGTAACCAATTATAAATTGGTTACTTGAAATAAAAAAATATCAGAGATTAAAACCAATCTCAAAAGGAAGTAATTTAACATAGAAGAGAACGATTTTGATACAAACGGTAAAAAGCAACTCATTAGGAATTGTTCAGAACATAGAGCACCATAAATAAGACAAGAAACGGATTTTCGAACCATACAGACGGAATTTCAACATATATATGTCGCATCCATTTCGTTAAATCAGCCTTTTTGTAAAAAGCCTAGCCTTCTTACAATACGCCGCCTTTTCGTAATAAAAACGTTGGAATGAAAAACTGTACATATCATTCTGACCTGTATGTCCAACTTATCTGAATTTTTACAGAGGGATGACTACTTGATGTTATTTATTCTCGAGATGCGAGCTTGCAAGCATCCAGACCACCAAACTGAGGCGGATCACGCTCAGTATTTTTGTTAAATAGAATAGGTTGGTTTTGCAAAAAGGCTGACCTCTTCCAGCTTCTTTTAAAAAAAGGCTAAGACATACTAGGCTGATTTTCAACGAAAAGGCGGCTTATTGTAAAAAGTCTATGTTTTGGCCGACTTTATTCTTTCTTAGAACATGTTCCTTATCAATCGCATCGTCAACTTTCACTCCGACCAGTGTTTTTGATCCAACAACCCCTGGGGTCCAATCTATTATAGTTCCTGGGGCGTGTGTGAGTCCAAGAGTTCGGTTTTGAGGAAAAAGTCTTAAATTAAAAATCTTTGTTGAATCACCGAATTTTATTTAGTAATAGTTTTTGCGATAAAATTGGGTTTTAACCATTTTATTGTACTCAAATTGCTGGAATTTCAAAATTTTCTTTGTTTATCTAAGATACGTGAAGACCAGATCACTTCAAGTGATTTTATTGATTTATAGCACAAATTGCTCCTAAAATGTAATTCTAATCCAATCCCTTCATGGTCCAGATTGCTCTCTTCTGAAGTTTGAAAATTTTGACTGCATGACTTGTATTCCTCCATAGTAAAATACAAAAGTTAAAAAAAATACTTGCGCTGCCAATGGGTAGACTGGAAGCAAAAATGTTCAATTTAATGTCAGCAATTGCAAGTCGCAGAAAACCTGAATTTCGCCCTCGGGACGGTCGCTTCTGAACACGTTCATTAGGCGTCCTTTTAGCTTTATCAAAATTGCCCTAAAACTTCAAAGGTGACTATAACGAGAAGGGTTATTTCTAGCTCAAAGTTGAAAAACCCTAAGGGGTGTTGTCTACCTCGTGGCGATATTATGGAGTTGAATTTATCTCTCGGTCAAAGAAAAACTTTGTAGTAAGCCATTTATTTTCCGCTCCTTCGGCTTTCGTGGTAATAAGATACGGGTACGACCACTAATTAGTTGAATTTGGTTTATTAGGTGTTCCCAATTATTCTGTCCTCCTACCGCTATATCTACAGTTGACTTAGAAAACAAGATTAAAGTTTGAAGTGAACCGTATTGTTCCTAGCAATTATAGAAGCATATTTTACTTCCGAGTCTACCTACAGGTGGCAAAAGCATTGTTTTCACTTTTGGAAGGTGAAAAGTTGTTCTTATATACAGGGTGTATCGCAGGCAGATGACAATACTGAAAGAGGTTAATCTCGACTAAAAATTTAGTTCGGCGCCGCCAACCACACCTCTTTCTCAATCCGTTCCAGAGATCGTTTTTAAGGTTTTACCGGAAAAACCACGGTTTTTGTCATAGAAACCCCAATTTCTCAATTTTACCTAACTGTATCTTAACATTCGAACCCATTTTCGGAATCAGCGTTAAATTTTACATAAGTCTGGTGCACGTTGGTTCTTGAAAAGTAGGTACCATATAAAAACCAAGTGAGCTTGAAAACACCGCTGGATTTTTATGTATAGGGTACCCTTAATTTAAAAGTTTACAGTGTACGGCGCGTCCAAGATAGAGACCATCTGATAGCCAGGATTTGAGAATCATGTGAAACGATGAGAGCAAACCACGAGAGATTCGATCGGCCTCGTCAGCAGTACTAAACAGATGCCAACAGTGCGTTTTACAAAGGTGGGGTCAGTTCCAGCAACTATAATTTTGGTTTATTATTTTCAATAATAAACCTTTGTAATCGACCAAGAAAACATATTTACCCCCCCCCCCCCCCCCCCCCCCCTTCAAAATTTGTTGGTTTACGTTTCAAGATGCGTACAATCCAAAAATTGAATTAAAAAAAAAAAAATCCGTCCGTCGGCCGTCCGAAGCTTTCTTTTTTAAAGTATTGTACCAAACATTAAGAAATTTGGCTTAAAAATCATCTATTGGCCAGGGATGTGCCAGTAACATCAGCATCGCGTTTGATGAACACTGAAGGGTAGAATCTAAGGGCTGAAATATTCAAAAATCGACATATTGAAATCTTTCTATGTAATAGTAATGATTTTTTGAGTTTCATTTATAGGCATCCGCCCAAAGAATCGAACGAAACCACCTTGGTCGCTCTGCGTTTATTCGTTTGATTTTCCTAAGGGTTAAAGCATTGACAAGAAAACAAGACATCAACATGGGAGAGATTTGTAACCAGCAAAACATATCAAAAATCGCCTTGAAAACTAAGACAGTTGTATCAGATGATAACAATATATATTCCAATCGAATTCTGACTTCCCGAAATCGAGTTTATCATAACTTCTGTATCCTATTGGGCTTTTGAAGCGCAGGTTGGTAATCATCTACTTTAATTTCATTAATTTTATTAAATTATTGATTAGTAAATAACTAGGAACTACTATTAATTAATTCTTGTTTGTTAAATTATTATTTCAACAACAGGAGGTCAATTACTTCCGAGTCTACCAAGGCCGGAACGTTTAAGCCAATTTTCTAAGACAATTAAGCTATTGCAATGAATCCAAAATTTCCTTCATGGAAATTAGTTTTGTAATTACTTGAATTTACCGCTTTTTGAAACGTGTATGTAGAGTTTGATCAAAAAGTTCTTTTCAATTTGCGCGCAAACAGAGGGTCGTTGTAACTTCTCGGAGGTCTAAGCGTTACTCTTTCTGAGTCACCTGATTTTTTTTATATATCTGTAATATTCTCAGTTCTTATAAGATTTGGAACCTCCAAAGCTAATTTCTTTCCCGATCGACTCACGTTGCTGAAATTTAATAGAGCTCGTTCGGGATCTCAAAAACAATTACAAGTTTGGAGGACCACTGAATAGCTGATGGGGCCTCTAAGGCTAATGATGACGAGCTCGGTGACAATCTCTCTACTCCTTTACTAGGAGCCGTTAGTAAATAACAAACCGTTGTAAAATAATTTACATACCATTTCCTCTACTACCTAGTTGATCCTGCGTTCAAGTTAAGTTAGTGCTTTAAGCAGCTGAGTTGTTAACAAGGAGTCGAGACGGAGCTGCTGAGAGCGGTAACCTGTCAAGGGCTTTGAGAAAGGTCGGTTCCTAAGTACACCGCGATCCGATCAGGCGAGGCACCGCCCAAGTTCGACCCCGACCCCTCGTTTTAAATCGTTTAGGCCAAGGGGATGAACAAACATCTCACACCTTCCGCAAAACTTGGATTACCACTCGCTCAATCTTCTGAACCTAAGTGATTTATACAAAGAACCTTGCGAGTTGATGCACAACGATTTATTAGTTCTGTTTCAGATATTTCTTTTAGTAGATCTAATGTAGATATAAAACGTTCCAGTCATGCAGCATGATCGTATGATAGAACTTTTGTAAATTAGGTATCATACTATTTTATGGTAAATTATCAAGCATAATTTTTTCACGCCCCTGTAGGCCGATCTTGCTCAAATTCGAAGTGTAGGTGAAAGAGGTTGATTTGAGCATTCCCTAGCAATTTCAACATAATCCTATCATTAGTAGCTACTGCGCATGCGCGAATATTTATTCTTTTTAAACGAGCCTAATTTCAACAGTTTTCATCCGATTTCGATTTTCAGGGAATGTGCAAGATTGGCTGTAAATGGTTCCAAATTTTCCATACTTCTCAAATCGCCTCTTCATTCTACGCTTGCACAAACTTAAATTACATTGAGTATAATTTTTTCGTATCTTAATTGACCAATTATGACGTTTCACGCTACTTCCTGATTTACTGTTTTCCGCTTTGGAATTTTTCAGGATCATTTAAAACTTTTCAATGATCTATACATTCATGATAGGTAAACGAGGAAGCTATGTGCCACACCCCAACTTGGCAGACGTTTTTTTATTCAACTCGTTAGCTAGCTCTCGTGGACTTGATCGTTACTTATAAATTTAAAACGAATTTTGAGAAAGGGAGGCCCCTTCGTAACGCGAAAATATAATACTTAACATGACCGTTGGGATAAATTATACCAAAATTTTTCCAATCTATCTAGAATCATGCCGGACGATCAAAATTTAGGTAAAGATTGTTAGAATAACAGGTAAACATTTCAGCATCTTACCTTTTATAGTTTAGAAGATAATGGGTCATATGTGAGATATGAATTAACACAGAGGGCTTACCCCACTTAACATGTGGATCACTACGTGAGTACTGATCTTTATTTTGTATCTGTAGCATAATTGTTCCAGAGCAATAAAATTGAAGTTCAATAAGAGAGTACGATTTAGGGGAAGGACCGGGGGGAGGGGGTTGGATCATTTTTGATCTCTGTTACTCTGTGGTTGTGATTACGACTCTAATAAGCAGAATAAACTCTCTTGAAGGTCTGCAATATGCATTGATATAGTTCTCCGTTTTGTAGTTTCTAAGCACTGCTAGGTTATTAAAGAGTTTTTACAACGCTGAGTCGTAGTCGAGTTGGAGGAGCTACGAATTGAAATGGAGAATCGCGCATGCGCGCAAAATACAACAGTTAGCGGTTCATTTGTTGTACGAATAGAAAAATCCTATTTGGAGCTCGAAGCAAGCCGAGTACACAGCTCCGAATACGCATGTAATCTTCCATGACGATAATCTATAACGCTAAAATCAATTTTTTTTTCTTATTTCAAGGTCGCATGAAATGCTCATTGTAGTATTCGTGATTTTTAAAAAAGTTGGTTGGTTTGCAGGTTTCTTCCTCACTTAAATTATGCTGATACATTATAATGGATTCCAAAGCTTCACGATCTACCATCAGTTCGATTTCGTTAGAAGGTATTAGGGTACATGTATCAGGATGACATCCTACTAATTTCGTTGGAATAGGTAACCATCGCACATGCCAAACCAGAAATTGGTTGTTATAGACGAAGCTCGGGCACTGATAGATCAAATTTGATTTAATGGGTAGAGATTGTGCCACTTGACAGAGAAGATTGACACAGACAGAAACCCCCCCGCCTTGTTCGCCCTTTGTCGCGTATTAGTAGGTATCACTTCTTCAATAATGGTTCATTATTTTCAATAACCAAACGTAATTGGCCGAGGGAAAAAGATGTATAATATCGTACTTATGTAGGTAATAGGTACAGGTAGGTACATATTTATAATATACATCTTGATCGTTGATCATGTTGAATTTCCGAATGAGATTCTCCCGGTTTTCCTAACCCAAGGCGACTTTGCCTTAACAACTACCCTTCCAAGTTCCCTTCCTTTCCCTACCACATCAATTTCCAGAGAAGAAATTAAACCCAATAGATAGAAGTTGTTGATAATTGAATACTCCTTCCAATGTGAAAGAATATATTACACGTTAGGTAATCCATGACTCGGACTTAATTACGAAGATTTAGAGTACTGTAGTCACGTTAGTGTGACTTTTGAATCGTTTCATTCAATAGTGCAACGATTCCCTATTACAGTACGACTCACTGGTTAGCTTCTGGTTCGCTTGTGCTAGAAAAACGTCTTTTCGTTCAACGTCTTAGCTGAACGACTCACATGGAAAACTGCAAAAACTTTCTAGTAAGTTCATGTTAGTATAAGGCCATGTTGCAATCGTGCGTAAAATTCAATTCACCAATAAGGCGATGAAATTGGTTTTATGACAACTTTAGACGCCCTTCATGTGTAGACGGCAGTCTTTTTTTCTTTCTTCAATTATTTCTATTTCTACGAAATCCAATTTATATCCCGTTTCGATTCCCGCGAAACGGGCTCGGGACCCCCCTACTTTCAATTTCAACTTCATGAACAGAACAGAATATTCCGGCTGAACCGGGACAAACTCTTTGAGGCGGAAGGGAGGTTTTTAAAAGTATGATGATTCAATTGAAAGCAGCATATTGATGTAAAGCTGGGAAAACCTCCCAGAAACGGAGCATTCAATTTCATCGGCGAGCTCGGAGTTTTACTTTGTCGATATGAACCGAGACGGCAGTCGGTTAAACTGAATCATCTCTTTGAAACCCCACTCATAAAGATGGACGGACTTTGGGTAGGTTTGATGGAGGGTTAGGGGAAGGAATTAAAATAATTTATTATCAAATAAGGATAATATAGAGCCGAAAAACCGAAATTTCAGTACGTTTTACTCAGTGTGAAAACGAGTGGGAAAATGTACAATACTGACCGTATTATTTGTGTATTTTGTAGTGAGAATATCAATAATTGAACATTATACTTCGTGATTCAGCGAATCATTCACATTAGTCAATTGAATATTCGAAAACTCGATATTTCGCGCTCCCTTTCTGCGATTTCGGCGTTTTCGCACATACAAAATTTAAAGTGATGAGTTATTTTTCGATAAAAATGTGTAGATCCCGAATCTGCAGTAAAAAATGTGGGTTCTTATTAGAAAAACGCAAGTAAGTGTCAGATCGGACTCAAAACCCGATTTCACCATAGATTGAATCTGAGATATTAAGTGGAGTTGTCATTTTCAGTTTTTTGATATCTTCAAAAACGAAAGAAATGAATGGCGATTTTCGAACTTCAATTATAGGGATATTTTTCAACAATGCAATCATTCCAAACTCGAAAGTCGACGTCATACAGCCAAGTGCGTATATTTATGTTGTTATGTTAGTTCTCAACAAAATAGATTGTTCCCATTTTCTACAAAAGCTTGATTTTCTTTTACTAGAAATCCAATCTACTAGCTTGAATCTATTTGCTAGAAATTCCAGCAGTACTAGAAATAATGTTTTATTTTTTTAATCCAATGTCTCCAACAAATTACTTCCATAATAGTCCGATTCGTAGAGCTCAAGAGCGACAGCTGAAAATCAATCAGATCCATTAGTTGCACTTAAGCGGGCACTAAATTCGGGTTTTCTTTCCCTTAATATTATGGTCTATTTTTCTACTTTCTATTTTCTTTTTTTGTTGTTTGGAGATAAGAATTAAGTTTATTAATTTTAGTTCTTCAAGTTTGCCATTTGAATTTATGTTCTGATGTATATTTCATGGCATGTAATTTACTATTTAATTGGACACATGCCCATGCATAATATATAAAATACAATTAAATAAATGAAATAAAATTAAGCGGAGGAGAGGGGAGGGGTTACTATTTGGAATTTTCTTCTAACGCGTTCACTGAAGAAGTTGGGGGAGTTTTTGTTTGCTGAGGTTACCCGCGTTACCAATCCGAGTCATCTTGTGCAATGCACGGGTTATCCAACTAGTCAAAAATAATTACTCGTGTCCTCACAAAAGGGGAGTACGTAGGAACATGCACTGTCCGAGTGACACAAGTTTCACCCACATCCCACCAACGATGGCAGATAAGGTTCAACTCAGTGGGATAGGATCAAAATGAACTGTGTTGTAGTTATTAATTATTATAATGGAGGTGTGATTCCAACTACCCTAGTTTTCCACGTACAACGCTAAAACCACGTCCCGTTTTCGCTTCATTTACCCTACGTTGCCTATTCGTCCAGTTTTCCACGTGTAAAAGCTCGACAGCCCGACAGGCAAACATTGTTCGCTTATGAGTTATGACTGCAGACTTGAGGCCACATAAAAGCCCGTCGGCGAAGCTCAAGTTTTTGTTCTCAGCACCCATTTCACGGGTATGCGCCCTCTAAAAAAGGGCATATTGTTTCAAAAGTTACGGAGGGGTGTTCTCGTAATCCGCTCAGTGGCCGATATAATCTGCATACGTCCAGGAAGAGGGGATTAAATATTTTTCTCTTTTTTCGTGGGTTTTCTCTACAGTATTCACACGAGTTGGGATTATCGTTTTTGGTCTTATCGTTCCCAGGGTTTTCCATTCCGTGATTGAATACCGCTCGGAAAGAGGAATGGCAACAAAAAATTCCTATGGTCGGTAGATTGATTATTCACGTTCGTGAGTACTCCGCGGCGGCGTGTGGGTCTTTAAAAATCGGGTACTTCGTGGTCTGGAAGGACGATTAAGTAATTTCGAATCAATCCCGTAGAGAGGGTGGGGGCACTGGGTACATTACCCTCGGGGCCCGGCTTTGATGTGGGGCCCGAGATTTTCATCAAAAAGAAGAGAGAAAGATAAGAGAGAGAGAATTTGAAAGAGAAAACGTATCAAATGGTACTATTATCTACCTGCATGTAAATAACCAAAAAAAGCACTTTTCTAATTTCAGAAGATTTTGAGATCCCAATTTATCCTTTAAAGCCTTCAAGTTACGCTGTTGAAGAAATTTTACGATTTTTTTTAAAGTGTTTTTTCCTGAGGAATCTATCTAGGACATTGATTTTGTGGTAAACAAAAAATTGTTTAACTGTATTGTACCCCGACAGGTGAACTATAAGTGCGCCTTGTGCAGGGAACAGGCCTAAAAAAAGCCGAAAATTGATTATTTGGTTCATTTCCGATTGTTTTCTCGTAACAATTTTCTTGAAAACCTTTTGTTTTAATCTTTGTTTCTTCTATTCTTTCGTAAATCAAGGTTTTTAATACGAATTGGCTAGGAAACCAATTTTCAATCTTAGAAACTTACTCATGCTCTCCATTGAAAAGCTCATTAAATTTCCTTATAGCAAAAAGAACATAGAGAATCAAAAATTTCTAAATGGTTTGAAATCTGCTTGACACAAGAAATTTTGCGTTTCAAAAATTTGCAATTTTACCGCCCTCAAGCTCGAAATGTACTCATACTTTTAAACCTACTTGCCCGTCTCGGGAAACCCTTTACCTGTAGCTTAGCTAATTTTTCCAAATTTATAGGAAACTTTTCCTTTGCTAGGGGAGAAAATTATGTTACAATGATTTGAAAAACTAGGTTTTCTTCAAATAAATCTTGTTTTCTTGAAGAATTACTCTCTATGAACCGAAGGGTTCATCAATGGGAATGATAACTCTAGCAGATCCCTCAGTCTCTGTAATAAGCGCGTTTTGCACTTTACTTGACAAATTTCGAATTGATTTGTCATACTCTTTTTTTTTAGAGGGTCAAGTAGAAAGGTTATGGAATAAAAATCACATGTGAACCCTACTTGGTCTTATGCAAAGCGACACATTCAGGAGTAGGCTGAAAATTTGTTGTTTCGACTCGATCTTATTCAGTCTTTTCGGATGAACCTACCTGACTATGTAGGTGTGATGCCTGACTATACGAGTATAGACTCAGTAATCTACGCAGAAGAGCTATCTGAAACAGAATTAATGGATAATTGTGTGCTTGATAGTTTTCCTTTTTTTAAAGGGACCTTTGGATTTTGCCCCCGGGCCCGGATTTTCTCTTCACGGCCCTGCTCCGAATCGTGCGTTTGATTTCGCAACACAAAATTGGATATGCTATTGAATCATAACAGAATAACAAAAACATGATTGAAATGAAATGTTTTCGTTAACAACGATTGTACGATATGCTAATAATAAATCGTTGAAACAATGTTGGAGTACTCTTGTACAAACCTTGTTGCAAAATATCCATATCCTTCCATACACCACCATCGTACCAAATCAACAGTGCTATTAAATTTTCTATCATACGCAACTTGCTTGGAAGACGATCAAATAACCAAAAAAGCCTGGAAAGAAGCCCGTTATCCTAATGGATCAGAAGGAGGTAAGCAAGGAGCAATCACACATATACAACTTAGACAAGCTTCGAACAATTTATTTTTGACGTAGTCGAACTACTTCTTGCACCTTGTAATGGTCCTTATAATGATTGGGCTTATAAGAATACTGTGAGTTTATATTTTCCCCCTTAATTTGCCAGCCTAATGAAATAATTACAGGTAGGGACAAGCGAGACCGATTCAATTATAATGAAATCAGATATTAATGAGGGGTTGTCAAGGCAACGGGGAGAAGAACAAGGTAGAAAAAAGAGAGCTTGAGAAGAAAAAGTGGAAGTGGAGGAAAAATCAATCAGGATAAGAAGATAGTGAAGAAACCAAGTTGTCGGGGACACGAAATTGCCGAACTGCTGGATTCGCTAGGAGCAGCCCTAAGGACGTAAGGACATACACCCAGAGACTACGTCACCAGTCAAACATCAGTTCAGCAAGTACGCAACAGTGAGATTTCAGTTCTCATCATAATAAATAATAGAACCCTCATTTTACACCTAAAGAATACCTAATTGTATTTTATTGCATTAGTAATTGTTGGGATTCTTCCCACAACTTTTGAACCCTTACATCCTATATTCCATTACTACCTGAATACCCTGATTTGATAACCACACATTCAATACCAGGTCATATTGGATTGATCGGGATGGAAAGGTCAGCCAAGCTACTAAACTTTTGGATTCTGCCAACAGGGGCATTCAGGATATTTTTAGAGACTACGGGAGTTCCGGTTTGACACGTAGAGATATTATCGAAATTTGAAATTATCTAATATAATTTTGAATGTTTCAGTTTATAGTTGATAGTATTTATCTGAATAATATTCGGCTAAAATATAAATTTCAGGATTCTTAGTAGAATTTACCCATTCTTAGAGACTTAATCAGCACCTTATTTGAAATTCGACTGATTTATTGTGCTCAAAAAGTGTTGCCAAACTTTTTTGTTTAATGCTTGATTTTTGGCGAAAAAACAGAATTTTTATCTCGATAAAGCTTGGAATTATCCCTTCAAACTGTTCAAATCAGTAATTCTTTCTCTTTCCACTTCATTAGCTATAATCCCCCTTCACTTAACTTGCACTTAATTGATTATACCTCCAGCCCCCTTTCCTTTCTCTCGACCAATGGGATTCAATCTCCCTTCACCTGTGACTATATAAGCTGTGTTCTTTCTAATATGTGTTCAGTTATTGATTGTTACTGATGATGGCTTAACCGTCGAAATCGATTTAACATTGTAACTCTTTATTTTTCGTGGAAATAGACAACGTTTCTTCACTAACTTCCGTTTCGATTCTGACATTATGGAGCTGGGAGCTCCATCTGAAGCTCGTTCTATTGAGCTGGGATTTGTTGTAAACTATTTTTCTGGATGTCCATTCACCGAAAAGTGAGTAGGTAGGTATTTGTTTCAGTGGACAGGTATTGTACGATTCGGCCACCACGAATCCGAAACTGATTTTTTTTTACAGTGATCCCTTAATTTTTCACAGCGGTGTAGTTTTTTGATAAAATTGGTAGTTAATTAGTAAGTACCCAAAGTATTCAAATTTCAAAACAATTTAAGATAATGTAATACGTGTAATTACTTGAAAACCAGTATTGGTGAGGATGATATTATGGGCAATAAATTGTAGAGCGAAAAGGGGTGACACATAAGGTATCAACAAATTTAATAAGAAAGTCATGTAAGCCTCCATGTTCCAATGGATCATCGCTCCCTAGCGCTCCTAGCGGTGGATTTCGTTAGTTCAAAGCCCCATTGAGAAAAAAGTTGTTATAATTATTTTTACTGTGCTCCAGAGGGGGGGGGGGGGGGGGACTCTGGATCCGCCCCTGTCTACCGATTTCTTATCCAGAATGGGTTGCTAGGTGTCGGTTTTGGCCCGGGCATTCCGGGTTTTCAACACAACATCCTGGCGAAAATTAAAAGTCGCTCTATAGGCTAAATGTCCGGTGTTTATATAATAAATTAAAAGTTGCTCCCTTCTAACTCTGCCATGACTGCCTGGGGATCTACCTATCGGTACATTATATATAGGTACATTTGTTTATTATGTATATACTGTGTATAACATAATATATATAATAATATGTATATAATAAATAAATGTTTGCAATTTACTTAATTATTTATCCAATAAATATTTCGTTTTTACCGAGCAAAGCTTGGTTTCTCGGTACTAAATGAATAAAATAAATCATGTATGAATTGAAAATCGATAGTTATTCTCTCATGTGCCCAAGAGGACCCTGCCGAATTGCAACATCAAGGGTGAAAAGGACAAAATTTAGCTCATCCAGCTGACCGTTATTTCATTCGTCCTCTGTTGTCCCGGAGATTATTCTTGTCAAATCGCAACTTATCTAAAGAATAGAAGAGAATTTTGCTCACTGAACTGATCAAATTGGAGCCCAAAACTTCATCTGTCACTTGATGTCCCAGAGAAGCTTCCTGTCAAATTTCAACTTCCAGGGGCGAGTAGGTGAGAATTAGGCTCTTCCACCTAAGGATGAAGCCCGTTATTTCATTTACCTTTTGATCCCCCACAGAGGATCTCTAGCGAGTTTCAACTTCCTACAGTGAACATGTGAGAATTTAGCTCGTCCATCACACGAGGTAATCAAACAGAAAACTCCTACCAACTTTGTTTATATAAGTACGGTTAATTCTCAGTAAGTAATTGAAGGAGAGGGATGTTAACAGCCTTAGATTCAGTTTGAAATATGATGAATTTAGAGCTTTTCAACAAGTGGTAAACGATATACGTGGGGTGGGAAAAGAGCAAGTTTCAACTCCTTACCAACGATTGTTTGCACGTTAAAAGCATAACAAAATTTTGAGTAACAAGATCTCGTTCGCCGGTGCGGTTCTTAGGTACCGAAGTCGGAATATTTTCAGGCAGTTAGTTCAGGCCTAAACCATGTCCCATTGTAAAATAATTGCATATTAATAACCAAGCTACGATTGCCGATTGCTTTTTATTCCATATTGTACTTAACAGCAATAATTCATTGATAGCATCTTCCAGCTAATTTTTTTCGTCTCCTATAAAATTCGGTATTTTTCTCAACCAATGACATTTGCGCAGTCAAATTCTGTTTTCTTTTTTTTTCACGAAATTGTATAATTTTTTATTCAAATTCAGTATTTTTTAATGTAGGTGCTGGCAGTATTGATATAAAGTCCAAGAATATCTTATAAAATTTTTGTGAATTTTAGAAAATATGACATTTTCATAGTAGCTAACCATGAAGTTGACTAGAAATACCCTTATTTTGATTGGGAAATATTTATCTCAACAAGAATGGGGGAAAACTGAATTTGGATAAGAAAAAATTTGAATTGCGAAAAAAACAAGTACTTAATTATTATTTTGAAGTTTTCACTCATTATTTTTGTCGTTTTGTGTAATGAGGTTCCTCGCTAGTCCTAGAGAATCTTAAGGATCATTAAAAAAAATTATTAAATTCAATTTCAATTGTTTTCGTGATCACTTACCTTTGACAATAAGAACTCCAAATACAAGATTCGGGTCTACGAGGTCAGGACTCTTCTGGTAGTAGTTGAGGAAGGAGGAGATGGAGTCCATGAGCGACGCGTGGTCGGGGGCGGAAGACGCGACCGCGAAAATTGCGACGAGCGGCGTGAGAGCGGAGGCGGAAAGACGCATCGCGGGCGGCGGAGGCGGCACAACTGAAAAGGGAGACGGCACCGGTCGGAAAGGCGGACCGCGGTGTTGTGGCGGAGTTGGTCTCCCCTCCACCGCGGCCCCCGCCACCTCCGGCGGCCGCCACATGGGGACCGCAAAGTCCCCTCCCCGCCACCTGTAGTAGCCTACTTAGCTGGGCCAGGACTACATAGAATTGGGAAAATATTCATTAATGAACCTAAGAATGGCAGAATCAACAATCCTCATCAATTTTCGGGTTCCAAATCAATCATGAATCTAGTGTAAGCCTAGTTAGAAGTGGAAAGAACCTCCCAAATCGAAATTTTTCGTAGCATTTTGCGTTTTGGAGGATTTTAAACAAGTATGGTCGCACATATATCTTTCACGGTAAATCTATGCAAGACACCCCAGTATATTAATTTTACTTTCATGAATCGATCTTGTGGTTCACCATGAATGTCATCTCCATCGAACAGCTGAAGTTACACAAGTTCCTTCGACCTGTATCATGTACGAAATAAATAGCAGTTTGTTCCACCTGGATGGGGTGTTGGGGTGGAATAGGTCTTCTCTTCCACACAGTAGGTCACACTTCCAGCGGCCGCCACATGGGGACCGCAAATCCCCCTCCCCACCACCTGTATTATAGCCTACTTAGCTGGGCCAGGACTGCATAGCACAGGAAAAATCCATTCATGAACCTAGGAATAGCAGAATTAAGGATCCTCATCAATTTTCGGGTTCTAAATCTGAAACAGCCTCAAACCCTAATACTAAACACTAATTTTAATTTCACGAATCAAACCACATCTCATAACTCAGACTAAATCTTTATTGAATATTGTTTGGAAACAATGCAACACTAGTGGTTGTAGTAGTTACCTGGCTAAAAACTGGAGTGGTTAACATAAACCTGCTACATACCTCCCCCCTTTTTCAGTCATTGTTACACGTGAACCGTTTCCTCAGTTTATCGGCATGTCGTCGATGTTCCTGGTCACTTATTTCCACGATGTAAGAGAGGAGTCAAATTCTTTCGATTATTATTCATGCTAGCGCTTTATTATCCCTGGTGGTCTTTACCAAGACTTTTACTCCTTCAGGAAAATCTCGGTTTTTAGCCAGGTAATTACTACACTAGTGTTGCTGTGTTTTCAGATGAAATTGATTAAAGATTTTGTTTAAGTTATGAGATACGGTATTTGATTCGTGAAATTAGAATTAGTGTTTAGTATTAGGATTTGTGACTGTTTCATTGGCGAAGATAGCTAAATCGCGAAAGTGTAGAGTGAATAGGAGCAGGAAGAATGAAGGGAAGGCGGAAGATAGCACCAGTTCGGAAGACAGAATTGAAAATGTAGAGGACGTTCTGAAGACCATCACTATCGAAAAAACAATTCAAGAAATGATTACCTAATTAGCAAATTCAATTTCTAACGTCTTGATCAGGAAGGTGAGGAATGGGGCTGCTATGTAAAAAGATTTGAAATAGCACTGAACGTGCAAGAAATCTGGGACGCTGAAAATCTACGATTTTAATCTTATCAATTGGTCTAGAACCGTTTGGGGTGATTGTTGCTAGTTTTGCTCCACAAGATGTGGAAACCGTAGCGTTTGATGATTTAATACGCGTATTAGATGGTTTTCGTGATATACCTACGAGAGTGTTTGCAGAAAGACGTTATTTCAGAATGAAATGGCGGAAAGAGCATGCATCTATTTCTCAGTAGGTAACTACTTACATATTAGAGTTGAAAAACAAGCAAGATATTGTGAATTTGGCCAAATGTTAGAAAGGGTGACTACAGGAACAACTCGTTCCGGGTATTAACGAACCAATGTGGTAAGAGGAACTAACCAAGGCACACCCTAATAGTGAAGCTACATTTCGGGAAAATACGGCATTACTCTTGGAAAAAGAATCTACTTAGAATATCAGTCTTAAAGAATTAACTATTCCAAATCAGAGAGAATGTACTTCCTTGAATGGAGCAGAACCAAAGCAAAAAGCTAGAGTGGCCAACAGATACCTACTACAAAATTTACCATGAATCTCGAGTAAGCCTAGTTTGAAGACTAAAACGACACAAAATGATGGACCTCTCAAATCGAAATTTTCAGTCACACTTTGCGTTTTGGAGGATTTTAATGAAGTATAGTCGCACAATTGTCTATCAAGGGGAAACCAAACAAGACACCCAACTGCCTGTATTTAATTTTACTTTGATGAATCGATCAGATGGTTCACCATGAATGTCATCATCTGCGCATGAGTATACGGGATTTACTGCAGAAGTTGCACAAGTTCCTTCGACCTGTATCTTATGCGAAACAAATAGCAGCTTGGTCCACCAGCATGAGGTTTTGGCGGAGTCAACAAGTTTTTGTCTATGGTAAAAAAAGGCTAAGAATCATTAAATTTATAGTTTTTATCAGAATATTTCTCAGTAAAAGTTTGAAAACTATGAACTCAATCATTAAAAAATTTATGCACGAAATTATGCTGAAGATGTAGGTACTTAAATTTCATTAATAACAGATACCATCCACTTACAGAGCAGAATAGTCAGGTACCAAGATGATGGGTGCGAGGGACATTAATCATGTTCTTCCCTTATACATTAAAGTGAGCCACTTCGTGCATTTCAGAATTTTGAATTACAAGAGAGAATCATTAATTATTTTACGTGTTCGAATAATTATAAGGATCCCTTTTAGGAATATTCTTTGTAAAGTAAACTTCCAGCTTCCGGCGCATGGGATCGACCCCGCCAGCAAAACCGTTACGTCGGGCTGGTTTTGCATAATGACCCCTTAACAGTTCGGTACGCTCAACCCTTCTCTCTCAAATATTAGTTCCTAACACTTATAAGTCGTAAAAAGGCACACTGTCAATATGTTTCTGATTATATTTTCTCAGCATACTGAATTGCTGAGCAAAACCTTTGTCGACAGTCGAAAACAAACATTTTTGGATCTCCCACTATGTATCTGGGTCAAGTACCAAACTGAAAACACGCCGATACAAATCGGAGAAATGTATGTGTGTGTGTAATCTGTCTTTTTGGTTTATTATTTCCAACAGTAAGCCTTTGTAATCGTATAGGAAAAAAAAAGTATTTTCTCTCAAACATTGTCACTTTACGTTTCAAGATGCATAGATTCCAAAACTGCAACGTCCGCCCGCCGTCCAGGCTATGAGGCCTTTAGCCCTTAACTTGATGAAAAAAATCCACCCTTTCCACATGGGCTCCATTTGGTTTCTAGATGGTTCTAGAATCTAGCCAGCCCGGTCGCTTCACACGCATCAATGCTATAAGCCAAAAATGGGCCAAAAACGGGTTTTTATTTCTCAAGTTAATGATATTGAGCTTATTTTTCTATTTCTATTGATTTTCCAGTACATTTTCAACCAAATTGCAAAAGCAGTTCATACTTTATGGTTGTCAGTGAAGGGGGGTAGTTTCAGTTTTTATCGATTTGTTAGCACATTTAAATGAAATTTAAGTACACTTCATCACCATTATTTTTACATAAATCTTTTAATATTCTATTTTATAGTTAATAAGCTTTATTCGAGCAATATTCCGCTAAAAAAAATATATAAATTTAACAATTTTTAGTCGTTATTTCCTATTTTTAGTGATTTTTTCAGTACTTTTTTGAAATGTTACCAATTTAATGTGCTCAAAAAATGCTGACTAATGAACTCTTCCTTTTGTTTGGAAAGCTTGATTTACTGACGCAAGTCCAGAATTTTTATCTCAATCCTAAGGAAAACGGATTTCAATGAAAAAAATTATCGAAAATTTTTATTTTAAAATTTTTGGAGCCATTGCAATAGCTTCATTTTCTACGAAAATTTGCTAAAATGAACTAAGCATGGAGTCACAGGGGTGGTAGGGGTCAGAATTCTCAGGAAGTGATTTGGACTGAATCGATCGAATCAATTTTCATTGGTAACATCTTTATTAAAAGTACATTCAATCAGTCAGAAATAGTGGAAACACACGTGATTACATATTTTTATTACAAATTATCAATATAATCTTTGTTGTATTTGAAGGTGTGGGAAAGTCAACGAGCGAAGAGGCAGTCTGTATGGAACGGGTGGATGTAAGAGCCTGCTACGCATCCTTCGACTCCTTTTCCAAGTTTGGTGCATTTCCCGTTGATGCGTTTCGTCTGAAAAATGTTGCAAACCTAAATTAGTGATGATGTAGGTGCTGTGAAATGTTTACAAAATTTCATAACCTTCAGTTATCATATTTCAACGAAAACATTCATTCTATTTATGAGCTATTATTTAGAACTTGCAAACTTTTTATACCAGAAAGTTGACTGATCAAGTTTGATCTTTTAAATGTGAAGTAGTATGATTGCCAGAAAACGTGATATTGTCATTCCAAATAAGATAGTTGATCCAAATTTTAGTATTTTTAGCAAATTTTCCAAGCAAATAAATGGATTCATTTCAAGTAAATGAATTGAATAAATTCAATTTTCAATGAATGAATGACGCTATAGCAACGGGGGGAACGAATTTAAAATATAAATTTTTCAAAATTATTTTTACAGAAATTCGTTTTGAGGTATTTTGAAACGATTCGAGGAGTTTCAAGCTTTTTCGTATGCATGTATACGCCATACTAGATGATATCTCTCGTTAGAAATGAGATGAAAATAATGGATAGCACTTTTACACAGAACACAGGTCCGTAATTATTAAACACCGTTTATACCTAGTATATTGATTAATAAATTTTATTATTGAAACTCGGGCCTCCGCGCTACGCAATTGGAATCACTGCATTACAGCACCAGGACCCCATAATTTTGCGCTTTATAGTAAAGTTGAGGAACAAAATGATCTATGACTAAGTCTTCTTCCCATCAAGTAAAAGGTTTGCATACACTGCATATTGTTTTGAAACACTATGCTCGTACTTTGCACATTAATTACAATTAATGTATTTCGGTCGGTTGATTAGAGAAAATAGCCGTTCAACGTACAGCGTTGTGGGTAGCGATTCTTTGGGATTTTATTTATCAGTGACTAGCAAAACATGGAGAAATTAAAATAATTCAAATAATCATAAACGCACATTATTAATTACTAGAGGCCTGATAGGGCTTGGAAAGCCCTAATTAATCTAGTCCGTATAACAGTAGTACCTAACAGGAACCCAGCACATCATAGTAACGATATAAGTCCTGCCTATTTGCGGCGTTATGTGACCTGGTGCAAAGCTAAGGCGATCTTAATAAATGATTAAAAAAGAGGAAATAACGATCAAAATGTATGTAATGTAATGAAATAAATATCACCAGTTGAGGTGGTCCTCGCCACTTAGCTGATCAGAAAAGACCCCATCACTTCACTCGTCTCTTAATGTCCAGAAAGTCTCCCTATCAAATTTCAACTTCCTACAGTGAACAGGAAAGAATTTAGCTCACTCAGCTGATCAGAAAAGACCTCATCACTACGTTTCTTACTTACCAACACTTTCGCAACAAACTTGGGGCCCTGCTGATTCGGAATTATATATAAAGACCGTTCGGAATCATATATTTATAGAGTCTCAGAAATAACTCTCCTACATGTTAGTAACTACACAACGTTTCTTACTGACCGTGAATGGATGGCAACTGTTGTTACCGCCACAGCCTAATAAACAACTCTCGTTGATAAGGACCGCCTAGAACTCGATCAAGGCGGGTACAGGGACGAACGGCGACACTTTTGCAATAAACTTGGGGCGAAGTTCTTCACAATTTCAAAGACCGTTCGTAATTATATATAAAAATATTAGTTATGACAAAACTGTTATCACTGGGTTTTGAATCGCAGCGTATCCTGGAGACGATTTATCTATTTGGGCTGTGTCAAGACTATTGGGTATGCTGTCGGGCGTTATATCACGCCACCTAATATTTCATAAGCTGTAGCTAGGTATTGTCCATTCCTGACTCCCAGTGCCCCGAATTCCTGAAAGAATGCCTAACTAACTCGGCGCGAGCGGGCAGTCATTGTGTTGGCCGCCTTCTCAGCGGTCTGCCAAGATGAATCCCAATCTTCCCACCAACGTCGCGGTTTGATTTCATTTCTTCTATAATTAGCCCGCGGGGAGAGAGAATTGTTGTTCGGGACGCTCAGACGTGGTCTGGTGGCTCCCTCAGCGGACCGAAAGTGCAACGTGACTAACACGGTCAACGGCTGACTAACGTCCCTCGGATGGATCTATTTACGACTAACAATAGATGGGCGACTGTGTATTGCACCTTCCTACAGCCAGTGCTACGGTCCAACAGCTGCGAAAATCCAGAAATCTATTCCCAAATGCGCCAAAGAGCTTTGTCCATTTCACGTGGTTCCTCCAGTTTATTTTTGTTTTATGAGATTACTCACTTTTGTTCTTAATGAACTTGAAGTATTTATTTAGGAATGGATTTTAATGGAAATATATCCCCTTTAAAATTAAATTCATGATTAAGTAATCAAAATTGACCAAATAATACAAGCATCTGTATCTGGCATTTCAGTGGTACAGAATATCATTTATGCTCAAGTGCGCTAGTCACGATAATAGTCGAACGACGAAGAAACTTATAAGATACTTTTTCTAATTTATCAGGAGCGAATCCTGAAATTTTTATCAAACTAGCTGAATAGTTTCGAAATTTTCTATTAAACAACGATTATATCGTTACGTTTGCGCAGTCACTTTAGTTCATGCCATTTTAATGAAATTAGTGGAGAATTACCTCTTTGCCGATCATACAAATTTGGTGTATAATCACCGTTGTTCAAATAATAATACATTGCACTCAGAAGAGACGGTACACATTACCTACTCTTCTAATCTTTATCTATCTGGTTTAATTATATCGACTAACGGGCCTGACAGAATCTATGAACAACTTACAATAAATGGTGTTGTGCAGTTTGCAAAAATCCAGGAATGCAACACAGAGCTTTTGGCAGATGAAGGTATTTGGAGCCATTGCGAAACCTCATATAATGGTATATATGAAAATTTGCTTCAACTTTTATTTCGGAAGTATTGGAAAATCTTTCATTCAATTCATTGAAGTGAATTCTATACAAATTAAACGGTAACTCGGCGCTCCATGCCTGGGGCTTCGTCCCTTGACCCTACTGGTGAGTCTCCAGACTCCCTTTTGCTTTCTCCATGAGCTTCAGTTGAAAGTTGGAGGAATGCTGGACATCCAATCCAATCCGAACATGGTGGATATGCTCCATTTCAAATGTCAGCTTCGTAGGTTGAATTGCAAAGAACTTAGCTCCGGATCCCACTCAGCTGATCTGGAGCTCTGGAAGTCTCAAGTCTAGTCGTGTGTCATTTTCTGGCAAAGAGGTCTCAGTAAAAACGTATTCTACTTTGGAAAAAAATAGAAACTTGACAATTTCAGAATGGCTAATTTCAGGTGCTTGGAAATAGTCTAGGTCGAATCAGCCTCGTCAAAAACCTATAGAAATGACGATCATTGATGATGATCTTCATTGTAAACATTTTCGATGGTATACAGCGTGCCTCTGGTTTTCTTTTTCTTTTTTTAACGCCATTTCCGACCATTTTGAGCCGCGCCAATGTTCTTTGGTCTTGAAAACATTAAACCGAAAAAGATTTAGAAACATAGGTATACGAAATCTGCGTAGTGGAACTTTAATATCAGTTATAAAGGAATCTTGATTAACCAGGCCCCACACATACTAATATTTATTTTGGCAAGGAGGCAGGTACTAACAGCTATGACCTTCCCTTTGTAACTCCAACTCATCCTTTACGCAACTCATCTCCTTCACTCGTAACTCAGTTTGAGGTGACAACCCCCCGCTCTAAATCTGTCCTCATCAATCTCTTCATTTTGATTTGTTTTTTTATTTTTTCGTTTTGTTTTTGCTTTTGTCGCTTGAGGTCTCCATCTCGCATTGCGACATCCGTCTTGTTGCACCCCGGATCAAAATATTGCAGGTCTCGCCCAAGGACGGATCGCTCACTCATAAATTCAGAATAAATTCGCCGCTGGCCTCTCTCTCGTTGACCTATTTTGATTTAGAATCAACCAAAGGTTCTACATTCTTGTTTCAAACCATTCTACTCAATAATGTTCAACAGCAAATAAATTTTTGAAATTTTGAACATGTTGGGATTGCAAAAAAATTCAACTATCAAATTTGTGGCCTAAAACTGTCTAATAATGATCCCCCCAAAAAAGACGCTCAGCATAAGAAAAATGCCAAGCCACAAAATGCATGATATCATCCTACTTGGCCCAATCCACAGAGTGTACAAAAAACAAACTTGTTTTTTCCAGCCAATATCGGATCGCTGTTTGCATTCATTTGATAGTTGAAATGTAATCATATATATAGGTACTATATGATTACATATAAGAAAAAGCCCAAACTTCAGAAATTTTTTAGGGATGCCTCATAAACGGATTTCCATGAAGGAAATTCAGGAGAAATTAAATTTTGAAATTTTTGAGTCATTGCAGCCAGAAAATTTGCATTTTTTACAAAAATTCGCTAAAATTCGTTATTTACCTTTTTTTTATATAGTTATTTCTGGGGTTTTGTTATATTTTCAGAAGAATATGAATTCCCTATATTTTGGAAAACGAGCTAAAGCTCCTATAATTGAAACGATCGGCTGATTTTCAAAGGACTTCTATTTTCCAGAAATCTAGTTTAATACTTACGTATTGGATTTCCATCACGCAGCCACTTTCCATGGCGTTGGTTAGGATGTTGGGAATCACGTTTGACTGGACCTGTGAACAACACAATCTTGTATAATTTAAAAAATGGGTTTGTAATAAAAGTTATCTATATGGAAGAAGGAATGCAAACGGGAAGGGTGAACTAGGAGATCCGAATATTGTGATGGTCATTTTCGTCATATTGGGCTACAGTTGTCCTGAAAATACTGTACTTACAGCCAAAATGAGACTAGAAAATGAAGGAAATTTTAAGCAGTCAGTTTTTTATGTCAGTTGCTCGAACATTGTAATATCCCAAACCATTTTTACTTCATCGTTCCGAGTAAAACTCATTTTAAAAAACTAATAGGCCCATGAGCTCAAACATCAATGGACTATCTCGCTTTACACTTTTCCACCTTTCAGAAGTTCAGAAACTACTTTGGAAACTAACTTTGGACCGACGAGTGGAATACAAATTGGTAAAATTATTGCTGACATTACAAGTTCCCTATCTGGTTAGTATGTATTGGTGAGAGAGAACAGAGAACAAATCACGATTTCTATTCCAGCGCATCAGTTGGAAAGAAACTTCTCGGATTTCGTGCTTTTGCCATTTATTTCTTAGAATAACTTTTTGTTGATAACACATTATTTTATATTCAATGATAATTGAATATTTCCCACAACTATTTTCTTAATACTAAATTAATTCCTTGAGTCAAGAGTGTCTCGTCGCATCACGGGACGAGGCACAAGTAGCGGTTGCTCTTGAATATTCAATGTTACTATTTTTCGGCACTCACTTTGACAATCAGGTTCCTAGCAGCCTGTGGATCAAATTGATCAGAATGGTGTTTCTTGGTTTGGAGGCTCGCAAGTTGATGTGAAGAAGTAGGTAAATTTTGAAGTCTACAATGCTTTATTTTCAAATTTGCTACAAATGCGTTAGTTATGCCTCGCTCCGCTGCCGCAAGATACCCCTTCTTGAGTCGCCTGGATTTTAAGAATTAACAGTAGAGAAATCCGTAACTATTTGATCAACGATAAATCTTGAATAACACGAATTAGTTAAATGTCACTGAATCTATCGAGAACCAACAATATTACTGGATTACCCCTTCCATTACAAATCGAACATAAAAAGCTTCATGGAAATATGTTAATTATTCAACTTACTCCATTAGCCAGGGGGCCCTGGAAGATTGTATGAGTTTGTTTTGAAGAAATTTTGTTGTCAATTTTGAGACTGAGTTGTTTATTAAGCAGATTGTTTATTCAGGACATCGTTCAATACTGTAATGGATTTTGGTTATTCCATCGGTGTTATGTTCTTTTATATTGAAAACTTTGTATTGTTAATAACATCCTCCCAAAAAGACGCCATAACATGAATGATATTATCCGATTCAGGCAAAGCCAGTTGTCGTATCACTGGCTCCTATTACTTTTTTTGTCTGAGTGTGGGATTGAGACGCATCATCGACGGCTAGGCCGATATTTGCCTATCTCACCACTGTACTGGTAAGTGTAATGGTCGATTCTCACATCTGACCGAGTCTGTAAATAAATTCCTAATGTTGAATAATAATATAGTAGTGCTACTTCAAAATAATTATTTAGCAAGTTTGTTGGTAGCATAATATTTATGGGTAAGTATAGGAACAATATCCATTCTTGCTTAGACTGTTTTAGATCTATACACGTTTAAATACAGTCATCACCACAAGAACGTGCTCATTGTCATTTACAATTGGGGGCCCGCTCCAAAGAGAAGATTGAGGATAGATGCCTCGCACAACGAATCAAGTTCGTCCTACTCACACTGTGACGACGAGACAACAGGCTGCAATTAGCCAGCCAGAAGAACGGGCACCATCGTTGCATTCTGTGGATGTCTTTGAAGTTCAATCCCGAATGATGGCCCGAATTATAGGTTTGGAAGAGAAACTTACCAACCTAGAGAGAGGGCAGTGTAGAGGGCCAGATCTTCAATTAAGAGATTCAAATTTACTAGAAGGGAACCAGCAGATCGTGGGGGAGAATGCTCGGCAACTCAATGAGATTCCGGTGAAGGATGCTGACATTGCACGCCTCAGAGAAGAGAAGGCTGGGCTACTCAATGCAATTCTGGTAAAGGATACTTAAATTGTTCGCCTCAGAGAAGAAAATGTACCAGTCCATACTACCTGCATGACTAATTGTGGTCCTGGTTTGGTGGCGTATGAAGGTGGATAAGGGTGGTTCTTCCGTACGAAGGTAAAATAGATCGGGAGGAGTACAGTAGTCACGAACAAGTGTTAGCTCTGTCAAATGGATGGGATGAACAGAGGAAAGGCCAAAAGCTTGCAAGTGCTCTTAGGGAGCCTGCCTTGAGCGTGTTGAATTCACTTCCACCCTTTGAGCGGACTCAATGGGTTCCTTTGTCAACAGCCCTAAGCAGAAGGTTCGGGCAACATAATGTGGCTCCAAAATGGCAGGCCCATCTGGAAAGCCGCCGGCTGAAGTCTGGAGAATCATTGATAGACTTCGCCGCAGACATTGAAAAGATGGCAAGGCTTGCTCTACCTGGATGGCCTGATTATTGCAAGGACCAAATGGGAGTCAAAACCCTCTTGAGGACACTGGGGGATGAAAACTTACGCCGGGTGTTAGCAGCAACTACTCCTGCTACAGTTCAAGATGCTTTGACAAGAGCTCAACTCATTGAAGCAATCACAAAGGACGGATGCTGGGACTGCAGACAAGGAGGTCATATATGAAGCAAGTGTCCTAAGCAAAAGGAAGTATATCACATGCCGAGTGGCCGGGACAAGAAGCCGTGGGTCTGCCATAATCCAGGATGTCCAGGTTGTCAGTGGTAGCGTGGACATGGAGCAGACCTGGCGGGCTAAAATAAATAAGTATGACGGATATGACCTGCGGCAAGCGATTTCCGAGCTAAAAGGAGTGGCGACCAATAACATGTCTTTCCAGACGATAACTCTCTTCAGAATAGAGATAAAAATTCCATTCTTGCGCCAAAAACAATCTTTCCAAATGAAAGGACAAGTTTGATGCCCAGCAGTTGTTGAGCACATTATATTCCTCAAAGTTTAGAAAATATGACTAAAAAATCACAATACATGGCTAAAAACGGCTAAAATTCGTTAAATTTATATTTTTTAGCAGGTTATTAGTCAAAAGAACCTTATCAACGATGAACTAGAACATTAAAAAAATGTATGCACAAAACTATGCTGAACAATGTACCTACATTTCATTAATATTTGCTGAGAAATCAATTAAAACAGCAAACAAACAAAATAAAAAGGTAAAATGATCCTTTTTGAATCGCAGGATAATATTTAGAACGATATAAAAAATACGTAATTAGTAATTTACAGTTTTTTTTAAGTCAAAGTGCTCAAATTTCAAAACATTGTAACATGATTATAATAAGTAGGATATTGTACGAAAATTAACTCATAAGATCATACTGCATGACTGTAATTTTTTCATTGTCGTTCTGTTTCCTATCCAGTGACAACTTCTTTCTTGTGATTGGCGAAAACCGTTTGATAAATAAATAACTTTCTCTTTCCTGGCGCATCTAAAAAGTAAAACTTGCTTCAAAGGCAATTGATCCCTTCATCGCGATTTTCTTAAAGTTCGGTGAGAGGTGAAAACCCCCGACTAAAAATAAGGGGACATAAAGGTCACTCGACACGAGAAAATATCGCGGGCTTTGAGGTAGGACTTGTGGAAAAAAAATAAGATCCACACCCTCTTCAGCGTCTTATATGGGAAGAAAAGACCCTTAGCCCCGCGTTGGTGTACAAAGTTGTGATAAAACTTTTTTCTTTGCTGTCGGCCGTCGTACACCTACCCCCGAGCTTCCTTATATAAATTTCCGTCTCCAGAGAGGCTCAAAGTCGGGGGTAATAAATTTCGTAATTTGCCGTAGATCCGCTTTCGCTGGTGAAATTACGGCATAGCGAAAATTAATGTGGTGTAAAGGTGGGGGCTTATTTCTCGTGTTATGAAAATTACAACAAGCTGGTTAAAGCAAGTAGTCAGTTTGGTGTTTTTATCCCTCTTGACACATCCAAACGCGATAAATTTTGAAAAACATAAATCAAAATAATAATTAATACCGATTAAATGTAATAAGTTGAAGGTCTTGTTACAAATAAAAAACATTCCGTTTTAGTAAAGAATCGAAGCGACAGATAATCTTTTTTGGTGTAGGCTTAAAAAAAAAACGCATTTAAATCCGTTTCAGACCATTGTAAGACCAAATTCGTGGGTTGGGGGGGGGGGGGGACCAAAGGTGTCTGTGTGTGTGCCACAAATTTTGTCGACGCTAAAATACTCACGCGGATTTGTAGATTATTCCTTTGTTTGATCCCGATTTTAGTCTTCTACTCCCGAAAATTTTGAATTTTATTATGGAAGAGGGGGAATGAAGGGGATTGAGCCGAAATAACGTAATTTTTTCGAGAAAATTTTGTCGATTCCACCCAGGCTATAATTCTCAACAGACTTTCGTGATTTTTATTCTTTTCCATCACGAATTTGATATATTTTAGAAGTCTGAATGATGGTAATGATATATTATATCTAAGAAAACTATTTTCAAACCAGCGAAAAAATTCCAAATTCTTCAATTGAATAGTCGGGTTTTGTATAAGATCGTTCATTAAAGCTATTTCCAGTGTTCATGCACTCAACAGTCTTATCTCTGCATTCATTGCATTCAGCAATGTTCAGTGAATTCAGAATGTATTCGTTCATTGCACTTAGCAATATAATTTATATTAGACTTTTGTGAACCGGAGATAGCCTATGCCTATGCCTTGAAAGAGCGATACGTGATCGGTGCATTGTAACGTAAGAGTATGTTTACATAAAAATTGTTGCTCATTCAACTTTATGAAGACCATCAGCTTCATAACTTACAGTCCATAAGTCGTAAGCGAATTGCATTCCATAAAGAGCGTTCTTCATTGGCAAGTATTCTTGAAAGTACAGTGCTTATAATTTGCAAAGCTGTCTCCTGTTCCAACAAAATCCGTTTGGGGGAAAGCGGATGGCTCCAAAGCAGTAGCCCATACCTCATGTCATGTAAGACTCAAACATAGCGTGGTAAGTAATCGTGAGAAATGGAAACCCAGTTGGCAAGCGATTTATAAATATTATAATTTGTTTTTGTGAATGGAACATGATAAAGGAGATATACTGGAATTTAGCCTTTGAAGCGCACTCCTATTTAGCAATTTGACTGAATCCACGGCATCATAATGCAAATCGCGCATGAAATATGTATATTTAGAATCCTTTGCCGCGAGTCCTACGACACGAGGGAGGTGATTTTTTGAATGAGCGGATCTGAACAGCTGTGCTAACTCAGCCGAAGAGATCAAATCGTTCGTGACGGGTTATGAGGAAGTCTGCACATTTTGCCAAAACTGAGAGAAATGATAGACGCCACTGAAGACAACAGAAGATTGTTTGTAACTCATACAGCCGTATTTACTATTCCCCATTCAACATAGAAGTTTGCTAGTCATAAAACATTTCTCAATATTAGCAATTTCATGTGTTTTCTACTATTAGCTGACGTATTGTTAATCAGATCATTCAAAGACGTGATTCTAAGCGCCATCCATCTATGACATAATTTTTAACACAGAATGTGTTTTAGCCATGGACTAACTAGCCGAAAATGGAACGCGGGATGGGAACGAAATGTGTGACGGATGATTTTCACGTACAACCGAGCCGTTGGTAGGGAAAAGGAATTTCCGCCATTTTAATCGCACAGAAATCGTTCACCATTCGTTGGAAAGCTCTTGATTTATCACGAATTTATTTCGTATTTTTTTTCGTAGTTTCATACTATAACTATATAAATTGATGTTATAAATGAATAGTACACAATGACGCTTGTTTGGTTGTCACTTGGTTGCGCGACAACGCAATTTTCGTAGTTTCATACTATAACTATATAAATTGATGTTATAAATGAATAGTAAATAATGACGCTTGTTTGGTTGTCACTTGGTTGCGCGACAACGCAAACACATTCTGTGTTTCAATAATTTCGTCCGAAGTATGTAAATAGAGGTACCCGGGGGTCCAGGGGGCTTGCATGAATATGCTTTAGCCGTGACCTAACTACCGAAAAATGTCCCACGAGAGTGCAACGAAAGTAGCGCCAATAATTGTGATGATTTCCGCTTACAACCGAGTCGTTGCTAGGGATATGATACTTCGTCGTTTTTCATCCCACAAAATTCGTTGACCATTCGTTCGAAAGCTCTCGATTTATCCAACCATACTATATGTATTGACTACTGCGAAGTGCGTGGCCAACAAGCTGAGTTATGAGCATGGTTATATGAATAATTGTTTACACACAGGTGATCATTCTCAATTATTGATATTGTGAACATGATTGCAACCGCTTGTTAATTTCTGATGATTTCATTGAGCTGGTGTTTCGATTATGTGATTCATAGCAGGTGATCCGAATATTGCGAGAACGGTTAGATTTGTGAAGCGGTGGTTAAATTATTTTAATAGGTAATTTCTATACTTTACACTATAGGAAGCTGTAATTTTGTATGTAGCCTCTTTAGCCTCTTTCTATAATAAAGTGAATGTTTACTCGCGAGTTTCTATTAGGAGATCATCATCTCACAAGAGCTCAATCGTCGTGATCATTTCTATAATAAAGTGAATGTTTACTCGCGAGTTTCTATTAGGAGATCATCATCTCACAAGAGCTCAATGGTCGTGATCATTTCTATAATAAAGTGAAAGCGAGGAGCTAAAACATGATTCCATGTTTTAGGATTGATGGCAGAATGATAAACAGAGTTCAGAGGCCGATGGGGGGTCGGGTTCAGACAATCGACGAGGAGTGAGTCGTGTACGGCTAAAGCATATTCATGTTTTTTAATTTTAGCCGTCAGGCTCAAAGGAACTGTGGCTTTTTTTTTTTTTATCCATATTTTGCCCAGACTTTGAATTTTGAGCTGAAAATAATTTTCAGTCAATAATTCGACTTCGGTGCTCTAGGTGACTATAGAGAAAACTGATCCCAATTTTGGAATAAAAATGCTGCAAATTATTACACAAATATTTATTATTTCTTCATTCCAGAGCACTTCTTCGTCGGTATTGTTAACTTTTGTAATTATTGTGTTTTAAATTGTTGACGAATTTCCTCCTAGTTCGGTTGGTTCAATTAGTTACTATCAATTCATGTCATATTCAGGAAAACAAGAATTTAATTAAGGTTCAGAGAGCAAAGCTACTATTTATTCGGTGGCTTAAAGAATTTACCGATTACATCAAGTATTTTAGTCTCGAAAGCATTATTTTTCATTTTTTAAAACTGATCTCCCTTCAGAAACGAACTAACTGAACATGAGACCATCGCTACTACAGACGTGTGTGCCCCGATGTAACGGGACAATCTATCTCGTCGATTGCGAATTGAAAAATTCTAGTATGAAAAACTCAAGGAAAAACCAAACAACGTTTTCCTTTTATGACCCAAAACGAGCCCATTCATAGGAGTTAGCAGAAATGGGACGAACGAATCAATGGTCAGTTCATTTCTTTCAGTGGGTCCCTCTGAGGTTGCTGACAAAGTATTCAGGATAGTAAGTCCACTAATATCGCAATTCAATAACATCTTGTGATAGAAAGTTCCAGTCATGCAGCATGATCGTACAAATTTACGTGAATTATTGTCATACTATGTTAGATTGTTTTGAAATTTAAGCACATTGAGAGCGGAGAAATGGTTAACTACCTACCAATTTTATGGAAAAAAAAAACTCTAAATAATATTCTGCAACTCAAACAAAATTTTGGATTTTTTAATAAATTTTTTGTAGTTTTTATCGATTTTTCAACAAATAATAATGAAATTTATGTACTTTTTAGCAGAATTATGTGTAAAATTGTTTTTTAATGTTCAGTTCATTTTTTACAAACTTCTTTTGACTGGAAGTATATTTTAAATTACAAATTTAGCCATTTTTAGCCGTTTTCGGCAATTATTAGTGGTTTTTTAAGGGAATTTTTTTAAATTTCACCAATTTAATTTGCTCAAAATGCATGCCAAGGAACGCATCTTTTCATTTGGAAAGTTTGATTTTTTGGCGCAAGAACGGAATTTTCATCTGAATCCTAAGGAGAGTTATCGCCTGGAAGGACTCATATATAAATAAATAAATGAGTTTTATGAGTAAATAAAGGAGGTGAGATGTCAACTTCGAAGGACTGTGATAACTAATTCACTGGACTGTGATACTGACTAGGTAACTTCATTTGATAGCTCAATTCCTTTCAACTTTAATGCTCTTTTCAAATGTGAAAATTCGAAGATGAGTAAGCGGAGTAGTTTGTGATGTGGTTGTTCATTCAACAAGAGATTTTACATAAACTATGCGTGATATTGTGTTCACTTACGTCATTGGTTGTGTCTTCTTTGTCGACCATAAGATCTGGAAGGGAAGACCTCATAGCAACGATTCCCGTCAGCAGGGCAGCCACGACTGTGAGGGTTTCCTTTCTCATCCTATGGAACAGAAAGATATCTCATAACTTTAGTTAGATTAAATCACCAGTTAATGACCATTTATATCTGAGAGCCCGCGAAAAAAAAAAAAAAAAAAAAACATTCTGAGTAAGAAGATCTTCGTCTGCCATGTCAAAACGAGTGGAATACAAAATGAAGGCCTTAAGAATAGGTATAGCAAGAATTGAACCAAATGAATTGCAAATACCAGTGAAGCCAACAATTCCTTTGCCTTGCGCCCTATAGAATTTTTTATAAGCAACGATGTTATAGCACAAAACGCATGCAAAATAAGCAGCCATGCAGCATGATCTAACAGCGAATTTTAGTAAATTATATTCTGTTTTGAAATGCTGCTGATGACACTTCTGGTTGAGGTGCTTAAATCATTGAATTAAAAAAATAAAAAAAATAAAAAAAAAACACAGATAATAATAATAAATTATTTTTGATACATTTTCAGTCAATCATTCAAGTTGAGGCCAGGCGATCGATTAGCTCCGAGGATCCATTAGTTCTTTCTGATTGCTACAGCATTCTGTCATTGGCAGTATCTGGTAGCTTTTTCAAGACTTTCACAACAAAACACTGGTCAATTGTAGCGTCATGGGACGATGCGTGAACCTACACTGGGAGTGACCTTGATTGGTTTACAGAAGCATATGGTTGTTCAAACTCAAATTGAGGGTCGTTGCTTTACCAAAATAGAACGCACTTGACTCTGTTTACTTTTTGTAAACGAGCTGGCATATGCACACTCTGCCAAACCTCGACACTTGTATGAGACAGAGGTGATCTCAATAAGGAGATCTTTGAAAGGGGGAGATAATGCCTCATCGCCATCCTCAATCACAGCCCTTAGAGCAACAGCAACAAGGCTTACATCATTGTAAATGTGCGAGATGTTAGCTCCGCAATGTGGGTAATAAGTGGTCAGACTTCACCTCCGCCAATTAAAAATTACACATACAAGTGTCTAGGTTCGGCGAGTGCCTGTCAAAAATGTGTATATACCAGCAGATTTGCAAAAGGTACAAAGAGTCAACTGCGTTCTATGTTGGTAAATCAACGACCCTCACAATTTGAGAATGAACAACCATATACGGCGTCTGTAAATCAATCTCGGTCATTTCCAAAGAAGGTTCACTCATCGTCCCATGATGTCACGTGTTTTGGCGTGAAAGTCTTGAAAGACCTACCAGATACTGCAAATTATAGAATGAAGCAGAAATCAGTAAGAGCTCATTGATGGATCCTCGGAGCTAATCGATCACTTGGCCTCAACTTGAATGTTTGACTGAAAATGTATCAAAATAATAATAATTATCTCGGCCATGGATACGATTGTCCCGAAGAGCGCAAGTGAAATCAATCATTTCTCAGTAAAACCAAACAATCAATAAGTGCATATATATATGTCGCAAACCTTTTGTGAAATCAACCTTTTTGTAAAAAGCCTAGCCTTTTTACAATACGCCACCTTTTCGTGATAAAAACATTGATATGACAAACTATACACATCAATCTGACCAGTATGTCCAACTAATTTGAATATTTACTAAGGGATTGACTTCTTGATGTTATGTATTCTTGAGATGCGAGCTTGCGAGCATCCAGACCGCCAAACTAAGGCGGATCACGCTCAGCCTTTTTGAATAGGTTGGTTTTGCAAAAAAGCTGATCTCTTCCAGCTTCTTTACAAAAAGGCTAGAAAATACCAACTTGGTTGTGATTCCAACGTTTTTATTAAGAAAATGCAGCTTATTGTAAAAAGGCTTTTTACAAAAAGGTTGATTTCACAATAGGGCTGCGGCATATATATATATATATATATATATATATATATATATATATATATATATATATATATATATATATATATATATATATATATATATATATATATATATATATATATATATATATATATATATATATATATATAATTACATGAAACACAAAAAAAAAGTACCTACCTATAATAGAATAAAAATTGGATTTTAACAAGGAACAAAGTGGCTATAAAACGAGCTCAGATAAGTCCAGCACGAGTTATGAACTTTACATGCCAAACAGCGAGCTGTTCGTACGGTTATTCAGGCGAAATGCTAGATTGCGATGGTAAAAATTATCTCAATTCCCTTGCGTCAATGGAGAAAACAACCCCACCATTAAAACCGCTCCAGAAAACCGCTTGTCAGGTGATTATTCATCGTTACCTTCAATTTCTAGTCGGTGGACGCTCTACCACCCACCGCACTCGACTAAAATCATCCTCCACTTTATTTTTCTGCATTCATCCATCTCTATCCTTCGTCTAACTCAAGTTGATTCGTTTGGTTACGAGAAAATCCCTCCAATTTTCTTCTTCTATTTGTTTTGTATCTGACTTTACTCGTTTTCAAACGGACGCGTTCGTTATTTTTCATTTCCCTCCAGTCCCTCAGCTCAAACAGCACTTCTTTGACTTTCACGTTCAAATATGTTGAGGCAGCTTTCACGTTATTGGAAAGGTTGTGATTGGAACGAATAAAGTGTTTGCAATTAATTAAAACGCTTTATCAATGTAATATGATAAATTCCAGTTTGATCAATATTTGCGATCTTCCTAAATTTCCACCTTACTCCGGTTCAGGATACCGTAGATTAAAGTAGTCATTAAGTGGTAATTTGGAAATTGGCAGAGACTTGCTCGTTGATATTCCTATATCCCTCCAAGCTCTCCTTCTCCTGTCTTTTACAGGGTATACCATGTTAAGATCTATCGTGTTTCGAGATTTTGACGACGGACTATCGATATTTAACACATTTTAAAGAAAATTTAAGTCCATTTTGCAGTAGAATTTTAGGCACACTTTTTTTAAATACCTATTCTAGTTTATAGACGATCAACTCTATCCAAGTAGTATTCTGGTTATAAATGCAAATTCAATTATTTGGTATAATATTTTCAATAATGAACCTTAGGCCGTCCGCACAAGGGGCGATGCCTGCGAACTATATAACATGCTATATAGTTCTAATGTCATATAGATGGTTGGGCGACGCTTGAAGAACTGTACGATCCACGCATTTCGCTCGATCGTCGTCATCTTAGTCGAGTCACAGCCTATTAGCTGAGAGGTCCGTTATTCGATATCATTATTTATATGGTGTGTTCACCACCCCAACAAATTTGATTTCGAAAGCCTAGAAATGGAAGTTACTTATCTACTCTAGTTTTAACGAATCTGACAGCGGAACAGAAAAAAGTTCCACTCATACAGCATAATAGTATGAGCAAATTACTGTAGTATATTTATGTTAAAATATTTCACAATTTGAGGACTTTGTGTGCACAGAAATTGTTAACCATCACTTTTAAGGAAAAAATTATAGGTATGGCTTGTAGAGACATTGATATTACAAACTCAACTGTAACCAAGTGTTGCGAGGTAACATCACAATAATTTAGATAGGTTGTACATGGAAAAACTTGATCATTGAATAAATTGCGTTTAAGTGAATTTTGTGTGTCACTTCATCTCATCTGGTGCTGCGGACATGCCTAAAGATAGGAGGAAGAAGGAAACCTTCCAAGATGCGGGTAATGGGAGCTCGGAAGAGGATGCAGACCAAGATAAGGCAGATAGTACAAATGAGAACATGTTTTTTTGTAAACTAGTTTCAAAGTTTCAAGTTCGGATAGTTCTATGAAGGAGAGGAAGACTGGAAATCTATACTATTAATAAGAATGAAACTCCGTTTGTCTGTTTGTTTGTCGTGTCTATGCACGGCCAAACGGCTGAGTGGGGGGAGTCTACGAGTGGGGGGATCTTCTTGGGATTTTCCGAAAGGGGGAGCGAGCGAATTTAAAATTTTCTAATCCCAGCCGAACCATGGGCCGTAGGGCGGGAGGGGGGTCGAAGTTCCGGTTAATGTGCGCTTTTTGGACTTCCCCGCTTCCCCTACCCCTCTAAACGGCCGTTGACAATTCCGGAAAAATACGGGTTTCGTAGGTTTTCCTACGAGGAAGACGACGGCGCGATCGGATCGCGAAAAAAGTATCGGGAAATGCGTTAAAAAAATGCGAGAGTACGGACCCGTTTTCTCGAAAAGTCCGCCGAAAAACTTGGTTTTTTCCGATTAAAATATACCCCATAAAGGTACGTTTTTCGGAACGGTTTTCGCGGGCGAAATACAGCTTTGGGTCCGCCGAATCTGAATCCGAAATCGGATATCGAAAAAAGTGACGTTAAGTCGGTCAAATCGCGAGCGGAAGCGAGAAGAAGCGTTTAACATCAGAAATTAATTTTGCCGTGTTCGCGAGAAGGCTCTACGAAGTCAGGGGTTCGATGAGGCGGGGCTTGCACCTGACGAAAACGGGTTGCGAGCAGGTACACGCACTTACGTCTTGAAGGGTATACAGGTATACCTTGCGAGCGAAGCGAGAGCCATGTCAACAGAATAAATTCGGATTTTTTCCTACAAATATACAGCAATACCTTGCGAGCGAAGCGAGCAATAGGCTCGTATAAGATCTATTTTGGAGAATATTGTTTTCTTTGCAAGTTGGGCATCCCCGAATAAACTTTTTGTGGTTCCATGTAGTTTCATAAGATTTAATTTGTTTGTAAGAATTTCCAACAGAAAAAAACGTCTGCCAAGTTGGGTGGGCAGTATAACTTCCTCAAGCGAGCGAAGCGAGCAGCATCCCTTACAGAAGTTAAACCTACCCTTAGGGATCTATCGTTTGCGAGCGAAGCGAGCAACATTCCCTACATGCCACACTTTGCGAGCGAAGCGAGCAATATTCCCTACATGCCACACTTTGGAGCGAAGCGAGCAATTGAATGGGGGGTCCGGGGGGCTTGCCCCCCGGCTGGACGTGGAGGCGAGCGTAGCGAGCCGGAGCGGCTAGTATTATATAAACCGATTTAAAGTGGAGGTCAGACGGTATGGTATGGGGAGGGTTCTTCCTGACGACCTCAAAGGGATTCTCTTATTATCATCCGTAGGGCCAGGTTCCTTCAAGGTATTGGTGGATCATTTTAGTCCAAAAGATGTAATGCGATTGATCTTAATGCGTTTGCATTAAGATATCGCGAGGAGAATGAACCAGTAGCAAAATATGTTAACGCTCTGCGAACACTAGCCGGCTCATGCGAGTTTGGAGTGAATCTAGAGGAGATATTACGCGACCAACTTGTGATCGGTATAAATAAAACGAAATGGCAGGAAGAATTGATCCGATTACATCCAACGAATGAAGCAACATTCCATGATATTGAAGTGTCAGTTCAGGGCATAGAGCAAGCTTAGGCACAGCAATCACGGTTTGAGCATATGATAGGTGATCAAAAAGGACATAGTTACTCAGGTGAGGTATGCTCCCAGAGAAAGGCAGAGGAGAGACAAGAGGGTTTATGAAAGGACCAAGAGAGCGAGATCCATGCAACCTCAATCCAGACCTTGATTGCTTGAACTGCGGGTTTAGAAAGCAAGACGACCCCACTGCATGTCCAGCAAACGGGCAGAAGTGTAATGCGTGTGGCAGATTGAACCACTTTACAAGGGTGTGCGTGTCAAGCAAAAGAGCGGTGGTACAAAAAGGGCAAAGGAGAACAAGGATGGTTTATGTTGAGAACAGGGCAGTGATGGGTAATGACACAAACAGCGAATCGGGAAGCGAGGGAAGTGGAGGATAAATAAATACAATAAAATCAATAGGCAGTAGAGTAATGCTTCCCGTGGAAATAAATGGATACCAGATAGATATGTTATACGACTCAGGGGCAGCTCGCACCGTGATTGGGAAGGGAATCTGGCAAAAGATAGCTTATACAGGGATCCCGATAGAGACGATTGGGAAATCAACTGTTAGTGTAAAGGCATTTGGCCAGACTCTCCAGCTGAAGGTAGTGGTGGTCAACTCAAACGATTCTCCACTTTTTGGGTTAGATTGGGCATTGAAGTTTAAGATACCAAAGCTTGATGGGACAAAAATATGCTCTGTAATCACACCGGAAAAAAAGGAAAAGCCTAGAAGAGAAGATGGAACGTTATATCAACTGATGGAAAAGTACCGAGAGGTGTTTGAAGAAGGGACAGGGAAGATTAAAGGCCATTCAGGTCACTTCACGGCTTTTCCTACATAATATTCTGCTGATTGAACAAATTTTTGGATTTCACAACTTGTTGCAGTTTTTTTACGATTTCACTTAGGTATGAACGAAATTTAAGTACAATTCAGCAAAGTGTTTCAGAAAATGAAATTGTTGCAATGGCTCCAGAAATTCTTCATGGAAATCCGTTTCGAAACATTTTAGATTTAACTCCCTGGTCGAGAAAACACAGCCTGGTTGGAAACAGGGTTGGAAACAGGGGGGAGAACCGCACAATACGCCCCGGCTTCGGTGCGGCGGAGGGGAAATCAACCCCTCCCATGGACCCTGAATTAAATAATAATAATATTAATAAACACAGCCTGATTCCTCATTACTTTTTCATACATAATAATATGTACCTATATATATTATTCATTTATTTCTGTGTTATTCCACTCGTTCTTTCCGTAGGATTGAGGACAAAAATCAGTTCGTCGGCCAAAAACAAAATCGCACTTTCGTATTTCAAGAGAAGGGATGATTTCGTTATAGAGTACTTTGTGAGCGCTATAAATTTGCCAAATTTCAACAAATTTGATTAAAAATAGCAAACACGGCTAAACAATTTACTTTTTTTTTTAAAGCACAATATCACTAAAATGAAGTTTATTAACTATGAACTAGAACTCTTAAACAGTGTAGGCGCTAAATTATGTACAATTAATGGACGTTCCATTACCTAATATGTTCCGAAAAAATCACTTACCACTAATGGTTAACAACTTCCGGTAACACGTAACTCAAAATCACAAAACATGTTAAGAAAAATAAATAAAAATTCGTTCATATGGTCATGCAGCATGACTGAATCGTTTTATTTACTTGTTTTATATATTTATTATAATATTTTTCAATTTTTAATTTTTAAGCATACAATTTTTATAATTATATTTAATTATTTAACTGCAACAATAGATAATGCAATAATAGAGTAGAACAAGATGAACCATGCCAAAAAGAACAGAAGAAATGGAAATTGCCTCCACGCGATTCTTGCGTTTGACGCCGAGCCATCCAATCAGAAGAGTTTTGAAACGAGGAGATTTGAAACGCAAACGTACGAGACGTGAGCGAAACTCCTCGAGTGCGGAACCGCACCTAACACGCGCGGAGACGCGACGCATCTCGTTTCAAATCCCATCTTATGGATGTTCGAGCATCGCTCTGTGTGAGGACGGCCTTAGTATTTTTTGACGTTGTTAGTCATTTGTAGTGAGTGAACAGGTATCATTCTGACTACGACCAGCCGACCATAGAACTTCATCCGGCAGCCGTTCCCAGCTCTTGGGATAGCCGGTCCCCCTCCACTCTTACCCGGAAAAGATAATGTTAAGTAAGAATCTCTCCCTGCGCTAATGTGGTAGTTAACTACAGGGATGTTCTCGGGTTAAAGATAGGAGGAAAGTAGTAAGTAGTTCAGTTTAGAGATGAGGAACAGGGGCAATAGACGGATGTAATTGCGAGGGGGCAATAGAAAGGGGTATTGGATAAGCGCATAGTGGTCGGCGGGATGTAGGAGGACGTGAAGTCAAGGTAACAGGAGGATCAAATGTAACCAACGGAAATTCTACCCACACGGTAGACGCGAGGTGGATGATTATTAACCTTCTGAGCGGAGTTCAGACAGGACCTAGGATGAGGGGGCGGAGGTTAGCTGTTGCCGACTGATCAGCTCGTTATTTTTCACCCTCCACACGTACAGTGGCCTAATAACGTTAGGTTGGTACCTTACCTACCTTCACCCTCCAGAGCAGTTTAACGAATACACACGCCCTGCGCATTTCTGGAAGCTAATTAAAATGTTGATGTAATTTCACAGAGCGCTAGGAAGAATTCATCTCATTAGCGGACGAGAGAATGTGCAAACGTAACCTCTTTTTCAGAGATTCAATTATATTTGACTCCTCGAAATCGGAGATGTTTTAACCCTCAATCACTCGCGCCTTGGAGTCACAGTAGCACTGGCGATGGCACCGCACAGTGCTCCGGTCATGAGTCGCAAAAATCGAAAGATCAAAAATTACATTTTCTTGAAATAAGGGCACTAATATATCGTCAGATAGTCTTTGTTTTCAAATCTCACATTCATGTTGGAAAAAAATGAACAGTATGGGAGCAAATCATAATTGGTGGAACATTTCGAAAATCGCCTTGTAACTACGACGCTCGTATCTGCTGATATAACTCCAATGAAATTTTCACTTCATTTAACCGGGTTTATTATAACTTTTGTCACTTGTAGGTGAATTTCTGAAGCTTGGATAGGAGATATATTTTATATAAATAATTTCCAGTAGATGGGTCAAGTCGTGTTAAGTATAAGGAAAGTGTAGGTGTGTTACTTTATTTAATTGTTTTCTCCCCGGTTGGCGTCTACGCCTATGCAGATATGCGGCTCATGGCACATACGAGTACACTCTTTTAAAATAACACGGGTGGGGAACTTACGTAGTTTCTGCTTTCCAACATTCTGAAAGCCTATGACTGCTGCAGTGCAAACTACACTACACTATATAAACTTGGTCTAAGTGTTCATCTAATCCCAGGTTACCAGAGAAAAATGTTTTTCTTTAATTCATTCATGTTTCTTTAATACTATTCATATCTAAACTTTTGAATAGGCCAGCTTAAAAATTTGGCAGAAAGCAATTAGACCCTTTGCACTTCCACGCTTCAATTATAGACAGGTCTTCTGAGTAGAAGGACTATCCAATACAGAAATAACAAACCGTTGAGTAATAATTGTCAGCGTTTTATGTACCTTTTCATCATATTGCGATGATAATAAATAATTTAACTTCAAAGCAACAAAGCTCTTCGGCAGTGAAGAACCAACATAGGAAAACGCGAATATGCAGTCGCCCTTGCGATCGCATCACTGGTAGGGCCTCCAGCTCAGTCACTCTCAACACAATCGTAGATGTATCTCAGTAATGTCACAGAAATTCCAAACATCAATGTTGGCATGCTCCTTTGATTATTATACTAACAAACACATACTGGGTCACTGCGACCCGTTGCCACACACAGAACTCGATCCTATTCCTATGACGTTCCCTCCCCGAGTCTCTCACAGCGATTACAAACCTACGAATTAATTTATCCCCAATTGACTCCGTTGAGGTTTTAGCCATAAATTAACTGCAGTGCTCTACGGTCGTTCCTTGCAGGCACCAATAAAGGCATGTCATCGTTTCATTTGGAATGTTTGATTTTTTTGAGGCAAGAACTGAATTTTCATCTCAATCCTAAAGTAAGTTATATACCTATACGACATGCAATATTGAAACACAAATGAAAACCCGACTGACTCCCCGAATTTGAGCGAGATCGGGGATCTGGGTTGTGAAAAAACGATACTAGATGGAAACACAAAGCGAATTTACAGTGATATTTACTGAATTTCTTACCCACTAAATTTCTATTAAATTCGTTCTATATATCTACTAACGCGTGTATATGTACTAGCGCGGCAACTACTAATGATAAGATAGTGATAAAACTCATATAGGTAGTAAATAATATATAAACCAATATGTTAACGCCTTTCGAGTTTGAGTGAGATCGGACGAATAGACCGTGAGAAGATGACGCGTGAATCATAGTTAAATTTACTTAATTTCTTACCTACTAAATTTCTATTAAATTCCTACTGTATAATTACTCTCATCTCGTAAAATCATTGTTGGGTTATCTGTACTTACATGATTGTGTTGGGGTTGAACTGTCACTCCAATAAAGATGTCCCTCGGGAGGAAATTGGACCTAAAAGCGAACACAACCGAGCTTATATACGCCGTCAAAGGGACATCCGAAAAGAATGGAGTCCCTTCAAAGTCTGCTTCACCCCCTTCATCTTCCACCCCTTAAGAGGAAATTGACTGAGGGCAACCAATTAACCTAAAATCAATTAACTCGAAAACCTCATCCGGTCCCCCCGTGAGTTGGAAGCAATCATACCCAACGTTACTACGGCTGCTCCACGTTTTTTTAAAAGCCCATCCCGTTTCGCCCTAGTGACGTCCGAAATTAGTCCATCAGATAGCGGTCTCGTCAAACATTGTCTTTTTAATAAGTCACGTATCTAATATCCCAACCAGTATGTACCTACTAATAATAGAAAATAATAAAGTTCCAGTCATGCAGCATGTATGAGCGAATTTTCATAAATTATCATGTACATAATATTTATGTTACATTGTTTTGAAATTCGAGCACTATGGATGCAAAGAAATAGTTAACTACCAATTTTATGGTAACGAAATTCGTTCTAAATAGTATTCTACAATTCAAAAAAGAGTTAGAAATTTTCAACTTTTTGGGGGAATTTTATCGATTTTTCAGCGAATACTAATAATATTTGAGTAAATTTTGCTGCATAATTTTTTGCATAAATTTTATAATGTTCCATTTCGATATTGATAAACTTTTTTATATGCTAAAAAATATAGATGTAACGATTTTTAGCCGTTTTTAGCTATTTTAAGTGTTTTTTGAGTACATTGTTTTAAATTTGACAAATTTAAAGCGCTCAAAAAGTGTTGGCCAACGAACGTCTTTCTTTTGTGAAAGCTTGATTTTTCGGCGCAAGAACGGATATTTTATCTTAATCCTGAGGAGAGTTATCGTCGTTATATATATATATATATATATATATATATATATATATATATATATATATAATTTTTTTATTTCTATGAAAGTTCGCGAAAATTATAATTCTGTTGTCTGGGGGTTGTGTGGCTTGATCACATGACAATTTTTTCTCTTACAGGGGAAATTATATGTACTAATTCGAATGCTCCTTTTCGCGATCCCTGGCTGTGTTCAGTGGCTTTCTTTGATTTTTCTCAACCATTCCATCTCAACTGCAACCTAGAATGTGAAATCTAGGGAAATCGCTCTAGAGAACTATTATGTAACTTAAAGTGGTTAAAAAAGGTAAGGATTGAATAGCCTTGCAATAAATGCAGGCCTTCAACCATGAGATTAAATGTCTTCATACAATGAAGCCGTTGCAATCGTTTTGAAAGTACAGATTTTTTACCAACCCCCACGCTTGATACATCGGTCATGTTAAAATGGTTTTCTTAGGTGGTTCCAAAGGTTAATTTCTGAAAATCTCTTTTCACTATCAACCAAAATCACGATTTTATTAGTCTTTTCGGTTTTGTATAACACCAACAAACTATCAACACTGAAATAGCTTTCTACTCTTCCCACTAAACTGTTTGTACCATGTTCTGGGCTACTAGAATGAGTGGTCGTCATCATTCCCAATTCCCGTGCGTTTGACACTAAAATATAAAATAAATTAGCCCGTCAAAACAATTCGAGTTTCTAATTTACGAGCGAATAACAAGGTGAGTATTTCAATGAAACACTCGGCATTTTCAGCTGACGTCCCTTCTATACTTAGAAAACTTTCATTCTCCCCTCGACCTCCAGGATAATTTATTTTCTGTCTCTTGATTGTTTTCAGGGAAAACATCTCACCGGAAAAACGATTTAGACGGCCGTAGTATTACGGCTTTCGTGGGTTCTCAGACAAATCCCGTAAATTAGAATACATGGCCTCCAGCCACTGCCCACTTTATTAGCGCTGTTCATTTCTTTGTTATTTCGAAGGGAAATTACGAAGGGTTATTGGTTTCTTTTTTTGGCAGATCCCCTAGTCTTTTTCAATCTATCTCATTTTCATAATTAATTGAAATATTGTGTTGAATTACTCATCCGTGGTTTAACTGGGATCAGGTTTATTATAAATTTAATGAATGATTCTTTCATTCCGTCATTAACTTTTAGATTTGTGACAAAGGGGTGATGGAAATGGAGTAGTTACTTCTTCAACGGGGAGAGGTGATTAACCTGCTATACCCAGAGGATATCTTGAACGGCATTCATCAGGAGCTCCCCAAAACCTGAGAAACGTAACGAGTGCTCCCCGTGTACACACACATCTAACTCATTCTACCTACAACTAGCAGACTGGTTTCTTCAAATACCCACTCTCTACGAGCTTCTCTGAAATAGGATAAAAAAAGGTGACCCACTGGATCCCTCTAATTATCGTGGGTTGGCACTAGCCTGTGTCTGCCTTAAACTTTTTACCACTATAATCAATAAAAGGATGGTACTCTGGGCGGAGAGTGGAGGCAGAATACCGGAAAATCAGGCTGGCTTCAGGGCAGGTAGGGGATGTGTGGACCACATTTTCTCTCTCTCTGCAATTGTGCAGATCCATCTTCGACTCCCTCAGAGAACAGTGTATGCAGTCTTTGTTGATTTTAAGCGAGCATTTGACTCTGTCCCCCACAGTCTGCTGTGGCAAAAGCTCTTTTCGTTTGGTTTGAGTGGTAGGATAATCCGCATCCTCCGCCACCTATACAGTCAGGCAAATTGCCTTCTACGGGTCAATGGGAGCATGTCGTCCCCGGTCGACCTCACAGAGGGGGTACTCCAGGGTGAGATCTGCAGCCCACTCCTCTTTTCGCTGTTCCTATCCGATATTGAGGAATACTTTCGTGCGAGGGGCTGCCTGGGTCTTGACATAAATGGTCACAGTGATGCGCTGCTGTTTTATAAGCTGATGATATGGTGATCCTGGGTGACTCGTTGGTAGACACCAACAAGAAGGTGAAAGTGCTGAAGGCATATTGTGAAGAAAACAGACTCACAGTCAACATAAGCAAAACGAAGATGGTGTGCTTCAGGAGGAAAAATTAGCTGCGCCTGTACAGTTTGGCGAGGAGTTGGTGGAGCAGGTATCATCATATACGTATCTGGGTGTGCCTTTTACCAGCTCTGCAGTGTTCTCGAGGGCAAGTGGCCACTTTGTAAGTCAGGCTAACTCTGCCTCAGTGGCAGCTGTCGATATCCTAGCCAGAGCTGATGTCAGCTCATGGTCTGCCCGAACAAAGATCTTTGAAGCCTTAGTGAGATATGTCTTGATGTATGGTTCCTCAGTCTGGGCACTTCGGTACGGGGCTGAGCTGGAGCGTGCTGGTTGGCTTCTATAAGTGGATTCTGCTGCTCCCTCTCAGTTCTCCTAATGCTGTGGTGCGTGCGGAGGTGGGTGTGCTCTCCCTCAGTACCGTCATAGTGAGAGATGCCTTACACTGGTTGCTCAAGGTCATAAGCATGCCACCTGACCGCTTGCCAAGATTGTGCATGGATCGTCTCATTTCCCTGTCTAAGCTGCCATAATCTAATTCCAGATATAACTGGTTTAAACAGCTTGGGGACGCTGTGGGGGCTTTTGGAGCGTGCCTGCCCACTGACATCAGTCTGTTGCCGGGTGACCGTCGCAGACTTGTTGGTCTCCTGTACTCCCTGCCTTTCATCTCCCGGAACACGATCTGCAGATGGCTGTGATTTCTAGGGCCTGCCCGGACTATGGATCGTTCGCCTACCAGGAGTCCTCGCTTCAACCCCAACGCTACCTCACTCGGGACTGGCCGTTGTTTATTATGCGCCCCTTGGCCCAGCTGCAGGTCCTTGGAAAACACAATTCAAGGATTCTGGTTTCGGGCCTCAAGGTGCGGTTCTCATCGTCCTCTTGCCCCATCTGCAACTGGGACATGGAGGACTCTGCACTTCACTTTGTCCTGCAATGTCCTATGCTGTCCATCCCTCGGCTGAAGTTCCGACGCCCAGTGCTTGCGCTGCCTCTGTCTTTCGGTGAGCGTACGTGAACGTATATTGACGACAGGAGAGCGCAATGTTGCCAACAGGCTGTTCCTCTACCTGAGGGAAGCGAACGAATTACGTACAATAGTAATGAGCCTCTAACGTGGGAAGAAGAAAAAGAAAAAAGAAAGAAGAAGGACTGAAAGAAATGTGTCAAAGAACATTTTTATTTTTATTTTATTTTATTTTGTTTTATTCCGGCATACTGTGTTACCCGTTTAAGAGATTGCTATAGATGTCTTTATCTGTGTAGCAATAAAGAATTATCTTATCTTTTATCTTATCTTATCTTTATCTTTCTCTGAAATAGGTGGACAAGGTTCTTCTGTACCTCTTGTGGGGGGTTGTCACCTCTCTTATTCCCATGCCACAAAATCGACACTGTAACAAGTGTCAGGTTTCGATACCTCCCCGTAGAGATTCATCAAGTGCTCTCCAAAGGCCGAAAAATAAATCAAAATGGAAATGTGGAATGAGGTACCTAGCCATTATGTGTGTATTTTGGTGACGTAACGAGCGGCCCGGCGGCCAAGTTGGGGTACTTAAGCGGCCCCACACTGTTTAGGAGTACTTGTACCTGCGGCCACGGTCAGTTGAGCCGTACATGTACGAGTTGCCCCGCAAATTCTTCTGAGTTGAATAGTCAGAATATGTGTTGTTTGGTGGTCTGGATGCTCGCATCTCAATAATCCATTAGGTACATCAAGCAGTTAGTTAATCCCTAAGAAAAAATTCAGATTAGTTGAACAAATAGGTCAAAATGATGTGTATTGTTTGATGGTCTAGATGCTCGCTCCTACAAGCACCCGTGTATTTGTACCTACTATATAAAGTGTCCACAATTGAAAAGTGACAAACTTTAGGGGGTGTTTCTACAACTAATTTCCAACAAAAAGCTCCTTTAAGTGCTATGTTCTCGAGTAATTTCTCTTCTAAGATTTTTTTGTATCGTGTTTTAGACCGTAAGTCACTATAACGGCCGTAACACCACTAGGTATTTTCTCTAGTAAATTCAAGATTTATCCTACCATTGGAATGAGCGCTTAATTTCCGATGTCCCTATGCAGAACCGAATTTTTTCAAGCAGATCCAATGCTTTGAAGTGAGGCTTAAGTGCGTATTTTGAAATCTTTCACGAATTTATCTTTTTTCAATCCGTTTTTTTGGTTCTTATTTCATGCTGTTTTAGAAGGGCACTTCAAGGGAAAACTTTCCCAGAATCTCAGCTTTTCAACGGTCCAATTAAAGGATTCTTTCAATTGAATTTAGTTTAGATATTCTAGTAGATTTTTCAACTTAATTCCATACTCACTTAATTTAGATTTCAACTTAATGGGAGTGTTACCGTCTGCATGACTCGTACGAATATATTTAAATTAAACTCCAGCACACGCACATAGCGCCAACCAATCTACTTTTCCCAAACTCATCTTGAGTGAGTTTGGGTAGTCCAAAAACTTTTGAATTTTTTCTGATTTTTATTTGCTTAAAACTTGGTATAGATAGTGTAGTTCATTGTACTCGCCCTGGGCTCCGAAATGGCTTGGGCTCGCACTGCTGAAATATAGCAGTTAGCATAGCGCCTTCATTATTCGGATAGGAAGTCTGTCTCACTCATCAGTATTTCTTAATGGCCATTGTCTCTTGAAGGGGCAAAACAAGGTAGGTGGATGTGAAACTCATCACAATGGGTATGGGTATCAATTCTCAATTTTTGTTAATTGATTTTTTTTATTTTTTTTTTCCAACATTTTTTAATTGATTTCAAAGCAACCTATAGAATTGGGAATAGATTCTTTCATGATCATAGAAAAATTCTAGCATCGACTTTGCTTACCGATTTTCAAGGGAATTGGCATGTATCTACGAACAAAAAATGGTAGTCAACCAAAATAAACCATTTTCACTGCGTCTAGCATGGAAAGTAATATTTTATGTTAGAGCAAAAACAAATTTTCCGCCTCCCAAAAGTAACCACTCATGATCAAATTTCCTTGGATTTTATATTTTTTCACATTTATTCAGGTAAACACATTTTTTTCTGAAACGTGTTTTACTGAACTTTTATGTGTACATAAATATTAAACGCTGAAACCCATGGCATACACCTCTTTCTTGATAGTATTATGCTATTAAAACAAATTTTATTAATTTTGTATATAGATTAATAAAAGTTAATTTGATATATATACATTTTTAACTTGAAGCAATCTTGGACTTATTATTTTGTGTCGTAAACCTGGAAGGAGAGAACTGTTGTGATTGGTTTATGTACACACATGTTTATGTACACACAACTTGTGATCGCATCCAACGTACGAATCAATTCAAAGCTTGTCAATGTTTTGTACCTGCAAGTGACAATGGCTATCTCAGAAATACTTGCCGGTTAAGCGGGTTCCCTATCATATAATTGAAGGCGCTACTGTTAGGAACAACAGGTTGTTTAGAGATGCGTTTTGTTATGAAAAAATTATTTTTTGAATCGATTCTGGATCGGACTGATGATTCAATAGGTACTTACTCTACGAATTGGCGAATTGGACAAATAACGTATTCTTCATCCTAGCGAGTTTTCGTAAAAAAAGCTGTTGCAAACAAGGGTGACGCAATACTGATTGTTTGGTGCGTGAGGGGGGGGGGGAGGGGGGGGGGGAACGTCCTAAAAATTGAAACGTCTGCCGTTTGGAACGTAGAGACTGTACTACTCTTTTTAGAAATATCATGGAGATTCTCAAATCTTACTTAATATTTCTCAAGTACTAAGCTTTCAAACGGTTCGGTAAACTTCGTAATTGCGTTCCTAAACCGGGTTAAATACTTTCCAAAGTTCGTATTATTAAGCATATTTTAGCTGAGACCTTTTCCCATTGATTTACATCTAAACTTATGAATTTTATGTCATTTTACACATAAAGTATGCAAAAACAGCCATTTACACAAACTTTATCTGTAAAATGACATAAAATTCATAAGTTTGGATGTAAATCAATGGGAAAAGGTCTCAGCTAAAATATGCTCAATACGAACTTTGGAAAGTATTTAACCCGGTTTAGGAACGCAATTACGAAGTTTACCGAACCGTTTGAAAGCTTAGTACTTGAGAAATATTAAGTAAGATTTGAGAATCTCGATATACCCCTCCCAGTCAATTTGTCTTTCACACGCCCGCCCGATGTTTCTAGGCATTACTTCTTACTTCGATTATGTTATGTTATGTATTTTTTGAGATGCGAGCTTTCGAGCATCCATACCACCGAAGTACACACATTATCCTGACCTACATGTCCAACTGATCTGTATTTTTACTGAGGGATTGACTACTTGATGTTATGTAATTTTGAGATGCGAGCTTGCGAGCATCCAGACCACCAATCTATACACAGCATTCTGATCTACTTATTTGTGCGAATTCATGTGCATTCTACTTGTGCGAATTCATGTGGAGGCAATCAAATCACAACCACGCCAATTCGTTTCAACAAATCCTCACCGACATCGGCAACTTTTGAAAACACGGTAATTATTTTTTTCCTTCTTTTTTAAAAATAATATAATTTCTTCCCACAGCTTGAAATTGTCACCAATTCTACGTAAATATGTACTTAATCTAATAAGTAAGAAGGAATGCCTAGAAACATCGGGCGGGTAGGGGGGGGTATAACGGAAAAGTACCGACGTTTCAATTTTTAGGACGTTCCTCTGAAGCTAAAACTAAATATTTAAAACATAATTGGCAATCGCTGAGGAAAGTTGGAAAATTTTGAACGAATAACGCCAGTTTCATGCACAAAATGAAAATATATCAATTCTTTTATGAATACCTGGTAGTTATTTACCTAGGTACTTACAGTAAAACTTACACCCCCCCTCACACACCAAACAATCAGTATTGCGTCACCCTTGTTTGCAACAGCTTTTTTAAAATAAAACTCGCTAGGATGAAGAATACGTTATTTTTCCAATTCGCCAATTCGTAGAGTACCTATTGAATCATCAGTCCGATCCAGAATCGATTCAAAAAATTTATTTTTTCGTAACAAAACGCATCTCTAAACAACCTGTTGTTCCTAATAGTAGCGCCTTCAATTATTTGATAGGGAACCCGCTTTACCGGCAAGTATTTCTGAGATAGCCATTGTCACTTGCAGGTGCAAAACATTGACAAGCTTTGAATTGAATCGCACTTAGTTGGATGTGATCACAAGTTGTGTTTAAACACATAAACCAATCACAACAGTTCTCTCCTTCCAGGTTTACGACACAAAATAATAAGTCCAAGATTGCTTCAAGTTAAAAATGTACCTATATACATCAAAATAAACCTATATACAATATTAATGAAATTTATTTTAATAGCTTAATAATATCAATAAACAGGTTGTATGACATGGGTTTCAGCGTTTAATATTTATGTGCACATGAAAATTCAGTAAAACATGTTTCAGAAAAAATTTGTTTACCTGAATAAATTAATGTGAAAAAACGTAAAATTCAAGGAAATTTGATCATGAGTGGCTACTTTTGGGAGGTGGAAAATTTTTGCTTTAACATAAAATATTACTTTCCATACTAGGCGCAGGGAAAAATTTTGATTTTGGTTTACTACCATTTTTGTCCGTAGATACATGCCAAAAGTAATTTCTGCGCGTGCACAAAACGTATATTTCTAGGGACCTAATTGTTAGATTTTACAAATACATAGGAACTATTTTTGAGGTTCGAATGTCAAATGATTTTATAAGATCCTTAGATCTTGACAGATCCTCCTTAGATCGCCCCGTTTTAGCTCGGGAAGAATCGATTTAATGTTACATAATATATACATCAGGCGACTTAGGATAAGCTAAGAAAATTGCCTATGTTTCGAGGGGTGAGGTCGGGAGGGGACCAATGTTGGAACGAACTTCTACTTCGTTAGTTAAAAGTTCTACTTTGTTGGATTGCAATGGACTATAATGCGCACAACTCATCTTCCTTTGAATTACAATGGTACAATGTTAAGTTAGTAATCAAGTAAAATGAGAGCTGTCCAACGAATAGTGAGCGATTTTTTGACGATGAAAACTGCGGCCAACGGCCAAACTACTCGTAATTAGCCTGCCACCAAGAGGCACAACTATAACCAAGATTACCACCTCAACCAAGTGACTACAAAACAAGGTTTACAAGCGGGACAATAAAACGAAACGCTTGCATACGAGTCTGCACACATTGGGACATTTTATGTCTTTAGTTGAAGACAAGTATGTGTTGCAGACTCGTATGCAAGCTCTAAGAGCCACTCAGCTGATCCGGACCCTGGGCATCGTCACGTAAATGTGCTAAAGAGACTACATACGAAATTACAGCTTCCTAGAGTGTAAAACATAGAAATTAACTTTAAGAGCCACTCATCTGATCCGGACCCTGGGCATCGTCAAGTAAATGTCCTAAAGAGGCTACATACGAAATTACATCTTCCTAGAGTGTAAAGTATAGAAATTCCCTATTAAAATGATTTAGCCACCGCTTCACAAATCAAACCAGTAGACGTCCAGCATTCGACGTGAAAGGTTCTCAGAGCCCCAATCAATTTCTATTGTTGTTTACTCGAGCTTTCAAGTGAGTACGAGTTATACACATCAATTCGTTGTCCACATCAGATAGACTTTATCCACATTAGATAAACTTTATTCACATCAATGGACCTAGACAATCCTTCACCAGATCCCAAGAGGCCTCGCACCGACAACAACATACAGAGTCCATTTTTCTCAACAAACAGGTACGCACCACTACAAGATATAAATACTGATAAAGGCGATCTCCCAACTGCTAACCCATCCCAATCAACTGAAAATAAGCCTCCGCCTATATACATTAAAAATATATCAGACATAAACCTAGTCCTGCAGGAAGTAAGCAAGCTAACAAACAATACATTTAAATATCAGTCACATTCAGACAAAGTTAAATTTAATGTAGACACAATTGAACATTTCCGTGCCGTTATTAAATACCTTGATGCTTCGTCTGCAGAATATTACACGTTTCAACTTAAACAAGAACGTAACTTTAGGATAGTTATAAGAGGACTTCACCCCTCTACAGATATCCAAGCTCTAACAAATGAACTCAAATTGCAGGGCCATAATCCTGCACAGATAATCCCGGTATTGCATCCGGTTTCCAAAGTGCCAATCCCACTCTTCTTTGTAGATCTCAAACCAGCGCCAAATAACCTCGAAATATACTCAATCACTAGACTATATCACTGCGTGGTTAAAGTTGAGCCGCCAAAGCCGAGACGTTCTATCGTACAATGCACTCGTTGCCAAGGTTATAACCACACAAAAAACTACTGCCACCAACACCCAAGATGCGTGAAATGTGATCAACCTCATTCAACACCTAATTGTACAAAACCAGCATCAAATCAGCCTATTTGTACTAACTGCAGGGGTAACCACACAGCCAACTATAAAGGTTGCCCCGTGCATACGAGACTACAGCGTGCTAATCCCCGGCATACCTTAACCGCTGTCCAATCAGTAAGAGATAAAGTTCCCGATTCTCAGCCAAATACAGTTAGCACTCAGGTCACTCCAGAAAAATCATATAGTTACGCACTAAAACAAAACCTTCAACGTAACTCAAATCAGCAGAATCAAGTTGTAACTAATGAAAATACTGTACTTAACCAGATTATGACAAAATTTGATTCTCTGCTAGCAACTCTTCAACCCCTCATTCATCTCCTCTCGCAGGTTATCACCAAACTACTGCCAAAATGAATACGCCAACCTCAATAACCTCGCTGAAAATTGTCACATGGAATTGCAGGGGCATAGTTCGCAAATACCACGAATTAGAGCTATTTGTCAAACAAAATCATATAGATATTCTCTTGGCCACAGAAACGAAGCTCTGTCCCCAAATACATTTTTTTATGTCTGGGTACAGAGTGTACCGCACCGATCACCCCTCCGGCAACCGGAAAGGGGGCTCACTACTACTAGTAAGCACTCGACTCTCCCACCACGAACTGCCTTCCTACAGTGAACCACATGCACAGATAGCAGCTGTAGAAGTTGCAACTGAGACCTTTTCTTTCAAAATCGGAGCATTTTATTCGGCTCCCGAGAATCTCATCAATAACAATATGTTCACGCAAATAATTCAAACAATGGGTGACCGCTTTATACTGGGGGGTGACTTCAACGCCAAGCACCCACGCTGGGGCTCTTCAATTACAAATCCAAGAGGTCGCCTACTATATGACCTAATAATACAAAAACAACTAAATGTCTTTCACCCTATGGAGCCAACACATTATCCAGATATCACTACTCATGCTCCTGATATCCTGGATTTTTTCGTTGGGAGACATATGGACACACTCTGTGGTGACCCTAGTGTGAAACATGAGCTGTCTTCAGATCATTTCCCAGTCACCTTAGAAATAAATTCCCGTATCTCGCTTACTGAATCCCGTAACTCACTTCTCCGATATCCAGTAGACTGGGAGAGATATCGCCACATCATTTCCGAAAATACATCTTTGAACATTCCTCTTAAAAACTCCCATGACATCGATGTAGCAGTAAGCAGCTTTACTAAAATAATCCAAGCAGCAGCTACTGCCGCCAGCTCCAACCATTACACTCCCCACAATGCATTACAACACTGCACTCCTTCTCATATAGCAGTGCTGTTGAACGTGAAAAAAGCGGCTAAATCTCGCTGGTTATTCACCAAGCACCCAGCTCATAAACGGGCGTTCAATAAAGCCTCTGAAGACCTACGAGTCGCTCTGTCTAAACTGAAAAGGGAATCTAAACGTCAGGAGTTAGCTCAATTAGACAGTAATAATGGCACTCTGTGGAAGAAGACGAAGTCTATTACCAAAACGCCTAATATAATACCGCCATTATGGCATGACAATTCCTGGCACTCATCCCCTGCTGAAAAGGCAGAACTATTCTCAGCCATCCTAGAAACCCAATTTTCACCTAACCCGGCAGAAAATCTATCTTTCAATGAACAGATCGAGGAAAAAGTGAATGAACCCCTGCAGCTTTCTCCTTTCAAGGAATTCTTCTCCCCAACCCAGGTCAAAAATGCTATATCCAAAGCACGTACTAAGAAAGCACCGGGCAGTGACCATATCGTCCAACCATTACTGAAAAACTTACCACGTAAAGGACTAGTCCTACTAACATACATATACAATGCAATAGTACGGACGAGCTACTTCCCGCGTCAATGGAAGCATGCTACCATCATCATGCTGAAAAAACCAGGAAAACCAAAGAATGACCCTACCAGTTACCGCCCAATAAGTTTACTGTCCTTGCTGTCAAAAATACTGGAACGACTTCTCCTCCCAAAATTACTGTTTTACTTGGAGCCCATTCTTCCACCAACCCAGTTCGGTTTTAGACAAAGCCACTCCTGCGTACAACAGTTGCACAGAGTTGTGGACCAAATCATGCAAGCGTTTGAAAACAAGGACTTTTGTGTTGGAGTATTCATAGATACGGAGAAAGCGTTCGACAAGGTATGGCATCAGGGGCTCCTCGCACTACTAAAGGAATGATTGCCAGATACGCACTATTGGTTATTGCAATCCTATCTATTCCAACGAACCTATACAGTCAGGTGCAACTCATATATGTCACGGAGTCGTTGTATAACAGCTGGAGTACCACAAGGAAGCGTGATTGGACCACTTTTATACATATGCTTTTCAGCTAACATGCCAACTAGCGATGGCATTACTACAATGCAGTTTGCCGATGATTCAGCCTTTCTCTGCTCCAACAATGAAATGAGTACCGCTACTACAAATCTTCAAGAACACTGTAACCAGCTGGGAAAATGGGCCCAAGAATGGAGAATTGCACTTAATCCCAATAAATCACAGGCAGTAACTTTCACTTACCGACGAAACTACCCCACCCCAACCCTGCAACTATTGGGCTCCTCCATACCACATTCTGATCGAATTCGATATCTTGGAGTCACCTTAGACAAACGTTTAACCTACAATTTCCATATTACTGAAACATTAAAAACTTGCAGGCACCGATTCAGTATCCTAAAACCACTTCTGGGAATCCACTCTCCACTCTCATTAGAAACAAAAAGACAAATCTATATAATGCTTATTCGTCCCATTTGGCAGTATGGAGGAGAGACGTGGGGTGGAGCGTCAAGAACACAAATCCACAGAATCCAGGTGTTCCAAAATAGAGTTCTTCGGTACATCTCTGCTGCTCCATGGTACGTGCGCAATGCTAATATACATAAAGACCTGGACATACCCTCTGTCGAAAAACAGCTCACCCAAAATTACGAACGCCTCATAACCAGGATGGTCGATCACAACAACGAGCTCATCTCTGCAATACCTCGATCACTCCCACAACCAAGACCTGAAAGGAGACTCAAGAGAAGAGTTCACAGTGATAGGCTCGACATCTAGCAAACACTGAACATTGGTTGTACTATTATTTTGTTGCAATAGCCTTAGCTCTCTAAGTACAATTTTCTTATATATACATATATATATCGTTACTAATTATTTATCATATTAATTACTGTTGCTACTATTTATTATTATCAAAATTATAATAAATAGCTTGTACCCTCTGTACACGTTCCATGTTGAGTTTTTGTTATTTGTAATATTTAAGCAAAACTGAAGTGTACAATGTACAAAAAAGCTATCAAAAATTAAAAAAAAAAAATTTCATTAAAGACTTCTTTGTGAGGAAGCTCCTTTTTATAATGATTGTTGTAAGCGGAAATCATCAGAAATCTACAACGATTTCATAATTTCTCCCTTGAGAGGGAAAAACATTAAATCATGTTTAATGTTTTTCCCTCGCAAGGGAGAAATTAGATATAGTTTTTTAAGGTCAAGAAAAAGGAAAAGATTCTAATTAACCAAGACAATTTATTATATTTATATACATTTTCATTTTACCATTAGATATTTCCGATGGGACTCATACCAAAGTACGCTTGCATCGTAAATTAAATGTCGTAAAGAGGCTACATACGAAATTACAGCTTCCTAGAGCGTAAAGCATAGAAATTAGCTCTAAGAGCCACACATCTGATCCGGACCCTGGGCATCGTCAAGTAAATGTCCTAAAGAGGCTACATACGAAATTACAGCTTCCTAGAGTGTAAAGCATAGAAATTAGCTCTAAGAGCCACTCATCTGATCCGGACCCTGGGCATCGTCAAGTAAATGTCCTAAAGAGGCTACATACGAAATTACAGCTTGCTAGAGTGTAAAGCATAAAAAATAGCTTTAAGAGCCACTCATCTGATCCGGACCCTGGGCATCGTCAAGTAAATGTCCTAAAGAGGCTACAAGCGAAATTACAGCTTGCTAGAGTGTAAAGCATAAAAAATAGTTTTAAGAGCCACTCATCTGATCCGGACCCTGGGCATCGTCAAGTAAATGTCCAAAAGAGGTTACACACGAAATTACAGCTTCCTAGAGCGTAATGCATAGAAATTAGCTTTAAGAGCCACTCATCTGATCCGGACCCTAGGCATCGTCAAGTAAATGTCCTAAAGAGGCTACATACGAAATTACAGCTTCCTAGAGTGTAAAGCATAAAAAATAGCTTTAAGAGCCACTCATCTGATCCGGACCCTGGGCATCGTCAAGTAAATGTCCTAAAGAGGCTACATACAAAATTAAAGCTTCCTAGAGTGTAAAGTATAGAAATTACCTATTAAAATGATTTAACCACCGCTTCACAAATCAAACCGTTCTCGCAATATTCGGATCACCTGCTGTGAATCAAATCATCGAAACACCAACTCAATGAAATCATCAGAAATTAACAAGCGGTTGCAATCATGTTCACAATATCAATAATTGAGAATGATCACCTGTGTGTAAACAATTATTCAAATAACCATGCTCATAACTCAGCTTGTTGGCCACGCACTTCGCAGTAGTTAACATAATATGGTTGGATAAATCGAGAGCTTTCGAACGAATGGTCAACGAATTTTGTGGGATGAAAAACGACGAAGTACCATTTCCCTAGCAACGACTCGGTTGTAAGCGGAAATCATCAGAAAAAAACGTTGCACATTTGCGTGTCGTGTCGGAATTCACAGAATGACCCCCAGCCCTAAAACATTAAACATGTTAAAAAAAAATCAAACCGTTCTCGCAATATTTGGATCACCTGCTATGAATCAAATCATCGAAACACCAGCTCAATGAAATCATCAAAAATTAACAAGCGGTGGCAATCATGTTCACATTATCAATTACCTATTGAGAATGATCACCTGAGTGTACACAATTATTCAAATAACCTTGCTCATAGCTCAGCTTGTTGGCCACGCACTTCGCAGTAGTTAACGTAATATGGTTGGATAAATCGAGAGCTTTCGAACGAATGGTCAACGAATTTTGTGGGATGAAAAACGACGAAGTAGAATTTCCCTAGCAACGACTCGGTTTTAAGGCTGTTCAAACCCTCCTTCAGGAGGTTTTATTATCATAACATTTTAAGTAGTTGATCAATTTTCACACTCCAAAGCTTGATTAGTTCAATTTCGGTTGTAGTTATTCCTCGAGGAAAGAAAATTTTAAACTGAATTTAAATTGTATGAAAATAGTCAAGATTTCATGGTTTTTTAACACTTTCTCAGGCATTTGTGGACCGATTTGCATGATTTAAATCACGCTGGAGTCTATTTTCCATCCTCTGTCCGCTCCACAAAAGAAAACGGTCAATTTACGAGTTTGGAAAATAGGTAAAACTGGAGCTGCAAACTGCGCCCCTAGCGGATTTATCTCAAACTGCTAGGACGTGGCGGGGAAAGCCTATCCCCACTCTGCTCCCGAAGGCCGGGCGACCGCCCCCTCGATCGTCTCCCTCCCCCCCTAACTGCTCCCATTAGGTTAGCATCACCATGGCAACAGGGTGATTTTTTGTAGAACTGGAGTAAAAAAATGAAGTACAGCCTAATTCCGCCTTCCTCAACAACCGACTAACCTTCCTAGACTTCTGTTTTACTTTCCCAACATCCCAACAGAGTGGAAAGTAATGTCCACTTTTACTTTCTCAGCATCCCAATAGAGTGTAAAGTAATGTCCATTTTTACGTTCCCAACATCCCAACAGAGTGGAAAGTAATGTCCATTTTTACTTTCCCAACATCCCAACAGAGTGGAAAGTAATGTCCATTATTACGTTCCCAACATCCCAATAGAGTGGAAAGTAGGTAATGTCCATTTTATACGTTCCCAACATCCCAACAGAGTGGAAAGTAATGTCCATTTTTACGTTCCCAACATCCCAACAGAGTGGAAAGTACTGTCCACTTTTAATATCCCAACAGAGTGGAAAGTAATGTCCATTTTCACTTTTCCATCATCCCAACAGAGTGTAAAGTAATGTCTACAACTTTGACATGTCCATGATCTATCGTTTTTCCCCTCAAGGGAGAAATTTATATATGGGTCATTCTCACTGAAAAGGGCAGTTCTGAGTTCAAGTTTTTTTAAGTAACTTGTTAGTACCTACCCGGCTCATTAAAAAATTTAGTCCAACTGTCAATTCCGAGAACTCTACTACAAAAAAAGGCCATTAATTTTTCAACTTGGAAAGTGCTAGGTTATAACTAAAATCATCGTTTTTACCAAAAAGTAACCAAAGGATCTTAGTAACCTAGGCTTTTAGTTGCGATGTGTTCTTCGACGTTTCAGATGTTTTCGATTTCTTAATAATAAGAATACCTTTGGGACATCAAGAGGTGAATGAAATGACGAGCAATTTGAAAAGCAGGCCCGTAAAGAGCTAAATTAAAACAACAGACAACAAATTCATAGTAAAAGCAAACAGCATACAGATAAAACACGGCTAAAGCATGTTCCATGTTTCTTGAATTTTAGCCGAAGGATCTACGCAGTAACCATCCGGGGGTCCAGGGGGCTTGTCCTCTGGCGAGGCCCGAAGGGCCGAGTTTTAACGATTTCTTTCTATTGAAATTGCTCAAATTTCAATACAATTTAACATTTAATAGTAGGTAATTAGAGAAAATTTGCTCATACGATGATGCTGCATGACTGGAATTTTTTACTTTCATAAATTATGTTCCTCCTTCTAAAATTGGCTAGAAAACCAATTTTTATTCATAAAAAAAATCAAATAGATGGTCATCATTGGAAAGCATATGCAATTCCATTTCGGCATAAACAATTTAAAAAATTTGTGAGTTGCTTGAAACCGTGCCAGAAAAATTGGAATTTCGCGAGTTTCAGAAATCGGCGACAATTCACTGTGCTCGCTCGAAAAGTGTTTCTAAATTGTACATGCTACTGACGGGAAACACTTCCTTAGTACTACAGTTTTCCGAATTAAAAAAAAAATTCCACCATGTGAAATAAAATGAGCATAAGAATCTGTTACCACTAAAATAGTTTATTTCAAATGATAAAAAAGTGCAGAAAAAATAGAATGTTGCAAGCAATTAGTTTAAAACTAACTTCAACTCATGCGAATTAGAAGAGAACTCATGAGAATTAGAAGAAGAAGAAATTCAACTTTAAATTGAATAATGTTTTTGAGCCTCTGTCGTAATTTTTGTTCTTCGATTCCCTGGTGTCCTGGAGCCAGGGCCGAAAATATGTAGTAATTTGAGGAGAAGGTTTGATATTAGATTTTGAAAATTTAGTCCGTTCTGAGTGAGAAAATCTTTGTCTGCCATCTCAAAATTGGTGGAATACGAAATGGCGGCTTCATTAAGATGGCTTAATTTGCCCATTTAAAAGTTTTTCTCTAATAATAACTAAACCGTACATCCTACAGAAACTTTTATACGTAGCAAAGTTGTAGAGAATAAAAAAACAAAACGATTCGATCCCAAAACTCTGAATTACCTCTTAAAATAAGCGAATTACAAACAAGTGAAACTTGGGCTAATTTGGGGCCAGTCCTCTCCGCCCTCCGTCTAGACTTTTGCCCTTCAATATCACTTAGTGGCGTTAATATTGGTCTTATTTCTGTCTGCCAAAGCTCATTCTACTCAAGATTAAATACTTTCCAAAGTTCGCTTCAAAAAGTTTTTGCTCAGACCGTTTCTCATTGAAGTACAAAGTAAAATGCCGTTTTTGCTAACTTTATGTGTAAAATGGCACAAAATTCAATAGTTCGACTGTAAGTCCATAGGGAAAGGTCTCAGCTAAACTATGCTCGATGCAAACCTTGGAAAGTATTTAATCTTCAGCAGAATGAGCTTTAGAAGACTGAAATCAGACCAATATTAATGCCACTAAGTGATTTTGAAGGGAAAAAGTCTCGACGGGGGGGGGGGAGAAGAGGACTAGCCCAAAACTAGCCCGATTTTCAATTGTTTATAATTCGCTTATTTTGAAAGATAATTCAGAGTTTTGGGATAAAATCTTTTTTTTATGCTCTATAACTTTTCTACGTATAAAAAATTCTGTAGGATGTATGGTTCAGTTATTATTAGAGAAAAAACTTTAAAATGGGCAAATTAACCAATCTTTATGAGGCCGCCATTTTGTATTCCACCAATTTTGAGATGGCAGACAAAGTTTTCTCACTCAGAACGGACCAAACTTTCAAAATCTTATCTCAAACCTTCTCCTCAAATTACTACCTATTTTCGGCCCTGGCTCCTGGACAATCTGTGATGTATTTTTTGATCCTGATAGTGAAATAAACTTTTCCCGTGCTCTCAATTAACCACATCCTACGATTTTCTTCTCCGCAAAGTGGGATGATTCAATGAAGATATTCATAAATGAGCAGTGGGGAACGAATTTGTAAGTGTAGTGGTCGATCTTGCATTTGATTTTGTTTTTTAAAACGATGTTAGTCTTGAAGATTGTTTCGCAGATGTTACATATTCGATTGACATATTTATGATGACCGCTGAATCAATTCTCCTCCGTTTTTTATTGAAATAAAATTGACAGTTGGATTCTGTGGTGAAATCCACCACCCCTTTTCAACAGCCCTTTTCAGGGCTACCAAAAGGAGGTAGGCACACCACAAAAATATTTACAAGACGTCGAAGTACAACTCCGTCAAACAAAATATTTCACCGGAGAGAAAATACTAAATTCTCTCCCAAAAGTGAAATATTAAAGATTAACACGCAAGGCGACCTCCCCAAACATTTACTGGGCGAGAGAGATACGACAAACATCTCGAGACAGGTCGCCTTGAGCGAGAACACACAAGGCAACCTCCCCGAACATTTACTGGGCGAGAGAGATGCGACAAACATCTCGAGACAGGTTGCCTTGAACGAGAACACGCAAGGCGACCTCCCCAAACATTTACTGGGCGAGATAGATGCGACGAAAAGTTCGAAACAAGTCGCCTTAGGAAAACTCAAGGTCGTTCAGCCACCCCCGGGACCCCGTCAAAGCAACGGACGCAGAGAAACCACCTCGAAAAAACCAACTCAGCTATCGTATGCCCAAATACTGGGAAAACACTGTGCGAACCAATGAGATTACACAGTCGAATTTACGAAATTGAGCGAGCCAATCCGAAGCTAGTTTGATCGTACCAAATTAGTTGACGAAACTAATTTGCATACTAACCATAAAGTGGACACCACTTTTTGTTATAAATACCTCGTTCAGAGCCTGGCAAATCATTCCACTCTCCGCTCTCGACGACGACACCTCCGAAGTACGAAGAATTCTACACGCTCTACGCTGACGAACCTTCTGCATTGCGAGTCCATCTCAAGAACGGCTTCTCACTGCTTTCTACAAGCCAGACCTTCTCTCCTCACAGATTTCGCCTTGGCATCTACGAGTCCAGTGATTATTCATCCTGCTCATTGCCCAACGTAGATCTCCTGGTAGGACGCCACCCGGTACTTCTATCGATATTCTCTTTAGACAGTACGCCCGAGGGACGTTTCCGAGCCGTGTCACCCGGACTACACAGCCTTCAGCTCGTAGTCGACCGCTGGGGCGCGCCGGTAAATTACTCAGCTCCTACGCTCTAATTTACCGTCTACGGAAGTCTTTTTCAAGACTGCGAGGTAGGACCCTGCCGTCTGAGCATTGGAAAGACGCTCCGGCAAGCGAGTCCACTTCCAAAACCCTCTATTTTTCACACGTAGAGGCATCGAAACGAGCCAAAAACTCGATCAAATTCGATGGAACGTCAGCCTTCTTACTTCCCCTTGCGGGGGAAGGAGGAAGGCGGCAAGACCGGGGCGATTGACCAACGCAGTGCGCCCTACCGGCCACCCGGTGAGTCCGCTGAACCAACCATCAGCGCAAGGCGCGATCCACACGTCCGGATCGCCTTCTCGCCCGACGTATTCGTTCGAGAAACTATCGAACAAGACTCACCTACACAAAAGATCGAGCAAACCTTTCAGACTCGCTCTGAAGCCGATCTTTTCGATTCGACCAAGCTGTCCGATTACCCACGATATCCGACGCAGGCTTACACGGTCGATCCGAGTGTCAAATACACTCCAAATGCACAAAAAGCAGAGGATACTTTTCAGTACCTCAACCAAGCTCAGTATATTCCTCCTTCAGATGTAAATCTAAGGCCAGAATATTACAAAACGGCTCAGTACGAAACTGATCGAACCCAGCACTCGGTTCACGAGCCTAGCGCTCCGCGCGGCTGCGACACGGACTATCCACCCTTCCGGCCCGCGAAATCAGTTGACCTTGGCGGCTCCGCCCGCATTCCTCGCGGGGGTGACCTAGAAACCAACCCGCATAATCGGAATATAAATGTCCGACTTGGTCTACCAACGTCAAGTCAAACCTATATAAATCCACTACAAATGGTGACCCCGCCTTTGAACAGGCTCAACACGGAGCATTTCGTTCCCTCTTATGAAGCTAGTGGATTTCAGGGAACCACTGCGGGCGTGCGACCCCCGCCGGGCCTCTACGCCCCACATCTCACGCAACATCCCTCTACAAACAGTGGTTTTCAAGCACTTTTAGAGGAGATGGGAGATTATCAAAAACCAGTCTTCCAAAAGAAGAATATTGATCGTGCACTCGCAGAGTTCGATCAATACTGCGTGAGAAAACACATGAGAACGCAACACGAATGCTTCTCAGCTATCTACAAGTGGGTACCAGAGGAAATGAGGGAAGCTATCGACTCAGCTTACCTCACAGCACCTCACGCACCCTACGAAGAGGCCAAACAGCGCCTCCTACGAGAATATGGGTTGTCTTTACAGGACAGGCTCCTCGCACTCGAGGACCCCGCATCTCTCGCCAAAAAACCCAGCACCAAGTACCACGAAATGTACTCGAAAGCTGTTGGGTACTTTTCGGAAGCTCTCATCACTCAAAAGTGGATTGAGACTCTTCCCATCGAAGCACGAGGTATGGTCGCAGCTCAGCCTACCACGACCTCCCGGCTCGACCTAGCTGATACGCTACACGCGTACAGAGCAGAGAATACTTCTCTGAACATACGAGGAGTTGAATCTACTCCGAAACCCATAAATACTGGTTTCAAAAAGGCCCTCTCGAAACAAGCTGAGTTCAAACACCAACCAGTGGAGAGTAAACCTCACAAACCGATGGCCTACGTCTGTCGAAACCACGTACGTTTCGGTAACGAAACTCGCAAATGTGCAGACCCAGAACACTGCACTTGGAAGACAAACACTGCTTCCAAAACTAGCAAAAAGGCTGCGACTATAAGCCAACCTAAAACCCGGGTTTCTACCGAAAATACTCAGCAGTCGGTACAAGAAAGTACCATTCCAACCTCCGACACAGAGAGTTCGGAAAACGAATAACTGCCAGCGTATCTGAGCCTATACGCCGGCAGTCTACTGAGTATAAAAGGCTTTTTTTCAAGTGCAAACTAAATGGCACTGAATTTCTCATTGACACGGGAGCAGAAGTGAACATTCTGCCCCACAATGTCACAAAAAAATTGGGCTTGAAAATTCTCAAGTCCAACGTTAAGCTCACAGCAGCTAACGGAGCCCCTATCGATACACTAGGGCGAGCTGACACAACAATTAACATCGGCCTCGGGGACATGACCACCGAGTTTATGATCACGAAAGTTGATTTAGCGATCCTAGGTATCCCATTCCTCGAATCTTGGGATATCGGAATACGGGTCAAACACAAGTACATTTATAAAGATAAAATGAAGTGCTATGCCGATCAAAAAATAGCTGCAGTCATGAACAAAAAGTTCACTGACGAACAAATTGCAGCTACTATCCCTCACCGTGACAATACACCTCAACCAGAGGACGTGCAAATCACGGAGGACGAAAACATTCGCTCTATCATTAACAAATACAATGATAAAATGAGCAAAATTAATGGTAAATGGAAGAACAACGGGGTTTACCACCGTATAACCACGGAGGGAACCCCAGTACACTTCCGAGCTAGACCCATGGCAGGTGAGAAACGGGCTCAAGTCAAAAAGACTTTTGACGAAATGCTTTCAGAAGGCATAATTGCACCATCGGATTCCGAATGGGCATCTCCGTTACACTGTGTGCCAAAAAAAGACGGGTCATGGAGAATCACCGGCGATTACCGTTTCCTCAACGCGAAAACGAAGAAAGACGCCTACCCTCCTCCTCACATTCGCTCGTTCCAAGCGAATTTACATGATACGCAAATCTATTCAACAATAGATTTAAAATCAGCGTATTATCATATCCCGATGCACCCAGATGACGCTCATAAAACTGCGATTATTACACCTTTCGGTCTTTATGAGTTTAAAAAAATGAGCATGGGTTTAGCCGGAGCGGCTCAAACATGGCAAAGATACATGGACAGCATCATGCGAAAATTTGATTTCGCATTTGTCTATCTAGATGACATCCTGGTGGCTTCGAAGAATTATAACGAACACATGAACCACCTACAACGAATTTTTGACAAACTAGGGGAACACGGACTTCGAGTAGGTTTTGATAAATGCGTTTTTTCGAAACCTACCGTCGATTTCCTAGGTTTCACTATCTCGAAGGAAGGAATAATTCCTAAACGAGACAAAATAGAAGCCATAGAACAATTTCCTAGGCCAGTGGACGTACGAAGTCTACGCAGATTCCTAGGTATGTGTGGTTTCTACCGAGCATGCTCAAGCAAATTCGCTCACACGGCACAACCTCTGTATGACTCCATTCAGTCAAACAAAAAGAATGACAGAACTCCTATCGAATGGACATCAGAGAGAGAAAAAGCTTTCAACAGCTTAAAGCAAGCAATGATCAAAGCAACATTGCATAACATTGCTCACCCACACCCTACGGCGGAGTGGAGATTGGTCTGTGACGCGTCCGACACACACATCGGAGCGGCACTAGAACAAGAAATTACAGACAAACATGGCTCGAAATCGTACCAACCATTGGGATTTTTCAGCAAAGAGATTCCAGAACAATGGAAAAACAAAGCATCTTTCGACAAGGAAATGTTCGCCGTTTACCAAGCGTGCATTCACTGGCACAACGACTTGGACGGCAGATCTTTCCATATTTGTTCGGATCACAAGCCTCTGCTAGGCACGATGCTTAAAAAGAATGCTCATTTTTCTAAAATGAGATTAAGATGGCTAACATACATCTCTCAAATGACGAGTGACATTCGTCATATTTCAGGAGAGAGCAACGTCGTCGCCGACGCACTCTCCAGACCCTTCGATCCGGTCGAAATTCAAACGAAATCGATTTCAACACAGACGGACGAGGGTCCACCCATAGCTGAAATTTCGAAAATTACGGCTGCAATAGAATGCAACCTTCTACTGCACATTTCAAATTCACAAATTCGCTCTCCCCCTACCGCGGAGGACAAATTGAAACTCACACGAGTTGAATTCTCTCAAGGAGAAATCTGGTGTAACCTAGACCTAGGACACCCTAGACCTTATATTCCAAACGAAATAAGGGAAGAAATAATAAGCCAAATTCACAATTTGGGACACCCAGGTATACACTCTACAGTGTATAAAGTTAAACAACGATATTTTTGGCACGGACTACGTGCAGATGTCTCAAACTGGGTTCGAGCATGCGAAACTTGCCAACGAGCAAAAATCACGCGCTCCGTGAAGCTCCCTTACTCCGAATTTGAAACGGCAAACAAATTTTCACACGTACACGTGGATATTACCGGACCTTTACCTTTAGCAAAAGGAGGGAAACGTTACATTTTGATGATGGTTGATAGAGCAACGGGTTGGCTAGAGGCAGTCCCTCTCAACAACATCGAAACAACCACAATCACAAATGCATTTATCAATATTTGGGTAGCTTCAAAGGGCGTACCTAAATACATTACAAGTGATCAGGGCACCCAATTTGAATCAGATCTGTTCAATTCCATTATGGAACGTCTCGGAGTAAAACATACTCGCACGTTACCATACAAACCATCAACAAACGGTATGGTAGAACGCAGAAACAGATCTTTGAAAGAAGCTCTCAAAGCTCAGAACGAAAATTGGCTCGATGCACTTCCCAAAGTTCTACTCGCCATGCGTACGGCAGTAGACCCGGCGACTGAAACTACGCCTTTCCAAAAAGTTTACGGGATTGACGTACCTCTCCCAGGAGACATTTTCGTAACTTCTACGAACCTTTCGGAACCTCTTTTCTTCCGACCTACGCATATTAAACATAATAACACAAAATATGCCGTAAACATGCCCAAAAACTTGGATACATGTACTCATGTCTATATCAGAGTGCCCACACAGCTCACCTCTCTCCAATGTCCTTACACGGGACCGTTCAAAGTAGTTAAAAGAGATAAGTTTTCGGTTACAGTGCAAATTGGCGAACATACTAAAAAAGTTCCCAAACAGCAAATCAAGCCAGCTTATACTCTACACTCGGAAGAAGCTGTATCGCAGGGACAATCTCTGTTACAAAATCAGACAGGAAGTAAGGAGAAAACTCCCCGAAAATCCGCCAGAGGGCGCGTTCCATCTACCAAATTTGACGGAAAGTGGGTAACTGCGCTCGAAACAAGCCACGCCCATTTTTCTCGGGTAGGAGCAATAAGAAGTATAAATATGGAAAGCCCCACAGCCAGAGACCATAACGATCTCAACCATGGCAGCTTCTACTCCTACTACAAACAACATGATGACCGACGAGGTCGAGGAGTTCCTCCTTGCCGAGGAAGCTCTCCCAGCTCCAATCGGCCCACTACCGCCTTCGCCGAAACGGGAGACGGCCACTACTACCCAAGCTCCCACGGAGGTGGTCTGGACAAGGCCCCAGCCCTACCAGCCACCAGCTCCACCCACCCAGCCACTGCCTACGCCTCCGCCCGCTCACCAGCTGCCGGCACCCCCCAGGCAGTGGATCTCCTCGGGCGACGTCCCGGTTCCTCGCTGGGAAGAGATGAGCACCGCGGGTTGGTCAGAGCCCAGCACCTCCCGGGCTCCTCCGCAACAGCCCAGCCGCGGCCGCGGGCCAAACCCTCGCGGGTTTGGTTCCCGTCGGCAGAGCTCGGGCCGGCCAAGGCCGCCCCGCGACGCTCGTCGAAACCGGCGAGGCCGGGGCGCACCACAGGGACGGGACGCGAGGCCTGCACCTCCGCCTCCGCCCCAACTGGCGAGGTTCTCCTACGGAGAATTCCGGGTAGACCTCCCAGTTCTCCCCCATCGGCGTCGTCGTTGATAACACGACGTCTTGGGGGGGCCCCTGTGGTGAAATCCACCACCCCTTTTCAACAGCCCTTTTCAGGGCTACCAAAAGGAGGTAGGCACACCACAAAAATATTTACAAGACGTCGAAGTACAACTCCGTCAAACAAAATATTTCACCGGAGAGAAAATACTAAATTCTCTCCCAAAAGTGAAATATTAAAGATTAACACGCAAGGCGACCTCCCCAAACATTTACTGGGCGAGAGAGATACGACAAACATCTCGAGACAGGTCGCCTTGAGCGAGAACACACAAGGCAACCTCCCCGAACATTTACTGGGCGAGAGAGATGCGACAAACATCTCGAGACAGGTTGCCTTGAACGAGAACACGCAAGGCGACCTCCCCAAACATTTACTGGGCGAGATAGATGCGACGAAAAGTTCGAAACAAGTCGCCTTAGGAAAACTCAAGGTCGTTCAGCCACCCCCGGGACCCCGTCAAAGCAACGGACGCAGAGAAACCACCTCGAAAAAACCAACTCAGCTATCGTATGCCCAAATACTGGGAAAACACTGTGCGAACCAATGAGATTACACAGTCGAATTTACGAAATTGAGCGAGCCAATCCGAAGCTAGTTTGATCGTACCAAATTAGTTGACGAAACTAATTTGCATACTAACCATAAAGTGGACACCACTTTTTGTTATAAATACCTCGTTCAGAGCCTGGCAAATCATTCCACTCTCCGCTCTCGACGACGACACCTCCGAAGTACGAAGAATTCTACACGCTCTACGCTGACGAACCTTCTGCATTGCGAGTCCATCTCAAGAACGGCTTCTCACTGCTTTCTACAAGCCAGACCTTCTCTCCTCACAGATTTCGCCTTGGCATCTACGAGTCCAGTGATTATTCATCCTGCTCATTGCCCAACGTAGATCTCCTGGTAGGACGCCACCCGGTACTTCTATCGATATTCTCTTTAGACAGTACGCCCGAGGGACGTTTCCGAGCCGTGTCACCCGGACTACACAGCCTTCAGCTCGTAGTCGACCGCTGGGGCGCGCCGGTAAATTACTCAGCTCCTACGCTCTAATTTACCGTCTACGGAAGTCTTTTTCAAGACTGCGAGGTAGGACCCTGCCGTCTGAGCATTGGAAAGACGCTCCGGCAAGCGAGTCCACTTCCAAAACCCTCTATTTTTCACACGTAGAGGCATCGAAACGAGCCAAAAACTCGATCAAATTCGATGGAACGTCAGCCTTCTTACTTCCCCTTGCGGGGGAAGGAGGAAGGCGGCAAGACCGGGGCGATTGACCAACGCAGTGCGCCCTACCGGCCACCCGGTGAGTCCGCTGAACCAACCATCAGCGCAAGGCGCGATCCACACGTCCGGATCGCCTTCTCGCCCGACGTATTCGTTCGAGAAACTATCGAACAAGACTCACCTACACAAAAGATCGAGCAAACCTTTCAGACTCGCTCTGAAGCCGATCTTTTCGATTCGACCAAGCTGTCCGATTACCCACGATATCCGACGCAGGCTTACACGGTCGATCCGAGTGTCAAATACACTCCAAATGCACAAAAAGCAGAGGATACTTTTCAGTACCTCAACCAAGCTCAGTATATTCCTCCTTCAGATGTAAATCTAAGGCCAGAATATTACAAAACGGCTCAGTACGAAACTGATCGAACCCAGCACTCGGTTCACGAGCCTAGCGCTCCGCGCGGCTGCGACACGGACTATCCACCCTTCCGGCCCGCGAAATCAGTTGACCTTGGCGGCTCCGCCCGCATTCCTCGCGGGGGTGACCTAGAAACCAACCCGCATAATCGGAATATAAATGTCCGACTTGGTCTACCAACGTCAAGTCAAACCTATATAAATCCACTACAGAGTCAAAGGCCAGTTCTCGTTTGAACCTGTGGATAAACATTCTTAACATTTGATTGTCCGTCCTAGATCTCGCACTAAATATCCAGCAACATACTCAACTATTTCCAACACCAAATCGGAAAAACTGTTTCTTGTAACTCGGGACAGTCGTCATTGTCGTATTCTTCTCGTAAAACTCTGGAATCCACCATACTCGATTTAGGAGTAGATAAATTGATACTTTCTTTTATATAATTTTTTCATATAACTTTCTTTAGTATAATCTTAAGCAAATCAATTTTGTTCAGTGGTAACGGCATTTCCTCTGTAGGCATCACTTTCATGTAATTGTTTGTGAATAATTAATTTTCTGAAAAAAATGGCAAAATTCATAGGCACTCGGATTATCATTTTTTCCTCCTCTCCTTCTCATGTAACCAAAAAATCTCTACAGATGGTCCCGGCTAACATTATGCCTGGGTGTGTATTTTAAAACTTTCTCATGTTTTACCAATCTATCGCACAAAGTTCTCACTGCTGATGGAAATCAGGAAACCAATGAAACCAGTTTTCTGGGATTCCTTCTGCGCCAGTTTCCCACTTTTTTCTCTCAAGGATCTGATGTAATTCTCTGCCTTCTCAAGCTTGCAAAAAATGTCACCCTCATTATTTTCATTGATGGCTTGTTTTGAATTATTTTCTTTGATGCTTCTAGAGTTTAAAACATCAATGAAATCATTGATGATTTTGATGAAATCAACAGTACCCTCACACTCCTCAAAGCCCGAAATCTGCTTTACCTTACAATATTTTATGTCGTCTGCCACATTTCTGCTCAGTAATTGGTGTGATAAATTTACTTTCATTTTCTGGTTTTAAAGTTGACATGTTGTTTTTTAATTTTGGTCCCTAAGTTCAGTCCTTCCATTTTCCCGTAGCTGCAGCAGCTCTGCGAAAGATTCCCATCCAATAACTCTCCCGTCCGAGTCCATTAGCTCCCGCAAGTTGTGGAGGGAATAGTGAACCACCTTTTGCATATGGCATGGGTAAAAAGTATCCATGGAAGTTGCAGATTTAATATAGGTGGGGTTAAAAGGAGTAGGCCATTCTGACACATATTGGTTTTAGTCATCTTTTTAAATTTAATTGCATTATATTATTTATGTTTATTATTATCTATAATCATTATTTTTTATCTTTTGGTATAGATGTACTAAACTTTTGATGGGATATCTTTTCTTTTTGATGACGAGTTTTTGTGATGGCGCGTGATGGTACCTACTATTTACGCGATTCTTAACCGATTTTGATGATTCTCGTTTTGTTCGATTATTTTACTAGTCTGGGCGAAGAATTGAATTTTCTGAGAAACTTTTCTCAGTAATTAAATTGCAGTGTTGGGGAGGGGAAATTACCGATACACCGTGATACTTTCAACCAATTTGTACAAACAGTTCTGCTCGTAACATATTGATGTCCAGTAATAATCACGATCTATTCGCTATTTCATGTATTTCATTCGCAGAACCATGTACAACCCATTCGTAGGGACGTCCCTGTAATGCTTGCATTACTTACCAATAAGTTTTTTGTATGAAAAGCTGAAGTATGTAAAGTTAACCAAACCCTATCATTTATGTGCTTACGAAGAGCCCTGTCCATAAGGGGATTGTGCGGGTAAGCTCCCAGATGGTTGCCAAATGGATTGGACAAGAAGCCGATAGGAATTAAAAAAAAAAAAAAAAAAAAAGAATTGCATTGAGGTTCCCCCTCAGTCGGATGCGGGGTGAGGTCGTAGTCGTTCCCCTATGACGTCATTAAGTTCTCTTTATATATATATTTTAGGCCACTTCCCATCTTCCAATACCTTCCAGATCCCCCCCCCCCCCCTGGATCTTCCTTTTTAATAAAATATCGGCATAATCTTCTAATGGATTAAAATAAAATACTTGGAACTGCCCATTACGTCTGTCGAGTTGGTGGGAGTGACACGTCAATCATCTCCATAACATGATTGTATAGATCATTGAAATGTTTTAGAAAACCTCAAGAGATACTGTGGTGGATTCCTAGGGTTGGGTGGAATGTAAAACGGAATGTAAAATGTGAACCTCATAGAGTACCTACCTATTTGTTCTCTAAACTTACGCATTCGTAGAAATCGTATGATTGAAACTACACAGACATACAGTCATGATTAAATTCATCTGGGCGGTCAAATCGCCTCTTCCGTACTTACTAGCATCCAGATTTAAGCAAAATTGGTGATATGCAACGAGGCAATGTTTGATAGACTTTACGTTTGCACATGCACAGAACCATCAGTGAATTGGGGACTGTTAAGTCCATTAGATACCATCTACAGCATCTGTAGAAGTCATGTTTGTTACAACTAATTTAGTATCAGCAGTAATAATGACAGAGTGAAGTATTGATTAATGAGCAACAAAACTAAGGGGACCATCTGCCGTCTAACCGGTACATTTCCTGAAAACCTTATCAAACTCTGTTGGAAACTGCAAAAATTAAGCTAAGGGACTAACCTTCACAACCCTCAAATATTTCATCAAAATCGGACTAAAGCCGAAATTGGTATGGGCAGGGAACCAAAATTGATCCGCAAGTTGTGATACAAAAAAAAGTTCCAATCATGAACATGATCGTATGAGCCTTTTTTTTTCTCTTTTTTTTTTTTTTTTTTTTTGAATTACATTTAGGTTGAATTAATTACCGATTTGAGCACTTTTTATGCAATGTGATCGTTAACACACGCATGCATGTGATGGTTAACTATCTATACGTTTCTCGGCAAAAAAATTTCTAAATAATATTCAGCTCTAAAAATAAATTGTTGGATTCTTGCAATTATTTATAGTTTTTAAATGACACTAATTACTATTGCTGTGAGATTTCAGCGGATTTTCGTAAAAAATGAAGCAATTGCCATTGCTTCCAATCATTTTCGAAAATTTTCTTAATTTTGAGGCATTCTGAAACGGATCTTAGGGTTTAGCGATATGTACGCCGTTTAAACGCGAGAAAAAATATAATACATACCTATAGCAAATCCAAATTGAATTCGACATTGTTGTCCAAATAGATTTCGATATTCTTCCATCGAACTTAATCAAGTCTAAATAGATTTCGAAATTTTTCCGAATAGAAATGGACATCTTCCTAATAGGTTTCGACACCTTCCGAAAAGGTTTCAACATTTTACAAATAAATTTGGGCATGGTGTGAATCTGAGAAGAAATCTCCCCGAAAAACCATGTCACTCTATAATTTAGGAGAGCGTCTAAATGGTAGATTATGGATTGAAAAGGTATTGCATTCCAATTCAAGAATGTAGGAGTTTGTTTTTGTTTCCAGAATGTAGGTATTGGCAATTTGTATGTTATAGGGTGTCACAGTTGTTGTTCCTTACTTTTATATTTGGAAAATGTCGAAACCTGTTTAGAAAATGTCGAAACCTAGAAACATCATGCCATTTTGAAGGTGTACATTTCTAATTGGAAAATGTCGAAGTCGATTTGGAAATGCTATGTAAGATGTAATGTGTATGTATTTATGTGCCAAACTATAGCTCCTCAAAGGGTTGAGATAAAATTGCCATCCTTGCGATGAAAAAATTCGAGAATTTTGCTTTAAAATGGTTAAAAATGCTAGTAATGGTTGAATTTTTATTTTTGCAGACTTTTAATCAAACAAAGTTTGCCTATCAACAATGGACTGGAACATTATTATATTATCAAAAAAATTAGGAAGGAAAACGTACTTAAATTTCATTAATATTTGTTTTTAAAAAAATTGTTAAAAACTGCGCAAAAAGACAAAAGTTCTAAACTTTATTTTGAGTCGCAGAATATTTAATAAAGAAAGACGCAAAAAGTTAATAAATCTTTACTGATAAATACTATGAACCTATGTATGAAAAGAATGATGACTTTCTTTTTTTAGCATTCCTATTATAATGAAGAAACCTTTTTTTTCTTAACTACAGTCACAAAAACCGATCATTTTATTTGAAAGTAATGCACTCGCTTTTTCCACGATGGTTTAGAAAAAATAAAAACAAAAACTCTAGGACTGCCGGTTGCCGGCGAGGGGGGTTGGGCCGGGGTTGGCCGGCGGTGTATCGGTGTGGCTTTATGGGCATGGATGGGTGGGGGAGATATCAACTTCCCCTCTTGCTGACTGCCGCTGGCGCTGCCAGTTGAGCTACCATTGAACTGAGTCGGCAACCCGCAATCATCAGAGCGCTCTCTCGGGCTAAGACGAGCGAGGGCCTCGCGTTTGCACAGCCTTAAGTGGAAATCATCAAAATATTTTCGTGAGCAATTTTCCGTGACGTTTTTTTAGTTTACTTGTTTTAGTTGAAAACAAGTATGTGTTGCAGACTCGTATGCAAGCTCTAAGAGCCACTCAGCTGATCCGGACCCTGGGCATCGTCACATAAATGTGCTAAAGAGACTACATACGAAATTACAGCTTCCTAGAGTGTAAAACATAGAAATTAGCTTTAAGAGCCACTCATCTGATCCGGACCCTGGGCATCGTCAAGTAAATGTCCTAAAGAGGCTACATACGAAATTACATCTTCCTAGAGTGTAAAGTATAGAAATTACCTATTAAAATGATTTAGCCACCGCTTCACAAATCAAACCGTTCTCGCAATATTTGGATCACCTGCTATGAATCAAATCATCGAAACACCAGCTCAATGAAATCATCAGAAATTAACAAGCGGTGGCAATCATGTTCACAATATCAATTACCTACCTATTGAGAATGATCACCTGAGTGTACACAATTATCCAAATAACCTTGCTCATAACTCAGCTTGTTGGCCACGCACTTCGCAGTAGTTAACATAATATGGTTGGATAAATCGAGAGCTTTCGAACGAATGGTCAACGAATTTTGTGGGATGAAAAACGACGAAGTGCCATTTCCCTAGCAGCGACTCGGTTGTAAGCGGAAATCATCAAAATATTTTCGTGAGCAATTTTCCGTGACGGTTTTTTTAGTTTATGTGCCTTGACATAAAATGTCAATATTGTTTACTAACCATTTATAACATCGCATTATTGGATTAATATCTTGTAATAAATAAATATAAAACTACGACATAAATATCATTCCTACTAATCCTCAGTAAAACGAGAGCTTTTCAACGAATGGTGAACGATTTCTGAACGATGAACATTGCGGAAGTTCCGTTTCCCTCCCAACGGCTTGGTTGTACGTAAAATTCTTAGGAAAATTTGTGTGACAGTTTTTGATGCCAAAAAACCGTGACACTTTTGGCCAATTAGGTGATGGCTGAAACATGTTCCAAGCTAAAAACAAGCTAAAAACTGAAAGCTGAAAAAAGGAAAAAAGATCTATGAATTTCCTCGAAAAAAAAAACTCAAATCTTTACTTAAAATAAGAAAAATAATGATAATATTAAAATGATAATAATAAATTAATTAAGTGTTTTGGCAGCCTTCAGAATAATACTAAGGAGACCCTTATCCAACTCGTTTACCGCAGCTGCAGCTTGTGGTGACGGCCAAATCGCTCCTTATGTACGAGCACTTCGATGGCACGCCCGAAGTTACTCCTACAAATTGAAACTCGGGATGTAAATGCTAATGTCAAATAACCTTCGTTCTGTGAGAAAATACGATAAAACACGAACTACGAAGAATTGAAAGCGCGACCTCTGGCTTCAACGAGATGCTTATTTTCGTTCCACGAAAATTAAATAATAACAATACTTAATTACACTCAACAAGGATGATAGGAATGATAAAGTGTTAATATGATTGAAACTGACTTACATCGCAAGACTCAGAAAAAACGTCTAACAATTTAGGTGAGGAGTGTAGCTTCCTCATAATATATTGTAACAGGCATGGACCTGTATATACACAGAGTGTCTCACTTTTCGGCACACCACCGGCTAAGGTTCGATCCTACTACTAATTTGTGACTTTCTTTGACCTATAATACATATTGGTTTATCATTTTCAATAATGAACCTTTGTAATCGACCAAGAAAAAATAAGCAGATTTGAAAAATTTCAAGTAGCCTGTGATTTAAGTTAGAATAATCCAAACATATACGCCCAATCAGATCCCCAGATCGTTCAATGGTGTCCGAGATACCCCCTCCCCCAAAACACCCTCTCTGGCTCAAATTTAAAAAACTTCAAATAGTCTTTAATTTAAGTTGGACTGATACAGACATTTCCCTTCACTCATATCAGTTGTCCAATGACCCCTGTAACCGTGAAAAGCGGACAAACATACGGACAGACAGACTGACAGAGAAAAATTGAGAAAATGGTACCAATCGTTTGCACATAGCATGAAACGGAAAAGAAACGCAAAATTTCATGATTCTAATCAATGTACAGACAGACATACCTACTTACGATTTTATTAATATAGATAAGACGGAGCGTTGTAGTTACCATGATGATAGAGTGACAATGAACAAGTTAATAAATAGAATAATGTGAAGCTTTTGAAATCAACGTAGGTAGTATAGTACAAATCCGTATTCAATAGAATTACGTACTTCAAATATATTAATTTATTAAATTATTGATTAGTAAATACTTACGAATTACTCTTAATTAAATTATCATTTCTATTCCAACAACAGATGGTTGATTACTTCCGAGTCTACCAAGGTCGGAACGTTATAGCCAATTTTCTAAGAATAAAGAAGCTATTACAATGAATCCAAAATTTCATTAATGGAAATTCGTTTTGGAATTCCTCGAGTTTTACGCTTTTTGATATGTATGTACAGTTTGATCAAAAAGTTCTGGTTCTTTTCAATTTGCACACAAACAGAGGGTTGTTGAAACTTCTCGGTGGTCTCAGCGTTAATATAGCATTCGCACTTTGAATTAAACCTTTCGCGAATTGAATTAAACTTTCCGCGAATAGAATTATACTTTCCGGAAAATGAATTAAACTTTTCGCAAATTGAATTAAACTTTTCGCGAATTGAATTAAACTTTTCGCAAATTGAATTAAACTTTTCGCAAATTGAATTAGACTTTTCGCAAATTGAATTAAACTTTCTGCAAATTTACCTTAGGCAAATCTGTGGTTTTAATCAAGACAAAATGTAAAACTTCCACAAAATGTATATAGGTACTGTAAAAAATCGTGCAAGTGATGGAACGAGCACAAAAATTGTAGATTTAAACATAATCCAGCACCTCATGAAGTTAATCTGAGGGTAAATTATTTATTTATTAATAACATAACTGAGCTCGCTACGTATCCATCTATAGTTGACATTTTATATAATTTATAGGCATTTAGCAAGAAGACTTCTATGAGCAAAAGGTAATGGAGAGGTCGTCCAAGAGCAGCAGTTGGGAGCAGCAAGCAGCAGCCACTAAGTGTGATGGATAAGTCTTATCCATCTCGTTTGCACAAATGCTGAGCCGTCCTATGAGGATAACTTTAGTACCTAGCAAGAGGGAGGGATCAGTGTTCCGTTCTTGATGTTTTTTATTTTGCTTCCGAGACTGCAAGGTAGCGGAAGCGTTGTTTTCACTTTCGAAATGAAAAAAAAATTTTTTGCTCCCAAATCAAAATTTCATGTTTCAGAGCCTCCTGAACAAATTTGGTTCCGTGTCTGTCTGTCCGTCTACATTTCCTTGTAATAGCCACAACTTCCACAATTTTGATCCGATTTTAACCAAATTTTCAGGGATCGTGCGTTAAGATCTAGATGGTCCCCTATCACCTTCATCATGATCGAATCAACGGCAGCTTCTGCGCAGGCGCTAACGTGAATTCCTTGTGACGGTCATAACTCGGTCAATGTTGAACGGATTTCGGTCAGATTTTCAGGGATGATGTGGATAAGGTCCCTTGAGGCCCTATAAGACAATCATCATAATTGCATTAGCGGTACGCTCTGCGCATGCGTGAACGAAATATTCTTGTTACGGTCCTTGCAACAGCCGTAATTTCCACAATTTTGATGCGATTTTCTTCAAATTTTTAGGGATTGTGCGGGTATAGCTCTACATGGTCCCCTATCAGTTCCGTCATGATTGAATCAACGGTAGCCTCTGCGCAGGCGCAAACAAAATTTTCTTGTTTCGGTCATAACTCAGGCAATGAACAAATCGGGTGGTCCATCATGCTCAAAGTTGCCAAAAAATATCCCCAAGGATGTTTTAATCATGAATTTAGATCAAAATATTAATGAAATCCTCTAAATCAATTAAAAACTCCTTCAGTTTTGATCCGATTTAGACGAAATTTTCAGGGAACATGCGGACTACATCCTGGATGGTCCCATATTAAAATCAAAATTTTCCTTATTAATTTAATTTATTATATGTACCATTCAGCTTCCAATTTCCCACCTTATTAATTCCCTGATGCCAGAACCGGTCGTTTCTAGTTTTCTGGAATTTAATGGTGACGTACTGTGAAGGTCACGAGGAAGCTCATGTGCCATTTCCTTGGCAGTGTATTTTCTTTCAAGTAAATTTGAGCCGCGTCTCACCGGAAGGGTTTCTTAATGTTATTGATCTTTTCACGGTATGTTTAATTCAATTTGCGGAAAGTTTAATTCAAAGTGGGAATGCTATAAATAATTTACCCTCAGATTAACTTCATGAGGTGCTGGGTTAGGTTTGAATCTACAACTTTCGAGCTCGTTCCACCACTTGCATGATTTGTCACAATATATACAGTTTGTTGAAGTTTTACATTTTGTTTTGATTAAAACAACAGATTCGCCTAAGGACAATTTGCGAAAAGTTTAATTCAATTTTCGAAAAGTTTAATTCAATTTGCGAAAAGTTTAATTCATTTTGCGGAATGTTTAATTCAATTCGCGAAAGGTTTAATTCAAAGTGCGAATGCTATGATTAAAACCCATTTCTTTAAAAAGTAAGCCTTGCCCTGTAGCAGCGACTGTGAGGTCTAAAAAAAACCTTTACCCTCTAAATTGACGTGTAAAAGCTGCAACTTGAAACGGAAAACTTCCAATTTGAAACGTAAAACCACCGATTTGATGTGCAAATTCTCCAACTTGAAACGATAAACTTCCAATTTGAAACGTAAAACCTCTGATTTGATGTGTACAACCTTCAAATTGAGTGTATAACCTCCAATTTTATGTGTAAATGTAAGTAAATGCTGTATACTCAAAGTTTGTTAGAGAGGAAAGAAAATTGGATCTTTCTAAACTGGGCGGGAAGCGCGCGAGTGTTGTAGCTCTCGTTTGGCTCTCCCCAGAGCGATGAAATAACTCGGACCTCTGAAGGTTAGCCAACTTTCCTTTGAAAAAGAAATTTATTTTCAAAGTAATTTACACCGCATTTTCGCGATGATCACTCTCCACATTCAATCAGGCGGGTTGAAAAATTGCATTCCCTAAATTTAATGAAGTTTTCATGTGTTGACATGAGTTGGATTATGAATTGTGCCGTAGTATTCAAATTTCGACTTGTTGGCAGCTTCGTGATAACTAATCTTGTGATTTTTTTAATATCTAACTAGGTTATCAATCAATGACAACTTGTTGGATTTTTGGGGGTATTGTCATTGATAGATTTTTGAGGGCGTGGTTTCGAGTGTTTTCGTTAATTTAATGGATTAATTCAAGTGTTATTGCGGGTTCGGTGAATTGATGATGCCGCGTTGCGGACGGCGTGGTTGCCGCGTTGCAGATGCGTAGTTGAACGTGGCAGCACGGGAAGTGGCCTCGTTCCGCGGCGGTCTGTCCCGTCGCCATGAGACTGTCCGGGTCGGCTGGTTGTTACCTGGAGACCGTTGGTACCTGCGGGAAGGGACCCCAGGCAGCCCTGGCCTGGCGGCCCCTGGGCGCCTTCCGTCATGGCCGCGAAAGCCTCTAGAGGCCCCCTCGTGGAGACCCCGACCCCTGTAGGGGGGGACAGATGCGTCGGAGCGTCGCCTTCAATCGATACCTCGACCCCCCCAGTTGGCCGCTCGCCCCCTCCACCGGCGACGACTCCGGAAAACGACCCACGTGGAAAACCCGGGAAACGACGCTCTTAACTCCATCATTCAACTCAAATTCGACCAGAACAATGAAAAACTCGTCAATTTGAAAATCAATTGCTTTTGTAGCTGCAAATCAAAATCGAAAACTTTGCGATCATGCAAAAATCTCCCCCTTAAAATTAAATTTTCGACGCAACCCTTCATAACAATTTTTCGTCAAATTTGAGATTTTAAACGTATCTTTCGCTAAAAATCTCCGAATTTAAAATCAAGTTCAGCGTTTAGAGAGAAGTCTCTGCTCTGTCATCAGGATCGATAACTTCGACTCAAGTTGTTGGACGATTTCATACAAAATTTATGAATGCGGAATTTAAATTTAATTTTGTCGGAAGCTCCCCATATGTCGAATGTATGGGAAACATACTCATGTGTAATCGTACCTACCTCTGATATTTTTTTGAGCAGGCAAATAGTCCGACTCCTTGACAACCTTCCTACTTCAAATTCTTGAACTTCAATGAAAATTAAATAAAACTGCTTGAAAATTGGAGTTTGACTTTGAACAGTGTCAAAATCTTAAAACAGAAGCTCCACGCAACGGAAACCGCCCCTGATAGCCCGCGGGTGAAAAATAGAAGAGTGGGAAAAATGAAATTGATGGAATTCTTAAAATTCTCCAGATCAAATTTTAAAAATGCCAGTGTCGAAAAAATTCTGGAACTTTTTTCCAGCTTACGTACTCATCATTGAAGAATTTCCAGGCCGATTTTCTTTTCTTTTTTTTTTTTTTTTTTTTTCAATTTTGGGGTTTTTACCCAAATTGAAAACGAAAAAAAAGTTTACCTATAAATATGTGCCTATATACATACATATATAATAATAAAAATAAAGGATTTGAACGTTTTCTAAAATTGTTGAAAGTCTGAAGGGCAGATCTATACTAAAATAGGTACCAGGTCAGGTCAGGGGCTGGACGGAATAAGGTGGTCCACTATAAAAATACAGTTGCCCAAATTTGAGTTCCAAACGAGTGCCCAAATCGGGTGATCACGACTGGCTCCGGGTGGTCGCTCCGTCTCGAAAAAACTCCGGGGGACACCCGGAGCCCGAGAGGCCGAGGGAGGTGGAACGTGGGATGAGGGAGTGACCGCCATTTGCAACTTCCTGGGGAACGACCCGGCAGGCCGCAGGGGGATACTCCTCAACTCCACAGTTCGGTAGGTCTCCCAACGTAGGCGGACCCTCCCAGAGTGCCGCACTCCCTGAGAAATCCTCGGATTTTCTCTAGTGAATAGTTTTTTTCGAGATAAACAGCCCCTTTGTTGTCGTTGATTCTCGTGTTTGTGTTTACCTCGCGTTCGAGACTCTCCACAGGACATCGTGGCCGGATCTCCCAGGGAAACCTTTTTTTTTCGACGAACGCGAAAACATGTGATGTCTCGAACAACAGAACATCGGGCGGGTTGTTTCCAAGATGGCGATCCTCGGTAGAACGTCCCGGAACCTCCGACTCTCCCTGAACTGACGAGAAAACTTCGGATCAGACTTTGGTGGCCGTTTTTCCTCTCCGGTGTCCGGTTTTCTCCGCGAGTCCCGGACCCGTTTTCTCGGCGCGTCCCTTTTGTGTCCGTGGTTTCGAGGTTGCTTCCCAGCCATGACGGGCCACGGTGGTGCTGGTTTCCACGAGCTCTGCCGCCTCTGCGCTTCCTACGACGCAAATAAACTGGACATTTTCAGCGACGGCGGCCGCGAGCGGAAACTCATCGACAAAATCACGTCCTGCCTGTCGTTCGAGGTATGTTTTTTTTTTGTCTCTAGTTTTCCTTAATACCGAGAAAAGTTTTCTCCACATGTTGAAATATGACATCCTGACCGTGGGAACTCCGCCCAATGTCCCACGTCACGACCCCCGGACATCTGTCCGGACCACAAGGTCTCCCGTTCACTTTCAACAAAATTCTACCTAGCTACAAACCCAGCACTTTAGATTGCATTTCATCATCATGTAGATCATCAACCTGATTGATAAGTAGGTAGGTGTATGATGTGCACAGGTATGTACCTACGTGATTATATACAGGGTGTACATTCACCAAAGTACCCCCCCCCCCCCCCTTCGATAACTTTTTCCCACAATTTTGAGTTATCAAAATGAAACTTGTAGGTTGAGCGTTTTAGGGTTGCCTATTACAATAAATTTTCAGCAAACAAAAATCAGAAAAAATGTAAAAGTTTTTGAACTAACCAGGGGGGGGGGGGGGGGGGGTATCATTGGGTACTAGAATTTTTTCCACTTTTTGCCAATTGACAATTTTTTGAAGATTTTATATTGCTGAACACGATGCTGAAGTCAGAATTGCGATATGCACCTAACTTATTCCGTTTTCGGATTGGAGCTGATGAACCATTCTGAAGAAATATAAATTAAATACCCATGTTCAGAAAACAGAGTAATATATGTATAATATTGTAATTATGGCTTCACCATCGTGTGTCGATCGGCGAAATATGGGGAAAGTTGGTGGGGGGGGGGGGGGGTTGCATTTTAGACAACCCTGTATGTATATAATCATACATATATACGTACCTATCACATACCAGTACCTACCTATGACTCCAACCACTCAAGATTTCAATCAATCGTCCACGTGATTGATTGACCATTGTGCTTTCAAGTTGACGTTGATCAAAGTGTTTTTTGATCTTCACTAAGTTCGAGCCCTACATACAAGGCACCTTACATACCTACTGCACAGGGTTACAGACCTCTACCTACCTTCCTATATTGCAATCTCTGTCATTCATTTTGTTGGTAGGTCGATGCTTAGGTATTCGTGCTGAAAATCAATCGATTTTAATTTTTCGATTATTTAGCATGTCACCCTGTTACATCATCAGGAATCATTACTAGCGCATTATTCTAATAATAATGAAAAAAATTATAATAATTATAATGAGGGGACAATTATCGGTTAAAACATCATTCTAATCCGTTCATTCATCCTACACTAATCTAATTTCTCTAAAAGAATTGATTTAGGATGTTTTGTTTTTAAGATGCGAGAATGCAGACCACCAAACTATGTGTACACTAATTTTGATTTATCAGTTGGTACCTTCCGTTGTTGGCACCTCCCGTATTACAAATAAGTAGGCTGTACCATAATGAGGCTCAGAAATGACCACGAGAGAGTTTTATTTTGTGACTTCGGCCTTTATTTCAACCACTAGCCAGAAAGTTACGTAGAATCATGATCTAGGTACAAGGTGCTAATTATCGATTTTTAGTTACCTACAGTGATTTTTTTTAGGTAACATCTATTAGCAACTGTTATTTATTACATTTCACTGAATCTACACGATAAATCATTTCATGGTTTAGTGTATATTATATTTTACACAGGTAGTTGCGCACTGCACCATAAACATTCATGGTTTTTTGGACACGATCGAGGTTTCCATTGAGGAAAGTTATGAACTTGTATTATAATTCTTGTACGAGAGGGTTTCCATGAATAGTATTCACTTCCATGCCTTAATTTTTCCGTTCGTTCATCTCTGTGATTGGATCGTTTAAAAAAACAAATGTCCGTTTTCTCATTTCTGAGGTGGTGTAGCAGTCAAAATTAAATCTTGATCTTTTTAGCCACCGAGTTGCTCCATATACGAGTATATTTGAAGATGTCTAAAATAAGGTTCTATGTAAAAGCCACGAGTTTTTCCACTTCTAAATTTTTTTTTTCAATTTGAAAAAAAAGCACAATTTTTTGGTCACTGTAGTTGCGGTGCAATTTTTTTTAAAGGATGGATTACGGGAGGCAGACTTATTTTTCTGAATGAGTACACTTCTCAGAGATAATAATTACATAAAAATATGTTGAAATTGTTGGCATAAATTCTCATGGAAATTTTATTTTTGTGGTTTTTTTCACAGGAGTTACGTTGGTAATGGTTATTTATTTATTTTTTCATGTTGAACTGTTTCTTTAAGCAATCTCGTTCTGGAATTTCCTTCAATATGTCTAAAATGCTGAGGCATCCACTAATTCCATAGGAGGGATGTAATCAGGAATTTCATCCAAGTCACAGCTGTGAATTTCTGCTGAATTTCCAAGTCACTGAGAGCATGGGTGGACCGAGTACTCCAATATCAGGTTCAAGCCCATTCACATGTTCATCAAACTTACGATGTGCCAAACACAAAACCAAGAAAAGCCTCACTGGACAATTTACAATCCACTTCTACACCCTCACCACCAAACCGTCCGAAAACTGTCAAAATGTTTGTCCATCGTAACATTGAATCAGGTGACAACAGTGACCGATCTTCTGAAAGTATTCGGAGGATAAATCTACAGAATCCTTGCCCGATCTGTGGAGGACGCTATGGAGCCAGAAAGTACTGGTGTTTTCTCCGGATGAGTACAGTGCAACATTGGCACAGCACTCAGTTACTCGAACTGTGCATCAACTGCCTGGTATCACACCCTGCAAAACAGAAAAAAATTAGTCGGTCACCATAGTTATCATAACTATCTGGACATTTCAACTTCGAACAAGGCTACACTCCTCCAATCTCATAAAAAACGATTGGTTAACATATGCAAAAATATAGATTATTTAGGCGTATAAATTAATCAATAAATGATGTTTACAAACTAACGTTTCCCTAGAGAATTCATAGTAACTATGGGGACCTTGAATTAAACCACGCGTTAGGGGAACGTCACACGCACTTGCTAGACCCTCCACTTCCCCTCCAAATACTCTCCAGCCGCCACCCCTCGAGTGACTATTGGGACACAACTATTGTGACCAAAGTCCTGGGACAAGGTGCTTTTTCTTCTAGCTGCCCTCTACTCTTCAGAATTCTAAAAACCTTGCTAAGTCATTATCTATAGATTAATGCCTGATAGAAATTACTTTTCAGAACTAAAAAAACATTTTCTAGTCAAAAGTTACAAACCTTTGTAACTATCGTAAGTACCACTGGGACATAACTATTTGGACTTTCTTTAAAACTGTTAATATTGACAAACCTATTTACTGTTAGAAAAACGTCATGTTTGATAGTTGGTTTTACAAAGGATAACCTAAAGAACATTTTGATTCATACCCCATTGCTATAAGTTGAAAATTGGCTCCAGAATCATGTTTCAAATCTTTGGGACACAGTAAATTGAGAAAACGGACATTTTTTTTTTTAAACGACCCATTTACGTTTACAAAAAGCCGTTTCTATTCTTAGAACAGTAGAACTATTTAATTAAACGTTAAAAATGTCATTGTGGTATTTCTTCAATGTTATTTTTTGATGGAGAATTTTTATGGTTATCTTTTATTTGCTCAGTAGAAAGACCTTAGCGAGAGCTTTCCGATAAGGTGTCATATTATGGGTATCTGTCCAGTATAACGGCTCTTAATATTCATTCGCCGTATGTCGTCATAGCCCCCGACTGGGAGAACCCTCAGCTACCTTGCCCTACTAAGTCGGGCGTGATCTTCACTAACCGTTGATTAGACAAACTAAACGGTCTTTGGAGCTAAACATCGCTACGTGGGAGGTTTTTTAGCGATGAATCCGAATCTAAAATCAAAAGTGTGAAATTATAACAGATTGAAGTTCCTCATTTTTGTAACATAATGTCGTGGCGTAGTGTAAATAGCCTTGATGGAAAGGAGGTTGTTAACTCAAGCCAAATTCAGTAATTTAACAAATAAAAATAATTATTTTATTATATTACTACAAAATTTGAAAGAATGAAAGATTTGGTTGTATGGACATGACTGCATCGGCTCAGAATGAATTAAAATTGTACGTTTCGCGTTGGATGTTCAAATTGAGAGGGGACTTCACCGTTCTCGTTTAGGAATCGGAAGGATTGTTCGCTTTGTAACTTACAGGTTCAGGAGGATGAAATTCATTTCTTGGGGGAGTACCCCCCGTTCTTTCAGGATTTAGGATTGTTGTTTTTAAAAAAATGTCTATACCTAGAGCTGAATTGTTAATTTTACTAAATAACCCAAGGGAATGGGATAATTTGATTAAATTTTCTAGAATGGCATGGAAATACCGATCTTTTCTGGTAGCCGAATTTAATTTCGATTGAAAATCTCTGTTAGTCCGTATTTTGTCTTTTCTCCTTTTTTGTCTTTTTGAATTCGTACATGTTTATTTCCAATTATGATAATAATTACTTGTACGACTGGACGTGTTTATTACTCGTATACTATTACCTAATTGCCACATGACTACTAAGTGTTCGTACCTAATACAAGGCAATGAACTCCGGGCAGACGGATTTACAAATCCATGCTTGTTTATGCTTTTGTACAATATGTAATGTAATCTTGTATTGAAATATTTCTTCTGAATAAAGCGATTATTATTTTATTATTATTATTATTACTACAAAATTTGGTTTTCAGGTGTCCAAAGATGATCTTTACCCCAAGAGCCTGTGTTTTCGGTGCATCTACAACTTGGAGAACTTCTACGATTTCCGCCGAGGGTGTATCGACGCCCGGGCGAAGCTGGAGAAGGCCATCAAGCAGTTCAAGCATCTCAAGGTGAGTGAGGCGTTGGTGGAGGGGCGGCAGGGGGGTGTTAGGTGAGGCAAGGAAGGAGGATAAGGGGGGTGTAGATGCCGCAAGGAGGAGGGTAAGGGGGGTACAGATGCGGCAAGGAGGAGGATAAGGGGGGGTTTAGATGCGGCAAGGATGATATCGCTGATGTAGATATGTGAGGCGGAGGACCGGATGAGATAAGGGGGGGAGAGGGGTTGTCATCCTGTTCTGAAGGGAGGCAGGTGGTTTCGACGGCGTCAGCGGGGGCCGCCGTGGAGTCGACATGTCCGACCGGGCGAGGTGACCACCTGGCGGCCTTTTGTTCCACTCGGACCACCGGCCCTCCGATGAGCCTCCTCCGCCCTCACGTGAAACGGACTTCTTACTTCGTTACTGACCTCATTTCTCCTCAAATGACCGACTCCATTTTACTTCAAATTACTGATTCATTTTAACTTCAAATTACTGACATTATTTTACAGAACATCTCGTGGTAACTACTGGGCCGTTCTGGGAATTTTGTAAATTTGAACAAAAGAGAAAATATCGAAACAAATGACTTCTTACTTCGTTACTGACCTCATTTCTCCTCAAATGACCGACTCCATTTTACTTCAAACTACTGATTCATTTTTACTTCAAATTACTGACATTATTTTACAGAACATCTCGTGGTAACTACTGGACAGTTCTGGGAATTTTATAAATTTGAACAAAAGAGAAAGAACCGAAACAAGAAACATTTTTTGCAAATTTTCAAAGAAAATTCTGTTGTAATTTGCAATACTCCTTTTGTAACGCTTTTGTGGGAAGGAAAATTTGCTTCGATAATTATGTGGTCGACTCATTCTATTTTCGTTAGTTCGAGGGGTAAAAAACTTGAATAAGTAAAACCACTTAATTTTTTAAATGCTATTCAATGATCAGGGTGGCTCCCAACTGGAAAAGTCAAATTGTCTGGGAATTCTTTGCTTCGGGAAAAGTCAGAGAAATATCAGGGAATTTCGCTAAAACCACCAAATTTCAGGGAATTTTCTAAATGAAAACTTGGCGTGATAATTTGAAGCGTTTTCAGATATAACGCCTAAACGTTCAAACTTCAATAGCGTACTTTATCATTCTAGGTACATATTATTTCATAGGTGAGTCATACGAATGACAAAAATAATATTATCAAGAGTGGTGGTTAAATTTTTCAAAAGTAAAAACGCGTACACGCACATAAAAAAGGAATGGATGTGCCGTTGGCTTCCCTGGTAACTTCATCACCTAATCAAATCAAATATTTTTTTATTGTAGGGCCCAAAATGGGAATAACAATAGTCAAAAATACATAAATAGGTACGTCATTAACAAGATAATACTACACCGAAGATGAAAAATATATAGGCAATTGTTTTACTAACAGAAACTGTCAACAAGTCAATATAATAACAAAACTGGCATAAAAAACATACAAAAGCAACAGTAATAAATTTTCTTCTGCAATGCAATCACCCAATGGAGGTACCCATCCAGCAATAAACTAAACTAAACTAAAATTAAGCATCATCGAGTACTGGTATAAATATTCCTCGGCATGCTAGTCAATAAAATTTAAATTAAAAAACTCAGATACGTCATAAAGTTCGGCTTCAACCAGGATACATTTTAATTTGCTCAAGAAAGCCTTGTCCGGCAATTCTTTTAATGAAATTGGTAGTCTGTTGAAGAAACGGATTCCGTTTTGCAGGGGATCGTTACGTAGAGACGCAGAGAGACGTACAAAAGGGGGGCATAATAGGTTAGATGAACGCGTACTATAGTTATGATGATGCTGGTTACTATTGATTAAGGTCATCTTACTCTTTACAAACTTTAAGCACTGCAATACATATAGTGAGGGAAGAGTTAAACAATTCAATTTCTTAAAGTAACCTCTACAACTTTCTCGGTAACTAAGACCAAAAATAATTCTAACAGCTGCCTTCTGCAGTCTGAATATAGAGAGAACACTACCAGAACTGTCCCACAAGATCACACTATAAGACACTCGGCTCATGAATAGTGCGTAGAACACAGCACGCAGAACCGGCAACGACAATAAACCATTTGTGAGAAAAATCAACATAGTATTGAAATAGGGAGAAAAAACCCAGCAGAGTAGTGGATCGATCCAGTAAGGGTCCCAAAACTAGTTTGTCTGTATAAGCTAGGACTTCTCAGGAGGTTTTAGGAGGCCCATTAGAATGTGGAGTCTTGTATTATAAAGTCACAAAGCAATTTTCCAACGAACGATTTTGGTGGGATGGGAAATCAGGAAGTTGTACTGTCTCTGGCAACAATTAGTAGTAGGTGAAAATTTCGTGAGCAATGAAATTGTTAAATATAAGTAGACTATATATAAGTAGTCTGTTTTTTTCTTCTTTAAATCATACGATTTTCGTTTTAGAAGCATTAAAGTTACATTAAAATTACGAGAAAACAAACAAAATAAATTGAATTTGATATTTTTTGTCAGGGAAATCTGAAGTTCGGTCAGAGAAAAGTCAGGGCAATGTCAGGAAAATTGAAAATTTCTATTTGGGGGCCACCCTGATGATAAATTCGTATTTTGGTAATCACGCGACACAGTGGCGCTACGACTCCTATAGCGTGCAAGTGGAGATCCACATTTTTTATTGCAGATTTGAAATCTACATAAAATGTCATTGATAAATGACCTGCCACTCGAATTGAATGAGCAAAAAGGGGCGCAACAACGCGCAGAAGTGTGCCAACTGTAAAACACCTAAAAACTGAAGTTTTAGTATGCCTTGTTCTGTGTGGAAACGAGTGGGAAAATGTAGAATTCCGACAGTTTTTTAATGGTTCTGGATGTACGAATATCAATGAAAGAACTCTACCACAATAGGCATGGGGAAAATACCGCAAAATCATGTGTGAGGCAATTGAATATCTTCAAAAGCTAGATATTTCGCGCCCGTTTTTGAGCACTGAAAAATTCGAATGGTCGGTAATTTTTTCCTGAAATTTTACGTAGATTTCGAATCTGCAATAAAATATGGAGGTTCCCATTCGAAAAATGTAAGTTAATAGTCGTAGTGCCACCGTAGCGCGTGATAATCAAAATCCGAGTTCACCTTTGAATAGCATTTTAAATTGAAAGGGATTTCCTTGGAAGTTTTTGTTTTTTTATCCCTCGAAATAACGGAAATATAAAGGGTGCACCAACTAGTAGCGAACAACCTGTATACATTTATACAGGGTGTCCCACGGAAAAGTTACATCCCCCTTCATTTCCCTAGGATTCAGCGAGAAAAATTGGAACCAACGCCATTTTTCATAATTTTTTACGTAGATATCTGGAAAAATACTTTCGCGTGAGCCACTAGCGCCAAAAGTAGCGCAAATGACGTAGTGTTTTTTTTTTTTTTTTTTTTTTTTTTTTCAAATAGAAAACCCCTGTTTTTTATTGCAGATTCGAATTTGACGTAAAATTTCATGAAGAAATGACCCATCGCTCGAGTGTGCGTAAACGTACGTAATCCCGCTCCAATAGTGCTTAATTCCGCTCTAAAAGTGCGAAAATTATGAAATACGTACTTTTTGAAAATGGTCAATTGCCACATGTAATCAGTGGCGTCGCTATAGGGGCGGTGGGGGGCTCCCCCCTCAGTTTGACACCTACTTGTGGAGAAGTTCGGAAAATTTGGGAGGCTGTAGTAACCAGTTATTTATAAAAGACTTGATATTTTCATTTTGTGCATGAAACTGGCATTTTTCGTTCATATTTTCCCAAATTTCTCCAGTATTTCCCATTATTTTATAATTAAAAAACGAATCAAAATAGAAAATTGCGCCTGACGGCGTTTTACCCTATTTTTGGTCTACTCATCCACAATCATTTTTCACACTCATCCAAATCCACTCTGTAGTTCAATGGAGAACATTCAGTTGTTTGAAACATATAGAAAATAGTTTGATGAGTCCATTTCTCAAATTACAGTGTGAAAAAGATCTTGTTGGGAATCTTGACATATGCGGTGTGGTTCAAGGATGAGCTAAATTGAAAATTCGGCATATTCACTTCCAATAATAACTCAACCTTTATTCACTAATCGTGTGAAGATAGAAGTTTTAATAATTTTATTTTTTCTTATTATTATTTCTCAATTGTAATTATTTTTTTCAATTAAAAAAAGCTTTGAAGACCTGCATTTTATTATCCTGACCGACTCTCAAGATCCTAAAACTGTGCTACATATCAGATTTATTTATAGGCAAATCGCTTTTTTTTCGTATATTATATTATATTTTTATTGTTTTTATCTATAACCTGGTTAAGGGGTAACCTCCACCGATTTGGCTTTCACCAATTCCCGTAAGGGACGCCACTTAGCATCTTGAATTTTTGACGTTTTGACTAACAACACCATCAGTTTTTGATAAATTCGATTTTCGACGGTTATATTTTCAAAATGAACCATGAATACCCCTTATATTTCTTGTAATGCTTCCCTTATTATTTGATTATTTCAACTAAAACGAGTGGATTCTAATTGTGGTAATGTTTTCAGGATAATCGCCTTCCAGATCTCCCAGAAATCACCATAGAACACAGAACAGTAAAAAAGGTATTGCTCTCGCTTCTTATCTAACTTTATCCTACCGATAAAATCAAATCCTTGGTCAATTTAGTTTGTAAATTTCAATCTGGAAAATCCGAAGTGCTCTGCTATTTCTGAACTAGTTGTTTCTATAATTTGATATATTTTTTCTTCTTACGTATTCATTTTATGTTTTTTTTGCGAAAAAAAAAATCCATTCTAAGAAGTTTAAAATCACCTGCACTCTCTTACCACGACTGGTTTTTTCAGGATGAAATCTGCTTCCATTTACAAAATATATGTGATAGAGGTGTTGTCGGCCGTGATGTTGTTCATAGTTGTATATAGTCGGGATTCGGCCCAAGGAGAAAGAAATAATTACAAAATGTTTGTAATCATTGTAATGTCGTTTCGGTCACCATTCTGTGACCATCATCAGATAGGCCATAAACAACAAAAACCCTGGTAAACTGGTTGGAGCAATAAAATGGCTAGAGCCAACAAGCCAAACAATTTCATTTGGGGAAATCCAAAACAACAAGAAAATCAGAACAGAAAATATAAAACTATGAAGAAGGGCATAGCTCCCACCCAGTAAGATAAGTAAATCAAAAGAAGTCAACATAACAAAAGAGAATAAACTTAAAGTATTGAGAAACAATATTTTGGTTAGCAGTTTGATGATATAGCGCAATATGTTTGCAAACCATGGTAGTTCACCAGATTTTTTTTGTTTATAGCCTATCTGATGATGGTCACAGAATGGTGCCTGAAACGTCATTACAATGATTACAAAGATTTTGTAATTATTTCTTTCTCCTTGGGCCGAATCCCGACTATATACAACTATGCATTTACAAAATAGTGCAAGCACCTTTTTCACAATCACACCCATTTCTCGCCATTACGCTCATTTCTTGTTTGAAACTGTTAACACGTTATTGTACGATATCTATTGCATTTCTTAATGAAATTTCACGTGTTCTAAGCTCAGATTTATGTGCACTTTTTAGGAAAAGTCAAGGTTGGGCTGAGGAATAGGGTGTTCTTAAAAACAATCATAACATTGGTAATTTAATTTTTTTAATACCAGGGTAGTAAGGATTTACCATTTGAGAGTATCTTTATATATAATTCCGAACGGTCTTTGAAATTGTGAAGAACTTCGCGGTCCGATTTTAGTGTTAGACTGCTCATTCGAATCAGCACGGCCCCAAGTTTGTTGCAAAAGTTTCGCCGTTCGTCTCTATACCCGCCTTGATCGTGTTCTAGGCGGTCCTTATCATCGAGAGTTGTTTATTAGGCTGTGGCGGTAACAACAGTTGCCATCAATTCACGGGAGGTAAGTAAGAAACGTAGTTTAGTTACTAACATCTAGGAGAGTTATTTCTGAACGAAGAAATTGAAACTGAAGAACTTAGCGGACTTTATATATAATTCCGAACGGTCTTTATATATCGTCGCCACCACGCCAAAGGCACGAATCTGCAATTTTGGCGGTTTTCACCTAAGTGGATTTTTGGGGTCCCCAGGATCTCTTTTAAGACCTCAAAGAGCCCCTAGCCGCAGTTGCTATTGGAAACGCCAATAATCGAAGTGTCAGTTTAGCGTACCTATCTGCATAAAACATTTATTGTACAATGCGAAAAACACGAATCTGTCAGATTCGTTCAATTGGCATTGTTGACAGCGAATGTAGTTTTCACGAATCTGACGGATTCGTGTCTTTGGTATTGTACTTAGGGAGCCAATGTTGACGGTATATTCAGATATTCTACCTTCGTAAACTTGTTGTATACAATCTAACGACATTTGACTTGAAGAATCATGATCGTGACTGTTACTTGTGGGATGAGAGCCAGGCTAGAAGAGGAGCAAACGAGATAGCATCTTGCCTGTATCTTTATCTGAAGAACAGATGCTGAAGCAACTTTACAGTTGTTAATATGATACAGATTCCTGTGGAGGCCAGAACAAAAATTCATTTGTTCTAGCCATGTGCATCCACACGCTGAAATCAATACAATCTTTAAAGGCCATCCGCCACAGCTTCTTCGAGGTTGGACATTCGGAAATGGAGTGCGACTCGATGCACTCCAAAATCGAGAAAAAAGTAAGAGTGTGCCTGTTTATACTCCTGAGGGATGGGCACAAATTATTCGCATGGCAAGGTCGAGCTCATCACCCTCCATTTGTCGTCCATTGACATTCCAAGATTTTTTGACATTCAAAACCTCGAAATTTGAAATCCCTTGGCGTAAGGTGTGCTCTTACGAAGTTCGAAAAGAAGAAGAAGAGTAGAGTTTTTTATAAGATTGATTATGATGGGGTTTATACTGAAACGTCAGAGATGAAGGCCACGTAGAGAAGAGTTGGAGCTATCAAGAACTTACTCACAGCAACTCAAGATATCGGATGCAAAGTACAAAGATCTATTGAAGATGTGTAACGACCTAACGATACCTAGAGAGTACCACACTTTTTTCAGTCATTGAAGTCATCTATACTGTTCTTGATAGGTTGCCTGACCCGCACATCAGTGAGGAATCTGATTACTAATAAGAAAATTGAAGTTTAATGTTTAATTTATATTTTATCAATTAAATATCTCGTTGTTAGAGAAATTATTACATTTAATGGTGATATTCTGTCTTTTGTGTTATTATTATTTTCATCACAACGTACAGCACGAAAGTGAATTATGATAGATTAACACCCCGGCAAAAACACGAATCTGCTTCCATGGCTTCAAAGATGGTCGGAAACATCAACTGCCTTAACTAGGCAAAAATAATCATCAACCAGATGATAATTAGGACGTTTTAATAACATCTGGTTCATAATTTGATTTTTCCCGGTGTATCACAACTTCAAACTCAATTTTCTCGAAACTATGAAAATTCAGATTCGTGCCTTTGGCGTGGTGGCGACGATATAATTCCGAATCAGCACGGCCCCACGTGTGATGGAAAAGTGTCGGTAAGTAAGAAACGTAGTGATGGGGTCTTTTCGGATCAGCTGGGTGAGCTAAATTTTTTCCTGTTCACTGTAGGAAGTTGAAAATTGATAGGGAGACTCTCTGGGACATTAAGAGACGAGTGAAGTGATGTGGTCTTCTCTGATCAGCTGAGTGAGCTAAATTCTTTCCTGTTCACTGTAGGAAGTTGAAATTTGATTGGTAGACTCTCTGGGACATTAAGAGACGAGTGGAGTGTTGGGGTCTTTTCTGATCAGCTGAGTGAGCTGTTCATACGAGGTGTTTCAATTTCGAAAGAAACTTATAATCAAATAGAACCTCTTCAGAGCTGCCTGTTTGAGAACGTTGGGATAAAATACAGCTCCTATAGCAAAGAGCTGGAAATGCAAATAACCTCATCTACGAGAATCACTCCATCCATGCAAATAACCTCATCTACCAGAATCGCTCCATCCCATCACTCCATCTACGAGTACTACCGATCAAGATACAATCAACGACATAAAGAAGGATATAGAAGACACGGACGCGCAGATTCACACGCTTACAAAGAATCGAAGAAGACTCGAGATAGAATTACACCATCATCTCACCATGCCCAAATTCTGAATTCCCCGATTCAACTTTTGTTTAGTCTCATATTAGCGAGGACCACCTCAACTGGTGATATTTATTTTATTACATTACTTACATTTTGATCGGTATTTCCTCTTTTTTAATCATTTATAACATCGCCTTAGCTTTGCACCAGGTCACATAACGCCGCAATAGGTAGGACTTATATCTTTACTATAATGTGCTGAGTTCCTGTTAGGTACCTACTACTGTTATAAGGACTAGATTAGGGCTTTCCAAGCCCTAACAGGCCTCTAGTTATGTATAAAGGGGGACAAAAATCTGGCACATGGTGCCATTTTTGTCAGTGCAGTCGTGCAGTTGACCCCAGAGGTAGTTGATAGAGTATGTGGGAGTAAAACTCGCAGCTTGGGGCTTTTGCAATATATGGGGTCTCTGTGAAGAAATATTGACGTAGTAAAGCCCATACATGATAGACTGGGATCCTAGTTTGGATGCCAAAAGAGCCGGCGTTGTGAGTTGACTAAACAATTCAAAATTTAAAACGTCCAAAAACCTAATTTTGAGAGTTTTCGCCCCACACTATGGGGTAAAAGTGGCAATAAATTTCAGTGGTAAAAAAGTTAGGATGATGAAAGATATGCAGCAGTTTTCAATAAACTTTTCAAATCAACTTTTTTTTTTAAAGTTAAAAACCAGTTTGTGGTAAAAAAGTATGCCATGTGAGTGTGAACTACTTTCACCGCAAATGAGGCTGTCTGGCTACAATTTTTTACCCCAAAAGAAGCAATGTAACTAAACATCATTCACATATCATAGGTAAGGTTTTCTCCAAAAGCAAGGTGGTGAATTAGCTGCCTTTTCTCTTTTTTTGCTTCCAAATCTACCTAAAGGCTGCGGAATTGCTGTCAAGAGAAAAACATTTTTGTCTCCAAAATTAAAATTTCCACTCGCATAGGACTTTTTCTAGATCATTTAAAACTTGTCAAGGATATATACATTCATGATAGGTAAACGAGGAAAGCTATGTGCCACACCCAACTTGGCAGAGGGTTTTTCTTCAATGACGAGAAAAACAATCTTTAGACAATCATGATTCATTGAATTACAATACATATCTGATTGCACTGAAATATTATATCAAGATGCACAAAAATAAACTTTCCTCATCATCTACTAGAGGGATGCATCCAGATTAGCAGGATATCAGCAAGTGACTGAAGTGGTCTATCGAGGATTTCAGAAAATAAACTTTTAGAATTTTGAGAAACAAAGACGTGAGAGTTTTTTAAAATCAGTAATTCTCCTCTAGACATGGAGTTTTTACCGAAGGAAGCATTGTGTCAATTTTAAATACATGATCTTGTTAGGAGGAATATTGACTTCTCATCAAACCTCGCGATGAAAGTCAATGATACAAAACTCTATGCAAAAACATGGTGAAATTTCCAGGGCTTGGCAAAGATTTGGGAATAAAGAGGTCATCCCACATAGAATGCAAGCCGCCTCCCTCCCCTTGCTTGCATTGCTCTGTAGTCTGCCCTGAGTACAGTCCCTTTCAAAAACACTATATTCCTTTGCGGTACCTTATAGATAGGAAAATAAAATCATTATGCATTGCCCATTATATCTCTATTGCATAATTCACTAGAATGAATGCTACTTTTGCCACTTCTGATTTTCATTTTACCCAATCATTCTGCACTCCTTGCTGCACTCTCACCGAAGGCACAGGGATCATTTGATCCAGTTTTTGTAAGATTCTGATGTCAAAGCAATGGACTAGCTTTCACCAATAAAAAACTTATAGTTCGGTGGTGGTTGTTCACTGTCCAGGCACATCCGCCTGTTTATGGGCTTTGGTTTGAGGCCCATGACATAATCGATGCCACGCTTCTGTTTTAAATTGTGTGAATTATTCAATGACAAAATTCAAGTTTATTCTGACTGATGAATATCAAAAGCTGTAGTAAGAGCAATGAGATTTTATTTATATTTTATTTTAATTTTTCTGATAATCCCCTATCTAGTAGACATATTATTACCTTTCTTTTGTGTGTCGAGGCATCATTGTGAACGTAGATTAACAACACGAAGCCAGTTATTTGTTTAGCAACATTTAAACAAGTTGATAATTGGATCCATTTTTTCCAGAAGCCGGAAATTCCAAAGCCTGAGCAAGTCAAGCCTGAATATGTGAAGCCTGAATACACAAAACCTGAATATTCGAAACCCGAGTACACGAAACCAGAATACGCGAAACCTGATTATGTAAAACCAGAATACGTGAAACCAGAGTACGTGAAGGCTGAATATGAAGATGACGACACAGAGCCTCCGAACCCGGCTGATTTCCTCGAAGCTTGCTTGGTAAGAACACGATCCATATTTCCTTTCGTGAATATTTGGATTTATATTTCAAGTAAAACAATGAGAATATAGGTAAAGGTCCTGAAAGAGTATATGAGGTCAGGCTGGTGTGCATTTAAGATACTTAAGTGATGGATTTTTTGAAGCACAGACAAGAAGCCATGTTGCGTACAATTTTCCATTATTATTTGTTTTCTTGTTGGTGCTGTTTTGGACAACAGGACAGAAAATCAAAATTCGATAATGAACGAAATACAAGTGGTCGTTGTATGCTGATTCTTTTGATCCAACATCCTTCAATTGATGCACGATTTTGTCGAATGTGGTGAAATGTGTCCCAAGGGGTTTTTTAGTGTCATACTGGAGTTCACTAATTCGTTTCAACAAAAGGCGCATTACTGGCTGGGCCTTCTTTCTGATATGTTGAGCATAGAGACTCCCAAACTTGACAAGCATGTTAATGGCCCCTTACGTGTTCAAGGAAAGGATCTTCAAGATGTTGAGCAATGAGCGACTTACATTTCTTATCCTTTTTTTCCATCTAGCATTTTCTGGGTTGGGGTCATCATTCACACACCCCAGCAGTTCTTTTTCGTCCAAAAGTAATTCAACCCTTATCTTCCAGTCAGTGATATTGTGTCCATTAAAACGCTTCACACCAGTTGATGTTGAGGTCGATTCGGCTCCCAGTAAAGTCATGTTTTGTGAAGTCTCAAGCAACACTTACTTGACTTATCACACCTATTCAAAACCGATCTAACACAATACTCGCGAATTTTACGTGTCTGGGTCTATCACCTGTTGAATAATGACACAACACACTAAACTTTGTAAAGTAGATTTCATTTATTTTATTGAAACTGTAGAATGAGAATTACATTTTATAACAACATAAGCAAAAGTAACTAGGAGACAGGAGGTTTGGCTATTGTTGTTGAATCCAAATATCTAACAATGTCATATCATAAAACTGATTTTTCTAGAGTGTTAAGCTCGTAGCAAATTGAATGGTTCTGACATTAAAAAAAGTCTTATGAGGACAAAAGTAGGTAGTTGGCTTTTTTCGATGTCTTGCAATATTTATTAACCTATCAGCTATTAATGCAATGAGTTTTGACAAAGACGCAGATGAGTTGTAGAAAATGGACAAATAACGCATGAACTGAGATCATCCCTCCTGACCCGCCGAATTTGAGCGTTCAATGGCAAAAGCCACCGAACCGTGTTGAACGCCCATGGTGAAACCCCTCAAGGGAAATGATCTCCTATTTGTAATTCAATAACATTCAGATCTCCATCAGTTCTATGCCGTCGTTATCGTTGGTGGAATTTATGTTCCAACTCATAGGTATATACCATACATACTGAAGGATTGATGTGGTATATTTTCATATTTATTGACATGGGAGGATATCAAGCTCTCTGATCACAGAACTGCAAATATGTTAGCCAAGTTTTGGTGGTTCTTACTCTAACAGAAGTAGCACATTATCGTTTGAAAGGATGCCACTCAAATACTGTGGAAAGTAAGAGTGGTGATTTCCTTTCCCTAGCTGTCATTTTATTGTTTATTTACCACTATTGATTGCTGCAAATAAGATTGCCCGACTTAGAGTCACCTGACTTCAATAATGGTATTCTTCTCCTACACCTGACCTCACAGAGGACCATCATCCGTTAGTCGTTTCTATGAATACAGCCGTTCATGAAGCGTTGCTATTTACACTAGATATTTCTGTGATTCATATTGAAAATATTATGTTCACACTTGATGAATACCTACATCATAAGCAGCAATTGACACTAGACTTTGAAGAAATTGACACTAGAACTTGAAGAGCTGGATAAGTAGAAGTAGCATGACAAGTCATTCACGATAGCAACCAGTTTAGGAGGTGGCCATAGAATGTAGTAGCTGCAATAGAGTTTTCACAACAGCTCAGTCTTTGCTTCTCTACAACCATTTGAAATAAAAACTCGAGCAAACTCTGAGTCAGAGCCTCTCAGAGTGTGATAGGAAGCAAGTGGACGTGTGCCAGGTTGCCCATGATTGCTCTAGTGAAATTTGCTCAGAACTCCTGGATCTCCTCGGATCACCACAATACATATCTTACCTGTATATACATATATTAAATTTCCACATGTATTACGTCTTCAGTGCCAATAAGGGCTAGTTAATGGAGAAAAGGGGGGTATTTTTGAGGTAGCTCAACATCAGTTAACATCACCTTTGAGCTGTTGATCTGTGGTGTGGATTTGCTTATTCTGTCTGAGCAGTTGCTCTTGTCAATAGTTGAGAGATTAGGACTTTAGCGAAAGAAGGGAGATTCCAGCCTCCTCTAGACTTCCAATGAGAAGATCTTTACTCCTCAATCAGAATGATTTGTCCTACCTTCGTTTCACATTGATGTTCCTAATTCCATGTTCTGTATTCCCAGAGTGATTCTCCCCACAACCCAAGTAGTAACAAACCTGGAAAGCCAACCCCGGACGATGAGGAAGGTCCTTTCCCCTGCAAAACATGTGGTCGCCTGTTCAACTCTAAGAGTTCACTTACCATTCACGCCAAGTAAGATACGTTTATTTATTAATTTTCTTGATTTATTGTGCAGGGTAGGTGTACATTTATAATGGAATAATGTAAATTTCTATTATATTTTCTTTTGTTACCTATATCCAGTTGTCTACCAACTTATTTTTGCATTATTTTTACTTGGCTGTGTCTCAAAACCGAAGCTGTCGTTTGGCACAGCAGCTGCTTTATATACAAAGGTTCATTCATGAGTAGACAATGGGGGCAGGCCGGGTTCGAATGGTGATCGCTGCGAACCTGGTGGTATGTCCAACTAATCTGAATTTTTACTGAGGATTGACTACGTGATGTTATGTAATTTTGAAATGCGACCTTGCGAGCATCCAGGCTACCAAACTATACACATCAACTAATCTACTCGTATATTAAACCTAACCTACCTCCATAGCACCAGGATCACTGCGATCGCGATTCGAGTCTGGCCTGCCTCCGTTGTCTTGTTCATTCAGGTTCATTATATCTGTTCTAAATTGTTATTTACCTTGAAATTTTGATTTATTTTTGTATTTTATTTGGGTTGTAAGATTTAAATTTGATTGGAATGCTATTTTAAACAAATTTTGGCTTGGAATTTTGAAATACGAAACTAAATAAAAATGAGTAATAAATGTATAATTCCAAGGCCAACAAGTTTAAATAGTAGTCTCAACCTTGGGCCAAATAAATTGTTGCAATTTCATTGTAAATGAAACCAGCTAGTCCGTGCCCCCCTTTCAACCCTTCTTTGGTTTTAGAAAAGAACCAGTTCTGAAAATATAGTTTCGCGGGTAGGTAGATTACTTACCTACATGGTACGTATATGCATGGTATATAATTGTTATTTAATAATGCAGTTAGTCAGACGAAATTTACTAGCTTTGTTGATTATTTGGTGTAATAAAGTATTAGAACTGATCATGGACGAAGCGTAGTTATAAATCGAAAGAGTGCATTCTTCCACACTTCTCCAGCTGGTTGTAACTCAAGGAACTTTTGCTCTCCAATGTTACTAGTTGGCAGTGAGCTAACCGTCGAAATCGATTTAACATTGTAGCTCTTTATTTTTCGTGGAAATAGACAACGTTTTTTCACTAACTTCCGCTTTGAAATGGGTTTCCATAACTTCGACGCGAGTTATTTAGTTCGTGGCAATGAGTGCTCTTCTGTATGATTTCTATCTACATTTTCCCTGTCAGTTTGCAGCCGAGATTGGATACTGCTGAAATTGTTTTCATTCTTGATCAAATTTTGGAATGAAGAAATGTAAAAATATGATTTGCTATGGGACACGGTGTTCAGATCGTCAGTCTTAAACGTCATCGAGATTTATGAATAAGCAGAGTAGTTTGCTTTCTATCCTGGTTTACTAGGGGAGTAGGAATAGTTATTGTGTCGATATTTTCAATTTCTTTTTGTTAAGGTACTTTGTTAGCTGGAAGGGGTATTCCCATTGGTCGACATTACTTTTACACTTTTGAGTCCAAATTTGGGTTTAACGCCCTTGTTTTACCCAGTCTCTTTGGTTGGTTATCGATGATATTGCACCTTTTTGCATTTCCCTACAAATATATTGTTGTTAACACATGTATTAAAGTCCTCTGTTGGACGGCTAAATGACAATGGCAAAGTTGCGCTAATATCGCCAGTTTATTAAGCTGTGAGGCTGTTTTTCACTAATCTGCCTAAGTGCCCCTGGGATGGAATTCCATTGTATGTAGGTGCCACAGAAAACGCACTAAGGAAACCCCCTGATAAGCTTTACTCTCCCTATTTCTACAATGCTGGAATTCAAAATGGTACTAATGTAGGAAAGCTGTAAAACGACACTGAAAAGCTCTGATCAGCTGAGGCTAGTTTCTATTCCATTCTTCCTAGGTACAGTGCTGAAACTTGAAATAGTGCACCTATTCAGGAGCTGCTTACTATACTGTAGGAATAGATCACAGTTACAAATCAGCTGAATGCAAACTGGAGACAACTTCTTGCGTACTCATTCTATGAGGTTGGAATCAGACCGTAGATTCTTTATGACTGCTGAGCAAAAGTAGTGACCCTCCTTGACTGAAGTTCGCTTATCAGGATGGTGTCACAAGTTATATAGACAATATAGATTTTTTAAAAGAATTTTCAGGATTATTTTAAATTCCATTTTTCTTTCCATCTACCCAAACCATAAACCTACATAAGTTGACAATTTTGTAATTCATTGTACACTTTTTCGCATGATATTTTACATCATGTTGTTTGGAAATTATTATCAGACTACTGACATCATAATGAGGAGGATTATAGTCAGGTTATCTCTCATTAATTGCACGAACTATCTATTTCAGTGAAATTGGCATATAATCGATAATTTGTTTTCCCAAATTATTTTCCAGCATATTTATTTGCAGATATCACGAAAATTATTTGAGCTTTGTTTATTGTCATAGAACGAATCCATTCCATCAATTTTTTTTTTCAAACATGAGATATGTTTTAGTTATCTATATGTCCTAACTGCCTGAAAACGTTACACGAGAACGGAACAAAATTTGGACCCCAAAAGCTGCGAAAAAGAAGTCGACTAAGCTAAATTCTCTCCTGTTTACCCTAAGAAGTTGAAATATGATTGGGAGCTTCTCTGGAAATGACAACTTCCATTGTGATCAGCTGGGTGAGATAAATTCTCACATCTTCACCATGCGAAGCCTGAAGTTTAATATGACACTCTAGGAAAAAGATGAATGAATTGATGGGCTCCATCCTAAATAGCTGAAGGAGCTAAAATCATGGAGTAGCCGATATCGGGAGGCAGTAGATGATGTCCCATGTTCTTGGATTTTATCCATTTGGCTAAAATTGGTAACAAAGGGTCCAGCAAGGGGTCCACCCTCCCTAGGTGCAGAGCGCCAAGAGTTTTCCCCCCTAATTGACATTATTGATTATAATTGATGAATATAGACTAGAAAGTGTATTTTCATGCAAGTGTATTCATGATTTTCACGTTGATTATAGGTTCCATCAAGACAAGGTCAGAGACGCTGATGGCAGCGAGCCGTACTCCTGTTATGTCTGCGAAAAGGTGTTTTCCAGCAAGGGACACTTGGCCCTTCACTCGCGTGTTCACATCGGTGAAACTGGTCCTCCTGCTCCACCTCCTGTTCGACCGTTACCTGCTCAAATAAAGTGAGTGGGTCATCTCTATTATGCCATTGTAAAGTGGAATAGTTACATGGTTTAGAATTTTGTATTTTATTCTCAAATTTAGATATAACCTTCCCAAACCTTCCTCGTTATGTACCATAGGCGCTTTCATTAGGTTGTAACTAGTATATGTACATCTTGTTATTGTAACATAATAAGGCACTGCTCAGAGACTTCTGACATAGGTACATAATGGTGGGAATGAGATATATCACTGTATCCTATTTTCCTTATATAACAAAAATAGGAATTTCTGTCTTCTAATTTATGTATAATACATCACATTTCTACAATGATCACTCACCCTCAATGACCCTCTTGTCTCGAGTGGTTCGGTGCTAATATCCCCTAATATCCTAGCAGAATGCAGCCGGATTTCCTTGGAGTAGGTGCCAGGACATTCAGACATCATTGCTAAAGAAAATGCGGTTTTCAAGCGGAAAACTGATGCATGTATTGACCAACAAACCACAAGATGATGTTTGAACTTGAAGACATGCCCATAGTAAACACATGGACAAACCCAGCAGCAAGCTCACAGATGGGCTATACAGAATGAACTGTAGGAAATTGAAAACAGGCGGGCTTTTGCTCCCCTACAACTTCATACACATTTCATAGGGGTTACCCTATTATGAATCCTACACCACTTTTTGAGGATACAGACTGAAATGATTTTACTCAAATGTGAGCTTTATTCAATCAAGAGCTTCACATGTTGATAATGAATTATGAAACAACAAGATTGGGGCAGCGATATAGTAAGGTATCTTAGGAACATAATTATGGTAAAAGAAGTATAACTGGATCGAACATCATTACTTTCTGCCCGCCTAAGAGAAAGTAACAGTCCTTCAAGTATGCAGGGGACATCTGCTTCTAACGGGCGAATGGACTCTACAGTAGTTTGCATGGGGACATCTTGGGTTGGAGGAGCTTCTTCAGTCACCAGGTTGTGATTGTTGTTGTCTCCTGGACTTGCGTCTTCTTGGAATGGGTTTCTTGGTCTTGCTGGATATAGTTGGATCTTAGTTGTAGGGCTTGGTGGAGAGGAGACATGAGCTGGGGTTGAGATAGATGGGGGAGAAGGGCTAACACATTTGGTGAGACTCGAATCTCCATGAGGAGCCTAATGCTTGAGGGACACAGTATCTTCCCAACCTGACGGGTGTCGAATTAAGGCCTACTCGGGGTTTGCTTCTATTAGCTCTAGTTCCTCGACCTGCTGTTCGTATTTATTTGATCGATTGTGTCTTTTGAAGAGGACAACGCCCGGTTTGCTTAGCCAGGTTGGCAATGCACACCCATGACCGTCGTCAATGGTAGAACATTACCTCATTTGGAGTGCAGTTAGTGGCAGTGCACAAGAGGGATTGAATGGAATGTAAAGCCTCAGATAAAACTTGTTCCCATTGAGTGTATTTTAGACAGCTTTCCACACTATGATGTTGTACTTTTCTACCGGGCCATTGGCTTGAGGATTGTAAGGCGTTGAGTGACTTGTGGTGGTACCTCGGGAATGGAGGAATGTTGTGACATCATTTGACATGAAAGAAGCCTTTTGATCTAAATGAACAGATGCTGGCATCCCGAATGCGGTAAAAAAGCGCAGTAAGACACGTGATCACGGTAGACCCACTGATATCCTTGCAGGGGAAAGTGAATGGAAATCGGGAATACTCTGGAGAAACCGAAAATTCAGGTTCAGCTCAAAGAAGATGTAAAAGCCTTTGTTATAGAATTCGTTTCTTTTAGTGTAGTTACTGATGAATGGGAGTATTGGATTAAATGATTAAAAATATTACAGTAAAGACCAGTAAGATTGTCAAAAGTGAACAAAAGAGGGGTTCCTTGTTTGACAAATAGGTATGATGTCTTTCAAGGTTTTAGTGGACTTTTTCTCTCCATATGATGTTATGGAAGTACCAGTTGATGGTTTGGTAGCAGTGTTGGAAAAACATGGTAGGAGCGATACTTCACTCTCTGAGAATTGAAATTTGCTATGATTGAAAGAGAAGAAGCTGAGTCCATCACTGAATTCTCGTTATGTTTGCATTCAGAGGCTTCAAAGTGCCAGAAATCGTTTGGATGAACGTTGAGAGACCAGATGCTGTTTGGGCTACAAAATTTAAATCTTATTAGGCTGGAAAAAGTAGCATTGAGCCAGAAGCTATTGAAGGAAGAACTAGCAATAGATGCCATATTTACTTGCGAAAGTGATCACATTCTGAGGAGAAGGGTGGCCACAGTCAAAATAGGAATTCCCACTCGTATTACAAAAATAAAGAAGAGAATATGCTGCTCTGGAGGGATGGCTGATGATCTCAGTCAGATTAAGGCTATTTTCATACTTCATACCCTGCATGAAGGGCATCCAGAAATGTGGAATGAGGGCAGTAGCACGAACTCATGTTTATTGGCCCGCTTTGGACAAAGATATAGAGGGACATGTTCTTCAATGTAGGTTGCGCCAAGCCACTAGACCAGTAGAAATGGAAGTGCTCATATATCATGGACAGTACCGTAGGAACCTTGGACGCGAATCACTGTGATTTTTATGGATGTTTTCGGGGGAAAATGTGGCTATTAGTGATAGATGACACCTCCAATTGGTTAGAAATTTGCAAGATGGGTAGTACGTGCATGGACAGAATCATCAGGCACTTGAGGGAAGTCTTAATGCGATTCGGGCTGCTAGGGTGGCCTGTATCAGACACCGGACCTAAATTTGTTGGGCGAGAGTTTAGGGAGTTTTGTGAGGGTAGCAATATCAGACAAATCATGTCTACTCCTTATCATCTGAAAACAAATGGCCTAGCTGCACGGGAGATCCGAACGTTCAAGCCAAGGATGAAAGCACTGAGCACTATCAAAGGCTCGGATTTGCGGTTACAAATATTTCTGATGTTATAAAGAATCCCTCTACAATAAACAATGGGAAGGGTGCCAACGGAGATAATTTTTGGGTGCAATATCAAGACGAGGCTGGACCATTCATTTCAAGTTATTGAAATCACCATCACCGACAGTGATAGGAAAATCGGTCTAGGGATTGAAGGCAAAACCGATAGAATTCAAAGAAAACCAGAATGTCTGGGTGCTGAACAATACTGGTAAAGGTTATGTGAATATGGGAAGACAATATGGGAACAATGTGGGAAGACTGTTGAAAAATGGGACTCTACTCGTATTTGGCCGATGTAGATGGGGTACAGGGGAACAAGCATGCCAAGCAACTGCGACACTGCAGGGGTGCGAATGAATCTCCTCAGAAATTACAGGAAGAAGGGGGAGAGGATGTGGCAACCTGAAGTTATTACTATGTCGTAACCTAGTTGGTTCTTGGTTCACTGTAAATTATAAACAATAAACATTCACTTCTTGTCTGGTACTCCTTTTTTCATGCATTAGTTAACATAACGAAACACTGTTTCGAATTCAAATCTTATAGTTAGCAGGAAGGCGTCTAATGAGTACACAGTGATAGAAATGGAGTACTTCTTACGCATAGAAAGAATCAGCCCACTTAATTTTGTCCAAAGAGGATTTGGCTAGACCCAAGGTGAATGAAGAGAGGATGTGTGCTCAGGATTCCTGGTGGGGGAAACATGACATCACTCATGCCCTGACTGCTTGTAGTCGCTGGTCTCATTAACCTTGGCCGAACGCAATTGGTTATTTCATGTGCGTGGGTACATGGCTAGAAAATCAAGAAAGATGTAATGTCCCAAAATTAATTCAGCATTTGGCTTTTTGAGAGCTTCAAAATCCTTCATCTTCATGGTCCATTAAAAAAAAACTGTCTCATGCATATTTCTTATACTATCAGGGGACAGATGTTTTCAAAGTGGAATCACCAATTCTAGGAAGGAACTCACTATTTGCTGAGTACCTTGACCAGCAAACCACTGATTGATCCCCCGCCCTTTGATTACGGAATAGATGATGTAGATGAAAATAAAGTTAATAATTGAACCGAAAAATTCCCAATATAGTAACCCCATGAGCGAATTCTGTGATTCTTGTTATACAAAGTGCAAATACTTCTGATTTAGGGTTTTCATCTCATTTCCAACATTGAAGGTCTTTTCACGATGAAGGTCTTTTTAATTTTCGATTAAACCTTCCCTTAGATTTCAAGTTATTTGAATTCTTAGATTTTTATTTTATTTATTTATTAATTTTTTTTAACCTTATAACATTAAAATGGCTATAACTCCTTCAAATCGGCAGGAAAAATTAAGAACAACAACACTGTTGGAATGAGCGTTACATTAATGTTAGTTAAACGTTAGTAAATTTTTGAGGGCAATCGGCATGCAAACAATTAAATTGACGAAAAAAAGTCCTAAAAATCCAAAAATTTGATTTCTTCTCATGGTTGTAACTTTCTAAATTTAGCAAAATGTTGGAGTGCCACTATCACCGAAAACAGCCCAAAATCTCTGCTTTTCAACGGTTTAGTGGATTTTACTTAGACTTTTTACTTAGGGGCTCAAAGAAATCAAGTTTTTGTATAAAAAAAATGACCCTCTATGAACCAACGAGTTGAGGTAGGTTGAGGTAGGTTTCTACGTAATTTTTCATGCTGAATCGATTAGTGCCACTTCCCAACTCCCTTGTAACCTAGTGTAACACTTTAAAAATAGCAAGTTTTGCGCCTAAAAACATAAAAATTGAGCATACAAAATTAACCAAGAACTCACTAGTGAAAGAACTCGGTTATAACGAAGTTGGAGAGATCTACAAGTAGTGTTGCCATTCAATTCAGCGTGAAACATTGTGTAGCAAGCTACCCTAATCTCGATGGTTCGTTGACGGCTATCTTTTATGGAAACCCTCGATGTATTGAGGGAAAAACAGTCCGTAATTTTCTTCCTTAATTAGCACATCAAATGTAAAATTAACTTTGCCGTTGAAAAGCCGAAATTCTGATGCTGTTTTCGGTGATAGTCTAGCCCCAAAAATTTTGTAAAATCTGCAGCCTTGAGAAGAAAAAAAACAAATTTTTGACTTTTACCTTCTGACTGTCCTTAACAATTTATGTTAGAGCCTTATTCTGACACCAAATTTAATGGTCTTTCAATTGGTTTAGTTATTTTAGGTAACAAATGTGAAAAAATTTGAAATTCACATAACTCGAGAATTGCTAGGAGGGACTTTTTGTTGGAAATGACTTGAAAAACCTGAATCCCAAGTATTTGCGTTCTTGAGTGATACACCCTGTATAATTATCTAATTCAACCTCAACTTGTTTTTCTTAAATTCGAGTTTTCCCCTTTCTTCAACATTTCACCTGCTAATTCAATGATATAACATCACTTGATTACCTAAAGTTTAGGGATTGCCAAGTCAATAATATATTATATACTCGTATAATGATATTCCATGCAAAAATCTTTGTTTGAAAAATGCTTCAGTAGTGTTTATGGTGTGAAAATGTTGATTACCTACCTTTTGTTTTACACTTGTAATATCTTTCTTGCAGATTATACCGATGTGATCTGTGCAATAAGTCGTACTCGATGGCCAAACATCTGTGGGGACATGTTAGCACGTCTCACAAAGGCGACCCTCTAGTCACGTGTGGTCTATGTCTTCGAACGTTCTCCTCAATCGCTAATCTGGAAGACCACAAGCGGATAAAACACAAAAACGAATCTGAACCACAGGTATCTAGTTTTTGTTGAACTATTTTATACCTACCTGATAGTTAAGAATAGAGGCGTGCATGATCAGTTTAATGCAACTTTTGCGGGCTATGAGAGTTCTAAAATATCGTCAAAAATAAACATTCTGTTGGTTTTAAGGAGAAAAAACCATTGGAACCTATGAATGTCATGTTCGAAAGAGCATGAAGCCAGAAGTTTCTTTGTGAAATCGTTTTCATAGTGCACTTTTGGATGACAAGTGAACATGTCTCATTATTGAAATTTTATGTCTTTACTTTGGCACATAAACGAAAAAAACTTTAACAAAAAGCATTAAGAAAAAGCAAAAAGCGTTACGGTTGGTTTTATGATGATTTCCGCTTACAACCAAGTCGTTGCTAGGGAAATGGTACTTCGTCGTTTTTCATCCCACAAAATTTGTTGACCATTCGTTCGAAAGCTCTTGATTTATCCAACCATATTATGTTAACTACTGCGAAGTGCGTGGCCAACAAGCTGAGTTGTGAGCATGGTTATTTGAATAATTGTGTACACTCAGATAATCATTCTCAATAATTGATATTGTGAACATGATTGCAACCGCTTGTTAATTTCTGATGATTTCATTGAGCTGGTGTTTCGATGATTTGATTCATAGCAGGTGATCGGTTTGATTTGTGAAGTGGTGGTTAAATCATTTTAATAGGTAATTTCTATACTTTACACTCTAGGAACCTGTAATTTCTTAAGTAGCCTCTTTAGGACATTTACTTGACGATGCCCAGGGTCCGGATCAGGTGAGTGGCTCTTAGAGCTTGGATAGAGCTTGGTCTGCTTCACATACGAGTCTGCAACTAAAGACATAAAATGTCCCAATGTGTTGCAGACTTGTATGCAAGCTCTAAGAGCCACTTGGTCATTGTGATATGTAGGGCGTTTCACGTCAGTCACCTCTCCCAGGAAATCAAGTGGGAGCATTTTCCTAAAGGCCAATTACATCAGTGTCATACGTGTAACGCCACAGTAAACAGATTGCCATGTTGAAAGGAGTGATCCGCGTAATTTATTTTTACAATGCAGTTCAAAACGAAGGAGAACCTTCCACAGGCCAATCAAAAGCGATTCCAGATGGCTCTTGGTCAAAGTGTTGAATATTCCTTCGTTTATCCAATTTTCGAAAACACCACTCACTTCTTTCCTGGGCATCGCAAATTTTGTTAGTATTAAACTCTTTTTTCTGATCCATGATTTGTTTAATAATATCGCCATCAACTCAGACATTTTCTGCTCCTGCCGATGTGATTGGGACAATTTTGTTCTGCACTGTACATAAAGCTCATAGGAAAAAGTACCTTAACAGCAAAATGCTTGAGTTCAGAATGGAAAGACGGTAGCACAAAGGAATCGAGCTGGTCTTTGATCTTAAAGGTCTTGGGTACAAATATTAGCATGGACAGATTTTTTTATTCATTAATTAATTTTCCAACTACAAACATTCCCAGGCCAGTGATCTGTGAAGTATGTACTATGGAAGAAATATTAGACCTTCGTGTAATAATTAGCAGCATCTTTTTTAACCACCTCTAAATTCATTGGTTTACATTTCAAGAAACAAACGATATAAATTTTTAAAAACCGTTTACTATGTTTTGCTTTAAAATCGCTTTTTTCCATAGGTCGGCATTACTCTAAATTAACCCCATAGTTTGTTATGTAAAAATTGAAAAGGTTCTAAATTTAATAGCTTGTAAACTTTCATTTGATGGGTTTTGATAAATTATGTTTTCTCAACAAATGAAATGAACTTCCTTATTATTTGGTTTCTTGAATGTATGTACCCAATACTTTGGGGGGGGAGAAATTTAATAAGTGTCGATAAGCATTCAATTTGTGTGTGTGAAATCACATCTTGAGAAGAAGGGTGACAGTTATTAAAATTATTATCTGCCTAATTAAGTTTGATGATTTTGATGTGAAATCTCTGATAAATACCTAGCGAAATTGTGTGTTTAAGAACACTATCTGTATAGTGGAAATACTCTGGTAATGTTTACTTGTAGGAGCTGCAGTAACATTATATCATCGTATAAATTAATCATACTGAAATATCACCCTCTCTTCTGAGTTGTGTGGGTTATTGAACCATCACTATTTCATTGTTGCAGGGTCATAATCAAGAACAGCTGCAGAAACAAAATGAGGACGGACCGCTAGACTTGAGTCAAGAGACTCAGAGGCTCGATGAAAGCAAGAAACAAGAATACAATCCCAGAAAAGTCCAAAGAGATAGCAGTGGGAGTTTCCATTCTGAAGGAAATTTGGAAATGGATGTGGATGAACCCAGTCGAAATGAATCGTTAGTCTATTCGTGCTTGTTGTGTGGGCTGAAATGTGACTCTCCTCCAGTACTGAGTGACCATCTTATAAACGAACACAATTACTATGAACCAATCGATTTTGACTCTCTCCACAGGCAGTATGGAGAACCTAACCGCCCTGAGAACATGATAGAGGCCGAAACTGTGTTCTGTTGTGAGATTTGTTATAGAGAATTCAACGACCGAGCAAGCCTTTGGCTCCACATGCTCTATTCTCACAGAGATGAGGCGTCAAAGGCATGCGGGATTTGTTTGAAAGTTTGTCCGGACAATGAGAGTCTTGGCCAACATGTTGAGACTTGTCATCCTCGTGAGAAAACTGAGCAGCGAAGGTATAGTTGTCAGGTTTGCGCTCGTCAGCACGATTCTAGGAAAAAACTCGTCACCCATGCTCGAATCCACAAACTTCAAGACACAGAAGGTAACCTTGTAGATCCAGAAACCATCGTCGTTTTGAATAGTGATGTCTATAATGACAATACTCCAACACAGATTCCAAATAATGATGGCTTCTTGTCAAGTTGTGACATTTGTTTCAAAGTATTTGAAAGCGAAGCTAAATTGAATAAACATAAAAGAAGCACACATAAAGACGGATTGAATAACTCTACTTCCAACAATTATCATTTTTTCTTTGCATGTGAACTGTGTGGATTGTCCCATCTCTCCAGATCAGAAAGATGGAAGCATATGGTCATTGCCCATAACGGTGATCCAGCTGTCACTTGTGAGATTAAATCTTGCGCCAAAGTTTTTCCGACCAGTGCAATTAAAAAGGAACATGAAACGGCACATCATGCAGCCCAGGGTGAGTATCCCAACACTTGTGAAATCTGTGGTAAAATGTGGAAAACTCGCGTTGAATACTGGAAGCACATGATGGGGGTTCACTCAGAAAGTTTGCCGTTCATTTGTGGTGTTTGTCTGAAGGTATTCTGTGACTTACAAGGGCTTGTTTCTCATGTAAGAGAACGACATTGGCCTTTGGTTGGAGGGGATTTTTGTTGTGACATTTGTGGAAGGCCGTACTCTAAGATCTCAAAAATGTCCAGGCACAGGAAGATACATTTTGCCATTGACGCTCCTCCAGAATTGCAGGAATTGCTGAACAACTCGAAGCTTGATGGTGGGGAGAATCAACATTTTCTACAGAATCACACCACAGCTTTAACGTGTGATCTCTGTTTAGGACCGGACAACAAGGAAGAATTTGAGAATATAGATGCCCTAGGAAAGCACAGGCACGACACGCACAATGTCATGCCTTGTGATTTGTGCACGAAATACTATGGAAGGACGTCTCATCTGTGGAAGCATGTGAATAAGATCCACAAAGGTCACCCAGATATCACTTGCCCAGTTTGTCAAAGAACATCTGCTTCAAGAGCGCATTTGACTACTCACATTGCTAAACACCATAGGAGTGCTGAAGGTGAGCAATCGTTTTCAGTAACTGAAGAAAATGGTGTACACACATGTGAGAAATGTTCTAAAGTATTCAGAAAAGAATCTCTCGTTCGGAAGCACCTTAAACATTGCAAAGGGCCTCGTCCTGTGAAGATCAATACGCCTGTTCCAGTGAATGGGGTTTATACTTGTGAACGTTGTCCCAAAACATTTATTGCCCAACCTTTGCTCAATAAACACATGCGTAGTTCACATGTTACATTCAAATGTGAGATATGTGAAATCAAGTCCAATACTAAGACTGAACTTTTCAATCATATTGTAGCAGAGCATGGTGATCACCCTGATGTAAAATGTGCAGTTACAGGGTGTGATAAGATTCTCAGATGTAAAGCTGATTTGGACAGACATCAAAGAGACCACAGGAGTAGCACACAGTTACACATTTGTAAATTTTGCGCTGAAATAGTTACCAGTAAAGTAAAATTAAAAATGCATTTGAAGGCTCAACACGCAAAAGAAGCAAGACATCTTTGTGCTCTTTGTTTGAAGGCTACTCCAAGTTTTGAAGATCTTAGAAATCACATTGTCGAGCATCACAGTGTTATAATTAGACGCCCTAATGTATGTCAAGTTTGTGCTAAACCCTGTTCTAGTAGATCTAAGGTCATGGATCACATTCGGAATCATGGCCCTGAATTTCATCCTTGCAAAATTTGTCTGAAGATATTCCCCACGAGAGAGGAACTTGACAAACATTGTGACAACCATCCAGTAAGTGATGACGAAGAGAATGATGAGGAAGAAGGTGAAGATGTGGAAGAAGTAGATGACCTCGATGCCAGTAGTATTATTGACATCATTGGAGGTGCACCCCAGGGAGACGTTGAACCTGTTGAGTCTTTAGATGCAAAAAGTATCAGAGATATCATTGGTGCTGCCCAAGATAATGTGAAGCTGAATAGGGTGAGCGAGTCTGAAGAAGACGCACCGCCAGCCAAAAAGAAGAAGATGAGTGTCACTGCTTCAAATAAAAAGAAGAATGAGGCAGGGTCTGAATTTATGCATCAGTTGGGATTGATGCCAGATTCAGAGAAGAAGAAACCTCGTGAAGTTCGAAGGGTGTTTGATGACGATTATACGTCCAGTCCTTGTGAGCTGTGCGACAAGGTATGGCCAGCAAAGCGGCACCTGTGGCAACATTTGATAAGATTTCATAAGAACGAGGCTGGTAGATGTTGTGGTGTATGCTTGAAACTGTGTTCCAATTACACTAGCCTTAGTGTTCACCTTGCTGTACACCACAGGAAGAATTTTGATGGGGAGGGTTCCAACATGTCTTGTAAAGTGTGTGGAAAGTACCACAACGGCCGAACAAAGTTAATGAACCATTCGTTGATTCATTTCGGTCATGAAGAACGCGCAAATGATATGGTTCACCATTGTTTGATATGCCAATCTGTGTTCCCTCTGTTCCCATCATTCATAGAACACCTGCAGAAAGATCATAACTTGGCAACAGAGATGAAGGATGATGATGAACCTTCGGTTGACAATGAAGCTTCAAATGCGGATACGATTTCAGGTGAAATCGCTAAGTCTTCTAAACCCCCATTTTTGAGTTGTGAAATTTGCTCTTTGGTGTTTGCCAGTGAAATCGGGTTAACAAACCACAAGCGGACGCATGAACATTCAGATAGCTTCAAGTGTGGGCAGTGTGGAGAATTGTTCGGGTCTGCTGATGCATTGAAGAGCCATAAGCAGGAGAAGCACATTGGTGACGAATTCGTTTGTGCTGAATGCAAATCCAATTTCACGTCTTATGAGTTGTTGACCAAGCATAATAAAAGTTGTAGGGCTAAACTGAGCAAAACGTCAGACTCCGACAGTGAAGACGAAGTGGAAGACGAAAGTGATGAAAATGAGGTAGATGAGACAGAATCCTCTGAGGATAAGTCTGAAGTAAATGATGATGAGTCCACATCAATTTCCGAGGAGGACGATGAAGAAGGTGAAGAGGATGATGATGATGAGGACGAAGAAGAGGATGACGATGAAGAAGAAGACGATGAAGAAGCTGATGTGGAGGAGGTCGAGGAAGATGATGTAGATGTAACGGAAGATGAAGAGAATGATGACGAAGATGTAGATAGTCCTCAGGGAGAAGAGCTTAAAGAAATCCGCGCTATCGAGGCCTACGTTTGTGACAACCTGGAGGACAACATGGTAGAGGTTGTCAAAATCGATCTCTCAGATGACTTGGACGGGGCTGTCAAAGCATCCTAAATGTCCACAAAGACTGGCTGTACATAAGAAAAAGCTTCTTTTTGTCTTGTTTTAGTTGAACGAAATTCAATTTTTCTTGCTTTGTCAAGTCATTTCTTGTTGCATTCCAACCCATTCTCACGCTGAAGGGTCCAACAAAAAAATTCAATTCTTCTCAAATGTTATATTCGCTCGCTATCTGTTGACATTTGAAAGAATTTTCGGAGTTTCGTTTATAGCTTAGCTTCGTTTTTAAGTTCCTCCCGAAATTGTAACATGATCCCAAAATGTTCGAATAAAATGTTGTTTACAACAAGTCTTTAATTTTGTTCAAGTTAAAATTAGCCTTTATATATACATCGTGTACAGCGATTATCTAAGTACTACCATTTTATGTATATTTTTAGGTAAAACATCAACGTTGGAAATGAATTAAACACCTAAACTTATTTCTTGTCATTTATGTATTACCTATTAAGGTTTAGTTTAAGTTCGGAGCCTATCTCTATAATTACCGCAGAATTGTTAATCCTTTTCCGGAATAAATCAGGGAAAAGACCTGATTAGAAGCACCTACCATTATTTTAATTGATTACTGTCGAACTAGATATATTATTAGTTAATTTTGCAATCATTTCATTATTCAACTATTTTGTTTTAGGTATGTACCTGATATCACGTCTAATGTTCAAGATTTTTCTGTAAGTTAATTTTAGAAGAGAGCTTGGAAATTGTCGTCTCGTTTAATTTAGTCGCTCTGGAAGACGTTGGAACCTACATTTTATTTATTTTTTAAACTCCTTTCTTTAATTTGGAAGATGGTCAATATTATTTTTAGTACTTTAAAGTGCCATTTCATTGATTTGTATTTGCACTAATTTTTTTTAGTAGAATAAAGTTCTCAACTTGAATACGCAGATTATTTCAATTCAATCTATTTTATTGGTGATTATAACCACAGGTGGGACTTTTATTGAAATAATTTCAATGTGAATTATATCTTGTCTTTAAGAACGTTCAATTTTATGAAGATCTCAGTGTTTTCTTGCTACCTATCACTTGATTTACTCCTTCCGACGCCATTTGATTTCCCCCCCGTTTATTTTCTAGCACATTATTGTATTATTGATATCAAGGAAGGCAATGCGACGTCGAATTTCTGAATATACGATGTCTAGATTTCGCTCAGTTCAGTTTCCAACGGTATTACGGCACAAACTTATATTTTTAATAAACCTGTGGAAAATTAATTGGACTTTTTTTTTAATCTGCCAGTAATCCTATTACCTACCCTCTCTGATCTAATTCATTTAGTCCTAAGCCTGTACGTAAAGGTGGATGGTTGTCCTCTTGAACCCTATATTCTTTAGAATAAAGAATTGAACATTTTTTCATCACTTATTCTCTCTTGATTTTGAACAAAATATTTTTGAACATGTGCAATTTTGAAATTTAAGGCTCAAAAACTGTTTCGAATTATACTCTGCTCTAATTGAAATAACCTATAATGTTTTGCGGTTATGGATTATTTTTCTGTGAACAGTCGTTGAGTTCTTATTCATGATGAACATTTTTCTAAACAATATCCCGTACTATCAAATTTGATAGAGAGACTATTTGGGACGTTGGGAGACCATTGAAATGATGGGCTCTTTCATAGTTAGCTGAGAGAGCTAAATCCTTTCCTGTTTACCCTAAGAAGTTTAAATGTTATAGAGAAATTTTGTGAGTGATTTCGAGCGAATTGAAATGACGGGATCTTTCTTGATCAGCTGATTCTCTCCTGTTCACCCTAGGAAGTTGGAATTTTATAGAGCGACTCTTTGTTGGGGCATTGAAATGATGGGCTCTTTCTTAATCAGGTGAGAGATCAGTGTTGCCAGACGTCCCATTTTGGGGTAGGTACATTGTACCCCTTTTCACATACCAAAACCCCTAAGACCTTGTGGATACGCAAAAATGTACCCTTTTTTGCTCATGATCCTTTTTTTCATCTCTTTTCATGAATATCCATTCACTTCTCCTTTTTTACTTATGGAACTACTTCGTAAACCAATAAATATGTAACTCGGTATGTGAAAGGTAAAAAGTGGATCTAGGTAGGGGACGAATCGCTCCATGACATAGGTACCCATGTATACCGTTGTTGAAACAATACCAAGGCATTGTTTTTGTTTTCGCAGTTAGTTTAACAAGGGAATAGTGTAAAATCTTGCTGGTTCACTAAAACCTAAATTAAAACCTTGTTTGTACAAAATTAAAGTACCTATAAAAAAACTCATACTAAACAAAAAAATTCTGTTTTATGTCTGATAAATAGTGGGAATTGAGTAGGTAGTATTAATTAGGCATAATAATTTACTAATGAAGCATTGGTCCCAATATCATCATTATTTTAAACAGTAGCAATTTTTTTTCAAATTTTTCTTGAGATTATTCATTTTTAAACTAGAAATCCAAGCCTTCAAGTTTTTTCCCACAAAATCTGTTGATGACTTGGTTGATAGAAATCTCGATTTCAGCCTTTTGACTGATTCAGCAATATCGGCCTTGATACAGCAATTAATAATATACCTATTATTGGAATGCTCGTTAGAATGTTTGGTGCTGTTTAAAGTTTTAGGATGTCTGAGTAAGTGTTTTCACGTCAGAACCGAGGAAAAATAGCAATAAAATTGTTTTACCAAGGTCCAAAGGGGTTGTTCTCAGGTCTATTCTAGACGAAATGAGTGACTGGCATATTTCTAAATGAAGAAAGTTATAAGTATACGAGTTCATGCTGTTGTTCCATGTGGTGAAAACCACCCCCTCTTGTCAACAGCCCTTTTCAGGGCTACCAAAAAGAGGTAGACACAACACAAAAATATTTATAAGACGTCGAGTTACAACTCCGCCAAACAAAATATTTCACCAGAGAGAAAATACGAATTTCTCTCTCAAAAGTGAAATATTAACTAATAACATACAAGGCGACCTCCCTAGACACTTACTGGGCGAGAGAGATGCGACAAGTATCTCGAACCAAGTCGCCTTGAACGAGAAAACTCAAACAGAAAATCAAACGTCCTCTAAAACTAGCAAGGACAATTCAAACAAGCCTACTCGCCAATCAGAAACACTGATTACACGAGAGACAATAGGCGAACCAACCAAGAGGCGGCAAGCAACCACCTCTGGTCCAGCAGCCACCCCGGGGACCCCGTCTGAACAACGGACGCAGAGAAAGCACCCGAGGTCCCCGTCTAAACTCAAGGTCGTCGGCTCCGCGACGGACGCTCGTAAGCCACCCCCGGGGACCCCGTCGCAACGACGGACGTGGGGAAACCACCCCGGAGGACCAGCTCAGCTATCATACTCGCAGATACTGAGAAAACAATGTGCGAGCCAATGAGATTACACAGTCGAATTAATGAAATTAAGCGGACCAATCAGCAGGCGGCAGGAGGCGGCCACCTCCCTATAAATACCCCGCTCGGAGCCCTCCGAAATTCATTCCACTCTCCGCTCTCGACGACTACACTCAGAAGTACGAAGATTTCTACACGCTCTACGCTGACGAACCTTCTGCATCCCGAGTTCATCTCAAGAACGGCTTCCTACTGCTTTCTACAAGGCCTACCTTCTCTCCACACAGATCTCGCATTGGCATCTACGAGTCCAGTGATTATTCATCCTGCTCATTGCCCAACGTAGTTCATCTGTCAGGACGCCACCCGGTACATCTATCGATATTCTCTTTAGATCGTACGCCCGCTGGGACGTTCCTAGTCGTGTCGCCCGGGTTTCGTAGCACTAGGCTTGTCACCGACCGCTGTGGGCACGCCGGTAAATTACTCAGCTCATACGCTCTAATTTACCGTCCAAGGAAGTCTTTTTCAAGACTACAAGGTAGGACCCTGACATACGAGCAAAGGAAAGAAGCTCTGTCAAGCGAGTCCACCTTCTAAACCCTCTATTTCTATACATAGAGGCATCGGAAACGAGCTAATAACTCGGATATTTCGATGGAACGTCGGCCGTCCTATTTCCTCATGCAAGGGGAGGTAGACCACGGCGCGGCCGGGCCTCTTAGCCCACGCAGCGCTACCTACACGCTGCCCGGCCAATCCGCCGGTCCCAGCGACGGCTCAAGGCTCGATCCTCACGACGAGATCGCCTTCTCACCTAACGTATTCACGAAGGAAACGTTAGATCAAGCCTCACCCATACAAAAGATCGAGGATACCTTTCAGACCCGCTCTGAAGTCAATCATTATGATTCGACAAAGCTTTCCGAATATCCACGATATTCGACACAAGGCTACCCGGCCGATCCGAGTGTCAAATACACTCCAAATGTACAAAAAACAAAGGATACTTTTCAGTACCTCAACCAAGCTCAACATATTCCTCCTACAGATATAAATCTTAGGCCGGAATATTACAAAACGGCTCAGTACCAAACTGATCGAACCCAGCACCCACTATGCGAGCCCAGTGCTCCACGCGGCTGCGACACGAACTATCTCTCAGTTCATCCCGCCAAGCAAGCTGACCTTGACGGTTTCGCTCACATTCCTTACAGGAATAACCCAGGGACTAACCCGCATAATCAGAATATAAATGTCCCACTTGGTCTACCTACACCAAGTAAAACATGTATAAATCCACTACATTCCACAATGAACCAATCTCGCAAAACCGAGTTTGAAGGCTTGTTTCATCACTGCAGGCAGTAGGTACCTGAAAAATATACTATTTTTTTCTTTAACCCAACTTTTCGTAGAGAAGTGGGTATTAAAGCCGCCGGCGTGGTAGCACTTGGGGGTGGGGTTGAATTTTTTTTTTTTTTTTTTTTTTTTTTTTTTCGTTTCAGAGGGTGTAGAACACATTACAATAGTCATTCATTTTCAAATTCAGTCTGTCGCTGTCTGGATGTATACCCTTGAGTATAAATAGTATACCGTCTATTTAAATACTTGAACGGATTTACTCCCCACAGGGGCGGAGTCTGAAGTAGCTTCTTCCTCTACCACACCTTTTTTATCCTTCTTGGATTCCGACTATGGGTCTTTCATATGTATCAACCGTATTAAACATTTTTTTATTCTGGCAATTTTGAGTTAATAATGACAATGTGTAGGTTGAAATTATGTAATATACCTGAAAATATTTACACCAAAAAAACACCCCTTTTGGAAACACCATGTATCTCTTTGTTCTCCTTTTGGTTTATTATTTCCAATAATAAGCCTATGTGATCGTATAGTATTGAAATGATGGGCTCGCTCCTGATGAGCCGAATCAGCTGAATTCCCTCATGTTCACCCTAGGAAGTTGAAATTAATAGAGAGCTTCTTTGGGACATTAAGGGACGATTGATATGATAGGGGTATTTTTTCTGGTCAGCTGAGTGAGTTAAATTCTCTCCTGGTCACCCTAGGATGTTGCAATTTGAGTGCTCCTTGACAGGTACAATGAAAATCATAAATTATCTCAAACTCCGTAAAACATATTCATGATTTATACGTTTATTTTTTATTAGTTAGGTACCTATAACCTTGGTTATTGTTTGTTACCCTGATGATTACCTAACTGTCGGAATCGATTCAAGAGTGCAGGTAAGTCTTTATTTTCGTGGAATTAGACAATGTTCTTCTTTAACTTCCGTTCATCACGTGGAATCGACGTTAAAAGAAATTCACGTTTTCGCATGTGCACAGACTACTAACAATTCAATAATGAAAATTATAGGGAACCGCCCAGAAGCTAATCCGCACAATCCCTGAATATTTCATCGAAATTGGACTAAGTATAGATTTGGGCGTAACTATGATTTACCACATACAGACACGGAATCAAAATTGATGAGTAAGATCTGAAACGCAACAAGCAAGTGTAAATTTTAATTGTGGATGACGAAGTTTTTGACTTGTGCTCATATCGTCTAGGTACACTATATTTTTATGTATTTACATATTATTTCGGGATAATGGTTGATAAGTTAGACATAAAAATTAAATACTGGAATTATTTTAATACATATTTCTTTTGTGGTACTCCAACTGGAAGTTATTAAAGGGAGGAGATCTGACTAGGCTGTGGTCAGGGTATACCTATTTATTAAATACACTACAATAGGGGTAAAAGAGAAACTCGAAAGTGAGGGTGTAAGCACGTAAGGATAGCAGTTGTGTTATATATGGATAGAAATCGATAATGGTTTATATGATAATTGCTATAGGTACGCACAAAGAAGAAAATTACTCTTTACAATGATGAAGGCTGAGACTCGAATTAAAGCGATGGAAGGGAGTGCCAATGGTAGGAGATCCCAGCGTTATGTGGGTCGCCTCTCGTAACGGTTCGCGAGAACTGTTACATGCACGAAAACAAAGCTTCTCTACCTTCGGTAGTGAGGATGCAAAAATACAAGCATCTGTTTTAGGTTGACTCCGGAATATAAGGGGTTTAGTTAACCCAGAAGTTCTACTTAAACTTTCTAAACTGAAGCGAACATTCAGAGTTAGGTATTGCAGGAAAAAAACCATTCAACCAAGATATGGGGCAGCAACATGTTGCCTGGTTCTATAGAAAAGTCACAATTTTTGGACTATCAATTCTAACCAATGTTGAATACTTTTAACAAAATGAATTAACTTAATGGGCAAATGTTACGTTCTGTTACATTCATGGAAGAAGAGAGTGTTCCGTGGTTACATTTCTCAAAAAGAAGAAAGAGGAATAGATACAAATAAATAAAATTGCATCCTGAAAAATACGAGAACACCGAGACAACCCTTGGTAGTTACCTTGTCTGCGGTAAGCAAATGTAGGTAATTGTATATTCGTTAAATCCATTGATTGTTTTCAGCTTCCGTTAGGGGAAACAGCAATTTACATTGCATTCCAGCATTTACCTATTGGAATGTTCGGACAGAACACGGCGCTATCGATACTTGACCCGCACAACTACACGGTCTTGAAGGAGGAGTACCTAGCGCCGGGCTCTATGGGATGTCTAGCCTCACCATCGAAATGAAAAATTAGTAGGCTGTAGAACTACAGTGAGTATTGGTAGGTATAACTAGTGCTTAGTTGTTACTTAGATCTAGACAAGAGGAGACCTTTCAATCAATCCATACCGATGGTTTCAAAAAGATTCATTTCCTACCTCCATGAAAATAAACATTTCCTGATCAATGTTCGTACATATTTCTATTTTCTATATTTCTCCAAGTCTCATTTTAGAGCGATCGTAAAAAGTCCCGAATAAGGGCAAACATGTCCCCCTAGGAGGGCAAACTTTTTTTTAGTGTCCAAGGCCTCGACCGAATTTCCTACACGCTGCCCGGCCAATCCGCCGGTCCCAGCGACGGCTCAAGGCTCGATCCTCACGACGAGATCGCCTTCTCACCTAACGTATTCACGAAGGAAACGTTAGATCAAGCCTCACCCATACAAAAGATCGAGGATACCTTTCAGACCCGCTCTGAAGTCAATCATTATGATTCGACAAAGCTTTCCGAATATCCACGATATTCGACACAAGGCTACCCGGCCGATCCGAGTGTCAAATACACTCCAAATGTACAAAAAACAAAGGATACTTTTCAGTACCTCAACCAAGCTCAACATATTCCTCCTACAGATATAAATCTTAGGCCGGAATATTACAAAACGGCTCAGTACCAAACTGATCGAACCCAGCACCCACTATGCGAGCCCAGTGCTCCACGCGGCTGCGACACGAACTATCTCTCAGTTCATCCCGCCAAGCAAGCTGACCTTGACGGTTTCGCTCACATTCCTTACAGGAATAACCCAGGGACTAACCCGCATAATCAGAATATAAATGTCCCACTTGGTCTACCTACACCAAGTAAAACATATATAAATCCACTACAAATGGTGACCCCGCCTTTGAACAGGCTTAACACGGAGCATTTCGTTCCCTCTTATGAAGCTAGTGGATTTCAGGGAACCACTGCGGGCGTGCGACCCCCGCCGGGCCTCTACCCCCCACATCTCACTCAACAACCCTCTACACAAAGTGGCTTTCGAGCACTTTTAGAGGAGATGGGAGATTATCAAAAACCAATCTTCCAAAAGAAGAATATCGATCGTGCACTCGCCGAGTTCGATCAATACTGCGTGCGAAAACACCTGAGAACGCAGAACGAATGCTTCTCAACTATATACAAGTGGGTACCAGAAGAAATGAGGGAAGCTATCGACTCAGCTTACCTCACGGCACCCCACGCACCCTACGAAGAGGCCAAACAGCGCCTCCAGCGAGAATATGGGTTGTCCTCACAGGACAGGCTCCTCGCACTCGAGGACCCCGCATCTCTCGCCAAAAAACCCAGCACCAAGTACCACGAAATGTACTCTAAAGCTGTTGGGTACTTCTCAGAGGCTCTGATCACTCAAAAGTGGATCGAAACTCTACCTATCGAAGCACGAGGTATGGTCGCAGCTCAGCCTACCACGACCGCCCGGCTCGACCTAGCTGATACGCTACACGCGTACAAAACAGAGAATACCTCTCTCAGCATACGAGGAGTAGAATCTACTCCGAAACCCATGAAAACTGGTTTCAAAAAGGCCCTCTCACAACAAGCTGAGTTCAAACCCCAACCAGTAGAGAGTAGGCCTCACAAACCGACGGCCTATGTCTGTCGAAACCACGCACGTTTCGGTAGCGAAACTCGCAAATGTGCAGACCCAGAACACTGCACTTGGAAGGCAAACACTGCTTCCAAAACTAGCAAAAAGGCAGCGACTATAAGCCAGCCTAAAACCTGGGTTTCAAACGAAAATACTCAGAGATCGGTACAAGAAAGTACCGTTCCAACCTCCGACGTAGAGAGTTCGGAAAACGAATAACTGCCAGTGTATCTGAGCCTATACACCGGCAGTCTACTGAGTATAAAAGGCTTTTTTTCAAGTGCAAACTAAATGGCACTGAATTTCTCATCGACACGGGAGCAGAAGTGAACATTCTGCCCCACAATGTCACCAATAAATTGGGCTTAAAAATTCGTAAGTCCAACGTCAAGCTCACAGCAGCTAACGGAGCCCCTATAGACACACTAGGGCGAGCTGACACGACAATTAACATCGGCCTCGGAGACATGACCACCGATTTTATGATCACAAAAGTTGATCTAGCGATCCTCGGTATACCATTCCTCGAGTCTTGGGATATCGGAATACGGGTCAAACACAAATACATTTATAAAGATAAAATAAAAAGCTATGCCGATCAAAAAATAGCTGCAGTCATGAACAAAAAATTCACTGACGAACAAATAGCAGCTTCTATCCCTCATCGTGACAACAGCCCTCAACCAGAGGACGTACAAATCACGGAGGACGAAAACATTCGCTCTATCATTGAAAAGTACAATGATAAAATGAGCAAACTTCAAGGGAAGTGGAAAAACAACGGGGTTTACCACCGTATAACCACGGAAGGAACACCAGTACACTTCCGAGCAAGACCCATGGCGGGCGAAAAACGGGCTCAAGTCAAAAGTACTTTTGACAAAATGCTTTCCGAAGGCATAATTGCACCATCAGATTCCGAATGGGCATCCCCGTTACACTGTGTGCCAAAAAAAGATGGGTCATGGAGAATCACCGGTGACTACCGTTTCCTGAACGCGAAAACGAAGAAAGACGCCTACCCTCCTCCTCACATTCGCTCTTTCCAAGCGAATTTACATGATACACGAATCTATTCGACAATAGATTTAAAATCGGCATATTACCATATTCCGATGCACCCAGATGACGCTCATAAAACTGCAATTATTACGCCTTTCGGTCTTTATGAGTTTAAGAAAATGAGCATGGGTTTGGCCGGAGCGGCTCAAACATGGCAAAGATACATGGACAGCATCATGCGAAAATTTGATTTCGCATTTGTATACCTAGATGACATCCTGGTGGCTTCTAAAAATTATAAAGAACACATGAACCACCTCAAACAAATTTTTGACAAGCTAGGGGAACACGGACTTCGAGTAGGTTTTGATAAATGCATTTTTTCAAAACCTACCGTCGATTTCCTAGGTTTCACTATCTCGAAAGAAGGGATAATTCCTAAACGAGATAAAATAGAAGCCATAGAACAATTTCCTAGGCCGATAGACGTACGAAGTCTACGCAGATTCCTAGGTATGTGTGGTTTCTACCGAGCTTGCTCAAGTAAATTCGCTCACACGGCACAACCTCTGTATGACTCCATTCAGTCAAACAAAAAAAATGACAAAACACCTATCGAATGGACATCAGAGAGAGAAAAAGCTTTCAACAGCTTAAAACAAGCAATGATTAAAGCTACATTGCATAATATCGCTCATCCACACCCTACAGCAGAGTGGAGATTAGTCTGCGACGCATCCGACACACACATCGGAGCGGCACTGGAGCAGGAAATTACAGACTTAAACACGGCTCGAAATCTTACCAACCATTGGGATTTTTCAGTAAAGAAATTCCGGAACAATGGAAGAATAAAGCATCATTCGACAAAGAGATGTTCGCCGTTTACCAAGCTTGCATTCATTGGCACAATGACTTGGACGGCCGATCTTTTCATATTTGTTCAGATCACAAGCCTCTGCTAGGCACGATGCTTAAGAAAAATGCACATTTTTCTAAAATGAGATTAAGATGGCTAACATACATCTCTCAAATGACGAGTGACATTCGTCATATACCCGGAGAGAACAACGTCGTCGCCGACGCACTCTCCAGACCCTTCGACCCAGTTGAAATTCAAACAAAATCAATTTCAACACAAACTGACGAGGGTCCACCCATAGCCGAAATTTCGCATATTACGGCTGCAATAGAGTGCAATCTTCTACTGCACATTTCAAATGCACAAATTCGTTCTCCTCCTAACGCAGAGGACAAATTGAAACTCACACGAGTTGAATTCCCTCAAGGAGAAATTTGGTGTAACCTAGACCTAGGACACCCAAGACCTTATATTCCAAACGAAATAAGGCAAGAAATAATCAGCCAAATTCACAATTTGGGACACCCAGGTATACACTCTACAGTGTATAAAGTTAAACAAAGATATTTTTGGCACGGACTCCGTGCAGATGTCTCCAACTGGGTCCGAGCGTGCGAGACTTGCCAACGAGCAAAAATCACTCGCTCCGTGAAGCTCCCTTACTCCGAATTTGAAACGGCTAACAAATTTGCACATGTACACGTTGACATTACCGGACCCTTACCTTTAGCTAAAGGAGGGAAACGTTACATTCTAATGATGGTCGATAGAGCAACGGGTTGGCTAGAGGCAGTCCCTCTCAACAACATCGAAACAGCCACGATCACAAACGCCTTTATCAATATTTGGGTAGCTTCAAAAGGCGTACCTAAATACATCACAAGTGATCAAGGCACACAATTCGAATCAGATCTATTTAATTCCATTATGGAACGTCTCGGAGTAAAACATACTCACACGTTACCATACAAACCGTCAACAAACGGAATGGTAGAACGCAGAAATAGATCTTTGAAAGAGGCTCTCAAAGCACAAAACGAAAATTGGCTCGACGCCCTTCCAAAAGTACTACTCGCCATGCGTACGGCAGTAGACCCAGCAACGGAAACTACACCGTTCCAGAAAGTTTACGGAATTGACGTACCACTCCCAGGAGACATTTTCGTAACTTCTACAAACCTTTCTGAGCCTCTCTTCTTCCGGCCTACGCATATTAAACATAATAATACGAAATATGCCGTCAACATGCCCAAAAATTTGGATACATGTACACATGTCTATATCAGAGTGCCCACACAGCTCACCTCTCTGCAATGTCCTTACACGGGACCATTCAAAGTGGTTAAAAGAGATAAGTTTTCGGTTACAGTGCAAATTGGCGAACATACGAAAAAAGTTCCCAAACAGCAAATAAAACCAGCTTACACTCTAAAAACAGACGAAGCTGTGTCACTAAACAAAAATCAGGCAGAAAATAAGGAGGAGACTCCCCGAAAATCTGCCAGAAGGCACGTCCCCTCTACCAAATTCGACGAGAGATGGGTGACTGCGCTCGAAACACCCCAGCCGGCGTCGTCGTTAATAACACGACGTCTTGGGGGGGCGCCTGTGGTGAAAACCACCCCCTCTTTTCAACAGCCCTTTTCAGGGCTACCAAAAAGAGGTAGACACAACACAAAAATATTTATAAGACGTCGAGTTATAACTCCGTCAAACAAAATATTTCACCAGAGAGAAAATACGAATTTCTCTCTCAAAAGTGAAGTATTAACTAATAACATACAAGGCGACCTCCCTAGACACTTACTGGGCGAGAGAGATGCGACAAGTATCTCGAACCAAGTCGCCTTGAACGAGAAAACTCAAACAGAAAATCAAACGTCCTCTAAAACTAGCAAGGACAATTCAAACAAGCCTACTCGCCAATCAGAAACACTGATTACACGAGAGACAATAGGCGAACCAACCAAGAGGCGGCAAGCAACCACCTCTGGTCCAGCAGCCACCCCGGGGACCCCGTCTGAACAACGGACGCAGAGAAAGCACCCGAGGTCCCCGTCTAAACTCAAGGTCGTCGGCTCCGCGACGGACGCTCGTAAGCCACCCCCGGGGACCCCGTCGCAACGACGGACGTGGGGAAACCACCCCGGAGGACCAGCTCAGCTATCATACTCGCAGATACTGAGAAAACAATGTGCGAGCCAATGAGATTACACAGTCAAATTAATGAAATTAAGCGGACCAATCAGGAGGCGGCAGGAGGCGGCCACCTCCCTATAAATACCCCGCTCGGAGCCCTCCGAAATTCATTCCACTCTCCGCTCTCGACGACTACACTCAGAAGTACGAAGATTTCTACACGCTCTACGCTGACGAACCTTCTGCATCCCGAGTTCATCTCAAGAACGGCTGCCTACTGCTTTCTACAAAGCCTACCTTCTCTCCACACAGATCTCGCATTGGCATCTACGAGTCCAGTGATTATTCATCCTGCTCATTGCCCAACGTAGTTCATCTGTCAGGACGCCACCCGGTACATCTATCGATATTCTCTTTAGATCGTACGCCCGCTGGGACGTTCCTAGTCGTGTCGCCCGGGTTTCGTAGCACTAGGCTCGTCACCGACTGCTGTGGGCACGCCGGTAAATTACTCAGCTCATACGCTCTAATTTACCGTCCAAGGAAGTCTTTTTCAAGACTACAAGGTAGGACCCTGACATACGAGCAAAGGAAAGAAGCTCTGTCAAGCGAGTCCACCTTCTAAACCCTCTATTTCTATACATAGAGGCATCGGAAACGAGCTAATAACTCGGATATTTCGATGGAACGTCGGCCGTCCTATTTCCTCATGCAAGGGGAGGTAGACCACGGCGCGGCCGGGCCTCTTAGCCCACGCAGCGCTACCTACACGCTGCCCGGCCAATCCGCCGGTCCCAGCGACGGCTCAAGGCTCGATCCTCACGACGAGATCGCCTTCTCACCTAACGTATTCACGAAGGAAACGTTAGATCAAGCCTCACCCATACAAAAGATCGAGGATACCTTTCAGACCCGCTCTGAAGTCAATCATTATGATTCGACAAAGCTTTCCGAATATCCACGATATTCGACACAAGGCTACCCGGCCGATCCGAGTGTCAAATACACTCCAAATGTACAAAAAACAAAGGATACTTTTCAGTACCTCAACCAAGCTCAACATATTCCTCCTACAGATATAAATCTTAGGCCGGAATATTACAAAACGGCTCAGTACCAAACTGATCGAACCCAGCACCCACTATGCGAGCCCAGTGCTCCACGCGGCTGCGACACGAACTATCTCTCAGTTCATCCCGCCAAGCAAGCTGACCTTGACGGTTTCGCTCACATTCCTTACAGGAATAACCCAGGGACTAACCCGCATAATCAGAATATAAATGTCCCACTTGGTCTACCTACACCAAGTAAAACATGTTTAAATCCACTACATTCCACAATGAACCAATCTCGCAAAACCGAGTTTGAAGTCTTGTTTCTTCACTACAGGCAGTAGGTACCTGAAAAATATACTATTTTTTTCTTTTTCTTTAACCCAACTTTTCGTAGAGAAGGGGGTATTAAAGCCGCCGGCGTGGTAGCACTTGGGGGTGGGGTTGCATTTTTTTTTTTTTTTTTTTTTTTTTCGTTTCAGAGGGTGTAGAACACATTACAATAGTCATTCATTTTCAAATGAAGACTGTCGCTGTCTGGATGTATACCCTTGAGTATAAATAATATACCGTCTATTTAAATACTTGAACGGATTTACTCCCCACAGGGGCGGAGTCTGAAGTAGCTTCTTCCTCTACCACCTTTTTTATCCTTCTTGGAATCCGACTATTGGTCTTTCATATGTATCAACCGTTATTAAACATTTTTTATTCTGGCAATTTTGAGTTAATAATGACAATGTGTAGGTTGAAATTATGTAATATACCTGAAAATATTTACACCCAAAAACACCCCATTTGGAAACACCATGTATCTCTTTCTACTCCTTTTGGTTTATTATTTCCAATAATAAGCCTATGTGATCGTATAGTATTGAAATGATGGGCTCGCTCCTGATGAGCCGAATCAGCTGAATTCCCTCCTGTTCATCCTAGGAAGTTGAAATTAATAGAGAGCTTCTTTGGGACATTAAGGGACGATTGATATGATAGGGGTATTTTTTCTGGTCAGCTGAGTGAGTTAAATTCTCTCCTGGTCACCCTAGGATGTTGCAATTTGAGTGCTCCTTGACAGGTACAATGAAAATCATAAATTATCTCATACTCCGTAAAACGTATTCATGATTTATACGTTTATTTTTTATTAGTTAGGTACCTATAACCTTGGTTATTGTTTGTTACCCTGATGATTACCTAACTGTCGGAATCGATTCAAGAGTGCAGGTAAGTCTTTATTTTCGTGGAATTAGAAAATGTTCTTCTTTAACTGCCGTTCATCACGTGGAATTGACGGTTAAAAGAAATTCACGTTTTCGCATGTGCACAGACTACTAACAATTCAATAATGAAAATTATTGGGAACCGTCCAGAAGCTAATCCGCACAATCCCTGAATATTTCATCGAAATTGGACTAAAACTTAGTATAGTTTTGGGCGTAAATATGATTTACCACATACAGACACGGAATCAAAATTGATGAGTAAGATCTGAAACGCAACAAGCAAGTGTAAATTCTGATTGTGGATGACGAAGTTTTTGACTCGAGCTCATATCGTCTAGGTACACTATATTTTGACGTATTTAAATATTATTTTGGGATAAAGGTTGATAAGTTAGACATAGAAATTAAAAACTGGAATTATTTTAATACATATTTCTTTTATGGTGCTCCAACAGGAAGTTATTAAAGGGAGGAGATCTGACTAGGCTGTGGTCAGGGTATATTTATTAAATACACTATAATAAGGGTGAAAGAGATACTCGAGAGAGGGTGTAGGTATGTAAGGATTTGTGTTATATATGGATAGGAATCGATAATGGTTTATAAATATGATAATTGCTATAGATACGCACAAAGAAGAAAATTACTCTTTACATTGATGAAGGCTGAGACTCGAATTAATGCGAGGGAAGGGAGTGCCAATGGTAGTCGATCCCAGCGTTATGTGGGACGCCTCTCGTAACGGTTCGCGAGAACTGTTACATGCACGAAAACAAAGCTTCTCCACCTTCGGTAGTGAGGAAGCAAAAATACAAGCATCTGTTTTAGGTTGGCTCCGGACTATAAGGGGTTTAGTTAACTCAGAAGCTCTACTTAAACTTTCTAAACTGAAGCGAACATTCAGAGTTAGGTATTGCAGGAAAAAACCTTTCAACCTAATGACCAAGATATGGGGCTGCAACATGTTGCCTGGTTCTATAGAAAAGTCACAATTTTTGGACTATCAATTCTGACCAATGTTGCATACTTTTAACAAAATGAATTAACTTAATGGGCAAATGTTACGTTCTGTTACATTCATGGAAGAAGAGAGTGTTCCTTGGTTACATTTCTCAAAAAGAAGAAAGAGGAATAGATACAAATAAATAAAATTGCATCCTGCAAAATACGAGAACACCGAGACAACCCTTGGTAGTTGCCTTGTCTGCGGTAAGCAATGTAGGGAATTGTATATTCGTTAAATCCATTTATTGTTTTCAGCTTCCGTTAGGGAAAACATCAATTTACATTGCATTCCAGCATTTACCTAGTGGAACGTTCGGACCGAACACGGCGCTATCTATACTTGACCCGCATAACTACACGGTCTTGAAGGAGGAGTACCTAGCGCCTGGCTCTATGGGATGTCTAGCCTCACCATCGAAATGAAAAATTAGTAGGCTGTAGAACTACAGTGAGTATTGGTAGGTATAATTAGTGCTTAGTTGTTACTTAGATCTAGACAAGAGGAGACCTTTCAATCAATCCATACTGATGGTTTCGAAAAGATTCATTCAATAAACATTTCCTGATCAATGTTCGTACATATTTCTATTTTCTATATTTCTCCAAGTCTCATTTTAGAGCGATCGTAAAAAGTCCCGAATAAGGGCAAACATGTCCCCCTAGGAGGGCAAACTTTTTTTTAGTGTCCAAGGCCTCGACCGAATTTCAATTGAATTTTGGGCGAATTTTCTCAAAATTACCGTACTCACTTATTCCGAATTCTATGATTGGGGATTCATAGCCCTATGAATGATTCTTTTGAACCTTTCTGAACTAGAGCCTTTGAAAATCCATCCTATTATTAATTTCTTCATTATCATTCCCAATTACCAATACATAAGAAATATAAGTTCTAGTACATTTGCAAATGAAACTAATTAGTTTTGTGGATTTCCAGTTGGAGCGTGCTAGATTTGAACCCATTATTCTTCAAATAACAAAAAAGTGAGTTCGGAAATCATACATCGAATAGGCATGTGCCATAAATCTTGGCATATTCTTTCATCAATCCAAGAGGTAACATTTAAGGTATGAATTATAAAAAATTAGAAGCTTGAGAACTTTCAAAACAAGAATAGTGTTTTTAGATTTTTATTTTCATAATTTCATTTTTGATTGATTTAAAAGAGTTGAATGAGATGAGACCCCTCGAATCGCTGTATATAGCGCTGCATGTAGGTAGATTTCCATGAAAGGAAAGCTTGAGCCTACCATAGGATTCTTAGGATTAAGGATTGATAGGCTCTCCAGGTCAGCCATATTGACAGCCCGACTTCCAAGCTCGTGTCATGTATTATATGCTGCGCCGGTTGCGTCGGTCAGTTTCCTTGGATGTCTTGTAATTGGCATTGTTCGCGTATTCCATGGTTAAAGCATCACACTCCCTACTTATGGTTATATGAAGAATCTTCCCTTATAGTTCCTCAAGTTTTACTCTTCAAAATCGGCCATGACAATTATTCAAAATATGGAGTACAACGAGAGCTGCAAGGGACTTTTCAAGGAATAAAATTGCCTGACGGTTTTTGAACTTTTTGTTTATTGAAGCTGCTGAGTTCTACATTCCATTTTCAGATAATTCTATTTCAGGACATCAAACATGACTGCTTCAATGAAATATAAGGTTACTTATAGTGAAGCCAGTATGATCAATAGGTACTAATCTTTATTTCTGGTATTAATTTCCATTGATACATCACACGCAATCAGTGTTTTATGAAGATGTTGCATACAACGTGTTTAGATGTTTTAGATGAGAGTTTTCAAAGGAGTGAGTAAATTCTTGAACAACCAGTCTTGTACAACATGATTGTATCATTTATAGCTACTGCGCATACACCTAGGTGAAATCCTTGTAACGACCTTAATTTCCACTGTTATCATCCGATTTCGATGAAATTGTATTGAAAGTCACTCACATTATTATTATTATTAAATGTCCAGCCTTGGATACAGAACTACAAGTGATGAAAAATAATTTTTGTATTGTGTGTCTGTTCTCAAATTAGGTATCAACCAATTAGTTTTTGTATAGAATAAAAATAAAAAGTGTTTGTTTCACATATTCTGCCGTGTCTCTAGTACCTACAACATAACAGGTTTTGGGCAACCAGGACGCAGGAAGAAAGAATTAAACGAAATGACTCTAAGTAATTACAAAATAGATCCTCTAGGAAAAGATAATTACGATACGTGGAAAATTCAAGCCGAAGCTATTTTCAATCGTAGCGGATTGTAGGAGTATACTTCGGGCGAAACACCTAAACCAGATGACACAGCCGATGAAAAAACAAAAAAACATGGAGAACAGAAGATGTGAAAGCAAAATCCGATCTTATCCTAATGATTGCACCTAGTGAGCTAAAGCAAATAAAAAACTGTTGTACGTCCAAACAGATACCCTGAAGGGAATTCATCTAAGTGAAGGGCCAGCTCGCAAAGCCACTTTATTAAAGCGACTAGTACTGCAAAAAATGAAAGAAGGTGAAAGTTTCCGAGAGCATCTAAATGGTTTCTTTGATGCCGTTGACAAATTGAAAGATATGGATATAGACATAAATGACGATTTATTGAGCATTTGACGTCTAATTTACTTTCAGTAGGAAAAATTACTGACAAAGGGTTCACAGTTGTTTTCAAAAAGGAAAGCGCGAAAATATTAGACGATCAAGGAAATCTTATTGTAGAAGCTAACAGAAAAAATGGGACAAATCAATAACCGAGAAATCAAATTCAGTAAAAACTGAAAACAAAATATTAACTTGGCACGAAAAATTGGCTCACCTAAACGAATCTGATCTCAAATCGGTATTAGAAAATGACAAACTTGTAGGTCTAAATTTTAATCCAAATGAAAACCTAGCCGAATGTGAAACGTGTATCAAGGGGAAGATAACCAGAAAACCATTCCCGAAGAAATCTGAAGAGCGTTCGACAGAAAAACTCGAAATAATACATTCATATGTTGTAGGTCCTGTGAGAAGTCAAACACCCAAAGGATGTAGATATTTTGTGACATTCATAGACGATCATAGTAGATACTCAAGAGTTTATTTCATAAAAAACAAAACTGAAGTTCTATCACATTTCAAGGAATTCAAAAATGAATCAGGAAATTTCACGGGTCGAAAAATCAAATACGTACAAACCGATAATGGAACGGAGTATTTAAATTCAGAATTTAACAAATTTTTGTCTAACTGTGGAATCAAACGTCGTCTATCTGCACCTTATACCCCTCAGCAAAACGGTCTTGCAGAACGAAAAAATCGTACTCTTTTGGACAAGGCACGATGCTTGTTGCTTGAAGCAAATTTACCAAATTTTCTATGGGCAGAAGCAATTTATAGTGCAAATTATCTTACAAATCGCATTCCATCAAGCTCCATAAATGGACAAACTCCATAAGAAAACGCTGCAAATTATTACACAAAGGTTTATTATTTATGTATCATACAGACCTTCTACGTAGAAAACTGACCGTAATTATTTAGCCTCACTTATAGTATATTTACTATCGAAACTCGGGGCTTCGCGCTTCCAATAATTGGTTCACTCGTTCACTGCATTACAGCTCCAGGACCCCATAATTTTACGCTTTATCCCTTCCCTCTCCCCTCCACTCCCTTCCATCTCTTCCCTCCGCCTCCCCCTCACTCCCTCGCCCTCCCTTCCCTCTCACTCCCACCGCCTCGCCCTCCCTCTCACTCTCTCCCGCCCACCCACAAGGCGTGCGCGCGTTCGTCAGTCTAACACTGACACTTTTTCGCCCGTTTTTGGCCCATAACATCTATGCGAGTAAAGCGATCGGGATGGTTAAACGTTAGGACCAACTAGACCCCAAATGGAGTCTATGTGCGAAAGAACGGGTTTTTTAAGTAAATTCTTAGGCCTTTTATGGCCCGGACGGCGAACGGCGGACGGCGAACGGCGGACGGCGAACGGCGGACGGCGGACGGCGGACGGGGGACGGCGGACGGACATTTCAAATTTGGATTCTACGCACCTTGAAACGTAAAGTGACAAAGTTTGAGGGGGGGTTATAAAAATTTTTTGCTATACGATCACATAGGCTTATTATTGGAAATAATAAACCAAAATGGGTAGGTAGTAAGCCATCAGTTCGCCACCTACAAATTTTTGGAACAAAAGCATTTGTTATCAACAAGAGAAACAAAGGAAAATTTTAATCAAGAGCATTAGAAGGAATATTCATTGGATATTCTGAACTGTCAAAAGCGTACAGGATATGGTTACCAAATAGAACGGAGGTTGTCGTTAGCAGAGACGTAAAAATAATAAACTTGTATTTTAACAATGATAAAAATGAATCAATAACAGAAAATAACAGTAATAACAATTGTGAAATATACATTCCTAATCAGGAAACAGCAAATCAAGAAAAGAAAGCAGAGAATATTGAAGAAATCGAAACCAATCCAGAAGACGAGGATGAGGAATAAATCACAGAAGAAGACGAATCGTCGGAAATGCTCGGAAGTATGCAGCTTAGAACAGAAGAGGAGAGGCGATTACCTGTATGGTCTGACGACCATGAAATGTCCCACTCTTGTGATGAATGGTCTTCACGAACAGAAGAAGACAAGGGCATTTGGGATGAAGCTGTACAAGCAGAAATAAGAGCACACATAAAAAATGGTACGTGGCAAATTACAAAACGACCAAGTAATAAAAACATATTGGGTCACAGGATGATCTTGAAAGAAAAGCTTAATCCAGATGGAAGTTTGGAACGACGTGAGGCGCGTTTAGTGGCTCAGGGATTCTCGCAACATCCAGGCGTTGACTTTTCCGAGACATATTCTCCTGTAGTCAGATTGAAATCTCTCCGACTACTAATGGGAATCGCAGCAGAAGAAGGTCTTGAAATGAGCCAGCTAGATGTAACAACAGCATATCTAAATGGCACCCTCGATGAAGAGATTTTCATGAAGAAACCAGGGGGGCTGGACGAATATCTTCAGAAAATATGCCACGCTGGTGAGCCTACCGAAGTTAGCTAAGATATTGTAAATTACACTATTTCAAGTTTATAATATATAATGTATGTGTATGCATCAGTGATCTGCACAATGCGAAATTCCAATCCGCTGTGGTACTGAAATAAAAAGCAATCACAGTAGTTTAGACTATGATTTATTTAAAAATTCATTTTGCAAAGAAATGAAACGTCTTGGGAAATTTTTAGAACGAACCTACGACAAATCTGACTTTATAAGTTCCTACATAAATTTCTGTTCTAGAACCAAAAATTTCAACCATGTATCATGTTTTCTCCTCGATTCCAAGCGGTTGCAATCATGTTCACAATATCAATATTGAGAATGATCACCTGTGTGTAAACAATTATTTATATAACCATGCTCATAACTCAGTTTGTTGGACACGCACTTCGCAGTAGTTAACATAATATTGTTGGATAAATCGAGAGCTTTCGAACGAATGGTCAACGAATTTTGTGGGATGAAAAACGACGAAGTACCATTTCCCTAGCAACGACTCGGTTGTAGGCGGAAATCACTGTAATTTTTTTCGTGCGCGGAAAAAAATTGACTCGCAAAATTCGCTAGGACCCCAGGGCTAAAACATGATACATGTTAATACTAATCGAGGAAAGCGAAAAAGAAGACAAAACGATGTTTCTGAAAACAAAAAAAATGTTAGAAGATCAGCAAAAAGAAGAGTCAAGTGAAGGAGTATGCCTACTGAAGAAACCATTATATGGACTCAAACAAGCTGGACGACAGTGGTTTAAGAAACTGGATGCAAGATTGAGAGAATTGAGATTATCACCCTCCACTGCTGATCCTTGTTTTTATATTCGCAGGAAAGGGGGACACAAAATCCTAATTGCAATCTATGTTGACGATCTGATTATTGCGTCTGCCAACAAGTCAACAAACTGAAAAAGGATTTAACTAAAACATTTGAAGTGAGAGACATTGGAAACTTGAAATTCTGTCTTGGAATAGAATTTTCAAGAACACACAACGGAGGAGTTGTAATGAAACAAGAAAACTATATTGATAAATTGAATGAAAAATTCAACACGAAACAAGCAAAAACAACTCGAACTCCGATGGAGACAAATTTGAAATTGGAAAAACCAACTCAAGGAGAGTTACCGCATGTCCCGTATCAAGATTGGGTCACTGATGTACCTGGCTACAGCGACACGTCCGGACATCATGTATGCAGTCAGTTACCTGTCTCAATTCAACTCGTGTTATCGAAGTGAGCATTGGGCAGCTGCAAAACGTGTCTTGAGATACCTCAAGGGGACAAAAACTCTGACACTCGAATTCCATAAAACAGGGTCCTTGAACATCGCTGGAATGTCTGATGCGAATTGGGGCAACTGCTTTGATGGAAGGTCCTACACTGGGTATTGTTTCTTATTCGGAGGTGCATGTATTAGCTGGGAAGCTAAGAAACAAAGAACAGTCGTGCAATCTACAGCAGAAAGCGAGTACATGGCACTGAGTGAAACTGCACGAGAAGCGATGCACCAAAAAAATCTCATCGGGCATGTAGGTATCAAGCAACCAACGATTGGGATCCAAACAGATAATCAAGCGGCAATAAGCTGGGCGTCAAATCCAATTGTGAATTCCAAATCAAAGCACATCGCATTGAAGGAGCATTTTATCTGGGACACAATCGAAGAAGGCAATATAAAAATCGACTAGTGCCCGACAGAGGAAATGGTCGCTGATATCTTCACCAAGCCACTGGCAGGAACAAAATTCATCTTGTTCAGAGAACAACTTGGAATGAAGGAATGCTCGTGAGGGGGAGTATTGAAAGTCACTCACATTATTATTATTATATTATATTATTAAATGTCCAGCCTTGGATACAGAACTACAAGTGATGAAAAATAATTTTTGTATTGTGTGTTTGTTCTCGAATTAGGTATCAACCAATTAGTTTTTGTATAAAATAAAAATAGTTTTTGTATAAAATAAAAATAAAAAGGGTTTGTTTCACACATTCTGCCGTGTCTCTAGTACCTACAATATAACAAATTGTCAGAGAATGCACGGGTTAGGTTGTAGATGGCTCCCTATCAGTTTCATTGTTACCAAATCAATACTTCATTCTGCGCCTTGCGCAAACTTAAATTCCATCATGTTCCATCTTTTCGCTCTCTAGTTCGGTTATATTTGGATGATAATTGGAAGAAGATGATAGGTAAACGAGGGAGCTATGTGCCACACCCAACTTGGCAGACGTTTTTTCTTCTTCGAAAGTCTGTGTTTCGCTCTGTCACTGGGAAAAGTATGAAATATGGGCAACAAATCTTGGGAATTTCCGATTTTCTGTCGGGATGACTGGTGGAGGGGATAATTACCGATTCTTTCAAGCGCTGCTTAAGCTACAAATCACCACCAATTTTTGTGATTCTTATTTCGTTTTATTAAGAATTCGATGTAGTTTTAGAAGGTATGTCAGGAGTTTCAAATTTCATCATGGGAGAGGGTGAATGGAGGGGGTAATACTGATAAATAAAACGGTTTTAACCGTTCTACGTCCGATTTTCGAGATTATTTCTTTTTTTGTTCAACCATGGATTCGCTCTAGTTTTGGATCGTATAGCAGGAGTTTCAAATTTCATTATGCAAAGGGATGAATGGGGGGGGGGGGGATAATAGTAATAAATTATGATGTTTAATTAAACAAAAAATGTTTAAAAAAGTTTTGGAAAATTTGTCAGGAGTTTAAAATTTACTGTCAGTGAAAGGGGTTAATTGGGGGGGGGGGGATTCCGAGAAGTCATGATATTTTGTTTTTCCTCCTTATTTGAACTCTCACAAAAATTATATGCAGTCCATTCATAGGGAAGTCCCTGTAATGCATGCATTACGTACCAATATGTATCAAAGTTTAGCACACTTGGTGGGACCCCCCCCCCCCCCTGCCTAGTGTGACGTCACCAATGCAGGAAACTTTAAAAAATCTTCGAAAGAAAACTATAAAGTCTACTCATCGTAGGAGAGTGCGGATCGTATCATACTTTTTAGGATAGAATCTCATTTCATTTAAAAATATAAAATGAAACGCTTGTGATAGTAAGTCCGCTTGTGGCGCTATTATGATAAGGCCATAAAAGTTCAGATTGCCTCTTACCCAACTGGGATTTTTATCATAACAAACCAGTAAAATGACCGTGAAAAGTGGACTATCGGGCCAGGATCACGAAAAAATCCGTGCATAAATATTTGAGGGGCTCAATTGGCTGTATTGACAAGACCAATATTGTCTTGTAACGCCGGTTAATTAGTGAGTTTACTGAGCAAACAGTACTCCGAGTCTTTGATTGTAAATTAGGCAGGTAGGGGTATTTTAGTGTTTGTGGAGGAGTGGGGGTGAGGTGGAGGGGGTTGAGCAAACACACTACCTAATCAAAGGGAGATTTCAGCATACCAATCAATTAGTAGGCTCCGAACTATTTTCATCCGTCTGCAGAACGTCTGGATTAGTGGTTCAATCGCGGCCGCTAAACTATCCACTGCTATAAAAAAAAACGGCGAGGGAGAGTAAGTATTTTACTATTAAATGTAATATAATAGTAAATTGTCATTCCAATAACTAAAAAATCTGAATTCATGATTTCATTAGTACTGACTATAAATAAAAGTCAAACAATAAATGAAAAACCTGTGAAACTGAATAGGAAATTACATTATGTACATTCAGAAAACGGAAGTTAGTGAAAAAACAATGTCTATTTCCACAAAAAATAAATAGTTACAATGATACATCGATTTCGACGGTTAGACCATCTCCAGTAACAAACAATAACTGATGATGGCCTTACCGTCGAAATCGATTTAACATTGTAACTCTTTATTTTTCGTGGAAACAGACAACGTTTTTTCACTAACTTCCGTTTTGAAATGGGTTTGCACAACTTCGTCGCGAGTGATTTAGTTCGTTTAGTTTTAGTTCGTTACATTGAGATGTATTACATCAGGTTCCTCGAACTTTGAGCATAATGGAATAGACATTAAATTGTATTAGTAATAACACAATTCAGCTCGATTTTAGAGAATTTTCGTAGGAAAATGAGCTATTAAAATGTATCAAAAAAGTTGTGAAATTACCATTTTCTGGTATTTTCTTGATCGGAATCCGTATTGGGACGTTTGAAAACGATTCCTGAAGTTTGCACTTTTTCATAATATGTATATGTGTCATTCCAGACGATAACTAAATAAAAATACAGTTCCTGTGTAAAAAATCAAGCTTTCCATATAAAAGGATGAAATTGTTGGCCAGCACTTTTTAAGCACATTAAATTGGTAAAATGTCAAAAAATGTGCTAGAAAATCAATTTAAAAAAGCTAAAAATAAGTCAATTTTCACTTTTTAACAGAATTTTAGTCAGAAGAAGTTCATCAATAACAAACTGGAGCATTAAAAAATGTTTGAAGAAAATTATGGTGAAAAATGTTACGTTTCATTAATATTTGCTGAAAAATCGATAAAAACTGCAAAAATGTTAAAATATCAAAATCATTTTTTAATTGCGGAATATTATATTATTATTGCCATAAAATTGGTTTTTCACAATTTATTTGCACTCAAAGCGGTCAAATTTCAAAATAAAATAAAATAATATAACGAGGCAATCTTTGAAAATTCGCTCAGACGAACTTTTTGTATCTTTTGAAGAAGGTAATTTTTCAACCCGTTGTGTAAAAAAGAGTGGATAATGACCTTCCCAATATCCAATATTTGCTTTTGAGGCGAGGGGCTTGTTTACTCCAATCAAGAGATCTGAGCGGAAAAAATAACGTTTGATTATGCGTTAAAGCGAGAGTTACCTGCTTTTGATTTACGTCGAGTGAAGTTTATTTGGTTTTAATAAGAGAAATACATGATTGTTTTCAGTTTGAAAAGGTTTTATTTGTGTTAATTATTCATATTTCTTTACCATATTGATATTTCAAGTTTAGGTCAATAAAAACATACGAAACGCTACAAATTATTACACAATGGTTTATTATTATTTTGTTAGATAGCCCTTCTATGCAGATCATTCGTCTATATTTATTAAGCCCCGTTGGAAATATATATGATCAGAAAATGGCGCATCGTGGTTCCGAGAAGGGTTCACACTTTTACAGTTCTAAGACACCGCAGTTTTACGCTTCACAGTAAAAATTTTAAAAAGAAGGTCGATAGGTAATGAATAATATAGGTTCAGAGGCCCCTCAACTGATCAGTGCACCTCCGTATGTCGTAATTGTTACCGAAGAGTCTTAGAGGAGCTCCATCTAAATAATAACACCATGGGTCGATTAGGAAATTTAGCCTCGGAGGCCCCAAAGCTGATCAGTGAGAACTGATATTGAATTTATTCTTGATATTACAAAGAAGGTCCATTTCAAATCGCATATCAGAAGGTTGACATTAATATGGCTGCGTGACACCTGCTGAGGAAATCTCTGAGAAGGGCTCACTCTTTTACATATACAAGACCCCGCAATTTTAGGCTTCACAGTAAAGGTGCCTATTTTAAAAAAATGGGAAAATGATGCTTGAAGTAATTTACGTTAGCAAATGCGTAGAATGGTGCAATGATTTGAGAAAAATGAAATTGGTAGGGTACAATCTACAGGCTAACCCACAAATTCTCAGAAAATATAATCAAAATCTTACGAAAACTAGACTTTGCTCCACGGAATAACTTTCGCGCATGCGCAGGAGCTAATAATGATGCAATTATATTGAAATTAACATGGAATAATTAAACCATTGTCCCCCAACTATGCACCAAATGTAAGCGGGGTCGGACGACTAGGGCGTAAAAAAATGATGCTTGAAGGAATTGACGTTTGCGCATGCGCAAAATGGAGTAATGATTTGAGAAGTATGGAACTGATAGTGGACCATTTGCAGCCTAACCCGTACATTCCCTGACAATTTCAACAAAATCAGATGAAAACTCTTGAAATTAGGCTCGTTTAAAAAGGAATACATATTCGCGCATGCGCAATAGCTACTAATGATAGGATTATGTTGAAATTGCTAGGGAATGTTCAAATTAATCTCTTCCACCTATCCTCCGAATTTGAGCAAGATCGGTCAACAGGGGCGTGAGAAAATGATTATTGATGGAATTTACGTTTGCGCATGCGCCGTGTGAAGTATTGATTCGGGAACAACGAAACTCATAGGGAACCATTTTCACCATAAGCCGCACATTCCATGAATATTTCATAGGAATTGGTTGATTAAGGTTATTACAAGGATTTGCGAACATACACACGTACACAGAGATAGAGAGAAAAGACAAGGAAAGAAAGTTGTTCAGAATAGTCTAATACGTAAAATGCGAGTGGAAATTTCACCATTGTAAAACATAAGCCGTTTGATTTTAGTGGAGACCACAACTTTTAAATCTCTCGAAAGGGAAAACAATGCTCCCGCTACCTACAGCAATTTAAGAGATGAATTTTAGCATTTAGATACCAATACTTCACTAGTAGGTACCTACATCGCGCGGACAATAGTTCATAAACTCGATTTCGGAACGTTATAATAAATTCCATTGGAACTATATCTCCTGATAATTCCAATATTGGCATTATTATATCAGACGATATTTACATGCAATTTTTATGTACTCCAGTGTCACTATCTAGCGATTTTTGATGGTATTTAAAGCTTGATTGAGAGCTTTAGAAATTCGAACGTGTTTTTTCGATGTTCAAGCCCTTAGGGAATTGCGAGCTATTCAACGTACCGCGTTGCGGGTGGTTTTAATCGATTCATTGTGATTAAATATATCATTGACAGGTAAAACAGTATTGCTGTTACTTGAAAGTTTTTGAGATCTCCATTTTTTAAATACTTAGCCCTTTATTACCCCCTTTATTGCCCTTGATAAAAATTGATGCCGAGCTTCTAGGACCATCTAGACCCCAAATGTGATTTTTATTAATAGTTTCATATAGTTTGGTCTAGTATGTTCGGAGAAAAGCCGCGGACGGCGGACAGTGGTCGGACGGATTATTTTTATTCGATATTTGGATTCTATGCATCTTGAAATGTAAACCAAAAAATGTTCAGGGAGGAAATATTTAGGGATATCAGTAACAAACAACATCAGAAATATTCAGTCATCATCAGTGACAAACAATGACTGAAATATACAACGTTCTTATTATCTTTCGTTTTCTACATTTCTACATCCAAATAGGTTTTCAAAACTTCGTTGCGCGTGATTTAGTTCGCACCCGAAGAAGTTGAAATTTAATAGGGAGTTTTTCTGGGGTACCATGAGACCAATTATATATCCTCCATCTTCATCAGCTGAGTGAGATAAATTGTTTCCTATTCACCCTAAGAATTTGAAATTTGGTGGGCCTTTCTGGGACATAAAGAGAAAGATGAAATAATGGTTTAATCCTGATCAGCTGGGTGAGCTAAATTCACTCCCGTCGTAACATAATGCACTGATAGTTGATGTATGTTAAAAAATCTCAAAAGAGAGAAAATTGAGATGGAGAGTAAAATGTAAGCTTATACTTGTTTATTTGAAGTTATGCTGAAAATAATCTTTAACGCACCAGAGAAAATTGTTGAAAGAAAATGGTAAAGGTTTTAAAACCTGGCACATGCGTGGGAATATCACAAATTACGATAATGAAATCCATATAGATCGATCAAATCGCTTTTTCCGTACGACCCACCAAATGTGAGCAACTAGGTTCTAGGTCAATTAGGGAAAGAGAAAATGATGCTTGATAGATATACATTTGACCAAAACAGCAGTGAGTCGGGAACGATTAAGCTTGTTAATTTATAACCTAAATTGTCCAATCCCTGAAAATGTCATGTTAATTGGGTGGAAACTGTAGATGCCATCTGACATGATCGAAACAAGAATTTATCATAGTTCGCGCATGTGTAGAAGCTCATGATAAACTCAAATATTAATTCTCCATATACCCACCGTATTTGGACGAGATTTGAGGACTAGGCCGTGAGAAAATTACGCTAGATGGATTTTACGTTAGCGCGTGAAGTAGTGAAGTATTGATTTCTGAGCAATGAAACTGGCAAGGGGCCGTCCATCGCCTAATTCATACATTTCCTGTAAATATCATCAAAATCTGGAGAAAACGGTCGAATTTAAGCTTGTTACTAAATTTGCGGATACACAAAAAGTAAAATGTGTGTGAAAATTTTGATTTTGGCGAAAAAAAAGTCATCTCCCGACAGTGAATATAATGCTTCTGCCTCTTTAATAGACCCGGAAGCAATAGTTTTATTTTATTTTTTTGGCACCGCTGAACAATTTGGTAAATTGCGACGTTTGGAACATCACTGATTAAATTTTAAAAAGTCTTTCAGTGAATTGCATATTGATTGCCCTATTAATGCTTTCTAGATAGCTACTATTTAATCATATTTTCACCACTTTCTTCTACCGTATAGTTATGCATCTTTAGAGCTGATCAATTTTAGAAATATTGAAACGAACTTCGAAGCAATAATTTGTTTAAACTTTTCGTCCCGGGGGATGGGATACTCTTAATCAACAGCAAAGAAACATAAGGCCTCACGGACGAATATACCTATGTTCCTCTGAATTGCAAATATGTATTCATATTGGGGTCAGATCCACGGATTGGTGGAATTATATGATTTCAAGAGCGATAATACAACTTTCCATGATATCCTTTGGGGTGTTTAGGAAGTAACAAGTTCTTTACTTTTCTCGACTAGATTTAAGGGAGTAGGACTATTACCCATTTCCACGTGGCGTATACCAATATTACCCATATGCTTCAGTGCATTGCAGAGATTCATTCATTCGTATCAGAGGCAATGTTTTCGGGCATATGGTTCATGAAGAGACAAGAGATAGTCAGTAGTACTAAAATTATTGTGTCCATTTTTCAGGGGCGATATGGGGGGATTCACGTTGATCCTTTTGGGAGTGGCACTAGCAGCTGCCGTCCCCACAGTGAGCGCTGGTTCATTCCAGCCGATGGGGCTCATGATGATGCACCGGGCCGCTAGAAGCGCCGGAATTCCACACAAAAACCCCAAGCATATGACGGACGACGAGCTATTTAATGTGTTCTACAAAGACCCATCTTACTTGCTGAAACCTGAAGAGGCAAACCCACCGGACGAAGGCGATGATGAATGGGATCATGAAGATGACGAAGAAGGAGAGCATTTAGATGGTGAGGAAGCGAGTGATGAACATGATCTGAACGGTAAATGAAGATAATAGTCATTAACTAACTACTTTTAAAATTGAATTAGTGATATTTGAAAAAGAATTGACAGCTTCCAATCATGTAGTATTTATACTTCTATATATCTTGGTAAGTCATCCCTGTTCATCCCCTCCCCCATCATAAACCACTTGCCTACTGTACTAATGTGCAACCCATTCTTTTATCTGGCAGATAGGAAGGACCAATGGTGAACTGTAAAGCACACTCTGGGGTGGCTATAAATAGTTGCGATGTTAAAAGATTATATCTCGCAACATTGCAACTAGTTCTGTGCAATACACAGCCCGTTCCGGTTCTAAATCCTTCCAACCTTAATTATGATCACATGTGGAGAAGATTAGGGTCGAGTTGCTCCCAGATAGGATTCCTGGCGCACTTCACCAGTCCGTTACAGCTGCACACTTTTTTGCGCAGCCCTTTCGGCAATACTAGCAGTGTATTATTTTTCCCTCGGAGTCCACCTATTTTAGCGAATTCCAACCCTTAAGGGGGCACCATAAGGTCTCCCAAAGCAGGCCAACTGGTACCTTACCAACCAAAAGAGCAAGAAAGCTGAGTGACTCGAATGTAGTGGTACCTAGCGGTAGAGGCGCGAACTCTGTCCGATCCAGAAAACGGCTAAAAGCTCCCTTCAAATTCAAAATACGACCAGTTTATTCAACTTTTCTCAGCCAATAGTTGACTGATTTTAATGGTTCTTGCAGCGTTTGTTCTATTTTCAAAACTTCTATGTCCCAAATACCTTGAAATTTGGTACAAAATTGTTAAATGGTATCTAAATTTAAAAATTTTGGAATTTGAGAATTCCAGAGGCTTAACCATTAGGGGAATTTTAAAAACAGAAGATAGCGGCAGGAATCATCAAAGTCGGTCTACTATTGACCGATAAAAGTTGAAAACCCGCATATATACCATCCCGCGCCCCCTTAACTAAATTCAATCCTCAAACAACATCGGGTAGGTACATGTAAGTGCAGTCGTAACTACTGTAGAAATCTTCGTTACATTTTATGAAACCTAATTAACTCGTCTCTGTGTGAAGAGGGCTCAGAGAATCTGTGGCAATCGCTTAATTTCGAGTAAGCCTCCCTCCCCCATCACAGTTGAGATAACTGGATAATATTATTTACTATGAAAGTACAGATTTCCCTGTACGTAGATCATTCTAAATGTAAGTTTACAAATAGGTACTATATGTAAATCAGATCCAGATGGTGTTTATAGGTGCTATTCCAAATCAAAATTTCATGCTCTTGTATTTATGATTTTTCATTTATTATAATTTCTTCGGAATCAACCAAGGTCGTGATCAATTTCCATGGGAATTTTTCATTTTTGGATTTTTTTGGGTAGAATTAGTCACTTGTATGTTATGAGTCACCTCTCTGTCCATTCGTGTAGAGGAAATTCATGGTGGTTTTTATCTGATTCAAATTTTCATTGTTTAGGTTTACCTATTAAAACCACCACTTTTTGTTTTTACGAACTCACCCCAGGACTTCTCGTAAGCATTACTTCACGGTTAGTAGTTGTATAGCAACTAGCAGCTAGTTGTACAGCAGCTCTTTCTAGACAATTTTTATTTATTGAAGAATACGGGAAATGAAATCCTAATTACAAAATAATGAGAAAAAATGTTCGAATACAAAACAGTTAATACGAATTTCAAAACGAGGAACAAAGAAGTAATTAATTATAAGAAAATGAAAATAACAACTTGAAATTGCTCAATCAAACTTAAATTAACATTAAGAGATATTAGAAAAATACGAAAATAATTTTAGCCTCAAGACATCAATCTTATCAAAAATTAAATCAATCTCTTCACCCTCAATCATTTACCACCCTCTGGATTCGTAGGTACCATAGGACTGTCAATTCAATAGTTGGTTGGAATAAAATTCAGGAACAAAAACATCTCATCTCACCTCACCTAGTATGCTAAGATGGGACTTTAAAATTTAACGACGAAACTAATGACGGTGCATCGTAAACTCCATTAACTAAGTAATCCGCCGTCACTTTGTTTGCACTTAATTGGTTGTACCTCCTGCCCCTTTCCTTTCTCTTGACCAATGGGATTCAATCTCCCTTCACCTGAGACTACAAAAGCTGTGTCCTTTCTAATGTGTCTTCAGTAATTGTTTGTTACTGATGATGTCCTAACCGTCGAAATCAATTTAACATTGTAACTCTTTTATTTTTCGTGCAAATAGACAACGTTTTTCACTAACTTCCGTTTCTCCATTAACTAGTTTATAAACGAAAACTACATTGACGATTTTTCTCCTGTCGGCCAACGAGAATAAACTTCATCCTTCAACATTCATCAACTTCACGTCACTGAAGTGAATTTTAAGCTCTCGGAACTTTAAAAACTTATGCAGCACTGTTTTAATTGCTTCAAAGTGTAAATTATAGTGCGGATTCCATGTAAAAGAAGCAAACTCAAGATGACTCCTGACAAGTGATACGTATAACCATTTCAGTGAATATTTCGGAATTTCAATTTTTCTTTTCATTCTATTTTGATTTCATCTCCTTCTTAAGGTCCCTACCATTTGCCACTTAACTTTCTCGCCTTGAGCGCCGCATAGACGTCCGCTGTAACAAATTCCCAGGAATTCGTGTCACCTATGATGGTAGTGGCAAAGAGTAGGAGCTCCCGAACCGACCTCCCAATAGTGGACAGACATCGTGATTTCAATCACAGTACCTTAGTACACGTTCAGCTCAATACCAACTAAGTCGGGATTCCGCAATTAATTATGAATACCTAAAATAAATTAGTTGAATTAAGATTTTTTTTTTAAGAATTAAAATTTCTAATACCTTCCAGTCAAAACTAGTGTAAGAGTAGTGTAATATACACTCTTAGAGAAGATTTAAAAAAAATAAGTTTTTTGCTCAGATCAGTGGTGTGGATGCTCGCATTGCTCGCATCTCAAAAATACATACCCAACATCAAGTAATCAATCACACAAAATCATAGTCAAACATAAATATAAATACATTTATACATAAGAAATAGCTTCAAATTCAAAAAGCCTCGAAAAGGGTTACAATGAAGACAATTTTCGAAAATTTTAATTTTAAAAGTTTTGAAGCCATTGCAGTAGCTTCATTTCCTACAAAAATACGCTAGAACTTATTGTTTATCAGCCACCACCTTCGGTGTGAACATCGTCTTCTGAGCAAAAACTCGCAAGAAACGGTTCGTTCAGTGGGGTATCTGACGATGGAAACAAATTATACAGTCTAGGTGTTTCTGTAACATTCATTTTTGGCCTAATGTCCGCCTCAAGCACAAGAATCACTGGGCACCGTCAAGAAGCGGTTAGTAAAACCGATCGGATCTTTTAACCGACCGGGGAAGATCTTGTGTCGGTATAGATCTTGTGTAATACCACCAACCTATCTTTGAAGGTAGTCCGTGCAAAAAATAATCTTGCTTTTTGTTTCTAGGGACCGGACGAGCTCTCGTGAGAGTGGGAGATGACGACGAATACTACGACGATGACGATGATTATCTTGACGACTACGACTACGGTACCGGTCGATCGATCGGCAGCGTGGGGAAACAGGTGATCAAACAGATCGGCAAAGTCGGTCTCAGCATGCTCAAAAAGGGTTTGAAATTCCTCAAAGGCGTGTTCTACAAGTTCGGAGGCAAGCGGCTCATCAAAAAGGCGAAGGAATATCTGAAGAACGCATTCTCCATTGATCCCATTGACTGCAAAGACGCGATGTGCAAAAGCTGCGCAGTATTCACACTCCCGTTCAAAATTAAGAAATTCTCTGGTGAGTTGTTTCATCTAGTTGGTTAAAGTAGTAACTAATGGCGGTTGGGGACATTTCACATAATATTATATGATTTATTGTTTTCAATCGTGTTTCATTATTATGTTATTACTACGTAGTAGGCATTATTTGATCGTTTTCGTTAAAAGTACGTACCTACCTAATATCTTGATTACTGTTAATTTGGTATATTTGTCGTCATAATGTGTTGTTTTGAGGAGGTGTGAAAGCTCAAGTCTGTGCAGGGGATTTACGAATTTTTGATTTCTCAAAATCAAAATTTCCGCTCCGTATTTAAAAGCTTTTAAAACAATGTCGGTTCGCATTCAGTGGCCAATATTTGTCCGAGATGAAACTATGCTTTTTCATTTCTTTGACCCCGAAGAATGCGCAAATTAACGAAGAACATTATCTATTTCCAAGGAAAACAAAGAGTAACATTTTAAAACTATTTCGACGATTACATCATCATCAGTAACAAACAATAACACAATAATTACAAACAATAATAATGAGTTCTTGTCAGTTATGTACTGATGATACGATGACCAAACCGTCGAAATCGATTTAACACTGTAACTCTTTATCTTTCGTGGAAATGGACAAAGTTCTTCATTACCTACAGTTTTCATCTTTTTCCAAAAATTTGTCGCGAGTGTTTTATTACTTTGACCTTTGAAGATTTCTCAGTTCCCGCCAGAGGTACTCATGTCTGAGTGTTCAATGTTCATATACCCCTTGCCTAAAACTCAAAGTAATGTAAAGTTAAGGTCCTCCCGAACTTTGCATAGGTACGCCTCACAAGTCAATTCTAAAGTTATGAACCCTCCTCAATCTACAAAACGCAGAATTCTGACTTTGATTCTCTGAAATGGCTTTCGTAATAATTTTAAATTTACTATTGTTACTGTGTTTCTACTACTGTGTTACTACTTTGTCAGTATTTACTATGTTACTTCAATGCATGTACCTACCTAAGCAATAATACCTACCATATTATTTCTTTAATTGTATTGTTACAGCATGTGCTAATATGGGTTTCAAAAGAAATCGGGGAAAAACGAATTTCACTGTGAGCTTCAATGTCGAAAAGTCAGTTTTGTTTGACAAGGATTTCGAAGGTAAGGTATTTTGAAGCTTCTGCGGTTATACATTTTTGCACCATTGGTTATGGTTTGTTATTAATCAATCATTATGTAGGTACTTATGGATTCGAAATGCGAGCACGACTTATGACAAATCACATTATCGTTCAAAAATTGTAGAGGAATGACCCTTGAGTTCCTATGAAGTACCTCTAAAGGTGAAACCCCATTCTTCCCCCCAGTCCCATTACTTTTTTGCATTCAGCAGTATTCTGAGCAGTTATGGTTCTGGGTTTGACAGTCTGCGTGTTCGTTGCTAAGCTATAACTAATTTTCAGGCAGGGAGCAAATAGCCTCTACACGATCTCACTAGAGTATTGTCGCACATTGCTTATTGAAATGCCTCATTTAGGCCAAAATCGGACGAAAAATAAAAGTAATTCAAGTTCCTTAATCTGAGCCTTTCCCTCCATCATGTACTCAAATTTAACGAACATGAACCGTCTGAAACTTTTTGAACTCCAAGGATGAATTTTAAACATTTTCTATTTAGACTCTGACGAAAAAAAATCTATATTCGCGCGTCTATATTTGCCAATTTTGACTAACTAGTGGATCCGATGACCAGAGCCGAAATAATAACCATAATGAGGGCATATAAGATGTAAACATATAGGATGTCCCTGCTATTATGAACCAAGCTTATAATCCACTTTTAAATTAGCTTTAAAAAAAAGGTTGAATTGTAACCCCTAGTAATTTTTTTGCGAGGAATCAAAATATGTCATTTTTGCGCACAATAACTTTTTTTTTTTTAATTTTTCAAGGGAACCCCTATTTTTTATGGCAGAATCAGATTTTTTTACGTTAAATTTTATGGAAAAATCACCCCCCCCCCCCCCCACTAGATTTTTCTGAACGCGCAACCCGTTCTATGCGTGAGTAAATTTGTGCACAGTGGTGATTTTTGGCGAAATTGACGGACCTTAAAGCCTAAGCGTGGCACACGATTTAACACAATTTTTCTATGATGAATCGAGTGGCACTGTCTGTTTTCTGATTATCCCTCATTCAAGTAGATACCTACATATATTACCATACGTACCTACTCTCAAGGTGAAATTCCACTATTTTCATTCTAAACCTCAACAGAACAACAACCCCCTTTTTTTTACTGGACTTGCAGGTAAGACAAATGAGAGACTTTCTACTTCTGATAACAATAAGTACATTAGAAATGAATGCCAAAGAAAACATTAAAAATGGTACTATCGGTATACATAGCAAAAATTACCTCACTTTGGTTGTTGTCGATCTGGAGCATAAGGTATGGCAGCCGCGCGACGAATCTTATTGTGCGATGAAAAACTTCCACCGAACCCATCTTTTCTTGGAAGCTGAGAGAATCGCGAGGCATTTTTTGAATGGGTTTAGGGTATTCAAAGGCCACTTAAAAACTACTGCCAAATGACAGGTCGATTTCCTTCATATCCTAATGCAATGTTAATGGGAGCTCAACTTGACAGATATAAATTGAAATAAAAATATCTACGTATGCTTTATTTGTTTACTGCATCAATATCAAATATCAGCTTCCGTAATAGGAATAAACGGACTACAATCAAATCCCAAGTGAGCGGTTCGTTGTTCCGTTGCGACTTAAAAGGGAAAATGGTCGAATTTCACCTAGAAAGCAGTAGGTGTTCTGGAAATAATTGTACTTGAATTAGGGCTAATAAAAAATCATGTGCGATATTTGGGCTTTACGGTTATAGTAAATTTCACTAGAAATCACCACTGCGCGCGAATTTACTCATGCGTTGAACGGGTAAGCGTAGTAAAAAAATCGAGTGGGGTGATTTTTTCATAAAATTTGACGTAGAATCTGAATCTGTAATAAAAAATAGGGGTTCTCATATTAAAAGAAAGTTATCGTGTTTTTTGCGCAATTGTGCAAACATGTCATGTTTGGTTCCCTTGCAAAAAATTACTGGGGGTTAAAATTCAACCTTTTTTTCATGCACATTTATGTATATATATATTTTATCGTTTGTCTCCAGTGGGTGACCTCGCCAATTGTCATGAGTTCGACAAAGATCCGGAGTCAGACGAGTACAGGCCTTCGGGCTTCGCTGCGGTCATCGGAAAAGTCTGCCTTCAAGGGTTCGAGTTCAAAGTAGAATCAAAGAAAAAGGGCCAAACCCAGAGGAAGGGCAAGTTCTGCATCGCTCTGGTATTTAAAAGGTAATTTTATACCAATTTCTCCGTAAAAATGTGATCAACAAAAAATACCAACGTAATAATACTTGGCCATGACATGCAAACATTCACATCCGAAAAAAACATTTTTAGGAGTCCCTCTGAAGCTAGGCTTCGTCAATAGAGAGACGACCTATTGCAATTGATCCAGGGGGGTGTGGGACAATCCAAGCATGAGGGGAAAAAAACCTTATAGAAATCCGGTTCAGACCATTCAAAGACCAAATCCGTAAAAAAAGGTATTTGTCTTGTGTGGATGTGTGTGTATAGTGTGTGTGTGTGTGTGTGTGATTTGAAGACCAAAGTGCTTGGGGAGGTTCTCCGCTGTGCCATCCGCTGGTCGAAATGGTCTCTGGACTTCACCGATGACACCAGCCACTTGGAAGCGAGATGCCAGAATCATTTGAATGTGGCGGAAAACTGCCGACTATATTGAAATGGGGTGGAAGCCTCCAGTCCCACTTCCTCCTTTCTTAGAGATAAAGATAGTCCGGGCACAGGTCAACGCTTTCGGAGGACTTCCCAATAGAAGGTAAAAGAATGAGCAGCTTGACATTCCTTGGACCTTTATTCCAGCATTGGGAAGAAATACCATCGGGTCCAGCAGACGTGCAGTTTTTGACACGGCGCTTACCGACATGCACATAATGGAATCCATGGTGGATGCTGGGGGCACATACAGACACACACACGCATGCACGCACGCACTCACGCATGCTCACACACAAATACACGCACACACACCTATGGTTTATGTTATATGTTCCTCTCTCCAGTCATTAGGTAGGTGTACTCTAGTACATCAAGACCATTAAAATATTGATGCTATAGTATTCTAAGGCCGTTAATAATATTATTTGTTTTCTAAATTCTGTGCAAGTCGTTGACAAATCTAGAAATCTAAAAAAAAAAATATGTATAGAAAAAATTGCCAATACGACAATTTACTCTTACATCCTTTTACAGGTGGGGGACGGGATTCCGCTTCTGCGTCGAAAGGAAGGAGAAGAAGAAAGGGAAGGAAGAGGAAGGCGAAAACGGAAAGAAAGGAGGGAAACAGCCGAAGAAACCAGATCCTAACAACGAAGTACAAAGGAGCAGAGGAAAAATTGTAAAAACGAACGCTGACGGGAAAAAACTCGTTTGGAAAGTTACGTTCAAAAAGATCGCAGCTGGCGAACAAGATAATCAAATAGTCGGAGATAAACCTCTGTTCAAAGGGGAATCAAAAGTACGGAAGGAAGAAGCTGAAAAGGCGCTCGGTGATCAGTAAAGGACAGAATCATAGAATGGTGTCATGTTTTATTCATAAAACGTTCATGATATGTATTTCGTGAAGTAAATGGTATTTGTTCAATACAATAGATAGGGCAACACCTAAATTAAGTACCTGCACCCGATTTCGTCTCCAGGCGTTTCCCCACTTTATGTCACATCCTAGAGGTCTTCAAAACCGCGAAGTGAAATTAGACTCCCTAAGAGAATACTCAGGACCCGTATGAGCCTCATGTTTGCTTGTTGCAGTGCTCATTTTGGTTAATTTTTTCAATAATGAACGTTTGTAATCGATAAAAGAAAAAAAAAAAAAAGTTTAACCCTCCTCAAAATTTGTTGGTTTACGTTTCAGAATGCATAGAATCTAAAAATGGACGTGGAAAAAAAAAGCTGCAAATTATTACACAAAGGTTTATTATTTCTGTATTAGATAGGTAGTCATTCTACGCAGATCATTGGTCTATAATTATTGTTAAGCCCCATGTATATCTAGTAAATGATCATAACTTGGCGCATCGTGAATCCCAAAAGGGTTCACACTTTTACAGCTCAGGACCCGACAATTTTACTATTTATAGTAGAACTTTTTGATCACACTCTACTTAAACATATCAAAAAGCGTTAAACTCAAGGATTTTCAAAACGAATTTCCATGAAGGAAATTTTGGATTCATTGCAATAGCTTCATTTTCTTAGAAAATTGGCTAAAACGCTCCGACCTTGGTGCACTGTGTACTATGCCTATCTACGTTGATTTCTAAGCCTGGTCCTCCACTGGAAGCGTATTCAAGCGACTAAGCGACAAGGCGACCTCCGCGAGGCGACTGGGACGCGACTGAGCTCCTCCATTGGAGGCGACTTAAACGCACGAAGTCTGTGGTGGTGTGTAGTGGACTGCATTTATTTTTGGTGAAGTAGGTAGGTACTACACAATGGACGACATAGATAGTTATTATTTGCTGGATAATGCTCTCTTAAATGTCGTTCGGAAGAGAAGGAAACGACGAATGTTCTGTATGAACCCAATATTGACAAGGAGGCAAAGTTTGGGTGAATTCAACCACCTCCACGACGAGCTGAAGGGAGATTCGGAGAAGTTTCGAAATTATAAGATGGACCTACAAACGGTTACATTCCTGTATAGGGACAGTTGGAGGGGAAGATATGTCAAGGAGGATGAGGTGGGTGTGAGATGGATGACTACTAGAAACATTACTATCTTCTTTGAATCATTGTTCCGGATATATGTATATCCGGAACGATGATTCAAAGAAGATCGTAATGTGTTTCTAGTATATATATATATATATATATATATATATATATATATATATATATATATATATATAGCTATATAGACACAGACTTACGGCGTCGTTATAAGGTGAGGCGCAGGCTTACGGCGTCACCTCCCAGTGCTACAAAACGATGCCACAATCCTGTAATTCACTTGACAAACAGGCATACGGCATCACTTGTCTTGAAGGCGAGGTATAACCAAAACCAATGAAGGGGCTCAAGTGAGTAACGTGAAACGCAGGATTGTGGCACACATACCGTGTTTTCTCTCTCTCTCTCTTCTTTTCTTTCTTTTCGGCCGCACCTCAACCAGAAGGGTCAATAGCGGCACAGCTATCCTCTTGTCGTGGGGCTCACCATGGGTTATGTTTTGAGATTGAAAGATTGGTACAAACGATTATTTTAGATTCGCACCTCCGGGGTGGAGACAAACCTTCCTATGGGTTGGGGATTCAAATAAAATATGTGCATCGGCGATTGATGATATAAAATTGGAGGGTTGGTATAAAAATTTTGTTGTTGTTTTTTTTTTTTTTTTTGTTTCGTGATGAATTCATTTTTCATGGTCCCGAGGACCTGGGCGGTCAGGGAGGGGATAATGTGACGATTGTTATGTTTCAGCTTTTTTAAATCGGAAAAAAGTTTTTCACTAGTAAAATTCGTGATGAATTCATTTTTCATGGTCCCGAGGACCTGGGCGGTCAGGAAGGGGGTAAATGTGAAGATTGTTATATTTCAGCTTTTTGAAATTGGAAAAAAAGTTTTTCACTAGTAAAATTCGTGTAAATTCATTTTTCATGGGCCGAGGACCTGGGCGGTCAGGAAGGGGGTAAATATCAAGTTTGTTATATTTCAGATTTTTACAATCGGAAAAAAAGTTTTTCACTAGTAAAATTTGTGATGAATTCATTTTTCATGGTCCTGAGGACCTGGGCTGTCAGGGAGGGGGTAAATGTGAAGATTGTTATATTTCAGCTTTTTAAAATCGGAAAAAAAGTTTTTCACTAGTGAAATTCGTGATGAATTCATTTTTCATTTCCCCGAGGACCTGGGCAGTCAGGGAGGGGGCAAATGTGAAGATTGTTATATTTCAGCGTTTTAAAATCGGAATACAAGTTTTTCGCTAGTAAAATTAGTGATGAATGCATTTTTCATGGTCCGAAGGACCTGGGCTGTCAGGGGAAAATGTGAAGATTGTTATATTTCAGATTTAAAATCGGAAAAAAAGTTTTTCACAAGTAAAATTCGCGATGAGTTCATTTTTCATGGTCCCGAAAACCTGGGCGGTCAGGGAGGGGGTAAATGTGAATATTGTTATATTTCAGATTTTTAAAATCGGAAAAAAAGTTTTTCACAAGTAAAATTTGCGATGAATTCATTTTTCATGGTCCGAGGACCTGGGCGGTCAGGGAGGGGGCAAATGTGAAGATTGTTATATTTCAGCTTTTTGAAATCGGGAAAAAAGTTTTTCACTAGTAAAATTCGCGATGAATTCATTTTTCATTGTCCCGAGGACCTGGGCGGTCAGGGAGGGGGTAAATGTGAAGATTGTTTTATTTCAGCTTTTTAAAATCGGAAAAAAAGTTTTTCACTAGTAAAATTCGCGATGAATTCATTTTTCATGGTCCCTAGGACCTGGTCGGGCAGGGAAGGGGTAAATATGAAGATTGTTATATATCAGCTTTTTAAAATCGGAAAAAAAGTTTTTCAGTAGTAAAATTCGTGATGAATTCATTTCAATATTACGTATACCCACCTACCGCCAGAGTTTGATCAAAATCGTACCACTAGATGATAAGAAGTCGAGGTTATATAGTAAATCAGGAGTAGTTGCATGTCGTTTCTGACTCAATTCTTCACTCTGCTCATGCGAAAACGTAAATTCTACCAAGCATCATTTCCCACACCCTAGTCATCCGATCTCGCTCAAATTTGAATGATAGTTGGGGGATGACAATTTGATCATCCCATATCAATTTAAACATTATTGTATCAATAATAGCTACTGCGCATGCGCCTATGTGAAATACTTGCAACGACCTTAATTTCCACAGTTTTCTTCCGATTTTGATGAAATTGTCATTGAATGCGCGGGTAGGTTGTAGGTGGTCCCGTACCTACTTCATCCTTCTTAACTCATCAGTTCATTCTGCGCATGAGCAAATGTGAATAACATTGAGTATCATTTTTTCGTTTCTTAATTGACCAGTTATGACGTTTTACGCTACTTCTTGATTTAATCTTTTCCGCTATGGGATTTTTCAAGGTCATTTAAAACTTTTCAATGATCTATACATTCATGATACGCAAACGAGGAAGCTATGTGCCACACCCAAATTAGCAGACTTTTTTTTTGGGGGGGGGGGGGGGGGAGAGATATTTTATAAGGATGTGTTATTAACTTTGACGACTGGTTAGGCCAATAGTTAACGTTGAAGATGAACTATGGGTGGATAATTTTTTAATTGATTAGGTAGGGTTGCCTTCACGGGCTTTTTATATATGGTATTTTTGCACAAAATTTCGAAAAAATATAGTTGGTATGTTGGAAAAATATATTTATATCGGTGTAAATAAGTTGTGGATTTATTGGGATCGGAAGAAGAAAGGCAAAAAGACCTGACTTTTTCATGTTCGAAGTTTAACTGCTGATAAATTCGTCTCAGCCTGGCCGAACACTCGAGTATTCGTAACGGAAAACTTGACCCCACTGAGAGCAGATATACTACGGATGATCAAGAAGAAAGCAGAGAAAAGAAGCATCAAATATGTCTGGATTAAGAACTTTCTAGTCCATACGAGGAAAAATGAAAATGTGTTCGTGATTGAAGTCGAAAAAAAGTTTTGTCCTCCAAAATCAAAATGTTCTGTTGCTTTTTGCGTTTCAGAGCTTGCTGATCAATTTTGGTTACGTGTCCGTCTGTCTGTCTGCCTGTTTGAGGAATGTCGTATGAATTACATCAAGATTGGTGGAGTAATAACTATAGCGCATGCGCAAAACTAAAATTGATCGAGACAGAAATAACTACGATACTAATGGACCGATATTTATGAAATTTTCAAGGATTATGGAATTTAGCTCCTAGACGTTCCCTCATGAATTTCATTACTGTTGGATTAATGGTAGTTTGTGCGCATGCGCAAACGTTTATTTCTTATAACGACGATTTATCGATCATTTTGACTCGTACTTTGTTCTTCAACTAATTCTATACGTCCGTGTTATAATATTTGAGGAAGCTATACTGCCCACCCAACTCGGCAGACGTTTTGGAATTTGGTAGTGAGTCTAATTGAATGTCTTACCAATCTTTCAATGATTACATGAGTTAAAATGAACTTGCTATTGGGAACAAAAAATTATTTTTCATATGCACTTTAGGAGCTACAATTGTAATTTTGATGAAATGAGAGTATTGTTGGAAACTGTTACTTTTAAGCCAGATTTTATTATTCTTAATGAAGTCTATGGTAGACTTTGCGTACTATTGCAACTTATGAATGGGTACAGGGCCTCAAAATCATCGAATAATAGAAATAATAATGACAGGGTTTTTTTTATGGCAATGATAAATATGATTACAGTATTGAAGAATCAACATTGTGTGATGCAACAGTAGCTACTTAAACTTAGATTTGTGTGTGACAAGGTCTATGGAATTTATAGATCCCCTACAACCAATCCTTATCAAGTTTATTCGAGATTTGAGGTCGGAACTTGAAAATGTTGATCGAGATTGTTTTACTTACATTGTAAGAGATATCAATATCGTTTTATTGCAAGAAGATAATAGTAATGATCATCTGAATATGATTTCTTCCATGGGGTTTCTTTCTCTAATTACTGAGCCCACCCGAGTTCAAGGGTTGTCAACGTTGCTTAGTTGCTTAGTTGAATTGTTAGCAACGGGCTTAGCAAAGTTGCTTAGATCATATAATTGCCCGATCAAAGCACTCACAGCTCAACCCTGCTGAAATAAAGAGAGCGATTACCGACCACTTTAGCACGGTGGTGACTATTGTTGATTCACACAATGAAATCATGAATGATAACAAAAACGCCTTAAAATTTAAGAAAAAAATTGGCTTTGAGGCAGTAGGAGTTTCTTTTTCTAACATGGATCGGTCTTCGGTGTATGAAGAAGATTTGAATCAGTCGGCAAATGCATTTATTAATTTATTGAAAAATGTTATTGAGTATCATACTACAGTTGAAACTTTCAAACCCACCTTCAATAGACATACTCCGTGGATTACGAATGGTCTAACGATTTCTATTACAAGACGCGATAAACACAAGTTTAGCAAATTAGTTAAACAACCCTACAGTAAACGATTAAAAGATTACTATAAAAATATTGAAATAAGTTGAAATACATTATTAGGAAAACTAGAGACACAGTAACATTTCCAACAGAAAAAGAGTTTGCCAAGTTGGGTGGGCAGTATAACTTCCTCACATATTGTAACATGGACGGATTAGTAGAAGAACAATTATTTAACCTCCGACATTTAACCCCTCTACAGCCCCTGGAATTTGATTAAAATTCATCAAAATGTGTTCTCGTAGATAAATTATGTCTTTGAATCCGAATTTGAAATCCGTTTTTTTTCTACGACTTTTAGTTCTTCGGATTTATTAAATTTCATGAATTTCATGAAAAACTCCCAAAATTCATCTTGGAAATTGTTCAAAATTCATCAACTTGTGTTACATTATGGAAATCAGGGCACTGAATCCGAATTTGTAATCTGTTTTGCTGAAGGACGCTCCTTTTACCGCATTTCTGAAATTTCATTAAAATCTCCACAAAATGCCCCTGGAAATTGTTTTGAATTCATCAGAATGTGTTCTTGTAGGTAAATTGAGGCGCTGGATCTGAATTTGGAACCCGTTTTGTTCTACGCCGTTCCATTCACCGGCAAGTGAGAAAAACCACGATTTCATGGAATTTCCCAAATTTCCTTCTTATTATATTTCTTTGGTATATTTAAGATGGGAAAAACTAAATTTCATATCCCCATCACAAGCAGTTGCTTCATAAGCATTAACTAAAAACATCAAACATTTCAGGTCTTCCCCCAACCCCACCCACTGATTGACCCCTGTATGGTGATGAAAATGCACTAGAAATATTCAATAATATATGCTGATAACCTACCTAAAAGGTAAAAATTAAAAAAAAAATTTACGAAACTGAATTTTCCAAAAAAGCCGAGCGGGCACTTACTGGAACTACTTGGGCTTCATTCTGAAGAAACTTTTTGTTTTAAAAATGTATTTTTTATCTTAAATTCGCAATTTCTCCATTAAAACACACAGGAAATTCGACGGAAATGTTTTCCAGTGTGTAATTTGAGTGGCTGAATCCGATTTTGAAATCCGTTTTGCGCTAAGACACTTCGTTCACGGGATATACAAAATTTCATGAATTTCATAAAAATCTCCCCAAAATGCCCTTGGAAATTGTCTAAAATTCACCAAAATTAGTATCCTTATATTTTTTGATGCGCTGAGTCCAAATTTGAAGTCCATTTTGCTCTCAGAAGCTGCGTTCGCCAGATTCCACAATTTCATGAAAATTCGAAAAATAATTCTTTACGCCATTTCTACAGAGTTTTTGAAGGGTACATACAAAATTTGGAGGTCCCTGCTTACATAGGTGCTACGGAATAGTATAAGAAAGAATCCGACCATTTTGTATGAGACCCCTCAACAGCCCCTGGAATTTGATTAAAATTCATCAAAATGTGTTCTCGTAGATAAATTATGTCTTTGAATCCGAATTTGAAATCCGTTTTTTTCTACGACTTTTAGTTCTTCGGATTTATTGAATTTCTTGAATTTCATGAAAAACTCCCAAAATTCATCTTGGAAATTGTTCAAAATTCATCAACTTGTGTTACATTATGGAAATCAGGGCACTGAATCCGAATTTGTAATCTGTTTTGCTGAAGGACGCTCCTTTTACCGCATTTCTGAAATTTCATTAAAATCTCCTCAAAATGCCCCTGGAAATTGTTTTAAATCCATCAGAATGTGTTCTTGTAGGTAAATTGAGGCGCTGGATCTGAATTTGGAACCCGTTTTGTTCTACGCCGTTCCATTCACCGGCAAGTGAGAAAAACCACAATTTCATGAAATTTCCCAAATTTCCTTCTTATTATATTTCTTTGGTATATTTAAGATGGGAAAAACTATATTTCATATCCCCATCACAAGCAGTTGCTTCATAAGCATTAACTAAAAACATCAAACATTTCAGGTCTTCCCCCAACCCCACCCACTGATTGACCCCTGTATGGTGATGAAAATGCACTAGAAATATTCAATAATATATGCAGATAACCTACCTAAAAGGTAAAAATTAAAAAAAAAATTTACGAAACTGAATTTTCCAAAAAAGCCGAGCGGGCACTTACTGGAACCACCCGGGCTTCATTCTGAAGAAACTTTTTGTTTTAAAAATGTATTTTTTATCTTAAATTCGCAATTTCTCCATTAAAACACACAGGAAATTCGACGGAAATGTTTTCCAGTGTGTAATTTGAGTGGCTGAATCCGATTTTGAAATCCGTTTTGCGCTAAGACACTTCGTTCACGGGATATACAAAATTTCATGAATTTCATAAAAATCTCCCCAAAATGCCCTTGGAAATTGTCTAAAATTCACCAAAATTAGTATCCTTATATTTTTTGATGCGCTGAGTCCAAATTTGAAGTCCATTTTGCTCTCAGAAGCTGCGTTCGCCAGATTCCACAATTTCATGAAAATTCGAAATTAATTCTTCACGCCATTTCTACAGAGTATTTGAAGGGTACATCATACAAAATTTGGAGGCCCCAGCTTACATAGGTGCTTCGGAATAGTATAAAAAAGAATCCGACCATTTTGTATGAGGCCCCTTTACAGCCCCTGGAATTTGATTAAAATTCATCAAAATGTGTTCTAGTAGGTAGGTTATGTCTTTGAATCCGAATTTGAAATCCGTTTTGTTCTACGACGTTTAGTTCTTCGGATATATTAAATTCATGAATTTCATGGAAAACTCCAAAGATTCATCTTGGAAATTGTTCAAAATTCATCAACTTGTGTTACATTATGGAAATCAGGGCGCTGAATCCGAATTTGGAATCTGTTTTGTTCTACGCCGTTCCATTCACCGGCAAGTGACAAAAAACACAATTTCATGAAATTTCCCAAATTTCCTTCATATTTTGTTTCTTTGGTCGATTTGACATGGGAAAAACTAAATTTTATATCCCCATCACAAGCAGGTGCTCCATAAGCAACAACTAAAAATATCAAACATTTCAGGTCTTCCCCCAACCCCACCCACTGATTGACCCCTGTATGGTGGGTGAAAATTTAAAAAAAAAATTTACGAAACTGAATTTGCCAAGAAAGCCGAGCGGGCACTTACTGGAACCACCTGGGCTTCATTCTGAAGAAACTGTTTGTTTTAAAAACGTATTTTTTATCTCAAATTTGCAATTTCTCCATTAAAACACACAGGAAATTCGACATAAATGCTTTCCTCTATGTATTTTGAGTTGCTGAATCCGATTTTGGAATTCGTTTTGCGCTAGGACGCTTCGTTCACGGGATATACAAAATTTCATGAATTTCATAAAAATCTCCCCAAAACGCCCTTGGAAATTGTCTAAAATTCACCAAAATTAGTATCCTTATATTTTTCGATGCTCGATCTTCTATCCGTTGCCACATTAAAATTTGATCGAGAGCACTTCGTACGTCAGCGAGAAAATTGCGTTTCTGGATCAGTAGAACGCGATGGTGCCGTCAAAATTGCCGAAATATGATGTCTTGCTGGATAAATCAGCGACAGTAGGCGGGAAACGACAAAAAAAAAAAAAAAAAAAAAAAAAAAAAAAAAAAAAAAAAGTGTTCCCCGCTATGTTTTTTCCCGCCATAGACACAGTAAATGTTTGACGGTCTTGGTTCGGGTTGGTCCTTAAATGTTCGTTGAAGTTCCAATTTGGTCACATGCGAGTTCAGATACATGAAATATTCTTTTCCGATTGTAGTGAACAAAAAGTAGACAAGCTACATTTTGAGCTAACGCGCTCTTCCTGTTTCGTCGAAAGTTATGTAGGTCTGAAGTTTGATTTCGAACCTGTCTCTTGATTTAAAAGACACATCCAACAGAAAAATAGACGGTAAAAACGATAACCCTTCTACGCAGATAAAATAATGACATATCTTTATTAAACCTAATAAACTTTTTGTGGTTCCACATAGTTTTATAAGATTTAATTTGTTTGAAAGTAATTTCCTACTGAAAAAAACGTTTGCCAAGTTGGGTGGGCAGTATAACTTCCTCACATATTGTAACATGTACGAATAGAAAGGGAAAGGGATAGCCCTTCTACGCAGATTAAATTATGGCCTAGCTTTACAAAAATAGACGAAGAAAACAAATACGAGCAAACATTTAATATCCGACAGTTCTGTTAGTAAATGATCTTATAACTAAAATTTTGGTGGTTCCACATAAGGTACCGCATTTGATAGTCATTTCCAACAGAAAAAAAAGTCTGCCAAGTTGGGTGGGAGGTATAACTTCCTCACATAGAGAACGCACCGAATTATTATACAGCAGTCTGCAGTAAAAATAGTACTGATATGTTCTTAAAACTAAACTTTTCTTAGTTCCACATAATCTTTCGTGGTCTCTCTTGAAAAACATCAATGGAGGTGACGGGTGTGAAAGTAATTTCAAAAACAAAAAAAGTCTGTCATGTTGGGTGGGCAGTTTTGTAGCATAATACTAAAATGTTTGTGGTTCCACGTGATCTCTATGGCCTTCTTCGCAGATAAATGGCCTATCATAATTAAACCTAATAAACTTTTCGTGGAACCACATAAAAAACGCAGCAAATTATTACACAGCAATTTATTATTTTCGTTTTGCCCCTTTTATAAACTTTATTTACGTATTTTATTTTCATTATTTTAACATGGATATGTTTTTGGGCTGGGGTTCATTCTAAAATTTGCGTAACGACACCAAAATTTGTGATGACCTGGCACTTTAGATTATTATTAACTCGAAAAGTGAAGGCTAGGAAAATCGTAGTCGTCGGGTTTCATAGTAGGAAAATCGTTCGCCACTTCTTGGAATGCTCCCATTTTATTACAACATCTCATGACCTCTAGGACATTGTAGTGTAAAGGAATGCTAATTTATTACTCCAAGTTATAAACTAATATTGTTTTGTACCCATAATGGAATAATCTTGTGAAAAGAAGGCCCTACATGGTTGGTATACAATTGAGTAGTAGGTACCTACTGGTAAGCAGTAGGTACTAGACATATCCATGATCTATTGTTTTTCCCATCAAGGGAGAAATTATGGATATGTTATGAGGATATTTTTTATTTCATTCCTTTGGGATTGTCTATAGAAAGGGTTTGTAAGTAATTTTCAAATGTTCCACCCCCACCTGAACCATGGGCTGTTAGTCTCGATGGTATGGGGACTAACTATATCCAATCGCATCTATGCATCCCACTGAGAGCGAGCGAAGCGAGCAACATTCCCCACACATTTCAAATCACCCTTAGTGATACACCGTTTCCAATTATTCTACATGTCCCACTCAACAGTAAAGACCATGGGATCTATACTGCCATACCGAGCGTGTGTAGCGAGCGAGAGAACTAGGCTAGTATAATAATTTACCTCTTCACGTGCAGGACGCTAAAACATATCTCTTGGCTTATGATACGTCGACATTGGTTTCTGGTTAGTCCTGGAATGAAGGTATACACTAAAGCTCATGACGCTCTGGATTCATTGAATAACTGGTTTTCGGACAGTTACCTCACGCTAAATGCAAACAAAACTAAATACATTTAAGTAGGGAGTAAAAATTAAATCGTAGAAAATATGAGTCATAATATGATATTAGTTTAGAAAAATCCGTTTGAAAAATTAGTTTATCCATCATGGATTACTGTTTAGAAAAATCGTGTTGTACATGTGCGACTTTGGAGAGAGCATTTACCTATCGTTATCTGGGTGTACATATTGATAATAAGTTAACGTGGTAATCACATTTAGACATTATACATGAAAAACTAAGGAGATTTTCGTTTTTGTTTTCTAATGTGAGGAATGTATTCAGGAATGATAAGCTTAGTCTTTCATATATTATTCTTTGGTACAATCAGTCTTACAATTAAACCGTTAAATATAATTCAAAGGTCTATTATGAAAATAATAATGAGAAAGCCACACCGATATCCGAACATCCAACTTTATGAAGAATTTAAAATACCTATTTACCCCTCATCAGTTATTTGTAAAACTTCTATCAGTGTTCCATCGGAATCCAGGCATGATAAATAGGAATGCTTGTGACAACATTATGAAACAAGATTTAGATGGGAGGGAAATGTAGTTAACCCAAAGCCATCTATGACGCCAACCACGAGGAGCCCATCCTGTATTTTGTATATTTTGTACCGGTCTATCGACGGAAATTTGAGATCTCCGCAACTTCACTCCCGCGCTCTATGAAAAAATAATATAATGAAGGTGGGTCAAGCTTGGACACAGCAAACGTGAAGCTGTATTCAGTAGTACCTACACTGTATAAATTTAATCAGTATTAATTATTATCTATGTACATGATGATAGAGATTCATTTTAAAAGTATCTTAATTTTTGTAATTCTCCCATGTATAAGATGTGAATAGTTACGAAACTCAGCTCGGAAAGAAGCTTGCTTGATACATAAGGGCTATTGCCTTTCATCTAGCATTAGGTATATTGAGATATATTCCTTGTAATTAATTGAAAGTGATCTTTGTAAAAATTCAATAAAATAAATAAATAAATAGAAATAAATGTCATTCGAAAATTTAATTTTTGTCACTCTTATTACCAAATTACTAAACAAATTTAAATAAATATATAAATTGAAATAAATATAACAAATTGAAATGAATATGATCATGCAATATTGTTTTCCATGATTTATCGTGAAAATAGGAACTGGAAATATAGGGATCCTTGATAAATTTTGAACTACCTACTTTTTTAAACAGCTCGAAAGGGATTCTGTAGAACATACCTACCTCAATCTTTGCTTGAAAATATGACAATTCAAGGTACATGCCCATAGGCGGGTAACTGAGAATAACAAATTAATCACAATGGGCCAGCAAATTGGGGCGTAATATTCCACAGGTACCTACTTACTTCTACTATAAAAACTTGGTAATATCACTACCGAATTTAGATCATTCAAAAGCTCAAAAAATAGTATTTTTGTTACAAAATAACAAAATATATATAGTTTTTTTTTTTTTTTTTTTTTTTTTCAAAAATATAGAATGATACTATGAATTATATATGTCTGGCAACCCTAGGCTTAGGAGGCGCAGAGCCGATGTAGTCTACTTCCTCCATTGTCCAAGGTATATGAGTATATAGGCAGCTTACAGGCACTGCCCTCTGTTTTTCCAGTCATCCGCGTGGAGCGCATGTGTGTCAAATTTTTCGAGTCTGTCTACTAAGACCGAGAGCTTGTTGTTGTCTCCAAGATTAATGCTTGCTGGGTGGATAGCAGAAGTTATTTCAACTTTTAGCGTTGTGATTATGACAGATGGGGTTAAATTCCCCGTGATGTAGCGCATTTTATTTAGAGCGAGTAAAGGTTTTTGGAATCCGATTGTTGTGTCATCAAGAAGTGTTTTGGGATTTTTCTACTAAGGTAAATGGCTCTCTCGGCCGAATTGCAATTCTGATTTGGAATAAGCACTAGGTACTTGAAACGTAGCAGAAACAGTATATTGAGCAAAATAATTGTTTTCTTAAGTTGCAAAAACGGAAGTGCATTATTCAAGGAACAATACCAGAACATTTGAGACGCGGCTTTAAAAAAAAAAAAAAAAAAAAAAAAAAAAAAAAAAAAAAAAAAAAAAAAAAAAAAAAAAAACTCGGCTCTTCGGACCTTGCCAGGGGACAAGCCCCCTCTGGACCCCATAATGGTTACTGCTTAGACCCTTCGTCTAAAATTCAAGAAACATGGAACATACTTTAGCCGTGATTTTAAAAATGGACATTACTTTCCACTCTGTTGGGATGTTAGGAAAGTAAAAATGGACATTACTTCCACTCTGTTGGGATGTTGGGAAAGTAGAAATGGATATTACTTTCCAATCTATTGGGATGTTGGGTAAGTAAAAGTGGACATTACTTTCCAATCTGTTGGGATGTTGGAAAAGTAAAAATGCACAATACTTTCCACTCTGTTGAGATGTTGGGAAAGTAAAAATGGACAATACTTTCCAATCTATTGGGATGTTGGGTAAGTAAAAGTGGACATTACTTTCCACTCTGTTGGGATGTTGGGTAAGTAAAAGTGGACATTACTTTCCAATCTGTTGGGATGTTGGAAAAGTAAAAATGCACAATACTTTACACTCTGTTGGGATGTTGGGAAAGTAAAGGTGGACATAAGTTTCCACTCTGTCGGGATGTTGGGAAAGTAAAAATAGACATTACTTTCCACTCTGTTCGGATATTGGGAAAGTAAAAGTAGACAATACTTTCCACTCTGTTGAGATGTTGGGAAAGTAAAAATGGACAATACTTTCCAATCTATTGGGATGTTGGGTAAGTAAAAGTGGACATTACTTTCCAATCTGTTGGGATGTTGGGAAAGTAAAGGTGGACAATACTTTCCACTCTGTTGAGATGTTGGGAAAGTAAAAATGGACAATACTTTCCAATCTATTGGGATGTTGGGTAAGTAAAAGTGGACATTACTTTCCAATCTGTTAGGATGTTGGGAAAGTAAAAATGGACATTACTTTCCACTCTGTCAGGATGTTGGGAAAGTAAAAATGGACATTACTTTCCACTCTGTCAGGATGTTGGGAAAGTAAAAATGGACATTACTTTCCACTCTGTTGGGATGTTGGGAAAGTAAAAAATCCCGAGCTACTTTCGTTCCACGGTTTCGTCAACGTTATCTGTTATCTTGAACTGATTTTTTTTTTTTTTTCCTGGCTACACGAGGGACGATCATGTTGATTTAGATGAATACGAAAGCGCAAGACAAAGAGGGACAACGTTGACGCCGCAATCCTGTAATCTGTGTTATATATAAAAAGACGGATGTTACAGAAGCGGTATTACGGCACCTGTGCCCTAATACTGGATCTGGTCACCTGTGCCGTAAGACTGTAAAAGTAAATATATATATATATATATATATATATATATATATAGGTTTAAATGGCCCTACGAGAGCACAATACACTTATACGAAATTAAGAAACAAAAAGTGGAACGGAAAGGAACTTCAAATACTAAATTTTTTATATTTAGTTTCATTTTTTGTTTCTTAATTTTGCATCAGTATATATATATATATATATATATATATATATATATATATAGCTATATAGACACAGACTTACGGCGTCGTTATAAGGTGAGGCGCAGGCTTACGGCGTCACCTCCCAGTGCTACAAAACGATGCCACAATCCTGTAATTCACTTGACAAACAGGCATACGGCACCACTTGTCTTGAAGGCGAGGTATAACCAAAACCAATGAAGGGGCAGAAGTGAGTAACGTGAAATGCAGGATTGTGGCACACATACCGTGTTTTCTCTCTTACTCTCTCTTTTTTCTTTCTTTTCAGCCGCACCTCGACCAGAAGGGTCATTAGCGGCATAGCTATCCTCTTGTCGAGGGGCTCACCATGGGTTTGGGCGTTGGTAAAAACGATTATTTTAGAGCCACACCTCCGGGGTGGAGACAAACCTTCCTCTGGGTTGGGGATTCAAATGAAATATGTCCATCGGTTCCAGATGGTTGAAGAATGATCGGAATTCAGAAAAAAAGTTGTTCACTAGTAAAATTTGCGATGAATTAATTTTCCATGGTCCCGATGACCTGGGCTGTCAGGGAGGGGGGAAATGTGAAGATTGTTATATTTCAGATTTTTAAAATTGGAAAAAAAGTTTTTCACCAGTAAAATTTGTGATGAATTCATTTTTCATGGTCCCGAGGACCTGGGCTGTCAGGGAGGGGGCAAATGTGAAGATTGTTATATATCAGCTTTTTGAAATCGGAAAAAAAGTTTTTCACTAGTAAAATTCGTGATGAATTCATTTTTCATTGTCCCCGAGGACCTGGGGCGTCAGGGAGGGGGTAAATGTGAAGATTCTTATATTTCAGCTTTTTAAAATCGGAAAAAAAGGTTTTCACTAGTAAAAATCGTGATGAATTCATTTTTCATGGTCCCGAGGACCTGGGCTGTCCGGGAGGGGTACATGTGAGGATTGTTATATATCAGCTTTTTAAAATCGGAAAAAAAGGTTTTTCACTAGTAAAATTCGTGATGAATTCACTTTTCATGGTCCCCAGGACCTGGGCTGTCAGGGAGGGGGTGAATGTGAAGATTGTTATATTTCAGATTTTTAAAATCGGAAAAAATGTTTTTCACAAGTAAAATTCGCGATGAATTCATTTTTCATGGTCCCGAGGACCTGGGCTGTCAGGGAGGAAGCAAATGTGAAGATTGTTATATATCAGCTTTTTGAAATCGGAAAAAAAGTTTTTCACTAGTAAAATTCGTGATGAATTAATTTTTCATTGTCCCCGAGGACCTGGGGCGTCAGGGAGGGGTTAAATGTGAAGATTCTTATATTTCAGCTTTTTAAAATCGGAAAAAAAGTTTTTCACTTGTGAAATTCGTGATGAATTCATTTTTCATGGTCCCGAGGACCTGGGCTGTCCGGGAGGGGTACATGTGAGGATTGTTATATATCAGCTTTTTAAAATCGGAAAAAACGTTTTTCACTAGTAAAATTCGTGATGAATTCATTTTTCATGGTCCCCAGGACAGGGGCGGTCAGGGAGGGGGTAAATTTAAAAATTGTTATATTTCAGCTTTTTAAAATCGGAAAAAAGTTTTTCAGTAGTAAATTCGTGATGAATTCATTTTAATATTACGTATACCCACCTACCGCCGGAGTTTAATCAAAATCGTACCACTAGATGATAAGAAGTCGAGATTATATAGTAAATCAGGAGTAGTTGCATCTCGTTTCTTACTCAATACTTCACTCTGCTCATGCGAAAACGTAAATTCTACCAAGCATCATTTCCCACACCCTAGTCACCCGATCTCGCTGAAATTTGAATGATAGTTGGGAGATGACTATTTGATCATCCCATAACAATATCACTAATTGCTATTAGTGATATTGATTGTATCACTAATAGCTACTGCGCATGCCCCTATGTGAAATACTTGTAACGACCTCAATTTCCACAGTTTTCAACCGCTTTTGATGAAATTGTCATTGAATGCGCGGGTTAGGTTGTAGGTGGTCCCGTACCTATTTCATCGTTCTTAAGTCATCAGTTCATTCTGCGCATGAGCAAATGTGAATAACATTGAGTATCATTTTTTCGTTTCTTAATTGACCAGTTATGACGTTTTACGCTACTTCTTCATTTAATCTTTTCCGCTAAGGGATTTTTCAAGGTCATTTAAAACGTTTCAATGATCTATACATTCATGATACGGAAACGAGGAAGCTATGTGCCACACCCAAATTAGCAGACTTTTTTTTTTGGGGGGGGGGGGGGGGGGGGAGATATTTTATAAGGATGTGTTGTTAACTTTGACGACTGATTAGGCCAATAGTTAACGTTGAACATGAACTATGGGTGGATAATTTTTTTATTGCTTAGGTAGGGTTGCCTTCACGGGCACTTTATATACGGTATTTTTGCACAAAAATTCGAAAAAATATAGTAGGTATGTTGGAAAAATATAGTAGGTATGTTGGAAAAATATATTTATATCGGTGTAAATAAGTAGTGGATTTATAGGGATCGGAAGAAAAAAGGCAAAAAGACCTGACTTTTTCAAGATCGAAGTTTAACTGCTGATAAATTCGTCTTAGCCTGGCCGAAAACTCGAGTATTCGTAACGGAAAACTTGACCCCACTGAGAGCAGATATACTACGGATGATCAAGAAGAAAGCAGAGAAAAGAAGCATCAAATATGTCTGGATTAAGAACTTTCTAGTCCATACGAGGAAAAATGAAAATTAGCCAGTGAAGGTAATTCGTACCCTCGACGACCTAGATAACATTCGAAACGTGATATTTGCTTTTGAAAATTGGTTGATCCACATGTAGACAATTTCAGTGATGGATATAATGAGTTTTGCTTCCTCACTACCGAAGTTAGGAAAGCTATGTGTTCGTGATTGAAGTCGAAAAAAAGTTTTGTCCTCCAAAATCAAAATGTTCTGTTGCTTTTTGCGTTTCAGAGCTTGCTGATCAATTTCGGTTACGTGTCCGTCTGTCTGTCTGCCTGTTTGAGGAATGTCGTATGAATTACATCAAGATTGGTGGAGTAATAACTATAGCGCATGCGCAAAACTAAAATTGATCGAGACAGAAATAACTACAATACTAATAGACCGATTTATGAAATTTTCAAGGAATATGGGATTTAGCTCCTAGAAGTTCCCTCATGAATTTCATTACTGTTGGATTAATGGTAGTTTGTGCGCATGCGCAAACGTTTATTTCTTATAACGACGACTTATCGATCATTTTGACTCGTACTTTGTTCTTCAACTAATTCTATACGTCCATGTTATAATATGTGAGGAAGCTATACTGCCCACCCAACTTGGCAGACGTTTTTGTGATTTGGTAGTGAGTCTAATTGCATGTCTTACCAATCTTTCAATGATTACATGAGTTAAAATGAACTAGCTATTGGGAACAAAAAATTATTTTCCATATGCACTTAAGGAGCTACAATTGTAATTTTGATGAAATGAGAGTATTGTTGGAAACTGTTACTTGTAAGCCAGATTTTATTATTCTTACTGAGGTCTATGGTAGACTTTGCGAACTATTGCAACTTATGAATGGGTACAGGGCCTCAAAATCATCGAATACCAATAGAAATAATAATGACAGGGTTTTTTTTATGGCAATGATAAATATGATTACAGTATTGAAGAATCAACATTGTGTGATGCAACAGTAGGTACTTAAAATTAGATTTGTGTGTGACAAGGTACGATATGTAATCTATGGAATTTATAGATCCCCTACAACCAATCCTTATCAAGTTTATTCGAGATTTGAGGTTGGAACTTGAAAATGTTGATCGAGATTGTTTTACTTACATTGTAAGAGATATCAATATCGTTTTATTGCAAGAAGATAATAGTAATGATCATCTGAATATGATTTCTTCCATGGGGTTACTGAGCCCACCCGAGTTCAAGGGTTGTCAACTAGTTGCTTAGATCATATAATTGCCCGATCAAAGCACTCACAGCTCAACACTGCTGAAATAAAGAGAGCGATTACCGACTACTTTAGCACGGTGGTGACTATTGTTAATTCACACAATGAAATCTTGAATGATAACAAAAACACCTTAAAATTTAAGAAAAAAATTGGCTTTGAGGCAGTAGGAGTTTCTTTTTCTAACATGGATCGGTCTTCGGTGTATGAAGAAGATTTGAATCAGTCGGCAAATGCATTTATTAATTTATTAAAAAATGTTATTGAGTATCATACTACAGTTGAAACTTTCAAACCCACCTTCAATAGACATACTCCGTGGATTACAAATGGTCTAACGATTTCTATCAAAATACGCGATAAACACAAGTTTAGCAAATTAGTTAAACAACCCTACAGTAAACGATTAAAAGATTACTATAAAAATATTGAAATAAGTTGAAATACATTATTAGGAAAACTAGAGACACAGTAACATTTTCAACAGAAAAAGAGTTTGCCAAGTTGGGTGGGCAGTATAACTTCCTCAATATTGTAACATGGACGAATTAGTAGAAGAACAATTATTTAACATCCGACAGTTCTGTTAGTGGCGAAATGTTGGGTGGGCAATGTAGCTTCCATACATATTTTAACATGGAAGTATAGAATTAGATGAAGTTTTATTATTTCCACATACTCTTTATTTGGTAGCCCTTCTACGCAGATGAATGGCCTATCTAAATTGAAATAAATATAAAAAAATTTAAAATTATTATTATGAATATTGCTTTCCAAGATTTCATGTGAAAATAGGAACTGTAAAAATACGAATCCTACGAATTTTCAAATTTTCCACCACCAACCAAACCAAGGGCTGTAGGTTTCGATGGTATAGGGACTATATCCCACAACGAGCGAGCGTGAAAAGCCACCCCTAGCGAGCGAAGCGAGCAACATTCCCTACACAGGTCGGATTTCAACGGTGTTTTTCCTACCAACTCGGGATGGACTATTTATATCCCATCGCATCTATACATTCCACAGAGAGCGAGCGAAGCAAGCAACATTACCTACACATTTCAAATCACCCGTACTGATCCACCGTTTCCTATCATTCTACATGTCCCACTCGACAGCAAAGACCATCGGATCTATAGAGCCACCGAGCCAGTGAAGCGATAGACAAAACTAGACTATCTATTTATAAGAATGAAACTCCGTGTGTTTGTCTGTCAGTTTGTCTGCCTATGCTATGCATGGCCGAACAACTGAGTGGGGGTGTTTATGAGTGGGGGGATCTTCTTGGATGTTTCAGAAAGGGGGCATAAGCGATTTTAAAATTTTCTAATCCCACCCAAAACATGGGGTGGAGGGCGGGAAGGGGGTGGAGCCCCTTTTATGTCCTTTTTTTCCCCCAAGCCCTCGTTCTTCTACCACTGCCTCATTAAAATTTGATTGAGAACACTTCGTATGTCTGCGACAAAGTTACGTTACTGAACTCGTAGAACACGATGGTGCCTTCAAAAGTGGCAAAACATACTGTCGAGTTTAGGCTACAAACTAAATTAACTTATACGAAAACAAGTATTTGGTTCAAGACTCAAAGCACAACTATGCTTTTTTATTAGTAACACAATAACATAACTGCATAATTACAATACAACTTCCTAGAAATAATAATCACTGTAGTCATTCCCTTACATCACTCTCCCTCCCCGCCGAGCTCTTGCAAGGAGCTAGATGATTTGCATGCACCACTCGACGTTTTCCGCGAGGGATCCGAATGCGGAAAACCACGTCACTTATTGCCTTGATAATTTTACAGGGTCCTATCCACTCCAATTGAAGTTTGGGACAGAATCCAACTTGGCGATGTGGCCAGTAATACCAAACTTTATCTCCTTCTGTAAATCGTGGAGCTCTGCTTCTGACATCATAGCGGACCTTGCTTTGATCTGCAACATGTTTTATTTGTTTTTGAGCCATGCCATGTAAGGTCGTTAACTTTTTTCGAAGCTCGTGGGCATAAGTCGACGCAAGGGTTCCCTCCTCTGGAATCTTACCCACCAGTAAGTGTAATGGCAGGGTCAACCGACGCCCCAGGTTGAGCTTTGCTGGTTAAAATCCAGTAGAAGAGTGTTCTGTGGCTCGATATGCCAAAAGTACATAAGGTAGCCATATATCCCAGTCTCGCTGATTTCCATCCACCATCTTGGCCAACATTTCCCATAAGGAACGGTTGAACCTCTCAACCAGTCTGTCACTCTGGGGTCTTCCAGGAGAAGTCCTTGTCTTATAAATTCTGAGCATTCTCATAACCTCCTTGAAAACTTCGGATTCAAACCCTGTGCCTTGAACAGAGTTCAGCTCTATTGGCACCCCAAAACGTGAAATAACTGTCTCTTCCAGTCCACGAGCCAATGTCTCAGCCTTGATGTCACTAGTTGGAAAAGCCTCTGGCCATTTTGTAAAATAGTCAATAAGCACCACCACATATCTATTCCCCTGCTCTGTCAGTGGTAGGGGCCCTATGATGTCCATTCCTACCCTCTCAAATGGGGTAACAGTTACATATGTCTGCATAGGAGCTCTAGTGTTGGTATTTCTTCTGCGCCAACAAAATTCACAATTTGCACAATGAACCTGAACAGCTCCCTGAAGACCTGGCCAGTAGAACTTCATCCGTATCTCACTCAGTGTTCTCCTTTTCCCAAGGTGCCCCATGTTATGGGCTGCCATCAGAACTTCCTGCCTCCGGTATTGTGGCACAAGAACTTGCTCCACTGTTTCTGTTTCAGTTTCATTCCAGTCGTACAAGGACTCCGTTTGATATTTTCAGATTTCCAAACATTGCCCAATAGCCTTTAGTTGTTGCACTGGGAAATGTCATTCCAAGATGATCGTTTCCCTTCTTGGGTCCACTTGAGCACTGGAAGTTCTGGATCGGCTTGCTGAAATATGGCCCACTGCTCTCCTTCTGACTCCAACCATACCCTTTGCACATCAATTGCAGCTAGATTTTTCTATTCCAGTCGGGCACAATGTTGGCAGCCAGAATCAGTACATGGTCTTCTCAACAAGGCGTCTTAAAACTGCGTAACCATTGCAAAGCAGCATGATCTGTTCTCACCAAGAACTCAGCACCACTCTGGAGACCATATGACTGAAAGTAACGCAGTGCTTTGACTAGGCTTAGCAATTATCTTCTGGTCACACAATAATTTCGTTCCTGCTTTGATAGACACTTGCTGAAATAAGCAAGGACCCCCATTTGTCCAATATAAAGACAGCTCCTGGTATTGGATGGCCCAGCATAGGAGGATTCGTAAGTGCCAGCTTAATGTCATTAAATGCATCTTGACATTCCTTGTCCCATTTGAAATCACCAGAGACATCTTAAAGTTTGTACAAAGGCGCAATCCGATGAGCAAAGTTTGAGATGAAACATCGGTAGTACGAACAAAACCCCACAAAGGTTTCGCACCTCCTTGACAGTGGATGGTATAGGCAATTCAGCAACTTTAACTTTCTTCTGAGGGCCAGCAGCTATGCCTTGTCCAGATATAATGAACCCCAAGTAAGAGACCTATCTAGAAAACCAATGGCATTTCTGTGTGTTCATCTTAACACCAGCCTTCCAAAAAACAAGCAGGACTCTCATCAACCAAGCCAGATGCTCTATGAACTCAGAATTGTCCACCAGCACATCATCAAGACTCGACCTTGCTGAATCTCTTCTCGAAGGTCATCGCTCGTTAAAACGTTGCGGGTGCATTGCACAATCCGAATGGCATAATTTAAAGTGCCAAAGGCCTCGAGGTCTGCAAAATGCAGTTTTCTCTCTGGTCTGCCTCAGCCATTGGGATTTGCCAGTATCCACTCTGAAGATCTAGAGTGGAAAATCAAGAAATCCCTGCAAGTCGGCTTGTTAATTCATCAACCTTTGGTAATGGGTCAGAATCTTTCCTTGTTATCGCATTCAGCTGGCGGTAGTCGATGCAGAATCGAGTGGAACCATCTTTCTTGGGAACTAATACAATAAGACTTGACCAGGGCTTGATGGCTCAATCACCTCTATCTATTCCATTTCTCTTACTAACCGTTCAACTCCCTCTAACTTATGAGGTGCAATTCTTCGTGGAGGCTGACGAATGGGGGGGATGATCTCCCACATTGATATGATGTTCACAACTATTGATACACCCTAGATCTTTACCAGATGACAAAATGACAAAAACAACAATTTCATGAAATTTCCCAAATTTCCTTCATATTATATTTCTTTGGTCTATTTAAGATGGGAAAAACTTAATTTCATATCCCCATCACAAGCAGTTGCTCCATAAGCAACAACTAAAAATATCAAACATTTCAGGTCTTCCCCCAACCCCACCCACTGATTGACTCCTGTATGGTGATGAAAATGCACTAGAAATATTCAATAATATATGCAGATAACCTACCTAAAAGGTGAAAATTAAAAAACAATTTACGAAACTGAATTTGCCAAAAAAGCCGAGCGGGCACTTATTGGAACCACCTGGGCTTCATTCTGAAGAAACTGTTAGTTTTAAAAAATTATTTTTTTATCTTAAATTCGCAATTTCTCCATTAAAACACACAGGAAATTCGACGAAAATGTTTCCCAGATTGTATTTTGAGTCGCTGAATCCGATTTTGAAATCTGTTTTGCGCTAAGACACTTCGTTCACGGGATATACAAAATTTCATGAATTTCATAAAAATCTCCCCACAACGCCCCTGGAAATTGTCCAAAATTCACCAAAATTAGTACCCTTGTATTTTTCGATGCGCTGAGTCCAAATTTGAAGTCCATTTTGCTCTCAGAAGCTGCGTTCGCTAGATTCCACAATTTCATGAAAATTCGAAAAATAATTCTTTACGCCATTTCTACAGAGTTTTTGAAGGGTACATACAAAATTTGAAGGTCCCAGCTTACATAGGTGCTTCGGAATAGTATAAAAAAGAATCCGACCATTTTGTATGAGACCTCCCTACAGCCCCTGGAATTTGATTAAAATTCATCAAAATGTGTTCTCGTAGGTAAATTATGTTTTTGAATCCGAATTTGAAATCCGTTTTTTTACGACGTTTAGTTCTTCAGATATATTAAATTTCATGAATTTCATGAAAAACTCCCAAAACTCATCTTGGAAATTGTTCAAAATTCATCAACTTGTGTTACATTATGGAAATCAGGGCACTGAATCCGAATTTGTAATCTGTTTTGCTCAAGGACGCTCCTTTTACCGCATTTCTGAAATTTCATGAAAATCTCCCCAAAATGCCCCTGGAAATTGTTTTAAATTCATCAGAATGTGTTCTTGTAGGTAAATTGAGGCGCTGAATCTGAATTTGGAACCCGTTTTGTTCTACGCCGTTCCATTCACCGGCAAGTGACAAAAACCACAATTTCATGAAATTTCCCAAATTTCCTTCATATTATATTTCTTTGGTCGATTTGACATGGGAAAAACAAAATTTTATATCTCCATCACAAGCAGGTGCTCCATAAGCAACAACTAAAAATATCAAACATTTCAAGTCTTCCTCCAACCCCACCCACTGATTGGTGGGTGAAAATTTAAAAGAAATTTTTACGAAACTGAATTTGCCAAAAAAGCCGAGCGGGCACTTACTGGAACTGCTTGGGCTTCATTCTGAAGAAACTGTTTGTTTTAAAAAATTATTTTTTATCTTAAATTCGCAATTTCTCCATTAAAACACACAGGAAATTCGACGAAAATGCTCTACAGTATGTATTTTGAGTCGCTGAATCCGATTTTGAAATCCGTTTTGCGCTAGGACGCTTCGTTCACGGGATATACGAAATTTCATGAATTTCATAAAAAATCTCCCCAAAACGCCCCTGGAAATTGTCCAAAATTCACCAAAATTAGTATCCTATTATTTTTCGAGGCTCGATCTTCTATCCGTTGTCACATTAAAATTTGATCGAGAGCACTTCATACGTCAGCGAGAAAATTGCGTTTCTGGATCAGTAGAACGCCATGGTGCCGTCAAAATTGCCGAAATATATGATGTCTTGCTGGATAAATCAGCGACAGTAGGCGGGAAACGACAAACAAAAAGTGTTCCCCGCTATGTTTTTTCCCGCCATAGACACAGTAAATGTTTGACGGTCTTGGTTCGGGTTGGTCTTAAAATGTTCGTTGAAGTTTCAATTTGGTCACATGCGAGTTTAGATACATGAAATATTCTTTTCCAATTGTAGTGAACAAAAATGTAGACAAGCTACATTTTGAGCTACCGCGCTCTTCCTATTTCGTCGAAAGTTATGTAGGTCTGAAGTTTGACTTCGAACCTGTCTCTTGATTTAAAAGACACATCCAACAGAAAAATAGACGGTAAAAACGATAACCCTTCTACGCAGATGAAATAATGGCATATCTTTATTAAACCTAATAAACTTTTTGTGGTTCCACATAGTTTTATAAGATTTAATTTGTTTGAAAGTAATTTCCTACTGAAAAAAACGTTTGCCAAGTTGGGTGGGCAGTATAACTTCCTCACATATTGTAACATGTACGAATAGAAAGGGAAAAGGATAGCCTTTCTACGCAGATTAAATTATGGCCTACCTTTACAAAAATAGACGAAGAAAACAAATACGAGCAAACATTTAATATCCGACAGTTCTGTTCGTAAATGATCTTATAACTAAAATTTTGGTGGTTCCACATGAGGTGCCGCATTTGATAGTCATTTCCAACAGAAAAAAAAGTCTGCCAAGTTGGGTGGGAGGTATAACTTCCTCACATAGAGAACGCACCGAATTATTATACAGCAGTCTGCAGTAAAAATAGTACTGATATGTTCTTATAACTAAACTTTTCTTAGTTCCACATAATCTTTCGTGGTCTCTCTTGAAAAACATCGCTGGAGGTGACGGGTGTGAAAGTAATTTCAAAAACAAAAAAAGTCTGTCATGTTGGGTGGGCAGTTTTGTAGCATAATACTAAAATGTTCGTGGTTCCACGTGATCTCTATGGCCTTCTTCGCAGATAAATGGCCAATCATAATTAAACCTAATAAACTTTTCGTGGAACCACATAGAAAACGCAGCAAATTATTACACAGCAATTTATTATTTTCGTTTTGCTCCTTTTATAAACTTTATTTAGGTATTTTGTTTTCATTATTTTAACATGGATATGTTTTTGGGCTGGGGTTCATTCTAAAATTTGTGTAACAATACCAAAATTTGTGACGACCTGGCACTTTAGATTATTATTAACTCGAAAAGTGAAGGCTAGGAAAATCGTAGTCGTCGGGTTTCATAGTAGGAAAATCGTTCGCCACTTCTTGGAATGCTTCCATTTTATTACAACATCTCATGACCTCTAGGACATTGTAGTGTCAAGGAATGCTGATTTATTACTCCAAGTTATAAACTAATATTGTTTTGTAACCATAATGGAATAATCTTGTGAAAAGAAGGCCCTACATGGTTGATATACAATTGAGTAGTAGGTACCTACTGGTAAGCTTGTTTTTCCCATCAAGGGAGAAATTATGGATATGTTATGAGGATATTTTTTATTTCATTCCCTTGGGATTGTCTATAGAAAGGGATTGTAAGTAATTTTAAAATGTTCCACCACCATCTGAACCATGGGCTGTTGGTCTCGATGGTATGGGGACTAACTATATCCAATCGCATCTATGCATCCCACTGAGAGCGAGCGAAGCGAGCAACATTCCCCATACATTTCAAATCACCCTTAGTGATACACCGTTTCCAATGATTCTACATGTCCCACTCAACAGTAAAGACCATGGGATCTATACAGCCATACCGAGCGAGTGTAGCGAGCGAGAGAACTAGGCTAGTATAATAATTTACCTCTTCACGTGCAGGACGCTAAAACATATCTCTTGGCTTATGATACGTCGATATTGGTTTCTGGTTAGTCCTGGAATGAAGGTATACACTAAAGCTCATGACACTCTGGATTCATTGAATAACTGGTTTTCGGACAGTTACCTCACGCTAAATGCAAACAAAACTAAATACATTTAAGTAGGGAGTGAAAATTAAATCGTAGAAAATATGAGTCATAATATGATATTAGTTTAGAAAAATCCGTTTGAAAAATTAGTTTATCCATCATGGATAACTGTTTAGAAAAATCGTGTTGTACATGTGCGACTTTGGAGAGAGCATTTACCTATCGTTATCTGGGTGTACATATTGATAATAAGTTAACGTGGTAATCACATTTAGACATTATACATGAAAAACTAAGGAGATTTTCGTTTTTGTTTTCTAATGTGAGGAGTGTATTCAGGAATGATAAGCTTAGTCTTTCATATATTATTCTTTGGTACAATCAGTCTTACAATTAAACCGTTAAATATAATTCAAAGGTCCATTATGAAAATAATAATGAGAAAGCCACACCGATATCCGAACATCCAACTTAATGAAGAATTTAAAATACCTATTTACCCCTCGTCAGTTATTTGTAAAATCACTTCCATCAGTGTTCCATCGGAATCCGGGCATGATAAATAGGAATGCTTGTGACCATGATTATGAAACAAGATTTAGATGGGAAGGAAATGTAGTTAACCCAAAGCCATCTATGACGCTAACCACCAGGAGCCCATCCTTTATTTTGTATATTTTGTACCGGTCTATCGACGGAAATTTGAGATCTCCGCAACTTCACTCCCGCGCTGCCTATGAAAAAATAAAATAATAAAGGTGGGTCAAGCTTGGACACAGCAAACATGAAGCTGTATTCAGTAGTACCTACACTGTATAACTTTAATCAGTATTAATTATTATCTATGTACATGATGATAGAGATTCATTTTAAAAGTATCTTAATTTTTGTAATTCTCCCATGTATAAGATGTGAATAGTTACGAAACTCAGCTCGGAACGAAGCTTGCTTGATACTTAAGGGCTATTGCCTTTCATCTAGTATTAGGTATATTGAGATATGTTCCTTGTAATTAATTGAAAGTGTTCTTTGTAAAAATGCAATAAAATAAATAAATAAATAGAAATAAATATCATTCGAAAATTTAATTTTTGTCACTCGTATTACCAAATTACTAAACAAATTTAAATAAATATATAAATTGAAATAAATTTAACAAATTGAAATGAATATAATCATGCAATATTGTTTTCCATTTTTATCGTGAAAATAGGAACTGGAAATATAGGGATCCTTGATAAATTTTGAACTACCTACTTTTTTAAACAGCTCGAAAGGGATTCTGTAGAACATACCTACCTCAATTTTTGCTTGAAAATATGACAATTACATGCCCATAGGCGGGTAACTGAGAATAACAAATTAATCACAATGGGCCAGCAAATTGGGGCATAATATTCCACAGGTACTACTTACTTCTACTATAAAAACTTGGTAATATCACTAACGAATTTAGATTATTCAAAAGCTCAAAAAATAGTATTTTTATTACAAAATAACAAAATATATATGGTTTTTTTTTTTTTTGTTTTTTTTTTTTTTTTTTAATAAAAAATATAAAATGATACTATGAATTATATATGTCTGGCAACCCTAGGCTTAGGAGGCGCAGAGCCGATGTTGTCTACTTCCTCCATTGTCCAAGGTGTATGAGTATATAGGCAGCTTACAGGCACTGCCCTCTGTTTTTCCAGTCATCCGCGTGGAGCGCATGTGTGTCAAATTTTTCGAGACTGTCTACTAAGACCGAGAGCTTGTTCAAGTCCGATTTCTCCAAGATTAATGCTTGCTGGGTGGATAGCAGAAGTTATTTCAACTTTTAGCGTTGTGATTATGACTGATGGGGTTAAATTCCCCGTGATGTAGCGCATTTTATTTAGAGCGAGTAAAGGTTTTTGGAATCCGATTGTTGTGTCATCAAGAAGTGTTTTGGGATTTTTCTACTAAGGTAAATGGCTCTCTCGGCCGAATTGCAATTCTGATTTGGAATAAGCACTAGGTACTTGAAACGTAGCAGAAACAGTATATTGAGCAAAATAATTGTTTTCTCAAGTTGCAAAAACGGAAGTGCATTATTCAAGGATCAATACCAGAACATTTGAGACGCGGCTTAGAAAAAAAAAAAAAAAAAAAAAAAAAAAAAAAAACTTGGCTCTTTGGACCTTGCCAGGTGACAAGCCCCCTCTGGACCCCATAATGGTTACTACTTAGACCCTTCGTCTAAAATTCAAGAAACATGGAACATGCTTTAGCCGTGATTTTTAAAATGGACATTACTTTCCACTCTGTTGGGATGTTAGGAAAGTAAAAATGGACATTACTTCCACTCTGTTGGGATGTTGGGAAAATAAAAATGGATATTACTTTCCAATCTATTGGGATGTTGGGTAAGTAAACATGGACATTACTTTCCTATCTGTTGGGATGTTGGAAAAGTAAAAATGCACAATACTTTCCACTCTGTTGGGACGTTGGGAAAGTAAAAATGGACATTACTTTCACCTCTGTTGGGATGTTGGGAAAGTAAAAGTGGACAATACTATCCACTCTGTTGAGATGTTGGGAAAGTAAAAATGGACAATACTTTCCACTCTGTTGGGATGTTGGGAAAGTAAAAGTGGACATCACTTTCCACCCTGTTGGGATGTTGGGAAAGTAAAAGTGGGCATTACTTTCCACTCTGTTCGGATGTTGGGAAAGTAAAAATGGACATTACTTTCCACTCTGTTGGGATGTTGGGAAAGTAAAAGTGGACAATACTCCGCCCCTTCACCCCGCCAGGGGGCTTCACCCCCCTGGACTCCCGGTAACTTTCCGCCTTGAGCCTTCGGCAAAAATGCTAAAACATGGAACATGCTTTCTTCCCGCTAATTCGTAAATGTAAATAAATTTAAAACTACGACATGTTTTACTAATCGAAATTAGAATAGAGTACCTAAGTAGGTAATTTTCTGTTATGGTGCGCGTCTACAATTACTATAACCAAGATTAACTTTTCAACCAAGTGACAACAAAACAAGCGGCATTGTTTACTATATCCATTTATAACATAAATGAATATAAAACTACAACCTGAATAGAGGAACAAGTACGCAAGAAATGCGTGATAATTCGAGAGCTTTCCAACGAGTGGAGAACGATTTTTGTCCGGTGAAAAATAAAGAAATTTCTTTTCCCCAGCAACGGCTTGGTTGTACGTGAAAACCAAAAGAAAAGACAAAATCGATGTTGGTTAATGTTTAAACATTTTTAAATTTTCAACTTTACACTCTGTTGGGATGTTGGGAAAGTAAAAATGGACATTACTTTCCACTCTGTTGGGATGTTGGGAAAGTAAAGATGGACATTGCTTTCCACTCTGTTGGGATGTTAGGAAAGTAAAGGTGGACATTACTTTCCACTCTGTTGGGATGTTGGAAAAGTAAAAATGGACAATACTTTCCACTCTGTTGGGATGTTGGGAAAGTAAAAGTGGATATTACTTTCTACTCTGTTGGGGTGTTGGGAAAGTAAAAATGGACAATACTTTCCACTCTGCTGGGATGTTGGGAAAGTAAAAGTGGACATTACTTTCCACTCTGTTGGGATGTTGGGAAAGTAAAAGTGGGCATTACTTTCCACTCTGTGGGGATGTTAGGAAAGTAAAAGTGGGCATTACTTTCCACTCTGTTCGGATGTTGGGAAAGTAAAAATGGACATTACTTTCACCTCTGTTGGGATGTTGGGAAAGTAAAAAATCCCGAGCTACTCTCGATCTGGCTACACGAGGGACGATCATGGTGATTTAGATGAATACGAAAGCGCAAGACAAAGAGGGACAACGTTGACGCCGCAATCCTGTAATCTGTGTTATATATAAAAAGACGGATGTTACAGAAGCGGTATTACGGCACCTGTGCCCTAATACTGGATCTGGTCACCTGTGCCGTAAGACTGTAAAAGTAAATATATATATATATATATATATATATATATAAATGTATTTAGTTTCACTTTTTGTTTCTTAATTTCGCATCAGCATATATATATATATATATATATATATATATATATATATATATATATATATATATATATACATTCGACGTACTTTTGTACCGTTGAATGTGAATATTTTGGGCTAACAACCATACCTACGTGTAAATATGCCGAGAAAACGTGGGAGGGGGAAGCCAGGTCGCTCGAAGACAGGCTTCACTTTATTCCATTAAATCACTTGTTCATTGTCACTTTATCGTCATGGTAACACCCACGCTCTGTCATATATTTCTAGGTTGTTAAGCCCCCCACACACGGGCGAGCATGTTCGCGAGCATGTTCGTGACGGTGTTGGCGGCGAACATGCTCGCCCGTGTGTGGGGTCTACCAGCCTTCGGACCGGCGAACATGTTGGGCTCGGCGCTCGGCTCGTCGGACCCGGCGAGCCCGAGCGCCAACACGGACATGCTCGGCCGTCTGTGGGGACAACCAACATGTTCGCGAGCATGTTCGCTGAAGTGTCGCAGCAAGGCGCTCTTTTGAGGTGATCGACTCCCTCATAGCAGTGCTTTGTTTCTCAATTTCTGGAGAGATACGGCCAAGAATGTCTTCGAAACAGTCTTCAGTCATCCTCAGGTAATTTTTAAAATCATTCGGTTCGTTTGCTGCTAGTTCTGACAACAGAGACATGTGGCTGAAGCGGTTCCTATTTTGAAGCCAATTCTTGCACCAGATTTTGCGACGCTTCCGTTTTATCTCATTTTCCAAACAAACGAAACCACCACAAACAGCAACCACAGCGTTAACATCCATTTCACACACACACTGACACAACTCGACTATCACAGCGCGAGAGAGGCAGAGTACTGTGCGGCAGCGGCGAGAATGTTCGCGAGCATGCTCGTTCGTCTGTGGGCAACGCCGAGCATGTTCGCGAGCATGCTCGATCGTCTGTGGGCAACGCCGAACATGTTTACGAGCATGTTCGCCAACAGGCTCGCGAACATGCTCGCCCGTGTGTGGGGGGCTTTACATTTAGCATCATCTTTGTCCAAATAACTGAAAATCATTGAGGAGATTACCTACCTACGCCTCACAAGCCCAAAGTGGACACAGAATTTATAATAGGTAAACTCGATTTTGGGAAGTCAGAATTCCACAGGAATTGTATCATCATCTGATGCAATTGTCATTGTTTTCAAGGCGATTTTTGATATGTTTCACTGGTTACGATTCAGTCCCGTGTTATTGTCCTTTTTTCTTGTCGACGTTTTAGCCCTCAGGGAAAGTAAACGAATAAACGCGTAGCGATCGGGGTGGTTTCGTTCGATTTTTTGGGCGGATACCTCAAAATGAAACTCAAAGAATCATTACTGTTACATTTAAAGATAAGGTTTGGTTTCTTGATTGCTTTGTTCAAAATAAGATTTATTGGGGTCTTGAGGTTCAGTGACTGAACCGCAAGACCCCAACAAATCTTATGTTACAATGAAAGTTTTCTAGATCTCGATTTTTGAATATTTCAGCCCTTAGGTTCTACCCTTTAGTGTCGATCAAATGCGATGCCGATGTTACTGGCACATCCCAGACCGATAAATAATTTTTAAGCCAAATTTCTTGAAGTTTGGCCTAATACTTTTTGAGAAAACCTTTGGACGGCGTACCTATGGCGGACGGACGGAATTTAGAGGGGTGGTTAAATTTTTTTCTTGGTCGATTACAAAGGTTAGTTATTGAAAATTGTGGTGAAATCCACCCCCTCTTGTCAACAGCCCTTTTCAGGGCTACCAAAAAGAGGTAGACACAACACAAAAATATTTACAAGACGTCGAGTTATAACTCCGTCAAACAAAATATTTCACCAGAGAGAAAATACTAAATTCTCTCTCAAAAGTGAAATATTAAAGAATAACACACAAGGCGACCTCCCTAAACATTTACTGGGTGAGAGAGATGCGACAAACATCTCGAAACAAGTCGCCTTGAATGAGAAACCTCAAACAGGAAAACTCAAGGTCGTCCAGCCACCCCCGGGGACCCCGTCACAGCGACGGACGTGGGGAAACCACCTCGAAAGACCAACTCAGCTATCATACGCACAGATACTGAGAAAACAATGTGCGAACCAATGAGATTGCACAGTCGAATTTATGAAATTAAGCGGACCAACCAGGAGGCGGCAGGAGGCGGCCACCTCCCTATAAATACACCGCTGGGAGCCCTCCGAAATTCATTCCACTCTCCGCTCTCGACGACGACACCTCTGAAGTACGAAGAATTCTACACGCTCTACGCTGACGAACCTTCTGCATTACGAGTTCATCTCAAGAACGGCTTCCTACTGCTTTCTACAAGCTCTACCTTCTCTCCACACAGATCTCGCATTGGCATCTACGAGTCCAGTGATTATTCATCCTGCTCATTGCCCAACGTAGTTCATCTGTCAGGACGCCACCCGGTACTTCTATCGATATTCTCTTTAGACAGTACGCCCGAGGGACGTTCCGAGCCGTGTCGCCCGGGTTTCGTAGCATTAAGCTCGTAACCGACCGCTGTGGGCACGCCGGTAAATTACTCTGCTCCTCCGCTCTAATTTACCGTCTAAGGAAGCCTTTGTCAAGGCTACGAGGTAGGACCCTGACATACGAGCATTGGAAAGACGCTCTGTCAAGCGAGTCCACCTCCCAAACCCTCTATTTTTCACACATAGAGGCATCGAAACGAGCTAAAACTCGGTCATTTCGATGGAACGTCGGCCGTCCTACTTCCCCTTGCAAGGGGAGGCGGACGACGGCGAAGCCGGGCCGAGTAGCCCACGTAGTGCTCCCTACCGGCTACACGGCGAATCCGCTGAACCCAGCGACGGCGCAAGGCGCGACCCCCACGTCCGGATCGCCTTCTCGCCCGACGTATTCGTTCAAGAAACGTTCGAGCAAGCCTCGCCTATACAAAAAATCGAGGAAACCTTTCAGACTCGCTCTGAAGCCGATCATTACGATTCGACCAAGCTGTCCGAATACCCACGATATTCGACGCAGGCTTACCCGGCCGATCCGAGTGTCAAATACACTCCAAATGCACAAAAAGCGAAGGATACTTTTCAGTACCTCAACCAAGCTCAACATATTCCCCTTTCAGATATAAATCTAAGGCCGGAATATTACAAAACGGCTCAGTACCAAACTGATCGAACCCAGCACTTGCTACACGAGCCCAGCGCTCCACGCGGCTGCGACACGAACTATCTCCCCTTTCAGTCCGCCAAACCAGTTGACCTTGGCGGATCCGCTCACATTCCTCGCGGGAATGACCCGGGGACCAACCCGCATAACCGGGATATAAATGTCCGACTTGGCCTACCTACGCCAAGTAAAACATATCTAAATCCACTACAAATGGTGACCCCGCCTTTGAACAGGCTAAACACGGAGCATTTCGTTCCCTCTTATGAAGCTAGTGGATTTCAGGGAACCACTGCGGGCGTGCGACCCCCGCCGGGCCTCTACGCCCCACATCTCACGCAACAACCCTCTACACAAAGTGGCTTTCGAGCACTTTTAGAAGAGATGGGAGATTATCAAAAACCAATCTTCCAAAAGAAGAATATCGATCGTGCACTCGCCGAGTTCGATCAATACTGCGTGCGAAAACACCTGAGAACGCAGAACGAATGCTTCTCAGCTATATACAAGTGGGTACCAGAAGAAATGAGGGAAGCTATCGACTCAGCTTACCTCACGGCACCCCACGCACCCTACGAAGAGGCCAAACAGCGCCTCCAGCGAGAATATGGGTTGTCCTTACAGGACAGGCTCCTCGCACTCGAGGACCCCGCATCTCTCGCCAAAAAACCCAGCACCAAGTACCACGAAATGTACTCGAAAGCTGTTGGGTACTTTTCAGAAGCTCTGATCACTCAAAAGTGGATCGAGACTCTACCCATCGAAGCACGAGGTATGGTCGCAGCTCAGCCTACCACGACCTCCCGGCTCGACCTAGCTGATACGCTACACGCGTACAGAACAGAGAATACTTCTCTGAACATACGAGGAGTAGAATCTACTCCGAAACCCATAAATACTGGTTTCAAAAAGGCCCTCTCGAAACAAGCTGAGTTCAAACCCCAACCAGTGGAGAGTAAGCCTCACAAACCGACGGCCTATGTCTGTCGAAACCACGCACGTTTCGGTAACGAAACTCGCAAATGTGCAGACCCAGAACACTGCACTTGGAAGACAAACACTGCTTTCAAAACTAGCAGAAAGGCTGCGACTATAAGCCAGCCTAAAACCCGGGTCTCTACCGAAAATACTCAGCGGTCGGTACAAGAAAGTACCGTTCCAACCTCCGACACATAGAGTTCGGAAAACGAATAACTGCCAGTGTATCTGAGCCTATACGCCGGCAGTCTACTGAGTATAAAAGGCTCTTTTTCAAGTGCAAACTAAATGGCACTGAATTTCTCATTGACACGGGAGCAGAAGTGAACATTCTGCCCCACAATGTCACAAAAAAATTGGGCTTGAAAATTCTTAAGTCCGACGTTAAGCTCACAGCAGCTAACGGAGCCCCTATAGACACACTAGGGCGAGCTGACACAACAATTAACATCGGCCTCGGGGACATGACCACCGAGTTTATGATCACGAAAGTTGATCTAGCGATCCTAGGTATTCCATTCCTCGAGTCTTGGGATATCGGAATACGGGTCAAACACAAGTACATTTATAAAGATAAAATAAAGTGCTATGCCGATCAAAAAATAGCTGCAGTCATGAACAAAAAGTTCACTGACGAACAAATAGCAGCTACTATCCCTCATCGTGACAATACCCCTCAACCAGAGGACGTGCAAATCACGAAGGACGAAAACATTCGCTCTATCATTGACAAATACAATGATAAAATGAGCAAAATTCAAGGTAAATGGAAAAACAACGGGGTTTACCACCGTATAACCACGGAAGGAACACCAGTACACTTCCGAGCAAGACCCATGGCGGGCGAAAAACGGGCTCAAGTCAAAAGTACTTTTGACAAAATGCTTTCAGAAGGCATAATTGCACCATCGGATTCCGAATGGGCATCCCCGTTACACTGTGTGCCAAAAAAAGACGGGTCATGGAGAATCACCGGCGACTACCGTTTCCTCAACGCGAAAACGAAGAAAGACGCCTACCCTCCTCCTCACATTCGCTCTTTCCAAGCGAATTTACATGATACGCAAATCTATTCGACAATAGATTTAAAATCAGCGTATTATCATATTCCGATGCACCCAGATGACGCTCATAAAACTGCAATTATTACACCTTTCGGTCTTTATGAGTTTAAAAAAATGAGCATGGGTTTGGCCGGAGCGGCTCAAACATGGCAAAGATACATGGACAGCATCATGCGAAAATTTGATTTCGCATTTGTATACCTAGATGACATCCTGGTGGCTTCTAAAAATTATAACGAACACATGAACCACCTCAGACAAATTTTTGACAAACTAGGGGAACACGGACTTCGAGTAGGTTTTGATAAATGCATTTTTTCAAAACCTACCGTCGATTTCCTAGGTTTCACTATCTCGAAGGAAGGGATAATTCCTAAACGAGATAAAATAGAAGCCATAGAACAATTTCCTAGGCCAGTAGACGTACGAAGTCTACGCAGATTCCTAGGTATGTGTGGTTTCTACCGAGCATGCTCAAGCAAATTCGCTCACACGGCACAACCTCTGTATGACTCCATTCAGTCAAACAAAAAAAATGACAGAACACCTATCGAATGGACATCAGAGAGAGAAAAAGCTTTCAACAGCTTAAAACAAGCAATGATCAAAGCAACATTGCATAACATTGCTCACCCACACCCTACAGCAGAGTGGAGATTAGTCTGTGACGCATCCGACACACACATCGGAGCGGCACTAGAACAGGAAATTACAGACAAACATGGCTCGAAATCTTACCAACCATTGGGATTTTTCAGTAAAGAAATTCCAGAACAATGGAAGAACAAAGCATCGTTCGACAAGGAAATGTTCGCCGTTTACCAAGCTTGCATTCACTGGCACAACGACTTGGACGGCAGATCTTTCCATATTTGTTCGGATCACAAGCCTCTACTAGGCACGATGCTTAAGAAAAATGCACATTTTTCTAAAATGAGATTAAGATGGCTAACATACATCTCTCAAATGACGAGTGACATTCGTCACATTTCCGGAGAGAGCAACGTCGTCGCCGACGCACTCTCCAGACCCTTCGATCCGGTTGAAATTCAAACAAAATCGATTTCAACCCAGACGGACGAGGGTCCACCCATAGCCGAAATTTCGAAAATTACGGCTGCAATAGAATGCAATCTTCTACTGCACATTTCAAATTCACAAATTCGTTCTCCCCCTAACGCGGAGGACAAATTGAAACTCACACGAGTTGAATTCTCTCAGGGAGAGATTTGGTGTAACCTAGACCTAGGACACCCTAGACCTTATATTCCAAACGAAATAAGGGAAGAAATAATAAGCCAAATTCACAATTTGGGGCACCCAGGTATACACTCTACAGTGTATAAAGTTAAACAAAGATATTTTTGGCACGGACTCCGTGCAGATGTCTCAAACTGGGTCCGAGCATGCGAAACTTGCCAACGAGCAAAAATCACGCGCTCCGTGAAGCTCCCTTACTCCGAATTTGAAACGGCAAACAAATTTTCACACGTACACGTTGATATTACCGGACCCTTACCTTTAGCTAAAGGAGGGAAACGTTACATTTTGATGATGGTTGATAGAGCAACGGGTTGGTTAGAGGCAGTCCCTCTTAACAACATCGAAACAACCACAATCACAAACGCCTTTATCAATATTTGGGTAGCTTCAAAGGGCGTACCTAAATACATCACAAGTGATCAAGGCACTCAATTTGAATCAGATCTGTTCAATTCCATTATGGAACGTCTCGGAGTAAAACATACTCACACGTTACCATACAAACCATCAACAAACGGAATGGTAGAACGCAGAAATAGATCTTTGAAAGAGGCTCTCAAAGCACAAAACGAAAATTGGCTCGACGCACTTCCAAAAGTTCTACTCGCCATGCGTACGGCAGTAGACCCAGCGACCGAAACTACGCCTTTCCAAAAAGTTTACGGAATTGACGTACCACTCCCAGGAGACATTTTCGTAACTTCTACGAACCTTTCGGAACCTCTTTTCTTCCGGCCTACGCATATTAAACATAATAATACGAAATATGCCGTAAACATGCCCAAAAATTTGGATACATGTACTCATGTCTATATCAGAGTGCCCACACAGCTCACCTCTCTGCAATGTCCTTACACAGGACCATTCAAAGTGGTTAAAAGAGATAAGTTTTCGGTTACAGTGCAAATTGGCGAACATACTAAAAAAGTTCCCAAACAGCAAATAAAACCAGCTTATACTCTACACTCGGACGAAGCTGTATCACAAGGACAATCTGTATCACAAAATCAGGCAGAAAGTGAGGGGAAAACTCCCCGAAAATCTGCCAGAAGGCACGTCTTGGGGGGGCCCCTGTGGTGAAATCCACCCCCTCTTGTCAACAGCCCTTTTCAGGGCTACCAAAAAGAGGTAGACACAACACAAAAATATTTACAAGACGTCGAGTTATAACTCCGTCAAACAAAATATTTCACCAGAGAGAAAATACTAAATTCTCTCTCAAAAGTGAAATATTAAAGAATAACACACAAGGCGACCTCCCTAAACATTTACTGGGTGAGAGAGATGCGACAAACATCTCGAAACAAGTCGCCTTGAATGAGAAACCTCAAACAGGAAAACTCAAGGTCGTCCAGCCACCCCCGGGGACCCCGTCACAGCGACGGACGTGGGGAAACCACCTCGAAAGACCAACTCAGCTATCATACGCACAGATACTGAGAAAACAATGTGCGAACCAATGAGATTGCACAGTCGAATTTATGAAATTAAGCGGACCAACCAGGAGGCGGCAGGAGGCGGCCACCTCCCTATAAATACACCGCTGGGAGCCCTCCGAAATTCATTCCACTCTCCGCTCTCGACGACGACACCTCTGAAGTACGAAGAATTCTACACGCTCTACGCTGACGAACCTTCTGCATTACGAGTTCATCTCAAGAACGGCTTCCTACTGCTTTCTACAAGCTCTACCTTCTCTCCACACAGATCTCGCATTGGCATCTACGAGTCCAGTGATTATTCATCCTGCTCATTGCCCAACGTAGTTCATCTGTCAGGACGCCACCCGGTACTTCTATCGATATTCTCTTTAGCCCGAGGGACGTTCCGAGCCGTGTCGCCCGGGTTTCGTAGCATTAAGCTCGTAACCGACCGCTGTGGGCACGCCGGTAAATTACTCTGCTCCTCCGCTCTAATTTACCGTCTAAGGAAGCCTTTGTCAAGGCTACGAGGTAGGACCCTGACATACGAGCATTGGAAAGACGCTCTGTCAAGCGAGTCCACCTCCCAAACCCTCTATTTTTCACACATAGAGGCATCGAAACGAGCTAAAACTCGGTCATTTCGATGGAACGTCGGCCGTCCTACTTCCCCTTGCAAGGGGAGGCGGACGACGGCGAAGCCGGGCCGAGTAGCCCACGTAGTGCTCCCTACCGGCTACACGGCGAATCCGCTGAACCCAGCGACGGCGCAAGGCGCGACCCCCACGTCCGGATCGCCTTCTCGCCCGACGTATTCGTTCAAGAAACGTTCGAGCAAGCCTCGCCTATACAAAAAATCGAGGAAACCTTTCAGACTCGCTCTGAAGCCGATCATTACGATTCGACCAAGCTGTCCGAATACCCACGATATTCGACGCAGGCTTACCCGGCCGATCCGAGTGTCAAATACACTCCAAATGCACAAAAAGCGAAGGATACTTTTCAGTACCTCAACCAAGCTCAACATATTCCCCTTTCAGATATAAATCTAAGGCCGGAATATTACAAAACGGCTCAGTACCAAACTGATCGAACCCAGCACTTGCTACACGAGCCCAGCGCTCCACGCGGCTGCGACACGAACTATCTCCCCTTTCAGTCCGCCAAACCAGTTGACCTTGGCGGATCCGCTCACATTCCTCGCGGGAATGACCCGGGGACCAACCCGCATAACCGGGATATAAATGTCCGACTTGGCCTACCTACGCCAAGTAAAACATATCTAAATCCACTACAAAAATAATAAACCAAAAAATCCATCCGTCCGCCATGCACCTTCCAGAGTTTTTCTCCAAAACTACTGGACCAAAGTTTATGAAACGTGGCTGAAAAAAATCATACATTGGCCAGGGATGTGCTGGTAACAGCGGCATAAATCCTGACCAAACCTAAAGGGTAGTAATTATGGGCTGAAATATTGAAAAATCGAAATCTCGAAAACTTTCAAGGTAACAGTAATGTTTTTTTGGTTGTCATTTACATATATTTTCCCAGAAAATCGAATGATACCATCCAGAAAGATTTACGATCTTCCGTTCTCTCATTACGAGCCATAATGGAGCAGCGAACTATGATTTTTCGGGGGAACTAACTAAGTTTCATCAATGGCCGCTAGATAGTATTAGGCAAGCAGCATTATGAGGCATGAGGGGCCGCCGCTGCGGTCTTGCCAATTCACAGCACTGCATCATCAGCTCGTGTAAGGAAAGTTTAGGTGTTCTATTTACTATAATTTATCTTCAGTAGGCGTCTATACCTATGCAGACACATTGGATACCTAAATGATTCGTTTAATAATATAAATAGGTGTACTGCGTAGAAGAGCTCTACATTACAGGAATAATGAACCTCTTTGTAATAATTTGCAGCGTTTTATAAACCAACCAGCCATCTTTACAATTGGTTTAGTTTCAGACCACGCTGCTAGACAACCTGATTGATGCACTCAGCTTTCAAGTACCTACTGCTCTCACCTAGCGTCCTAAGAGGATTTGCTCATGGTGGAAAGAGTCTCTTTCTTTTCACCACAGGTTCGCTGAGCGAGTCGACGCTTTTGCACGTTGGTATGTTCCAGCGGCGGACCAATAAAAACCATAGAAATTGCCAGCAATTTCTTCCACTTCCAGGCTTATACGAATATACGCTCAGTTTGCTGCTCCTCTCACCTCCATAAGGCGGAGAAACCTCCTCCTCCTCCCGAGGACACCACTCCCATAACAGGACAGGACTCCTTAACGCGACTTCCATTTCTTTGGAAGGAGATATTGGATTCTTGCTCCTTTCACCTGATTCAGAGTTACGCGAATCGAATAGACTCGGACCGATTAAGAGGTAGAAAAAAAAGAGCTGCGAAAACTAACTAGGTAACTACCTATCCGAAAAAACTGACTAACTAAATTACTTTATAAATTACGACCAGAAATTCTGAAAACCAAACTGCACTGGGCGTACCAACCATTGGTAACGGCGAACAAAGGAACTAGTTGGTTTGCTATCGCTTCTCTCGCCCTTGCGTCATATTTGCTCTATAGTTAGATGGATATCAGTAGAAGCCAAGAGCTGCTCACTAGCCGCTTCGTACAAATTTGATGAGTTGTAGGTGCTCAACATTAATATTTTCCTTGCACTCAAAGTGTGCAATCAAACAGATTAACAATTCAACAGAATCATAATGCAATAATTTATGAAAATCCGCTCATAAGATCAGGCTGCATGACTAGAGATAGTGCGCTTCTAGTGCGGATTGAGCCGGAACCATCCTGCGACGATTGAAGCTGCGAATTGATTGCTCCGCGAGGACGTGACAGGCTACCACCCCTCCCTTCCCCACCATCCGCAGGTCCGAACTTCACAACTAATCCCGTTGGGTGGTGGTTCATGTTTCATTCAACCTTATCCAGTCGGCTTCCCCTGCATTTTTCATCCCCCAACCACCAACCCATCAACCCTGTTTCTTTACCGATATTTTTCGGCAAAATATTTCATGTCCTTGCACACCCTCCTACCGTTCGCTGTATTAACCTTCGCACACAATCTTCTTCGAAGGTCCCTTGTATGTTTTAGTACCGACCTGTTCTACCTACCAACAACAACCTTTTTTCAATAACCTGACATTGAAGGGTTAATGTTTTTACTCCCGAATAGGTAGATTATTTAGAGTTAATAAGAACAAGGGCAAGCCTTCTTCTCTTTATAGGCCTACTTTTATTGCTTCGGAATGAATGACACAAATTTTTAAGAAACTTTTAAAGAGTTGCCGTTTTTAAAAAACGTGACATGTTCCATATCACGGGCATGTTTGTGGCATATCAGAAAAAACGCAGACTTATTTCTCCAAGATTTCAAATAGGAACAGTACACAACTTTTCCAGTTAGGTACCTTGGGAGAACGAACCCATAGCGTAAATCGGGGAAAATACGACTTCCCCACTGCAATAGACAAACTCACAATGAAATGAAAAATATGAGAAACAATCAATCTTACTGATTCACGTTCCGATACGAGTTGCTGAGTAAAAAATGGAGCTCACGATTTCAGCGTCAAGTTCGACAACACAACCTCTTTGAAATCCACTTATAAAATCCACCAACATTCCAAATTCTACTTTTTTGTGCGGAATATCCATTTTAGCCCACTGTTATCGTCACCATCTCCAAACTGTCTTATTCGTGACCATCCATCACGTGATGTCCATTCGAACCTTTTTCAATTTCCACCCAAAATGTTCCATGCATGTCAACATTAACTTCCACCATAGTCTTTGTTGGTACATCAATTTCATTATTCGGGACCATACCAAAATTTGTAGTGCCTTTGGTTTAAAAAAAGAAGAAATGAGCTATTGTGTTAATTTTGTCCGTTGAGGCGTTGATGTTTGTAAGTATGACCACTTAATATCGTTTTAAATCCCACTTCCCGACGTTCGATTTTGATAAAACTTGGTATGGATGTAATCTGATGAAGATGTATCAGGGGCACTGACGCATGAGAGGTCATTGATCAGCGGAATGAACTCCAAAGCCATTTTGTCTCCTATTCAACGCAGGACGCTGAAATTTGAGAAGAAGGCTGAAGGGAGAATGCTGAAGACGACTGAGAGGTCATCGATCGGCTGAATGAGCTCCAAAGCCATTTTGTCTACTTTTCAACCCAGGAATCGTCGATTTCACGCCGATCCCCTTAAAAGAAAATGAGCTATCATATGACTCACTTCGTGAGCACTGATCTACTTGTTTTAAAAAGAGCTTAAGTTGGTATTCACTGCGTTTTTCTCGTCGGACTAAAAGGAAATCCCTGCTGTCTCATCAGACGACAACCACACAGGGAAGCTAAAATCTAAAGGGTTATGTTCCCTAGTAGTAATTGTAAAATTATTATTTAAATACGTACCTTTAGATTAACAGAATGAATACATTTGCATAAACCATCGGGGTTTTCAGATATTAACACCCCCCCATCTCTAGGTTAGGTTCCACATTCCCGATCTAAGAGTATAGGAACACTTTGATATCACTGTCACTCCTATGCCTTTATTGATGTCGTATGTCGAATTTAATCATGTGAGCTCTATCCTCATTACCAAATTTTCTGTAGTTGGGTGGGGAAATCTATTCCTCTCTCGATTATGCTCGTGAAAATGAGTAGGGTAAGGGCACCAGTCATTGGCCACTTAGCAATGTTTATCACCTTACCCGCTTTATTTTTGAAGATATTTGTTTCTTTCCTAGGGTTTTAGGAAGCTAAACATCCATAGAACGTAATACAATAGCAATTTTAAACAAATAAAATATCTACCAAGTATTTTTTTCAATGAGTTTTGAAAAATCTGTTTTCCACCAGTCATTGGCCGGGAGTTCCTAATATTGGCCACCTTGTCACCAGTCATTGGCCACCCTAAATTCATTGTTTTCTGATCCACTGTGTCGGTAAACTTTCCATAAGAACTGATGATTAGTGGCTGTAACTATGAGAAATCAAATTAATCATCTCACATTTATTTGAAAAAGGTTTTATTCATTAACGTTTTAACATTTTTATAATTAACGAAGAATACTTTATATTTACTAGGTAGGTATTTTTGCAGTTTTTTCGACCTGAATAGGTAACATTGGTTCTTGAAACATTTTAATAGGTAACATTGGTCTCATAGTTGGTCGCCTGCGGTGGACCCAGCATATTGAGTACTCGCACCAAGCTGCCATGCGGTACAGTTGCTCAAGGCCTTTTCCAACTATAGTTGGGGTGCCTAGCAGGATGTCCTCTTGAGGATTTTCCATCCAGTGGTGCAATCCCGAATTGATTATGGGTCTGCAGTATATGGCTCAGCAAGGTAGTCCTTGCTGAGTAAGCTGGAACCTATATTAAAAAAGTGTCTTCGCTTGGCTACTGGGGCCTGCTGTACTACCCCGACAGCCTCCCGTCAGGTGCTTGGGCATAGTCAGCCACTCATAATTCGGCGAAATCTGCTAGCACTTCGTTATGCAGAACGCTTGCGCTATTTCCCAGGACACCCCCTGCATGAAGTGATCTCCATACCCTCCCTAGATGAGACGTATTCCAGGCTTCAAACACGAACTCGCCCATTGGGTATTCGTGTTCAGGAGCTCACAAGGTGGGATAGCATAGATAGATACACTTTGGCTTCATATGAGGTGCCCCCTGTCCCTCCCTGGACCTTGTCTGGGATGCGTGTTGGACTTCATATGAAAGTCCTGGTCAAGAGCAATACCCCCCCCCCCCCCCCCCAAACACATCCTCAAATGTCGCTACACTGAGGCAATCCAGCGATATGTTGGACACACCCTTATATTCACTGATGGCTCAAAGACACCTGATGATGTTGGCCTTGCTCTATGGAGCCCAAACTTCCAAGTCACTAGGTGCATAGGTTACAGGTGTCTACTGAACCGAAAAACTGAACATCTAGCTCTAGAGAAAAACGGAAAAGAAGAACAAAACGTCAAACTCTATGGATAACGAACACACTTTTTGACTGGTGCTATTCGCTAAAAACAAAAACAAAATAGTTATTGATCTGCTTACGAGACCAAACATCTAATATATATATATATATATATATATATATATATATATATATATATATATATAAACTGTTAATTATGCGGAGAGAAAAAAATCTATTAGCTAAACATCATGAAGGTCATATGGGAGTAGAAATAACTAAGGCTAGAAAATTAGTTTTTTGGTCTGGAATGTGGGTTTATATCAATGACTAATATCATAATTTCAGGTTTGTTATGATTTCATTTTTTTCATGACTATATTTCGGATTGTCCTTTCTGGAGACCTTGATGAATTAATAATGGATAACAACCCATTTAGCAGTGCAAAATTCAAAAAATGTTTAGCAAAAATGGAATGTTTGACCATTAGTATCCCCCTTTATACACAAGGTCATTAGCAGAAATGGATGTTAGTGAAACAAATTATGCAATAATGTGAGAAAATGGGACAAAATATAAACGTTCACCTAATGCAGTATAGAAATACTCAACTCACCCCCCCTCCCCCATCCCTTACCATCTCTAGACGTCTCTAATCATATTTTCCCAATGGCTAACAAATCCAACATGACATTGACCGCCCCTAAACCTATATGGCCTACCCTGGTACAGGCGCAATGTTAAAATATGCGATAGCAAGTGAAAAATATAATGCAGTCCCACGGAATCGAACCTAGAAACTCATGATGTGCATCGAGTGCGCTATCCCCCGAGCTAAGGAGGCGCTTGATAATTTGCGGTGAAACGAGGGCTAGTCACCATTCAGGGAGCCGTGGTATCTTTCAATGTTCTCTACACTTTCGTTCATTACGATCGGAAAACACATTTTCGTGCAATCAAAATTGAATCTGACCTATATGAACCATTTAAATTAGCGCTGTTGGCAGTTTTGGCCATCTGGCCAATGATTGGGGTAGGAAAAGTTTGCATCATTTCAGTTATTAGCCACCCGGCCAATGACTGGAGGAATCACTCTTTTTGTCATCCAGTTATTGGCCGGCCTTATATTTTCTACAATTTATGAGAATTTTCTGTGCTGGTGGCAGCAATTGATTAATAATCAACTACCGATCATGCAGACACAAAAAAAAGTTCACCTAATTTGAAAAGCACCACATCAAACCCTTAAGAATGAGTTGAGGTATGCTTACCGTTTTCACAAGAAACAGGGGTGATCATCCTTCGTCTTGTACCTTCACCACGTGAAATGAGTTTTGGAGGTTTCTATGAGGTTTCACTATAACGATCAACATCCCACTGCCTTCTAGACTACACACTTCGATGGAAAAAAACATTTACAACGATCCAAGAGACATCTGTGTTGTAAAAAACTAACTTATAAAACTGGGTGGCCAGTGACTGGGGGTCGGCCAATGACTGGTGCCTTTACCCTAAGTATTCGAGAGTTTTCAGCTCAAAACTGAACGCCTTCCCAGAGAGGCACAACGGGACTGATGATCAATAAGCATTTTCCTTCCTAGTCCGGTAGTTCATTGAAGGCTCCCTCCCCACGTCGTTAAAACTTTTCACAATACTCCGGCCCCAGTATGAGTTCCGGCGTGTGATTCAGTCAATGGGACTGAAATAGTGCGCCCTACTTCCTTTTTCGAAGGGCGAACTCAACTCCGCTCATCGTTCGGAATCCTCCAGAATAAAGCTGGTTCGACCGAACGCTGCTTTCGTCCTGGATAGGACTTGTAAGATATCACAAAACTTTCAATTAATGTTGACTAATCTTTCGATGGACGCTAGTTTTGAGACCTTGATGGTTCAATACATGAATTGTTTTCCATATTCACAACAACGGCGTCTCACAGCGCAGGCGCAGACTAATAATTTCCACACCACAAATATCTATCACAGTTTTCCTTATAATTAAGGATTCTGAGAATTGAAACAAAAATAAACAAACTACTTCAGAATATGTACCTACCCAAGTTTCGTAAAAAGAACATCGACGGCCGGTCAATGTTGTGGAATATGTGATGCATATTTAAATCGTAATGGGCAACGGATAACTGGGAATTGTCAAGGATTTCAAGGAGTTTGGAAAATATGAGTAGCAACGAATATGGATTTTTTCAGAGATGTAATTTATGAAATCACTCAGTCAGTGATTTATGAAATCAATCAGTGCTATTGCTCAATTTTGTCATCATGAAACAAGGTTTCTCACAAAGAACTACTTACATTTGAAAATAATTGAAATATAAACATACACAGGATAGAAAACAGGTCGAGGTGATAACCCCCCCCCCCCCCCTATTTTTCGTTGAAGATTAATTTGGCTTTCGTGATACATATATGTTATTCTTCGTTTCTCCTACTTTATGCATCCATAATCGCAGATGTTTTTAGTATTAAACATTAGGCAAATATTTCGCCTCCCAAATAACCGAGTTGCCACAGACAAACAATCGCAACTTCAAATGAAACGAAGGTTCGCACGGTTCTCAAGGACCGAACAAAGTCAGAGATGCTGTGATGAATATATCAATATACAATTTGTGTAAATACAATTATTATAATTATTTTTAATCGTAGAATTAGTTCTCCCAATTATATCAGCAGAAAACGCGAATGTCGACGCTACTATACCACTACGTTAATATACTAGGTCGAGGAGAGATTCGTAAGACAGAATGCTGATGAATTGGCGATACAGCTAAAATGCATCCTCTACTAATTGCTTTACTAAATGAAGCTCTCTATTATTCACGTGGGATAGGACGGAAAAGAAAAATCGGAAGCACGGAATCTACAAGTAAGTATTTAAGTACCTATAAGGTAGCAATCAATTATCGTTACAGAACAAAGCCATCCCTACTAGAAACCATATATATATATATATATATATATATATATATATATATATATATATATATATATATATATATATATATATATAGACTAGCCGGTTACTCTTGCATAGCACGTACCCACATATACGGGTAATTTACACCGGGTAATTTTACCCGGTGTACCTTGTAATTTTTACCCAGCACTCGCTAATGGCTTCAATTCAAATGTCAGCAATCAAGTTTCATCCAAGCGTCCCCTTACTTTAACCACCTCAATATACGTTAGTTTCATTATTCCCTACTAACATTGCTGCAGTTAATAAAGCGTTTTGAATATGAATTTTGAATTTTTGAAAATCTATTTTTACGAATAAAATCTGCTTGGCTCAACATAGTAAAATCGTTTTGGTATCGATGAATTCGCTATCGAAGTTCTTTAGTTCTTCACCCGTGAACCTCCCCCATTCACATTTTACGTGAAAAGTTCGACGCATGTCAGGTTTTTCCCTAATAACAAAGTTGTATACCCGAGCGAAGTTGTCAGGGAAAGTCGAGTTCTCTATGGAGGAGTAAGCTTAGAGAATTGTGATTTGGCCTAGGTTCTGTTCCGGACCATGCTCGTCACTTGCTCTGTTCCTGTTCGCTTGCTCAGCTCCAATATTCATGAACGTTACTGAGGAAATTGTCACGAACGTGTGGATTATTTAATATTGCACAACTTATCATACCGAGTGCGTCGCAGGAGACGAATGTTCCGAGATGACTCGTTTTTTGTCGGTCATACGTTTTTCAGTGTCACCCACCGTGTGCATGATCCCATTTATATCTGAGGATCATTCTTCCTTCATAAGCGTCTCATAAGTATCGTCCCCGTGTGAACCGGCTCTTATAGAATGTAGAATCTGATGAAGCGATTTCTGTTTGACTGGCAACAAACAATTTCCTATAGGGACCTGGCTAACACAAGCTTATCAGGATGGATATCTTCCCTTGATATCTCAGAGAGGCTTCCTGTATGAAACAATTTCATAGGAACAATAGAGAACTTAGCTAACTCAAGCTTATCAGGATGGAGCACGCCATTTCACTCGTCTCTTGATATCTCAGAGAGGCTCCCTGTATATGAGACGCAATTTTAATCGTCTCTAGATACTTCAAAGGGGCTCCCTGTAGAATTACAATCTCATAAAAACGGGAGAGAAGTTAGCTAACTCAAGCTCATCAGGATGGGACACGCCATTTTAATCGTCTCTAGATATCTCAAAGAGGCTCTCTGTAGAATTACAATTTCATAGGAATAAGAGAGAATGTAGCTAACTTGAGCTTATCAGGATGGAGCACGTAATTTCATTCGTATCTTGATATCTCAGAGAGGCTTCCTATCTAATTTCAACTTCCTAGGGTGAACAGAAGAGAATTTAGCCCACTCAACTGACCAGAATGAAGCCTGTCATTTGCCTCTTGATGTCACGGACATCAATGTGATTTCATCTTTGAAAAGTGAACAGGGGGAATTTTGCTCACTTTGCCCATGAATTTGAGTTTTGAATTTTATTCGTTTCGTGTTGCCCTCGAGAGCTATGAAATTTCAACTTCCAAGGGTGAAAAGGAGGGTATCAGCTCACTCTGATAGCTGCATTTCCACTGCTTTTGGAGTCATAATTTCGTTCCAATCTTGTGTAACTTTTTCTGGCATTTAGGTGATGACTAAAGCATTTTTCAATCTAACAATAACCAGAAATTAGCCTATTTAACCTAATTAATCCAAAGAAGAGTTCTATCTCATTAAAAATGCACACTATAAAGAAAAGCGGAGAACTGAATTCGCAATCGGCCATAAGGTTGACAAAAGTTGGTGTACAATAATATGTCGACTGAGAGCAAATACGGAAATCTGTGACAAATATTTATTTTACATCGATAAACGAAGTATCCCCCAATGTTTACTCTGCGGACACCCTTTAGGATACTGCAACGTCAAATTATGTTTCACCTGTTGGCCAGAGTGCTAACGAACCCATTTTATTTTAAACAATTATTGTTTTTTATTAACATGAAGTGATTCTCCTACATTTGTGAATTTTTGTCGAATTGTAATGTTCATGTGATCTACAAGTTTATTAATTCTGAGTAACATGTAGTAACACCATGGCTGTGTATTGTTTTAGTGCCAAATATTAAAAAAAAAAAACCAAATAATAATAATAATAATAATAATAATAAAAATAAAAAACCCAGAACTTACTCTCCTGCGTTCTGTCTAGTCAATCCCGAACTGACCTAACAATTGGAATACGTTCAATATGCATTTCTAATATTACCAACCTAATACTAGAAATAACAATAATACCAATAATACTACTTAATTATTGGAAGTCATTCTTATCCATTTCTATTATTATCGGGCGTGTTGGTCAGTGTTCCACTGTACGTATTTCCTTTACAGAGGTCTCCAATGAAAACATCTTCCCGACAAACACACACGCACATTTCAGGGGAAAAACGTCTCTATCCATTTCGTTTTTGGGAAGGGGTTCCACTCGAAGCCTTAAAATAAAATATTATTTCTAGCGTGATGAACAGCCCTACGGCATTTCGTGGGTTAACCCCTTTGGAAAATATTGACGTTTGAGATCAAAGAGTTGGAAAATTTGAGGGGAAGCTCTGGGAGTGTCTTGTCTTCAATTTGTTATTCCGCTTGACCTCGCTTTCCCCGTTTTCGAGTCGATTCGTCGATTGTTCGTCAACACGTTACAAGTTATATCCCCTTATCAGCTGAGGTTATTCCGAGAGGATATTTTTTAATCGACCAACTGAACTATATTGATTCATAGTAATACAAGAATTTATGTACAAGGTGGGAAGGTTTTCATTAATAACATTTACCAAATATCGTGGGAAGGCGTTGGGGAGGGGGGGTTTTGGCACTGTAGAGGGGCGAACCCTTTTGCAAGACGGAATAGGTACAGTTGAGATAATGTAATACAGCTGGGGTTAATATTGATAGACCATTGATTTGCGTAGATGGGCTACTTAAATAATAGCCCCTTATGTAATAATAATTAGCAGCATTTTTTATCGGATGTACTGACTTAGATACAATGGACGACAATTTATAATATTTAACCCAAATATTCTGAAAAATGGATTCAAATTAGTCAAATGCGTAATATTTATTTTTAAAGTTTGATGTTAGTATTCTAATCTTAAAGTAAGATGCAGTATATTTTACAAAAATAAGAATGGTCTGATTTAAACGAAGCTGCTGTGGAGATTTTGTTCGAGTGTATTAGACAGGAGGTAAGTTGACATTTCAGTGTCCTGTGTATGAGGAATTCTGAGGCAGTTTTGAGACTCTTCTATTTTGAATGGTGTTGCACGAATATAATGGCGTCCCTTGAGAATAACCTCAGAATGACAACTTTGAGGTGAACTAAACACAGGTACAGTTTTTTATGCGTCGAATCGTTCGGGAAGCCGGGATCCGAGACGTCACAAAATAAAGTTGCGACGGGAGGCAGTAAGCCGGGGTAAGCTACATTATCGCATGTGACAGGGAAAGATGTGTCAATGGGGCAAGTGACATTTCGAGTGCCGCCCGAGGCACTTCCGCTACCGGGGTTCCGGGGTTGGCCTGTTGGGAAGGGACGGGGGACGGTGGAGGAGAGAGTGTACTTCCGAATCGTGGAGAGGTTCCCCGGAAATGGATCGCCAAGCCTCAACTTATTGTTCGACGCGGAAAATTGCGATGGGACTTAACTCCCCTGCCTCCCATTCCCTAACCCCATCATTCCATCGCTCTCACTTCGCATTCCCTTACTCTCCCCTCCTCTCCGGCTGTCTCCAGTGTCTGGGAGATATTAAGTTAAACGTCTCTGGTTCGATATCGCTTCCCATTGTCTCGCATAATAGTACTCCAGTGATGGTACACCTACTCGTACCATTCACCCCTGAATCTCTCGATCGTTATTACTTTCCCAACAATACAAAGGGCCTAGAAAAAGCGCCATGAAAATCTATTGTTACGGTTAGTTTTCGGATCATGACCCGAGATGAATACAACAACTATACAAATTAAGGAGTTGTATGGTCAAGAGGGTATGTCTTTTTGTTGCTCTATCTGTGATTAGTGGAGGAGCTATAGAAATGATGAATGAAGAAATATGTGTAAACTCTTATATTACATAGGTAGGTATATATAACCTAATGAGTTTTCAGTGGTGGATAACCTCCTAGTAAAAGTCATGTGTGAATCCCTGGATTGTTACTACTTTCCCAACAACACAAAGAGCCAAGAAAAAGGGACCTGAAAATCTATTGTTGCGGTTAGTTTTTGTATCGGTTAGTGCAATGGGGCCTAAATCCTGGAGTGAGAGAGAGAGAGTGAGAGAGAGAGAGAGAGAGAGAGAGAGAGAGAGAGAGAGAGAGAGAGAGAGAGAGAGAGAGAGAGAGAGAGAGAGAGAGAGAGAGAGAGAGAGAGAGAGAGAGAGAGAGAGAGAGAGAGAGAGAGAGAGAGAGAGAGAGAGAGAGAGAGAGAGCAATGTTCGGAGTAGATTGGTTTTCTGGTTCTCGGATCCCCATCTATCGCGAAACGCAGCCATTCAAGAACGTGAGTATCACGCCCGAAGCCGGAGCGACGGTCGCGCATCCTCTTGGATTCTGACAGGAACTGTCACAATTATCTTTTTTGTTTTGTATCATTTTTGTTTTCATTTCATATATTTTAACGTTCATGACCCAAGCTGAATATGCTTCTGTGAAGAATGCAAGGAAATGTTGGTAAGTAGGAACATATATTATACGAGATAACGAATAAGTTTCGCTAGGAAGGCCCCAGCAGGTTGGGAGGGTGATCAGTTACTGAGATCTATCTCAAGCTAAGTGGAGTTATACGGCCTAAATGGGGAACTTTCATGTGTCGGAATACCATAATTTTGACCTCAGATTTGGATTCAGTGCACTTGAAAACTCCCTAGTAGCAGCTTTCAGCTCAAAAGATAGTTTGGCCAATAAACGGGTAGGAAGATCGCGTGTGGCGTAGTAGTGCAAGGGAGCTGAGGGTTCCCCCCCCCCCCCTCACCGGTAGGCAGCGGCCGTAACTTTATCGTGCAAATGGATTTCAAGAGCCTTATTACTGGCCAGATACCCATCATATAGCACATTTTCGGAAAGCTCTCACAAAGATATCGTTCTTGAACTAATAAAAAATTACCATGAAAATTCCCATTACTGCTGAAATTCAACAAATTTCTTCTTCTAAATTACGATCTAAAATTTACCTTCATTTTTATGGTCATCTGGTCACACGAACATGATGGATGCTCAATCTAACCGTATCTCTAATTCGTATACGACCGATGCTTGGTCATAGTTCTTGAAATAAAATCCAATGAAATATCCGATCATGCTAAAGATTCAGTGATGTTTGCCAGAAGTTTTTCCGACTTTTCAAGCCCAGCCTGCGTGAATGAACTAGAGCGAAAAAAACCCCTTTGGAAGATTTTTGTTTACGCAGCAAATGCAATGAACTTTAAACTTGAGAAAACAACAAACTCCTAGTTGAAGCTAAATACGAGCCAACTTCGCGAAACTTACCGAATGTGTCTTTTTTTAAATATTTTAAATTGCAAATCAAACTGAACGAAATTCAAGCGTTTTTATGTTTGGGTAGTGTCTTAAAGGTCGGATTTCTCGAGACAAAAGCGGGAAAAAACTTCCCTCTTCTGTGCACCCAAACTTTATTTTTCCCCCATCATCGAGAGGTCTAAGTTAACTTTTTACTTTTGCTCCTTTGTCCGCCACAATCTTCCCTCTTTCGCCAGGCTCTTTCCATTCAAAAAACCCGAACGAGGTCTCAACCCTTTTTTTCCTCGAATGTAATTATTCAGATCACGCCGGCCTTCCCCTCTTGAGTTAATCTTGTACTGCTATCGGATTCTTGTTGAAACTCTTTTGCTTTCTAATGATCGTTTTTAGTGGCGGAAGGAGGAAGTTTTCTCTCGGGCAAAGCCATTCACGGGGTTCTTTCTTCTGATTGTAGCGTAAAGTTGCCGTTCAATCAGCTCTGATTGTATTCATTTGAGAAGATAGGTATCATGCAGAGCAGATTCAATAGAATCCATTTAAATTTTACTCATTCGATCCATTTGTCTAATAGATAATACCCACCTACCTATAGATATTATAATTATTGAACAAAGTCTAAAGCTTATTATCTCAATATCTAACAACAAAGGGGGGGGGGGGGGGGGGGGGTAGTAATAATATTCTGGCCAAGTTGCAAAGAACCGCCGCACTCATTGTAAAACTCACAACCTCTCTGTTAAAACAGCCGGGACTAGATCTTGTCTGAATCGAGAATTCCTCCCCTGCATCTCCAACGCTCTACATCTAGAGCTTTTGAACAAAGCAGGGTCTGTGGCCAGCAGTCACTATTCGGTCTTTCCTGTGAGATTACCAGGCACAGGTCCTCAAGGGTGCACAGGCCAGAGACTTCACTATGCCATCACTCATAGCAGATGCAATAGGCTTTATGTTGCATGTAGAGCACCTGATGCTCAATACTCAAAGACAATATATCAGCGGAGTAATCTCCAATGGCCTTCCTCGCAAGAGCATCATCAGACTAATTACCATCGATATTACACGCATGGCTTCGTACCTACATGAAAGTTATGGATGTGGCCAAAGTTGTGGCTCAGTGCAAGGATATAAAGAGACTTTAGGGGCATCAGAATATGAGTCCCTAATCGCCTCGAGGTTATGTCACGAGTCTCTACAGATCACATGATTTCCAACTCTCAATAACTTACAGTGTAGAACAGGCAACAGCTCAGCTAAAAACACAGAAGCAACATGTGGTAAGCGTTTGGTACTTGCAAATTGAGGCTCCATAGTGAGAAGCCAACACTATTTGGTGTCTTTGAGCTATCTCTCATGTAAGAGTGTACCTAGCATATCCATAGATTGCATCAGTGTAACAGCAACTAAGGATGTGTGGGGGTAAGTTGCCCTTGACTACAATCCTCGAGCGAAGGTCAAGACGCACCTGAGGCAAGATCCTGGGTGGGAAACGGGGTACCCAAATAAGGGCAGATTGTATCTCTTTGTGCTGTCCTACCTGGTAAGCTTCTGAATATGAATACACAATGTGCGTATTTGAGGCTTAGAATATGAATCATCCAGGGGAGTTACCACGTTAAGCAAAGGAAGCCCTGGAAAATAGAGCAGGCACTCTTCATACCAAACAACTAGCAGATTTAGCTGAATTCTGCACTGAAAAGAAAGACATACTGTACGTGCATACAGTACGGTGGTAACATGTACAGCTATAATATAAGCAATTCACCCTTATTTGAGTAGGTTGGCAGAATCATCACTCGCCTAAAGCACTGTCAATTTGCGTATATATCGTCAGTGGCTGATGATTTACAAGATGATCCCACATGGCTAATAACGTCATGAGACACCTGCAGGAGTTACAACATACCACATAATTCCCAACACCTAACAAACCGTAATGCAGAACAGCCAGTGTCACTGTCAACAGCTCTGATGTGAACACAAATGCAACAGGTGGTAAGCGTATGATGACTTGGAAGTTGGAAATTGAGCTCATTATAGAAAAGCCAACACCATGTCTTTGAGCCTTCAGTGAACAGGAGAGTATGCCTATAGCATATATCTGGATTGCCTTAATGTAACTTCCCTTGACCTCCATGTGTGGAATTGACCTTGACCATCAATCCGACCCCCGACCCTCTACACACACATCCTAGTCAACGTCCAGGGTGGGACGGGGGTTAACTCGCCAGGAGATACATACCAAATTGTATCTCTCTATTGTTCATTGTTTTTTCCTGGCGAGCTTCTGAACACGAGCACCCAAGTTGCGTGTTAGAGTTTGAGGCGTAGATAGATAGGCATATGGGACATAATCCAAGAGTGAGTGGGGGGTTACAATGACCATATCAAGCAAGAGGTGCCCTGGAGAATGCAGCAGGCGCTTTGCATAGCGAACAGTTATAGCTGATTTCGATGAATTCTGAATTGTTGGATGCGCCCAAGCACTGCAAGGGAAGGTGACGGTGTAGTATTATTATATAGCACTATTTAGTACATACTTATTTGTGAGAAATGACTCCCCGACATTTCCTCGCCTAAAGCTCTATCACTTACCATAGTCATGGTCGGTTGATGATTAATAAAAGACGATGACGTCCCGCTGGGCTAATAACGTTCCACTTCTCCCTCCATACAGAAACCACCACCAGTCTTTCACTTTCCAAACTCCCGCTCGCCCTCCAAGATTGATGTTCCTCTTAAAAACCGGAACCCTCCTTCTTGTATCTCTCGAATTATTCTCCAGTTATAACTTCACTCGCCCCCTTTTCTTGATGTACTTTTGTATAATTACTGCTTTCTCCCCGGACATTAATTATTGCGATACGAAATAATTAAGCTCGCTCGCTCCTTTCTGTAAGGGTAGAGTGGTTTTCTTCGTGCTGTGAGGTAGTGTTATAAATTACATAGGATCGCTGCACTAATTTACCTAGAACTCTTAATTTAATTTAAAAAATATGGCAAACTAATGCTAACTCGATTGATATTAGTTAATACATTTGCTTATTAATAACCGAAGGTGAAATTGGAAAAGGATCAGTCATGCAGCATAAATATAGGTACGATCAAATTTTCCTGATTTAACGCGTTATATTTTTATTAGTTTTTTAAAATTTTAGTGCTTTGTGTGCGTTATTGTACTTATGTTAACAATTACATTTATGTAATTTAATTTCTTCTAAATTATGTTATGCCGTACAAACTTGATATTTTTAGAATGTAAACAATTATTTCCTATTTTAATAGATTTTTAACAATTTTAAATAACATTCAAGTATAATTTGCGACAAACTTTTGAATGATCCAGTTCAAATAGTAAAATTTCACTAAGTAATCCTGCTAAATATATTAATTCAATGATTTTAAGTAATTTTCACAATTTCTAGTAGGTTCATTTTTTGAAATTTTTACACCGTATTGTGCGCAATAAATATTGCTTAGCAAACACATTCTTCATTTTGGAATTCTCGATTTTAACAAGAAAGAACGGATTTTTTAATTTCGATTCTGAGGAGCGCCATCTTCAGAAATGGCATATACCTTGGTATGTATGTGTACCGTTTTAAAATATTTTATTAATAAAAAAAAAAAAAAATAAATAAAATAATAATAGAAATATGTTTTAAACGTTTTTGGAGCCATTGCAACAGTTTAATAATTGTCTTTGCAATTCAATAAATGTTCTTGTCACAATAAGTGAAGATGCTATACAGCCCGCCCAACTTGGCAGTCATTTTTTACAAAATAAAATTCAATAATTTCAGAATTGAAAAAAATCAACCTTTAATTCTTTGCTTACAAACATCCAAATTCAGAATGTCCAAAATTCTATAAAATTGGTTGACACATCAAGAAGTCCTAGTTGTTGAATATATAATTATAGTTGTACCTGCCTAGCCAGAGAACTGAATCTAGTCCTTCAAAACGTTCCTTCCTTTACGCGTTTCATAGTTCATTCCTAATATTAAAAAAATCCTTCATTAACTTACTTGAATGTTTAAAGTGAGCTGCTTTACGTGGTGATGTGTGATGAATTTTTATATCTATTTATTTTTTTTGTCATTATCTGGGCACTATTCTATCTATTATTTTTGAAGCTTGTATTCTTAACATTTAATTATCAACTGGTTGAACTTAATTCATTGTAACTGGGATTGTTCCGTATTATTTAATAAATTAATACATAAATGAATAAATAAAATCAACGGGCGTAAGTCATTGTGTGTTGCTTGTAAAGGATTTACATGGGGAACAAAAATGTATAAGTGTGACAAAAGTTTGTGAACACGGCTTGGTTCTCGAGGTTTTCATTGAAGTCCTCCTGATTATTGCAAATTCATGAAGTACCCATACTTTTCCAAGTAAGATTTCCCGATTCATTCACAATATGTTGATAAATATTCCATTTTAATAAAATGATACGCTCGCAAACTTTAAAGAGACCTACCAACTTTTCCATCAATCGTGGTTCTTAAGATTCATTCAATCCTGAGAGAATATTACACATACCGAAAAGAATGAAGAATTTAGGCTAGTGGTGGAGGTGGTGGAATTAAGGCAAGTGGGTGGATGTTCGGTTTACCTTTTCGGGATTCGATGCAAGAACTTGCTCCCAACCCCACTCGTCCAACCGTTTGAGCCCTCTTTAATTATTAAGGGCTTCCCTCCCATGTTATTCCCTCTTAAGACTTTCTCCCCTACACATCCCCATTTTATGGTGGCTCTAACTTGGCTTGATCAGATCCACCCGGACGTACTCAATTTGTTCCTCGGGGTCTCCTGGAAGACTTTGCCTCTCTCTTTTTTTCAGGAGTAAATAATTGAGATGGTTCGGCCAACTTTACGGGTTACCTCCTTGAAGCCTCTTTCGGAAGGGATAACTAAGTGTCTGTAGTAAGCTTGAGAGAGGCTGGATACTCTAGTTGGTGAAAATGGAAGTGGGTGATTTAACGCATAGTTTATTAAGCTACTGAAATAATAATATTAATTGTTATTTGGGATTTCTAGGCGGAATTGCCATTAATTTACGACTTAAGACAATTCTGAGATTGACAAAAGACTAATGGATTGCTGTCGAGATGCCACATCATTAGCATAATCCAGCGTAGTACCTATGTATTACCAGAATAATTATTGCCATACTAGCTGCTTTACGATCTACATCACACCAAATAATTTTTGTTGGGGTGCCAGATTTCGTCATCGGTTTTACTCTGCTCATTTTCAATAATCAAATTAAAGCATTGCAACTGACCAAAAACCAATTTTCTGGATATCTGCCTGAATGTGGGGTTTGACATCATCTGAACTCATAACCATGCATTTCTTAAAAATGTATGTTGTACGTAGGGCTGTACCACATGTATGTGTGAGTGGTATTTTCCAGCGACGTTGGAACAAAGCCCGAATGGGTAAAATAGAATGCTTAGACTCAACTTGTTTCTTCTTTAGGAAACCGTGAAGCCATGCCTGGGCAATTTTAATTTTATCAAGAACGGGGTCCAGAGAGTGTTTTGGTCATCTGGTACCTAACATTTCTCCAAACTGTCATTTTGCCCTGACTGATTGTTTTCATGGTGGCCGGACACTGTTAGCTTAACACCTGATAGGGGATATTCTTGTTGGACTACCAAAGTTCTTTTTTTTCTTTTTTTTTTGGTCGATTACAAAGGTTCATTATTGAAAATAAGTTACCAAAATGTCACCACCCTACATATTTGCTTAGGTAATAAATTATGGTTTAAATTATGGGGGGGGACAAAAAGGTTAATCGAACATTCACAGAACGATGAACTAATGATCTTAGTAACATTTCTCAACGGTTTTAGTACTGTCAGTGCTAACTGTTTTTTGGACAAATGTTCAAAATGTGTGCTAACTGTTTTTGTGTTAAATGTTTTTATTGTTATTTACTTTAGTTTTATTTCGTGTTATTATTTAAATAAACGTTATTCTGTGTTATTTGAACGTTCTGAATCACTGCCTCAACGTTTTTTTGCATGAAATTCGATTCTGAATTTAGGAAATTCACGATGGGCCGAATTTTTCTAAAGTTCGATTGGAGTAGTTGTTCATGAGAAGGTAGTGAAGTTTTTTGGTCTTGTAGTAATTGTTTAGTGCGTAAGCATACCTATGGGTTTCATACATCCAGAATAGCGGAATAGCCGTTACATGTAATGATTTCTGTTCGATTGGTAGCATCATAAGACACGAAAACCTACTTAAATTTTCATCGAAATCGGATCTAATTTTGTCTCGTGTAAGCTCATTCAGAGGTTGTGTTGTGTTCAGAATAAGCGACGACCCGATTCCAAGTTCGTTTGTAAGGAAGCTGCTAAGAGGCGTACACTCGCTCATCACTCACCGACGGAGCTCAAGGAGGTTGTTTCCGGGGAATGTAAGGGGAATTAGCGACGACGAAAGGGTTAACAATTGAAAACCCGGATAGCTACAATTCCGCTCTAGAGAGGGCGGGAATGTTGGTGGGGGGAGCTCAAGAGAAGACTTCACTTCCACGAGGAACCTCACCCGATCGTCACCGCTCAATTAAAGGGAAATTAGCGACGGGAAGGTTTGAGAACGGAGTTAGGAGATGAGGAGGAAAGGTTGATTAGACGAATAATTAGAGGGCAGAGGAGGACGACGAGTACTGACGAGGACAAGTTGGAGGGAGTGGTTGCGTTAGGCGGTGATTTCCCTCGAGAGCGGAGTAAAGCCTATGTAGGTGGATAACCGCAGTTACTCACCCAAAACATGCAATTTTCCCAAGAACTAGACTTTTGAAATGTTCTCTTGGGTACCACAGGTTGTTCTTTGTACATTGCGCAATGTGATTTTACAGGGTGAGCACACAAGATTTTACAGACTGCAAGGGTCGATTCTGCAATTGATTTCCAACACCAAATTTCTCAAAAAAAAAAAAAAAATCTTAAACGCATTGTTTTTTAGTAATTTAATTTTTCCCCTGTCTTTTACCTTATGGCATTGTAACGGCAATAACTCCCTTTGAGGTTTAAAAAAAAAAAAAATACAAAAAAAAAAAACAAAACAAAAAACGCAATAACCAACTTTTTGAATCGATCAGCTACGGGTGAAACCCGTTTTTCATTCGTCCCTTGATGTCCTAGAGAGGCTCCTTATCAAATTTCGTTGTTATCAGACAGACGACATAACTTTTACCACTTTTAGGATGGATCCTGTAAATTCATTCGTGTCTTGTTATCCTACAGAGGCTAACTACCTATTTTCAACGTCTTAAGGTGAACAGGAGAGATTTTAGCTCACTCAGCTGATCAGGATGGCGCTCCTCAATTTGCTCGTCTGTTGTTGTTCCAGAGAGGCTCCCTGTCAAATTCCGACGCCCTACGGTAGATAGGAGAGATTTGAGCACGATTTTGCTATCATTATGATTGATATTACGGCTCCAGGTCAGCTGATCCTCACCCAAGTCAGCGAGGCAAAAGTTCCGAAATGGTAATACATCATATCAAACTTGGGTCCAAATCGAACCAGCGGTTTTGGAGTAGTGAGCATAAAATTTTGTCCGTAAATTCATAAATAAATGAATAAATAAATAAATAATTAAATGAATGAATGAACGAACGAACGAACGGACGGACGGACGGACGGACAGACGGACGAACGGACGGACGAACGAACGAACGAACGGACGGACGGACGGACGAACGAACGAACGGACGGACGGACGGACGAACGAACGAACGAACAAATAAACAAAAAAACAAATAAATAAATAAATAAATAAATAAATAAATAAATAAATAAATAAATAAATAAATAAATAAATAAATAAATAAATAAATAAATAAATAAATAAATAAATAAATAAATAAATAAATAAATAAATAAATAAATAAATAAATAATTAAATAAATAAATAAATAATAAATAAATAAATAAATAAATAAATAAATAAATAAATAAATAAATAAATAAATAAATAAATAAATAAATAAATAAATAAATAAATAAATAAATAAATAAATAAATAAATAAATAAATAAATAAATAAGTAAATGAATAAATAAATATAGAATATGAAAATGAATGGGTATTGTAATCGTGTTCTACACCCTCTGAAACGCAAAGAGAATGTATCCCCATCCCCCATTCCCCCCCTTCGACGGCTGTAATACTTACACCCTTTTCTGCAAAAAGTTGGGTAAAAAACTAATTAACCGATTCAGACATTTTGCGCTTCATTTGGTTTTCTATTTTCCGAAATGGAACTTTTCGGGATAATTTGAAAGATTAAAATGATCTATTTATACATTCATGTAACAGATAGGAGGGAGCGATGTGCCTTACACAACTTGGCAGAATTTTTTCCCCTATATACAGGTGTCCCACAGAAAGGTTACACCCCCTTCATTTCCCCTGAATAAAGCGTGAAAAATTGGGACCATCGCCATTTTTCATAATTTTTTTACTTAGATCTCAGGAAGTTGCGCAAATGGAATCACCTTCTTTCCATATGAGAACACCCATTTTTTATTGCAGATTCGAATTCTTCGTGAAATTTCATGAAGAAATGACCCATTACTAGATTTTTTAAGTGAGCGTAAGTGGGCGCGATTCCACTCCAGAAGTGCAAAAATTGTGGAATACTTAGTTTTTGAAGATACTCAGTTGGCACATGTAATACATGATTTGTATTAAAATTAAACAATTGCAATTACAATTAAAAATTGTAATATTCTGAGTTTTTGAAGATATTTAATAGCCACATGTAATACATGATTTTGGGGTATTTTTTCGTGCTGAACCTCGTAATTCCAGAATTCCACTTATCTTACTCTTTTCCACACAGCACAAAGCTACTAAAATGTAGTTTTTTCGGTGTTTTCCCAAGTTGGTGTTGCAAATATCAGTAAATGAATTACATACATTACGAGGTTCAACACAAAAAAATACCCCAAAATCATGCGTTACATGTGGCTATTAAATACCTTCAAAAAGTCAGAATATTACAATTTTTGAACTATTGGTGCTGAATTGCACTCGTTTACTCGCACGTCTTAAAAAATCGCACGGTGAGTCATTTCTCCATAAATATTTGCGTAGAATTCGAATTTACAATTAAAAATGGGGGTTCCCATCTGAAAAAAACAAAGTTTATGACATTTGCGCAACTTCTAGCGCAAGTGGCGCGCACGAAAGTATTTTTCATGCGTGATCTACGTAATACATTATGAAGAATGGCGTTAGTTACAAATTTTTACGCTGAATTCAGGAGAAATTAAGGGGGGTGTAACATTTCAGTGGGACACCCTGTATATTTATTCATTATTGGTTCTAGACACTATTGGTGCTTTACAATAATGTTGATTCCGATTATTAGAACATGAGGCAATTTTTAAACTAATTAATAATTCATTTGATGTGCAACGTAATAAATAGAGTCACGATGAACTCTGTAATATAATTTGTGTGTTGAGATAAATGTGTATTTTCCATTTTATGCAAAACCACGAGCCTTCTCCAACCCAAACCTGCGAGTAAACTTATGTTTCCTCCTTCCTCTCGCGCCTTTATACGCAGTACCCGCGCTCTACTTTTTTGGCAGCGGCTTTAACAGGCTGATGCTATCTCGTCCTCCTTTAAATTCTGATTATATTTTCGCCTTTCCACCCTCCGCAGCTTCCGCTTTTAAAAAGATAACCCATGTTCTCCTCCTTCACTTTCAGCGCTCTATGCCCCGGAATTAAGTTAAACGGGGTGGAGCTCTCGTAAGGTAAAAGAAAGACAAAGTCGGAGAAACTTGGAGGCGTTTCAACACTCCAAAAGTTCTGTGAAACGACGGTTTGAGGATGTAAGAGGAATGGGCAGGCATATGTGTTATAAACATGAATGTGAACTAAAGAGAGATGTAAAGGAACTACATCTTCATTTTACAAGAGAACAAAGGTTGTTTATGATGGTTGTTTAGGTGTGTGTTGACAGGGCAATACACTCAAGATGCCACAAACTTCAGGAGTCGATTTCAAAGCTCATTTATGATTGAAATCTCCCTCTTAAACACTTTGTTTTCGAGTCATTCAATTTTTAAGATTTTTTCCTGGTATTTTGTACCGAATGAAATTTAAACGGTCATAACTCCCCTTAGAAACACTGTAAACTCTAAAATAAGGATATTGTTGGAAATAATGTTTGATTTCCTATCAATTTTTTGTCAAACTAAATTATTTGAACAGACTTGAAACAGGCGTAAAAAAGGAAACCTAAGTGCAAATTTTGAAAAATTTCCAGAATTTTAGTTTTTTTTCACCCGTTTTTTAGCTTCAAATTACATACCTATTTTGAGATACATTTCCAAAGAAAACCTTTTAGAGGATCTCAGCTTTCCAATGGTGTTGTCGGTTTCATTTAAACTCCGCTAATTCGTGGGGACAACTATGCTTTGGTGTTAAATCGTGTTTTTTCCTTTGAAATGGGTGGTTTCCTAGACAAATGTTCCTCAATGAAAATACTAGTTTGGGGTTTCTGCGTATTTTTTATTGTTGAATCGAATGGTAACAATGGCAGATATCCCAAATTAAGTTTAAACTATGAAGTTCAAGTTACAACTTTCACCCTTAAAAAAACATAAAATTAAGAGGTAACAAAAGAAACTTTATAAGCTAAAAGGCAAAACACGATTATAACGTAGTCGGAGATATCTGAAAATGTTAACATTTGAATCTGCATGAAAAAATATGTGGAAACCAGCCCCAAACTCGCATTTATATAAAGGGTCATTATTGTCATCATTTCATAAATAAAATTAAAAAAAAAGTAGAATTGTTTATACTGTTGGAGAGCTGAGCATCTCAGAAAGTTTTTCTTTAGAAATGCCTTCAAAAAAAGGTACCTACTTATGTGATTAGGATTAGAAAAACGGGTGGAAAATACTTTACAACAGGACGAATTTGACCTCCCTTTTTACGCGATTTAAAAAAGTCTGCAATAAGACCACCCAAAAAATTTCGGTTTGGCATCATAGAGATAGGAAATCTAATATTGATTCCAACTATGTCCTTATTTTTGAGTTAAGAAGAATAATTTCAGTTTTAATGTCATAAGGTACAAAACACCAAAACAATCCCAAAAACTGAATAACTGAAAAAAAGAAAAGAAATTCTCATCGAAATCGGATGGAAACGGTCAAAGTCATGCTTCTAAGGATGTAAGGTCCGCAAGCATGCGCTGCAGCTACGATCGTATTGAATCTAATATTGAATACTCAAATCGTCATTTCCCGACTACCTTGTGAATTCGACCAAGATCGGACGAAAGCCTGATCGGACAGTGTTTACAGAAAAATCTCCATGAGGAACTTCAGGTTAAAATAACCCTCATAGAAAACGATCGATTCAATCTACAGCGTTGCGGATAGTTTTAATTGATTCTTGGAATAAAATTTATCATTGGCTGTCAAAACATCATCAATGTTACCTTGAAAGTTTTTGAGATCTCGATTTTTGAATATGTTGGCCCTTATTTACTACCCTTTAGGGTTGATAAAAACTGATGCCGATGTTAATGGCACATCCCCGGCCGATGTATGATTCGTGCGCCAAATTTCATGAACTTTGGTCCAGTAGTTTTAGAGGAAAACTCTGAACGGCGGACGGACGGATTTTTTTAAATTTGATTTTGGGAGTCTACCCATCTGAAACGTAAACCAATAAATTTTGAGGAGGGTTGAACTTTTTTTTTGTTGGTCGATTATAAAGGTTCATCATTGAAAATAATAAACCGAAATGAGGTCTAAAATTGACTCCTGAAGTTCGTAACACCTTAAGCGTGTTCACCCAATATAAAAATGATTGGTCAGTCTCTCAATGAGAAAATGGTGTTTGATACATGTTACGTTTTCGCTTCTGCAGAAGCCACCATGGGTATGGGGCGATACAGTTGATTGGAAACTGTAAATTGAAGCGAGAAAGTGCAAAATGGTCTCAGTGCCGAAAAATAGGAAAAACGTGTAGGTATTTGCATTTTACAGGTCTACATGCCGGCCAGTGATATGAAGTAGGTGCAAGTTCCTACAGCAAATCGGTCCATAGTCATATATTATACCCTTTTGAAGTAACACGTGTGAGGGGACTTACATAACTTTCGCTTTTTAAAATTTTGAATGTCTATGACTGCAACAGAGTCACAATACACTATAAACTTGGTCTAAGTGTTTATCTAATCATTGGTTATCAGATTTTTTTTTTCTTTGATTCAGTCATGTTCCTCAACATTTGAATCGGCCTGCTGAAAAATGGGGCAGAAGGCACTTAGACCCTTGTGTACGTCCACGCTTCAATTGTTCCCGTTGAACTTCATCACTCCTGAATGATCTGTACAGTTTATGAAATTTTCATCGAAACCGGATGGAGACGTCAATGTCATGCTTCTAAGGTCCGCAAGCATGCGCTGCAGATACGATCGTATCTAATATTGAATACTCAAATCGTCATTTCCCGACTACCTTGTGAATTCGAGCAAGATCGAGCTCGTAGGCCAATAGAATATGCTTTATTACGCTTGGTAGATTTTACATTTGTGTATGCACAGTTAAAACTAACAATCATTAACTGATGAAATTGATATAGGACCACCCTCAGCCTAACCCAGACATTCGCAGAAATATTGTTATCAAAATGGAATGAAAACTATGAAAATACTGCCTGTTACAAGGATCTCACATGTGCAGTAATTATAGTAATAATACGATCGTGTTGAACATATTAATATGAAATGTGCCAGGAGAAAATTATGTTAGACCGATTTTACGGATTCGAGGAAACACAATCAAACAGAAACGAAATGGATGTTATTCTGATTCGCTTGAAACTTATAATTAATCCAATTGGAAATTTTGAAAACTTTTTTGACATATGTTTGACCTACATCTTATCGCTGGGGGTTATTTTAAAAATTCTGTTACCTGAAATTTCACAAACGTTTTTTGATGATTTTTACGTACACCAACGCAATTCTAGGGAAATGCATCTCCTGACGTTTTCATCGCGCAAGAATCGTTCTCTATTAGTTGAAAAGCTCTTGATTTACCATACCTTATTATGTTAATATTATGTTAATAAGTGGCAAACAATCTGAGGTACATGAGTGCGGTAATTTGAATAATTGATTACATACAGGTGATCCTTCTCAGTTAATTTTGTGAACTGGAGCCCATGATTACCACATTAATGGTCTTCCTCTCCGGTGGACGCATCATATTCTCGACTTGGAAGCTCACACAAATGACTTTTATTGACCACATCGATAGTGTCACCAACAAAGCCATGAGGTATTTTGGTTTCCTTAAAAGAAACACAAGAGAATTCTCCAGTATTCCAGCGACTGTTTTAATATACAAGCAACTGGTTTTGTCAATCCTCGAGTACGCTACAGTGGTCTGGTCTCCATACTACCAGGTGCATATCAATCAGCTCTAAAGAGTCCAGCGAGCATTCCTGAGGTGCATAGGTTATAAGATGGTTATCCCCTCCACTAATTACGACTATCCTTCGCTACTGGAGAGATGTAACCTGCTTCCACTTCGTGTGCGTCGATCAATGGGTGACTTGTCATTTCTGTGCAGATTGTTACGTGGTCAGCTAGACTGCCCAAGCCTTCTCTCCAAAAATAAAATGGCAGCTCCACAGGTCCACACTAGAGGTACTGTACTTTTCTTGATCGACTTTTCGCCCATAAATTACCTGTATTATCGACCACCCTCCAGACTCTTACGCAATGCGAATTTTATTCATAATTATTTTGTACGTTCGTAATGATGAGTCCCAAAATTCCAAACTGATTCGGGCGAATCCTTACTTCTGCGACTCAACCTCGGCTCTTTTTGTGAATAATTTGGTATAGTTATGAAATTTACCATGGCAATATCGAAGCATGATTTCAATTCGATTGCCCGGTGATCTGTATGGAAGGGTATCACGAGACCTTCTCGAACGATCAAGTTTGTCCCCCACCCCAGCAAATACTAGGAACCGTTCCCTACAAGAAGAACTGTTAGTTCTTCAATTCCGTTCAACCTGTTTAGTTGACATGTAGGTCAGAATGAAGTGTATAGTTTGGTGGTCTGGATGCTCGCAAGCTCGCATCTCAAAAATACATAACATCAAGTAAGTCAATCCCTTAGTAAAAATGCAGATTAGTTGGATATGTAGATCAGAATGAAGTGTATAGTTTTGTGGTCTCATAACACGATCACATAACAGTTTGGAAACGTAAATGTGACTTTTCATTTGTGACTCATGAGCTGCTTCGCGTTGAACGGAATTCAAAAACTCACAGTTCTTCTTGTAGGGAACGGTTCCAAGTAGTTGCCGGGGTGGGGGACAAACTTGATCGTTCGAGAAGGTCTCGTAAGGGTATCTCATATTGAAATAATAATAAACTGTTAGCTCTGTAATGAACCATGAGCTCAAAGATAACGGTCCCGAGAATAGAAAATTAGGAAGCTGACGTCTCTAGCAGTAGAGAAAGTAATAGCATGGCCACTACTGACATAGTTCACTTCACGATCCGGCGGACGATAAATTAATATATAAGATGAGCCTGTACAAAGAATTGGGGTTAGTTGAGAAGGCGGTGTAGCCCAAATGGAAGACTTGATGGACGATTGGAGAGTCAGATTGCACAGAGGCCAATAAAGAGGGGAAACCCATTTATTTGAGCAATCAGGTAAAGCAGGAGATATATTGGTGATAGAATCATTGGTCTGATTGTCAATCACCAATATCCAAAGCAGTTGATGATATCTTGAGTTATGGTTAGGCTTAGAACTCTTTGCAGAAGTGCAGAAGACACATAATAGCTTATCGATTCATTCAGTATCAACGATTTGCAAGACAAATACTACTGCTTGTCAACCTCAAAGGGTGAAGCCAGAATCCTAATACCAGAAGAAATTCAGAAAACATATATTATAGAAATATCTCAATATGGTTATCTGAACTACGCAAAAGATATCTATAGAGCAGCTCATCTTGCCCATAGTCCGTCGGAAAGACGTTACTGCAGAAAAATATCAATAGAGGAAACCCTATGTTCTCACCCAAAGCTATAGCTGCATCTTTCATAATTTTTGATGAAGGCTTGCACCATTCATTCCGTGTAAGGGCAAGTAAATTATGTACACATATAAGAGTAATATTTGTAAGCATACCAACCCAGTGCAATGCTGGAAGCAGGTTATTGCTTCCAAGCCGATAGTTCTCTAAGTGCTTGTTTGTCCTCAAACCCACGTCTTGAATTTCATTTGTAACTTCTCGGATATTTGGATATTATTGTCAATACTTTTAGAATAAATTTAATACTTCACCTATCGAACTAGAAGTCAGGGATCAGTTGCAAACGCCATGGGAGCCATGATAATGACATACGATTTTGGTAATATATTTAATCCCCAACTTCTGCAAACATCAAGAGTTTTTCCATTGGAAAATATAGGAATTTCCTTGGAAAACTCAACATCAGAGCGGGTGGGCATAATGGTATGAAATCAGAGGCAAGGAAGAGAGCTTAATAGAATGACTTCCAGCAACCGGAATGGGAGGAGGCAAAGAGGCGCGTCTAGAGAAATATTTGCTCATAAATATTTATGGGAGTTGTCGAGTGTTAAAGTCGGAAGCTTGAAAGCAGATCGTCAACCTTCTTCCACTTTTCCCGTTATAACCACATCTTCAAGACATCCGGTTTCCCGTATTTTTCTCTGCATCTTTGTCCTTTGAAACTTCATATCTCTCAATCTCTCGCTGACTCAGCAGCTTGAACTTCTAAGGTAATTTGTTTTTATTCTCTCTGAGCTGCGGCAGTGACAGTGTAAAAGTTGAAAACGTGTGTAAAACACGTGGAATCCTTCATGATTGATTCTGTGGTAGCTTTTGTGGATGTGCGTAACATGAATTATTTAAATATAGCACATTGAGACAATTTATTATTTCATTTTAGCGAATTTTCCTGAAAAATAAATCTAGTACAGTGGACCCAAACATTTTTAATTGAAAACAAACTTTCAATTTAAAACTTGAATTTAAATTTATTTAGAAATCTTCCATTTTAAATCCTAGGTACATCAAAATCCGTTTCGAGGCATTCCGAAACGAATCCTGGACTCTGCAGTGTTACGATTCCTGAATTCCTACAGTTTATATTGTGTTGACATTTGAGCAATTTGAGTGCAAAGATATTGTAAATTACCATTTTTATGGTCTGGTTCAATATAGTTTTCTATGATTCAAGAAATATTTCGGATCTTGAGTTTTTCTTGCAGTTTTTATCGATTTTTCAGCAAATATTTAAGATTAAGTACATCTTGCAACATTATTTTTTGCATGATAGTTTTATTATGTTCTAGTTTATTGTTGACAACCTGTATTTCACATAAATTCTACTAAAAAACATATATTTAAAAACCATAAACCGTTTTTAGCCATTTTTAGTGATATTTTGATGCAATTTTTTTTAATTTGACCAATTTAATGTACTCAAAAAGTGCTGGCCCACAAACTCATCCTTTCATTTGAAAAGCTTGATCTTTAGGGGCAAGAATGGAATCATTATAGAGTTCCTAAAGCGATAGGGAGATAGAGATGAGGCGCCTTTTCGTGAGAGGAAAACACTACTGCGCATGTGCGGGGAGATGAGGTGCTTCATCTCCAGTAAGACCAATTCATTTCACCTAAACATGAGACGCTTTGTCCCGAACCAACCTATCTCATCTCTTCCTCTATACCTTACACACTGATAACAGTGACATTCATTTCTTGTTGGTATTCATGATTCATGAAAGTTATATTAATTTTCTTGTTCATAAATTTTCACAATCTGCCATTACAAAACCTTTCGTAAAGTTTATTTTATAGTATAGTTTATTTTTAGTTTAGTTTTAGTTTAGTTTATTTTAGTATAGTTTATTTTACTTTATTTATCGCGGTATTTCCTCGCACTCCATTCTTCATGACTGAGAGTCTCAATGGACCAATAATACCAAAAAGTAATTGTTTCCAGCTGTTTATCGTTCAATAGGTACAAACACTCTTAACCGAGCATTATGTTCTTCTTACTCAATTTTGCTATAAGGTTGAAATCGTTGAATTTGTAAGCCTTCTGTGGTTTCCAAATTAGGAATAGCAATTATTCTATTGTCAGATATTCTCCAATTTTCTGAATGTAAATGATACGTGTACTATTATTACCATAATAGAGATGAATAAAGGGGGACTTGCCGTTTGAAATCACCGGTACACAAAAATGTTTTTAAAACATCACAGACGATTCGAACAAAACTGACTCAACTTTAGGGAAAATTTTTTTAGTGAACATGATAAAAAATACAAATCAGATAGATTAATAATTCATATCAACTACCAATCATATGCATATCATTTATTGTGCAGCATGCATTGAACTTATTATATACTATACGTATAATTTTTCAAATGGTTCTTTGAATCTACCTTCCTAATTCATAGCGTCCGGTTTTTTTTCTCATACAACCTGGCAATCTGGCTCGAACCCATGTCTCGACCCGTAGATTGATGGGTACTGGCATTTGTCAAGGACATTGACTGTGTGGACAGTCTCCCCCAGATCTTCCCAGATTTTATCTGGGGGAGGGGGACCACTAGGCAGATTGCTTCAGTTATCTCAAACAAGCTTCTATAAATTGGAAGGTCACATTGGATTCTTCTGCCCGTGTATAAATAAATATATTAATAAACTGTAACGTAAATCATTGCAAGGAAAATCTCCCAGGTCGTTATATAATAATATTTTCATCCGTATGAGTCCCGAGTTTAGTCGCTGAAAGGATGAACTGGGAAATTTTGAATGTTGGAGTTAATATGGGTTCAAACCCGACACCCTGAGATGGATCTATGAATGGCATATCAGTAAACTTTACATCGTATTTTCGGAAATTCACGGGTCGTTCATCATACGGCCGACGATATTTTGACGTATCCGTCGGGTGCGCGACGCATAACAGAGCCCGAGAGTTTCCAAGGCCGACTCAAAGCTGCCTTTCGCTCTGTCGCTTCAATAAAACCGTAAATGGAAGGCCCGTGATGAGGCCAAGTTGGAAGCTTTTAACTTTATGGAAAGAGGGAAAACCGGGTGTGTGTCACATGCTACGTTGGCTGCCGCCACTCAATGTGATCCGAGGGCCGCATTCTCTTCCTCCAGCTAATTCTCTATCGCACGAATATATTCCTGGTCTCTCCCCTCAATAAGGCAGCGTTACTGCCTTTTCAATCCGTCATGGAGACATCAAAACCGTTTAAAGCGATTTCTGGAGAGAGGGGGTGACGGATTCGACGTGAAGTTTCTGTCGCTTTGCATTTTCGGGTCATGAAAAGTGTATTATGTTGTGGGTGAAGTTATTTTCGAATAGCAGACTTGAAAGGTTTCAAGATTTGAGCGATGTTGATGGATTCATCGTTCACGATTGATGATTGATTAGTTAGGTATTCATAGCCATACTATTATGCTGAAATTAATTGCTCTTTCAGAAAATTACATCGGAATTCACTCCAGTATGATTTTCTACTTCGGTACCTCACCACGAATAGGCTGGCGACTTTTCATTTAGGTTCCTCCTTCTGAAGTACAAAACATTTCTGCTTTCAGTAGTGAGAATTTAAAAATTACAAATGAGCTCACATAGGACATGCTGATTCGTCTCCCCTCCACCTCGATGAGCATTACATAAAAACTACCAATCAAAGCATTATAGTTTATTATGCTAATTCTATAAATCTGTATTTGTGTATCGTGTGTGATTCCGAGTTAGTTGCAGCAACGTTATAGATATAACAGACGGATCTCACATAATCATTTTGCCATCAAACAATATGTCGAGGAGAGTACCCCGATCAGAACCTTAATGTAAGACCTTTATAACATTAAAATTTTTATTTTTATTCTTCAATGAAAGTCAATTTAAAAGTTGGAGAAAATTCAGTCTTCTCTTTACTTTAAAAGGGAAATATAAAAATGTAAATTGCTATGATTTTCTACGGATTCTCATCTGCACAAAGAGCATGTAATACATAATACATTACTCTCACTATGACTAGTAATATTATGTTCACCGTTAGAAAGTAGGCAGTAACAGAGAGTTCTTGCAGTTAAGTTCTTTCAGTAAAGTCTTGGTTAAGACTATTTAAGTTAAGTTAAGACTATTTATTCATCTTTATTTACAAGAGCTGCGCCCTATATAAGTTTTGAACTTTAACTTGAATCTAATGAGAATAAAACAATAAAAGATTTACGAAGAGATGGAAGAAAGAGAAGAAAATAAAAGGAAAATACGTCTGCCTAGTTGGGTGTGGCACATAGCTTCCTCGTTTACCTATCATGAATGTATAGCTCATTGAAAAGTTTTAAATGATCTTGAAAAATTCCTTAGCAGAAAAGAATAAATCAAGAAGTGTAGCGTGAAATGTCATAATTGGTCAATTAGGAAATGGAAAAAATGACACTCAATGCAATTTACGTTTGTGCAAATGAACTGATGAGTTGAAAACAATGAAATAGGTACGGGACCATCTGCAACCTAAACCGAGCATTCGCTGACCATTCCATCAAAATCGGAAATAAATTAAAATTAAGCTCATTACAAGTATTTCACATTGCGCAGTATCTATCAATGATACAATCGTGTTGAAATTGATATGAGGTTATCAAGTCATCTTCTTCCAACTATCATCCAATTTTAAGCGAAATCAAACGACTGGAGTGTGAAAAAATGGGGCATAATGGGATTTACGTTTGCGCATGCGCAGAGTGAAGTATTGATTTGGCAACAACGAAACTTACAGGGGACAGTCCACCTTCTAGGCCACACATTCCCTGAAAATTTCATCCAGACCGGATGAAAACTGTGGAAAATAAGCTTTACAAGGATATTGGCGCATTCGCAGTAGATATTGATAATACAACCATGTAGAAATTGATATTAGGTGATCTAATTGTCATCCTCCTACTATCATCCGAATTTGAGCGAGATCGGACGAATAGGGCGTGAGAAAATGATGCTTGGAACAATTTACAATTGCGCATGCGCAGAGTGAGGTATTGAGTCAAGAACGATGAAACCGTTAGGGGACCGTCTACCCCCTAGCCCGCACATCCCCTGAAAATTTCATCCAAATCGGATGAAAACTGTGGAAAATAAGCTTGTTACGAGGATTTGCGGACACACGACAGACACACACAGACAGGCACACACACACACACACACACACACACACACACACACACACAATTTTTTTTTTTTTTTTTAATAAACTCCCCTCAAAGACGGAGGGGGCACGCCATTAAACTGAAAAATAAACAAATAAAATAAAAAAGTGGGGAGAACGCCCAGGTTTACCCGACGCCGGCTCTAGGGATAAGGGAAGTTGCAGGACGAGGAGGAAGAATGGGATGAAAGGAAGTGCCCCTATAAAATGACCACCAGTTCAAGTAAGAACCACGGAGTACTCCTGCCGAGATGCCCAACTCGAGTAACTCCGTGGCGCTTTTCCCGCACCACACCCCGCGCCATGAAACGGTCGCGGCAATGACCTTGATGTTACTAGGTGCCACTCCTTTTAGCTCAGATATCGCTTGGCGCAGATCATTTCTATCATATTTACTTTTCTTAGCCCGCCAGGTCTGCTCCATGTCCACGCTGCCACTGACAACCTGGACATCCAGGACTATGGCAGACCCATCGGGCTTGATCGCAACGATATCTGGCTTCTTGCCCCGGTCACTCGGCATGTGGTATAGTCTCTCCCTTTCGACATCCCAACCGCTAGATGACAAAGCACCTGCTATCTGCTTGGCAACCGCATCGTGACGTAAAATGCGGCCACCATGAGTACGAGGACACTGCTGCACCACATGATAAAGATTCTCATTTTTACCCCGACAGGCACGGCAAAGGGTGTCTACTGTCCCACGACTACTCCTCGAACACCTCACCGAGGTGGCTAGCGTAGCCACCCGGACGGCGTGAAAATGGCGATAGTCGCGGGCCCCAATGCCCTCTGAAGCCCATTCCACCCACTGGGTTGAAATGGGGGATTCAGAGCACTGTCGGAGTTCTTTACCATCTACTGACTCATGCAGTGCAGCAGCGAACTCAGCAGATGAGCTGGGTTTTGGAGCAGTTGGTGTTGCTTGATCGCACCACAACAACTGCTGCCGGACAAAGTCCAGGTCAGCAGCAGTGCGGGCGACCTCCCAGCTCGAGCCCCTAAGGGCAAGCAGGCGCTGGCGGCGTAAAGATGGGATGCTGGCAGAAAGAGAGACAATACCGAGCCCACCGGCCTTGACCGGTGCGTGGATGTAAGCACTTGGGACACCAGGTGGAAAGCCTAGCCAAGAGCGCACAGCAGAGTGAACTTCACGATCTAACTCAAACAGCCTCCCCGCAGTAAGCCTGCCAAAGACTAACCCATAGGTTAGCTTTGGCAGTAAGTACGTGCGAAGGAGGCGCAGCTTCTGCTGTGGCTTCAATGGAGCCTTGGTGACACGAGCTAATGCTCCACCAAGGTCCACACGGCTTGCGGCTATAGTGGCCACACCCATGAAGTCGACCCCAAGGTACCGCCAGACCTCCAACACAGATCGGGCGGGGATGGGTGTCTGTCCTAAGACAAAGCACTCCTCATCCACCACCTTCACCTTATGTTGGCGGCCTGACGGGACCAAGGAGACCGACCCACACTTAGAAGGGTTGACCACTAGACCACACCTGGCTAGCTGCTCAGCAAAGGCATTGAGGGCAATCTGCAAGCCCTCGCGGGTTTCTGCGAGTAGGATGACATCATCGGCAAAAGCCAATGCACCTACTCGCACCCCAGGGGCGAGATCAAACCCTATTTCATCTGGCAGCTTACCCAAGGCTGTATCCACGACCAGGTTGAAGAGGAGTGGCGACAGAGGATCCCCCTGGCGTACCCCGCGCCCAATGACAATATCCCCAGACATCTCGCCTCCTGCCTCGAGGACCGTCACGCCTTCGTGGTACAGACAGGCAACATACTCAATTAAACGAGCAGGGGCCCCGACACCACGAAGACAATCGGTCAGGGCAAAGTGGCTAACTGTGTCAAAGGCCTTAGCGACGTCCAGAGCGACAAGACGGAGCTGCCGTTTCTTGATGCGGGCCAGCGAAATGACAGTTTGGAGAACTGTTAGGTTCTCTGCTGTGCCATCCGCTGGCCATAATGCTCTCTGGACGTCACCTATGACACCAGCCACTTGAAAGCGAGATGCCAGAATCTTTTGAAAGTGGCGGAAAACTACCGATGATATTGAAATCGGACGGTAGCCTCCAGGCCCACTTCCTCCTTTCTTTGGGATAAAGATGGTTCGGGCACGGGTCAACGCTTTCGGGGGCCTTCCCGATAGAAGTAACAGGTTGAGGATAAGCAGCTTGACACTTTTTGGAGCATTATTCCAGCGTCGGGCAGAAATACCATCAGGTCCAGCAGACGTGGAGTTTTTGACACGGCACTTATGTGCCTCGTCATGAAGCACCGGCGTGCACATAATGCCACGTAAGGAATCCCTGGTGGAAGCTGGGGGTACCACCGGCACACCAGGGTTGTGGCTGGGAGCACTCAAAAGTGGCTCCCAAAATTCCACAAACTCCTGGAGTGGGGGCAAAACTTGTTCATCCCCAGCTCCCTCCAGTACCTCCGCAGCTACACGAGCCGGATGCTTCCCCCACAATCTCTGGACCCGCTGATATTCCCGCCTCCTCGCTTGCTTAGCTGCTTTGCGACCTCCACGGGGCACCGACACAGGAGGATGTCCTCCCTGATGCCCCGTCACGGTCGCATCCCCAACCTGCGGGAAGATCCTCCGTACATAGGCCGCGACCTCGTCTTCCAAGCCAACAGGCCTCTCAACAGCCCGCCTCGCCAGTTCCTGCAGGTAGGCACTCTCATAACCATCAATACGGCCTACCTGCTCCCCGAGCCTCAACACTTCAGTCTTCAAATTCTCGAGAAGACCGGAGGTCCCGGGGGAGGATTGCTGAATGGCAGGCTGTTGTCCCACGCCTGTCGGAGATGCGGGGGAGGCCCCACTGCTATTTGCCAGGATTGCATCCTGGACAAGCTGCTTATAGTGGGGCCTCAGGCGAAGAGATTGGATGGCAGAAAGCGTGCGCATGGGAAAACGTGCCTGAAGGAATACATTAATATTTCGTACCCCATTACGCACAGCCTCTGCCTCCTCTGCTGCCATTCGCCGCAAATCCTCAGAAGCATACCTGGGCCGCTCTCGCTCTATATCAATTGCAGCGTTGGCCTGTACAGGATGCTTCTGCCAGACGTGGGCACTGAGGCCACGCTTGGAACTGAAGGCTCTCTCACAGTGGGCACACTGATGGACATACACACACACACACACACACACACACACACACACACACACACACACACACACACACACACACACACACACACACACACACACACACAGAGAGAGAGAGAGAGAGAATTGAATTGAATTGAATAACGTCTTTATTATACAATCTGGCGAGATTTGGTCACTGAGCGACCACTCTTACACCTAACCAGAAATTAAATAGGTACAAAACTGGAGAGGAGAGAGAGAGAGAGAGAGAGAAAGAGAGAGAGAGAGAGAGAGAGAGAGAGAGAGAGAGAGAGAGAGAGAGAGAGAGAGAGAGAGAGAGAGAGAGAGAGCACTAGCAAAAAGTAGATAGCTGGTTTCACAGTATATGGTGACTGAGCGTTTGATAAAAATCGCACAAGCGTTGTAGGCTTAAGGCAAAAGCTATGTATGAAGGAACATTTAGAGTAACATTCCAGCATAGTTCCTACCCTATATTGTTCCCAATTTTCGACAAACAGTATGTGTACTAGTTACCTGACTTTCCCAATAGTATGTTTTGGCCACTACGAATAAAATTTGATTTGGAAGCCTTGAGCAACATCTTCAGAGAACGGATTCAGAAAATTAAATGGCTGTTGTGGCACTCGAACCTTCTCTGATACTGAACTATTGATATTCAAGTGTTTCCTAGTAATGTGATCACTACATAAGTTTGGTATTGTTAAAAATTAGTTGTCTCTTTTAAGTATATAGTTTCAGCTACCAAAGGGAGGTATAATTTCCTCATGCCTCATATATATTTTATTGTAGTTAGCAAACCTGATAGTGATAACCCAGAAAAAGTTAACAAATTATTAAAAAAGAAGAAAAAAATCGCGGTTCCGTATTTCACATTACGTACAATTCCGGACAGTAGTATGCTCGCACCGAATAACTACGTTCTAATGCTGGCAACCACTGAAAGCCTTGAGCCCCGAATCGTTTCCTTCCCCCAAAACTACTAGAGAAAAATCAGCAACAGATAAGGAACCGTCAACTTTTCAATCTCGATAAACTCCCTTAATGAAGCGTAGTTCTCTGTCTCTCTCTCTCTCTCGACTAAAATTTATCCTATCTCAAGGACGGCCTTCCAGCGAGCGTAGTGTACGATAGCCGCTCGTTGGGGAGACGCTCGGATCCTCGGAATTGTAATTAAAGTCGGAATCTCTCGGTTATGCTCTCGCAGCCAAATGGCCTTCGAGAATACCAGCTTGATTTCCTTGCCTCCGGGCGGGGGCGCGCCGCTCGCAGCGTGGTTTTGTGCCCTTAATGAGGTCTTTTCCGCGTTTTGCGGAATCATTTCGTCCCTTTTCTTCATTATCCCGCGTAAAAAATTATGGGTTTTTATCGTCATAGCTCGAATATAGCTGGAAAATTGGACTATAAAGGGAGGCTTCGACATTTTTGCTCTTCCCCCACTCCACCCCACTTTCAACCCTCTTTCTTTTCAAACCCTTTTCTTGGAGGCATGGCCCTTATCTGTTACCAGGAAAATCTTGATCTCCAGATCTACTGTACCAAAGTTTATGAAACTTGATTTTAACCCAAGTTTCACGTATAGGGTGAAACTTACTTGTCTAAATCACATTCGTTCAATCTGAAAGATTAGTATTTAAAGGGACGACATATAAAAAAATCGAGATCTCGAACACTTTCAAAATACCAATAAGTACTGCCTTTCTGTTTGTTGATGATTTTAGTAACTTCAGAGAATCGAATGAGCTCATCCGGATCGATGGGGTGCCTATGATTTGGTAGAAGATATACGAAGATGGCATAGAAATTGTTAAATATTATTTTTATGGCGAACAATATATTCTAAAAAAACAATCTGATATTCAAAAAGTGATTTTGGATTTTTAGCTTTTTTGAAGTTTTTAACGATTTGTTAACAAATTTTGATGAAATTTAAGTAGGTAATTGTGCATAAATTTTGGAAGTTATATTTTATAGTTAATAAACTTTGTTTCAGTATTAAAATACTACAAACATTTTTTTACCTACATTTTTACAAACTCCCCTCAAAGGCGGAGGGGCACACACACATATATGTACATATATGTATATATCTATATCTATCTGGTGTCCCACCAGAAAAACTTTATAAAAAAAGCCTTCTGTCCTTAAATTGGTTTTTTAAAATTAAACTCCAACGTCTTTCCTTAGGGGCTTCTTCAGGGAGATTAATATTCAAAAGTATAAAATATTTACTTACTTATAATTTTTTTTTTTTTTTTTTTTTTGGTTAAAAATCGAATTTAAAGTTATGAGTTTTTGACATTTCATGCCCTTACTTTGGCACATAAACGAAAAAAAGTCAACAAAAAGCGTTACGGTTGGTTTTGACATTTTATGTCTTTGCTATGATACATAAACTAAAAAAACGTCACGGAAAATTGCTCACGAAGATATTTTGATGATTTCCGCTTACAACCGAGTCGTTGCTAGGGAAATGGTACTTCGTCGTTTTTCATCCCACAAAATTCGTTGACCATTCGTTCGAAAGCTCTCGGTTTATCCAATCATATTAGGTATGTTAACTACTGCGAAGCGCGTGGCCGACAAGCAGAGTTATGAGCATGGTTATTTGAATAATTGTGTACACTCAGGTGATCATTCTCAATAATTGATATTGTGAACATGATTGCAACCGCTTGTTAATTTCTGATGATTTCATTGAGCGAGTGCTTCGATGATTTATTTCATAGCAGGTGATCCGAATATTGCGAGAACGGTTTGATTTGTGAAGCGGTGGTTGAATCATTTTGATAGGTAATTTCTATACTTTATAATCTAGGAAGCTGTAATTTCGTATGTAGCCTCTTTAGGACATTTACTTGACGATACCGAGGGTCCGGATCAAATGAGTGGCTCTTAAAGCTAATTACTATGCTTTACACTGTAGGAAGCTGTAATTTCTTATGTAGCCTCTTTAGGACATTTACTTGACGATGCTCAGGGTCCGGATCAGCTGTGTGGCTCTCAGAGCTTGCATACGAGTCTGCAACACATACAAGTCTGCAACTAAAGACATAAAATGTCCCAATGTGTTGCAGACTCATATGCAAGCGTTTTTAAAATCAAATTTAAAGTTGTTTTCGTTTATATTGGTAACGATGTTTTTTTCGTATGTTTTACTTAGTTCGCTGGTGACGGTAATTATACATTTAGAGTCCATCAATCAAATACGAGTAAATTTTTTTGAAAATCAAATTTAAAATTGTTTACGTTTATGTAGGTAACGATGTTTTTTTCTTCTTCTTCTTCTCTCCTCTTTTTGGTGGAACAATCTCCGAGAGATGTTTTTTTTTTTTCTCGTATGTTTTACCTAGTTCGCTGGTGACGGTAATTATGAATTTAGAGTCCATCAACCAATTACGACTAAATTTTGCTCAAGTTTTGAGTGTCTTATCGGAAGTTAATTGAAGTTGAATTTTTTATGTCAACCATTTCTAGAAATATTCTTTTTGAAAAATTTGATTCTCTTCCTAGAATTTTGAAATTTTTGAAGTCCACAGCACGTCCTAAAGATCTGCAATGGGCAACCAATGCGTTTTTTGTATCGTATTTCTTTAGATCCGATTCATGTTTTGGAAAACGACTCCGAACGGACTGACACGTTGCCTCCATATACACTTTTCTACACCCACCACTATATCACAAGGGATCTAGACCAAGCCTTACGTGAAAGGGGTGGCAGAACAAAAAGATTATTACTAGTTGTTAGCAATTTGATAGTTGCTAAAATAAACAATGAGAACAAATGAAAGATTATTACTAGTAGTTAGCAATTTGATAGTTGTTAAAATAAACAATGAACCATATGAATAAATATACGCTCATATTCACTCGGCACTGTCGTATTCACTTTAAACCCTGTCATCTTCATATTCAATTGATGTACTTTATTCAAATCCATAGTTCATATCAATCTTTCTGAACAACCAACCGGTAAACCAGCTATGTAGTTTTGAATAAATAGGGCATTTGATTTCTCCCATACGCGAATCAGTTCTCGGGAAAAAAGGAGGCGTAATTTCCAGAAATCACCTACCGCACGTCTCCCACGGCATACGAGACGGAGTTTAACAGGCCCACCTCAAACTTAGAAAACCAATTATCCGCCTCGGCATAACGAAATTGAAAAGTTGTCAAGAAAATGCTCTCCTCCTCCCAACCTCTTTTACAACACCGTTCACGCACCTACAGCAACTTTTCGGCTTCCCCGAGGAAAACTCAACTTTCCTGTGAATTACGCCGGAATTTCTCTGAGTTTCTACCTAGTGGTCGCTCGTTCTCAAACAGGATGAATAAAGTCGTCCGAATTATTTGAAATTATCGGGTCTCGCAGCGCGAATATTGTTACATCTCCCCCTGTCGCTTAAAGGCAGGCACTTTTCCTTTTGCAAAGTCGGAGATAGATTAGCGTATTCAGCTCGCAGTACCACTTTCGTTTCCACTCGGATAGGAACCTTTTCAGGTGCTCTTTCATTAATGCCTCTGAAAAGACTGAAAAGAAACCCCGCCCTCCCCTCCACCTTTTTTTACGTCTTTCAAAATAAAAGATTCCGGAAAGGGGGGCGGTGTAGGGGTTTTTGGAAAAGACTTCCACCTTTCAATTTAGAGTAAACTCAGTAATTTCCTTCCTTCCCATTGATCGTTCCAGTTTTATGCTGTAGGGGGCGGAAGACAGCGGGGGTCTTTTCTGCGCGGATATTATTAAAACAGGCGCCTTCGGGGGAGGGGCGGGGTGAGGGTTGTTGGCACGGGTGAAGGAAATCCGTTTAACTGGAAAACGGTGATTAATCAAAGTAAATCGTTTGTGCGGGAGGGACCTCTTGGTTTCGGAAAGTGTCTTTAACAGTCGCATCTCCCGAAAATTGACGGCGCCTGTTTTTCGTCCCACGTCTTGTTTTGTTCCTTAATTTTCACGAACAAGACGATGAGCGAATAAAGTCACAGTTGAGAGACATCTTTATGGCTTTACCCGCGTTGCATCACGATAGCACCAAACTGAGGAAAGTTGGACCTACCTAACTCGGTCAAATCCGTTTAAAGCAATTTTTTCGTAGACACCAGGAAAATAAACAATAGACTGTTCAGACTTGAGCTACAAAAAGTTAAAAATAAATATGCTCAAATGACAACTACTTACATTGGTGTGCAATTAATCAATAACAATTTTAAAAAAAATACAGAAATAATGAATTCAAACAATGAAAATTTATTACGGAAAGAAGTGGATGAACTATTATCCGAATACAAAATTGAATATTTCTTACTGAATTGAAATTCTGACATATTAAAGTAGGTACCTATTAGCAAGTCAAATTAAAATGAAAGATATATTTTAATCTTCATGTATAAAACTCAAACTTTATTTCTATGTTTGTATGTATGTTCCCAATACTGCTGCTAAAGGGCTAGAGCGATTCTGAAGGGAGCGGTTGTAAAATGATCAGCAAGTTCCGGCGCACAACATAGGCTATGTTTGAACCTCCAAAACATCTTTCTACTTCATAAACGGCTCTAACCTTCGAAACCGATTTGTTTAGTTCCCGGACTTTTTGGTTGTTATGGTTGAAAACAGGCAGTTTGTTATCAGCGGAAAATCGTGACAAGCGGAGAAGCCTTGACGGGTTGCAGTACGGATGTTCCAAGTGTAGCATGGGTTGCATTATTGATAGTTGATGGACGGGAATTTGATATTTCGTGCAAAACGCGGGACGGAAAACCGATTTGTTTGGCTCCCAAAATTTTATTTTTCAAATCTGACCCACAATGGAGGGGGAAGGGTTGAGGGAGTAAGAGCGTTTCGAACGTCACTGAACCAACTAGGGATCTGAGTTGCCGAATATGTTTAGAGTATTCTCACTTAAATCACAGGCTACTTGCAATTTTTCAAACACCTAACCCAAAGGGGGTGTTTTCTTCGAGGGGTTGGGGTGAGGGGGTGAGGTATCTTGGACATCACTGAATAAACTGAGAAACTTGTTGATTAAATATGTTTGGAATCTCTAACTTGAGTGGCAAACTACTTGAAATTTTCTGATCTGAACCATAACGGGTATTTTGAGGGACGGGTGGGGGATGAGTGCGTGTATCTTGAACATCACTGAAAAAACTAAAAACCTGATTGATAAAATATGTTTGGATAACACTAAAAAACCACAGCCTACTTAGAAATTGTCAATTACGACCCATAAGGGTGTTTTTGGGGGAGGGGGTTTGAAAAGGGGAACCTTGACATCACTGAACAAACTGGGGATCTGGTTGGGCGAATATGTTTAGATTACGTCAACCTCAATTGCAGCCTATTACAATTTTTTCTAGCCGCAACCATTGGGAGGTGTTTGTGGTAAGGAAAAAAAGGATTGGTGGAGGGGAGTGGTTGTTCGGACGTATGAAATTAGATTAGTCTGAACGTTCTTTTTAGTTACCTATTAAGAATATATTTTTAACCTGAAATATGTTTGTGGAAATGTGTTTGTGGAAATTGAATGGGGATTGATCTCGGTAGTTTGGTTCATAATAGGTAATTTATAAGTAAGCAATTTAAGTAAGTACTTTTAAGTAAGGACATTTTTGGATCAGATTCACAGGGGTGTACCAAAATGTAATGGGCGAGGGGGGAATCCGTATATTCAAGTCAACCTGTACAATGCACGGGTGAACCAGCTAGTTGAACTATATATGTGTAAATTATTGAATGAAAGGTTAATCAGCGAAATATCAGAAGTTTCTTTATGTTCTTTCTGTGGCTGTCAAGGGTAGATATTATAAAATTCTCTCATTTGAACATTTTGTTTCATGACTGAAAAATTTCTAATATATTTATTGTATTTTTCATTTTTTTTAGCCTCAATTTTTTCATTCATTTATTTTTATTTCTTGTATTTTATATTTAATTTTTTGCTGCAAGTTTATAAATAAAACCATATAGTCAGTTACAATTGACGAAACGAACGGTATATATATATATATATGTATATATATATATATATATAAGTTACATACGACGCCTCAACCCTTGGGTAATAACGAGCTGACGCAGCAGCCAATCCCTATATAAGCCCGCGGCCATCAGCCTCGGCAGTTCAGTCTCCGCCCGTACGTCCCCGCATAAACATCGCGCAGTGCATCATCTTTGTTCAGTCTTGTGAAAAGTGAATAAAGTCATTTTTAAAAACTCTAAACTCTACGAGTCTTATTTAATTGGCGCTTGTCGGAAAGACGTGGTTTTTTTTTTCTTTGCTCCGCACACGCGAGGAAAAAACCGAGAACCTTCTAGAAAAGTGTCTGATTGGGATTACACACGACGGAAATCAACGGGACTGGACTCCTTACATGGACATGGGCATCCCTCTGTAAGTAAATCACTGCGCAACATTTTTTAATAAGAGTACAGTCCACTGAAAAGTATATTCGGCGGACACTCACCCATTCTTAAGCCCACTTCAAATATACAACTTACTTCACTTCCAAGAAGCTTCAAAAATTCTGTTAAAAGTTTTAAACCCGCAAAGAACGAATATCTGACCGGGAAGAACTTTAATAGACTTCAGAATTAAACTTCAGAATATATAGACGTCCACTCTTCATTTGTTAAAACGACACCTCGTCAGAGATCTACCCACGCACAGGACGTAGGTCTCGGATTAGAAACTTTATCGCTCCCGAGCTGCAGATAAGCTCACCCGCTCGACTGCTCGCCCTTGACGGCCGCCGTCCCTTTAAATCTTTCTCCACCTCTGCATTCTTCTCGTCTCCTACACGAAGACACCATTCTTAATTAAGATAATTTTAAGAAATTTTAATCTTTTGAATTTTAATCTTGTTTTCAGCATTGTTCTCATTATCATCATTGTTTTTATTTTGTATCTTTTATAACTCGGCACTGTACAGGTCAGATTAGGTTTAACCCCGTAAGCACGTCCTAAAACACTCAAAATTCCCAAAGAACTAAAACGTTTTGTGGCCGATAGGATCTCTAATCGTCTAGGGATCCTTCTCAGAGATCAAATCCGGCCCCAACACCTTTCTACTATCCCCGAAAACATCGACATGTCCGTCGATACTGGAGCCACCGGGGGCAAACCCAAAATCGAAGATCTGATCGCGCAGAATTCCGAGTTGATGGCGCAAAACACCCAATTTAATCACTTATTGGAAGCGACCCAACAGGTCCTCCGGGAACAAAACGCGACGCAACTCAGATTAGAAGCCGCGTTAAACGAAGCTACGGGCGCCCTCGAATTGATGAGATTAGGAGGCGCACGTTTACCGAATAGGAAACCCGAAATCGCCGAAGTCCCGACATTTAAAAAAGAACACATGGAACTCATTCCAGTGTTTAAAGGAGACCCGGAAACATTGAACGATTTCTTACTCGTAACACAAGAATTGAACGATAGATTTTTCAATTACGATGCAGGAGACTTCCAAAATAGGATGATCCTACACGCCATAAAAGCAAAAATCCAGCCTCCCGCTTCGAGCGCAATAAATTCGGGAAATATCACAACATACAAACAAATCAAAGACGCATTAATCAATGCCTTTTCCGATAAACGGGACGTGTTCTCCATGAATTTGGACCTCTCTAACATGAGACAAGGAGAGCACGAAGACCCATTCAAGTTCCACCATAGGGTAACAGAAGCATTGAACAAAATAACCGCGTATGCCAACATCCACGAACCCGATGAGGCTGACAACATAATTAGACATCATACACAACTCGCGCTAAGATGTTTCTTATTACATCTTAGAGAACCACTAGGAAGCTTATTGCGGACCCGACAACCTAAAGACCTGAATGAGGCACTTGGATGGATGACGAACGATTACCAGTTGTTACCGTCGAACTCCCGTCCAAAACAAAATGCTCCCCTCAAGCAAAACCAAGCTCCTCAATACAGAGTTCCGCCCCCGCACCGTCTTTACGGGCCCCCTAGGCAGAACCCTGCATATTGGTCTCAAACACCTGTTGCGAGATCTTATAGACTACTACAAAGCCTAGCTCCACCTCAATGGTCCGGCCCACCTAGGCAGCCAAATCCTCCACCTCAATGGTCTGGCCCGCCTAGACAGCCAAATCCTCAACAAACCCCTTCGAACTTACAAAGAAACAGCTACCAAAACAGGCCAACATATCAAAGAAACCCTCCAAATAATCAGAAATCTTCCCAAAATACTCAAAGGAATTGGAAACCAATGTCGTGGCAGACAACAAATCCGAATCCGAATCCAAATTTTCACAATTTACAAACCGAAGAATACGGTGACGAAGCCTACGGTTATTACGACTCAAATTACCAAAACGACCAAACGATTGATGAACCCAATAACTATCATGACCCGAACAATGACCTATATTACGACGCATATGAGTGGCCAGACCAATCCGCGGAAAATTCCCAAAGCCAAAAGGATGAAACTCCTTTTTTAGAGGACCCTTGCCTCCAACCAACGCATGCAACCTCATGAACCTAAACTTTAAACCGATCAACAAGCTCCCCTATATCATATTGCCTAAATTAAACTTAAAAATCCTCGTAGACACAGGGAGCTCGGCCAGTTTTGTCAACCCGTTAATAGCAGAAAAATACTTCCCTATCAAAACAAATGATGAACCTTTTTCCGTTACGACTGTCCACGGAACCTCCTTAGTCACTTCAAGTGCCATGGTCCCGTGCGACGAACTACTTCGAGAAAAGGGTTTAAACCTAAAATTCCGACTATTCCCATTCCATTCTAGATTCGATCTCCTGATCGGCATTGATAACCTAGAATTTATAAAAGCCGATATAAGCATCAGGAATAAAGTATTCCAAACCCCTCATGTAAACCTCCCGTTGCAATATCTAAATTTAGACATCACTGAGACGTACACCATTGACGGTAGGAGTATCCAACAGGTAAAACTGGTACTCAATAACATTGAAAATGGAGATGCGATCATCCCCTACCAAAAGATAGGACCCGTAGAAATTCCCCAATGCGTGGTTAAAGTAAAAAATTATGATGCTTACGTCCAAGTATTGAATTCCGGCGAAAACCCCTACCAATTCACGCAGACTACCCCCATATTAGCCGAAGAGATCGACCCTCAAACTACTGACTTACAAACCCAAAAACCCGTCTCAAACTCAAACTTAAACCACTTCGAAAAATCAACATTCAAATTTGATTTAGGCCAACTTCGCCTCGACCACATGAACGAGGAAGAAAAACTCGCGATATCCAAATTAGTCACCAAATACGCAGATATTTTTCATCAAGAAGGCACCCCCCTTAGTTTCACCAACAACGTCAAGCACGTCATTCGCACTACTGACGAAATACCAGTCTACACAAAAAATTATAGATTCCCTGAGGTACATTTGAACGAACTCGACAAACAAATGGAAGAACTTCTCCAACAAGGGATCGTTCGAAACTCTCAAAGCCCTTGGAATGCCCCTATCTGGATAGTCCCAAAAAAACAAGACAGCAGTGGAAAGCAAAAATTTCGAATCGTTGTAGATTATCGTAAACTAAACGAAAAAACAATAGAAGATAAATACCCTCTTCCCCAAATTTCGGAACTATTAGACAAGTTGGGAAGATGCCAATATTTCAGTACAATTGACTTAAAATCTTCCTTTCACCAAATAGAAATGGATCCAAATAGCATCAGCAAAACAGCCTTCAGCACCCCCACACGTCATTTGGAGTGGACACGCGTCCCCTTTGGGTTAAAGAACGCACCTAGTACATTCCAACGCGTGATGGACAATATACTACGTGGTATCGCAAATGAATACTGTTGCGTATATTTGGACGACATTATAGTATTTAGCACTAGCCTACAGGAACACGTACACCGTTTAGAATCAGTCTTTAAACGCCTTCGATCTGCTAACCTCAAGGTACAACTAGATAAAACCGACTTTTTGAGAAGAGAAGTTTGTTACCTAGGTCACGTAGTCACACCAGACGGAGTAAAACCAAACCCAGACAAAATTAAAGCAATAAAAAATTATCCCATTCCAAAAACTACAAAAGAAATCAAGGGATTCTTAGGACTGTTAGGGTACTACCGAAAATTCATAAAGGACTTCGCAAAACTAACAAAACCTATGACTAAATGTCTCAAAAAAGACGCTCTCATAGACATCACAGACCCTGAGTATCGACAATGCTTCGAAACTTGCAAAGACCTCCTAAGCAATGACCCAATCCTTCAATACCCAGATTTCTCGAAACCCTTCAGGCTCACTACGGACGCGAGCAACGTAGCTTTAGGGGCAGTTTTAAGTCAAATTTCAGATAACTCCGATCTACCGGTAGCTTACGCGAGCCGGACGTTAAACCAATCCGAACAAAAATATAGCACAATTGAAAAAGAGCTACTCGCCATCGTATGGGCTGTAGGTTACTTCCGCCCCTACTTGTATGGTAGAAAATTCACTATCTTTTCTGATCACCACCCGCTACAATGGCTCTTCAACCATAAAGAACCTGGTTCCCGATTGTTCGCATGGAAAACGAAACTGCAAGCATACGACTTTGACATAATTTATAAAAAGGGAGCCCTCAACACAAACGCAGATGCACTATCCAGAGTCAAAATAGAAAACCAACCGAACTTACATACCCTACACTGTGACCAACTTACCCAACTTTTAGGCAAGCAACTGGACCTTACCTCTAACGACGACGCCGACTCTGTGGTCGCGCACGTCGATCCTGGGGAGGAAGGGGTGACTGACGAAACCTCATCTAGGCACACAGTCCACTCCAACTTTTTGGGGAATACAGTTGTCAATATACCCATTCGCGATCAGCCAATCAACATTTCTTCGAACCAGATAATACTCACAGTAGTTAACCACCCTGTCCCCGACATGGTTAAACTTACGACCCTTTTTGGAAACAAAACTCGCATGCTCGTCAAAGTAAATGATCAAGAGTTTGAAAACGATGTAATAAAATTCACCAAAGAATACATCCACCCTAGGGTAAAATATGGCATTTATTTCGAAACCGAGGTATACGAAAAATTTGCTAAAGTCATTGCAACTCATTTCACCCACTCAGAAATAAACCTCACTAAATACTCCAAACGCTTGATCGACATCCAATCGGAAAAAGAACAAACAGATCTAATTTCCAAATACCATGATGGAGTTACAAACCATCGCGGCATAGACGAAACATACGAAAAATTAAAAAGGGAATATTATTGGCCGAATTTGAAGATCGCTATTCAAAAATTCATCAACAACTGCGAATTGTGTCTAAAATGCAAATACGAAAGATCTCCGCTCAAAATTAAATACAACATCACTCCTACAGCTGTCCGACCTTTAGAGACACTACATATAGACAAATTCACCATAGAAAACTCTAAGTTCCTAACGATAATTTGTCCATTTTCCAAATACGCGCAAGCATACCCTATCTCTTCTTCCACCGGCGTTGAAATAGTTAACGGACTAATGAAGTTCTTTGCCCACCATGGGATCCCGAACAAAATTATTTCGGACAATGGAACCGAATTTCAAAATTCATTAGTGAAAGAATTGATGGCCCTCCATAAAATAAACATTCACTTCATATCCTCGCAACACCCGGAATCCAATGGTATCGCTGAAAGATTTCATTCCACTCTCATAGAGCACGTCCGATTACTAACCAATAGGGAAGAATTCAAAACTTGTACCACATGCCATAAAGTCAACTATGCAATCATTGCCTACAATAATTCGATCCATTCCGCGTCAAAATTAACACCGTTCGAACTCCTATACGGGCACGTGAATAACCGCTCTCTCCTAGAAATGGATATCGAAAAAGCGATGGCACATGACTATTTAGACCGACATAAAGAAAGAGTAAAAGCCTTATACGCACAAGTGTCCGAAAAACTCCAAGAACAAAAGGAAAAAGTAGCTGACGAAAAAAACGTGAATCGAATAGACCCCCCTGAAATCCCTGACGAAATTTTTATTAAAACCATCCAACGACAAAGCAAGACTAAACCTAAATATAATAAAGAAGAAGTTAAAGAAATAGACCCGGCTATGAAAACAGTACAAATTCACCCACGTCATCATAACACCAAAGAGAAGGCTCACTTAACCAACGTAAAACCACCCAGGAAATTCTATGAGACCAAAGTCCAAAACGCATGGAATACCGAACTACCATCCTCAGAAACTTTAACACATAAATACGGACTCAAACTAACTAGGGAAAACTTACTGACACTAAAACCCGGAAACTGGATAGACGACATGATTATGAACTTCTATATGGAGTTGATAGACGAAAGGAATAGAAACCTCAAGACACTTCCCTCGACCTTCTGTTTTAACTCTTTCCTCTACCCTATGTTAGAAGCACACGGTTATGACCGAGTAAGACACTTTACTCGTAGGTCAGACATATTCAGCAAAGATTTAATAATCATACCAATCCATAAAACAAATCATTGGAGTCTCGTGGTAATTAACACGAAACGTAAACAGATCACGTACCTAGACTCCCTCTCCGAAACGCGTACAAAAAATGGCACTGCAGCCGCATACGCCATCCCAATCCTAGAAAACATTCAATCATATTTGGCTTTCGAGTTTCTCGAAAAAAGGGGAATCCTACTGGATTCAGAAAACTGGGAAACAATCCACTTGCTAACAATCCCACAACAATCGAACTCAGACGATTGTGGTGTTTTCGTCTGCCAGTTTGCCAAAGCAATAACGAGCAATAAGAACCCTACTTTCTCCCAAACTGACATACCATACCTCCGAGAACAGATGTGTACAGAAATCCTCAGGAATTCCCTGTTTTGACGTTGTTACAGGATCCTGATCCTCCTCTCCTCCGCCTCAGGACTAGAATTAGTCAACGTCACATTGAACCCTGGACTTCTCCCAGTACTCCTTAGACCGGCCAAAATAGTGGAAGGTTATCATACCATCACTCACTATTACGACCTCAGCGCTTTAATTTCAAAAATCAACTCCCTTCGCACTCAGTATCAACAAGTGTTCACTTCCGTTATAGACTCCCAGACTACATACATAGAACGCACTGATATGTTCGCCACAACTATAAACCATACCTTCGAAGTGATTGACTCTAAAATACAAAACTTTAAGATCGGCAACCAACGAACAAAGAGATCAAAAAGAGGACTAGTTGACGGGTTAGGCTCCTTAATCAAATTTGTTACGGGAAACCTAGACGCGAAGGATAGCGAACGCTACGATAACATAATAAACCATTTACAACGAAATCAAGAAAACTTACAGGACCAACTAAACTCTCAATATTCGGTGAATCAAGCTTTTGCCGAAAATTTTAACAAAACTATGGACATCATCAATCATAACAACCTTCAGATCCAGAAAGAGTTTGAATCCCTTCGAGACATGAAAGTAGGGGAACAAACACACATTCGTGCCTTGAATGACTTCCTGGAACATTGCCAAATTTCACTACAACTACTAATAAACGTTATCCAGGACATAGAGACGTCACTCACCTTCTGTGAATTGGGTAAATTACATCCAAGTATCCTGAGCTCAGAACTTTTGTTAGACGAATTAGACCGCCTCACGGTATTCTATGGCCCTAGGTTCCTGAACCATACCGGAAAAGACCTATTCGAAATTAAATCCCACATAAAAGTCCAATGCTTTATCGGAACAGACGAAATAGTCTACTTTCTCGATGTCCCTATTGTAGATCCCAGAAATTTCGACCTATACTATTTAGAATCCCTACCGGCAACATTAAATTCCGAGTACGTAACGATTGTACCCTCCGTTCGCTACCTGTTGAAATCACAAAATGAAGTCCTTACCCTAAGAGACGAATGCCCTTCTGGCCTCGCCTATTATCTCTGCCCCGGTCACATGTTAATAGATGTCAATTCCCAGTGTGAAGCCGAATTCCTTAAGACAAGTTCCACGGGAAATTGCAATTACGCAAAACTGGAAATCCCCACCAACTACGTCTCGCTCTTGTATAGGATCAATCAATACTTGCTCGTCTTCCCTCATGGCGATGTACTCACTATCACCTCAAAATTCGGAAAAGAGTTACGAAACTTACGAGGGATCTACCTGGTCAGACCTAGCCAGAACTTAGTGTCCTATCACAATCAAACCCTGTTTGCTGCACATAGAAGCATCTTAGGCACACCCCTTATAGTCAGTAACGTACAACTCACGCCCGACTCCTCAAAAACATTAGATAATGTAATTCAGCTTAAAAATCTAGATTTGTCCTCTATACAACTAGAAAATTGGAAACCTGTCAAACGCTTCACGTTATATCAACTTGCAACCCCTAGTTTCTGGTCTATACTCCTTTATGTCATGTTACTCAGTTTCATCGTAACAATTATAGTTCAATACAAGAAGCACAAAAGACGACAAAATGCCTAATGGGCACCTCATTATGTCACCTTTATGTAATCGTACTATGTAATCACCGTTATTACTATTACATCTTATCGTAACCATTGTAATTCATTTTTCATTGTTTTCATTGTTTTAACTATCATATCAGGCTACCTTTATGTAATCGTAAATATTAGGTAAGCACTGTCATTACTATTGCATTTTATTGTAATCATTGTATTCATTGTTTTGATGATCATTGTATTTATTGTAATCATTTTTGTATCATTTTTGTATTCATTGTAACCATTATAATCGAAAACCCAGAGATGATGCACACCCCCAAAACTAAACTATGAAATTTCGTGTCCCCAAAACTAAAATCTGCATTTGCCCACAAAAATAATTACCTAGCACAAAATATAATAAACAAAACTTTTGGGTCCCCAAAATTTCAACTTAGGGGGGAGGAGTTACATACGACGCCTCAACCCTTGGGTAATAACGAGCTGACGCAGCAGCCAATCCCTATATAAGCCCGCGGCCATCAGCCTCGGTAGTTCAGTCTCCGCCCGTACGTCCCCGCATAAACATCGCGCAGTGCATCATCTTTGTTCAGTCTTGTGAAAAGTGAATAAAGTCATTTTTAAAAACTCTAAACTCTACGAGACTTATTTAATTTATATATATATATATATATATATATATATATATATATATATATATATATGTATATATATATATATATATTTGTTTAAATTAATGGATGAAAGAAAATTCAACAAATATAAAGAACAAAGAGAAAATTCTGATTTTCGAGTTTTGTACCTTATGACATTAAAACGGCCATGACTCCCTTTAGAATCACTGTAAACTCAAAACTAAGAACATCTTTGGAAATACCGTTAAATTTCCTATAACCCTTGTATGAAGTAAAGTTGTTTTAGTTAGTTTTGATTGGTAAAAAAAAGGCCAAAGTACAAAATTAGAAAAAATATTTAAAATTGACGTTTTTCCTTCCGTTTTTCTGCTAATAGTTTGGGAATTTTTCGGAAAAGGAAAACCTCCTTAAACTGTAAGCTTTTGAACGGTTCAGTCAATTTTACTTTTACTTTGCTAATTGGAGGAGAAAAGTATGTTCGTATGTTGAGAAACATGTTTTTTCTACTAAATCAAATGTTTTACTTATGAAAATACGAGTTTGGAGCCAGTTTTTACGTACTATTTCACGATGAATCGAATGGTAACATTCGCAGAGCTCACCAACTCCATTATGTAAAGGACTTAGAGCACCCCGGAGGTGCAATGGGGGCCTAAATCCACACTCATAGATAGAGAGGGGTGTGACAGTACCATAAGAGATACAACTCGTACTAATAGCATATACGCTATGTTCGGAGAAGATAATTTTCCGGTTCCCGGATCCTCATCTAGCCCCAGCCATAGCTATTCAAGAACGTGAGAACAAACGCCTGGCGCCGAAGCGACGGACGCGCAAGCGCATTCTCTTGGATCTCGCCGGAACTGTCACAGTTATAACCGAGTTTTACACTTCAACTCGCAGATTTTTAGTTTATTTCTTATGCTCAATTTAATGTGTTTTCAAGATTAAAACTAGTTACTTAAAGTGTAAAAATTAGTTATAACGGAGTTGGGGAGATCCGCAAGTGTTTCTATTCGATTAAGCGTGAAAAAATACGTAGAAACCGGCCCCAAACTCGTATTTTCATACGGATCATTTTTCACTAAAACCCCCGATTTCGTAGAAAAACCATGTTTTTCAACACACGAACATACTTTTCTCCCCCAATTAGCAATGTAAAAGTAGAATTGACTAAACCGTTCAAAAACTGACAGTTAAAGAACGTTTTTTCCGAAGAGTGTACGCCGGAAAATCTCCATACCGGTAGCAGAAAAACAAAAAGAAAAAAGTTGGTTTTAAATATTTTTTCAAATTTTGTATTTCGGGCATTTTTTTTACCAATTAAAACTAACTAATGCAACTTTACTTTACATCAGAGTTACAGGAAATTTAACAGTAATTCCAAAGGTGTTCTTAGTTTTGAGTTTACAGTGATTCTAAAAGGAGTTTGGGCTGTTTTAATGTCATTAGGTACAAATCACAAAAAACCTTAAAAATTGAATAACTTGAAATAAAAGCGTTTAAAAAGAAATCTAATTGAGTAACTTTCGATCAGGAATAAGCTCTAGAATTTATTCTTTGAGTTTGTCTGATAATTTCTATAGACACTCTGCTTACGCGAAGTAAGTATACAGAACGATGGTGATTGAGGGAAGTTCAAATTGAGCTGGAAGTTGCAGCCCTTTGGTGGAAAGTTGAACCTCCCAAATGTGAAGAAAAGAGACGCATTTACCTACTGTGAGAAAGCTCTAGGTTCTGGGGTCTGCATACCCACTTTACGTCCTTCTCAACCGATCTAGCTCCTCAGGTCAAAGGTAAGGACACCATCACTGAGAATACCTTTGATCTTATATCATATTAGCATCACTACTGTATGGTAAAAGCCTTTTCTTCTTATTCCATCTCTCCCTCCATCCGCCCCCTTTATTTTCAACAATATCCCGTTTCATTCGTTCCAGTCACAAGTTGTTCCTAATATTTCCTTCTTGAATCCTATTTTATCCCGTTTATGTCGTGAGTATTTACTTTACCAAAAAAAGTTTATGTGATGTGAAATTTGTGTGTTGAATGGCTCAGTTCAATGGCTCAGCTACATTGAAGTTACAGAATTCCACAAGAAACTATTTAAGAACTTTTTTTGAATACCATTTTGACATGTATGTCGTTCCACATTTCAGAATTAACCTTTTGGGCTCAGAGTGCATGTTTTAAATGTAAAAAGCAAGGTTGTCAAAAATGAGCATTACCCAATGTGTCAAAAAGTTACCTTTCCTATTTTAAATGGAAGAGCATCAAAGTTAACCTATCCCGTGTAACGTCATCAGTGCTGGAAACTGAAAAATCATTGAAAGAACGCTGCAATATATAACACAAAAGTTCATTATTTCTGTATTAGATAGTCTTTCAACGCAGATCATAGGTCTTCAATATTATAATATTTATATATACTATCTCTATATCAGCATATATACCACCAAAGCTAGGCACTTTACGCCAAGCAAACATATCCACACCTTTGCAGCTCATGGGCCCCATAATTTTACGCTTTTAAATACATGTCACAAAATTTAAAAAGAAATTTCGGGAAGAGAATCCGGAGGTCGAAAATGGAAGAAATTAGCTTTAAATGCTGATTATTAGCTGATAAATACGCTTCCAGACCTCGTAATTGTTCTCGAGGTGTCCCAAAGGAGCCTCAGCGCTTTAAGTTGATTAGGAATGATGTTTCAGATTCAGAATCGTTGATGCAGAGGTTTCACAGCTGATCTGAGCTCCTCCATACATTTTAATTTTTTTCTAGATGTCCCAAAGGAGCTCCACTTCAAATTTCAGCAGTATAGGTTAAAAGAGAAAGAAATTAGCTTCATGAGGACTCTTTGAGTGACACACCTTCGTTTTTATTCTATTATAACTCCACCGTTGCTGGTCTCCAGCCCGGTTGAGAAAGGAGAAGGGGAGGGAATGGGAAATGGGAACGGATAAATATATGGGAAAGGGATAATTATGAAATTTCATTTGCAAACACACGCCTAAATAGATGATTTTTTCACACAAAATAACTGAATTCGGGCCATCATTCCACTAAAATTGAGTAAAATCTAGATACAGATAGCAACATGTGAATCAGTGTTGAAAAAGAAAAAAAAAAAAAAAAAAAATAGTAATAATAAAAAAAAAAAAAAAAATAAATAAAACTAAAAACTAAAAAATAAAATGAAAAAAATAAAAATAAATAAGTAGGTAAAATAAAAAATAAATAAAATAAAATTCATGTACCTCACTTGGGGTTTACCAAAATCTATGTTTTGCGCAATTTCGGTAGTTAGACAACTTTGCGCGCTTGCGGAACGGGTTGCGCGCAGAAAAAAATCGAGTGAGGGGTCTTAAATTCTGCAATAAAAAAGGAGTTTCCATAAAAAAAAGAAGCCATATTCGATATCCTTGGAAAAAAATCATAAAGAATAATAATAATTAAATAAAATCGTCAAATAACATCACATAAAATAAGGATTTTATGAGTTTGGGAGGGGGGGGGGGCTGAACAACTCCATTGGCTTCGGACGGTGACTCGCTCCAATTGGACTTTGAACTTACTTACTGTGCTTGTGTTACCTACATGCAACTACAACAAGCTTCTAGACCTCGTTCAAGATGGCCGTGGCCAATGAAGAAGCCCTCTAGCTCCGCATCAGTTCTGTTGTGTTCGGTTACAGTAATCGTTTCGGATTATTAGGCCAATTATTAGGTTCATTAGGTTCAATAATGAACCTTTGTAATTTTATAACGAATTTATGCATAGTTGTGGCATCACTGAAGAATTCCTTTTGAAACTCCCGCCCCTCATCGAAATTGTTTTTTAATTCACTCTTCATAATGTGTCGAATCCAAAATGCCTCCATCCAAAAACAGTCTGCCAAGTTGGGTGTTGTGGTGAAAACCACCCCCTCTTGTCAACAGCCCTTTTCAGGGCTACCAAAAAGAGGTAGACACAACACAAAAATATTTACAAGACGTCGAGTTATAACTCCGTCAAACAAAATATTTCACCAGAGAGAAAATACGAAATTCTCTCTCAAAAGTGAAATATTAACTAATAACATACAAGGCGACCTCCCTAGACACTTACTGGGCGAGAGAGACGCGACAAGTATCTCGAACCAAGTCGCCTTGAATGAGAAAACTCAAACAGAAAATCAAACGTCCTCTAAAACTAACAAGGACAATTCAAACAAGCCTACTCGCCAATCAGAAACACTGATTACACGAGAGACAATAGGCGAACCAACCAGGAGGCGGCAAGCAACCACTTCTGGTCCAGCAGCCACCCCGGGGACCCCGTCTGAACAACGGACGCAGGGAAACCACCCGAGGTCCCCGTCTAAACTCAAGGTCGTCGGCTCCGCGACGGACGCTCGTAAGCCACCCCCGGGGACCCCGTCGCAACGACGGACGTGGGGAAACCACCCCGGAGGACCAGCTCAGCTATCATACTCGCAGATACTGAGAAAACAATGTGCGAGCCAATGAGATTACACAGTCGAATTAATGAAATTAAGCGGACCAATCAGGAGGCGGCAGGAGGCGGCCACCTCCCTATAAATACCCCGCTCGGAGCCCTCCGAAAGGCATTCCACTCTCCGCTCTCGACGACTACACTCAGAAGTACGAAGATTTCTACACGCTCTACGCTGACGAACCTTCTGCATCCCGAGTTCATCTCAAGAACGGCTTCCTACTGCTTTCTACAAGGCCTACCTTCTCTCCACACAGATCTCGCATTGGCATCTACGAGTCCAGTGATTATTCATCCTGCTCATTGCCCAACGTAGTTCATCTGTCAGGACGCCACCCGGTACATCTATCGATATTCTCTTTAGATCGTACGCCCGAGGGACGTTCCGAGCCGTATCACCCGGGTTTCATAGCACTAGGCTCGTCACCGACCGCTGGGGCACGCCGGTAAATTACTCAGCTCATACGCTCTAATTTACCGTCCAAGGAAGTATTTTTCAAGACTACAAGGTAGGACCCTGACATACGAGCAAAGGAAAGAAGCTCTGTCAAGCGAGTCCACCTTCTAAACCCTCTATTTCTATACATAGAGGCATCGGAAACGAGCTAATAACTCGGATATTTCGATGGAACGTCGGCCGTCCTATTTCCTCATGCAAGGGGAGGTAGACCACGGCGCGGCCGGGCCTCTTAGTCCACGCAGCGCTACCTACACGCTGCCCGGCCAATCCGCCGGTCCCAGCGACGGCTCAAGGCTCGATCCTCACGACGAGATCGCCTTCTCACCTAACGTATTCACGAAGGAAACGTTAGATCAAGCCTCACCCATACAAAAGATCGAGGATACCTTTCAGACCCGCTCTGAAGTCAATCATTATGATTCGACAAAGCTTTCCGAATATCCACGATATTCGACACAAGGCTACCCGGCCGATCCGAGTGTCAAATACACTCCAAATGTACAAAAAACAAAGGATACTTTTCAGTACCTCAACCAAGCTCAACATATTCCTCCTACAGATATAAATCTTAGGCCGGAATATTACAAAACGGCTCAGTACCAAACTGATCGAACCCAGCATCCACTATGCGAGCCCAGTGCTCCACGCGGCTGCGACACGAACTATCTCTCAGTTCATCCCGCCAAGCAAGCTGACCTTGACGGTTTCGCTCACATTCCTTACAGGAATAACCCAGGGACTAACCCGCATAATCAGAATATAAATGTCCCACTTGGTCTACCTACACCAAGTAAAACATATTTAAATCCACTACAGGTGTGGATTGAGGTCATAATTAGTCAATTAAGGGACGAACAAATGGAACTAAATGTAATTTACGTTTGCGCATGCGCAGAATGAGCTGATACGTTGAGAACAATGAAATAGGTACGATACCATCTACACCCACGCATTCACTGACAATTTCTTCAAAATCAGATGAAAACTGTGGAAAATAAGCTTGTTGAACGGATTTGCGGACAAATACACACCCACACAGACAGACAGGCACGGAATTAAAGTTGTTCAGAGAATGTTATAAAACGTGAGATGCGACTGAACATTTTAATTTTGGGACCACAATTATTTTTTTTCACGCGAAAGTGGAAAGAATGTTTCCGCTACCTATAGGTGGCCTCGGAAGCAATAGATGCCAAGAAAATGATGCCAAGCTTATAGGCGCATCTCTGGCCGGTGTACAATTTTTGAGCCAAATTTCGTCAACTGTCTGAGGATAAGTGCTAAAAGATGTGGGTAGGGCCAGATGAGTTCCCCAATTAGATATGAGTGTTGGTAGAACACGGTGCGGTAAAGAGGCGAAGAGGATGACCTTACGAGCAACTTTGTTATTTTTCGGCCTCTGTTATTTTCTCGCTCAAGAGGGAGAAGGTCCGCCTTTCCAGGCCCGGACCAAGCCACTCCAGAATTTCGAGTGTTTCGCTCTTTCACGCTGCCTGAAGAAGGTAAAGCCGGCGTAAGTGACTCCTCGGGGGCCCCAACTCAACAAAAACTTCATTCCCGGGGCTTTTGTCTAAAAAGGGAAGAACCCGCAGCTCATTCCCGTGTTTCTCCTCTTCATTCCCCTGCATCACGTCTTCCCCTAAGCCTTCCTGCGTATCCCACATGCGATCTCCTTCCTCTGATTCACGCAGTGTGATTGTTTTGACAATTTTATGAAGAGATGAGATTCGTAATAGGAACTCCCTAACAGGGGGGATTAAGTGGGTCAAGTAAGAAAAAATCCACCTTCAGCGTCACACTCAGTCCTATTCCGTGCTTCTTGTCATTCAACTCGTCTAGTCAATATGGTGAGAGATTTTACGCGGTTTCTGGTGTTTTGATGCTTAAAAGTGTTGGCTTATTAGTGAGTAGAGGTGTTAGAACAGTTTGATAAAGGACGAGGCAATGGCTGAGCAAACAAGGAGATGGAACGGGGAATTGTAAGGAAAAGGTCCTATGAAAAATATATCTAGATACAGACGACTCTGGCTCTGACGACGTATTTATTTATGATGAAGAGGTTCTCAGTGAATAGGAGGTTTCAATGGTGAATACAGCACTGCAAGTGGCTACATGGTGATAGATTTATTTACGAAACGGGGATGATTCTATCCATTTTCGAGATCAATATTCTTAATATGATGAAGTTTAGTATACGTACCGAAGTACCAAATGACCAGTGCACCTAGTCACCTCAACTCCACTTCCCATATCGTCAATATGTCACAAGATTGATGTGACTACCTCTATATGAAGGAATTGAAAATATGGATAAAGAGGATTTTGACAGAATCTGTTATGACTTTCACCCGGTGAACCAATACACGGGGGTGTCCGATGGAACCTACAATACCTTGGTGTACGGATAGTATTTTGGTGATGACGTAGTAATGTATGATGACGTGGCACATCAAAATTGAATTTTTTCATTTTGGTAGGTAAACGATCATAATTTGAATAGGGCTGAAAAATAAAATAATTTGAAAATAAAAATTATATAGAAACCAAAAAGCAATAATTGAAAATTTTCCCCTCCCCAGCCACAGTTTTGGCAAAAAATACCGTCCTAATTGGAACTGGTGCTGTTGAGGAATCTACAAAAATCACATTTAGAAGGGACTATTTGTGGGGATACAGTACTCAATTTTAGGATATAAATGTTGCAAATTATTACACAAACGTTTATTATTTCTGTATTGGATAGCCCTTCTACGCAAAACACTTGTCAGTAATTATTAATTAGTTATACATTATCCAAATATAATTTCACAAAAATATAACACCTACCGAGGAGAAATTAATTATATTAAATGAAGTATCTACATTTTACTAGTTCCTCTGTATATAACAAGAGCCTGTATAACAGTAAGTAGAACAATGTGTGAGAATCTAAGTATATCGACATTGACAAGGGCAAATCCGCCAACTGAAAATTATAGAGATGAAATAAATCAACTACTTACGATTCACCAGTCCATCTGTAGGTGACAAAAGTTATAATCAACTCGATTTCTTCAACTGAGAATTCCTTTGGGAATATAACAATTGATACAAACGTCGTAGTTTATGAGGCGATTCAAACTATGTCCCACCAATTTTGATTTTTTTTTAAATGTCAAAGTTCTAACCACAGGGTGAGCACACTGATGAAAGAACAACAATCCGGGTGGTTTCATCCGACTCTTTGGATGAAGTCTTGAATAAAAAAAAATATTAGGACATTTTGTGATATCTCAATTTATTAATATTTTATTTTAGTCCTTAAATTCGACCCATAAGGGTTGATTTAAATTGATGCCGAGCTTCTAGGACCAATTAGACTCCAAATGTGACTTTTAACCCTAGTTTTATCAAGTTAGGTCCAATAGGTAGTTGCGGAGAGAAGCTCTTGCCGGCCGTTGGATGGATTTGTTCGTTCATTATTTTCAACAATGAACCTTTTTTAACGAGCAAGAAAAACATTTTACCCCCTCTCCCCCCCCCCCAAAATTCGTTGGCATACGCTTCATGATGAATAGACCCCAAAATTCCAATTTAAAAAATCCGTCTGTCAAAGCTCTTCAATGAAACTACTGGGCCAAAGCTGATGAACTTATGCTATAATTTCATTTGGCGTCTAGTTAGTCCTAGAAACTTTGAATCAATTTTAATAAGCCTTAAAAGGTAAAATTTCAGGGCAAAAATATTCTAAAACCGAGATCTCAAATACTTTTATGGTCACAGTATATAATTTTATTGGTTATCATTATATTATGCCATAAACTCGAATGGAACTTTTGGAACGCTATAACTTAATCCGTTGGCTTTCCCTTAGGGCTAGAACGTTGACTGTGTAATCCAGCGCGACCAGCAACATCTTTGAAGCACTGGTTTAATCGTAAAATTCCAAAAATGACCACTGGAAAGTGTAAGTGGTTGTAAAACCGGAACATAGTAAAACCCGGCTTATAAATTCTGACAGTCGTCTCAGCTTATATAATTTCAATGGAATTGTGACTTCACGATATCGGGTTTATTCTAACTCTGTTATCCACGAATGGAATCGTGAAACGTTGGTAGGTGTTCTATTTCCTCAGAATAGGAAATAGAGAACCGGAATGATACCCGAGGAGGATATGATAACCATCATGTAAGTTTAATCACAATGGTATCAATAGTAGCTACTGCTCATGCTCGGATATAGTTCCCTAGTAAGCTTGATTTAAACAGTTTTCATTTGATTTCTATGAAATTTTTTGGAATTTAATGGCTTATCTTTCAAGAATAATGAGATATTTGAAACATTTGAATTACCTTTACTTACAAAAATATTACGGATAGAAGGAAGCTACACCAACTTCTTGGCGTTTTTTTCTTCTTTAATACCTATTGTAACTTTGCAACTTAAAAAATAATAATCATTATGGAGGATACCGAATCAATGAAGGTATTAGGCGTCTCCCGATATTTACGAATTTTTGAATCATGAATGATAAGTTATGTTGAAGAAAGGAGTTCAATTTTTCCTGTGAGGTAAGATATTGAAAATCCGCTCTTTGACAGCGAGCTCTTGATCTTGACGGAGGTTGACAAATGAATCGAATAAGGAGGGAAGAGGGAGAATTCGCAGATCAAAAGGAAAACTCTGACCTACCTCACGTCCGTCCTTCATCTTACAGCTCTGGCGACGAGCCAATCTTCTCCGCGTCCATCGAAAGCAAGGAAGAGGATTGGATGTAACTGAAAACTGAAAAAAAAAAAAATAAAAAAATAAATAAATAAAATAAAAAAAAAAAAATAAAAATAAAATAAGCTCCCAATTATTACTCGCAAGTTTATTATTTTTGTATATTACCCCTCCAGCCCTTCGTCGTTCCTTTTCAAGACCTTATACTCCTTCTATGGAGGTCATTGGACAATAATCGAAATATAACTACATAGACGTCGTAGTTATAGAAAGAAAATTAGTGAGGGAGTCAACAGATTTTGTGTTTACCTACCACAAATACCATAAGTAGGTATTTCAGAAAGACAAAACTTTTGAAAATTCAAATTTGGGCTTTATTATGTCCCATAATGAACCTTTGCAATCGACCCAGATTTCGAAAATTTGTTTTGTTGGCTTACGTTTCAAGGTACGTAAAAATCACCCCCCTCCCCCCTCTCGCCATGCTAGAAAATAAATAAACAATATGAACTAGGTACCTATTCGTTTTAATAGAAAATCAACAGATAAGTTTCTTCCCGATAGTTTGAGGTCACATTTTTGTTATTACCTCTAATTTGGGGTCGCATTTTCCTATCAATGGACTATAATATGCATAACTCAGCTTCCGTTGAAGTACAATGGTACAAAATTAAGTTACTATGAACCATTTTTAAAGGAAGTAGGTAGGTATTGTCGTCTTGGTATCCTAGAAACTAAAAATAAAACTGATATTCTGCCGACATATTTTCAAGGGAATTCTGCAACAGTTAAATTCAAGTTAGTGAATCGATATAATTATTCAACCATTTATAACATCGCAATATTGGATTAATTATCTTGTAAGTAAATATAAAACTACGACATAAATATATTACCGATTTTCAGTAAAATGAGAGCTTTTCAGCGAATGGTGAACGATTTTTGTGCAATTAACACAGCAAAAGTTCCATTTCCCTACCAACGACTTGAATTACGTGAAACTCATGAAATAATTTGTGTGACAGTTTTTCGTGACATAGAAACGTGACACTTTTGGCCAGTTAGGTAATGGCTAAAGCATGTTCCATTCTAAAATCTATCTATATCTTTAAATTTGCTCGATAGAAGGATAGGTTTTTCCAGATTATTTCGGGCCACTTTCTTGTACGAGCAAACAGGCGGGTGCCTACATTTTTGTACTTATTGTGAATAATTATGTATGTAATATTATAATTATTATGGCTCTGTTCAATTATTACCTATCTATAGACCAGTTACGCAGGAGGATCTTCCAATTTAAAAATGATTAACCTTTTTAAAATAATTTACAGCAGTACTACCTATATAATTTATCGTAGGTAAATCCATATTATTGTTATTGTATTGTATATCTAAGTAGATACTCCTAACTTGAATCAATAAATTTCGAAGCATTCCTAATAATTTTGTTTTATTATTGATGAAATTTCACAGCTCAGAATTTTGTGTCCACTCTTCACTGTCAAAATTAAACCGTTCATTACAGTTTATGGACAGAAATAGTAAGAGGGCTCCGAATGTTGACCCAAGAGCAATTATCTCGTAAAACAGAACAGACCTGTAAATTGACTTCTTCACAACGTTTTACCTGGTCAAAAGTAGTGCAAAAAGTATAAAACAGAGACCCCCCTCCCACGGAAAAGAAAAAGACTTCGGTAAGAAAGTTTTCTCGTCGTTCGGAAAAATCAGGAAAACCCCCTCAAGAGTCCGAAGGAGGTCAACAACTGGACTGGCTCTTTACCGGCCCTCACAACTTTGTCGACGAGTTAGTTAACTCGGGGTTAACTCTAAAGAGGTTTTGTCCCCGCCGCAAACGGTTAGGACCTGGTTAGGATCTGGTTAGAAACCTCGCTGTACGCCGGACGTCCTCTTTAATCAACAATACTTAGTTCCCCGAGAAATAATTACGTTTCCCGGACTCTAAACTTGGTGTACTGACCGTTACTACGTCGGTTTCAGTTAGCGGGGAATCGCCGAAGCGAGTTCGTCTGCAGTTTGTTCTTGTTAACGATGGAGCGCGATGTATCTGCGAGTAATTGGAAAAGAAAATTACGTGCTTTTAGGAGAGGGTTTTAGCTCGGGTTCCTAGGAATGCTTTTATTTTCGCCTCGAATCTTGATAACCATTAGATAAACCACATCAATTACCATTCCCTATCATCATTTTACTATTCCCGATAATAAAACATAATTTTCTACCAATGGAGACAGTAGTTCAAATGATAGGGCACACTTATCTGAGTTTATTATTCCTATATTAGATAGCCCATCTACATAAATCACTGTTTTATAGAAAATCATTAGAATAGAGCCAAACAGTACATCATTATCCTCCCGTACGGGGTGTTCACACTTGAAGACTGTTGACCTCCTAGGGTTCGATTCTACGACTAATTTCCAACAAAAAGTTCCTCCATACAATTTTTTTCAAACCCTTCATTTTGGGAGTTTTTTCGTTTTTAAGTTTATTTTCGTGTATTCAACCTCACCGAAATATCCGATATCTTCCGTATCTTGCAATGTAAACTTAAAAATAGATATATCGTTAGAAAGGGAGTTAAATTTCCTACCTCACCAAGGTTAAGAGGATTCTCTTTACACTAGGTCACGTAGGTGAAAAAATGGACTAATCACGAGGATTTCTGACTCTTTACAAATTACTGTTTTTTTAATGGTGCGTTAAGTATTGAATGAAAATTATGAAAATTTAAACTTATTTCTGTTCTAGAACCAAAAATTTCAACCATGTATCATGTTTTCTCCTCGATATTGATTCGAAATTCTATGAAAACATCAGAAATTAACAAGCGGTTGCAATCATGTTCACAATATCAATTATTGAGAATGATCACCTGTGTGTAAACAATTATTTATATAACCATGCTCATAACTCAGTTTGTTGGACACGCACTTCGCCGTAGTTAACATAATATTGTTGGATAAATCGAGAGCTTTCGAACGAATGGTCAACGAATTTTGTGTGATGAAAAAGACAAAGTACCATTTCCCTAGCAACGACTCGGTTGTAAGCGGAAATCACTGTAACACTATATGTTTCGTGTGCGGAAAAAAATTGACTCGCAAAATTGACGCGCAAAAATTGCTAGGACCCCAGGGCTAGAACATGATACATGTTAAAACCGTACGCGTTTAGGCAAAAATTGCCCAAAATTTCAGATTTTCAGCAGTAATATCAATTTTTATTTTACTTTGCTAATTAGAGGTGAAAAGTATGTTTGTATGTTGAAAAAAAAAAAGGTTTTTTCTATGAAATCGAGGATTTTCGTAGAAAATTACCCTCTAAAAAAATTTTGAGTTTGAGGATTTTGATTTCTACGCATATTTTCACGTTAAATCGAATGGTAACACTTGCAGATCTCCCCAACGATCCGCAGGAGGTTAACAATTTTAAGTGTAAACGCCTTGCATAAAAGAGAGAAGAGCGTTTGTCTTTCTGTATATGTAAGGTCGATTCACGTCCAAATGACTTGACAGATTTTGATGCTTGTTTTTGCAAAATAATCTCCAAGTTCCTCCCCTGAACCTTCTCCTTCGTCGTCAGCTTGGGCTTCCTTAACGATGTTGCCCCGGTAAACAAGTTCGTAACTAAGGAAAACCCTGATTAACACTTCAAATGAGGTTGGGATTGTATCAGGTGAATAGAACTTAATATTACAAATCCAAAGATACCAAAACGATTTTTATGGCTTAAGCCGTTTAGTTGTAGTTGACGGAGTCAGATCTTCCAAATTTGTTATTCTGTACGCTTTACTGCTTGCCACACACGAAAAAAGAGGAATCTGTTATAACAATCATTGGTAGTTTCTTGGCGATTAGTTGACGGTTAACTATCATAATATTACAGAGGTGGCTTGTACGCTTAGTTTTTTACGGGTAGAAAAGGCCTCGAATAAAACTGGAAACTCATTTCGATGACGGTTTTGTCTAAAAAGAGTGATAGAGGGAAATTAAAATGTGCTAATAAGCGATTCTCAACCGATTTTGTTGAATAAGTTTTTATTCGATTGTTTTACTATTCATGTATCTCGAAGGATTGGACTTTTCTGAAAAACCATTCTTAGTTGAAGGTGGCGATACCGATTTATCGTGATATTAAGTAGGTTTGCTTGTAACATGTCATGTTGGGTTATGATGGAGGTATATCCAGTAAAATCAGGACCCATTCGCTTTTCGAAATAATATACAACCCGTACACAAGGACGTCCCTGTAATGCAGCATAACTTACCAATATGTTTGGTCGAGCGATGAAATTTTAGTGCCAACTAGTGGACCAATCTTAATTTAATTAAGGGGATGACAGGAATTCCGTTGGGTAATCCTCGTACGCCCAAACCGCACTACTACCCCCCCCCCCCCCCCCCCCCACAACACACCACTCGCAACACACCCCCTGGCGCTACACAGCCTACCCCCTCATCCTTCGTATTCCTTCAATTAAGGTGTTTATACGTGATCCTCCCCCACTCCCCTCCCAACTTTCCCACCCCTTCGTCCTCCTTAAACTCGCTAACCGCAGGTTATGGAGACCGCAGGATCAGGGCTGGTTTCGGGTAGAAGCGGGGTTCTGTGAAGCTTTTCCGTCTGTTAGAGCGGAGCTGGGAGCGGGTAACGCGGGGAGGCTTCGCCACAGCTAAAGGGAATCTGCGGGTAATGAGAAGAGGTGGTGGAGGGGGGGGGGGGGGGGCTTTGCCTTGTATGGAAGGAACAGCTGTGAACGAGCTAGGAAACATTCTGTTTGATGACAGTAGTTATCAGCTCTTTGTGAAACAATAAATCCAAAGCAGTATAATAATGAACCCTTTCCACACGAAATTAAACTTTTTCCAAACCAAATGAAACCATTTTCGAGATTAAGTCAAACGAAGCGAAATCTTTTGCAAACTGCAACTGTTGATTTTAAAAAGTTGACGGAATGGAAATTCTGTGAAATATAGACGTCGCGTTATTAATTTGAGTAGATATCGGCTTAGAAAAAACATGTTGATTTGACGAATTTTGAACTGCAGAATGTCAAGTAGGTACACCTACAGAAGCGGCCGATAATACGAGGGTCACTAATACCTTCGTTTGCTTTGTGGCTTCAGGAATGTTCTTGGATTGGCTTGAAGATGTTCTGTAATTTTGACTGAGTTCCAAAGACTTTTACCTAATTCATTAATTTAATGTTTACTTTACAGGAATATACAATTTGGATCAGGAAAGGATTAATTTGGTTTGGGAACATTTTCATTTGGTATGGAAAAGGTTTCATTTGGTTTGGAAAAGTTTCACTTGACTTGGAAATGCTGTATAAGATTAAAGAACTTAATGATAATGATGATAGTAATTTGAAAAGTGAATGTAAAAAAACTGTATACAGGGTGTCCTAGAACTAATGAGCCAACCATCAGGGATCGATTTTAAAACTCATTTCTGATTGAAAGTTCCTCGTGCAGATTTTCTTTAGCGCTTAGTTTTCGAGCAATTCAATTTTTGTGTGTTTTCTACCTCGAATCAGTAAAACAGCAATAACTACAATATTTAAAACAGTAATTTTGAATTTGAGGATACCTTTGAAAAGAGCGTTAAATTCTCTTAATGTCCTTACTGTCTAAGGTCAAATCAAAATTTTTTAATAGGATTCATTTGATGAAATAACTCGAAAGAGGGAACAATGCTCTCGGTCCGGAGGAAGTCACAACTATATTCTTTTCAACCTGATTTGAAACCAAGACAAAGGATTTTCAACCAGTGTCTGAACAAGAGGGTTTTGTTTTTAAAGGCCACCCCATTAAAATATCGCGAGTGCCTCCAAAACTCTAGGAAAGGTGCGTTTTACAGGACGAACTTGATTGTTTCCGTAATTGATTCGCGAGGAGAAAGCGAAGAGAGAAATTGTTATAGGATTGGGAAGGGTGGGTGAGGAGGGAAGGAGTAAGATACTAATAAATTTCGTTATGAAGAAAACGTGACTCAGAACCGGGTCAAGGGCCTGCGACTGATTAGTACTTGTAAAGTTCTTTGAGAGGAAATGGGGGGAACCGTTTTAATCAAGGAGTGGAGGCCTAAGGAACCGTTAACGAACATCTAGAAAGGAAATGGACGGGAAATCGCGTTAAGAAATAATAAAGACGAGAGGACGGCCTCCGGGTTTTTCCCGAATTCTGGGGGAATATCATCTCTTAAAACGGTGGTGAAGAGGGGAACGTTCTATCCTGAGGAATTTGCGATGGGGATGAAAGCGAAAATAGTGAAGATGGCTGGGCTTCAAGGGAAATTGCAACAATAAATAAACGATATCATATTCACGAATTTTGGTTTATTATTATCAATATACAATATTAAAAATCGACTAAGAAATACAAATTTAACCCTCCCTCAAAATTTCTTAGTTCTAATATACGTAGAATCCAAAAACATGACAAATTGGGTGTTAGCTTCCTCATATCCATAAAATACATTGGAAATGTTTCAAATGATCTAAATCGGAACATAGGTACAAAAAAAGAAAGTCTGCCGAGTTGGGTGAGGCACATTGCTTCCTCTTTTAGGTACGTATCATGTTGTTTTAAATAATCTTGAAAAATTCCATGGCGGAAAAGTGTAAATCAAAAAGTAGCGTGATAGTCATAATTGGTCAATTAAGAAACTAAAACCGATTGTCAATGTAATTTGCGTTGCGCATGCGCAGAATGAACTAATGAGTACTTTCAGTACCTTCGACAGGCCACTGTTTCCAAATCGCGTGCTCGCATTGTTGTTGACAGTTTTCCTCCTTCTGCTGGAAACTTCGCAAATGCATTGGAGGCGTTGAAAACGCGGTTTGGTCGAGATGATTTGTTGATTGAGCATTACATCAGGGAACTTTTGAGACTTATTAGTGAAAATAGAGATTTGAATCTTGACAATTATGCTGCCATTTTGTTGCTCCTGGTGGAGTCTTGCTTGTCCTATGACGTACTGAAGATAAGGCAGCGTTCCAATACTGACCATACTGCTCCTCTTGAAAGACAGATGAAAGTTTGATGTCATTTTTGAAGAGAGAAGTTCAGGCAGAAAAACGGGTCGTTATGGTTCATGGAAGCAAGCCACGTCAGTGAACCTTGTCAAGGGTAGAAGGGTTCAGGATTCAAGGGTAGAACATCGTGCTATTGCTGCAGACATAGCTACTGTAAATTCTTCTATTTGTATGTTCTGCAGGAAGTCTCATGTATCAGCTGAATCTCGCAAAGTGCAGAACATGTCCCCAGATGAAAGGAAACCGGCACTCAAGAAAGCTAGGGCGTGTTTTGGGTTTACGCAACTTGATCACCCAGCATATTGTTGTAGAGCAAGGGGTGAGGTTTGTAGGGGGAGGCCTGCGTACATCCTGTGTCCAAATGCTTTAAACTCGGACAACCTGAAAACAGCTAACAGCAAACCCACAGAGCAGTGTCCGAATGAATTAGATAGGTATTCTTTTCTTAAATCACAACCTCGCAGTTGGAGTTTCTCAAAACAATGACGTATTTTTTCAGACATTTATAGCAATGCTGTATAATAGAGAATTTCAGCTTAAAGGCCGCGTTCTCATTGGCAGTCTCAAAGAGTAGCTACATTTTAAAAGTTTTGGCTCAAGGTATGGCGTTTAAACTTACAGGTGAAGAATCTGGAATGCAACTGGAAAGGGTCCAGCGTCGCTTTCTGAGGTACCTGGGGTACAAGCTGTGTATACCTCCCGATAACCTCGATTTTTCCAGGTTAGGCTTGGAGTACAGTATTTCTCCTCTGGAGGACAGACGAGTTGTGGCTGACATCGTATTCCTCGACAAGCTTCTAATTAACAGCTTGGACTGCCCTTCTTTACTATCTCTAGTTAATATTAATGTGCCTCAATATACCACACGCTCCAATTCCCTGTTTTCTGTCCCATTTTCCGCCGTAAATTATTTATACAATCGTCCCCTCTGGCGCCTATCTCGTGGAACCAATGTTTTTCTAAGCTCTTGTCACGAAGTCGACTTTTTCAACGTCTCCCTGTCTTATTTAAAATACTATTCATCATCCTTTTTGCTCTAAACCTAAATTCATGTTCCACACAACAGTTTTACTTTCTAAAATTCATTGCCAAATATTTCAGTTCTCTCATTTTTAATATTGTATTTATACTAGTTAATGTACAATATAATTTTTGTTAATCTTTTATCGTAAATTATGTCTTAATGTAAAATATGTTTATCGGAAGTAATTTAACCTGTATTATGTAATATATTATTACATTTTTTGTTATTGGCTCAAGCCGTGAATAAATAAATAAAATTCCTTGACCCCCAGCCAAAAGACATATCCATGTCAAAGACACATTTCAAATCACCCTTAGTGATCCATTGTTTCCAATCATTTTACATGTCCCACTCAACAGTAAAGACCATCGGATCTATTCAGCCATTCCGAGCGAGCAAAGCTAGTGAAATCCGCTGTGTTTCTCTAATTTTTATCCATTGTGAAAGATCATTATAGATCTATTTCCACCATCTGTAATATAAAAGGAGTGTTTTGCAAAATTTTAACCTAAAAAAATTTAATTTCTCCCTTGATGGGGAAAAAAAAGATCATGGATATGTCTAGTACCTACTGCTTACCAGTTGGTACCTACTACTCAATTGTATACCAACCATGTTATTCCATTATGGTTACAAAACAATATTAGTTTATAGCATAGAGTAATAAATCAGCATTCCTTGACACTACAATGGCTTAGAGGTCATGAGATGTTGTGATAAAATGAGAGCATTCCAAAAAGTGGCGAACGATTTTCCTACTATGAAAACTATGGGAGTTACTCTTCCCTAGTAACGCCTTGGTTGTACGTGAAAATCAATAGAAAATGTGCCGGACGGGAAAAAAAGTGTCGGTCGGGAAAAAAAAGTGTCGGTCGGGAAAAAAAGTGTCGCGAAAAATTCCTTGACCCCCAGCCAAAAGACATATCCATGTCAATAAAATAAACCCTGCTTTACGCTAATGAATGATGCTTAACGAGACCGAAGCAACGAAACATAATGAAGATGCAACTGTTAACTTCATTCCTTAGCGATCAAGCACGCGTTGTTAATTGGTTGCGTAATGGGTTCTCGTGATGCTACGTTTCATGAAAACTTTAGAGTTTATGTGCCAAAACAGAGAAACGAATATGTCGAAATCGTTGTCGGCTCACAACAAAAACCGTGAGTTGTAGCAATTTTTATTACTAATAGGTGGACAAGCACACGGGCATGTGTGGGATTCTGATACTGACATGTGACAAGCTCTCTAGTAGATATCTCATGGGTTCATTCTCATTCAATTTGTCGGTTTGAAAGGGACCCGCGAACCGTCCACTCCTTCGTTCGCTGAACCTTCTCGGCTTGCATCAAAAGAGCCATTAGAGGCGGAGAGCGGAGGCTCGGACAGAAAAATTGCATTAGGTGCCTTCGCCTGCTCTGCCCTGCCGCCCTTCTGCTTCGCTTTACCTCTTCTGAGGGACCACCTACTTCATTTCAGCCCTTAACCGGATCTGACCTAACAAACACCGTTTACTACAGAATCGCCTTCTCCCTCTCCAGATTTATTCTTCTTTTCAGAAGCAATAATTTTCCCGGTGAGACGAATGATTTTCAGTCGGTAGCATCCTTCGAGAACGGTGAACATTTTGGTCAAATTAGTTGAATATTTTGGCTTGGGGTCCTGGATCCCCCCCCCCACCCATTTGACAAAAGTTTATATATATTTTGACAACGTTGAAATTAGTCGGGATGCGGCCCAGGGGAAAAAAAGAATTTATTTCATGTTGTTTATTCGACGTTTCGTCCTCTTACTGAGGTCATCTTCAGGGTTTGGTGTGTCACCGAAAAATATAATCGTCCGAATATAACGGACTTGTCAAATATGTAACAATAACAGTGGAAACGTCGAATAAACAACATGAAATAAATTCTTTTTTTCCCCTGGGCCGCATCCCGACTAATTTCAACGACACAAGTACTTACGGCCGACTAAACTACTAACAATATATTTTGACAAGTATTTATATAGTTTAACTATGTGACAATACTATAGCATTTTCAAACAAAATACAACCTTTTCCAGACCAAATTAAACTTTATCCAAACTGAATTAAACCTTTCCCAAACTAAATAAAACTTTTTCCAAACCAAATTAAACCTTTTTTTTTTCAATAACAAAAAACTCTCAAAATGACGAGCACTAGTATAAACTGACTTGAAATGTTGTCTTATGGACGTTAGTAGACTTGAAAAAATAGAAAAAAAAACCTTCAAATGACATGCTTGCATAACAAGGTAACTTTTTTCTAACAGTGCATTAAGGGTACCTGGAAAGTTTGTCAAATAATCTATATTCGAGATAGCGAAATCAATGCTGAACTATCCCAAGAACTGTACACTTTCCGGGTACCCTTAATTCACTGATGGAAAAAAGTTACCTTATTATACAAGCTTGTCATTCCAAGGGTTTTTTTCGAATATGCATAATACCATAACACAACATTTTAAGTCACCATACACACAATTTCAAGTCAGTTTATATTCATGCTGGTCATTTTGAGAGTTCTTAGTGGGGAAAATAAGGTTTAGTTTGATTTTAAAAAGTTTAATTTGGTTTCGAAAAAGTTTAATTTGGTTTGGAAAAGGTTTAACTTGGTTTGGATAAAGTTTAATTTGGTTTGGAAAAGATTCAATTTGGTTTGGATAAAGATTATTTTGGTTTGGAAAAGGTTGTATTTGGTCTGGAAATGCTATATACTGCTACTATGAATAGACCACGTATCTGCATTCTTGGCCATATTGAGTTAATGGTACCCCCCGTTTTGGGGGGTGGTTTCTTCCGGTTTTGCTAGTCTCGAAGTCGGATCTCAACGGGAAATGCCTCAAAAATGGCTTACAATTATCGAATTAACTACATTTTGGTTCGATTTACTTATGAAAATCCCGTAACTGTACATTTCTAGAGCAACAACCCGCATCTGGGGGATTATTTTATTAGTATTCAGGTACATACGATTTGTGACACTCTTAAAAGACCAGATAAAAATTTATTTCTTATTATTCTAAGACTAACAAGCGTCTGATACGATTTCGGAATCAGAGGCAGATACGATTTTTCTTCCCAGTATTTTGATCATACGAATGTATTTTCTCTTGTCAGATCAGATAAGGTTTTCCGAGGTTGGCAACCACGATTATTTCTCCTAGTATCCTGCATATAATACGAGAAAATAATTGTTATAATTTTTTTCGCTACGTAGAGCAGTACTAATTTTGTATTAGAAAAAACGTATCAGTCTTATTGCAAAACGAAAACTCGTTTGTGCACCAGATACGAGGAAATCGCCCAGTACATATGTTCTACACCTTTTTTTTGCAATTTTCTGACCAAAATAATGTTTTTCTCGCCACACCACGCTATTTAGCGAAAAATTTCCTTTGGAACGAGTGCTTTTGGAGCTCGAGAAAACATAAATTAGAGCTAATATCAGGAAATTTCTACTCAAAACCTAGAGACACATTTTCTCAAAAGTACCTAGGGTTTGGTCAGATACGGGATCTATTCTTAGTACGGCAGTATACAGGGTGGAAGCGGATATGTGACGAACATTTTTTTGTGATAGTTTACATCAAAAATGTAGTAAAATACCGCTAAGCGCATAATTTTATCTCAATCCGCACTCGTGATATAATTTTTTAAGGATTTTTCCAGGAAAATCGTATTTTTTCCTTTTATACTCGAATTTCTCCACTTTGCCTCATTTAATTGTAAATTTTGACCTCATTTTCGAAATCAGTGTTAAATTTTCGAAAAGAATAGTGTTCTTGGATTCTTAAAAATTACTATACGAAGACCTTCACATCAGCTTAAACATAAACGATTTTGAAAAAATAAAATTTTTGAAAATCTTTAAACCTTTACCTACTATTCTCCAAAAAAAAAAAAAAAAAAAAAAAAAAAAAAAAAAAAAAAAAAAAAAAAAAAAAAAAATCCTGAAAACTGGCAAATCTCATGAAAACTGCTTCAACTAATACTCTTTTCAATGATATAGTAAATTTTACTTTTACTTTGATATTTAGGGGAGAAAATTATGTTTTAATGTTGGAGAATCTGGGTTTTTCAATGAAATCGTTGGTTTTTTCGAAAAATGACCCTCTATGAACCTACAAGTATGGAGTTGGTTTCAACGTATTTTTTCACGCTGGGACGAATTGTAACGCTTGCAGATCCCTCCATCTACGTTATAATCGAGTTTTACACTTTAATCAGCTAGTTTTACCCCATAACACACGTACATTTAAGCGTTACAAACAAACTAAAAATTTGTGAGTTTAAGTCTAAAACTAGGTTATAACGGAGTTGGAGAGATGTACAAATATTACTATTCGATTCAGCGTGGAAAAATACGTAGATTCCAACCTCATACTCGTAGGTTCATGGTGGGTCATTTTTCAAGAAAACCAACGATTTCATTGAAAAACACACTTTTTCCAACATTAAAACCTACTTTTCTCACCTACATAACAAAGTAAATGTAAAATTGACTATACCGTTGAAAGAGTATTAGATGAAGCAGTTTTTATGAAATTTGCCAGTTACCAGGATTTTTTTTTTAAAGAGTAGTAAAGTCTTAAAGATTTTTTGAAATTTTATTTTTTCAAAATCGTCTATTTTTGAGCTTATGTGAAGATCTTCGGTTGTTACTTTTTAAGAACCCAAGTACAATATTCATATAGGAAATTCAACGTTGATTTCGAAAATGAGGTCAAAAGTTAAAATTCAATGAGGCAAATGGAGAAATTCCAGTTTAAAAGGAAAAGTCCAGTGATGATGCATGACCCCATGAGCGAATTTTTGAAGAAGAGTAGTTCAATCTGAATTTGGACAATATTTCATGCAAATATTACCGATTTTTACAACTAGCGAACGGCATTATTTCGATTTTTGACTGATTTTTCATCTTAGAAATTTTTGAAAACTTGATACATATTCTTATAGGAAATGTTACGCTGATTCCGAATATACCACATGTTAGTGTGTTAAAAAAATTATTTCGCACAACAAATCGCAAAAAACAGGCTATTTTGAAATTTTCGACTACATTTTTGAAAATTTCAACCCAAAGATGTAATCCGATCATGCTGGCCAACGAACTTGAACTTTCGTTTTGTGTCCTCAACATTTTAAAATTGGTTTGAAGTTTCTAGCAGAATTCTACGGACAGTTATCGTCTGGAATGACACATACATACATATATACATATATACATATATACATATATACATATATACATATATACATATATACATATATACATATATACATATATACATATATACATATATACATATATACATATATACATATATACATATATACATATATACATATACATACATACATACATACATACATACATACATAAAAAAATGCGTTAAACTTCAGAATATGATTCAGAATAGCCTGAAACGGGTTTCTGCATAAAATTTTCTCAAAAATTCACATTCTACAAATTTTGAGGCGAGAGCAATAGCTTAATTTTCTTCAAAAATTCGCTAAAACACGGTCCTCCTGGGGGGAAAAAAAAACTTTAAAAAATCATATCTTGAGTAGGGATTGAGATAAAAATATGCGGTTAGCGGCATTTTACTACATATTTGAAGCAGATTAACAGGAATAAATTTTCGTCACTTATACGGTTCCACCCTGTATATAGTTGGGCCAACCACAATTTTAGTCCCATCGCACTTTGTACGATTTCTGTCTTGTTGCTGAATGCGCGCACAGCTCCGAGTACGTCATCGAAAAAATGTGGCGTGGGATCCTGTCAGCTGAGCTGTGGCTCAGTACAGAGCCTTCCGGCTCAAACATCGATCGCCGGCGTGAGAGTAAGAACTCCCGACAACGTCCCCTCCGCCGCAGTTTTTTTCTGTTTTTCGTTCAACGACCCTCCCTAGACCTAACGTTACGCGATTTCCAAAATCCGCCCTTTCATTTTTCCTTAACGATATTTTTTGAAGCGGATTTCGAAAATCGGGCGGGAGACGTTCTCTTCGTTAGGACGCGACGTCGACGGAGAGGCAGCGAAGGGAAGACGTTGCATCGCCAATCAATGGGCGTGTGCGTCCGTCCGTCTGGGGCTCATGCGCTGCGCGGTCGGAGGCGGTGGGGGCGGCAGCCGGCAGAGAGCGTCAGTTCGTCGTGGAACTTCCCCCACCGAACTTTTTACCGCCGCCCCCAACCGCCGCCAACGGCCTCTGACTCCGCACACGCATCACGTCCTGCCGGTCAGACGTGGTATGTACCAAAAACGTACCAAAAAAATAATCGAAAAATCAAACTTACCTTCGCACAATTAAAATCACGCTAATTTTGATTTTTATTATTTTTATCGCACTGCACTTGATTTTCCCAATCATGCAATAAATTAGGTTGGAACCAAACTTTCTTTTACATATTGAGTGGAAACCTTCCCAAATGTTGTGTATTTATCAACATATTTATATGTGACCGTGCAAGGGAAAAGGGAGCTTAACTTGCCAGAGGTCAAATCTGAGTTTATATTTTTTTATTTCTCCCCATGCTATGCAGAACAAAACCGTTTTTTTTTTTTCTATTTTTTCTATCATTGTCCAATCAAAATTCATGATTTTTCAGTTTGAATAAAGCGGGCCCGAAAATTGCAAATTTTCAGCAGGTTTCAGCAGATTTTCAGCAGACTTGCAAAACTGTAGTTTTTCGCGATTATAAATACCAACAATGACTATTGTAGAAAATTAAAATTTTGATGATTATTGGGAAAAGAGATAGTTTTGGGTCCCAAAAAAATATTTAAAAAAAAGTCATTTTTTCGACCTAATCTTTGTTTCTTTGTTCTCCTGGGGGAAAAAAAAGGCTTGGCAAGTTAAGCTCCCTTTTTCTTTGCACGGTGACATATATATATATATATATATTCCTAATATATTAAAAAAAAAAAAAAAATAATAAATAAATAAATAAATAAATAAAAAATATATATATATATATATATATATATATATATATATATATGTATATATATATATATATATGTATATATATATATATATATATATATATATATATATATATATATATATATATATATATATATATATATATATATATATATATATATATATATATATATATATATATATATATATATATAAAACATACCTTTATTGGCCTTTACATTTTTAAAAAATATTATCTTATTTATAATGATATATTCATTCATTTGTCGTAGAATGCTAAGAAACTTTACCTTCTATCTGGCTTATAATTGCTTAAACTTTGACTATTCCATAGTGCAGGATGTCTCTAGTCGTCAAACGATAGTGTCTGATCTGTTTTCCTTGAGAGCGGCTTGGCTTTCATTGCACAAATAGATGGTGTTTTTAGAAGGGCCATGAGGTCATTGGGATGACTAAAAAGAAATACCCAATACTTGAATGACGTGCGAGCTCTAATAATGGCCAGGAGTACAGTCAAGGTTTAAGCTGAAACATAGCGAAACGTAATTTCCTCATGAAACTTGGTTTAAACTACTGATTCGGCATGTGTTCAAACCCCCCCCCCCTCCCCTTCCTACCACACTGACACTCACACACACGCACAATATCACCTACAATCAGTATTTGAAAGTTCAACTTTAAATTGTGAAAACAACTGATAAATTACTTTAATTTTAACAATGCCATTAAGGATTGAGATAGTAATTTATACTTGTGCCACTACTTCCCCAGTTAGCATTGACGTAGGTATTGTCTCCAATATAACTAGCTATGACGTATTTTTAAAACTGATCGAAAAACAAAATTGCGGTTCTTGATTGATTGTGTGGATGGCTACAAAGCGACAGGAGAGACATATCAGAATGGACTGAGGTAGTACAAACTTACCATCACGCCTTTGGCAACCAACGCACAATAGTTTGTATGGCAATGAGTACCGAAACAAATGAATTTTAAATCGAATCTAAATGAAAAGTTCGTACTAAAATACTCGATGGTTCTGATAACATGTCAATACTGTCCACAATGTGGGATCATAATATTCAACTGGATATTATTCACACGTATTAGCTGTGTGGCTTATTAGGACTTTTTGAAAATCGCTTTACACAAAACTCATTTTACGAATATAATTAAGATTCACGGTAAACTTCTTCTATTATTAAACCATTGTCTCCGAGCTATACACCAAATTTGAGCGGGATTGGAAGAATAGGGCGTACAAAAATGATGCTTAGAAGAATTCACGTTTTCGGATGCGAAAAATGGAGTAATGATTTGAGAAGTATGGAATTATCAGTGGACCCATTTACAGCCTAACTCGCACATTCCCTGAAAATTTCATCAAAATCAGATGAAAACTCTTGAAATTAGGCTCGTTTAAAAAGGAACACATGTTCGCGCATGCGGAATAGCTACTAATTAGAGATGAGTCGGTACCAAAATTTATCGATTCCCGATACCGATACCTAAATAATCGATTCCCGATTCTCGATTCCGATAACTAACCTGTTGGTGAAAAACAAAAATTCCTCTTGAACTAGTAATATATTCAAATTTTTTTGTACAACATATAACTTATAGTTACAAAAAATTGATCCCAATATATTTGCAAATGAGGTAATTTTTAAATAACAACAAAACATGGATAATAAAACCTTTATTCTCCATCTGTTCTACTTAAGGTTTTGTTTAAAAAGACTACCATTTTAATTCTGTCTGGGTCTATTTAATTAATGCTTTAGTTACTTATTAAAATTAAATAAATTTCAAAGGTTAATTCTTATTACAACTTCTAAATTTCAGGTTTATATTTTCATTCTAGGCTTTAGTTAATTTGATTTGTGCAAATACAAAATTTGATGTTTTTTTGTTATCTATCAAGTATCAATTAATAGGCAACTTTTATTGCCTAGGACTTTTTGAATAAAACAAGTTAAGCAGACTGAATTGGGTTTTTTGGTTTTTCGTCCGTAACTGTAAGGTATTTCCAAATAAGATTGGCTCTAGGCTTTTATACTTGGAAAACATAGCTTTGTCTAATGCTTCTGTTGTCACAAACAAAATAACACAAGCCTATTTATAAACAAAGTTATAATTGCAAGTTGTGTTTTGGACAATTCATGTTTCGCAACTGCCAACTTCACACAACGGTTGCACGGTACAACCATCTTCGTTGTTAGATGGTTGCAATAGTACCGTAGTGTAATGAAACGCCCATCACCGGGCGGTATCGGTATCGGCTTTAGGCGATCTCGATACCGATACCAATGCCTAAGAATCGGTGGTATCGAGAATCGGTATCGGTAATCGACTTATCCCTACTACTAATGATAAGATTAAGTTGAAAATCCGTTCGTCCGCCGTCCGCGGATTTTCTCTGAAAACTGTTGTTTATACAAACTGACACTCCAATATAAATTTATTTAGTTAAATGTGTTATATTCACATGTTGATTATTATGTTGTGTTGTCAACAAATAAAATCACTTCGCCTCTAAAATCTATCAAAGATAGTCGTTCTAATTTCACTTATAAAAATAACTAACTCTGCTAAAATAAAATTCACTAAAAATCACATATTTACAAGAGGTTATGGGCCCAGCACGCTTCCACTGAAAAGTAGTAAAAAATAAATAGGTACAAATATAAATCAAGTACCAACCATGAGCGTAAAAATTGAAACGCTAAATAAAGACAACTTTGACACTTGGAAAGTCCAAATGGAAGCCCTGCTTGTCAAGAATGATGTACTCGGATATGTCAATGGAAGGAAAAAACGTCCAGTCGTCATTGAAGGAAATCTTGATACCATCAAAGCAGCAGAAGAATGGGATGACACCGACTTGAAGGCACGAGCGGACATCATTTTAGCAATATCACCTTCGGAGATTAAACAAGTAAAAGATTGTATAACATCTAGAGAATTATGGTTGAAATTAGAAAGTATTTACCAATCCAAAGGTCCTGCTAGGAAAGCCACCTTATTGAAGCAATTAATTTTATATCGAATGAAAGAGGATAGCAACGTTAGGGATCATCTTGCAAAGTTTTTTGACGCAGTAGATAAATTAAAAATGATGGAAGTTACAATACACCCTGATATGTTATCTGTAATACTTCTTTATAGCCTCCCAGATAGTTATAACAACTTCAGATGCGCCATTGAATCGCGAGATGAACTGCCAGATCCTGAAATATTGAAAATAAAAATAATAGAACAAGGGGATGCTAGAATAGATAATAGTTGGAATTTAGAGGCAATGACAGCGAGGGGTAATAATAATTATAGACTACATTCTTCTAAAGGTGAAGGAAACTATCAAAATAGATTACATACAGAAAAACGACAAAACCACGAAAAACAAAACTATCAGAATAGGGAATGGACTGCTTATAGGCCGCAAATCGATAACCGAAATTGCCCGTACTGTAGTAGGCGAGGTCATAAACCATCTTCCTGCTATTACAGACCAAAGGCAAGAAAAGTAGAAGAAAGGGACAACAGCTTATTCACTGAAGAATTCGCTTTGAAAACCAACTCCAGAGTATGGTGCTTGGACAGTGGATGCAGCTCCCACATGTGCAACGAGGATGAAGCGTTCACGTCTCGAGAACCCATTTCTGATGGAAAAGTAAACCTCGCAAATAATGAATCGACAAAAATTCAAGGTAAAGGTACAGTTAAAATAGCTATAACTAGAGATGAAAACGTAAAAATTATGACACTAAATAATACACTACATGTACCTGACTTACGTACAAACCTCATGTCAGTGAGTAAAATAACTGATAAAGGGCATGCCGTAGTATTTACGAAAAACGAAGCTGTAGTTCAAAATGATGAAGGCAGAATAATACTGACCGCAAAACGTAAAAATAATTTATATTATGTTGAAGAACGAGGTATCGAGAATTGCCGTGTAATTTCACAAAAAAGAAACATTAATAATATCGAAGAATGGCATCAACGTTTAGGTCACCTGAATGAAGGAAGTATGAGAGAAATCGTAAATCACCGTAGGGCACTAGGAGTTGAATTTAGTGGACAACTATCTACCTGCAAAGTATGTGCCATGGGGAAAATGGCACAGAAGCCATTTCCAACAAAATCTTTTAGAACTTCTAAAATTCTGGAAATCATTCATACAGACATTTGTGGACCTATGCGAACATCATCCAAGAAAGGTTCAAATTATTTTTTAACATTTATTGATGACCACACACGTTGGTGTGAAGTAAGATTTGTGAAAAACAAAAGTGACGTTCTAAATGAATTTATAAAATATAAAAATTTAGTTGAAAATCAAAAAGGGGGTCGTATAAAATTTTTACAATCAGATAATGGAAGCGAATATAGAAATAAAGCATTTGATGAATTTTTAGATAAAGCAGGAATAGGCAGAAGATTAACTGTGACACATACTCCAGAACAAAACGGTATAGCAGAACGAAAAAACCGATCACTTGTTGAAACTGCGAGATGTATGCTGATCCAGTCAGGACTGCCACCATCATTCTGGGCAGAAGCCATTTTTACTGCAAATCACGTTCGGAACAGGTGTCCTTCAAGAAGTTTGGATGGAAAAACACCATTTGAAATGTGGACAGGTAAACCTCCTATTCTAACCCATTTTAGAACATTTGGTTGCAAGGGCGTTGCTCTTGATAAATCACCAACCAAAGGAAAATTTCAGCCACGAGGGAAATCGTGTATTTTTCTTGGTTATTCGGAAAGATGTAAAGCGTACAGAATATTTTTAGAAGAAGAAAGAAGAATAACTGAAACAAGAGATGTAAGGTTCCTGGATGAATTTCAGAAAGAAAATCAATATGAAGAATTCGAAACGAAATTGAAGAAAGAAGCAACTGAGATTAAATCAATTACAATACCACTGAAGAAGACAAATTCAAGAAACGGACAAGAAGGAGATAATCAACAACAAAATTTAGAAGACGCTGATGAATATGACACAGCTGATGAAGAACCTGACCCGATAACTTCCACTACCAACGATGAGCAGCCAGTAGTTTCCAGCCGAGGGAGGGGAAGGCCTCGGATCATTCGGTCTGGAAATCCTGGCAGGCCACGGAAACTATATAGGCCAGTTCAACCGCAGAACTGTATTTTGGTGGGTGAGGGAGTAGTTGAAAACTCTTTCACGTTTGAAGAAATAGCTAACATTGCTGACATATCCATGAAAGACGCAATGAACAGCCCAGAAGCAAACTATCTAACCAAGAATCAGACACAGCATTTGGACACGAAACACAACAACATCCCTTATCAATTCCTAAGACAATGTTCATATCACACAATGCACCTTCATTATCTGTCAACCGAATCCATGATTGCTGATGTGTTGACAAAAGGGTTGCCTGGAGCAAAACATCATTTTTTCACAAGTGAACTTGGAGTTGCCAGTTTGAGGGGACGTGTTGTTTATACAAACTGACACTCCAATATAAATTTATTTAGTTAAATGTGTTATATTCACATGTTGATTATTATGTTGTGTTGTCAACAAATAAAATCACTTCGCCTCTAAAATCTATCAAAGATAGTCGTTCTAATTTCACTTATAAAAATAACTAACTCTGCTAAAGTAAAATTCACTAAAAATCACATATTTACAAGAAAAACACTAGACCAAATTTATATGAAACTTGTGTTAAAAATCACATTTGGGATCTAAAAGGTCTTAGAAGCTCGGCATCAATTTTTATCAACCCTAAAGGGCACCTATGATGGCTTGGTTACTATTTCAACCTCAACAATTAGCTGCAATAATGAAAAGTATCTAGAACGTGAATGGAATGTAACGCGGCACTAGCGCTTCCATGCAGGATGACCCCCCAAACTATATAAAACATCCTGATCTATTTGTCCAACTAATCTGAATTTTCACTAAGGGATTTATTTATTTACAAAACGGGCGTTGCCCAATTGCAATATTAATAACAAAATAAATTCGTCTCTTGATGAGGGAACGAAATCGGTGTTACAGCAGAAAGAAAATAAGTATAGGTATATGTGTAATTATAAGGTCAAAATCACAAACAAACACTTCTTGCAGCTGAGATGAGTTTAGGGCTATGTGGACAGAAGTTTTCAGGGTGGACGGTGGATGGTGCGTAATATTTTTGAGCGAAAGGTTCGAGATGGCTGATCATGGAAAGAGTATAAGGCTGGATTTCGTTGGAGTAAATGGTTGGCCTGACGAGGGATTCTATTGAGGGATTGAATACTTGATGTTATGTATTGAAGCGAAGCTTTAAGGGGGGGAGCGACGCCCCCCCTCCCCCGCTAGGAACGCTCGCCGCTCGGGGAGTCTCCCCGTGAAAATCGTCAGTCATAATCCGAACTGTCCCGAACGATCCCGATTCTACCCAAAGCCTCTCCGGTCTTTCTTTCTCTACTCTACGACGCCAATCATCACTTTCGTAGAATATATCAATGAGAATAATGGTGTAGAAATTACTGAAGGTACTTCTGATCTTGATGAACAGGCAGATAGTTAAGCTTTGTAAATGATTTGGAACTTGTATGTTATATATTGTATATGAGAACTTGTATGCAATACAACTGATTTTGCAAAAATTGTAGGATGCAAATTATTAAAATTATATGAAATTAATTCCAATTAGAAGAGATTGTTTATGAGTATGAAAATAATCATAATTCTATTCTACGCTTTATGATATAAAGCTTCGCTTCCTTCGGGCGTCCCTAGACGGCCCCATTTATTTATTTTATTTTTTTGAGATGGGAGCTTGCAAGCATCCAGACCATCAAACTACAGAACTCATTCTGATATATTTGTCCAATTAATCAAAAAGTAGCAGCGGACATTGATTGCAGATTACGAATTTGTTGCACTAGTTTCCGTTTGGAGCGCTTGGTCCGCGTTACATTCCATTCAGGTTCTAGAAACTCTTGAATAAAGAACTGTCTCCGTATGGTTGTTCATTCACCTAACCGTTTCAACACATCTTGTGATCAACAATTAGTCGGTAAAATTATGAGATTGAATCATGTAATTTTAATGAATGCGAAAAATATTACATGCCTAACTAATTTATTTAAAGGTTTCACCTACCTGCGAAATGAGATTAAATTTGCTTTAAAATATTAGGTTTTTTTTCACGTTTTTCATGAAATCAGTTGAATACCTACACACATGTTTACGTATGTGCAGATACTACCATTAATGTGATTTGGATGAAAATCGTGGAGTAAAAAAATTTTAAACCACAGTCATTGAAAATTCAACCAAAATATCTAAAGATTATTTGAATTGCCAGGGTACTATGGAAGTTACAAAGATAAACGCGGAACTAAATTTTTTTCACAAAGTTCAGAAAATGTCGATTTTTCAATCTTCAAAAGAGAATACAAAGCTTTTGCAAGCTTGGTTGACTCGCTAGCAAAACTTCGAGAGAAACTTCTAGCGTTATAAGTACTTGGGTGGTTATTGCATAACACAATCAATAAGCAAGTGAGTTATGCAATAATCATTGAGTAACTTTTAATATTGAAAAATCAATGTGGGTGATTTATGTTTCTATAAACTGATAAAACAGATCAAAATGGATATATGAAAAGGAATGGCAGATCTATATGAATCTAATTACGGTTAGTAGGTGGCTTGCCGTGTTTTTCGCATTTTTGTCAGAATCAGCTTTTCAACATTTCTTGGCTGGTTCGGTCCATATCTCATAAGAACATGTTTATTGTAGTTTTCAATATTTTATTTTATTTCTTCGTAGAGGAGGGGGTGGGGGCTGAATCAGATGGTTTCACCCTATTCAAATTTCAATCTATCATCCTTTCCAATAATATCGACCGAATTCCATGAAGAACCTGGTTCGAGGACCCTCTAGTATAAATAGCGTATTTCATACACGTAGATATTAAATAGGTAGGGTTCTACCAAGCTCCCACCGCTTTTTACAACGGTGATGTTATCATCTATGGAATTTCAAGCACGATTTAGTATAATGCGGTAAAACTTGATACTCGAGTTACATATACGAGCGGGGCCCCTGCCCGTGACGGGGAAGCTGAATAAATAGAGGAGCTCGGGAGATAAGGTTTTTCGTGACAGCGGCGCGCTACGTCGCATCAGCCCCGCCGCTATGACATACGGTGTTTTCCTTGTCTCCTTGACGAGGGAGTCATTAGCCTCGAGGGTTATTGTTATTAGGGACAACCGCGACGGCGTTAAGTATGTAATTACATCGGTCCCGTGTCTAGTCACGATGATCCCTCATTAGCGTAGTTAATGAATAATTATTTAAACATGGACTTTGGTAGGAAACGAATTGTCAATTTATTCATTTTCTAGCAGATTACGCTGGCAATGTCTACTGCGGGTGTGGCTAGATGTCCTAGTATTCCAAATTACTTACCCGAGCTTAGCATGGGCCCAATGCATATATAATCACTTTACTAATTTAACCAAGTCTACAAAACGACAAGTCTCAGCACTTCGCAATAATGATAATTCAATAGTTGCCGCAGCACCTCAAAGCCTATCTAAATCATCCATGGATGTAACCATGGATGGGGTAAGAGCAGCATCTTTGATTGATGGGGGTAGCTGTTCAACGTACGTAGACAAAAATTTTGCTCGATTCCATAACTTTGATAACTATTTGATTCCTCAAAACGGTTCAACATAACTTGCAACAGCTTCCATTGCATGTCCCATTCAATACTATACGATAGCTGATCTGAAATGGAAAAACCAATCGTTTCATAAATTGAAAGTCTTTATTCTTCCTAACAGTTGCGCGGACCTGATTATTGGTCACGATATACTTCAAGAGTATGAAAAGGTTACGATTCAATTCAAGGGTCACAGGTCACCTCTAGAAATCTGCGGTTTAGCTGTTGCAGCAGTTCCAGAAGTCGAATTATTTCAAAATCTACTGCCTTCAATAAAACCAATTGCCATCAGATCTCGGAAATTCTCTCAGGATGATCAAGAGTTTCTTAGGGACGAAATCAAATCACTTTTGGAAGATGGAGTCATCGAAGAAAGCAAGTCACCTTGGCGCACTCATATCTTGATCATAGGTCACGAAAACCACAGGAATTGGCTGTGTACAGGTGATTCACAAACTATCAGCAAATTCACCACTGCAGAAAAATATCACCTATCGACCAGTCAAAATCAAAGCATTCTCTTACATTTATAAATGTGTTAGGCCAATTGATCGCAAATCACGAAATTAAACCCGAACCTGAGCGCTTGAAACCCTTGTTGGAGTTACCGAATCCAAAGAATTCTGCAGCACTGAAACGAACAATGGGATTGTTTGCCTACAACTCGCAATGGATTCCCAATTTTTCAATCAAACTTAGACCTCTAGTTGAATGTGTGACTTTTCCACTAAATGGAAAGGCTCTATCAGCATTTAATGAAATTAAACCTTTGGCAGCCTGAGCGACCGTTCACTACATCAACGAAAAAGAGATGTTCACCGTGTAACTGATGCATCAGACAAAGCAATAGGGGCAGTTCTCTCGCACGCTGGTCGCCCAGTAGCGTTTCATTCGAGATCGTTGTCCAAAACTGAAAAACGGTGGTGAAGCGTGAAGTCTACTTCACTTAGGAAATGGAGGCATTTTTTAATTGGCCGACCAGGAATGGAGAATATAGTGGCTGATGTCACTCTCTAGATCATATTCGTTATTACCAGGGGAGAACTCAATACAGAGAATGCATCAATTACTGCGTCATCCAGGAGTTGTTCATATGTACCACTGAATGAAACCTAAGACCTCGATAGCGAAACAGAAGTTCACTCAAGCCAGCAGTAATGGAGCGTCAGACTGCCTCGAGATGAACTTACACAAGGTTAACAGATCATTCAGCAGCCTGTGTTGCTCAATTGAGATAAAATTCAAAATTATCCGCACACCCTCATCGGGTAAGCTGAATAACGAGGTGGTCGGGAAATAAGGTGCTTCCTGAGAGCGGCACTTCTCCTTGACAGTGGAGTCATTAGCCACGGGGGTTATTGTTATTAGGGAAAACCGCAACGACGTGACGTTAAGTGTATAATTACATCGGTTCCATGTCACGACGATCCCTCATTAGCGTAGTTAGGTAAACCTCCTGAACAGCTAACGTCTTATCGACATCACTCCTACCTGTACTTCCGAAACTCTTTGAAAAAACTTTTCACAAACGACTCATGAAAGTTGTGGAAGAACGAAACCTTATACCCAAACACAGTTCGGGTTCAGCCATAAGCATTCGACTATAGATCAGGTGCACCAGATCACTCATGTCTTCTTCCATGACATTACTCAGGCTTTTAATAAGTCTGGCATGAGCGACTTAACCATAAACTCAGACGAACGCTTCCAGCTATATGCCGAATAGCTCCACTCTAACCTATCGAATCGATGCTTCCAGATCAAAAAAAGATGACGCTTATTCGGAAACGAAAATGATTTATGCTGGTGTACCACAAGGTAGTGTACTTGGCCCACTCCTGTATCCTCTTCACACTTGATTTACCCTAACAAGGGAAACGCCCTGGCGTCATTCGCTGATGATACTGCGGTTCTTGCCGTTGATGAAGACAATCACAAATGGACCCAAAACTTGGAAAATCCATCAAAAACGTCCATTGATGGTTGAAACAATTAAGTGGAGAATTAAGGTGAATGAGGTAAAATCAGTTCATGCTGATTCTACCAATCGTCAAAACAAATACATGCCAATCTATCTTAGTAACAAGGTAATCCCTCATGCCAATGAGGCAGAATATCTGGGCATGATTCTTGACACAAAGTTCCGATGGAAGGTTCATAAGAAAAATAAAAAAGTAAAATAACACACCGAATCCAAAAAAATGTATTGGGTTATTGGTGGACGATCACAATTGTCAATCCAAAACAAATTAACCCTGTACAACTAGATCTTCAAGCCTGTCTGGACTTATTTGTGCACAATCGAGGGGCTGCACCGTTCACAGCAATCGCGATATTAAACAGGGATTTCAGAACAAAGTACTGCGGTCATGCGCTGATGCGTACCAGTAGGTTCTTATCCAATAACGATAATGTTATGAGTTGATAATGTTATGAGTCAATGTGGGTATTGCAGATTACGTAACCGTACGTAGCATGGACCCAATGCATTTATAATCACTTTGAAATTTCGTGGTGATCTTAATTTATAATGTGCGATGTGGAGTATATTTGTTAATTACTGCTGTGGAGCAGCGCTACAACTTTAAATAAAAGCAAACAACTGCTGATTTGTTCGGAATTCCCCAATTCAGGGTGTAGGTAACTAGTGAGTTACAGGATTTGATTATAACATTTCACTAGTCATCTTGGGAAAAACCAATTTATTGGATATTGGCGGGTTTTGGAGTTCATGAAAGACACACAGATACACAGATCAGCAGGTTTTGATGAGCGTTGGACTCATATAATACTTCGAATCTTGAGCAATATAGAGTACCTAACGAACGGAAACTGATGTCAACAAATCGAATACCAGTTCTTTATTGCCAAACTAGAGGGAGACTTGAATGAAAAAGACCCATGGACTTCTTAGTAATGAAGAACCTTGTAACGAAAAATCGAGAAGATAAGAATGGATTATTAAAAACTAAACCATACTTGAAATTATGTGCAAGGACTGCTGGGGGTAACGTGCTCTTGACACGCGTGGCATTATACCTACGATATAGGTACATACTTTAAAATACCTAATTATGTTGCGACAACAGTGAAGTGACATTTGTTAAAATCGATTTCGGTAATAAATTATTGGAAAAAAAATCCGATCATCAAGTTCCCAACCTATTCTTTATTGGGGTGTATAATCGCAGACATCCACGATGAGAGAGATACTTCCATGATTCTTTCCGTGGCGTTCAGACTCGAAAAGATTCTTATATGTTATATAAGAATTATATTCTTATTTCCATTGTCGCGCCCGACGTAAATATCGCGGTTTATCCAAATAGGTAAACTGATGTGAACCGGCCGATATTCACTTAGCCGAGCGGGTAGAACACCCTGGAAAGACGTGTCCACACCAGGTGGACTAGCATATAAATTTGGCGGCAGCCCAGCCCGGACCATATTTCCTGTTTTCTTAATTGACTTTTTCTTTCTCTTTAAACATCTAAACTTCCTAACTCCGACCAAGGGCGACGGTGTCACAGACGCAAGCTTGTTCTATTGAGCTTTCTTGGCTGTTTCAAGTACCTACCTCAAAGGTTGTTCGCCGGTGTGCTAGACTCCGGAATAATGATCATCCCATCTTCCTAACTTCCATGATTTTTAAGGTCGCATAGGGTTTTATTAGTTCAGAGGTTATTCCGATCAATAAATCGATAGATTCACTCAGCAAGTCTCATTCTAGTTTGCAGACAACGCCAACAATCGGGGTGCCCAGAAATTGACTTAAGCCAATGATGGAGTGTCATACTGGCTTGTGATGAAATAGCTCGATATTCAAATTCTCGTCTACATATCCTCATCGAATAAACCGAATATTGTTATTTCACCCATACTAAGATACCATAAAACGGAGGAATATATTTGATTTTGTTATTGTATTATCAAATTAAAACGTTGCATCTTACTCGGGATTTAGCTGATTTAGGCAAGACCCGCAATACCGGACGGTCTTGAACGTAAGGTATGGTAGCCCCTTGTACGCCTCCCATTTCTGCTCTTGGAACTGTCTTGTTAATATTATACGACTAATTAAATATTGTGGGTCTCAAATATTTGCGATATGTGTGAGATTGAAATAATTTAAGTAACGCAATTGCCCCCAAAGCAATTGATGATTAATCCAAATATGTAAGTAGCATTTGTTAAAGTACATTTATCATGCTTTTTGCTTTACAACGTGAAACACTTGTTTCCAACCAACTTAGGCTCTTTGCTGCGATCATAAAGTGCTGTCTAGCGAAATCATTGTTTCTTTTGAAGTGCTTGATATTTTGTCAAAATAACGATTAAATATGGAGAAGCATCTTCTGGATTTAAACGAATCCAAGAATCGTTTTAGATTCTCTCAAAACGTACACTCATGAAAGAAAGTTTGGAATATTCTATTTAATTATTTTTACGACCACAGAAAAAGCTTAGTTTTTTGAAAATTTGCGAACGCAATGTGCGCTTCTAAATTTTAAGAAACAATAGATTACTATCTATTGACGAACAATTTTGATTCTGCTACCTTCCAGGTACTACCGTAAATGTAGTGTTTTTTATTCTCTAACGATCATCCCTACTACTAGTGTAGGGAATCGTTACTCATGATTACAATCAGGGTTGCTACCACTTAACTTAATCATTTGAAATATTCCGGCGATAAAATATCATTTTTCTCCCGAAGCCAATAGGATTATTATTGGGCACGCATCACTCGTTCGTCGTTTCCATTTTCGTTGGAGCTTCATTTGAAACCCGTAATCTCCCTTATTTTCCTCTCCACGTTAGTGTAAAGGGAATTAACTGCTGCAGCTCTCCATTCGAATTTAATGCCAACTCCCCAGTGACTAATAATATATATTTTGCTACAACAACCCAAAAAGTTTCATTCGACGTTTTCCTCCAGTGTATTTCCACAGTGTATCTGCCAGTGTATGCAGATTATAATGAGTTTTCCCAAGGGATTGAGGGTGAGCAATTAGCGTTCATAGTAATCACTGTGGATTTGAGTTTTTTAGGATTCCACGATTTGTTAACCGATGATTTAGATAAAAATGTATTACATCGAGCTAAATATAATTTATTCGAGGAGTAATGGTTGTGGCTATATAGGTATAATGCATCTAATTTAGGTATGCAATATTATAAGTAAAGTTAGTTCAGTAACGTCTGTCATTTATGGCGTCACTTTCGTGTATTTAAGCAATAGAAACTTGTTCAAGAATTTTTGAAACAGCAAAATGGAGAATTCCCTCTTATGGCCCCCGTTCACACCAATCACCTCCTGCTCTCTCCATCCTTTCAATCATCCCATCATTTCCATTGGGCATCGAGGTATGGAGGCATTCGCTGTGGTGGCTCCAGTCGATCGTGCAGAAATGTATAGATTTGCCAAAACATTTTATAAGTAACACAAGATTTCGGTGAATAAGATGGAAGCATTCGGTTTCTAAGGCTTTTAGAAAGGTTGGCTGGTTCTAGAGTTACCTTTACGATTGGCCGCTGATGATCCGAATCGGGGATTCATTTAGGTTCCGTCCTTTCAATTGTGGCGTTCCAACTATAATGAACGGGTATTCGAAGGAATTCTCGAATGTTAAGTCGAGGTGTGATGGAAGCGCAGCAGTTACCTAGTGGCTTGTTTGCCGTCGCCATGCGAACTTAACCCTGTAGTCAAAAATCATCTGAGATCGAGAAATGACCTCCTCCCGAATGTTGGCCATCACAATCTCCACTCTACTTCCTCCATTCGTTCAACTTACATACCTACCTATATCTACAGTTTACAACCATCTCCTTCTTGCAAGAATTTAATATTATTCTAATTCATCATTCATATAATAAACACCAATATATAATTCATCATTCATGTACTTACCTGTTATTAATAACCATGAAGCCAAGGATTCGATTAGCGTATTGCAGATTCTCATTGGAAGGCTCATCAGAAAGAATCAACCTTTCAACGAAGACCCGGTGCTAAATTTCATCAACATAACTACCCCTATATATACCTACAACTATACCTACTTATAAGCTGAGCTTATACACCTTCATTTCATCTCATGCAATTAGCCTACAAATGTGTGATAATAAATATTACAACTTTCAACTGCCTCAAGAATTTCCTTGTCTCATCACAGTTGAATATTTGTGAATTCTTTCATATTCCTTGATAATAGAGGTAATAACACAGAAACGTCACACAGTGCTACATCTGGTTCTTTCATTTGGGTTCTCTGATGTTTCTTATATCTGTCAAAGACATTGGGAAAGTATTTGGATGAGCAGTGAACCATTGCTTGCTGACGACTTAGAAATCTACTCCATGGTGAAGTTTGGGGAGGACTGCTCCACCAATATATTGCTAATGCTTGCTGGTCTTCTAATCAAGACCCAGCTGCCATACTGGCAGCCTGCTAAAGATCTGGGATCTAGGTACCCAATTACATTCAGAAATGTCATTTTCTGGCCATATCGAGGAGATTTAATCGAAGACTTTCGGAGTAATTGGATACTTGAAAAGAAATTAATGCCATAGAATTCCGTGACCCTACTTATCTTTCTACGAGTATATGGTGCTGCACAGCAGTTGTTGGTCATCGTTGTCTAGAAGTTAAGCGCTCCTTAGTTCCTTCTCTTCTGCTGTCATCGATATAACGATATTATGTCTTCCCAACTGGGTATTCTCATTATTTCCTCATCACTTTTTGGTAATGATCAGACGAGTCAAGTCTTTTTGAACTTGTTTAGCTATTAGAAAATGATAATCGAAGACATCTAGAGATAGTTAGAGATGATTGAATGAACCTCGCCCCCGCCCCTCCCATCTCGAACCATCTCTGGACGTCCCTAATGATCTTTTTCCCAACCTATTGATTCCGAATCCAATTCCAAACAAAGAAAATTCGCTAAAAATATTGACCACCCCCGAAACAACAGACCTAACCTACCCAGGATCAGGCGCGAGAGTATAAATATGCATTAGCTCCAATATAGCTGATTTTACCTATTCAGTAGGACGTTTTAATATATTAAATTTAAGTAAATTTTCAGCTTTTGTGCGCACACAACACTTCTGATTATTATAGTTTATAGTAGGTAAACATTTTTCGAGTAATATTCTGCTAAAAATACAAATTCAACAACGTTGAGCCATATTTTGTCACTTCCTTTTTCTTCCAAATTTTTAAAATTTAACCAATTTATTGTGATTAAAAAGTTATGAACAAAAACTCGCACTTTCTTTTTGAATACCTACTTGATTTTTCCGGCAAAAGAACCGATTTTTTAAATCTAAATTCTAAGTAGAGTTATCGTCTGAAATAATGACGCACACACATACATACAAGCACGCACGATCAGGCACACACACACACACACATGAACAAACGAATACACACAAGCACATAGGCTGAAATCCAGAATGTTTCAGAATGCCTTAAAACGGATTTCCTTTAAGAAAATTTTGGAAATTATTTATTATAAATTTTTTAGAGATATTTCAATAGCTCCATTTCGTACACAAAAATTGAATTATTCGGATTTCTATTATCGGAAATATTGTGGAGAGTAGCGAACGAATACGGCATCCCAAATTATTGAAATCGGGCACAAAACTGACCTGGAGAGGATCAGAAGGCAAAACGGTTGAAACGGACACTAGACACTGTTGGAGCTTGGAGAACTGTAAGTGGTAGTGAGAAAGCGGTCGAAGTGCATACATGATACGGACAGGATTCAATGTAACTTACATTTCGTTCCCCTTTGTTCCACAAACGTTTTGTTCGTATTTTGTTTTCCACAGCCACAAATTGGTTTTTTAATCACCTTAATATTCAAATTTCCTAGATTTCTGTCTATTCTTAAAAAAATAAACTATGTGCTAATCAGCAGATACAAAAACACTAGCGCTAGTATTGAGGCGTATTGTAACCAAACTCGGAACATTTGGCCTTCTAACTGAGTTATCCCAGTCGGTACCAGACGGGTTAAATGATTACACTACAGTTTATCGTTTTCATATTAAATACCTTTCTGTGCAAGTCACTGGTCTACATATAAGTATAAATCACACCCACATCATAGACATTAAGTTATGACTAGAAAACCGAATGAGATCGAGCCAATACAGCTTTGCGATTCTCAGTCGTACTGGCGATTGCTTTTCTTTTCAAAATAAACGTAGACCCTTTCAGAGAGCAAACGGTGGTCTTACAGTGTTCCGGAAGGTCTCATTTGAGTGATTCTACTGATTTATACTTTATTTCGATAGTTTTCAAGATCTTAATGTTGTATGTGTGTGTATTGGTGGGGTGGGGGGTGGGGGTAGAAGGCCATCTATTATTAGGGGCCCCCAACAGATCACTTGCCTTGAGCTCCGAAAAGACAATAGGTGCGGCACTGACATGGTATTGTTAACAATTTTATTACTTTGTTGAGTGAGATGGAATGAAGCATCGTAAAGCGTACACTTACGTTATCACCGTAGGCAATAGTCAGATGGTAACCGTGGAAAGTTGAATGTTGATTACTCGCTTGTTATTAAATCTCATACGATCTTGACTCTGAACCGCTGAAATTTCAAAAGCCGCAACCCCCTGGAAAGAATGTTTCGCTGTTGTGTGAAGTCATAATCGCGAAAGTTCGTGATTAAACCCATTCCGACCGGGTTGGGTAAAAAAAGAGTGGAAAAAAAGTGGAGGACGATAAATCCCCTCGCGCTTGAACTGAATGTAGAAAAGTTTTGCCGAGGGTAGAACAAAAAAGAATAAAAAATAGGTCTACGGTAGGTCTGCGGCGTATGGCAGCGCATCCTGCGGACGGAACGGGAAGTGCGGGTGGGGTGGAACTGTAACTGTCACGCTTAGAGATTCTATACAACGATAATAAAAGATACTGATGGTGCGGAAACGGGCTGGATCGGTGGTTATATTGATGTATATTTGTACACCATTCGGGTTAACGTTTAATTAATTTGTTTTCCTAATATTGAAACTTTGTAAACGAATTTGTTATGCAGGGTGGCAGGGGATAGATTTCGAAGAATAAAATTCTTATCAACTAGATTTAATGTGGGATTTTTAGCTTTTTTGCAGTTTTGATTGATTTTTAGTCAATATTAGTGAAGTTTAAGCTCCTTTTTTTTTTGTACAATGTTGTGCATAAATGTTTAATGATCGTCCGAACTGTGCTTGGAAACGTGGACCCTGACTGCAGCGAACAGCCCTTGAGGCCTTCGAGCGAAAAACCATCACAAGATTATTTGGACCAGTCAGGGAAGTCGTACAATAGCGAATCCAGTATATCAAAGAACTATACTCTCTGGACGATGATCAGTACATTACCGGGTTTATAAAATGTGGGAGGCTGCGCTGCTGGGAGGCCGCCACGTTGTCCGCATGTCAGACATAGAGACGCCTGGCAGTATCCTCCGTGGAATTCCTGGAGGAAAATTCAGTCTCCAATGGCTGGATGAGGTGTAGAAGGACTGTAGGCAGATCCATGTAAGGCATCGGAGAGCTGTTGTTCAGGACCGGATGGCATGGAGGCAGCTCCTTGAGCAGGCCAAAGCTCGACATGAGCTATAACACCATGAGTAAGTAAATGATGGCTCTTCTGAGCCTGTCAATAATTTATATACTATTCACAGCCGTGTTGATGATATTTGTCTATTTCTACATCTCCCTTGCAGGGCGCGAGCGGCTTGTTGTACAACGCTCCGGGTGGCCTCAATCGATTGAACTCGCTATTTATATCTACATCAACGGAAACAACTACTCTTTCATTTAAAAATGTTCGGGATTCCTAAGAATTTTTAAAATTAAAAGCCTTCAAATAAATCCCATGTGGTGAACGAAGTTCGCTAGATTACAAGTGCATCTCTATCAGATATATTTTTTAAGCTTAATTTCATAATATTTGCTTCGCTACAGTTTTTAAGGACGGTCTTTTTTTCCTAATTTAATTTTTGGAATTTCGGTATCATGATATGTAAAAAAATAAATGTTTGGGGGTTTCGTGGAGAGGGATAGAGTACTTGAACCCAAAGTTCCTAAAGGTTGGCAATCCAAGACCCAATTACATCTATATCTATACAATTTTATAAGAATGTAACTCCCGTCAGTTTGTCTGTCTGTTTGTCCACGCTATGCACGGCCAAACAGCTGAGTGGGGGGAGTCTACGATTGGTGGAATCTCCTTGGACTCTTCCGAAAGGGGGCGTAAGCGATTTTAAAATTTTCTACTCCCACCCGAACCATGAGCTGGGGGGCGGGAGGATAGTGGGAGCCTCTTTTAATGCGTGTTTTTTCGCCGAGCGCTCGATCTTCTATCCGCTGTCACATTGAAATTTGATCGAGAATACTTCATATGTCAGCCACAGTGTCACGTTTCTGGCCCCGTAGAACAAGATGGTGCCGTCAAAATTTCCGAAAGATGCTGTCTTCCTGGAATAATCAGCGAAAATATACATGAAATGACGAAAAAAATTCGTTCCCCGCAATTGTTTGTTGGAGTTCTAATTTGGTTCCATGCGAGTTTCGAGACATGAAATTGTGTATTCCGATTGCAGTGAACGAAAATGTAGACGAAAACGTTGGTTTTCGAGCTACCCCTCTTCCTATTCCGTCGAAACTTATGTAGGTTTGAACTTTGCTTTCGAACCTCTTGAAGGAAGGAACCTCTTGCATTAGAAAGACACTTCAACAGAATAATTGACGGGGGAAACTAATTCGTACAAACATTCAACATCCGACAGTGCTGTGAGTACCGAAATGTTCCTAAAACTAAACTTTTCGAGGCACATTAGGTGCCGCCTTTGATAGTAATTTCCGACAGGAAAAAACGTCTGCCAAGTTGGGTGGGCAGTATAGCTTCCTCATGTACAAAAATTTTACATCCGGCAGTTCTGTTAGTACTGAATTGTTCTTAAAACTAAACTTTTCGTGGATCCACATAATCTTAATTGGATTGCCCTTCGTAGATGAACCACCTATTTTTATTAAACCTAATGAACTTTCCATGGCCCCACATAGAAAACGCAGCAAATGATTATTTTCGTTTCGCCCCTTTTATAAGATTTATATCTTTTATTATTATCATTATTTATTTTTTGCCATTCCCTTGGGATTGTCTATAGAAAGGGATCGTAAGCAACTTTCAAATTTCCACCCCCACCCGATACCATGGGCTGTAGGCCTCGATGGTATGGGGACTATTATATCCAGTCGAATCTATACATCCCATACTGAGCGAGTGAGAAAACCGACCCCTAGCGAGCGAAGCGAGCCACGTCTCCTACACACGTCGGATTTCAACGGGATTTTTCCTACGTACTCACGATGGACTATATATCCCATCGTATCTATACACCTCACAGAGAGCGAGCGAAGGGAGCGAGAAAACCTGGCTCGTTGCATATAAAATCTTTGATCTCCATATAGGAACGGAGGTACCACTTAGAAACTTTCTGAATACAGAACATAGAGGTAGGGGAAAGTGACCTAATTTGAGATAATTTTTTAAAATGGTGACAGAGGCCAACCAAAAACAATTAGATCATTCGGTTTTTACTATTATTTTTCATTCACATCTACTATTCAATATTTTATATCCAGATAGATATTCAATTAACTGTCATCTAAATGCTTGAAAAAATCAACTTACGACAAATTCCGTGTTTGTCCAATTTTGCAACAGGTTGCCCATTATGAGCTAAACAGCGTTCCCAAAGTGAGAATGTCCTATATTAGGAAAACCTTTATATAGATTCCGAAAAACATACAATTTATAAATATTATGATTTAATTCAAATAGATTGACAAAATTATCTCGTCTTACACATATTGTTAACCTATTAGTTCCAAATAATGGCAAACATGTTAATTATAAAAAAATAGCCATAAAAATAATTAATGTAAGTATGTAAATTTTTTTATAAATGAACCTGGAGTAGGCAAGTTCATAAATTGAATTACATAAAAAATTTCATAAAAACATGAAATCTTTTATTTCCCCGGAGTCTTCATCACAAGCACAAACACTGGCAACATTTTGTCCATTTCTTACCATTGATGACGTCTGAGCATTTCGAGCTGAAGAACATGCGTTTGATGTCATCTTCATAAAAATCTTGGTATCAATAACTGTATTAATTAGCGAGTCCTCTTCATCGTTGCAAGTCTCTTCATCACTTGTTACTGATCTCTTCCTCTTCTTCTTCCAAGCTGCAACCGTTTTCTCTTTACCCTGAGTTTTTCGAACTTTAGGGCCAGCCTTGGTTGTCGCTTTTTTTTGCCTGTTCCAGGTATCATTCGAGTTTCTGGTGCTTAATCTGCTCCTTTTACTTCGAGTTTGAGCTTTCACGGGGTGGAAGTTATGATCTCGGCTGCAGATTGGGATGACGATAACGATAGGGCTAAAGTCAAAAGGAAGTACGATCAAGAAGTGCTTGTCAAGGAGCCTCAGAAGCCATTTGGAAACAGCATGCTTCTTGGAAGCCTTCAAGTAGCCCATCCTCTCCTCTCCAACAGCTTTAACGGCAGCCACTATGGCTTCTCGATGTTATGTTATTCTATGAGCCAACTGAATGTACATATATATTATTTATACCGGTTCAATGGTAGAACATTTTGACAAAATGACATATTTAGTTCTGACTTGTGATATTATTTCATTGCTATTTGTTACAAAATTCTGAAAAATTAAGATAAAGGAAATTTTGGAAAAGGAACGGAAACTGCGTTTCACGACGAACATTCTGCTCAACTTGAATTGTAGTAAAAACCTTGCCTGACTGTCGAAAAATCGTCCCGAAAAAGAGCAAAAACTTTCATTTTCCCAATGGCGGCAATATTACTTACAGAACAGCGTAGGGAAGAAGGAGACAGGTAGTTCACTTTTTCCTCACTCAAGGTCATCTCAAAAAACTAGTTGATTTGCCCATAAAACAAGCCCATTTGCTTCGGTGGAATATCACATAGGGCTACAGCAAATCTCATATAAGGAATTTATCTCATATGTGGTCAATTTCCACTAATATTCTTCGGAAGGTATCATGAAGACTTTATTCCTTATCTAGGGAACTGGTTCAATGAACATCCTAATGAGTATTGAGTAGACGACAACTAACCCGAACTCTGTTTCGACGAAGGAAAACTGGCTCTTATGATAACGGTAGAATGAAATGACGTTCTAAGTTCTAAGGTTCGCTGAACGGGAGATTTGTCCAACGACTGCAACTGGTGATGGCGATTTCAAACGAGGGGACAAGCCTGGAATGCGAATGGGGTACGTTGGTAAGGTAGTTGGGAAGGGGCGAGGGGGCGGTCTTTATTAGAGGATAACGCAGTTCAATGTTTCCCCGGGAGCTCGGGGCCACAGAGATAAAAGAGGGGCCAATAATGAACCGACCGCCCACCAGGGGCGCTTTCAATGCAAATTGTGTGTTGGCCTGCATATTGTGCGCGGGTATGAGCATAACGGTTTGGGCTTTTCTTCCCAATACCGCTAACGAGCTCAAAACTGGTAACTCGAGCCTGGATCATGCGGGAAAACTGAATATCTTTGATAGCGAAGTTGTTGGCTCACTGAGCCGGGACCACCTGTGGCTATAAAACTAGCTATGCATAGAACGCCCAATTAGTACTTACTTACCCATTGTTGAAAGCTAGATCGAGTATATTCGACACACTAGCCGTTCTTCCGCTAGGGGCGGTTTCCATCAAAGGGTAATTCCAGGATTAAACCTGGATTATCGAGTTAACTAGCAAGAGGAGAAGGACCGTTTCACTACAACTCCTGATATTTTTTAGGGTAGTTATATGCGTGAATCCTAGTACAAGATGTTCGGAGTTCATCGCTTCCTGGTTAACTGCTGCAAAACCAGTATAAGACTGTTTGAAGATTATAGAACTAGTAAACATTTACGATTTAATGCAAAATAGAATACTCGTATTAGTAAAGTATACGAAGGCACCGGCTTTCCAACTTATCGTTTTCACACTTATAGTTGCACTTAATCGTACTAAATTAGCGTTGTTGGTGCTTTACCGCCAACAAAAGAAAACAACACTGTTGCAAAATCCAATTCTGGCCTGGGAAAATTAGTTGTTGCCCCTAAGCCAAAAATAATTTTACTCTTATTCCTACCCCTGCGAATATACCTTCCTACCCTTCGTGTATATACTTAAAATGGCTCTTTACTGAATAACCTGGAAAAATCGTTTTTCCCCATGTTTTTCAAGTATTTTCAGATGAATACAATTCAAAACAATATTTGTTTCACAAAAAATTGTAGAAATTTGAATTCTATGTTGGTTGACCACCAGATATTCTTGAATTTATTGATTCATAAGAGAATATTCGTATTAAAAAGTTTTCAATACTCGTAAAATACCAGGTATCAGCAAAATGAGGTAAACGTGAGTAATCTTCAGACGAAATTTGCTGTTTTGTTGTTGCTGGAATGAGCAAAATAGTAATCGAGAACCCTAGAGGCATCTGCTAATTTCCGATTCGACACTATGTATAAGTCACTACCTGTAACACAATTTGTATTGCTACAATTAAACGGGGATTAACAAATATGTGATTTTACTGTTACTACTTACCATACACGTTGCTGGATACACAGAATCAACAGTTAAGTTGCTTCATCCCCTACGAAAAGGGTTGTCAATCTGTAACGAGAGGTCTAAAATTATTGAAAAGAAACCGAACATACCAGCTTAATTAAGATCCATCGTTGAGTATAAAATGTTATACTATCAAAAAGTTCCAGTCATGCAGCATAATCGTATGAGCAAATTTTCGTAAATGATCGTATTGTTTAATGTTAAATTATTTTGAAATTGAGCTTTCTGAGTGCAGGTAAATTGTTAAATATTAATTTAGGGGCAATAAACGTATTATAAATAATAATCTCCAAGTAGAGATTTTGGATTTTTAGCTTTTTTGCAGTTTTTATCGATTTTGTAGCCAATTTTGATGAATTTTAAGTACCTTTTACATCATAATTTTGTAACTAAATTTTTGAATGTTATATTCCCTAGTTGATATACTTCGAGCAATATTCAAAAAAAAAAAAAATAAAAAAATAAAAAAAATAAAAAAAAAATAAATAAATGATAAATGAATAAACGATTGCTAGCCGTTATTAGACATTTTTAGTGATTTTTTGAAATTTGACAAATTTAATGTGCTCAAAAATTTCTGGCTAACAAACTCATCCGTTCATTTGAAAAGCTTGCTTTTTTGGAGCAAGAACGGAATTCTATCTCAATCCTATGGTGAGTTATCGTCTGGAATGATATATATATATATATATATATATATATATATATATATATATATATATATATATATATATATATATATATATATATATATATATATATATATATATATGAAAAAGCGTTCAACTCTAGGATTCGTTTCAGAATGCCTCAAAACGGATTTCAATGAAGGACATTTTCAAAAATTTTGATTTTAAAATTTTCCTAGCCATCGCAATAGTTAATTTTCCACGAGAATTCGCTAAAACTGCAAATCTCCACGAAGCGATTTCATTCATGAAGAAACCCTTCAAGCGGTTAATCAGAATCTTCACTAGCGGTTACAGGATAAATACACTGCCAAGGAAATGGCACATGAGCTTCCTCGTGACCTTCACAGTACGTCACCATTAAATTCCAGAAAACTAGAAACGACCGGTTCTGGCATCAGGGAATTAATAAGGTGGGAAATTGGAAGCTGAATGGTACATATAATAAATGAAATTAATAAGGAAAATTTTGATTAATTATTTGAAAAATATGGGACCATCCAGGATGTAGTCCGCATGTTCCCTGAAAATCTGACCGAAATCCGTTCAAAATTGCCTGAGTTATGACCGAAACAAGAAAATTTTGTTTGCTCCTGCGCAGAGGCTACCGTTGATTTGATCATGACGGAACTGATAGGGGACCATGTAGACTTATACCCGCACGATCCCAAAAAATTTGAAGAAAATCGCCTCAAAATTGTGGAAATTACGGCTGTTGCAAGGACCGTAACAAGAATATTTCGTTCACGCATGCGCAGAGCGTACCGCTAATGCAATTATGATGATTGTCTTATGGGACCTCAAGGGACCTTACCCACATCATCCCTGAAAATCTGACCGAAATCCGTTCAACATTGACCGAGTTATGACCGTCACAAGGAATTCACGTTAGCGCCTGCGCAGAAGCTACCGTTGATTCAATCATGATGAAGTTGATAGGGGACCATCTAGAGCTTAACCCGCACGATCCCTGAAAATTTGGTTAAAATCGGATCAAAATTGTGGAAGTTATGGCTGTTACAAGGAAATGTGGACGGACAGACAGACAGACAGACACGGAACAAAATTTGTTCGGGAGGCTCTGAAACGCAAAATGCGAGTGGAAATTTTGATTTTGGAGCAAAAAATATTTTTTCATTTCGAAAGTGAGAACAAAGCTTCCGCTGCCTTGCTGTCTCGGAAGCAAAACCGCCAGAGTACTAGTTTGTCGTTTACTGCCCTGCTATCTCACCAGTGTTACTTGTACTTGTTGGAACAAACTGTTTTCCAACATGTTTTCAAACATTTTTTGGATTTTTTAAACACCATTTTTTGATTTGTCCAGCTAGATACGGATTTTGTTCCAATGTGTGGAGGGCCAGCAGGGGAGGGGGGTTAAGTTTTTTCGTTAATCCATTATATTGGTTCTGTATTGAAACTAATAAACCAGAACTTAAAGAAACCGCCTCAGTCCTGAGCGGTATTTCACTGTCCTCTGAGCGCCCAATAAAAACGCAAAAACCGTTCCGACTGCCTTCAACCCACAAAAAAGGTGACGCCCCTGACCGAACTGGGGTGTCGTATATTTGCCCGGAGTAACAAGACGGGCCCCTCAACCCCGGTACAGGGATGAATAAACCATATCGACGGAAACAGGAGAATCTGGCGCTCCTATGGTAATGCAAGAAGAAAAGGCTATCAAAACGGGCTGTTTGCCTTATTCTAATGCACGAACCCTTTCCCGGACTCATACAAACAGTCTACGTGATTCTGCAAACCTTAATAGCCTCCGGGGGACGGGAAAATAAGTTTTCTTTTTAGAAAATCCTCTTAAAAGGGGGACTCCGCCTTCATCCCGTTCTTCTTGCGAGTAGATACCTACAATCCGGTGTTGTTGGAGATATTGCGCGTTTAAAACCAGAAACTACAAGATATATTGCTTTCCCTCGGCGAGGCCTTGGGGTGCCGGTTTTTATGGAAACCGGCAGAGGGAGGATCATCCTCGCGGCATTAATATACACTTCGGGATGAGAAACTGCGTCCTTTCTCTATAAAGCTGGATGTACTTACTGTGGCTTTTCTTGAATAAGTTACTACCGAATCGGCCGCGAGCTCGAGGAACAGTCGCAATAAAAGTAGTCCACCGATCCGAACCGAGCTTTCAAAATAACTCCACCTGTACAGTTCCCTATGTAGGATCGAGTCTGCGGAACACCCTTTTCGTTACAGGAATCATAAAAGGTATTTAGTTGAAACCAGACTAGATTACAGCGTGGAACAATACCTACGATTGTTTATTTCTCGAAAGTCGCATTTTTTTTCACTTTTGATACACAGTTCCCTGGTAGAGCTTTATGTGCCTTCCCCACCAAATGAATGAACAACAATGAATAATCTAGGATTGAACCTTAAACGCAAGCAGAAAGTGAAAATTTTGATTTCGGACTGTAAACATTTTTCCACTTCTAGCACGAACTTCCATGCCTTCGTAGTCAGGAAGCAGAAGTGTTCTAAAAATCGATGTAAATAGAATTTTTTTTTAAAAATTTCTAGTTTCTGCGTAATATAAAAAATGGTAACGATAGAAATAGCTTTGAATCTCAGAGATCCCGGCATCTAATTAATGTGATCAAATTTTGCTTTTTAGGTTGACAATAAAATTTCTACTAAAAGTAATTAAAAAACTTTGAAATTAAAAAAAATGTGTATGTCTCTAAATTAATTAAGAATGAGTGTGTGGATTTAGTTTTTCCCTCTCCAATCTTCCCTTGGTCCATATAGCACTCTTGTTTAGTGATGGAGGGTAGGTAACATGGCTCCCCTTAGGATCGAGCTACAAAAACATAAACGAGCTTAAGCCTGAAAATATTGGAAATTAACGAATATTCTAGCTCATCGTCTTTCACCCGAGCAGTTTACGAGTTTAAACTCCTACGAGTATTAAACCCCAAAATCCAGCAAGTTGCATTTACTAATCTCCGTTAGTGATGATATCAAGATGGCCGCATAGCTTTTGTGAGTAGTTATTACTTCTTACGAGAATTTACACTTTAATGTATTCAACGTGCCCGCTCTTCATAATGCGATCCCTAGAGTTTTGTCACTTAACATGACGAGGAACAAACCTCGTTCCTCATTAATATTATCAATATTAATCATTAATGTATGTTGTATAATAGAACAATACAACGAGCTGTAGCTTGAAGTAGAAATAGCCTCAATACATGCACTAAGCAGCCAAGCACAAGGATAAGAGGAAAATTATGTATATTATCTGATAATGATATATGATGTGATATGGTGGTATGTGATGATAGGATGATTAGTATGCCCTTATATAGTCTCAACGATATTGATTAGAAATGAAATAAAACTTGCCAATTTTGTCCACAAATGTCTGAAATATGTTGTTATTTGGTTATTTAAATGGAAGCCGGGCGATAACAGGTGGTTGGTGGTTGGAACTCCGTTACGGAAACTCCGTTGTTCCAAATGAGTTTTGGGTTGGTGAAAGACGCCAAGGTTTAATCCTCGAGATTATTTGTAACGGAGTTTGGCCAAACTCCGTTTCATATGTTGTTGGTGGAAGTGGGAAGTGGCCCTTAATCGGGTAATGACAGCTGGACTTGTCCCCTTTCAATCTCTGGAGAGTCTGGAAGATCCCCCCCCCCCCTATTCCAACTACAGATTTTGATCTATTTGTTCAACCAATCTGTATTTAACCTCCATTTAACCTCCTTTTTTTCGTGATTAATTTATTGCAACTGAAACATAGTACACTTCATCTAGCAATATTTCATTCATAAAGGGGGGGAGGTTTATAGCAAAACCTCGCCCATACTTGTATCAAGAACAGTTAAAAACACTGGATTACACTTGCACTATTTGCACAGCACAATTAGGTCCAGAGGTTTATTTCTTTTGAGTCGCCGAAGTTCTCATTCGTTGTTTAAAACGCTGAGCATCTCCAGGTTCTCGTGTTTGTGGAGGCGATGTTCGTGCTTCCTTGCATATTTGGCGATCATTTCGGTGACCGTTTCCACCCTCCAGTCTCGAAGAATATCATCATTCCGCATGAACCAGGGGGCCCGAACTATACTTCTCAGTATTATATTTTGTCGGGTTTGGATTGTTTTAATATTTGATTTTTTCGCACAACCCCAGAGCTGAATCCCATAGGGTCCAATCAGATAGGGTCCATAATGATGACTAATTACAATATATCAACAATATTACAATATGTATTACCTAAATCCTTCAACTTACGATCAAAGTGTGTATCTGTGTCATCAGTCATAGATACATGTGTGTGCGTGTGTGTGTGTGTGTGTGTGTGTGTTTCTGGTTGTTTCCGCCGATTAGATAGTGGGAGGCAGGAGTTAAGTTTTTAACTAGGCAAAAACATCAGTGCTGCCCCCAACTTTTTAGAACTAATTAATCAAACTAAATAGTTTTTAGGACATCTCAAATGCCAACGATGAAGAAGAAGTGAGTCTAAAAATTCCAAATTATATATTTGAATTTATATATCGATGGTTAAAGGGGAGAAATCTCGTTTTGAAAATGGGAGGCAGCAGTAAAGTACACCCGGATCTGGATGTTTGTTTTTCGTTATCTACTTGAAAAAATTTGTACTTTTCAAACGTTATAATTCGGCAAACCACGGAAAATGAGCATATGTTATTTATGAATAGAGATTCTGAAGGTCAATTCTGAAGAAATATCATCTAGACGGGGTCATATATGTCTATGTCGGCGGTGGGTTCATCCTAAGGTCTCCTTGTAACTATTTCAAATATTGATTCTTTATCGATAAATATTCGTGTAACTTAGGAGTGATTTTGTATTGAATTGCTAATAACCTATCTAAAGGGTAAATAAGAAGCAATTGTCAGACACGGCTAACTCATTCAATGGAAAATCCATTATCAATGAAGCACCAACCAAGTTTTAAGATGCTATTTGTTATAATAACCGTTTCATTATACCTTTGAAGGGATCCGCTTATATTGCAAATACATCGACTAACTTCGTTTTGTCCCGTCAGCCCAGGCGGTCTTAATCCAAATGATTGAAAGATCAGAGAGTGCTCTCAAAATTCGCTTACCATTTATGGAATTAGATTTGAATTTCAAAACGGGGCGATAAACTCATCGAAAAGGGCTGAAGGAAAAAGGGGGAGGGATGGAAGGAATGGCGAGGGGAATTAACAACTCCTTGATGAGTCTGGAAACACAACAAGTTGGTTGAGTGGAATGCGGTGGAGGCCAGGATCGTGGCCTCCTATTACACAAAATGTGTTTTCTCTTAGTCTGTGTTCATAGCAACCCTATCATTTATTAAATAAAAGCGTGTGGATTGTTATTCATATACAGTATACTTTACTTCCACTCGAAAACCCGTCAAAAATTGGTTTCACTAGGTAATTTTACTGAGGAATCTGGTTTTAAAATTGAGCAAATAGCAATTGATACGCATGTTCACCTCTAAATTATTGGAAAATTTAGTAGAATTAATAAATTGGAATAGAAACACGATTTCCCTGAGTTTTGGAACTCAAACATGAGATCAAACGTTGATCTCAAAAATTGGAATTCAAACGTGATTTAGGTCGGGCTCATATCCCGTTTGGGATTATTGTTCGGCGGTGAGCCAGTTCAATAGACAGCCTCATTTGCTTCCGCTGTAGATGTGGTATTTGAGAGTCAGTGTCCTTGAAGCGATGAGGATCAGGACTTAGTCGTTTTCATTGCAGCTAAAATCTGGAGTATTGTATATAACCAATGACTCCATTTTGTTTTCTGACGAGAGACAAATGACCTTAAAGGCGACATCCTGATCTGCTGAGAGAGCCAAAATCTCTCCTGTAGGACGTTGGAAATTGATACCCTCTCTGGGATGACAAAAGACGAATGACCTTAATAGATCCATCCTGATCAGCTGAGTGTGCTAAACGTTATGTCGTCTGTCTGATTACAACGAAATTTGATAGGGAGCCTCTCTAGGACATAAAGGGACTAATTAAATGACGGGCTTCGCCCCGTACTCCAGCTGACCGATTCACGTTGCGGTTTTTGCAACATGCTCCGCTAACCAGCTGCGAGTAAATAGGAAAACATTTTGTAATAAACTTTACCAGTGATAAAGTCAAAATTAGTATTAACCACGGCTCCCTAATGACAAATAATCACCGAAATTTGATCAGTGAAACTTGACATTCGCGTTTGAAGCTTGACTTTTCACCCACTAATATTTTACCCATCTGTATTCGAAAATTTGGTTCTGCTTACGCAAACTGCGTAGGTTTTTTTTTCTCTCATGTAACCATTGTAATATATGAATACAATTTTGGTTGAATACCATGTATACCACTCAATGTATTGTCCCTCCTCTTTTCTATCATCATGTTTTATTCACTACTCAACAAGCAGAAATATATAAAATCTCAAAGAAACGTGACTGATAAAGCAACCTTCCCCCCACCCTCTCTTCTTTCTACAGAAATTAATAACTTACTGAAAGATAAATTTGTCAAAAAGAATGAAGGATGTATCAGGTCAACCATATGACGTTTAAAGGGTGTCCTAAAAGTAACTCCCAACAACTATGAAAGTTTCCACAAAGTTCCACAATTCTTGAAATAACGTCGTGAAACATGGAGAGCGTTTTAGAGGTGGCCAAAACTAAGTTTTATGAAAATAAAAATTAGAAGAAATTCAAAATTGAAAATACAACTGCAATAATTCAACCCGTTCTCGGAATAGAGCTGATGAACCACGAAGAAGCCTGATTTTTTTCTAAAAATAGATAATTTGAAAAAAATTTACGCTTCTTCATGGTTCATCAGCATCAATCTGAGAATGGAATAAAATATAGCAATTCTGGTTTCTCGATCGTGTTCAGTACTAAAAAATATTTAAAATGAGGAGTCACTTGGCAAGTAATGGGGAAAAAATTAAATAAAAATTTAGTCCTAAGCACTAAATCTTGATAGAACATGGAACACGTTCCTTGGGAGAACAGGTGAGAATTTAGATCACTCAGCTGATTAGAAAGAGCCCATCATTTCAATCGTCTCTTAATGTCCCAGAGTCTTCCTATCAAATTTCAACTTCTATGTTTCTTTCCAGTCAAAAAGCGGTTGCAATCATGTTTACAAAATTTACTGGGAAGAATCACCTGTATGTAAACAGTTATTCAGACAACCACGCTCATACCTCAGATTGTTGGCCACGCACTGCGCAGTGGTTAACATAATACGGTTAGGTAAATCGAGAGCTTTCCAACGACTGGCGAACGATTTTCGTACGATGATAAATGCTTAAGTTACAGTTCCGTAGCAACGATTTGGTTGGAAGCGATAATCATCAGAAAATAGGAGCGTCATTTTGTAAAAATGTCACAATAATTTTGCCTCATTTTCGACTGGGATGATGGCAAAAACATGTTCCATGTTGGAAAAAATCAAGTACTAACCTACCCTTTGGGTACTGGATAGTCGTACAACTTTCGGATGTGTTTCTGATTTGTATCTGCTTAAAACAATGGGTGGTATGCATAAAGGCAAAGCAAAAGCTTTTACTCCGAAATGTGAAGAACATGCTTCATTGTCTATCCATGATAAGCGAATGCTATAGCACTTGCTATCCCCTTTTACTTCGTGTTAAAGTAAGTGAATCCTTACTATAGTATATCTACTCCGAACCCCATGCATAAAAAGGAGGTAGGTAATGCTAGTGGCCAGAAGGCAATGCTTCTACTCTAGCATGGGGGTTAGCATTTGCTTTTACCTTCTACTTCAAGCAAGGACTTCGTTTTTATGCTTACCACCCATTGTATCAGGCACCACCTAAACGCTTCCTGAATTTAAATTTATTATCTCAAAAGAATTGTGGAAATAAATAATGGGAGGGGGGGGGGTTACTTTTGGGAAACCAAGTATATTGGAAAATTGCACCGCTGACTTCTGGAGAATGTCGCGTTGGCTGAGAGGTAGGTGGGTGGGTAGTTCTGCTGAGGCAGCTTGATGGCCTCAGTAGCGAGAGGATGAGAGGAGGTGTGAGGGTGAGTGAGAGGGTGACGCTGGCTCTAATTTCTCTAACGCTCCTGGCAGCTCCCGTCACCAAAGGGGCCCTTCGAGCTGAACAATAGCTAACGGTTGTCTTTCGGATGATCACCCCCTCCCTTTACTCGCTCCACTCTCACAAATACCCTTCAGCCGCTCCCTTCTTGGCGTCATTCGAAGAATAACTACCGAAAGAGGAAGAAAATGATGACAAGGCGGTAATACTGGTACGACTGCAGATTGACAACCATCAAGTGGTGATCTAAGTGGCTTCATTATGATTCGTGTTTCCGTTTCAATCCGCATTCAGGAGAGCGTCTCGAGCATGCGAGCCCACTTATATGGAAATATGTTCGTAAATACATAATTTTTCCATCTATTGAACGTACCTCCTAAATGAATTTACTAGAGTTACACAGGTTATTTTTTAAACTATTTAACCTGCTCCTCAATCAGAATCATTGAACAAGGCTCTAAGGGGACACTACAAGAGGCACGATTCTAGGGGGAGCCGTGTTGTCACTAAACGAAGTGTCATCAAGAACACCACGGGTTACCGGGGGGGGGGGGGGGGGGGGGGTTGCAAGAACAACTCCACAGAGAAAGGCATCGCCGCACGCTGCGACTATGGGTACAGCGATGACCACTGTTCAACCCCTACAGCTGATGGAAAAAACCTACAATAAAATAACACACGTGAGACTAGATGATGAATAAACTTATAAAACTAAAAATCTACATATTACTATATATAATCATCAAAGTGATATAAAACTCTGACTAGGTGCACATGAATATATCACAGATCTGTTATTTCTGACAATGTATATATAAATGATCTGGACACAACTGGCTCATTTGTAGTCGCGGATGACGTAGCTTCAACTATTCAATTATTTTTAAGTTGGGGGGGAAAAAAAGGAATTGCTGAAATCGATTCATTATTGAGCAGCCATTACGTGTAAAATTAATACAATCAAACATAAATTCTTGAATAGTTGCTATTTACCATTTTCCGAAGTAGGAGCTGCGTTGACAATAAATTATTACTCACAAAATGCCTTACAAAACTGGAGAATGAAATAATATGATACTATGGCAATATTCTCATTACCTAGCGATACGGTCTAAGACTACCATTAGGCAATAAATAAAATTATCGACCCACAATCATTTTTTCAAGAGTTTTATGTGTTGTACTCAACTTAAATATTGTATCTGTGGAGTTCATATATCGCGCAAATAAATTATATTCTATCACGAATTCCTCATGGGATATGATACATATAGGAAACGTGTGAAGATATAACAAACATCCAGAAAAGGTGTGCCCTGAATAGTTTCAATGAATACTCCTAAAACTTAATTTATAACTTTTTCGACCAAATCAGCTGCGCAACCCGAAGTTTTTGACCAGTCTGCCCCCACGCGATTTGATGAATGGTTAAACTAGAAGTTTCGTAAATAGTTTAATATTTCGTTTATCAAATATAGAGTTGTTCTATAACCAATTCTCATATTTATTCACATATATAGCTTACCTATTACTATTAGAGCATTTAGTCAAGGAATTTTATTTATAGAAGGAAAGATGTATCGATCTCCCTGACTAGGAGGATAATTAGGTTTAATTTGGAGAACAAATGTGTGTTGTTACGAATGTCACCCGAAAATGGAACTTAAATTATCGAACGGTAGCAACATCCTAGACGGGCCTGTGACTCTAGGGACTGACTTTCTCTAGTGATTGGTACTCAATAAGTGTGAGTACAGTAGTTAATTTTGAACTTGTGTCACTTGTCTTTTTTATAATAATAATAATAATAAAAAAAAAATCAGATATCGAAGTTTTTAGTAGAGCCAGTGGCTTTCAGATACCTACAATAACAGAGACTGGGCCTTGTCTCGTCTGAATAGAACGACAGCGGATGAGGCAGATGGACAGATCACCTCCACACCTCCCACATATAATCTGCGCTAAGAGGTCTCTGGTGAGTAAGACGGGTATGGCCAGTGGTTACCCGATGGACCACTATTTGGTCGTTGGTCCCTACATGGCAGTTAAGTTACGAAAGAGCCTACCGGGCACATGGCCTAAAGGACACCACGCAGACAAGTGACATCACCTTGTCATAGCTTTTGCCAAAAAGAAATTGGCTTTACGCTGCACGTAGGAAGTTCGATTCCCAATGCGTATAGACAACTTTTCGATGGAGTTGTCACCGAAGGCTCTCCACTATTATTCTATCTTCAAATAACTGCAATGGTTCTAATATTAATCATTTTGTATTATAAGGCCTTTAAGTTAATGTTTCTAAAGTAAGTAGAATTATTGCTGTATTTCAACCCATGATGAGTTGTTCGTATGAAGTATTTCTTCGGTTTCCTGAAAGGTTTCATGATTTGTGTGCATGTAGTGTGATTACACAATATAATATATATGTACCTAGTTGGGAATCATCCCTAAAATGAATATTTACAACTGAAATGATAGATAATATAGGACTTCATAATTTTGAGGAATGTTTTGGAGGAATAAATGGAATAATTATTTATAAGAGATTTGCCCACTTGTATTAATAATTTATTACAAGTTAAACATATTCCTATTCGGAATACGTTTTGTACGTGGAATGCATGTTTTCTCGTATCGGTGTATTTGTTCTCTCCACCTATATATATATTTTTTTTTTTAATTTAATACTATCAGATTCATGATGGAAAGTCAATGATTTTTAGTTTTATTGCGGCATATGGCTCAGTTCGTCCAATTCTCCTTTATACTGGTTCTAATGCTCATATCTGTATTCACAACCTATTCATTGAAGTAATGAAAGCTGCAGTTCTATATCAAAGAATTTAGTACAATCAATAAAATGATAATGCTGTATAGATGAAGGATCACAAGACTCATTACTTGATTCGTAAGATTGGTTATTTGGATTAATTCACCCGATTGATCAACATTTCGATTCCGTGCGAGATAACAATTTCAATCCCACGATTCACCTTAAAATTCCCGATTCTCCACCGCTCTTTCAGCCGCTATTCACTCCACATCACGTCACAAAGCATCGCGGCTCCGTGAGCCAGGAGAAGCGATTCATCCGGAAAAAAAGTTCTTCTAAAGAGCGCTCTGGGAAATATCTGAAAGGAAATATATTCTTATGGGACCCTTCATCCCTTATCCCACCACTCGAACGCACACTGACGCCTCGATTACTCACCAACACACCTGCACTATCGCAGTGTTTCGTCGTTTTTTATTTATCCTCCCCCTCTTCGTCTTTTCCTTGAAGACCCCTGGATAACAGTGATCGCGGAGAAGAGGTGGAACATGAAAAGTTATTATTGGTGAGAAATCTCCGGAGGGTAAGCTGACGGTTCAGGGGATAAGGCGAGCTCTCCCTACCTCACCCATCGCCGCCCCTCTGCAAGAAATATATACCGGCCTATATATATTTATACATCCCAGGACGAGAGGTTGGGGGATTATGAGGGGAAGGATCACGCTAATAGCGATCCTAGAACGAGATATCGACCAAAGTCACGCACTCCCCTTTTTTGTGAGGGCGTGTTGGAGCAGAAGATAATAAAAGCATTTCTTCACAAGCTAAGTTTTGCGTGATTAATTACTTACCTACGTTCTCCTGTATGGTGCTTTCTGTTTACGCTATTCTCTTCATGGAATTTCACACTGATGGCTAATTGTTTTTAATGATGAATCTACATAATCACATATGTGACCGTGCAAAGGGAAAGGGTCTTAACTCGTCATGGTTTTTTTTTTTTTAAGGAGAACGAAAATACGGAGATTGTGTCAAAAAATGACTTTATTAGTGACATTTTTTTTGGATCTCAAAACTAGATCTCTCTTTCCCCAATAATCATCAAAACTTGAACTTTTTACATTTTTCAATATATTTATATTCGCAAAAAACTGCAGTTTTGCATGTCTGCTGAAAATATTTTTTTCAAACTTTGAAAAATGATAAACTTTAATTGGAAGATGGTAGAAAAAAAAGATTTTGGTCAGGATAATGTGGAGAAATATAAAAAATATAAACTTGGATTGGACCTCTGGCAAGTTAAGCTCCCTTTCTTCATGCACGGTCACATATACAGGGTCATCAGTTCGTAGATACCTCCAAAACCTTTGTGTAAAAATATAAAAATTCGGTAATATGCTGCCTACCGCATATTTTTATCTCAATCCATTCTCTAAAAATTATTTGTTGAATGTAACGACATCCGGATTGGGTTGAACACCCTACAGCCGCAGAAATCGGCATATTTTGAATAAGTTGAAAAAATACGCTAAGAAACACGCGAAATAACTAGGTTTGTTTACAGTCAACTGTGAACAAGATCGATATAGTGTGACGTCACGCGGCTACGTCCCATTGACATGATTAATATTCCTTTAAAAAAAAAAAATAAATAAAATAAAATAAAAATAATGTTCAGCAAATACTGTTCTTAACAAACCAGAAAAAACAATAATAATCACGTTTAAAGTGTCACATCGTTGCCAAACAACATCTTCAAGATACCCTTGATGGAATCAGTTGAATCGCACCAAATATCAACTTGAGGAGTGATGGAGTTGACTGAATTTTGCATTCGTTCAAGAAAGTGAGAAATTTACACAATAGTTCGTTTGGTGAAACTCCGGGTGCAAAGGGACATTGTGTCTTAGCTGGCACTTTGACAGGAATTCGGGCCAACAAATTTGGCGTATCATATTCATTCCGAAGAATCTTCGAGAGAGTGACGATATCGTGCTGCATTCTTCTCTGTTCCATGGAATCAAGCTTTGATAGTCGTGGGCGTTATTTTACAGTCGAAACCTTATAAATCAAGTTCCGGCAACGCAAATGCGAACACTAAGAGGGGCAAGAAGAAACCAATGAAAGTTGGACGCAGGACCCCAAGAGGACGCTGTGGACCGAAGTCTGTATTGGCTTAACCTGGTCAGGAAGCTGTGATTGGATTTCTCGCCACGGACCGCCGATGCTCGCGGTTTTTAGCACGGACTCCTGCCCGCCCCCAAACGATCTCAGAGTTGCCATTTTACTCTCGACTCCGCCGTTTCGACAAATGAACTTAAAACTTTATCAAACGCAAACTCCTAAGCGGAGCTTTCCCCTTCGTCCCAACTATCGTTGGAAATTACCGAAGTTGATCAAGGCCTTACCGTTAAGTTACTTGGGATTAAGGTTCAAGGTACGGTTCGTTATGCTTGGAAGTTGATTATTCTGCCAGGAAACGGGTGAGAACGTCGGGGAAGGGTATAAAGCAAAATTTAATAAGCGGACTTACGGTTTAAGGTTAAATCGAATAGGGCGAGTCCTTGAGAGGGGCAGCGATCCGTTGTAGGGTCGGAAGATTTATGATGTTAGTTGTAAGTACTGGGAACAAATTTTCAAGTCTCTGTTAGTTGAGGTTCACTTGGTTAGGATCTTGAGGGTCTTGTGTCAAATTTTGGAAAGATCCTCTAATCTATCTCTTCCAGTTGAATGGGTTTCCTTTGTCATTGGACTAAAATCGTTGTACCAATCTGGTTCAGGAAATAACTATACAAATACAATGCAGGAATGAACTGTAAAACCTAACTTTGAAATGTAAATGTACATGTTCAGGTAGTCGACACCTTAAGAGAAGTTTTACTTTCTGTGTAAACACATACAGAAATTGGGTTTTCATGCTACACAACTTTTTATTCTATGCAATATAGTTCCTTCATTCTAAGGAAAAATTGAACTTTTCCATAAAACTATGTTGTGGGGAGAGAAAAACGAGTTTCTTAAATTTATGGCTTCAGTTCTCAGCACATGATTTTATCTTAAACGGACCTGTAGCATTTAAGTAAATATTTTTGGATATTAATGTATTCTTTCGTTTTATAATCGAAACAAAAAATTTATTTCAGAAGAATTAAATCTAATCACAAATTCAATCATGTATATGAATGATCTAATCCTCATTTAATATCTTGAAGTTGCTCTCGGAACATGTTACACGACTAAACCTGAATTTCACGCCGAATGGCCTCTGGGGTGCTTCCCGCAATCACTATAAAAATAAAGTGACGTTGACGTTACTTCTAAACCCACGTTCCCCCCGTCAATTTCTCGCTCCTCATAAACTTCCATCCGGGTGGCTCTCGTATCCCTAATATATGGCGCTAAGGAAAGGCTCTCAGAGGAGGGAACTAAACCTTCCACCGGCTTTTACATTTTCCGCTTGCTTTACTTCTCCTTCCCCCCTCTTCCCTTACCGGAGACTGAAAAGAGGTTCTTACGAATGGGAGGAGGAAGCAAAGAAGGGAAACCCGCCGAAACGCAGAGAAGGGGCAAAATGGCAACGGCGATCAATTTTACACCACTCTAGAGGATTAGAGATTACAGATTGATGCCTCGTTTCTTTTCAGGTGGTACACCTTCTTTCTTTCTTCCTTTTTTCTGATTACAAAAGAAACCCCTCTTTCTTCACTACACGTGGCGCGAATACCCGAAGGCCATACTATCGGCATCAGGTTTATTTCCATTTATATGATTGGAGGATTTCCGAAGAGTAACCTCTTGATCCCCTTGATGCTAACCAATCTTTCTATATAAAGCAGATAGTAAATATAGAATTATTATGCAATAGACAGTTTCCGGTTCTATTCAGATTGGAATGGAGATTCTAATATTTCAGTTTTTGATCTACTGTAGTCAAGTATCGCATTGCAGTTGTTGCGTATTATGAATAATCCAATGAGGCAGAACCGGAAGAAAAATTAAGTCACTCTCATAAATGATCAAAAGTCAGACAAAACTAAATTTAGAGATCTCTGAAGAATCATCTATAAAATTAAAGTAGAACAATAGCAAGCGCAATAGGAATGCTGATAAAGCAATATTAGAAAATATGAAACGAAGAACGACAAAGCAAATACAGAGCAATATACCATCTCTCTTCTATTCCTACAATCACATTATTGGTAACTGCACTACAAAATCCCTTGCGTCACCTTCGTCCGTAAACAGGCTAATAATGACTGCTCCTACAAAACCCTAATCATTATGTATGAGGTTTTAGCAATAATGAGTTCTTTATCAGCATTAGGATATGAGGATGGTTTCATCCAACTGCTGCAATTGCAAGTTGTACAACGTTACCATAAGAGTACGAAATTAATTTGTCAGCGTATGTTAATTCTAACTTCAAATTTTAAATTTTTCATCTCAAATAATCATTGAAAATATAGCTGTTGGTGCAAGTCACCGTTTATTCGATACTTGGATTCCACTTGTCTTGAAATGGAAAGCAGTGTTAATTGTTTTTCTTAGGAGTATTTGGACATAAATATGCTATCGGAAATAGGGCAGAGCTGTGGGTCGTGGCAGCTGACTCTGGCTATTAGACACTGTCTAGTTCTTGAGAGTTGCGAATATTGTCATCTATACGTTATCCGGGGATACTTTGAGTAGGGTGCGGTAAAGTTCGGCAGTGGCAAGTCCCAGTACAAGGGTTTACCGCGTTACCTTGGTGATTATGACTACTGGCGAGTGTCTTTCTACCACTCATTATAAGTAATCGTAACAGGATACCTACACCCTTGTACGGAGACTCCCCCTGTGGGACTTTACTCCTCCCTGCCTTATCTGATTATTCCTCAAACCCCGTTTACGTTTAGTAAATTCCACTGTTACTTGCCGCACATGCTGCCGTATTTACTGCCTATTAGGGCAGTGAGTGTTATCATGCTATTCTTCCAATTCTGTTTCGACCTCTGAAAATGGAAGAAATAGAGGCAGCATCGGCTCTGTGCCTCCAAAGCCTTATCAATTACGCATCTCTACTGGAAGTCACGCGAGTCGGATGTTTACCTACATACTGCCACTGTCACTGGCACTCGTACTGTCTGCACTTTGACTTCTGGTTCAAAAACCGCCAGCGGAGGAGCACTGGCAGGCTGGTGGTACGAGCAAGGGGAAGCGCATAATGTCTCCGAATATCGCTGCACCGAGCCTCAATAGGCATAACTATGAATTTCATACAGGTACCAAACCATTTGGATATACATGGCAATTGTTCTGCTGATGCTGTTACGAGGAGAACCATCGGTGATGTTGTATCACCTTTGACAAGTTGCCTTTCCCCCACTTTCTGATGGCTTGTCCACCTTTGACCCTCCCGGTTAGTTGAAGTTCTATCTGGGCCTAGCCAGGACAACCACGAGTCGCAATAATTTAGCCATTATTTGAGGTATCAAGTGTTTGCAAAAGTGCACTACCTACACGTAGTTCAACCCAAACCACCTTAGATGAAATCTAACTCTGACACCTAGATAATACATTGGTTAACTAAACCAAACATTGAACTATCGTTTATTATTGGGCATTTTCAATACTTCTAAATCAAACTCGAACCTCAAGAGTTCTAATTCGTGTTGATAGGTGGTACTTTTGCCAGTAATAAAGCCAGGTAATTTAGGCGCCTGACTCTTAATTATTTTTTTTCCGTAAAATGAATTATTTATACATCTCTTTGCTGTTCACGATACTCAAATTCACAGGTTGATATAATTCAACTATTTTCTTAATCCAAGGATCTTCTTGTAAATTATATCGGCCGACGTTTCTGTTAACTCATCTTAAAACCGACTTAAGATTTTGTGAAGCTCTTTCATAATAACGAAGCAGGTGGGTACCTAATTTCTCCACTCGCCCGTTAAAGGACCAACGATTTTGACGAAAACTGTTTGTTCAAACTCTCACGGCACGCTCAACTGTTCGTTTATGATCCTATTAAAAAATTGAGGCCATGAGCGAAACTTGGCTAATTACTTCAGTTTAGTGTTCATTAGGGTGTTCTAACGAGGTAGCCTGTATATTAATTTACACTCGCAAGCTGTTCTCGAGAACCGGGTCTGAGGACGGAGTGAGGGAATTTCCAGGGTGAGGGGAGGGGAGGAAAGGAGAGACGCGATGGAAGTCTAATTATGGTTCCCGGATAATTATTCACTGCCTTCATAAATCTGAATTCCCGTCAGACCAGTTTACTTTTAATCATTCAACGGAGGGGAAGAATTAGTTGTCCCGAAAACATTTTCTGGTACTCCTCCCTCGGGCTGTTGATGCTGGTCTTATAAAATTCACTTCCTAATTTCTCGAAATTTCAGATTTTCCAGTGCAAAACCAGAGAGCTCACAAACCTCTCTTCTATCGTGATGCGTCACAAAGCAGTTCTTCCGATTTCGAGTAGCTATGCATCCACGATATGGTACGCTATGGATGGGGTGCATACCTATGCACCGGCTAGTGAGTCCAAAACATATTTTTACGGTAAAGAGCTTTCAAGCTGCATATTCCAGTTTACGATTTTTTTTTAGCGTGGAAACTCGATTAACGAAGAAGTTTAGCAAGCTTCATGCTTATCCATGAAATGCTGTTAAAAACTCACTTCCTTTCCCTGAAATTGTCATAATTTCCAGACATTTCAGGGAATACCTGAGATTAAACGAACTTCAGGGCTATTGTATTGTACAAAGCCCAGTTTCTTCTCATTTTGGAGTATAGCTCCATGATAAGACCTTCTATGGATGTGGCTCGTATGTATCTGCTGAAGCAAGTTTAAAATATGTTTTCACGATACAGGGCTTTCAAACTTCAGATTCCAGTGGCCAACGTAATTTACGATTTTTTCGACACAGGTGTCACCAGGAAATTCCCGAGAAAGAAAAAAAACTCTTGAGTTTGCCTTATACTTATATTCCTCCATAAAATGCAGCCGTATAAAATTAACTTTCTTACTTATCAGATTCTTCAGGAGTTTGAGAGGAAAATCAAAGAGTTCACATGCCCTACCAAATACAGTAATTCTTCACAAAGCTCTGATGGTTCTTCCGATTTTTGAGGATGCATCCACAATATGGTCTCCTTTGGATACAGTGCACATAAATATGTGTGTAGTAAGTGTGTTTGGAAGGATTATGAAAACATTCTTCACCGTACCATTCCTTCCAGCTCAATATTCCTGTGACTAATGTTATTAACGATTTTTTGCGAATGGTGTCACCATGGAACTTTAGAGAAACCAAGGATTACAGCAAGCCTCGTACCTCTCTACATAATATTGAACGGCAACATTACAGATTCAGTTATAAATCCCTATAGAGGATTCAGAAACACAAGTCTTGGGTCTCTCTCACCCCTAATCTGATGCAGAAATGAATAAACCGTTGTGGAATGCGTTTCTTTGCTTCAAGTATAGAGAGAAATAATAAAAAATGGTTTATCTATACAATTGTCTATCACATCAGGAAACACAAAATAGAAGAAACCCACTCTTCCAGCAAACAATCTATTTATCCGGTTTATTCCCGTTTATTTGATTGGGGGGTCTGAAATTGATTGCCTTTGGCGCCAAGAACGCGCACGTTTCATTACAGAAAACGATTAGCGAGTTGGCTCATTGAAAGAGCTTCCAGACCGTCATTAGTGTTGAATGACGAAAACCCATCATTTTCAGAGTCGGCTGGAGGCTGCAGGCTCTGAAGGGGTTGGAAGGCTGACAAAAGACTCAAAGCGCCCTAGTACAAAAGGTTTGGTTTTTTAAAAGCTTATTATTGTTTATTACTCCAATAGTATTAATTGCTTCATAGTGCTTAGGTGCTCCTGATCACGGAATGCTCCTCCATTATTCGGTCATCAAGCTACGTGACTCACAGAAACACCCTTAAGGGAGTGCAGATTAAGTTGTATTGTTGTTTTATTGATATTATACGGGAGGAAGCGCAATTACATAATAAGTCACAGATTGCATTGCGAGGTTAAGCTGCTCCTATGGTGAGTACCTGTTACATTCTCACTAAACCATGAGTCCATAGGACATATTAGTTGTAATAGGCGTTCCTGAATCTTAGTGTCAACAAAAATGGACTTAACCTTAATGATGTAAGTTTTGTTCTTGAACTAAACTTTTCGACACGTTTTAAGATAAGAAATATCTATTTCTGTTTTCAATGAAAGTTTCTAAGCAAAATTTTCAGCGTTCTACTTTTTTTGAAAAATATCCGTATATCCTGCCCCACCATGTGTGTACAAAGATATATAGCATATACATTCAAAAAAGCATTAAGCTTTTGGATTCATTTAAAAATCCACAAAACTCGTATCAATGAAGATAATTTTTGAAAAATTTTATTTTAAAATTTTGAAGACATTGTAATTTCTTCATTTCTTACAAAAATTTGCTAAAATTTATGACGGATTCTAGGCCCCTTAGTTGTTGTTCTAGGCACAGTAGGTTGTCAGTTTCTGAGTTCTTTTATACGTTATTATTCGTTTCTCAAATACCATGTATTCAAAATTTGATTTCTACGCCATATTTGGATTTTGCGTGTAAAACTATGTGGGATAGCCTTTTCTGGTGACGTGATTCAATAATGTGAGTTTTCTCATGTTTAACGTACAAAAGGTTTCGTTCGATTCTGTGAGACGGTTGGAAAAAAGAAGCTCTGTACCTCAGAAAAGAGTACCTAACCCCCAGTCGGAAAATCACAATCGGTTGTAAACATTGATGGTGTTGAGTATCGAGTATTCAAGTTGACCTCATACCTATGTCCGCCTCTTCAGCTGGGTATCCTCATCAATCCAACACAAGTGATGTGAGATGGTGAGTAGTGCCGTAGGGCTGATGGGGTGTACAGCTGAAGGGTGTAACGTTGAGGGGATGTAGACCTGGAGAGGAGAAGGACTTCGCTTCACGAGCACCGCAGCTGTTCGGACGTAGGTGCCCATTATAATCTGGAGTAGATGGGAATCCAATCCCGGACCTCCAGTCCCTTATTACGCACTTGACTGACTACTCGTCTAGTGAGATTCGATGAGTCTTCCAAAGCCTCTATGATACTCGCATTCACAATAGTTAGTGAAATGTGATAGGTACTTACTTCAATCGAATTCTTCGTTAACGTAATATTGAAGCATAGGTTCAAGTTTGCATATGTGCTCTAGGTGGTCTTGAATCCTTGGCATCAGTTTCCATAACCCCGAAAGGGTTAAAAAATAAAAAGAATCAGGATCCAGAAGACATCTAATATAAGAACCGTGGTTTAATATTAAAAAAATAATAATAATAAAAAAATAAATAAATAAATAAAAAATTAAACGGATCGCTATTCGTTTATCCATTTGGTTTATTATTTTCAAAAATAAGCCTTTATAATCGAACAAAAAAATTTTTTTTTCAACACCCCCTCAAAATTTTTTGGCTTATGTTTCAAGATGCGTAGAATCCGAAAATCGAATAAAAAACGCTACAAATCATTACACAATGGTCTATTATAACTGTGTTAGATACCCTTCAACGCAGGAAATTGGTCCAATATTATTAAACCCTGTATGTTATATATGATCAGAACATGGCACATCGTGCCTCTGAGAAGGGTTCACACTTTTACAGTTCCAAAACCCGCAATTTTTACGTATCACAGTAAATGTTAGAAAAAAGAGTCGAGAGGTAAGGAAAGAGTATAGATTCAATGGCCGCTCTACTGATCAGTGCGCCTCTATACCTCGTAATTGTTTCCGAACGACACATTGAGTCCCAATGGTGCTCCATCTGCAAGACAGCACCTTGAATCGATTAGGAAAGAAATTAGCCTCAGAGGTGCGGAACTGACCTGAGTCCTCTCCATACTTGGTAATTGTATTCCAGATCTCCAAAAAAAGGAGGTACATTCCAGTTTTCAGTATCATAAGCCGATTAAAAACAATTTAGGCTCAGAGGCCCCACAGCTTGTCAGTGTACACTGGTATTAAATTCTTGATATTACAAAGGAGGTCCATTTCAAATTGCTGATACGAAGGTTGACATCAATATGCCTGCGTGGATACGGGCACCTTCAGAGGGAAAATGAATGCAATTAATTAGAACATCTGTATTTTACTAGTTACTTTATGGTAAGTAGGTTGGTAGGTTGGTACCTTGAAATGGCTTCAATAATCACGAAAACTCCATAACAGAATATAGTAAGTCAAGATGTTGGTTAGGTACAACTTCGAAATCAGTCACTTAGGAAACGGGAAAATGATGCTTGAAGTAATTTACGTTAGCGCATATGCAGAATGTATTATTGAGTTTAGAAAAAATTATGTTGGTAGGGGACAATTTACAACCTAACCCGCACATTCCCAGAAAATGAATTAAAAATCTGATAAAAACAAGAAAATAACCTTGTTTGCGTTTTCTTTTTGTGAGAGCTAGGGGGACCATTGTCTGGAAATGACAAAGTAAACGTGATTTTAACTGATTACAGTTTTTAATAATCTTGAATAGGCAGGAAAAGTTCATCTTAAATCACGGCGATCTCTTTTCAAGATATCGAGTTTATTGTAACATTAGTTCAGTGCTTATGGACGAACAAGCGAAGAGTGCGTACCTACTAGGTAGGTGTTTTATCTTACTCCGTCCATTTAAGACGTTATACCTACTTAGATGTACCACTGAATATAACAATATATATATAAACCAGTGATCTAAACAAAATTGATTGTGTTGAGATTGTGATAGGCAGCCTTGCGTATTCGACTTATTGACTTTCTATCTAGTAAATACTCTACCATTCAGTAGAAATTTATGAGGAAAAGGAGAATGGTACACCCCGGAACTTAAGGCCTCGTAGAGGGCGACGGATAACAGCCCAGGAACGCAATGCCTTGTAGAGTGTCTATATAATAATCCTCCGGAGTTTGCGGAGTTGAGGATATGATTAAAAAAAAAAAAAAAAAAAAAAAAAAAAAAAAAAAAAAAAAAACAGCGCAGAATTTTCTAATAAGATCTCTTTTCAAAATTAAAAAAAAAAAAAATCAACAGTCAAATAATTTAATAATGATTAATTTTACTCATCATTAGTTAATTATGGTTACTTAGGACTATTAGTTTATAAATTAGCGTGATAAGTCAGCTTTCCTTGAAACTACAGAGGCTTACGGATGATGAGATATTTTGATTGAATGAACGCATTCCAAAAAGTGGCGAACGATATCCTGCTATGAAAACTAAGGGAGTTACGCTTCCCTAGTAACGCATTGATCGTACGTGAAAATCAATATTTTCGCCGTGGCGTGACAATTGACGTTTCGAACTGAACAACGAGATTTCCGATGCTTCATGGTTGATTCTAATATTGAAGGAAACCTAATTATTGTGCAATTTAATCAAAGAGAGATTTGATCTCCGCACGTCTATCTGTGCAAAGCTAACGACAGGACTAACATAGTACATGGGAGAATTAGTAGTTCACGCTGTTGTACTACCACATGCTAAACTCGCTTTGCAATTCACAGTCGTGTTAATACCCCTCCCCCCACCCATTCAGAAAATCCGACCCTTCTGGAAAGAGAACAGAGACATTTTAGAGGTCTCATACAATTAATTGAATTCAGTCCTTTCCAAATAGAACAAATATATAACCCTTTTACTTCTAATACTTATGAGATCCCGATTTTTTTCCAAAATCACACTGATCCCTTTTAGGTTCAACAATTTTGGCATCACATTCGATCAACCCTAAAATAGGAAAATCGCAGTTGAAAATGTTGTAACTGTTTGTAACTTTGAATTAATTTATTTTAGGGTCGACCAAATGTTATGTCGAAAGTCTTGGGCCTAAAAGGGATCAGTATGATTTCAGATCCATGTTTCATAAGGTTCGGCCGAGTATCTTGAGTTTATGTAGTTTAGTGGTAGTGAAGTTATGTAGTAGTTAAGTTCAATTTATGCTATGAGTCAGTTCTTATTTGCTAAGAAATGATCTGATACATTGGAGAGCCCCCATTCATTGGATGCGTATAAATAGAAACATTCTATCTCCTGACCTCATTCCCAGGCAGCCAGAGGGTTCTATAAGACGACTCCGCTGATGGCAGTTTGATGGTGATGAATCTACCACCTCGGGTGTGATTAGAACTTCCTGCTTGGATGCTCTTATAATAATCTTCCTTTTCAAGGCCTCTTCGCTCTCGAAGCTCGTTCTATTAGAAAGCGTCCCTTGGCCCCCAGACTATCGCTCTAATCCTTCAGGGCGGGTCTCCGCTGGGGATCGTTTCGGAACGATTTCACCGCTCCTGCTTGAATTCGTTCGCCAAAACAAACATTTATTCAGTTTAAAAAAAAATAAAAAAAAAAAAAATAAATAAATAACATAAATAAATAAATAAATAAAAAGGAAGAAAGTAATATGAAAGGTAAGGTTCCTCATGGTTCTATGATTCTATTGTTTCTTACGGGAGAAGTAGGAGGGATTGATCTAGGTATCAGGATAACTAGAAAAATGACGCACGTGACGATGAACCCACAGTCAGGCTTAGTCAGCATGGATTGAATTTAATTGGCATGGATCTGGGTCTATTTGGTGCAACTAAATCGTAATCAGGTCTATCAGATGTTTGCTTCTTGCTGCCGGTACTACTGGCGATGGTCCCAGTAGGTGCGGGAGCGCTATTGGCTTGGTGAATTAGTATAGAATTGAGTAATAATAAAGCGTCTAGTCATTAAGTTCTTGGTCATTGAAAATAATAAACCAAAAGTAGATGAACGTTCACTTCACGGCAACTAACTTTTAATTTAGGAAGACCAAGCTCGAGCAATGAGTTGACCATAAATATGGCTTCTCACCCCAAGTAAAATGCATTCACCCCACAACCACCGAAATCATAAAAAGAGTTTATCAGTGCAATGCTTTGGCCTAGCACCCATCGGGAAACGATGAGGTTGCGAGTTTAACATATTGCAATATGCCATAACAGTACACTCCCTAACCGTGAAGGGGGAAAAAAGAACAATCAAGCAAATATCTATGAGGGTAGTTCAGTATTCTGGAGTTGGAGAGAAGTGTTTCTCCTCCACATGCCGGAGTTTGAGATAAGAGGCTTTCCCACTTCATGAAGTAACCTTTACATGAGATTATTCGCTACAGCTATTTGCCAAAATGCGGAAGAAGATGCCCCAAGGTCTGGGGATCAGACCCACTCACCGGAATGATAAATTTAATTAAATGTTGGATAGCTCTTTTTATAACAATACTAGCCTTTAAATATCGACAATAATAGAGGCCCTGAACTATATAGAACTTCACCCAAATGAACTACAGTCTAGATGACCCCCGTTTAATTTCAAACCTAGCATCTTCGAATGTACAGGGTCTCTATCAACCTCTGTAGTTTCAATGGTACTTTTATAGGCCAAATCAAGAGGATCTATGACCTCAAAAAATTCCTCTTGTAAAAAGACCCGATCCCCTACCTCCCAGTATTATTTTACTAAAACGTATTTCTCCGCACATACAACTTACAGCAAGCTGTTGTAAGTACGAAGGAAACGTTTTTGCTTTTGCCTTTAGGAGCTGTAATCTGCAAATTATAGTTATAGTTGGAAAACATTTTGAAACATGAATTAATATCATCACTACTGACTTATCTTGTTGACCCCGACAAATAGAATACCTTCAGTTAACGTCGGTTCATTTGCATTTCAATTATAAGATGAATATCAAAACGCTTCCGAGATAACACTCAACGAACAGGTAGGCTTGGTTGAATAATCATTACTGATGCATTCATTTGCATTTCCTTATTCAAAGAAGGGAGGCATTTCTTTTGCAAGGAAGAAATTCAGCACTAATTACCCAACATTAGTAGGCTTTAATATGCTCAGACTATTTAGAACTGTGAAGAGTGGATGTAGATATGTGACTAATTTCGCGTGGATTTATCTTGATATTACTGTCATGAATTTCCTACAACCCACCTCCGGAACTGGACACGGAACCTTTCCCCATCCATCATGTTCCTTTTTCACAGCTCTTGCTCAACTGAATTTCGTAATTTTTTTCCTGTTTCGTAAGATTTATTGACACTTCGATCTTTATCATTTTTTTTCACGCCAAATGAGAAAGCATCTTTCAATAATTTTAGCATGATGTTGATCATATCACGGTAATGTATAAATTTGTGTAAAAAAAAAACCCCGTTTATTTCATTATTTTGGCTTCCATGTCTTTTTCACTTAGCGAATCTCTTCGAAATGGTAGACTTCCTATTTAGATGAACGTTCTACATGGACCAGAGTTCATATTTGGGTTCCCAATTTCTCTCCATAGTATTGTGAATTCATTAGAACAGTACTTTTTTATCCAACCCGTGAGCATGATGGAAACCCAGATATTGAACAAGAAAACAAAAAGTTACTCCTTTTAACGTGGAAAAATAATGAGTTGTTATTTACCTACGAAGCAGAAAATAATTTTCCGTCGATTGCAAAACTTTTCTCATTAATTTATTATACTTCCTTCCTTCTTTCACGAAGAGCTGACGATGGAAGATGGAAGAGGGATGAATGATCTAATTAATTGATCCCAATTGACTCTTGTTTTTGAACACAATGACGACAAACTAAGTAGAGAATTTTCGCTTTTAACGTCCTCTGTTAATAACTGTAACCATGATAGCATGATAACGTATCAATAGCGCGAGTTCAAACTGGTGCAAATGTTTTTAATTATTACTGAATCAAACTGTCTAAACTTCCGTTAGTCGTACCCTTTTCCCTCTTATTCATAGTCATACTGCACCAGTGAGGTGCTTTCATAATTTTTAAAAGTAGAAAAACTATTACAAATCCTGAGGGCATTAAAAGCCCTTGTCTGAAGTAGGAAACAATAAAGTGCATGTAAATAATTAACTTTATTGCATTTGAAAATGTAAAAACACCTATGCAATTTACTACAAATAGGTAAGATCTACTTAGTTCAGTCTTAGTTTCACTTATATAATTTTCGTAATAAAATAAAAGACAATAACTAATGGTCAAATTCGAACAACGACAAGACGGAATGGAAACGATCAGATACAATGTTTAGAAATTCTCCATCATCACGAAAAAAAGTATTTATATCACGAAATATAGGCATACCTAAACGACAATTTTATCTAAATACCTCTGATGATCAGAAATTTGAGAGTAATGTAAGTATTTATCCTGTAAAATTATGATGCTTATATCTTATCATAATCTTAGTAACATATGTACCTAATTGAAGGAACTTTCTTGGTCTACGTCCACATTCTGATTGAATTTTTGACTAGAGGTCTTTGCAAATTGGAATTACGTGGCCTAAATACAAGTATTTCCCTAAAATAGGACAAGTATAATTGGTGTTTTTTCATATCTTGTTGAGCTGCCAGGAGTCAAACCATTTTCTATACCTATTAAGGTCTTCCTGCGTAAGTATTGGTGAGGTGCGTTGAAGGGGCGGCTTCGTTACGTACTAAAGTCCTCAGTTGCAATAACTTACATGAATAATCCCGTTGGGCCTGTGAGGTGATTAGGTCTGTAACGCCTCTGATGTGATAGAGGCCTATACAACTCAGGTTTATGAGGAATTTTCTACCAAGAAAAATAAGGCATTTTTTGAAATTTTTGGGTAAATAAGGAAATGTCTAATTTGTATTAATTGAAAGGTTTTGAAAATGGTAAATTTGGATATGGACGTCGCTCATTCAAGATAGATAGAGAGTTAAATAAAGCGTACACATTTTTTTTACCCAACTTTCCGTAGAAATGGGGGCATTTCACTCGTCGGCACGGCGGCACTTGGGGGTGGGGATGCATTTTCTTTGCGCATCAGAGGGTGTAGAACACGTTTCTAACAGTCATTAATTTTTAGATTTCTTTATACAAATATAAACATATATATATAAAATAATATTGCCAAGCAACCATAATTAACTAATAATGTGTAAAATTAATCAGTATTAAATGTTAAATGATTTGACTGTAGAGCCGTAGATCTACCGTCCGTTTTTTTAAAGAATGTATTTTAATATAATTAGGTTCGATTTTTTAAGGTCGACAACAAAAGTTGACATTTTTCAATTAATTTTCTTTTATCGAGCCTGCGCCTTTAAATAATCAAGTATACTACATCCGGGCTTCGTTTAATGAGATTCCAACATTATTCAATCATAAGGTAAGCGAAAAATAGTCCGAAATTAAGTATTTGGTATCACACATTCGTCATGTTGAGATCTATCATCATTTTGGGATCCCAACGATCCGAAGTATGAACTATATAAGAAAAATAAATAAATAAGCAACATTCACTGTAACTTAATTCTAACCACGCAAGTACCAGATAAGCAATATTCTATTTTAAAAACTCGGGTAAGTGGCCATTGTATAACTCACCTAATATCGTAAAATAATTTTCTAAAGTGCTTGCATAAAAGTCCGCAAGACTGTGAGACACTTTTATGTTTGGTATATATGTTCAATTAATAATATCAATTCATCAAGTTTTTCGATAGAATCTCAGCTCAATGGGATGGTCTACTCTGGAGTAAACCAAGAACACATTATGTGAAAAAAGTCGATTTTTACGACACACAAAATATGTTCTTGGTTTACTTCAGACTGGACCATTCTATTGAGCTGGGATTCGTTCTAAACCCTTTTTCTTGATGTCTATTTACCGAACAGTGAGAATTTGTCTCAATGGACAGGTATTTTACGATCAGGACACCACGAATCCGGAACGGAGTTTTTACGACTGTGATCCCTTAATTTTTCACAGCGGTAAATTTATAATATTCATTAGTTATTTTCTGTTTTTTTTTTTTACTTTTAGTTAATTATTCATTTATTTTCCTCGGTAAGTGGCATTGTGCAGTTATACTTCGATAATGCGCAATAGACTCAGTTTGATAGGTACTTTTATAAGAATGGTGATCTTCGTGGAAGGGCTACCTAATACAGAATTGATAAACCATTGTGTAGTAATTTGAAGCCTTTTTTCGTCATACAAACACTTGGGGGGAAAAAAAAAAACGCTGCAAATTATTACATAATGGTTTATTATTTCTGAATCAGATAAACATCTATAGTAACCTGCATGCTCTGGGGCTTTCGCCAGTCTCTCTTCAAGTATCCACCTCTGTTCTCGCGTTACAGGCTGCGCTCCCGATGGGGAGCAAATGGATGATCGTACAGCCACCCGAGTGGTCTCATTCAATCCACGGAGCTAATTTCTATAGGAATCAAACTAAAACCGTAGGTACACTGAATTCCGAAAGCATTTGGGACCTATCCCAGTCGATTCTGCGTCCGAAATTACTTGGGTGACGACACCCCACTTACCTATGGCAGAAATATCAGTAAACAGCTATTCATCCAGATGGTTCAGACTCCAACCTGCCCATGTAATGCAACTTTAATTTAAAAACGATTCGCTTTGAACTATCTGAGAAGATTTTGGGAAGAAGAAGAAGAACGAAGGATTTTAGATGTGCTGGATCAATTATTTTTGTAACATACTATAGTAGGGTATAATATACTAAATATGAATGTGTTCAAGGTAGGTCAAATGTTATATGGGGTAAAAGTAATCAAATATAATATAAAATATATATTATATCCGTTCCGATACGCCCCGAACGCCTTTCTGCTACTCTCCAGGTTCCGTCCACTTTGCCCCTAATGTCGTACCCCCCTCAGGTTGGCGCGGCGTATTATATGCGTATAACACGTAAAAGTAATAAATATCCATTCTCCACACCCCTCTGCTACGCCCCTGGTCACCCCAGCCACCACAAGGTGCCGCGGCGCCTCCTCTCACTCCAACCCCCGCTCACCACCCCTCACCACTCACCGTGACCCCTGCCAAGCGTGCCAGGCGTTTGCGCGTGCGTGAGCCTACACTCAAAGCCTCGAAAAGACACTTCTTCGCCCGTTTTTGGCCCATAGCATCTATGCGAGTAAAGCGATCGGGATGGTAAACGTTAGGACCAACTAGACCCCAAATGGAGTCTATGAGCAAAAGAGCGGGTTTTTTAAGTCAATTCTTAGGTCTTTTATGGCCCGAAGGGCGGACGGCGGACGGACATTTCAAATTTGGGTTCTACGCACCTTGAAACTTAAAGTGACCAAGTTTGAGGGGGGGTTATAAAAATTGTTTGCTATACGATCACATAGGCTTATTATTGGAAATAATAAACCAAAAAAGGAAAAAGTCCTCTTTCAGGAGTTCATCTAATCCGCTCAAAATTTATAGAGGTACCTACTGAAAAGAATTGATATAGTTTTCTATTACTTACCTATGCCCCTCTTCTATAAAAACCGGCCCCATCTGCCCCTGTTTCAAAAAGTGAAAGAAATTCGGGGAACGAATGAATTTAAGGGTGCGAATTAATGCGAAAGGAATAATAACCATATTGCCTCAGAAAACGAGCTTCCTGCTCCCGACCTTCATTACGATACCCCATTTCAAGTTTAATTTCCGGCCAACCTCTCTCCCCACTCTCACTACCCCATCTTTCTCATAACATTTGGAACACCTCGACAAACAATAATATTCTCTTGCTAGTCTTTGGAGCAACTGAACGGTTTAAGTTTTTCCCCAAAGCTTTAGTTTTTCCCTGAGCTTTAAAAATTCGCCTTTCTATAGAATAAGATATATATATATATATATATATATATATATATATATATATATATATATATATTTTTTTTTCTTTCTTCATAATCATAAGAAAACCTCCGTTTCGTGTAGCTGTATTCGCGTAGGCGAGGACTTCCCTTCAAAGTACTGACTCCTCCTTTCAGATCCCCATTTGAGCCCCGAAGCTGCTTTTTTAAATTCTTTTTTCAAGATTTTCCTTCTTTTTTTTGCTTTCTCTTTTCAAAACCGGAAAGGGCTAAGAATAATTTACTAGGGAGGTGGGTTTTCAGCTTTCTGGGATGTAACGGTGCAACTTATGAATACCCCATGGAGCAATCTGGTTGTCTGTTAATACTTAATGGTTAAAGAGGAGGACTTGGTGAAAAAAAAGTAACGGAAGTTAGTTTAAAAAAGAAAAAAAGGAATGAGGAAGAAGGGGGAAAAAACGTCGTTTACTCGGCCCTCACTATCGTCGCCTTCTTCCAGAGCCTTGTCAACGGTTTTCAAGCTAAATTAAATTTCGCTGTTCCTTGGAAGACACGGAGGATTTCAAGAAGCAAAGGGAAAAGGAGGTTCTTCTTCTCGTTGAAAGTTGCTGAGAAAATTGAATTTTGTATAAACAGGAGGGAGATAGACGAGGGTCTGCAGGGAAGGCTAAGGCAATCTAATCACAACTCGACTTCTTAGCGTCGAGTTCCACTTCCTCATCGGTCTGATGATGTGGTGTGACGCAGCGCGGCGGTTCAAAATGGTCATTTCCCGACAAAAAACTAAGCTAATCTTCTCATTTATTGGAAACAATTGGCCCAAGGAACGGGCTGCCGTTGAATCTATTCAAGTTGCCAAGTAATAATTATGCAAGAAATTAGTGAAACCTCATTCTACTTAGCCGTTGATTGCTTGGGAGCGTTGTGAGCTCACCAGGTTCAGAATAGTGAATTTAATGCCGCTCGGGGGTTCTGAATGGTCTCACGCAAAAACTGAGCTCACACACAAATCTATAAAAAACTACAGCTAAGTAGAGAAAGTTGTTGAGCACAACAATAGAACGGAAGAATAGAATAGAGAAGATTTTGGAAGATTATAAGATTTTGAGTGTACATAATATTATTATGAATATTACAATCATTTTTCAAGTCAAATGAAACCTTTTCCACACAAATGAAACCTTTTTGAGAAAATGAACCAAATGAGGTGAAACCTTGCAAATCGCAGGCGTTGTAGAATGCAGTTGACAAAATGAAAATTCGATGAATTTTAGACATTGGATAATCGAAGTAGTTCTCTCCTCAGTAGAATAGGGAACATGTTAATTTGAGAAATTTATAACTGAAGAATGTGAAGTGGTTACACATACTATGATATAATTAACGGGAGTCACCAATACGTCCGAAGTCTTCTTTGTGGCTTATTCCTTGAATATTTCCCCAAAGTCTCATTGATTCCCAAAGATCGATCGTGTTATTTATAATATTTCAAAATTTGTTCACTTCACGTAAATACACTATGTTTGAAAAAGGTTTCATTTGACTTGGAAAAGGAATCATTTGGTCTGGAAAAGGATTCATTTGGTCTGGCAAAGGTTTCATTTGACTTGAAAATGCTATATTTATTTAACACTATTGGCCCTAGGGAAGGACTGTCATCACCAATATTTATTCCCAAGTGATTTGCTCGAAATTAAAATACCCTCATGTACTAGCTTAGTCATTGGTGGCTTGGAAGAAGCGCAGTGAGCTAGTAGTTCTACTAGTAGCAACAGTTCTAATTGGTCATTTACTGAAAGGCCACTCGGCGGGTCTAATTGGCCATTTCTCGACAGAAACTAATCTCAGCTTCCAATTTATTGGAATCTATTGGCCACTAGAATGGACTGTTGTTTAATTTAATAAAAGTGTAATGCTGTACTAATTGGCTTGGAAAGGTTGTGATTTCTTCGAATCTAGAATTGAAAGCAGCTGGATAATTCCAAATGTTATATTACGACAAACAACCGCATATATATTTACGTATTGGAAAAGTATTGGCCGTTCAATGGGCAGTGTTAACGAATGGGCTGTTGGATCTAACCATAGTTAGCGCAGATAAAGTTGGTCTTTCTAGCAAAAATAGACCTAGTTCTACAGTCACATAATTTAATACCTAATGATTAATTTTACACATTATTAGTTCATTATGGTCACTTAGCAATATTAGTTTATTACGTAGCTTAATAAATTAGTTTTCCTTCTCACTACAATGGCTTAGGGATGTTGTGATAAAATCAGACCATTCCAAAAAGTGACTAACGATTTTCCTGCTATGAAAAACTAAGGGAGTTACATTCCCTTTTAACGTATTGGTTGTGAGTGAAAATGAATACAAAATCAATATTTTCGTTACGGCGTGACGGTCGAGAAGAATGGAAACGACCTGTAATTCATTAATAAATTATAGCAAAATCGGATTTTTGTGATTTTAATGTCTTTTTTTTGGCACCTAAACTGAAAAACGGGAACGTCCTGTTTATTATTAAAAGTTTCTATTAAAAAATCCAGTTTTATCATTAATAAATTGTAAAAACTGGCATTGTTCAGTGTTACTTTGTCTTTGTTAGATGGCAGTTTTCGGCAAGGTCTCTGTAAACTTAAAGCTGCATTGCCTCGCCCCCTTGAGTGGAGAGGGGTTCGCCGTACAGAAGCGAGAAAAAAAATTTATTGTCAAGTATGCACAATCTCCCTCTTCCCATTTTTCTTTTCTTCGTATAACAGAAGATAAGTAAATACCAAAATGCTTGGTTAAACGCTTGCATACGAGTCTGCAACGCATTGGGACATTTTCATGTGTTTACCTATGAATGGTCAACGTCATTTCTGATGGTCATAATCATCGTTGTGGCCACTTGGGACAATTTTTTTCGTGACGATTTTTTTGTTATGTGCCATATGAAACACATGAAAATGTCAAAAACATCACAGAAAAGTGTTATAACAATGCATCGAATTCCCACAAAGGTTAATCATTTCTTTATAGTATAGTCCTTCCACGCAGAAGCCTTTTTTTTGACATGGATATGTCTTTTGGCTGGGGGTCAAGGAATTTTTCGCGACACTTTTTTTTCCCGACCAACACTTTTTTTTCCCGACCGACACTTTTTTTCCCGACCGGCACATTTTCTATTGATTTTCACGTACAACCAAGGCGTTACTAGGGAAGAGTAACTCCCATAGTTTTCATAGTAGGAAAATCGTTCGCCACTTTTTGGAATGCTCTCATTTTACCACGACATTTCATGACCTCTAAGCCATTGTAGTGTCAAGGAATGCTGATTTATTACTCTAAGTTAAAAACTAATATTGTTTTGTAACCATAATGAAATAATCTTGTGAAATGAAGGCACTAAATGGTTGGTATACAATTGAGTAGTAGGCACTAGACATATCCATGATCTTTTGTTTTTCCCATCAAGGGAGAAATTTTGACATGGATATGTCTTTTGGCTGGGGGTCAAGGAATTTTTCTTTTGATTTTCACGTACAACCAAGCCGTTGCTGAGGAAATGAAACTTCTTTAGTTTTCATCGGACAAAAATCGTTCTCCATTCGTTGGAAAGCTCTCGATTTATCACGCATTTCTTTCGTACTTGTTCTTTTATTTATGTCGTAGTTTTATATTTATTCATGTTATAAATGGATATAGTAAACAATGCCGCTTGTTTTGTTGCCACTTGGTTGAGAAGTTAATCTTGCTTATAGTAATTGTAGACGCGCACCATAACAGAAAATTACCTACTTAGGTACTCTGTTCTAATTTCGATTTTTGAAACATTTATGTAGTAGTTTTAAATTTATTTACATTTACAAATTAGCGGGAAAGCATGTTCCATGTTTTATCATTTTAGCCGAAGGCTCATGATGGAAAGTTACCGAGGGTCCAAGGGCGGAGCCTGTCCACTTTTACTTTCCCAATATCCCAACAGAGTGGAAGGTAGTGTCCAATTTTACTTTCCCAACATCCCAACAGAGTGGAAAGATTTTTTTGGCATTTCCATTATGTTTTATATTTATTATATTTAGCAGAAAATCGTCATAGAAGTAAGTTTACACTTCTTACGCGTGGTCTTTAGCACACCTGGTTTTTAAAATAACTTTATTGCATAAGATAGATGCATTAGGTACAAGTTGTGTTCAGGTGTGATATACAAAGAATATGGTACTTGATTAGGAGGTGAAGACCATTGGCCTACTCCAAAGATAGATGATTAACATGTTAATAAATAATAAATTAGTGCAAAAGTAATAACAGTTTCATAAATAATTAATAACAAGGATTCACTAGGTGTTGTTCATTAGGTCACGGTGGTGCTTTCGCTTGAGGCGCCTTAAGGGGCACTCAGGTGGGACTCCAGAGAGTATGATGGATATTGGGGGGGGGGTTCGTGATGGTGGCATGAGTTGGTTAGATTTCCATAGGATAATTTGAGAACTTTTTTGTCTGTTGGTACTTTATGGTTGGTGGTCTTTGCGGATGGTTCATGATTAATCATGAACCATGGGGCATCTGTAATGACTCTCAGAGCCCGATTTTGGAAGACTTGGATCCTGGCAATCTGTGAGTCGGAAGCACCACCCCATATGGGACACCGGACGTAGCAGGGTCGAATATAATTTCTAGTGACAATGGTGAGTATTTTCCAAGTAGGCATTTGAGAGATCTCAGCCTGTGCCTGCACTTATGGAGCGTTGCGCTTATGTGCTTTGCATACGTCAGACGTTTGTCAAGAGTTATCCCTAGGTATTTTATTTCTTCTTAGGCAGGGATTCGTACGAAATTTTTTAGGTAGGCGAACTTGACCGTGTTGGATTTCAGGGGGTTCAACTTAAATCTCCATTGTTTTGCCCATTAATCTAATTGATTTCCGAATTCTTGTAGAATAGGCTAGTCTCCTCTAGGACAGCGAAAAAAGAAAGCAGCGTTGTCGGCAAATTGAGCAGTGAAAATTCGGTCGGAAGTGGGTAGTTTGCTGACTGATAATCGGTAGAGCACGGTCCCCCAGACACTGCCTTGGGGTACACCTGCACTGATGCTACGGGAAGTGGATATTGCTGAGGAGTATTTGACTGAATATGTTCTATCTGACATATAATATTGTAGTAAGAGGTAGTAGGTGTCAGGCAGTGCGCTTTTTAACTTGTGAAGGAGTCGTGGATGCCGTACGTGGTCGAAGGCCTTTTCAGTGTCTACAAACAGTCTATGGCAGACTTCTTTTTTCTTCGAAAGTGTCAAGTGTTTGATCCACAACTCGGTGGAGTTGCTGAAGATATGAGTGTGACATTCGAAACCCAAATTGCGTGTCTAGTACGTTTCCATTTGTTTTCATCCCGTCACGACAGTCACGTCACGGTGGGGTTTTCTATTGATTTTCACGTACAACCAATGCGTTACTAGGGAAGTGTAACTCCCTTAGTTTTCATAGCAGGAAAATCGTTAGCCACTTTTTGGAATGCTCTCATTTTATCACAGCATCTCAAAATCCCTAAGCCTCTGTAGTATCAAGGAAAGCTGATTTATTACGCTCAGTTATAAACTAATATTGCTAAGTAACCATAATGAACTAATAATGTGTAAAATTAATCATTATTAAATGATCTGACTGTAAAACCGTAGGTCTACCGTCCGTTTTTGATTTTCTATTGATTTTCACGTTCAACCAATGCGTTACTAGGGAAGTGTAACTCCCTTAGTTCTCATAGGAGGAAAATCGTTCGCCACTTTTTGGAATGATCACAACATCTCATGATCCCTAAGCCTCTGTAATGGCAAGGAAAGCTAATTTATTAAGCTAAGTTATAAACTAATATTACTAAGTAGGTAACCATAATGAACTAATAATGTGTAAAATTAATCATCTGAGATCAATCTGTGAATTAATCATTAAATGATCTGACTGTAGAACCGTAGGTCTCCCGTCCATTTATTTCAACAGGTGATATCACTATCGGGGGCAAATTCATCTCCAAAACTGTGTCGAAACGGCATGCCCGATTTTGGTTCTGAAAATATCTATATAAACCAAATATACTTAGGATTGATATGTCATCAATAGTTTTATCGAATTAATGTTTATTTATTTATTTTTAATTTAATTTATTGGTTGCGTTACAACAAGTACTTTAACATATTATCAGCCTGTAACTAGGGGGGTGTTTCAGGGCGACTCCTTATCGCCACTGATCTTCGTGCTGTTCATGGCGGATCTCATAGAATCGCTTCGTGCGAGGGGCTGTAGTGGTTTGCCACTGGGAGGGAGAGAGCTGCTATTGCTGGCATTTGCAGACGACGTTGCGCTATTGGCGGATTCAGTAGTGGATGCCCAGGCCAAAATAACAGCTTTCAAAGAGTACTGCGTCGAGAACGATCTGACTATAAATGAGAGCAAAACGAAAGTGCTAGTAATAGGAGGCAGTGGGCGACCCAAAAAAACAAAAGATGTAATATGTGGGTCTAATAAGCTAGACTACGTGAAGAACTTTGAATATCTAGGCATACTGATAGCGAAATCAGGGAAATTCTGTCAAGCGAAAGAAAAGCAGATTAGCAAGGCCAAGTCAGCTGTTGGTGCTACCATTAGCACTATAGCCAGGGCGAAAATAACTTCGTGGGACGCGAGAGTCGCTCTTTTTCGATCTATGGTTGAGTCGGTGCTGATGTATGGAGTTGAGGTATGGGGGATAAGATATGCCGAGGATATTGAGGTGGTCCAAGCAAAGTTTTTGAAGGCACTACTTTCTCTCCCGTTTTCGACTCCGGGGTCCTACCTGCGCTTGGAGACGGGTAGACCGCACCTCAGCGTTGCGAGCTTCAAGCGGACGGTCAATTACTGGGAGAAAATCCTGAAAATGGAAGATAACAGGTGGCCAAAGATCTGTTTGAGGGAACTTGTAGCACTGCACTCGAGCTCTTGTAATTTGCCGGATCGGAACTGGGCTACTGGGATGGCGCAGTGGTTTCAACTGATTGGATCAGAGGATGTGTGGATGAGCCAGAGCCCCGAAATACTAAAGGGGGAAAAATCGCATTTGTTCGAAAGATGGCAAAATAATGTTTACTCGAGAGACTTGGAATATGCAGTGCACTCACGGTATAGTGAGGTCTATCCCAGGATTTGTACGTTTCAGGGACGAGCGAGCTATCTGGGTGTGGGCAGGAGCGTCCATGTGGAAAGAGTCATCGCCCAGCTTAGACTGGCTTACAAAAAGAAGCTGGTGTTCTATTTCAAGAAATCCTTGCACATCATCGACTGCTCCCTCTTGTGGATGAACTGCAATATGGGCGAGCTAGAAACAGCAGCACACTTTATGCTAGTGTGCCCTTTGTATCTACCCAATAGACGACATTATTTGGGGAAGTACGTTTTTGAAGGATTCCCGATAGCCACTGAGAATGCTCAGGATATCATGGAGAAAATCCTGGATGTGTGCTCAGACGAGAGTCTAATAATGGCAGTTTATTTGTATGTGGATAGGTCGCTGATGTTAAGAGCTTTCTCTCTAAATGGGTAGTAACGACGAAGGCCGAGGGAGTGCAGTATGCCCATGATTATAATTAAAATATATACTTTAATATTAAAATGAATAAATACATGTATAAAATAAATTTTAAAATAATAATAATTATTATAAATAAAAGTAATAATGAAAGTAATAAAAGTAATACATTTAAAAAATGGAAATGATGTAGGGAGATTGAAGTAGGCACTTTTCATTGTAAATTAGTTATATTTCAATATTACTACAATTTATGTTGCATTTTAATCCACACGCTTATAAGAAGCTTATAATCATATTGTATTGCGCAGAGCCCGCATTGGAAGATATGTTTTGATATGATAATATTATATGAAAAGGATTTATTATTTTCTTTTTTCTATCTTAAGGACAGAGTTTCAATTTGTTTTTCGCTTCAGAACTCGTTGTAATGTGTTTATACACTATACAAATAAACGATAATTGAATTGAATTGAATTGAATTGATATGACATCAATAGTTTTATCGAATTAATGTTCATTTATTTATTTATTTATTTTTAATTTAATTTATTGGTTGCGTTACAACAAGTAAATTAACATAATATGTTAAATTAACATAATATGTTAATTATAACCAGTTATTCATATGGATAATACTAGAAAATTAAAGAAGTTATAAGCATTGAAGTGATTCCAGAGTTTAATGTTCATTATTGTTCATCAATTTACCATGACACAAAACACTCAAAACAAATGATGATTCATGAGTTTCAAGATTCAGCCTCGCTAGGAATATCATTCTATTTCCAATACAAATCTTCACATAGATCTTCTGAAGCTAATCTCTCTTCCAATCGGCCTACAGGGTTTATATACTGGGTATATACAATACAGGTTTATGTAATTGTAGGCCAGAAAACTGCGTTGAAGGGCAATCTAATACGAAAAATAAACCTTTGTTTAAAAAGTGATTTGCAGCGTTTTTATGTTTAAAATGCTTGATGTAATTTGGATGGATCAATTCACAAATCCCCCATTCATAGTATCTTAGCGTTACGTGTGGCACAAAGAATCCATTCAACACCAAATGCAGGCTGCTCAGGTTAGAAGTTGCCTTCGGACCTATTACTCAGAACTAATATCGTGAGCTTGCATAGCTGAGCTCTGAATTATGGGAGCGTTGGAGCTATTCATTCTGTCAACACACATTATTAATCAGGCTTCCTCCCACCCCATACCTTGCCCCTCCCTTGTGAGTTTTGCCCTCTCGAGCCCGCTTTCTAATATCGAGGCGGATGAAAACTGCGGATCTGGGCTAACAGTCTCAAGGGGTCCGTACCTGGCAGTTCTGTCGTTCGATGTATCGACCCATGCGTTCTATTTTAGACAGGTCGCTCGGGTTTTCGTTGATAACGAGTAAGTCGTAGTGCTTCGCTCTAAATCCGACCGGTATCCTAAAATATGCCGGCCTGTATGGGGTTGAGGTCGGAACCTGATGAGATTCGAAACTTCTCAACTTGAATGGGTTGAAGGGTTGATTCGAAAATTTTCGACCTGTCATTAACTCCTGAAAATTAATTGTATGTAATAAACAAGTGAAATATTTGGTCTCCATACGGTGTCATTCTCAGTCTATTAACCTTCTTCCACGGGCTCAAAAGGTAATATTCCGACCGCGACAAAAATACTTTAATATCTACACTCAGATGATACTCAGAAAGTTCCCAGCTCGAGGGTGTCTTGTATCCTCACATTCTTGAGATTGTTGGCGGTTAGGGTGTTTTAGATTAATATTTTCAATAATGAACCTTAATAATGAACCATGAAAAAATACTTTTAAACACCACCACCCCGCCCCCTCTCTCTCGGCGCCACTTACCACCCCACCCTTTAAATTTTGTTAGTAAAATTTCCAAAATGCGTAAAATCCAAAAATCGAATCGGCCGCGCCGTCAGCCATATGCCGTCCAGAGCTATTCTTCGTAACAACTGGACCAAAGTTTATGAACTTAAGACTACCAAGACAGGCCAACACCTACTCATTGATGAATGTCCAAAATTTGACTTCTTTAATAAGTCTGTGTCTGATATGCGTAGTATCGCCTTTAAATTATGTGTGAAAACTCGGATTAGTCTATAAAATACTTTATCTCTTAAAACCAGTTGTATTGTATTATTGATTTTATATGTATTAATAATCCTAAACATTCAAATTTTTCCAATAAGCGGACATTTTCTTCTTCATTATTTATACATTATTGTAACATATATAATTCTTATTGTATTGGGCTTACCCGCATTTAAAATAAATAAATAAAGCCTAATATCGAGCAGATTGTGAACCGAATAAATTTGATTATTTTTCCAACTAATCCATGAAAAGGTGATTCCATATTTCAATGGCGTAATGTAACATCACTGCTTCATTTCAGCTCTAACCAATAATGCAGAGCACCTATTATTCCGAAAACGCTCATTCTTTCCCTCCCTGTAAGTGACTGGTTTATAGTTTTTCCAGAAAAATACGCTGTAAACACGAAAGGGCAACGATTTATCTCATGAATATATTTCAACGCCGAGTTGCCCGCAGTTTTCCCCCGCACAGCAGTGCTGGTCGTATTATTCGTCATGATGTATTCTAGCCTACCTGGGTACGTCCCTTCGCGGACATAACCGGGGTTTTAAGTGAGCTGCCTTCAGAGCAGGGTGGAATATATTTATCGATTTAACGCGTCATACATTTATATGTACACACTCCGGCGCCGGTTCACTACAGAAATACAATTTACGGCATACAGTAAATGATCCTGAGGGTTTTGTTGCGAAAAAGTCCTAACCACTAAAAATCATAGTAAGTAATTCATACTGCAGTTTTACGAACATACACAGCATCATGGTATACATAAAGTTTTCATTGTTCTAGTTCATTGTTGGTAAACTTCTTTTGAATTATATTCTGCTAAAAAATATAAATTAAATAATTCTTAGTCGTTGCGTCAATTTGCAGTGATTTTTTGAACATATTTCTTGAACATTTGACCAATTTTTGTATTCGTAGAATGCAGCTCAACGATTTTTTTCTCGGTATGATTTACTTTTGATAAATGCGTACTTTTTTTGGCTAAAGAATGGATCTTGATTGCTTGTACATTCTTGTTTTTTGGAATTAGTCGGGATGCGGCCCAAGGAAAATAAATGAAATTATTTCATTTATTGTTTTATTTTATTACGTTTCGTCCTCTTGCTGAGGACATCTTCAGATCTTGGTGAGACCAGGAAAAAATTCATAAACCTCCGAAAATATAACGGATTTGTCAGATAGAGGTTCACTGTGGTTTTGCTGTAAGGATGCCTTTGAAAAATGTCCGTGTAGGTGTTAGTATCCATCCCTGATGATGTGATATAGGTAGTCTGGTCGACCGTAAGTACTTATTGTTTTTTGGAATTAGTCGGGATGCGGCCCAAGGAAAATAAATGAAATTATTTCATTTATTGTTTTATTTTATTACGTTTCGTCCTCTTGCTGAGGACATCTTCAGATCTTGGTGAGACCAGGAATGGATGGTTAGTAATTATACATGAGAAAAAATAAGAATGAAAAGATAGAAACGAAAAGGAAAAAAAAAATAGAAATTGAAAATTATTTACATCCAATAGTCCATCGATTTTTTATTGCTTTCCTGACATTGAGTTGACTTGGTGAACCTCTATCTGACAAACCTTTATCTGACAAATCCGTTATATTTTCGGAGGTTTATGAATTTTTTCCTGGTCTCACCAAGATCTGAAGATGTCCTCAGCAAGAGGACGAAACGTAATAAAATAAAACAATAAATGAAATAATTTCATTTATTTTCCTTGGGCCGCATCCCGACTAATTCCAAAAAACAATAAGTACTTACGGCCGACCAAACTACCTACTTCTACATTCTTGATTGCTTGTACATCCTTGATTGCTTGTGAACATATACGTGCTCTTGTTAAGCCCTTCATTGGGTGTATGTTAATGACCGCAAACTTCAAGAATCGTTTCAGAATACCTCAAAACGGACTTCCATGGGGGAGGGGGGAGGAAGGAGGGATTGATTTAATTTTTTATAATTTTTTTTCTTCGATTCCATCGTGAATTTGCAAAAATTAAGCGATATGTTTAATTAAGAAACCTGACGTTGGTAAATGTAGCCTGACTCAGGAATTGTGAATTGGTGCTCGGACCAGCTGGAGGCTTTTGAAGGCCAAACTAGCTGTACGTATTAGTTCTTTGTCAAAGGTTGTCAAACAACTCTATTTTTGAAAAAAATCGGCTACCGTCTACCCTCACCTCATAATTTTCTATTGCAGTATGGAGTATTGTACCGCCCATTTTAACTTTCGTTTGGTTTGTGGAGTGGTTCCTAACAATACATCAATGTTCTGAGAGACGAATCATTGACATTCTTCAGTCTGAACGAATTCGGAGTCTAGCCTTCTCACTGCTATGAGGTCGCCGGTGACCTCAAATCCGTTGCTTGAATATTGCCATGAGGCCGCCAGTGCCCTCACAGGTTTTCAGGTAATCACTGCAAGAAAATTAATTTTTGATTTATCCATTAGTTATTATTATGTTTGAGCATTACCAAGGCACGGGCTGGTCGCTATGTTTGAGCATCTGAAGCGGTTTAATTGTCCCTAATTTGATGAGCTACCTACTTTGCCATGAGCATGAGGCAGCCAGCGTTTTCAGCTTTCTTGTATGATGTAGTACCTACGCGACAATGAGTGAGCCCACCGGTGACCTTATGGCAGACAAGGTGATTTTTTCTGAATCCACCAGCGACCTCATGGCACACTATGTGATTTTTTCTGAGTCCAGCGGCGACCTCATGGCACCCAAGATAACTGTCTCCTTCATGGGCTTTGAAGGCTGCCGTTGACGTCAGGGTGTCATGTGTGTGTGCTTGGTGCATGATGAAAAGTAAACACATTATCATGATAAAAAGTTTAAAAAATGAATGTACACATAAAATTACCCCCTGGCACAGATGGATATTTTTCTCATTTTAAGCTCTGGCAGTGAGAAGGCTAGAACGCTCGTGAACGTGCGGACAAGGGAAAAGATCTGTTGTTAACCGCTAGGGAAGCGTTATCGCTCAAGTACATGTTCGGACGATTAAGATTTTCGCTGTCCCTCATAATGATTTCAAGGCCCCTAAGCCACCCATAACACTGATCCTCTTCTGACCGCGTTTACGACTAACGACCCCTTCGTCAATAATTTAGACCGGTGGGCGCTCCCTCGACAAAATATTAAACGAGAAGAACCCCAGGAGAGGAGGAGATGGGATGTCCTAAGTTCCCAACTCGCTCGACCCAATAATTCTATAAGAAACTTGCCCAGGGGATGGAGTGGGCTTACTTACAAGGGAGTTTCTTCCGTATAAGAAGAGAATTAACAAGTTTGATAACGAATTTGCGAGGCGTTCCAGTATAACTGAGGTGCTGCAAGAACTGGAGATGGGAAGGGGGGAGGAGGAAGGGCTCAAGCCGTCAGCGAAGGAATTCTATTCAAGCAATGAATTTGTAATAAAGGGATTTGCATGGGTATTTCCGCGAACAGTGGTAAGAGGATCAGATGGAAAGAATGAGAAAGAAAAGTTTTTTTTTCCGGATGAAAGTAGACTCCTTATTCAGACCTGGAGAGAATACATTTCTTCCCAAACAGTTAAAAACTGTATAGATAAGTGTTTCTAGAAAACAGGTTGAAAAAAAAGTATGATGTATTTTCTTGGAGATATTCGCCTTCTAAATGAACAATGTTTAAATATTATTTAAAAAAAAAAAAAAAAAAAATCCAGTCATGCAGCACGATCGTATGAGCGAATTCATGCAAATTATCGTACTATAATCAAGTTGAATCATTTTAAAATTTTAACACTAAGTGAAAAAGAATTTATGGTAAAACAATCCAGAAACGATTTTGGAGTTTTAGCTATTTTCTGCAGTTATCATCGACTTTTCAGCAAACATTAATGACATTAAATACGATTAACTATATTAGACTACAATTCTGCTGCAAAACATAAATTAACCTGGGATTTAAATACCTAAGCGGCTCCCCAGTCCTGAGTTTTAAAGGCTGCTCGACCCCCTCACCCCTGACTTATTTTCCACATTTTCGCTTATTTGACTTGTCTGTCTTCTAAAAAGCACAACATCTTCAAAACTTGTACAAATGTCACCAAATGTGGAGAAAACGTTTGTTGGAATCGATAGTAGGTACCTAATAATGTTAAAATATCTAGGTATATTTTTATTCTCCACCTTCTTTTGTCTGGCCACAATTTCTAATATTTCATCATCCGTAAATGGACGCCAACTACAAATACTTCTATGTGACAAAAAGAAAAGAGAAAAGTCAAGAAAAAGCAATCAAAGGTTAAATGCAACTAACTCCTGAAAAAAATGGCAACGACGAAGGGTTGAGACTGCCAAAAAAGGGGAAGGGTGAAACGCCGTCCCTAGACGGCAGGTGTTCAATGCTAACATTGACAAAGGTCAAAAACTCTTATATCTACTGCTCAGAGTCAAAGAAACCATAAATGAACCGAGAAATGATGAATGGAATGACGTAGTAACTAAACATTCTCTGACAATTTCATCGAAATCGATCAAAAAAGTTGAAATTAAGGTCGTTACAAGGATTTCACATAGGCGCATGCGCAGTAGCTATCAATTATACAATCATGTTGAAATTTATATAAGATGATCATATTGTTACCCCCAACTATCATTCAAATTTGAGCGGGATCGGACGACTAGGGAGTGAAAAAATGATGATTGATTGAGCTCTGGAGATGAGGGAAGTCGCAAAAGGATGAGGAGGGAAAATGGGATAAAAGGAAGTGCCCCTATAAAATGACCACCAGTTCAAGTAATAACCCTTTAGGACGCAGGTGGTGAAACCACGGAGTACTCCTGCTGAGATGCCCAACTCGAGTTACTCCGAGGCGCTTTTCCAGCACCACACCCCACGTCATGACAGGGTCGCAGCCATGACTTTGATGTTGTTGGCTAACCATTTCCTGCCCTTGCTGAGAAAACAGGACATTTGGCGCCCTTTCTGAGAAAACTCGACATTTGCCGCTCTTTCTCAGAAAACCGGACTTTTACCGCCCTTTCTGAGAAAAGAGGAACATTTGCCGATCTTTGTGGAATAATAGGACATTTGCCACTCTTTGTGAAAAAATAGGAAATTTGCTGCTCTTAACAAGAAAACGGGACATTTTCCGCCTTTTATTGGAAAACAGGTTATTTGCTGCCCTTTCTAAGAAAACAGGACATTTGTCTCTCTTCTTGAGAAAACAGGACATTTCCCGCACTCTCTAAGAAAACAAAACGTTTGCTGCCATTTCTATGAAAACAGGACATTTGCCGATCTTTGAGGAAAAATAGGACATTTGCCGCTCTTTGTGGAAAAATAGGACATTTGCCGCTCTTAATAAGAAAACGGGACATTTACCGCCTTTTCTTAGAAAACGGGACATTTGGGGCCCTGGCTGAGAAAACAGGACATTTGTCGCTCTTCTGAGAAAACTGGACCCGTACTGCCCTTTTTAAGGAAACAGGACATTTTCCACTGTTGTTGAGAAAACAGGACATTTGTGGCTCTTTCAGAGAAACTGGACATGTGCTGCCCATCCCAAACCATCCCTAACCATAAAGGACTTTTACCGCCCTTCCTGAGAAAAGAGGACATTTGCCGCCTTTGCTGAGAAAACATGACATTTGCCACTCCTCTTGAGGAAACAGGATATTCGCCGCTCTTTTGCAGAAACTGAACATGTGGTACCCATCCCTAACCATCCCTAAGCTTCCCTAAACTTGCTGCCCTTTCTAAGAAAAACAGGACATTTGCCTCTCTTTATGAGAAAACAGGACATATAATGCTCTATCTGAGAAAACTGGACTTGTGCTGCCCTTTCTAAGAAAACAGGAACTTTTCTGCCCTTGCAGACGAAAACATGACACTTGCAGCCCTTTCTGAGAAAAGAGAACATTTTCCACCTCCTTGAAAAAACAGGACAATTGCCGCTCTCTCTTGGAAAACCGGTTTTTTTACCGCCCTTTCTGAGAAAGGAGGAAAATTGCTGCCCTTTCCAAGAAAACAGGAAATTTGCTGCTCTTTTGGAGAAAACAGTACATTTGCTGTCAATTCTGAGAGAACAGGACATTTCCCGCTCTCTCTACGAAAACAAAAAATTTGCTGCCCTTTCTAAAAAAAAAAAAAAAACTCGGCGCTCCGCGCCTCGCCAGGGGGCAAGCCCCCTGGACCCCCGGTTACCTCTATTTACATACTTCGGACGAAATTATTGAAACACAGAATGTGTTTGCGTTGTCGCGCAACCAAGTGACAACCAAACAAGCGTCATTGTTTACTATTCATTTATAACATCAATTTATATAGTTATAGTATGAAACTACGAAAATTGCGTTGTCGCGCAACCAAGTGACAACCAAACAAGCGTCATTGTTTACTATTCATTTATAACATCAATTTATATAGTTATAGTATGAAACTACGAAAAAAAAAAAAAAAAAAAAACGAAATAAATTCGTGATAAATCAAGAGCTTTCCAACGAATGGTGAACGATTTCTGTGCGACTAAAATGGCGGAAATTCCATTTCCCTACCAACGGCTCGGTTGTACGTGAAAATCATCCGTCACACATTTCGTTCCCATCCCGCGTTCCATTTTCGGCTAGTTAGTCCATGGCTAAAACACATTCTGTGTTAAAACAGCCCTTTCTGAGAAAATGGGTTATTTGCCGCCCTTTCTGAGAAGACAGGACATTTTCCGCCCTTTCTAAGGAAACAACAAATTTGCCGCTATCTCTATTAAAACAGGACATTTGATGCCCTTTCTAAGAAAACAGGACGTTTGTAGCTCTTTCTAAGGAAACAGGACATTTGCCGCACTTTTTTTAGAGAAAACTACATTTAGTAGCCCTTTCTGAGAAAAGAGGACAATTACTGACCTTTCTATGAAAACAGGATATTTGCCGCTCTTTTTGAGAAAACGGGTTATTTGCCGCCCTTTTTAAGCAAAACAGGACATTTGCCACCCTTTGTAAGAAAAGAGGAAAATTGCTGCCCTTTCTATGAAAACAGGACATTTGCTGCCCTTTCTAAAAAAAGTAGGATATTAGTCGCTTTTTTTGTTGTTGTGAAAACAGTACATTATTTGCAGCTCTTTCCGATAAAAGTGGACATTTGCTCCTCTTTCTAAGAAAACAAGACATTTGTAGCCCTTTCTAAGAAAACAGGACAATGGCTGCCCTTTCTATGAAAAAGAACAAAAAAACAAGACATTATCTGGTCTTTCTGAAAAACAGGACATTTGCCGCTCTATTGAGGGCAATGATTTTGAATCGAAACCTGAACAAAAGTAAAACCTCAGTGAAATCATTAAATTTATATTCTTCGCAGAATTCTATTAAATAAACGTTACCAACTATATACATTTTGAACTTTCAAGATTGTATAATAAAAATTATGCTGAAAAATGAACTTAAATTGGATTAATATGTGAAACATTGACAAAAACTGCAAACAAGCTAATAAAACCAAAATCTCATTTTGATCTGTTCAAAATGAGATTTTGGTTTTATTAGCTTGTTTGCAGTTTTTGTCAATGTTTCACATATTAATCCAATTTAAGTTCATTTTTCAGCATAATTTTTATTATACAATCTTGAAAGTTCAAAATGTATATAGTTGGTAACGTTTATTTATAAAGATTTTTTTTTTTCCATACAGCTTATAGTAAACAGTTCATTATTTGCTCTCTAATTTTTTTTCTCGTTTATATACAACAAATTTATTTATAACAATAACGACAATTATAACACGGTTGATGATAAACCGTGTTCCGTTCCGTGTTCTCTAATTGTTTAAAATTTAAAGCAATTCAACATGAATATATTACGACAGCTCTAAAATTCGCTCATATGTTCATGTTGCGTGATAGAAACTTTTTGTATTGCGCTCACAAACCTAACAAGCAAAAAGCTTGGAAACACTGCCATTTCAATGGTAAATTTCAATTATCCAACCCTCCGTTTTGATGGAAGGTATTCCACTACCTGCTTTGACGTCACCAGTGCGCGAATATGAAAATTAATAGAAAGAAAACCACTCGTCTCCGGGGAGTGGAATTGATGCCAAACTTCTTAGGATGGAATATTCTTCCATTTACAAGAAGGTTAAAATACCTTTTTCGAACCCATGGGTAACGAATCAATGGTTGTCTCCGTTTATGTGTAATCTGGGATTCAATCGCTGCATGCATAACACCTCTCCAATATTTGTCTTTGATGGGATCCTCAGGGGGTTGTGGTCTATATGGTCCCCTTGAAGTTGGGTGGCATGAGAGGCTTGGGAACCCTCAAAGTGTGAGAGCAGTGTTGTAGTAGTGGTAGTAGCGTGAGAGAGCTGGCCTTCGATTTAATCTTTAGTGGGTTATAATGTTGAATCGAATCGATGCGCTTGACTTGTTTGTGATTATCGGCGTTGGTTGGCATCACAATTAAATTTGACCTCCCCTTTGTGAGATCTCCGCATACCGGACGCGGTCTCAATGGCAGCTACAGTTTTTTAGTGGCTACATAGAGGCAATGTGTTCTTCAGTGGATAACAGACGTTTCGTATGAGGCCGACCCGGTTAGATAAATAATGACCAAGTTTTATTTATGGAAGACCAACGTCATATTCGCTATCGCTTTAACCCCCACACACTTTCGCACCACTCTCTCAACCTCTTCTCTCTTTGTCTTTCTCCCGCCCCCTTTCTCTCTCTGTATCTGTCTACCCCCTTGGAATGGCGAAGATTTTCTTTTCTAATCCAATAACTGCTCTACAAGTTGCGACAGTAATCCTCAAAATATTCAAATTCGACAACAATACCTTCGCGTTCAAAACGATTTCGTTTCTGGGTCAAGTGAGATTACAACCATGTAATGGTTTTGAACACGAGTAGGTAAATGTTTACCAAGGTGTCAAAGTATAATATAAAACATGGCTCGATTTGTGTTCAAAACACATGTGTTATTAGTTTCATCTCATATATTATTTGACATGTGATTCATTGTTTTTGTAAAAACTTCAAAATAAAAATGTGAATTGATCTTGTTTGAGAACGGTGTGCGATTTGAACTCATAGCTTTCCTACTTATATATTAATAATATATAGTAATACCTAATACAAGTTAGATAGGATTTCATTCAGACTCCTATTCTATTTTATCCATAACAAACTCGAAACAAAAACAAATAATTGAGGACAACAGCGCACCGATTGGAATTGATGACACGGTCATTCGTGATTCAGACGTGTGAAACTCGAAATGAGAATATATAGGAATTTAATCTAAAATTGAAAACCAAGAAATTTGACGAAGCATTTAAGAAAAAATTCTTATAGAAATTTATAAAGAAATCTAAACTTTTTAGTAATTCAGTTATGTTTCAAAGTATTATGCAATTATTCAATATTTTATTTGGGATTCAGTCATTTAAGTATTTTGTATAATGTTCATTTATTTGATGATGTATGATCTTAAGATGAATATTTTAACTAGGTATACATATTTTCAGGGGAGGTAGGAGAGAGAACCTTATGGCCCTGAACTCCCCTGCTAGCTAATATCTCTATTCCCCCCCTACAGTACGGATACAGTCTTCATAACTCTTTTTGAATGTTGGAACGCAGGTCCCTTTCCTTCATGAATTCCGATGATGTAAGCGGACGTTTCAGATGTTATTAGACATTATAAGGCTCTGATGTTTTGGTTTAAGGAACCAAAACCAACTGGATAAAGTCAATTGTGAGTTTAAGGGAAACATGGGCAACCCAGAGATGACAAATCGAATTTCGTAATCGCATTTTGCACTCAGTATTCTGCATTTTATTGCCTAGTGTGGTGGAATGATGTTGAGGGCTCTTTCAGCTGATTTAGCACCTTTGTAACTTGATGGCGCAAGAAATTACTCGCCTCTACAATGTACAATCTCAAAGAACCACGCAAACCTTAACAATTTCCAACACTAAATGTACTAATTATATCTTACTTTGATGGCATTTTAATCACGTTTTGAAAGAAACGTACTATACCTACGTGATATCTTTTTTTTTAAAGATATCTATCTATCTTTTTAAGATATATAGATTAAAGATATATTTATCTTTCTTTTTGCTAGTTTAAAAAGAACGCGGAATGACGTTTTGAACTTCAGATAAAGAACTAGGAAGAGTATGTACACGTGGAATCACGGCAAACAGAGGGTCCTCGCAGATTGCTCGTTTTCCCTGCTCTCAACCATACGTGCTCCTGTTGGCAGGTTGTTAATCCTACTTGATTGCAACCGAGTTGATCTTTGGTAACGATTGGCAAATCATTCCTTTCCAATGCTAGGGTAATGTGCTCAGAGAGGTTTTGTAATGTAGTAATGTTAGTACGTGGCAATGTGTTCACAACTTGTGCCTATGGAACCAAATATCCACATCGCGATGGTATTGGAACCGTCCGAGTGGGTCACCATATATAGTCAGGATCACAAATGAATTCTGAACCTCAGTTACTGTCTGGTCAAAAGTTTGATCATTATTCTAATGATAATTTTATACTGGAAACTTGGAACTTGGTTACTATGTAACTGAAATAGAACTCTCGAAAATTTGCAAAGCGGTCTTATTACCTAGGAAGTCATATTGCAATTTAACAATTGCATTATTAGAAGTTTTATTTTTCCAGTTCCATTTTTCGTTTTCGAAGTTAGTTCGGAAACTATAATCCAAACATCGAAATTGGTGCGTTTTAGATTAGATTTGTTGAAAAGCGATCTTTGATATTGAGAACACAATCTTGCTCTCACAGCACACCGTGTTCTTCTAAAAAATCACCCACATTATAAAATTCAGATGTGTGTAATGTGTGTTTCAATGGTTACTGAGTATTTCCTTTAACAGAACAACAAGGGTTACCAATTACTGTACTCAAATAAATCAACGTATCGGGGAAGTAAAGTGAAAAATTAATTAGGAGTGTACTTTCACCTTGATAATTATAAATAAAGCCAGATACCTTCATGCTTTCTTACCATCTTGAGAGTAGCTCGTTGAAACCGCCTTTTAAAATACTGATTGGGCGACTTTAGCATATGCACGGCAAACAGTTCTTGGTATTTATAATTTATTTTCCAATTCCCTTGGCATACATTAGTACATTTGTGGATATAGTAAAGTGTACGGAATCAAATTATTGTACTTTCTGAACGATCTGATTACAGTAAACCCTAAAGGATTAAAAATCCGAACAGAGTGTCGAAAAACACTATTTCGTCAAGAAATCTGAATAATTACTTTGATTTTATTTCCAAACTGCATTGCTTATCAGAACAGAGCATCCTTTTAATGTCTTTCATGACCCATCAAAATTCAATTTCATCATTATGGACAAGGACTGACTTTGAATCCAACATACTTGAAATATTGCAATTCGTGCAAATCCAAAAATACGCATTTGTTTCGTCTAATACCTGCCGAACTTATGGGTCTTTTATTTCTTGATAGATGATTCTAAGAGATGATCCGTTGAAGCATCAAAGCGTAGTGGTGTCAATGTCCAAGTCAAACCTGATTAGGTAACTAACTACCGTCAAGAATTCATGCATGGTTGATAGATGTATTTTACTTTGTTATGATAGTGATTCAATATCTAATCAGCTACCTAGTTATTAGGAAATAGTCATTTGAAAATTTACGAAACCTTGAGAGTTACATACAAAGGACCTTTAACGCTGTATTTGTGAATCGGTTCATTTTTCCGACACGAAATTCCGGATCTATTCTACCCAGATTTTTGACTGCTCGCGAAACGAGCACAGTATGATGATATTCCTCATGAAGTAACTTCCCATAAAGTTACATTCTTGACACAAGATAAGCCTACGTTTACTACCTACACTCTTTTCATTCATCTATAAAATTATCCTTGGTCATAGCCTGGACTATATTGATTCCTCAACCCCATTCAGAACTTTAGCACTATCGTCACGAGCAAAATTTTTTAGACCAAGAAACATCTAAAAGTTCCAGTCATGCAGCATGATCGCATGAGCGAATTTTCGTAAATTATTGTAATGTTCGATTGTTTTGAAATTTGAGCTTTTTGAGTGAATGGAAATTGTTAACTAATAATATTATGGCAAAAAACGTATTATAAATAATATTCTCCTATTCAAATAGAGGTTTTGAATTTTTTAGCTTTTTTGCAGTTTTTGTCGATTTCTAAGCAAATTTTAATGGATTTTAAGAACATTTTTCAGCATAATTTTGTACGTAAGTTTTTTAATGTTCTATTTTATTGGTAATGAACTTTATTTAAGCAATATTCAACCAAAATATATAAATTCGACGATTTTTAACCTTTTTCAGTGATTTTTTGAATATATGTTTTGAAATGTGACCAATTTAATGTACTCAAAAAGTTCTGGCCAACAAACTCATTCTTTCGTTAGGTATGCTTGATTTTTTGGCGCAAGAATGGAATTTTCATCTCAATTCTAAGGAGAGTCATATTCTGGAATGACACACACACACACAAACACACTCACATATTTAATTTTGATGAACGATGAAAACACTCCCGTGTAATATTATTTCCGAGCCATTGCAATAGCTTCATTTTGTACATAAATTCGCTAAAAACGACAATGGGGACATTTCGCAAATGATCGTCCTATTTCTAAAAATGGTGTTTTCATCTGCGCGATGGCTTATTTACTCGTATCTTCTGCTTAAGCAAGTTCTTCACTCAAGTTCGCCAGATTCTGATGTTTCGCTCCGAGATGACCGTTCTTTACGGCGCTTCTTCCGTAGTAGCTCGCGGGGGTGAAACGTATACAATATGTTTTACTGCCGACCCCACCCTTCTGGCCCTTTCTTAACACGCTACAGCACTCGGATCTATATCTGGGTCAGGCCTTCGTGTTTCTTATGCTTTGACGACGTCCAGATGGTTGTGGAGGGGGTTCTCGAAATATTGAATTCTCTTCTTCCCGTCACATGTGGGTGAAATAGAGATCGTTTGTTTATATGGATTGCGCCGCTTTCTGGACCGTAATGTTACAGTTTGATGGGTCTTTCAACATGAATCAATACATAAAAACTTTTCTCTGTACTTTCAGAATCTCAGAGTATATTGTTAGAGGAAGAGTGAAAAGATTGAAGTAAAATATCCAAGTACCAAATCAACATCTGTCATCCGAAAGTTATTCCACGACTTACGACTGATCAGATATAAATCCAGTCCATTTATGAGAAGGTATAAACCGTTATACCTTCCACCTAAGCAAGAAGTCTATCATATAATTGTAATGTATGAAGCCTGAAAAATGAGTTTTCAGTAAAGTATCTATAATGATGAACTATATACATATTTTTTAAAGTTAACGTTGCGGATAAAATTTCTCTAACACGTTATGTTTTGTGAATGAGATGTTCAAAAACTCAAAGAGTCATAATCACAAATATGATTACCCCTCCATTAAAATTATATAACTTGCGTTCACTAAACAGTTTATCGATAACTGTTGTTATCCAGTATTGCAAGTATAATTGTCATAGGTATTCATAAAATTTACATCTGAATTAAACCGGTACGACAGTGATAAAACAGATATGGAGTAATAAAATCGTCATAATTCAACAACACTCCAAATTCGAGCGATATCGGACGAATATTCATGAGAAAATGACGCATGAATGATTCTACGTTTACGTTGTGCAAATGCGAAGTGAAGTGTTGATTTGACAGAATAAAAATAATAAGAGACCATCTAATTCTAAGCCATATATTCTCTGAAAATTTCATCAAAATCGGCTAAAAATGATAAATTAAGCTTGTTGCAAAGGTTTTGCATTCGCGAATGTTCAGCGGCTACTTTTTATTCAATCGTGTTGAAATTAATATGAATTAATCTCTTTCTCATCTTCCTTCCAACCAACATTCGAATTTGAGTTAAAAAATCGAACGACTAAGACGTGAGAAAATGATGCTTTTTGAAATATATGTTTGTGTAGTGAACAGTAGAGTATTGATTTTATAACAAATCGGATGAAAATGTTAAAACCTAGCCTGTCACAAGGATTTGCGGACGCACACTGCAACGTGGACTGACACGGAACCAGAGTTGTTTTGAACGGTCTAAAATGTAAAACGCGATAGGCAATTTTGATGTCGAAGAACAAATATTTTTCATCTTCCTAAAGAGAAAAAATGCAACCGCTACAGCAATAGGTAGACTCTAAAGTAAAACCTTTCATATGATTTGATGTGCAAACGAGGGAGTGATGGATAATATCCGTGGTGGGATAAGTGACTCGTCAAAAACTCCTGAGGCAGTTGGGAATGTAATCATGTGTGTAGGTACTGTCGTCTTTGTTTACAAGGTGATGAATTCCACCCAAACAGCATTTCCAATCACACCCCGTCTCCCTCAACGACCGACTCAATTATAATCGCTTTTCCTCCCGACTCAGCAATGAACGAGGACGTGCGATTATTATATGAGATTGCGGGGTGAACCCAGCGGCAAGCAAACACTCAAACAGCCGGGGCCAACCCTCAACGCGTGTACAGCGATATTACAGAAACAATCAATGTTGGCAGCAACCCCTATATGGTGGTGAAGGGGTGGCAGCAGGGGGTTGGTAGTAAAGGGTTAAGCCTCTCCCATCCTTCAGCCAGCACTCGATGTCCAACGAAAAACCTTCCCAAACTCGGGGAGGGGGTTGGATAATTTTGTCCCGGCCCAGAAACCCAATCTAGCTGTCCACATTCATCTACCGATCTGTCAGTGAGACGAGCCCCCTCGACTGTCCGCAGGATTCTAATAAAGGGAGGCACTTCATCTCGTTTTTCCTCTTCCCCTCTCGTCCGTCGGGCTCCTCTTCACCCGCCCGTTCGTCGGGTCTTCACAATGAAACACAAAAGGGTGGGCGTTAAGCGGTCCGTGGCGGCGGTTTAATGGCGGTTCCCTAACGGGTGATTGCGCGAAAAAGTCGTGCTTCCAGTTTAATGAAACCAGAAGGCTGAGTATTTAGTCAATGGGAGTTGAAGCCCGTATTTCGTACGAGCCACATAATCATTCCGTATACTATCACTTACAAGGATTGTGAAGTGTTACTACTAATACCCCCCCTTGAGAGCGTTATACATTTATCTGAAATGCATCAAAATCTTTGAACGTAAATTTTCATGGTGCAGAATGCATATAACGAACAGGATAGGTATAAGGAGGACATCTTCAGTAATAAAATCTTATTTTATTAGACTACTCTGCGAAGAACGAGTGGCGGGTAGGGAATAAAAGGTAGAAGAGTGTGACAGCTCTGTTAAAATTATAATAGTGAGTATTGTGCAGTGGTAGAAAAACTATCAAGTTCTTCAACTGAACAAATCTTTCAAATGTAAAAAACGAATAAAGGAAGCAAACAAGCTTACGTCGAAGCATGAACGGGACTTAAATCGCTGTTCTTAGCCTTCTAAATAAGCAAATAACATGAATTGAACTCATTCAATCACTCTCAACACACTCATACACTGAACTCCCTGTATTGATCGCGTAACCTCTAAAGCCTGAGGAATAACTTGACTTTTATAAATCCCCGATATAGTAACCATGGTCATCAATCAAATATTGCTGATAATCCTGGTAACTTATGCAGGAACATTATTTCATTTTGCATTCACGCATCACTGTTAGTTATAAATGAATGTTTATTATTAATCTCTGTCGGAGAATACATAGAGACTAGTAAAGTTGGCATTAATCGTAATGATGGAATGTTTTGCTAAACTCTATACTCATACTTTTCCACGAGCTTTAATTGTATTTTCTGCATAAAACTGCTGTTTAATCGAATGTATAGTATTAAAATTCAATTCATTCCACCAAAATTCATCAAACTTGGAGAATTCATCAGATTGTTTTTAATTGGCAAGGAAATTGCGAACATTACGTACGATTAAGGCTTTTTTCCGTTACACGAGCTATTCTGATGTTTGGTGGTTACTGAACTAGTTCATATGATCCTGAAATCAAATTTCTAAAGAAAATTACATTATTAAAAATGGAAGGTACCTAACTGTTAAATTTTGATTCACGGCGGCTGTGTCAACGCGGGGAAAAGCCACCACTACTCGTATTATCCAAACACGGTCTTTTGTTGACCTTTTGCCTTGTGTCAATAGGCTCTCAATTCTTTTTTTTCTTGCGCCGTATATATTTATAACCTCCCGTCACGAGCAGATCGTGTACGAGACAAACGAACACCCGACCCCATTCAGCTGCCTTTTCCTCCACAATTTTGCGTTGGTTATTTTGTTGTGTGTTGGTTATTGCCGAGGTAAGCGATAAAAGGCTTTCATTGTAAAGTTTAAAACGTGATAAATTTTATCTTTCACTTCTGCGGATGATGGCGAGTTGTTTAATTTATTACTTGTTCAATAATTACTTTTTAATATAGAAGGAAAGTCACATCTCAACTGTAAGGTTCATTGATTTGTATAAAGACTAAAAAAAAAAAAAAAAAAAAAAAAAAAAAAAAAAACTGCAAGGGGCACGATTCTATTGAGAGCAATGAAAGATCTCTTCTGAAAGATCGAAAGAGAAATAATATAGTATATTAGTGATAGCTGGCCCGCAGCAATGCTGTACCTTTCCAGCATGACTAGAAAAACTACTTCCTAGACAAAAGTTCAAACTAGAAAGAAGCTTTATTTTATAACTACATAGATATTTATGTATAAATATATCATAGATGAGGTAATACAGACAGTTCGTATCCAGTAGTTTTCACCAGACTGATACTCATCTGGACCAAGCAAAATATCAACCCCTATCTATTCAGATCCCGACATCGATCTGGAGGGCAATATGGCCTGGAGGAGAGCCTACATTAATGATGAATGGAAAGATCTCCACCACATATCTAGTTGCAGCGGCGTATCCAGTCTCTGTGGGGGGAGCGGGGGAGGCAACTAATTGATTGCGTGGGCCGAGGGGTGTCCGAGGACCCTCCCTCAGAAGAACTTTGAATTTTTAACAGGTAAAACCACATTTTAACGAGGTTTCGACGAGTTAAGCAGTACTTTATATAGAACTAACCTTAAAATGCTTAGTTTCAAATTCAATTTGCCCTAGCTTAGTTTGTATTGTTGAGAAACTACTACATTGAAAACACCTATTTAAGAAATTTAAATCATTTAGTTTCATTATCAATTTTTATTACTGATTGTTTTTTAAAAAACTCGAAAATCGAAGACAGTAGTGTCTTACCTACGTTTTTTTATCCATTTCGTGAAATTATCTCAACAAACGTAACATATACCGTGCAAGTGGAAACTCTGAAAAAATTATACAAATAATGTAAACAAAACACGCGTAATGGAGTCACAGGCACGCAACTCAGCATTGTTCCCAAAACCAGCTTTGGAGCGAGTCTGCACAGTCGGTGCAGTGTATTTGCCGCGGCATTTTTTAACGTCGATTTTTTGAAATTTAATGTCTAAAAACACTGTTTTTGTGCACTTTTGTGCCTTTTAAAACATTGAATTTATGTCTCTCAATTTGATTTACTTGATAAGTTCTCTTCCTTGTACCTTAAGACAACATTGTATTAGATAAACTAATAAAAGCTTCTGGGTCACGTTATGATGATTTTTACATTTATATTACATGTAGTTAGGTACTCACAGATTAAACACGTAGCTAATATGAAAATCACAGTCCGCCGGACCTAAGATAAATTTCCACATCACATGGGTAAAAGATAATAAAACAACTGAACATAGTGAACCAATAATAACATAGTTTGATAATGACACACACAACATAAGTTTATTAACTATTAATATAGGTGTGTACATAGCATCTTTTATTATACATTTATGCAAGGGCTTTTCTTGCTTTCATTTCGAAGAATGAATTAACTATGCCCGAATAATCAATTGACTGAGACAGCTCGTTTTCAAGATAAAATTGAAAGGTTGTTAGGTCTTTCTTGAGACAGTGTTGACATGAGGTAAGTTCTTATCAAGTTTAGTCCCTCACGGGCAGACGACTGCTCACTGACCATGGCTGCCGGTCAAGGGCATCGGACTACTGTATTTCAGAAATAATTTGTGTGGATCTTTGGTTTTACCTTGAAATTCAATTGTAATAGTTTTGATTCAAAGGTCCTTCTAGTTTAAATATTTCTGCCCAACATTCGAATCAATTTTTAAAAATTTGCCCCTCCAAAGGCACGAGTGTGCGGCTCCATACGTCGCACACTCCTCAGGCCGGCCCTGTATACCGTGCCGTTTTTTAACATAGACTTTTTTGTGTTCGTTTTTCTATGTCATTGTTTTTTCTCTCAAGTGAAAATTTTTTTTGAAAAAGCTGAAAGAGAAATAAAGAAATAAAAATTGACGAACACAGAAGGTCCTTCTCGGGCGGGGCGTCCGGTCCCCTTCGTCCACCCCCTAAATACGCCCCTGTCTATTTGGTATCTCCTGTGAAGTTGAGATACAAAAACCCCAACAGAACTCAAGTCCTTTACAACTCCATACAGACCACTTTCCTCGCTCAGCCATTTCTCATACCAGACAGAATTTGCCGCTTGAGTGTTTTGAAATTACTCATTTTTAAATTGGATTCTCAAGTTTCATAATGTGTGGTCTAGTTTTGGGGAAAAGCTCTGGACGGTTGACACCGGACGGACGGATTTAAAAAAAAAAATCGATTTTTGGATTCTTCACTTTTTGCAATGTAAACCATCATATTTTGAGGAGGAGGGGGGGTTAAAATTTGCTTTTCTTGGTAGATTAAAATGGCTCATTATCTAGTGACTGCCCTAAGCAGAGTTATGCTGCTCTACTATAGTGCCCCAAGCACTAATAAACATACAATTATTAGCAGAAGTTACTTAAGAAGTCACTTAACTTACTTAGAATTAGCTGAAGTAGAAATTTTTATTACCCATGTTTTTCTCATTTTGTAAATGCTGCAATTTATATTACTTACTTATTATCTTCACCCTTATATATAATAAAAATGAACTCTTTGTAACAGCCATGTACTGGTTTTTATGGATAAATATATTGATTGATTGATGGCTCATTATTGAAAATAGTAAACCAAAAACAAGTTAAACAATAATCCAATTTACCCTCAGTTGTGATGCGATGTACATATATGTGTTATAACTAGTCAGTGATACGATTGTGGATTATGGTTTTATTAGTTTTGGGGTTTATGCATTCAACCTGCATGCGTCCTAAACAGACCCTTCATTCGTGCGTGGATCTGGGATATATTGAAACGAAAAATATTTGTTACACGCTGGGAACGTGCCTATATGTTAGTAGAGTGGACAATATTTAATCTTCCGCTGGTTCTCGGGATGAATATTGATAAGCGTATACGATCGCAATTTTTATCATCAGTCAAGATTATTCACGATCCTATCGAACAAATACGCCACTGAAACCGTTTATGGAAAGAGCGGAAGGTGAAGCGACGTACCTCTGTATCTTTAATCTCATTAATTAAATTATTTCTGTCCTGCACAAAATAATCGTAGTCATTTCAGGCCAATGATGGTGTTTGAAGTTGTATATGGAAGAAAAAATAAATGTACTTGTCTCCCTCCCCCTTAATACAGTAGGAGAGGAGATTGTCACGTGTGACTTGTATCTGTTGTTATATACCTAGTGCTGATTTGCAAGTTCGTGCTAATTCAGAGGGACGTGTCATATTGTGAAAACTGTCTCATTTATATACTGTACTTGAGTGATAATTTTTCGTTAATAGCTATGTAGTATGTACTTAATTAGACATGGTCGGTTTGGGATTTTAGAACAGGCTGGATTTTATTCAAATGAAAAGTAACTAAGAAATAAAATTAAACATGTAGGCATAAATATAATTAAACACGAAGTTGACTATTTGGATACTAGAAACGAAGAATTAACATTGAAAATGAATCAAATCTTGAAAACAAAAAATAAATTAACGATTGTTCCTTGTTAACGATGTTATTCAGCCTGCTCCTATTATATTACAGGCTATTAAACTGCAAATACATCAGTATTGGCGATATTTTCCGATATACCTACGTTCCCTATATGACGAGGTACCTAGGAGTACAATTTTACGAGGTGATTTCATTTAAGCATTCATAGCTTACAAAATTGAATTTAATATACATTCATAATAAGACTAAGCCCCCCCCCCCCCCTCCTCCCACAAAAAACCCATGAACTCAGTTTTTCAGTATCTAAGTTCATTGTAAACCATGGAATGAACTATGATGATTTAAATTTATTTCGGTTTCATCAAGTTGAACTGGTACCTAGTTTTTTGAACGAACTACAACTTAGCTAATACTTTACCAATTTAATACAATACTACTCTAGGATTGAATTTTAGGCATAAACTCGCATACGGTTGACGATGAAATCTTCTCGTTCGAATCCACAGTATTATTTTTCCTTTTAGTATGGACCGAATCAGTGTACCCATAATTTTTTATTACTACATAATTAAATTCATCAACCATAAAAAAGTAGTAGAGGGTAGTCATTTCAGTATCAAATAGATGAAATAACAGGGGATAATATTGGGTTTACAAAACACATCAGTAACCGCCAAACTCAGTAGGAATAATTTGTAGGTAACATTTGAATTCATGTGTTCGAAAGTAGGCTCTAACAAAGGAACTTCTTGTATGTGGGTAAGCAGATATAGATTCTTACACTCACAGTTTTGTATTTTTTCCACTATCTTGGAAGAATCGGAAGCAATAAGAGTTGTGTACGTAAATAGGTAACAAAAAGCTGCAACCAGCAGACATGTAAATAAAATGTAGGTAGTATATTATTTAAAGGGAAAGGGAAATCAGCTTACCTGTACCGTTGAACTGAAATTGAAGATCGAAAATTGAGACCACATTGATCATTATGCAAGGGAATGAAACACTAGACTAATAAGCACAGTAAATAACGAGGCGAAGGCGGACAAAGATGTGAGCACTGAGCAAGTGAAATTCATGTACCTAGGAAATACTTAAATAAATTATAAAAACCTAAAACGCATCATATTGAAGTAATACCAAAAGCCGAAGTTGACCACAGAATAGACATGGGCGAAACTGGTAGGTAGGTACGTACCATGGAAGAAGGGAAGTCCACTCTTCCATGTAGGTACTGTGCATGGACATCAAGAAGAGATGCTATATCTCGGGAGCTGGAAGGCCAGTTTTATTCCCCACTCATCGGTCGCTTGGTCCTTCGTCCCGCAAATCTAAATTCGGTTTGTGCTTGTTGTGTTGATTGATAAGATGTGCGATTATTTCTATTTATTGACGGAATCAAAGAAGAAGCGTAGGAAGCCGGCGTTCTCTCACGGAGAAAGAGTAAGTCCTATACCCCATAACCATTTTGATATCCTCGAATTAAAAAAAAAAAAAAAAAAAAAAAAAATCGACTCCCATTTGGTCTACACTAAAAAAATGGATACAATTGGTTTGAGGAATTCTATTCTTCCAGTAAGGACTTACCAAATTTAGTATACCAGTACCAATATTAGACAAAATTGAAAACAGTGGGAAAATCTTGCCGACGCGCATTATAACCGATAATCATTACGTCACAGGTGAGTAAAGACGAATATACCTTTTCTTCTATCCAGTCTTCTCCAATATTCATTATTATCATCATTGGAAATCAGATGAATGTGTTAATATGGGAGCGCCTCCGTGAGATATTTCTGTGTTAATATTATTGTCTTTCTGTAGACGGAAGTGGCAAAAAAAAAAAAAAAATAATAATAACGAATTGATTTTAAAAACCCGAGCGAGAGGTCTTGCCTTTATCACTTGGTAAATTATAAACACACGACAAAATTATATTGCTATATATAGAGTTAAAGAAAGAGCATGGCACGAGAATGTTGGCCCAATTTCTATAATGTGATTCGGTAAGTGAGGGGTCGTGCAACAATTGATCCGAGTTCACTCTCCCGTAATCGGCCGAGATCGAGAGTTCAACCCTGAACGCCGATTGATTGGAGATCAGCCTTGAACTTCCATGTTGAAATCTGATATTGCAGACGATCCCCTTTCAATACTCAAACTGCGTCTTAGACTCGGATCAGAAACTCAGTGAAACCGGCTTTAAGTTCATGGAGTAGAGAAACATTTTAAACTTTTTGATCTTTCATCTGATTCGTCCAGCTACCACTTTTCAGAACGCACTTACTTTCCAGACGTGTACGTGTTGCTCGAAGTTTTGCCAACGGAACAGGAGCTTGGTACCAGTCTTGGGTTTTTCCCTGAGCACATGTAGATGTATAAGAAAACTCTCAGGGTGGAGTTATTTTGGGCCCCAAGCACGGAAGCCTGGTGGCATATTGTACTTTTCTGAGAATTTTGCGTTTAATAAAAGAGATTTAGCCCTCTGGTGAGGATGAGGCTCCCTTGATTAATTGTTCGTTTCGAATAGACCTCTTTCGGGTTTGCGGCCCAAAGAGTTCAAATCTAGGCTAGGTGAGTGCAGGGCCCTCAAAGATTATGTGAGATGCTGTTTCGTCTGTCTCCTCACATAGTCTGCACAGGGTTGAACTTTGCGTCAACCCTATGCGGTTTAGGTGGAAACGTGAGGGTGCAAAGCCGTTTATAAAGCTGACAATTGTTTTATGTTCCCCATGGGTTTTCCTGAGTAGTCCCGCAGTAAGTTTGGTGTTAGGTTCGGCCACCATGAATTTGCTGTGGACATCTCCCTCAATATTGAACCATCTTATTGTGATTGTTTGTCAACCCACTTGCTGATGATCCTGCTGAAGGTAGCTAATCCTAGTAGTAGGATTTTCTCTGACCACATGCAAGTAGCATAACCACTGAAAAATCGGTGCCGGAACTCAAGTACTCCTCCGTGTCATTTTAACATGAAAGTTTATTTCTATGATATAGGAAGTCCAAGGGCAACTCTGTTCCTAATTTGTTTTCAAGAAGAATGCGGTTCTACGGCCGTCTGGAATTGTCCTCCACAACTGAAGAAAAGGAAGCAGGAATATGAATATTAAGCGAGCGTAATGAGCACCAGAAAATAATATAGTCGTACAAAATGAACAACAATAAATTCAGCAATGTTCCCAAGCTATCCAACTTCTTACGTCACATTTTATTTTGTTTCAGGTAAGTACGTGTGTCATTATAACAAAGGTAGACGTTATAGGGAAAAGCGAAGTTCACAAGGTAAGTTTTTGATTTAGTATTCAAGATCGCTAGATAGGTACCTACTAGTGCACACCAAACAAAACAAAATTAATGTCGAGTGGAAAATCGTTCTTGAAACTGTCGATGAAAGACATAATTCTGTACCTCAGAGGTCGATTATCGTAAGTGACATTTTGGCGATTTTACAGGAGAGCCAAAAGAAGTTGTGGGCACACCTATTTTGATCCCTATGGCCCATTCTGATGACTTTATCATGCTCAAATTAATTAATTTGAGCATGATAAAGTCATCAGAATGGGCCATAGGGATCAAAATAGGTGTGCCCACAACTTCTTTTGGCTCTCCTGTAAAATCGCCAAAATGTCACTTACGATAATCGACCTCTGAGGTACAGAATTGAGCTGTACAGCGTGACCAGACGACAATCCACCATTCGCACATGTTCAATATCAAAAGCATTCCCTCAACGTGTGCTTTCTCACTTTCCCGAAAGTCCAAAACATACAAAAAAGTTCTGGGTCGGTGTGCGACTCAAATATGGGGTTGCTATCAACTAGAAAGAGAAATTACTTCTGGTGCAAGGTTTCATACTACTCCTCCAGCATATCTGAATTATATTGATCTGCCTTACCATAGATCAGTGCTGAAAGAATCATTCAAAGTTGGATGGAGGTGTTGAATTGATATTATAATTTTTACTGCACCAAGAATATACAAATTGAGTTTATAATTTTTTTATTCTACAAATAAACTTGTATGCTGGGCGGTATTTTATTTTCAAGTAGGTATAGAATGCAAACCAGAAAATCGAAATCGAAGGTTCAACCTGTGAAACCGATTTGGGTAACGCGATTCCATGGTGGTCGGGCGAAACGGCGACTTTTTCATCAATATGCCTACGTAGATGTTGGCATCTACCAAGAAAAAATTAATGCAATTAGATAAAAATTTCTCCTCTTTACAAGTCCCTGGTCTAAGTATACCGACACGGACTTAGGTAGCCACCAACTGAAAATTAGTGAGAATGGATAAGTCACCTACCTGAGCCTAAATATTCCATTTAGAAGTGACAAGACTTGTAACAAATTAGGTACAGGGGTTGGGAGGGAAAGCTTGACTATGCGATTGCAATAGTTTTTTGAAAGCTTGGCAATGCGAGACTAATGTCTCACTAGATGAAGTTTTATTTTCTTAATAAAATATCATCTGAAAAAATTGATAAAGATGAATTTGTGGTCTTGTGCCTAGTTGAAGGAATAAGGAAAAATCAGTTCCATAATCAATGCCAACGCACCCTCTTACCTTACCCAAACCTGGTATGATATTGCATAACACTCCTCCAGGGATAATCACCAAAAATACGGTACAGCCGCAAAAGACCTGAGAGGTAGTTACGCCACTTCGCAGAGAATTTCATCAAGTCCCCAAGAGATTAACTGTAGTTTTGTGTGAAAAGTGGAACAAGCTTATATTACAGATAGCTGGTTGGATTCGGACAAAAATACAGTTATCTATAATAAGAGCAGTGTCCTTACGACTACGAGGTACCTCGTAAAGAATCGAGTGATAAAGTGATAAAGAATCAATGTGGGATCAATGGCGCACCTTTGTCTCTTCTCCGTGAGTAAGCAAAGAAAAGACTCTGTTTTCTTTTATTTTTTGTCATTTGGTGGGATTTAATTAGGTACGTTGGATAAGGAGGAATTATTCTACATGTAAGTTGAAATTATACTCTTTGGGCGTATACAGAAGCTATGTGATGGGATTCAGTTCGACTCCACGCGGTGCACCGAGGATAACGCTAAACGAACTGCTCGTGTATTGGTTTACCACTTTCTACGGTACATCATTAAAATCATGGCGGCTCGAAATTGGTACAAGGAAAGAATCGGGGTGGCACGGAGTTAGTGCATGACCGCACGGAAATTGTGAATTCCTGGTTCAGGGAAGAGAGAATTCCATTGGAAATATACCAGCTGATACGATCGTCATTGTTTGTAATGATGATTTGCTCCAGTGAAGTTGCTTTTTCTTCTGCAAATGTTCAACCCCTTAGGGAAGGCGAGCGGATGAAGGTAAAGCAATTCAGTTAATTTAATTCGATTCTATGGAATGATATCTGTTATCGTCAACAAAAAGTACTCTTACTCTCAAAGAGTTCGAGGCTTCGATTTTTTATTATTTCAGCCCTTCAACCAGCCCTTCAATCAGCCCAATAGGTTGATCGAAAGTGATGCCGATGTTACTGGCACATCCCCGGTCATCCCTGCAAAACTTTAAAATTCCAAGTTCACTGAAAGATATTTTATTGAGTAAAAACTAACTATTGAGTAGGCTGCCTCGTAAAATGAAGCATGTAGTTTAAAAACAAGTACAGCTGAAAAGTTTGAACTATAGTTTTTTTAAAAGAATAGTCTTCAGTAACTGTAAAAATTACCTATTACATTATTTTAAGTTGGTTACCAAGGTAGGTCGAGAACAACACGTGATAGCAACTTGAAATGAGATCACTGAGGTTCTGACTTAGAACGCATTTACCACTTTGTGCGTCGTTTGATTGATGGTGAAGAGCCAAATAAAACATACGACATTTGACGAAATAAGACATATCTAGGTTGCAATGCACTTCTATGCAGCGGAACTGTATTTCCCATACAGAATTCTACTTGCACAATAAGTTTTCCATTGTGAACCAGAATCAGGGGCTGAGCCCGATTGATCTCTCGCCTCCCAGCTGCGGGACCTGGATTGCGATCTCACCCTAGTGGCCGGGGGTGTTTGAATAGCCGAGTTCGCCCTCTCCCAAGCACGCTCAAGCCGACTTACTCTACTTAAGCACCTACTTAAGTCCCCGGAAGAACCTCCCGTCGCCACTCCCTGTCGTGCTATAGCTACAAGCCCTCCTCGCTTCCGATCCGTCCAACCAAAATATCCAGTGTCCTCCGCTGTTCGGTCAACGCTACTCGAGGTTCGAGCATCGAGCGATTCTAGCGCAGACGGTGGCGGCTCTCTTCTCATGCTACGAACATCTTTTTTTATATTTTTATTACAACATAGAGATTTATTGACAACCTTGCAGAGGCGTATCCAGAGCCGTACTTTGGGATATGGGGGGGGGGGGGGTCAATCTTTAGCTTTTGTAATCGATCTCATCATTGCCTTTAATAGAGTAAAAGTAACCTAAATATACTTTGCAAAGATCGTAGTTGATCGCGATAGGATTATATTCTTTTAGGAGAATTCCAAGTAAATCTCTAAGACCAGGTTTGAGGTATTTTCAATTATAATAATGCAACTGTGTCATTCAGGGTGTTGAAATGAAATTTTGAAACGCCTTACTCTTGTAATTCAGAATCAAGTTTCTCCAAGTCACAAAAAATGTTTTTTGAAGGCTTCTAAGTTCGAGGAATATTGTATCTCCAATTTCATCAAATTCCCTGCAGTATAGATCTGCTATCTCTTAGAACCACCTAGAGACTAATAATACCTAATAACGTTCCTAATAATACCTAAAACGTTCCTCCCGGAAATTCATCTTGTCTTTTTTATATTCAAAAATGTTGTTCCTCTCGCTTCAGCTTATTTTCGGCAAACTTTCTACCGGTGATCCGCGAGTTAGCACGTAAGCCGCTCACAGTGCTCCAGATAGTCTGATTTCCTGGCCGAAAATCCCAAGGCTACCTTTCTTTATGTTTTTCGACCTTGTTAATCGAGTAGAAACAATCACGAGCCGATAGGCTCGGTCTTTTCCAGAATAACCCAATTTTTTGAGATTAAAAAAAAAAAAAAAAAAAAAAAATTAGTAGGTATCTAATTAAAAAAAGGGTAGAGAAACTAACTAACGTCTCTCGAGGTGGCGTATTCAATTTATTTATGATGCGAATACGCCTTATTTTGCCCGTCTACTTAATCAGATTATTCAAAATACCGCTATCCATAAAAATAGGATTGGTGATGAAACTATGAAAACCTTTGAAATAGGAGGTGGATTGAGAGACATGTTTTGGTACCTACGTACCCATCGACGGAAAAGGTGGGTAGCTGGGTGGGAAAATTTCTTACTCCATGCCTTTGTACCATTTAGTAGTTATTGGTCTTGTGGCTTTGGCATCGTCACAGTCGTGAGATTGAAACCACAAAATTACCAACGGCGAATATTGAAGGACCACTTTTACCTACCGAAGCTTGAGTACGGTCTGACTCTAGTCTAGTTCAGTTTCCTGTTCTGTGAATGCTAATATTTTTAATAACTAGTCATTACTTAGATTACTGTCGTATTGGCCGTTGAGATTAATCGGTCTCGGAAGAAGATGTAGGTACCTAGGCTTACCGTTTGGGCAGGTTGATGACAAGTGCGTCGAAAGTTTTGTTCGGTTTTGCGAAGCAGACGTGTAAAACCAGGAAATGAAAGGAAATTCTACCTGTCTAAGTTAGTTGAAGAAGTAAAAAGGAGGAATTCATCGATAGACCATCCAATCGATGGTGGTAAGTCTACTGAAAGCCGACAAGCTTCGATCATGCAGCTACAGTTTCTTTTTCCATCTCGGATTTCAATTTGACGCAGGTCACTGGATGGGAGAAATTCCCGAGTGTTCCTAGATGGCGTTATACAATTGCACATTGTAACAAGCGCGGTGATGGTCTTGAAAAGAGATAGCGATACATCCTCAGAGAGGATACTATACTCGTAATAATATGAAGGTATGTACTATCTAATCATGATCTGAACTTGAGTGGCCTACCTTCGGGCTCAACTATTTATATTTTTGTGAATTAGGGAAGAAACTTTGATCTTAGCAATAAGAGAGAGATATGTGACAGGGGGCAGCGTTGCATACGTGGTGTCAAAAATGTATATTGAGTGAAAATAAAATGTAACTCGACACAGGGTAGTGTTAGTCGAAAAAATGTTATTGTTGGGTGAAAACCAGGTCTTCCCGGACAGCTGACCGTTTTACAGTCCCCAGAGCAACAATATTTAACCATTTCGGTTTATTATTCAAGAATCTAGCTCAAATTTTACGATGGTATTACATCCGCGTACATACGTACATACATTTCAGGAGAATTAGAGTGAGCGGTGGTCCTACACAATGGATACTCTGCTTAGGCGGGTTACCTTGCGTTCGTCTCAGCAACTTATCTATTCGAGATATCTAGTTTCAGTAAGTAGTAGATACTAATAATATGGTACTCGACTCCGGGATAAATTACCAAAGTGAAGGAGTATTTTGGTAGTTAAGGTGTGGCTAAAGCACGTTTCATGCTAATTTGCTAACTACTGAAAGGCACTAGGAATAGGGAAATCCCCGAGAAACCAATCAACCTAACAAAAGTGATATCGCGTAATGTCGCCTAATCAATGATTTCGTCGACTTGATATTGGGTTGTCATTCCACGTCAATTGACCCTCGATGAGCTGCGACCCTCGTGAATACACATTTAATTCCTCGCCGAACCCTTAAAAATTACACAATATCCCTTTTGTTAGCGGCTCGTGAGAACGAACGATCGGTTAATTAAAAAATAACGCGGCTGGTTCCAATTAAATTTATGAGCTCAGCTTCGCGGAAATTACTCTCCCCGGGAAAAAGGGAGCGGATCGTTTGCCTGGTATACGCAAGGCATGTGGTATTGAGGAAAAAGGTCGAGGAGAAAAAAATAATAAAATAAAATAAAAATGGTGGGGGTAAAATATGAATGAAACCGAGTCTGCCCCCCTCCCATAACTACTTCCACCGCCTATTTATGGTGTTAGGTCGTCCTACCCCTGAGTCAGTCATTACGGGAGTTTTTAATTAAGATAATACTGTTACGAAAGCTAGAAGGTTCATTTTTTATAAATATATATTTTCCTCCATTTTTATTCTTCTTTTTTCGTTCGCTCAACCGCTTTCTCCTCTCCTCCTCATCTTCTTTATAGAAAAAAAGTAAAAAATCTAAATGAAAATGTCTGAATATGGTGCGGTACGAGAAGCTGACGTGGCGGGGAGGGGAATAAATTCTTTTGAAAGGAAAGCTTGCTACGGAGTGTTCGTAATTGCTAGTGTTTAATTAAATCATTTCACTTCAAGTGAAAACTCGGGAGAGATAACAAATTTCGAGAGAAGAGCTCATTATTATTTTCTTGAATACAGCTTTTTTTGTGGGTGAAAGCAACAGTGGTTCTAGAGAGTTTCGTCCTTCGTTACAAACGATGTTCAAATCAAATTGGGAAAACTGGAATTAACGTCGTTAGCGTCGTTGCTTGGCAACGCATTTTATTCTCCGTTCCCGTACCGCCTCTCGGTTTCGAAATTTCGATCGAAGTCTAGAGTAGAGGCTGACGTTTGTTGGAAGGAGTGTTGTTTATATTCATTTTTTCGTTTCCTCATTTCGCCTTCCAACAAAGAATAACTGAATAATCTCTTCGTTGAGGGAGAGACTTGAGCCAGACTGGAGTTCCAATGGAAAACATAATTTCCAACTGCTTTGTTCTGAAATGAATGAAGGAAGAATCAGATATCAGGTTGAAGTTTATAACTTTTTCGTTGAACACCTGTCTCTCAATGTAGTCTATTTTTTGTTACACTTGAATTTTCATGTTTCCTCTAGGTTTAGCTTCCGCTTCTAACTATCCATTATCTACCTAAGCATTGTAGTAAGTTTTAAAAAGTGAAACAAATTTAAAACTAGTAGATCAGTGGTCACAAATTGAGTCAAGTAATAGCGCATTTTATTGTGAGGAGATCAGCGTGAAATGGACGCTTCCTGTGTTGAATAAGAGACAAAATGGTTTTGAAGCTCACCAAGCTTATCGATGACCTCTCATGCGTCTTCAGTATTCTCCGTTGAGCTTCCCTCCCAAATTTCAGCTTCCATCCTGCTTTGAATAGTAGAAAAAATGGCTATGGAGCTCACTCAGATATTTGATGACTTCTCGGTCGTCTTCAGCATTCTCCCCTCAGCTTCCCTCTCAAATTTCAGCTTTCTGCGTTGAATAGGAGACAATGACTTGAACGCCCTCATTTAAGCAAAAAAAACTAATTTTTGAATTTTTAGAATTTTTTCCAAGTTTAATAGTCTAAATCGGCTGGTAATCATGATAGCGTTACAAGGTTGTAAACTTCAAAAAGCTACTGAACAACATTCTGAAATATTTCAGCCGCGGCTCTATAATTTATGTTATCCTTAGAATTAATTATCCCTAGAATCTATTCCCGGAGGAAAATCTTGTCCAAGCTTACTCGTGGCCGAACAACTAATAACCAACAGGTTTGTAGACTCTCCAGGCGAGTATTTTTTAGCGCATGTTTCAAATCCGTTCATGTGCCAGAGCTATGCCATGAAATATCAAAATCGGAAAAAAATTCATTTACTCGTATTCAACGTTTTAGGTCTTCCTGAACATTTCGATACCGTTTATCAACTGTTTTGTCGTGTGAGAACTGATAATTGTAATAGAAGTTAAATTATACAAAGTTATCTCCCGGATTTAATGAAAATTTCAGGGATAGACTGACGGATAAATATTTCCATAACAATCTTAATATCTGCCGTTTTGTTCAGATTTTACAGGAATTCCCAGAGACAGTGGGAGTTGAGATGGTGTCTAATAAACTGTATACCTAGCTCACGGATTGAGGAGTGCCTCCTCTAACTTTAATTATCCTAACGATAATTAAAGGTATATACTTCACAATCAGGATTAATAATAACTAGCTGTACCCTGCCACACTTAACTGTGGCACATTATGGTCATAACTATAAATTAGTTTCGCATTCAATCCATCTGAAGAGGTGAAAACGATAACTTGGCAGCTTCTATGGAGGTAGCCATCTCTAATTGAGTGTATAGGGATTGAAGGGGTGAGATATTTTAGGCTTCTTCCAGTGTATCAATATAATAAGGTACAACTAGTTTCGCCTGGGGTGGCATCATCAGGTACCAAATATAACAAAGAAACACATAAAATACAATAGGACCTTGTCGATAGGTGGTTATAACGATGTAAGTCACTAACAGTTATTATGAGAGCCTTTCTGTTAGGAAATTCAGAAGAAGGAAGTTATTATTTTGCATCATATTAAATGGTCGTCTTATCATTTTTCAATGCACTAGCACCTTGCAAGTGCTTTTTCCATGCCCACATCAAATACTGCAATCAATAATGTTTTTAAAGCAGATATTAAGGTTGACCTAACATCTAGCATAAGCTACTTGTATCTAAACCTTACCCTGCCTATAGAAAATCTTGTTTGAAGGTATTCTAGACCCATAACAGGATACATCAAGCTATTACTGCTAATAGCAGCGTTTAATTAGGCAGCAACTATTGTGTCACGAAATTGACAGTTGACAAAACATGATGAAAAGGAACATAATATGCTTCAGATTTGAAAATCAGTTAGAATATGGATCCTAATGTATTAATTATTGGATTTTAGCTATGATAACAAGTCTGACTGTGATATCAGTCACCTGATGATGCAACCCCAGGCGAAACTAGTTGTACCTGATTAAATTCACTCGCCCGAAGAAATATAAAATATCTTCGCTCATCAACCCGTATACACTTGATAACGAGACCTTTTCAAAAATCATCCGAGAGGCTTCCGCTTTAAAAACGGTTGTTTTCCGCGAGTTTTGACACTTTTGTATCATTCAAAATTACAAATCATAAGTACGGAACTTAAAATATGGAACCAGCCGCAAGAAACATCCACGAGGAACTTGAATAAATATTTTTGTAAGCCACGTAATGTACGCACTTTGTCTGCTTCGATTAAAACTTTTTAACTAGACTTACGAAGTTTATTTTAACATCACCTCCGTGGAATAAGGCTTAATGGACTTCCCCTGTTATCTCAGCTTCCTCCACCTCAACATTCAGTTAATGACCAGTAACCCTAAAGACAAACAAAACTCAATTGGGCGTTGTTTCATCTCAAAACAACACCGCTTTGGCTGTATTGAAAAGTCCGAGATTGTGTTGGGACCTCCAAGGTATGAAACGCAATCGTTTCTTGTATTTAGATTTGATCTTCCTATATTCTCGTATAGGGTTTTGTAAAATTTATAAAAATATTACTTATTACCAAAAAAACACTGCTACAAAATTTATAAAGGTATTTCCGTATTGGATAGCCCATCTGCTCAGATAAGGATATACACAGGGGGTCCCCCCTTCATTTCTCCCAAATTCAGCGAATTATATTGGGACCACCGCCATTTTTCATAATTTTCTACGTAGATCTCAGGATATATACTTTCGCGTGCGCCACTTGCGCCAAAAGTTAACGTTGTTTAACGTTAACTTTGTTGCTTTAACAATTTTTTTTTCCAGATGGAAACCCCCCTTTTTCTATTGCAAATTTGAATTTTACGCAAAATTTTATGAAGAAATGATCCTTCACTCGACTTTTCAAGTGCGCTTGAACGGGTGCGATTCCGCACTAAAAGTGCAAAAATTGTGAAATACTGAGTTTTTGAAGGTATTTAATTGCGACATGTAATACATGAAATTGTGGTATTTTTTGTGCCGAACCTCGTAATGATGATCATTTATTGATATTTGCAATACCAACTGAAGAAAACACTGAAAAATCGACCAGAATCGCAATTATACGTTTCCCATTTTCACGCAGGACTTTTTTTTTTTTTTTTTTGGTGTTTTCCCAAGTAGGTGATTGTTATTCAATAAATGAACATAATTACGAGTTTGAGTACGAAAGAATTCCCCAAAACCATGTATCACACGTGGCAGTTAAATATCTTCAAAAACTCAGTATTTCATAATTTTTGAACTTTTAGAGCGGAATTGCGCACTTAACAAAACTAGTGATTCCTAGTAGAATTTTAATCTTCAATGAAAAACAGGGTCCCTATCTGAAAAAAAATTAGGTTCATGCTATTTTGGTCACTTCTAGAGTAAGTGGCGCGCGCGAAAGTATTCTTCCTGAGATCAACGTAAGCAATTATGCAGAATGGCGTTGGACCTTATTATTTACGCTGCATTCAGGGGGGGGGGGGGGTAACCTTTCCGTGGGATACCCTGTATATATATCTTTGTCTTTGCTAAGCTCAAGAATCTACAACCGGATTACCTATTTAAAAAGTTCCAGTTATGGAACATGACAGTATGAGCGTATTTTCGTTAATTGTCGTATTATATTACGTCACATCGTTTTGAAATGTGAGCACTGAGTGCAATAGAATAAATTACCAAAATTTCATGGCTTCAAAACTCATTCCAAATAATATTCTGCGAATTTTGAATGCGATTCGGAAATTTTAGTCTTTTTAGTGAATTATTGATTTTTCAGCTCATTAATAAATGAAATTTTGGTGCATTTTTCTGCATGACTTTTTTATACAATTTATGACGATTCAGTTCGTGGCTGATAAACTTCACTTGACAGAAAGTTTGCTGAAAATTTCAGATTTAACTATTTTTAGCATCTTTTAGGCATTTTTAGTGATTTTTTAAAATTAAATTTTTAAAATGTTGCCAATTTAATGTGATCAAAATATGTAGGCCAAGGAACCATCCTCCCATTTGGAAAGCTTGATTTTTGATGCATGAACGGATTTTTCATGTCAATCCTAAGGAGTGCTATCCTCTCGATGATATATATGTAAACACACGTGAAAAAGAGTTTCAGATGTAGGATTCGTATCAGTAGGTAAATGTCTCAAAACGGATTTCCGTGACGGAATTTTTCGAAAATTTTGCTTTTAAAAATTTTACAGGCGTTACAATAGATTCATTTATTACCCTCATTTGCTAAAAATCATGTTTTTCTCTCTTGCGCTCAACCATATCGCTTGATTATGGTAATTAAAACCTGGCCATTTCCTTATCTCGCAAATCCCATGTGCAATGTGCCGCCATTACCCCGAGGCACAATTTCGACGCAACAGTCCAAGTAATCTCGCTTTTGAACATCTTTAATATTCACTTCTGCAAAATGACGTTTTTCTCCTTTTATATAATGATCCAAAATGTTAGTTATAGAATGTAGTATTTTGTGAAGCATAAAATTGTTGGTTATAAGTGAAAATTGGGTGAATTAAGTTCCAGTCATGTACTAGATTGGACGGAATACGCTTGCTATCAATTCCTTCTTTACTCTGGGAAGGAGAGCCTTTTCCATATCGTTTTGAATCAGCCACTATTAACCCTAAGCTGCACCCCGGGTGTTCATAGCACCTTTTTGATACACAGGTCGAGTGTCCAACACTCCAGCACCCTTTGCTCCTCATGTACATCTAGAGGGATGTTAAACACCCCTCATCTATACTATGGGGTTACAAGAATCCACCGAATCGTAAATGAAGTATTGATTTATTTCGTTTAGTTGTACACGTAACTGTTCGTTTCGATAAAATTGTTACGGACGAGTTGGATTAGAAACTTCCTTGTTCGTCTGGATTGAACTATTCTAACTGCAATGAAAAGTTGTAATTTTCAGTTTAGGATCTTATTTGCTACCCGCAATCCACATCAGTTGACTTAGGTTTTTGACTTAATGTATGCCACCTATTTTCTCCTTTAACTACTTAAAGTTGGCCACATCAATCACTCCATCCGCTTGGCATACACTTTTTCCAGCTTTTAAAATTCTTAAAAGCTCCTTTCGATCTTATGGCCTTATTATTCCAAATAGGTATTCACAGAATGGAATTGGTATTCATAAAAATAATTGTAGGATGGATTTTAATCGATCTCTGGGAATAAATGCAAAAAATTATAACTGTTACTTAGACAGTTATCGAGATCTCGATTTTTTAATGTTTATCCCATTTGATGCTACCCTTTAGGGTTGACACAAATTAAAGCCGAGCTTCTAGAACCATCTAGACCCCAAATGTCATTTTTAACACAAGTTCCATGAAGTTTGGTCTATTAATTTCAGGGAAAAGCCGCGGACGGCAGACGGACGGATTTTTTTTAATTCGATTTTTGGATTCTACGTATCTTGAAACGTAAACCAAATATTTTTCAGAGGAGGTTAAAATTGTTTTTCTTGGTTGATTACAAAGGTTTATTATTGAAAATAATGCCAAAGTACTTTGCAGACATTTCATACTTATATTTTCAAGAGCAGTAGCATAACGAAAAGAAAACCCAGCTGATCTGACTTCCTAGTAATCACTTCCACAGGTCCTCAAAAGGCTGTGTGAGTATCAGATATCAAAAGGCTCTGTTAGTCTGTCAAACTTCGGTCTGCTGGGTAGTTACAATCTATCAGGGATTTTCATAATATGTTCAATTTGTGACAGATTTGCGGAACCCGTAATTTGTAACGGATTTCTTTAAAGTAATTTTTTGTGTCATTTTTCATACCTACTTTAGATCACGCTTATCGTAGTTTGTCGACTAAAAAAATCGATTATCGCATTTTTTCGAATGACGAATTTTCCGAAACTCGGAATTCCTCTCTGAGTTTGAGGTTATTCAGCTCTACTGAACGGTCGCTAAGTGCTTCCCCTGTTCCTCATGTTCCTCACGCAGACACACGAGAACTGAAGGAACATTACTGGATATTGTCACGGTAGCTGTGGGACTCTAAAGATAACCAGTTCTCCGAAGCTCAATACATCTCCTCTACGAAACTCTATTTCATATTTGACCAGAGGGACCTTTTCTGTTATCTCCCCCTTTGGCCTGGAACCTACCAACATCCCATATCTTCTTTTCCGTTATTTACCTCAACACCCCCCTCCCCGCTGCTTCATCGATGCCGCTCTTATAACAACATTCTTTCTCAGGGCCGTTTATAACGTGCGCTATTGCGTTAGCTTCCAGAGCCCTTAAAGCTGTAAATCAGTACCCAATCGCTTTCAGTTAGGTTCTTTCTCCCGTATCTTTCAAACACGGTTTTCTACTACTTGCACAAACTTGTCTAGACCTAGTAGGTAATCTACCTATAGGTACTGATGACTAACCAAATAATGTCTTTTTGTTTGTAACGACCGAGTCGTAATTGTCATATTCTGTAAATTTATTCAGTACGCCTGAAGGAAAAAGTATGCTATCTTAAAAAGCTACATACGTGCAATTTTATCCAACTTCCAAGTGGAGATTAGAGGGCAATTTTCGCATTACCCCACTGGAAAGTTTACATTACCAACGGAGAGGGGTCCTGAAATCAAGATACTTGTGCCATGGATTGTTGCTTGTACTTAAACAGATTGTATAACAGCCCAAATCTGAAGTTGAGATGAATAAAATCCTTCTTAGCATACGATGCCGATATTTAAAATTTGGTATTTATTTAATTATTAATTAAATAAGAATGAAAAATGCCATGTTGGGTGTGACACACTACTTCCTCGATTACCATCATGAATGAACAGATCATTGAAAAGTTTTATATGATCTTGAAAAATTCCATAACAGAAAAGAGTAAATCAAGAAGTAGCGTGAAATGTCATAATTGGTCAATTAAGAAACGGAAAAATTATACTCAATGTAATTTACTGAATGAACTGATGAGTTGAAAACAATGAAATAGGTACGGAACCATCTACAACCTAAACCGCGCAGTCGGACGAAAACTGTGAAAATTAAAGTCATTCCAAGTATTCGACGTTGGTGCATGCGCAGTAGCTATTAATGACACAATCGTGTTGAAATTGATGTGAGGTATTCAAGTAATCTTCTTCCAACTATTAACCGAATTTAAGCGAAATCGAACGATTAGAGTGTGAAAAAATGAAACAAATGGGATTTACGTTTGCGCATGCGAAGAATGAAGTATTGGTTTGGCATCAATGAAACTGATAGGGAACTATCTACAACCTAACCCGCGTATTTTCTGACAATTTCATCAAAATCGGATGAAAACTGTGGAAATTATCGTCATTACAAGTATTTCACATTGGCGCATGCGCAGTAGCTATTAATGATACAATCACGTTGAAATTGATTAGAGATGATCAAATCATCATGTCCCAATCATCATCTAAATTTGAGCGAAATCGGACGACTAGGGCGTGAAACAATGGAGCAGAACGGAATTTACGTTTGCGCATGCGCAGAGTGGAGTATTAATTTGGAAACAATGAAACTGATATGAACCGTCTACTACCTAGCCCGCATATCCCCTGAAAATTTCATCCAAATTGTATGAAAACTGTAGGAAATATGGTTGTTACAAGGATTTGCGGACACAAGACAGAACTTGGAGACAGATATTGGAGAATAGTGATCAAATAATGTTATTAGATTGACCAAAAAATATTTTTAAAATATTTTATCATCAGCAAGCGTATGTAGCAAGTTACTTGATTGTAGGATGTAAACAAAGACACGTGTTTCACATCGGGTCTGCTGAGAAACGTTGTCATGGAATCAGAGTCGCCCCTATGTGCTAACTGAACTCTACTGAACCTATGATTATGAGTCTGAAATGAAATTGTTTTGAGACTGCTGGATGATGCTTCAGACATGATTATTTAAGTGAGCTCTGAGGGAAATATCTCGCCATTTAACATCAGATCATGAAGACCTAATTGGAACCTTTTTAGCACTGCTGGAAAACTTGAAAGCAGCCTACATGTGCTGTGTTTTGTCTGCTGCTGATTCCATTTTCATTAAGCCTACTAACGCTGCTTCACCTTAAGCGTTGAAAATTACTTCCTTGCTTATTTCTTTGCTACCATATTGGTTGATATTAGCAATATTTCTCTGAATGTTTTGACATAAATAACGTTTACTTACGTGTAGACAGGTAGATGTCGACTTACATTTTATTACATACGGAATATTGAGAGGAGTCATTGAGTTTATGTTATGAACACAAATTCTTGTGTTGATCGAACCGTAGTCCATTTTTCGGCACTTCAGCCTTGTTTTGCCACTAGTGAATGAAATCGAACCAATACTAACAAGCTCGTGTTTACATTGACGAGAATCGTTACGAATTTTGGAGATGGCGTAACAGGATCACCTCATCAAAAACTAGCGGATAACCCTTCTACACAAATTGAACTAGTTTGGCTGGTAGTACACTATATCCATTGAAAACCACTGCGTTACCACAGAACACCGTACTCATTCTCCATTTAGTTACACAGCAAGTCAGGGTCGGTCTCCCGGAAAATTCTCTCGATTTGGAAAACGATGCGATACATAGATGGAATGGTTCCAGAGACTGATACGAGAACATCCGTCGACCCATCAGCGGATCGAGGAATATTCATAGCCTTTCGTATCGCCATAGGAAATCCCCATCCATCAATCACTCATTCCCTGTGGGAACCATTCCCACATTTCATCTAGCGATTCCAGATTCAATAGATGTAAATCGCCTCTGTGCATCTGCATATTATATCGATGAGGACTGCCCATAAATCGCTTTGCTGTCCTGGAATCGCCTACAAAAACATCATAAGCGTCGATACATCAACCCATGAAGACGCGTCAAACAACAGAGGAAACGGCAGGATTGGTTGGAACGATAATATCGCATTATTTGCGTATCATCGTATATTGGACACACATCATCGAACATGATAGGTACATATGTCGGATGCGAAATGTTCAATTAAATTTCAATAATATCCTGGTCAGTGGATAAAATTTCGTATTTTTTGTTTGTACCGTAGGTATCATCTTTCCTTGTGAGAGTTGGATAGATGTGTAAATCTTAGGGCCAGGTGTACAGTTCTTGTTTGAGTGATATTCAATGTTTAAGCAGCTGTTTAAACAGAGGTCTGATTTGACCAATTGAACTGCTCCTAAACGTTTGTCCAGAACTTGTGAGTAGGGATGATTGCGTGTTAAGGTTAAACGTTCGTTCTCGACCGATTAAACGCCTGATCATCATTTGAACAGCCGAGTTGTATTGATTTTTCGTTGAAACAGAGGTGTTTATTGAAGTATTCTTGTCTTGTGTTACCACGGATCATTCAGCGAAGTTTTGTAGAAAATGAAGCTATTGCAATGGCTCAAAAAATTTTAAAATAACAAATTTTGAAAAATTCTTCACTGAAATCCGTTTTGAGGCATTCTGAAACCGTGATTAACTGACGGTCAGTTTAAACGGGGAACTGTACACCTGGCTCTTACATTCTGACTTGTTGATCCTGAACAGCGTCCTCGTATCCGCTATATGAATGTAAAACTCATTGAAATGTTTCAGTTAATCTTGAAAAATTTCATATCTGGTTCCACAGTTTGAAAGAGCTGTAATTCAAGATTGAACGTGAAATGCTAAAATCGGTCCATTATGAAATGAGAAAGTAATGCTTGATGGTAATGTCATGATAGTTTTAAATGACGTTTGCAAGTTCTCGGATATCCAATATAGGACAGCGAACTGGGCTCAAGATCAGGAGAACGTAAAAATCGATGCTTGGGGTCAGAGCGGGCCATTAGAGGGCAGTGATGAATTAACCGATGATACTCAGCCCGTCGTAAACGCGATGTGTGTTCGATTCCCGTACAAAAATATCCATACGAACGGTGAAACTCTGAGTTCAGAATTCAGAACCAATTAACGCTTATCACATCAACCTTCCTAAAAACCGTGTAGGTTCATCGCCATGGCGTTTGACGCTTTGACAGTTAGTTGTGCTCCCATTCGGTGTTCTTGATCATATGAGAACAAAGTCGGGTTCTTTGAATTTACAGAATACATTTGTATGTGCATAACAAGGTAAATCATTTAGTGTATTTTCTCAGAAACGTGGATAGCTAAAAAGAGTGGAGGGAAAGCTGAATTCCGACAAATTGGTTATATAGAAGAATATTAATTATTACCTTACCATATATTGCGAAAACTGGGTCAACCTAAGGTTATTTCCCGTCCATGCCACTTAAACTTGAGTATCTACTGCCTGAAAATACCCTGAATTTTGTGGATGGCTCGTATTACTAGTTACTGTGTATGACACGAAATGGTATTGTCGTCACCTCTCAGACCAGTAACCCACGCATGCCAGTCGTAATTGACGAACGAAGTGCTACTATTTGTCAGCGTGCCTTTGTGTGCGTGTTCTCCATCGTAAAAGCTATTCTCCTCTCGGCCATCTAATTATGAAAGGATTAGGTAAGGTTTGTTACTTCGAGGTGAACAGTACCTGAGTTACCACTATTTCGACCGGTAGTCAATGAATCACAAGTTTCACTAAAATACTCTAGCGGTCCCTTTTGGAAAAGTTATGAACTATTTAGCAACCCTCGACCCTCCCTCCCCCCCTCAAACCCATAATGTCAGAAATTTCAGTTTTAGTCAATTATTATGCACGCCGTTCAACCCGTCAAGATCAAATTTTGGAAACAACTTTAGATTTTATCTTTGAGTGTTGGGATAAAGTTTTTTTTTTTTCTCTCTAAATTCCCACCAAAAAAGTTGTATTCAAATTTGTTGGAACTTGGCAGACGTTTTTTCTCTCGAAAGTGAAGACAATGCTTCCGCTAAGCTAACTATAGGGAAACTCGGATGATAAAAGGAAAAAGCCATTTTAAGACTTTACAATAGATCGAAAGGTAGTTTCGAGAAATAAAAGTATTATATATTGTATTTTTATTTTCTTATGCATCATACCTATTGTCGATATCTCATTTATGTATTTATTTTCTTGTAAACTCCGGGAATATATACTACTACTCGTACTAAAACTAAACGTAATGCATTCATTCCTGTATGATTTACGTTTTAAAGAGTCCAGACCGTTTTTAAAGTCTGAAGGAGATTGAGGAATAGATCCTGACTGCAAATTTAATTCCGTCCTTCCTGCGTGTAGAGAAAGTATTAGTCACAGTAATGTGCCCTTAGTGCCTTCGAGTCCCGGATGTGGGTTACGGGTTGTAAACCTACTAAGGCGAACGGAGGCCCGCTGTCAAGCCGTTTGGCTCAATATCCCGAAAATTGACAAGTAACGTGACGCGTGAAACCGGTTAACGCTGAACGATCCTTCAATAAGTTAACAGGTATTAGACCAAGACCCCCGATCAATCATATCACCCGGGGAAGGAGTAATATGACGGGAGTTTGTACACATGGCGAGCATAGGAAATGACATAATTGTGATTAGGGACAACGTCCGTTATACTTTTATCAGTATTATATTTCCCAAATAAACATGGGCGCCGACTTGTCCAAAACTTTGGTGGGGCTTTACAAGCGCGGGGGGGGGGGGGGGTTATGGAATTTGACGAATTTCATGCTAAAAGTAGCCATTTTTGGGCCCTTTTGGATGCTTGAAAAGAACACTATTCCATCCTGAAAGTAAAGTAAATTTGCTAAACAGCTTCTTTTTTAATTTGTGATGAGTAATAAACAACGTTAATAAATCAAAACGGGTATAAAGTTCAATGATACACCAAACAATGAGTACAATAAATACGATAAATAAGAGTGAAAAGTACGTAAAACAATTTTGACTAAACTTAAGATTCTTTAGCTAATTACAAAAAATTAATGTTTTGTTTAAAAAGAACTAAATGTTGGCCTAATTAGGATGAAGGCACATAAAAAACATTCAAACAGCCTAACACTATATTTTATGAAAGGAAAAAACCGTAATTAACAAAGATAATAATATAATTAACTTAGAAATAAATTTAAATAAATTAATCACGTTCCCATAAGTAACGTTCTGAGGGTGTACATTAAAGTTAAATATTTCTGAAATATGAAAGTTAAAAGGTTAAAAAATTTTGATCAAACTTCAGATTTTTTTAGCTAATTACCGTACATTAACATTTAAATTAAATATTTCTGACATATGAAAAAAACACATGAAGAAACTATAACAAGAGCAGTAAGCTTAGTTAAATTGTTGCTAAAACAAAGCAATACTTGCTTTTCTAATATTATTTTTATCAACAAACTCGTTAAGGAGGGGCCTCATGTCCAAACTATCTAGAACTTCTTGATGGCAGTTGAGAATGGCTGTATAGTTTAGTCTCTCCTGTCCCATTGTTGACCGCAAGTAATTCTTAAGACGTCGACGACAGCTAAAAGACCTCTCTGCCGTTGCAGTGGTTATTGGGACAGTTCTCAGAAGCTTAATTAATTTGGTCACTTCAGGTAGAAGGTCTTTCACACTTTTATCTTCTACAAGAAACTTCTTCACATCACGCATTTAAGAAAGAGAAATATTTCGTTGTTTTGCAATGTCATTCAGCATAGTGAGGTGGAGGAGAAGTTGGGATTGGTCGAGGTCACCACAAAATAATTTTTGAATTTTCTGGGTTTTATTCGATCCAGTTGTCATGGCAGAAACACATTCTTCTTCAACGGCAGTTAGAAAAATATTGGTGGGGCACAGCCCCACCACTCTCATTATTGGTGGGGCCCGGGCCCCACCATCTCTTATGAAGTCGGCGCCCATGCAAATAAATATATGCGATACGATTATCTTACTGGTTGATTATTTTCCTTCATAGACCTGAGTACTTGATCTCGAAAAGAAGTGCTGGTTGTTCCGAAAGTAACTCCCCTAAACCTAACTTATTTCAACAATTTCCGAGATATCGAAGAGAAACTTGGATAACGTTTTCGGGGTGCTTGATACTAAGTTCTAAGCAAATAATAATCAGGAAAAAATCCAAAAGTTTTTGGAACACCCAAAGCAGGAGTATTAAGTACTTCCACTTTTTCCAATTTCTGTCGAGTGTCACTTCATTTTAAACATTTTTTAGTGATGAACACGATGGTGAACCTAGAATTGCGATATCTTATTCCGTTCTAAGATGAGAAATGAACCTTGAAGAAGCATGATTTTTTCTAAAGGAAAATATAAATACAATGTAACACTTTTTTTTTTTGTTGGAAACTACCATTCCACTCCTAAACCTGATGGGTTTTGCTATGAAAGAGCAGTCTAGTCTCAACTCGAGTGTCTCAAACCTACATTATGATGTACGAACCATTCAGAAAACAACATACGAGTATGATGCCGGTTGATCCATATCTTAAATACTACCTTATTTACTAATAATAACGTAATGCTATTGAAGGTTATGAATTTACAGAGTGTCCCAGTACTGATGGTAAAAACATCAGGGGTCGATTCTAGAGCTTATTTATGATCAAAAGTTCATCATAAAGGTAGAATTCTTTAAACGGTTTGTTTTCGAGGTATTCAATTTTTAAGATTTTTGTGCCTTATGACATCAAAATGGCCATTACTTACCTACTTTAGAATCACTATAAACTCAAAAATAAAAACACCGTTGGGAAGAAAATTATATTTCCTATTTACCTGATGTCAAACCAATATTTTTCTAGCCGACTTGATACGGGGATAAAAAGCAAATTTTTTAGTACGCTTCGTGCTGCGTGGAAATGAGTAAGTTAAGTAAAATTCGGGTCAATTTTTCGGTGTTTTCCCAAGTTAGTGTTGCAAATATCAATGAACGAACATCATTACGAGGTTCAGGTAGATAAAATACCCCAAATTCATGCATTACATGTGGCAATTGAATATCTTTGGAGGGATGGCGTGACAAACAACCCTTGAACTCCTCAAAATGCTCAGTCGTTTTTCTTTCATGGGACAGAACAGTTTTACGCTCATTGGTACACTCTGTGTGGGCATCCCCCGAACAGACTGACGGAGATAGTGGATTTTGGCATCTGGTTTGATGAGCGCTTGTCTTCTTCGAGTCATATAGACGATATAGCCGGCAGAGCCATGAGAGTTCTGGGTTTTATTAAGTGACGTACAAGAAATTTCACGGGCATCCAGCCGATAATCCTCTTGCATAAATCTATCGTGCTCCCTATCTTAGAGTATGCGTCTCCTGTCTGATCCCCCATGTATGTCGTGCACAACTATACCGCTACATTGGGTTCGAACTTGGAATTGCGTATTCTGACATTAATTATGCAAATTCGTTGGAGCTCTACCACATACATCCATTGAGCTATCGAAGAGCCATCGCTGATCTAACCCTTCTTCGCAAGTTGTTAAACAATCATTTAAATTGCTCAGCTTTGTTCTCAATTGTTGGTCTTCGAGCTCCCAGAATCGCTTCACGTTCTCCATCCGTGATCTACGCCCCTTTCTCCTCAGCTAACTACCTCCGACATCGACCTCTAAGCAGAATCATGTATTTGGCAAATTTGGTTTTGGATGCCAACTCCACCTTCGACTTTTCTCTCTCTACACACGCGGTGCATGTGGTCAAGCGTTCCTGTAATGGGAATGGGGGGTAATTCCATCTTGTTCTGGGGGGAATCTTTATTCATTGTCTAATGTTTTAGTGCAGGATGAGCCGAACATAGATTAGTGGAGTAATATAACTATTGCACATGCGCCAAACTAAAATTGATCGGCACAGTAAGAACTCCGAGAGTAATGGATCGATTATGAAATTTTCAAGGTTTCTGGCTTAGCTCTTAAACGTTTCCCTATAAAGTTCATTGCCGTTGGAATAATAGTAGACTGTGCGCATGCGCAAACACTCTTTTCTCATAACGTCGACTCATCAATCATTTCGACTCGTACTATGTTCTTTAATTAATTCTATACATCCATGTTTCAATATGTGAAGAATCTATACTGCCCACCCTTCTCTGGAATACGGTTTTATTTTGCTCATACGTATCCCTTATTTCCCTAGAATGTGTAAGCTTACTTGTCTTCGCTCCTTGTATGAATGATAGACAACAATGAATATCAACAAGATTTTGGAACGACCTGTGAAATAAACCACTCGTCGAAATTTATGAAAAAATAGGTAGCCATTTAATACTACAATATCAAGTAAAACTACGTTTGGTCACAGGTTTATTCATTTTACTTATCCAAATGCCAATATTATTCAAATATTTTGGTAATTTTCCGTTATACCCCTCCCTAGTCAATTTGTCTTTAACACGCCCGCCCGATGTTTCTAGGCATTCCTTCTTACTTAGATTACATATTTACGTAGAATTGGTGACAATTTCATACTGTGATAAGAAATTATATTATTTAAAAAAAAGAAGGAAAAAAAAGAATTACCGTGTTTTCAGAAGTTGCCGATGTCGGTGAGGATTTGTTGAAACAAATTGGCCTGGTTGTGGTTTCATTGCCTCCACATGAATTCGCACTAGTAGAATGCGCTTGAATTCGCACAAATAAATCAGAATTCTGTGTATAGGTTGGTCGTCTGGATGCTCGCAAGCTCGCATCTCAAAATAACATAACATCAAGTAGTCAATACAGATTATTGGGACATGATGGTCAGAATGATGTGAATACCTGGCGGTCTGGAGGCTCGCAAGCTCGCATCTCAAAAATACATAACATAATCTAAGTAAGAAGGGATACCTAGAAACATCGGGCGGGCGTGTTGAAGACAAATTGACTGGGGGGGAGGGGGGGTATAACGGAAAAGTACCAATATTTTAGTAATTACAATCATTGTTATAAGTTTCGTTTGTAGGGAGTTGAAGTAATGGAATCGGGCATGTAATTACATTAACTTCACATTACTATGTGTGTCTGGTTGGTCTTTTAGGAGCTCTCCCGCTAAGCTCACCAGACTTTAGACGGATGACGACTATTTTCTTACAAAGTTTATGGGAAAGGCGGCGCCGGCGCTTTGTAAGATAACTCGGGCGAATTAAGCAGATTTAAGGTTGATTAATAGGACGTCTTCGATGAATAGCGAGGAGCCGTTAGGAGGCAGCGCTGATGACACCGAGTAATTCAACCTTGTAGGCCAAAGGAAAGCACAAGTCGGGCGGAAGGGAGAAGCGGGTGACGGGAGAAGCGGGCGGAGGCGGCACAACTTTACGGGTTCCGCTACAACTTTACGGGTTTAAGGTTGAAGGCGGCTCGCCGTGGTGGGGAGAGAGGGCGAGAGAAAACGTTCGGAGGTGGCGTCTCCCCGGGACGACGGGTGTATCGTTTAGAAGGGAGAGTTTCTCGGGACAACCTGGAAACCTCCCCTCCCGCAGCGAAGGTTTCATGGGTGAATTATGGGGCTTGAGGTAACTAATGCCGGCGGCGCCCGAGTATTCATTGTTCTTCTCCAGGGATGAAGTGACGGTGAGAGGGGGGTCCTGTGGATGAGGGGGAAACTCCTTGAGGCAGGGGAGGATCCTTGAGGATGAGCAGGAAGGTAAGCACAAGTTAGACATCGCAATGCGCAGAGTAACCTCTTGGGTCTCACTAGTTCAAGCTTAAAATAGCACCACTTTCCCCACTACTCTGTTATTCATGGCTAGAAGTTGTTCTTGGTTTTCGGTGAAGTAATAATACCTCATTCTGCTTTCAGTCTTAAAACCGAAATTCCAGGTGCAATTTTTTTCCCCACACACACACAAAACCAGATGATCTACCTTCTCCAAACATCCACTAGAGTGTGATGGCGTCATTTCATCACTCATTACCACGCCAGAAATCCGACCTGTATTAGGTATGTAAGGTGTCACACACAGATCCAGCTGATCTACCTTCTCCAAACATCCACTAGAGTGTACTGGCGTCATTTCATCACTCATTCCCACGCCAGAAATCCGACCTGTATTAGGTATGTAAGGTGTCACACCCAAAGGTGACACACAGAACCATCTGATCTACCTTCTCCAAATATCCACATGAGTGTGATGGCGTCATTTCATCACTCATTACCCGCCAGATATCCGACCTGTATTAGGTATGTAAGGTGTCACACCTAAAGGTCACACACAGATATCCAGCTGATCTACCTTCATCAAACATCCACTACAGTGTACTGGCGTCATTTCATCACTCATTACCACGCCAGAAATCCGACCTGTATTAGGTATTTAAGGTGTCACACACAGATCCAGCTGATGTACCTTCATCAAATATCCACTAGAGTGTACTGGCGTCCTTTCATCACTCATTCCCACAGGGGAGGATCCTTGAGGATGAGCAGTAAGGTAAGCACAAGTTAGAAATCGCAATGCGCAGAGTAACCTCTTGGGTCTCACTAGTTCAAGCTTAAAATAGCACCACCTTCCCCACTACTCTGTTATTCATGGCTAGAAGTTGTTCTTGGTTTTTGGTGAAGTAATACCTCATTCCGTTTTCAACCTTAAAACTGAAATTACAGGTGCCATTTTTTCCCTTACGCCCCAGTAACTGACAGATGAAAAAATATTAACAATCCATTGGAAAGTCAACAACTATAGAAAGTTTTTCTACTTATAGAAGGCAGGGACATCAAATACATTGTAGTTATACTTTTTAAGCTTTTCGTAGATTATGCAGACGCATATATGCGATGTTATGTCAACGTGCTATGTTTGAAATTATGGGCAAATCACCTTAACCAACAGCACGGGCCAAGCCTACCGTTGGAAAAGTAAGCAAGGCAAGAAGCCTAGTTCTACTTTTGTACTATCATCATATTAATGTAATCTATTGAAATAAATAATTAAAATAAATAAAATCTATCCATCTATCCAATCACATACAACATAATTATGACATACACTCGCACACATGGACAAAGATAATATATTATGTTTCATTTCAGAGGAAATATGGAAAGAAGACCCTGAATATTGAGGTTTGTTCATATGTTCACACTCATTGCCTGCATCAAGTGTTGTTTACATTATTTCCATAAAATATATATTAGTTAGGTAGTCTTAGTTTTTGGGACCATTTCGTTAGTCTTTTATCCAGAGCCCCTCGATTTCATTCCATTATCACCCTATTCAAAATTGGTTTTTCTCGAAGATTCTAATCCTAGTGTAACTTTTCAGAATAGATTAAAAGTAAAGTATGGAAATCCAGTTGTGAATTAATGGGGTTGTCCCTGTTTCAGTCACCAGTGATTGACATCTGAATGTTTTCACCCCGTTTTTGTTGTTCTGAAAACTAACACTAGGGATATAATCAACGAGAAAACTGATTTAGAATAGTCACAATAATAAACAAAAGTAGATCAAAAGAAATTACACCCACACTTCCTTAGCAAACTCACAACAAGCAACTGTGCTTCAACCGTTTCTACAAGGTGACAACTGATATTCTTCTGCAGTGTACACAGGAAAATTCTTAAAACCTGTTTTTTGACTAATACTCCCATTAAGAAGGTTTCGTGTTTCTGCATTAAAAAGGAACATGCCCATTTTGTCATATATGGGGCATTCCACTTTGAATGGGAAGCTCCAAATATAAATCTTCTCCAAAATTGACCATTTTCCATAATTTCGAAGACCTGAAATTTGGGGACATTTTGACATAGATATGTGTTTTCGGCTGGGGGTCATGACAAAATAAGTGTGATCGTGATCACAAAATGTAAAAGGTAACTATGTTGTTACCTACTTTCATTACATTACTAATCACGCTACTCTATCCAGAAAATGAGGATTTTCTTACATACATGGAGAGGATTTATTTTTGGAGCCTCCCCGTTTGACGTGGAATTCCCCATATATGACAAAATGGGCAAGTTACTTTTTAATGCAGAAAGACAGGAGTATTAGGCAGAAAACAGTTTTCAAGAATTTTCTTGTGTACACTGCAGAAGAATATCCGTTGTCACCTTGTAGAAACAGTTGAAGCACTGCTGCTTGTTGTGCATTGGCTAAAGAAGTGAGTGTTTCATTTCTTTCTACCACAACAATCATAGATCAACATTCTTTCATTCTTCTAATTATTCTAAATAAGTTTTTCGTTGATTATATCCCTAGTAATAGTTTTCAGAAAAACAAAAACAAGGTGAAAACATTCTATGATTCTATCATCGAGAGGTTACAAAGTAGGTTTTAGAACTAAAAATAGTCTTAAAGCATTACTAGGATCCGTTAAGGACAAAATCAATGTTCAGGATAAAAGTGGGGTTTATAAACTAAAATGTTCTTGTGGCTACGAATATTGCGGTCAAACTGGTAGGAAATTCAGGGAAAGAATAGACGAGCATCAAAAGGATTTCAGGGAAAATAAGGGTTAGTCTGCATTTGCGAAACACCTTAAGGAATCCAATCATAGTTACAATTTTGATTTGACAGATAGACTGTTTGTAGAATTTCTTCATTTTTATCCAAAGGGAGGTATGTTGAATGTAAGTACTTGAAAAATTCGAAATTATCAAAAGTGACAGATCTGGTAAATGTTTAAATGAGGATATACCTCAATATATTTCACCACTAATAGGTCCATTTCTATAAAGGTTGGAATTATCCCTTCACACAGTTGAAACCATATTTAATTATTTTTCCTCCTTTCACTTCATTTGATTAGCCATAATCCCCATCACTTTGTTTGCACTTAATTGGTTGTACCTACTGCCCCTTTCCTTTCTCTTGACCAATGGGATTCACTCTCCCTTCACCCGTGACTATAAAAGATGTGTCCTTTCTAATGTGTCTTCAGTTATTGTTTGTTACTGATTATGGCCTAACTCTTTATTTTTCGTGGAAATAGACAACGTTTTTCACTAACTTCCGTTTTGAAATGGGTTTCCACAACTTCGTCGCGAGTGATTTAGTTCGTGACTGAAACAGGGACAACCCCATTAATTGACAACTGGATTTCCATACTTTACTTTCAATCTATTTTGAAAAGTTACACTAGGATTAGAATTTGTTTATTGGTACCAAGTTACAGTTTTTCGGGATTACAATTTTTCGTAGACCCCAAGCTAAAATACATAGGTATCCATGTCAAAAGAATATAATACAAAAACATGCGTTTTGACGCCTCATTTTAGCTTAAATCGATCTACTGTTACGTATTTGCATCAGGTGACTCGGGGGACATGCTTCTCTCTGGATATGCCAAGAAAATTAAGTTTGAGCAGACAGAGGGAGGTCGGGAGTTGGCCAAGGTAGGGCCGAAGTTCTACATTGTTACTTATCTCGGTGCGTCTCATTGCAATGGTTTTTGGAAAGCTTGGCAATGCGATAGCATTGGTTTATAGAAAGCATGGCATTGCGAGACTTGTCATCTTTTGAACGCGGAGCGTCTATATGAGGGGGATTCATTTTACACCTTTGCATTTCTCATATCTGCGAGGTAGTAGTTTTTGCAATAATCACATGTACACAGCTCTCGGCTTCTACCCCGTAAGTTACAGGAATTTGGCTCGCCAACAAATATTATCCCCCGATACATCAGCAGCAAGGTAGATAACCTTCTTCCTTGAAAACCTTCACTAATCACTGAGTAGAGATTCCCTTGGTGCCGCGGAGCGCCGCATAATTTTCAAACCTTGAATATTTATGCGGGGACGGAGCGGTACATAATCCATGAATAGGAACCGTTTCATTGGGGGCCTCTCTGAATAGCGAATGAGACACATATTAATAGGCTTATGTAAGGGGAGCTGGTCCATCGGTTGGAGCACAAAGAACTTTGCTTCTACAGTATAATCGTTAGCCCTGAGTTAGGGTGGGTGCTGCTAATAACAACGTTATTATTAATATTGATAGATTATTAATAATTACAAGTTAAGGTTATTAAAGTTACTAATATTTACAAATTAAGGCTGATGAAGTTACAAATAGTTATTTGGATTTATTAATAGTTGGAGTAATGGTATTACAATGATTTAAGATTACTTAATATTCTGTAAACCTTAACCACTATCTATTTATACAGGGTATCATCAATCTACTAAATTTTTCAGTGGTCGGCATTTGAGAACATTGCTTACAGAAAATTCCCACTTCTTGGAGATTTTTTTGAAGTTATATTTTTGAGTAATTCAAATTTTTAAGATTTTGACATCTTATGTCTTTTGGCTGGGGGTCAAGGAATTTTTCGCGACACTTTTTTTCCCGACCGACACTTTTTTTTCTCCACACAAAATGCAACGCTCAATATTGATTTTTACGTACAACCAATGCGTTACTAGCGAAATGTAACTCCCTTAGTTTTCATAGCAGGAAAATCGTTCGCCACTTTTTGGAATGCTCTAATTTTATCATAACATCTCATGATCCCAAAGCCATTGTTGGGTTAAGGAAAGCTGATTTATTACGCTGAGTTATAAATTTTCTCCACACAAAATCCAACGCTCCGACAGTTTAGATTATTATTAACTCGAAAAGTGAAGGCTAGGTAGAATTTCTATTGATTTTCACGTACAACCAATGAGTTACTAGGGAAGAGTAACTCCCATAGTTTTCATAGTAGGAAAATCGTTCGCTACTTTTTCGAATGCTCTCATTTTATCACAACATCTCATGAACTCTGAGTCATTGTTGCGTCACGGAATGGTGATTTATTACTCTAAGTTATAAACTAATATTGTTTTGTAACCATAATGGAATAATCTTGTGAAAAGAAGGCACTCCATGGTTGGTTCATATCCATGATCTTCTGTTTTTCCCATCAAGGGAGAAATTAAAATGCTTGAAAAATTTAATTAGTAATGGACTTTAACAATAAATCTTTGCAATTAAAAAAAAAAAAAAAAAAAAAATATATATATATATATTTTGTTTTTGTTTAGGTATCATAGATTCATTGTACCACGTACAAAACTAAGTATGGTGATCGATGTAATGCGGTGGTAGTTCTTAAATTGTTATTTAAAGAACAATCAGAAGAATTTCATGATATTATGATCTATGGATACTACGCCATCTCATAAGATGTGCTTGGGTGGTTGGTTGATTATGAATGATGTACCGAATTTTATTTAATATGGGTTATTCAATGTTTTCCACCTTATGAGACCAAAACGTCTATAGCTCTCCTTAGGACCACGTTAAAATCCGAAATAAGGACAACGTTGGAAAGAGCGGTAAATTTATTATCCCTATTTTCTATGGTAGGTATACATTTTTTTTCTTGGTCGATTACAAAGGTTCATTATTGAAAATAATAAACCAAAATCAAACCACCCTGAACCATATATTTCTAAGGCACCGGGCTTGAAAAGAGCGAGGTCTCGAGTAAAAAAACTGTATATATACATAAGATGGCCAGGAAGAATAGCTCTGTACAGAGTTGGCGTAGAAAGAAGCGTGGTGTGGTGAGGAAGGAAGACTTCTATAAAAAAAATCTTGAGAAAAGAGAGCCTCGAAAAACCTTTAAAGGAACAACCAAACCCCGGGCAACGCAGGGGCGGTGTGACAGAGGAGGTAGGGATTTTTCGTGAACGGACAAAAGAGGATCCTTCTCCATTTTTTTCTTTTTTTGAGATGATTTTTTTTCCCATCTTCTCCACAACCTTTTTGCCCTTATCTTTTTGTCAGGTGCGAGGTGCTAACGTGAATCCAAGGAACACAACTTGAAACAAATTTCGCTCATAGTAATATGGTAAAAGCTATTTGATCCATCAATTATCATTAGGAAATATAAATCAATTATTTTACATTGCTGAGCAAGTAATACAACAAAATACACTTGTTTATTTATGATCTGAAGGGCACTTCGTGCCAATTGCATTAGATAATTTTTATACTCACTATACGTATGAAAAACAATATTGTTACCATTACAGGGCGAAATGAATGAATTGACAATAGCATGAAGACAAATTTAGATAGCATGTTGAAGAGAGAGGAGAGAGAGAGAGAGAGAGAGAGAGAGAGAGAGAGAGAGAGAGAGAGAGAGAGAGAGAGAGAGAGAGAGACTCTTTATTCAGGATAATAAACAATTACAAAATAAATTAAATTTGATTTTCTGAATACTATTGCTCGTAGGTAGGCCTACCCCGTACTGACGAACAAGAGTTGCTATCAGCAGGTTTTGTACATAAAATTTGAAAAAAAGACTTATCTAGTAAAAATTATACAAAATTAAGAGAAAAAAATAGTTTACGAATATTAAAATAAATAATTAAGAAATGCATGATAAAGGTCACTAATGTGAAACATAGATAGTTAATTTAGGGTGTATTCGGCCATCATGACAGAATGAAGGATCTAGCAATGGACTTGAGCGCCGAGAGAGATCCAACGAAAAAGTCAAAATCGATCTGATCTATCGCTAGGAGGGGGCGATAAAATAGGAAGTTCCTATCAGCAAAAGACAGGGAAAACGTCTGATGAGAGCGTGTGGGATGTAGTGGTGCCAACAAACCGATACTTGACAGCAGTTTTCGGCAAATATTCTCGCCTCTCAACAGTTTAAAGAAGAAAAGGTCCAGTCTGCCACTCTTTTCCGACCTTAATAGCTCCAATTCATAGGCAGTCACAAGATTCGAGTAGCAAACCTGATCCCAAGGCACTCGCCACCTGAAGGCCAAAAAGCGCAAGAAGCGGTGTTGAACCCCCTCAAGCCGGTAAAAACTTGTGGCATAGTGTGGAGACCAGACAACACTACAATTATCGAGGCTGGACAGTACAGTTTTAGTTACATCAGAGTGTGACGTTAAAACTATTGGTTTATTTTTTTCACTAATGCTTGGATTGCAAGTTTCTGGAAACAATAATATTTTCATCTAGTTAAGGAAGTCAGGACACAATATGCTTGTGGCTGAATTATAAAGTAAAGACATTTTTATTGATCCATAGAAATGTTTTAATGACAACTTATCAGAATGGGGATTCGAACTGGGATTTACTCCTTATCTTTGAACTTTCCTTTTATTTTAAACCATCATCAGGATCTACAACAATGAAATAAATGTATTACATTTATAAATGTGGTATAAATCCGATGGATTTTGCCACTAAAGTAGGAGGCCCTGGAATGAGCCATGAATAGGACCGTTGTTCCAAAATCCACCATTATTTTATGTGTGATCTTTTTATCAAATGACTGGCAGACCTTTTGTATGAAAGGGGAGAGGTTTTCAATTTACTAGAGTTAGGAGGTGTTAATTCTTGCGGCTTGAGAGCTGAAGAACAACATACATCCTGCTGTCAGTAGAGAGCTGGTCCTTAACTTAGTTGATTTTGACTGGCACAAGAAGACATTGAAGGAAACAGCTATTCTCTTCCACTACAGGAAGTCATGGACCTTGCTGGCTAAAGTCCTGAATAAATTTGATGACTTTGGAAAGGGACATTGATATGTTAGCGCAAATTTATCTTTGAAATTATAGGAGGTGTTGACTTGTTGGCCAAATGAAATATAAAAGGAGAGAGTTCATGAATTTAATGGGGGAGTTTATACAACTTGCAGCTTGAGTGATCAAGAAGAACCTATATCCAGCAGTTTGTAGTGCAACTTTTCTATATCTCAGCCCTTAGATTGTTGTTTGGTTCCAGAAAGTATTGCTCCGGAATTCGCTATTCTCTTCCATTATAGAAGGTAAGGGTAATTGATGGCTTGTGCCTTTTTTTAAACTGTCTGAAATCCTGAATACACCACTTGGTCGATTTGGAATCAAATCAAATCAAATAATTCTTTATTCTGAACCAACAATAATATTATAATCGTGATTTGTAGGTAGGTACTCTGATATGCAAGTGTAACTTACAAAAATTATAAAATTTTAAAAAATAAAACAATGTGATGGTAAAAAAAAAAGTAGGCTTCACCTGCTCAGAGAAGCGGCCCAGCAGTCCCACCGCGTCTGGCGCCGGCCAGGGTCCCAAGTATGAACCGTTGATGAGACTTTTGATCCAACATTTACCTCTAACAGGTTTGGGAGTGTGAACTTGTTGATCAACTGAAATATAAAATGTAAGATCTAGAGCTAATGAATTTACTGGGGTTGTTAGTGGGGTACTTCATGCATCATGGGTGTCAATGAGAAACCTCCATAGATCACTCCGTATACACTGATCTCCCTTATGTATATCTCAGTCCCTATGTAGGTGATGGCCTGGTTCAATAAGAAATTTGATGTATTCACAATTCTCGTATACTGAAGGAGGTCAAGGCACTTGGTGGATTGTGCCTTTATTAAAGATGTTGCTTGAAGTTATGGATACAGTCGGTAGATTATGAATGACTCATCGGTAGGATTCAAAATCTATCCTCCATATAATTGAGAGTGGAAGCTAGTTGCTCATAGGCCGTTTCAGTTTCTCCTCTTGCTCTACGGTGAAAACCATCCTATCGGAGTGATTAGGCATAAATTTCACATTCTCTCTCTCTCTCCCCCCCCCCCCCCCCCCCGACAACGTTCTTTTGTGCTCTTCACATATCTTGGATAACGTGACATCATTCCATTCTTTAGATCTGCGGCACGATTCATGCTGCATCCACCCAAGACATTTTTACTGCTGCCTTCATATTATCATCTTCAACAAACAGTCCCTTGCTGGCTTTCAATGGCCAATTTCACACCACTCAGAAACAAGACGACTAAAACAACAGCTTACTGCACAATTAAATACAAATGAGGCACAATGACACACTCGTGTGGCTCTGTGAAACGTTTCATTGTGCCCCAAACGCCTCTGTTTCAAGGAACTCTATACGAGCCATTTTGCTCCCCCTCACTCTCTATATTGAACGTGAAGAGGTAGAAATACCAAAGTACGGCAGAATCTGAAGGGATGTATGTATAATGAAATGCCATGAGAGCTAATTGAATAATACGATTACTCTTACCTGGAGATGAAAAAACGTACGACGAAAAAGTGCAGTTCAAAAAAAATTCACCTTGTAGAGTATGTCACGCAACTAGTCGAAGGTGGCAGTACCAGGCTTTGTTTGGAGTGACCCACAACGCTTTCTGCCAGAATCCCATTGCACTAGACCCCTGGGTACACCCACTATTTCATTGTGCCCCTTGTTTCATTGTGCTCACCATCCCCTGGTAAATTTTATTGAGTTGATTAAATGAGATTGGAATCAAAAGGTTTCCCGGATTGATGTTTCCCCAATTAGCTTCCATCGGGCGAAAAAGTTCTTCCGAATTAGATTGAAAAGTCTTAGGTGAATGGGAAGGTTGAAAAACGAAAAAAAAAAAAAAAAAACGTTAAATACAATACCTAAATTATATTTCACGGAACGTTAAAATAAACTCACTCTTCAACAAAAGTACTTTTGGAGTTTAAAAAAACACCTATTTCTGACTGCGAGGGAAAAACCCGGGGTGAAATAGAAATTTAAAGTTAACGCCTGCTCCAGGTGGTAGCTCCGGAGGTGCTTGACCTCGGCGAAAAAAATACGGCTATAATAAAAGTGAACGCGCTATACATATTGATGATTGAGAGTAGGGAGGGTCACGTGGGGTTGCCGTAGTCGTGAAAACGTTTTATTTCCTCGAGTATTTTTGTGTATGGTTTAAACTCAGTTACCAGACGGTAGTAAGTCACAGTCGGTGGAATTATCCTACCAGGCACGTACAGCTTCTGACAAAGAGAAATGTTTTATACAAATCACAAGCACCAATTTATTTTTAATTCAGACATTCATTTTTTCCACGCTCGGAAGGGTTAGAGAAAGTTAGTTAGACAATCAGTGAAATATATTTTTGGTTTTTAGTGAATTTTTGTAGAAAATAAAGTTATTGCAATGCCTCAAGAAATGTTAATATCAAAATTTTTGAAAATTTTTTTTTATTGAAATGCGTTTTGAGGCATTCTGACAATACTTCCGCTACCTATAGGTAGACTTGGGAGCAATTTTGGAGATGAAATTTAGCATTTAGGTACCAATACATCACTAGTAGGTACATCCGCATGGACAATAGTTAATAAACTCGATTTCGCAGCGTTTGAATTAATCCATTGGAACTATATCACCTGATAATTCCGATATTGGGATTGTATCAGCTTTTATTTGCAAGGCAGTTTTTCTGTATTCGAATACCACTATCTAGCGATCTTTGATGGAATTTAGAGCTTGATCGGCAAATCTATAGATTCGCCAGCAGGGCATTAGAAATCTCGCTTAGAAATTCGAAGGTGTTTTCCGATGTTCGAGCCTTTAGGGAAAGCGAACGGATCAACGTACAGCGTTGCGGATGGTTTTAATCGATGGTTCGAGATCATATTTATAATTGACAAGTGAAAAATCATTGCTGTTACCTTGAATGTTTTTGAGACCTCGATTTGTGAATGCTTACCGCTTTAATGCTACCCTTTAGGGTTGACAAGAATTGATGCCGAGCTTCTATTACCATCTAGACCCCAAATGCGATTTTTAACTCAAGTTTCATGAAGTTTGGTCTATTGATTTCGGAAAAAACCCGCGGACGGCGGGCGGCCGGATTTTTTTTTTTTTTTTTTAGATTTTTGGATTTTACGCATCTTGAAACGTAAACCAAAAAGTTTTCAGGGGGCGGGGGGGTTCTTAGTCGATTACAAAGGTTTATTGAAAATATTAAACCAAAAGTTAAAATTAAATTTTTCGAAAAAACTACTTCATCGTCCAGGTTGGTAGGTAAACATCTCAAATCGCTTATATTTACTTGGAATAACCTTCTCTGACTTATGCATACAGTAGGTAGACTAAGAAGCATCATTAATTAATAGGTAGGTACTTTTTCTGCGAAATTTTAAGACAATTAATATTACTATATTGAAATGCACATGAACTCATTCAGCCCGTAACAGGCTTGTTCCTTGGACTGAGCCGTCTTAAATTACTGATTGGAAGCAACTGGTGAGAGTAGCAAACTTGGAGAAGTGGTTGTGGAAGACCACTGATCGTAAGATCGTGAAGCAAGCACCTTGCACAATAGGAGGATGTCGCAGTTGTTGAGGTTCGTATTCCCGGATTAAAGTTCGTACCTCGTTGAAATTGGGATCACCCACCCCTTTGCCCATTCACCCAAAACCCTGTCATCTTACACCTCCTTCCCGCCCTTACCGGCCTTTATCGAATCTACAACTTGGTGAAACAGCCCTGGGAGGATTAGGCACGCAGGAGCGCGTCGAATACGACCGGTTTGCTCCCCCAAGGAATTCATCGTTCTTCTACTCGTACAATGCCGCGATCGTTTTAGCCCAACATCGTTCTACCTAATGAATTGTCGTGAAATGGCGTTGTCTACCCCCCATGCGTAAACCCAGTCAAGGGATTATCTCATCTTCTAGAATTACGTTAAGCCGCATCAACGGAGACATACTAGAACGCAAGAAGGTGTGAATGACAACTGTACTTGACATCGTTGTTTGATGATATCCACGGAATTGAGAATTGTAGCATACCATGCTGATTTCAAAAGTTCCAGTCATGTAGCATGATCATATGAGCGAATGTTCGTATATTATCGTAAATCATAGCTCATTGAACAACAACTACAACAACAAGTCAAACACACAACAAGTTTTGAAATTTGAGCACTTTGGAAGTGAATAAACTATTAAGTACCAATTTTATGGGAAATGAACTCGTTCTGAGTAATATTATACAATTCAAAAAAGATTTCGGACTTCTATATTTTTGGCAGTTTTATCGATTTTCTGCAAACATAATTGAAATTTGAGTACATTTTTCAGCATAATTTTTCTATTGTTCTAGTTCATTTTTAATAAATTTCTTTTGACTAAAATCTGCTACAAAATATAAATTCTACGGTTTCATCCGATATCAGCCAGTTTAAGTAATTTTTTTTAATACCTACCTACACTTTTGGAAATTTGACCAATTTAATGTGCTCAAAAAGTGCTGGTCAATGAACTCATCCTGTCTCTTGAAAAGCTTGACTTTTTTCATGCTTTCATTTTTTTATCTCATCTCAATCCTAAGGAGAGTTATCGGTTATCAACTGGAATGACACATACATGTAGATACACACGCGCATATATATATATATATATATATATATATATATATATATATATATATATATATATATATATATATATATATATATATATATATATATATATATATATATATATATATATATATATATATATATGTATATGCAAAACGAATTTCAATGGAGAAAATTTTTGATTCGCTAAAAATTCCTGCTCACAAAGTTGCTACTTTACATTTTCCCGGTTGCGTAACACTAGGTTGTTCATTCCATCTAACCCTAAGCTAGTTCCATGCTATCGAGAGTAACAAGAAATTAATTAAATCATACAAAAGCATATTGCAAGAAGCGTGAGTCCCGTATGATACAGGAGGTGACATGATGAACTATATAAGATCTATCAGTGACAGGCGCTCCACTATCACTCAAAATCTAAAATAAAAATTAATTAAAAAATGATAAATATCTAATATGTTTCGGTAAGGTAAAAAACTTGCGTTTATATCAATATGTTGTTTATATTTCCGCCTATCTATTCTCGATTCGTTTATGTCAATAGGTAAGTGTCAGGCCGCTATATCGTTGATATGTAGATGGTCCTAAGTTTCAGCCCGCAATGCGTTTTTACAAATAAGGCCAAGAAAGGGTCTAATGTATGAAATTTTGGCCAAGTTGTACGTACCAAGACAAATAAATAACGAACAAACACAACTCAATTTTACCAACCATTTTCTCCAGTTCAGTCATGGCAGAAATGCGATATAACAACGAACAAAATAAAGTGACATACCTAAAGTGGAAAAAGGACGTATATACTCCCGCAGGGGCTTAAGGAGGTGCCGAAAGGTCGGGTGATGAAAAGTCACTAGTGATACGAGCACTGGTGACACAATAGTGACAAGCAAGTCCTCCTGCTCATTGTGAGCGAGAAGCTTTTCAATTATGGAGATCTCAGGAATGAAGAATTCAGCCTGCAGCCCCTCAAGGGGGTGGCACCCGTTCCGTTTCCTCTGCGGATTTCATTCACGTTTTCTACCCTTTTCTTCTCCCCACCCACTTTATTTATTTGTCTTTTTTCACTTTTTCTCCCTTCTCTTATAATTCTGTACTCCTTTCGCGGAGTAAGCAGCATTATACCAGGGGTTGAAGGTAGTTAGCAACATTTCCCTCGAGGGAAGCAAAAGTAAGATGAATCACGTCCTGATGGGCGGGGTTTCCACAACTGACTTCACCGACAAAAGCTAACCGACAAAAATGGAGAGGTTGACATCTGCCACTGAAAACACGACGGTGAATCTCAATTTAATTATTCTCACAGTGTTCCTACACGAAAGCTCTAATTATTTACATAATACGCTACCAAAACTTACTTGATCATAACCTGTGGGATGTACACTAATATCAGTTTCAGCCATGATGTTTGAACATACAAGCGAATTCTGTAATTCTCCTAATTATATCTATGTTAAATTGTTGGCAATTTGAGTACTTTAACAGCTCAGGAATTATTAACTATGTATCAAATTTATTCTAGATAATATTCGGCTAAACAAACAAATGTTTGGATTTTAGTAAATTTTTTTACAAAATGAAGCTCAAAATTTTCTTTATTGAAAACCGTTTTATGGGGTTATGGATTGGATTTTAACACTCTCATATATATTTTACACATAATAAATTCACAAAAGTGAGACTCAGTGTGAGACGTGTTGTTCAATCGTTGTCAATCAACTAATACCTCCTAGCCTTGCAGAAGTGTGTGTGTGTGTGTGTGTGTGTGTGTGTGTGTGTGTGTGTGTCATTCCGTTCGATAACACTCTTTAGATTGAGATATAAAAATCCGTTCTTGCGTCAAGTTTTGGTCAAGATTTTTGAGCACATTGAATTGCTCAAATTTCAAAAAATGAGCTGGAAAAAATCACTAAAAATTGCTAAAAAACGGATAGAAAAGTAAAATTCCAAAGTCTATTTTTAACCGCAGAATATCATTTATAGTGAGTATTTTCAAAACAAGGTGTCACAATACAAATACAATTTTTAACATAAATTCGCTCAAACGATCGTAATGTCCTTGAACTTTTTCCATTTCTGTGAATTTTTTTTTTCAATTTTCAGTAAAATTTAATGGCAATAAATCACTTCCAGCTTACTTTTGCGCGAAAATTTCTGAATTTTGTAATTTAAGATTGGCGAACTTGCGCTAAGTATGTGATATCCTTCTGAAACGATATAAATTTGATGATTTGTAGAGCTTTATTTGAAATTAGAGAAATGCGAGACGTTTTACAGTAATTAGCGTTCTTACGATCATACAGCATGACAATCACGTTAATCCTTTAAACTATTGTCCCTACTGGTAATCGCGATTACTAATTATTTACAGCAATGTAAAATTTGCTGATGATGCAGAGGTGGTTAATCATAGTAGGGATTGACGCAATAAAGATTTTAACGTCCTCAATATATGTCCCCCCCCCCCCCCCAATAAATTTAGTGCAGTGTCAAATTTATTTAGTCAATGATTCTTAAAATTATTTCAATTCATTAGGACAACAATTTTGTTCATTTTTATTGGACTGATGATGATATTATAGGTAGAAACCGGTCTCCAATCGTATTATTCATGAATACAACACTTTAAAGCAAAGGAGGTGAAAGACTGTATTGCATCAATCCGTACTCTGGTTATTTTTTACAGCTCTATCGCTCACATCTTTCGCATATTTGGCTATATGTTCCGAAGTATGAATTATTTTTCTAGTAGATTTGGCACGTTATCTTTAAAATCTATCCTAAGTAACGCTCAGGTAAGCCACCTAACGATTCTCCTACTGAAGTGCATTGGATGAAGAGAAAAGAAGCCGTCCAGGAAGGAGTAGACCTTCGAAACCCGCTGTTACATCGAAGGCAGAAGAGGGAAAAATATTGAAGATTCACACTTGATTTGGTTCCCTCGCTCGGGATGACCCAAACTTGATCTGACCCGGTTTTCATCGTCTATCGGAAACTTTGACAGTTCCTCGCTCCAACGCTTCATCCCTAAACCTTACGGGAAATTTAATCGAGTTAGCGTGCCAACGCAGTTATCGTAACAGGATTCGATGCGATGTCTTGAAGAGTAAACGAATTACGAAGTTGACTTTCGCGTCACCTCATATTTCGGGATATTTGGATGAATCCCACTTCATCGACAAACTACTTATATTTTCGGATGTGCGAGTGAGGCGAATTTCTACCGGTTCTACTGCGAAGTTTGGAACTTCATGGGTGAAACACGTTTCCAATTGAAATCAAAAAGCAAAAAAGAATGGTCGGCAAAAGAAATCATAAAACTTACCTCCTCATTTTGTTAAAGAACAACTAAACTGATGCTGAATACTGGTGTGAGGGTGGAAGTATCACGGCTTCTTCCTTTTAATGTATTTATTGTCTTAAGATATTATCTTATCTTTTATGAGATAAAACAGCATTAGACCAACATCTGCTGAGATTGAACCACCAACCGTACTTTGATGTCAACTCAATTATCAAACACCCAATTACAGCTAATAGGAAAACACTTGAGAACATACATATTATTAAAAATAAAGATAGATTGATGAATAATAGAACTGAAGTTAATTACCTAGGTGAACAATTCTTCCCCCTCCTAGCATAGAACAGGACATGTTAGAACCTAAATAGGTATAGACTAAGAACACATTATTTTATTTATCAACATTAATAGTAAATCTAACAAATAATTGTACACATATAGCTATAAATACACCCAAAGATAATATCTCTCCTGTAAGGGGCGTGGCTACCCCACCTACCTATTAGCATAATAATATAGAATTCATACCTAGCTCCTTTGCATGGAACACGGTTCGCTATGGAAAGTAGTCCACGGAGCACATGGTTCCAATTGATAATAACCACAAGTAGTAATCAGTTGATAGTGATGCTCATAATCCTCTCCAAAGGAAAAGCACTTCATTTCGTATATAGTATATATATATTGTATATCTTATACTCAAATCAGTACATTTAGGTAGTTATATCGTGTAGTTAGTACCTACATATGAAGGATAGCTACTGGCCATGCTGGATTATACTACATTATACCCCCCAATTTGGTAAGCCCCATTCATACAATAGCATTCTGTTCATAACTTATCATACCTAGCACATAACTAATTCTAAACTATATGATCATAATTTCTAGACCCTTTCAAGCCAATGGACGAAAAATTTTAACAACTGAGACTGAAATTATAACTTCTGAAACAATGACAAAATACACCTCGTATGGATCTGCCCCCTATTGTAAGTGCCTGTACCTATTAGATAACAAATAGCATATAGTACCTCTGTATCAACCATTATTTACAAAACCAATTGTTATATTGTAGCACCTGATGAGGCCTTTTGAAAGGGCGAAACTAGTTGTGAAGACAATAAATACATAAAAAGGAAGAAGCCGTGATACTTCCACCCTCACACCAGTATTCAGTACGAAGAAATGGCTAACTACACGGATACCTATACTAAACTGATGTATTATTCATGCAAGTTCATTAAGTATTGGATATTTTTGAATCGCAACGACGATATTGTAGCTGAATTAGCGCGTGTTATGATTAGGTATTCCTTCTCCACGACTCACAACCCATATCATCCGTTCTACAATACTTTAGGCTTTATTCCTCCATATCGTTCATAGTCGTTCTGAAATTGGTTCCGGTTACGATTTTACTGATCAGTCAGAAGATATTAAATTCGAATGAGGATGAGCTTTTTCATAGAACACTATCCAAATTGACAGCTCAAAAATAGAAGGCTTGGGCTTGAAACACCCAAGAAAAAGTCTTATAGTTGGCTGTCAGCTGTGCCACTACACAGACAGAACTTCGATTTATCTCCAAGAGAATTCAGAGATACCATTTCAATCAGATGTAACAGAATACCAGCAAGTATGCCTTCGTCTTGCGATGGATGTGGCAATAATGAATTCACCTTAGATCATGCACTCAGCTGTAAAACTGAAGGACTTATTACGAGACGCTATAACGAAATCCGTGACATGTTGGCGAAATCATGACCTCCGCATGGGGCAACAGTATAATCATCAAGGGGGCAGTCGGTTCATGTCTAGAGCTACGAGGGGACTTAGCTTGTCGAGGGGTACGGGAACCTCAGAGGATGGCATTATTCGACATCCGTGTCATAGAATAGTCTTATAGTCTTTTGTTTTCCGACCAGTGATGTATCCTCCAATCCGCTGAACAGGATAAAAAAAAAAAAAAAAAAAAAAAAAAGGTGCAAATTATTACATAATGGTTTATTATTTCTGAATCAGATAGCCGAGTAAAGTGTTCGGGATGGTTAAACGTTAGGACCAGCTAGACCCCAAATGGAGTCTATAGGCGAAAGAACGGGCTTTTTAAGTCAATTCTTAGGCCTTTTATGGCCCGGACGGCGAACGGAGGACGGACATTTCAAATTTGGATTCGACGCACCTTGAAACGTAAAGTGACAAAGTTTGAGGGGGGAGGGGAGGGGGGTTATAAAAATGTTTTGCTATACGATCACATAGGCTTATTATTGGAAATAATAAACCAAAAACGCTGCAAATTATTTCACAAAGGTTTATTATTTTTTCAATTGAGTATGATCGTAGTTTTAGTTGGCTAGCGTACGTCATAAGGCCCGTCCAGACTCCTCGGCGTGTCCTACTTCGAGTTGCCACAACCTATACTTCTATAATTATATACGCATGTTTATATTTCTCGATTTGAGCTCCTATCTATTCAAATAGTTATTGCCTTAATAATATCATTATCTAAGTACGTACGAAAAGTCGAGAGGATATGTTATTAAATATGCGTAGGAAAAGCTTTGGTATTAACACCCAAATATGACCTTGAAAAAAACATATTCATGCCTCGAACGAACGCCGGCGCCGTACCCACCACAAGCCGCGGCGCCGGCGCCTCCTCTCACTCCACCCCCCGCTCCCCCCCCCTCTCCACCCACCGTGACCCCCTGCCAAGCGTGCCAGGCGTGCGCGCGTCGAAAAAGACACTTTTTTGCCCGTTTTTGGCCCATAGCATCCATGCGAGTAAAGCGATCGGGATGGTTAAACGTTAGGACCAACTAGACCCCAAATGGAGTCTATGTGCGAAAGAACGGGTTTTTAAAGTCAATTCTTAGGCCTTTTATGGCCCGGACGGCGGACGGCGAACGGCGGACGGCGAACGGCGGACGGCGAACGGCGGACGGCGGACGGACATTTCAAATTTGGATTCTACGTACCTTGAAACGTAAAGTGACAAAGTTTGAGGGGGGGTTATAAAAATTTCTTGCTACACGATCACATAGGCTTATTATTGGAAATAATAAACCAAAAGCAAGTACATGGAGGCTTGTGAGGAACGTCATGCATCATTTACGCCCCTAGTCTGCTCTGCTAATGCAGTCGATGCTCCCCAAATGACAGTCATTGTAAAACTGATGCCAAAGCGCCTGGCAGACAAATGGGTGCGGCCTCAGCGTGCTGTTATGGGGTGGCTCAGATCTCGAATTAAAAAAAAAAAAAAAAAAAAAAAAAAAAAAAAAAACAATCCTATTCGTGTTTAATCAGGTTAGGTTTGATCATGAGTATTTATCTGGAACGAAGGTTCTGGTGATCACTAATAGGTTTTCAATTGATTGGAGCAAATAAAAATTGTACATATTGTTTGCACAAAATGTCCTGTTCATTTTCAAAACTAACAAATATGTAATTGTTCTAATAGTGAGATTATTAACTTATCTAACTGTGAAATTCATTTATATTAATTCTATGCAGCGCAAAGTAATTTATGGCGTACCAACTTTTGCCTGACTCTACGGGCGTAGTCTTAGTCAGGCAATATATTCCAATTTCCCAAAGTATCGATTTCACGTGCGATATAATAAATTAATGATTTATGTAATGTATTTTCTTAGTGTGTTTTCACTGTGGAATTTGTTTTGACAGTTGTTGGAATGTTGGAATTGTTGCGTTGGCAATGCGTGAAACAATGACGCGTTAAGTCCTGGAGACATTTTGACTAGGATTCAGAACAGCTCGTTCAAAACAAGGACTGTCTCGGTGAAACCAGGATATGTGGCAAACGTGCTCTTGATGCTTCTTATTTGGATATTGTTGGAAGATTTCCAATTAAGAGTGCAAATCTAAGGGAGGCGTATTCTAGCTCTCCATATTCATATGCGATAATATCAGAAATATCGAAAAACATTCGTAGTTCAATATAACATGTATCTTGATGTTTCCAATCATTACTAATGAACTTTTAGACGCCCTTCACGAAAGAATCATAAAGAGAATGCATACCAAGGCACTCGGAATTCACCCTTTTTTAACTTTTACTTCACCTGTTGTACTTTGTAATCCAGCTCTAATCAATGTACTAGCTTGTAATTATTATGCAAAACTATGTTGATAATAATCACAAATTATTCATCCCGATTTCAACGTTTTCCAAACGCAGCGATTCTCCAACTCAGTTCATATACCTAGTGAACTCAGCCTCGACATCGAGTTCTAAGAGAGAAACCGTATTTTCTACGGCACAATTTCCATCCAGCCCAGATATATGTACCTACGTTGATCGTTTATTAGCCTAAACGTGCGTAGGCACATTGATACACAAATACACTCGAGCAGTAAATGAAAACTGCCTCCGTGCCTTCGGCCTCATTCGATTTGATTTCAATTGGAATACTCTTCGAAACGATGATCGAAAATAACTTACATTTTCCGCTCTCGAAAAAATCCGAAGACTTTCCCTTCTCAAATCGACTGTTTCCTCGACGTTACCCGCATTGTTAGGTACGAGAAAAGAATTTCATATCAAGGAGAGAACGCTTAGAATCGCTTCCAAACTTTTCAATTACCTGTACTCCCGAATTGATTCTGACGCAAGTGAACGGAGGCTTCAAAAAGTTTCATTTCCCCTCGGTTTAGCTGGTACCAGGAAAAGCGAGCGTTCCAATTATATATTTTGAAACTGACCTCTACTCTTTCCCACATGATGCTCCAAAACCTCAAAAAAGTTCTCAAATGTCACAATTTTGAAGTTGGTGCCCCGCCTCGTCAAACTTAAATAGATAACGGTTGTGCATTTCTAGGGGAAATGTTTCTTTGATTACATGAGAAATTGTATATTTTCCCTGGTCCAGTTCAAGACTTGAAAACAGGGCCGCCTTCATTTTTGAGCAAGATCATGCGCTATCCTTTTTGCATGCAAACTGGATTCATCGTACAGTGCACTCAACAAACCAGAGGGAAGTTGGAGATCTTGATGGTTCCATTATTTCCAATAATAAAAAATAAGATAACAGATTTTTAATCTCCCCTCAAATCTCTTGAGTTCCGTTTCATGACGTGTAAATCCAAAAATTTAATGAAAAACAAATCCGTCGTTACGCCATACGCCACGCCATCCAGAACTTTGTTCCAAAATATCTGTACCAAAGTTTATGAAATTTAGCTCAAAAATCATACATTAGCCGAGGATGTGACGGTAACATGCATCAATTTAGATCAACACAGAAGGGTAATAAATAATGGCTGAAATATTGTAAAATTGAGATATCAAAATTTTTTGAAGCAACGGTAATGTTTTTTTGGGATCTCATTTATAGACATCGTCTCAAGGAATCGGATGAAACCATCCAGGTTGCGGTATGTTCATCCATTTGATCTCCCTAGTACAGTACTAATAGTAGCAGCTAGTACTTTGGCAGGAAAAAAATTAAAACATGGTAAAAAAATTAAATCATAACTGGTGGAATGTAGCAAAAATCACCTTGTAACTACGACGGTAGTATCAGCTGATATAATTACAATGGAATTTCCCCTTCACACAACTCGAGTTTCAACTAACTAGTCTCAGCCTATAATCACTTGAAATGTAGAGTAACAAAAAATAGAATAAAATAACGTTGTTGGAGAAATCTGTATGTAGGACCATTTAATTTAGCGCGAACAATATGACCATGTGAATGTACATGGCCTATCGTACATTACCTAGATGCATTCAGAACTGGGGGGTAGCGGATATATTGCTGGAACTAGACACCCACCAATTGAACTAAGACGACACAGAAGCGGGGGTAACCTCTCAAACTATAAAGGTGATTGACTACACACCCTCTGATTGATAGTGTACAAGTGCCCAAATCCAACCCACTCCAATCCTTATAATAGGTCTATGTTTTTCACGTATTTATTTGGCTAACAAAATATTGGTTTCAAATCACGGAGATAGGCAATTTAATGTTCTATTCAAGAATGCTCTTACTTTTTATTTCACAGCGAGTTTGAGGGAGTTATAGCTTTTTTAATGTCATGAACGAGAAAACAAGAAAAAAAATCTTACATTAAATTACTCAGAATCGAAGCTTTTGAAAAAATCTCTAAAAGAAACTTTTTGTTAGAAATTAATTGTTGAATCGACTCTTGAAGTCTGTGAAACTTCAAGAGTGTTCATTCTTTAGAGTTTACTGTAGGGTTAATTGAACCAGAGGCCATATCTATAATTTGTTAACAAGGAAAAAAGGGGTCACTTTACTATATAAAGTCGTCTAAGATCTGGAGCAAAAAATTAGGATGACAAAGGGGAGGTAAAGAGACCGACTCGTGATAACCTGGCCCAATCCCCTTGGAGCCCATTATCGCGATCTTTTCTCTTTTTATTTCTCTCTCTCTCCCTCTCCTCTTTTTTTTTTTGGAAAAGAAAGAACTCTACGGTGAAAGTTGAAAGCGAAAGACTCGGAAGTAGTCGTCGGAAGCGAAAGGCGAAAAAAAGAGGGAGCTTAATCATTCAAATTACTGGCTCTCTTTGCTCTTTCATCCGTGGGAACATCTCTTTGGTATAGACGACCGGGTAACGGAAGCGAGGGGATGTCACAGAGATGGCAGCGGTGGGGCATAGCAGGATGTACCGCTTGGAAGGCGAAGGCACACAATAGACTGCGAACGGGCGATTTGTTTCTTTGGATCCAAAATCGTGAGAAGAAGCAATTAAATTCTCGCTATACCTCTTTGAGTAGCGATTATATTCGTGATAGGTCTATTTAAGAGGATTAAAGTTTTAGCTATGAAATAAATATGGCCTTCGAAGTAACGGTATCTTTTTTTTCATTTACATGTATTTATCCACCGAATAGAACGAAATCATCCGGAAAGCCATGCGATTTTCCGTTATCTCACTGGTAGCTATAATGGAGCAGCGACCCTATCATATTTCGGGGGAACTATCAATGACCGCTAGATAGTGTTAGGCTTGCAGCAAGCTAGCCACATTACACGGCATACTAGCCACCGCCGAGGTTTTGCCAACTCAACTGCAACTGCAGTCAACTTTGCACTGCATCATCAGTTCGTGTAAGGAATGTTTAGTTAATGTAATTCATTTCTTCTCAGTAAGCGTCCACACCTATGCAGATACACATTAAATACCTACCTGATGATTGGTTTAATAATGCAGACAGGTGCTCTGTGTAGAAGAGCTATACAATACAGAAATAATAAACCTCTGTGTAATTATTTGCAGCGTTTTAAAATAAAAATTTTCCAAAAACATAATTTTAATTCTTTCAATTGACATTGGTGAAATTAATAGGCTTTTTATAGTGTCATGTGTCACAGTATGGCTAAGTAGAAGACCTCTGCTATCATGAAAAGTAAACTACGAGTAAGACAAAAGCTTAACAGAGTAGTTTTATTCAGTAATGTTATGTCTATTATTATTGATTTGTATTGTAATAAAGGATTTCATAAGTAATTAATTTTCTAGTATTTTATTTGTGTCATATTCTACATTCTGTATAAATATTATTACATCAAATTATAAATATCATCACGTTAACTAAAAAGTTTGTTTCGTTATAAAATAAAATGCTATAAAAACCATTGAAATTAGAAGTTCAGTATTAACATTTTTCTAGATGTTGTTTGTTTTAAGGTATTTCATCCCATTTTCACAATTAATATAGTTAGAAATATATAAACATCTATAATAGCAAATACAACATTATTGATTCATTTTCACAATTATAATTACCTAATATTAATTACTTTTTTTTACGGCATTAAGGTATTAATAGAGAGTTCCTAGTAGATCCGTCGGCCTTTTAACTGCCAAACCGTTTTGGACATGATTTCCCCAGGTGCCAAATGGAAATATCAAGTGTAGGCTTTCCTTATAGGACAAATTGGGATCTTTACATTCAATAATGAATTTAACACATTATATATGTCATTATGTACTGAGACCGCCGGCGACCTTCATGGCACCTAAAGGCAATAAAGTACTCTGTGTGCCATGAGGGCGCCGGCGGTCTCACATATTTTTTGTGCAGGAAGTGAGGCCACCCGCGGTCTCATTGGCACCTATGGTAACCGCTTCTGAAACATGTTGCAAAACGGATACCACCCAGATCCCCAGTTGCTTGGAACCTAACAAAGCTAATAATTACTGGAGGATCCGAAAAAAATACTTTTCCGTGAATATACAGATGAAAATTTGTGAGGCAGCCGGCGGCTCTCATGGCACCTAGTGCTGGGTGTTGTGAGGGAGCCGGCGGCCCTCATGGCACTTGAAAGGTTAATAGAGAGTTCCTAGTAGATCCGTCGGTCTCAATACGGCGTGCGGTAACGAAGACGGTTAGGGCCAGCAATTGAAAAGCTAACCACAGCTGAGCAAAATGCACCGCACCTTAAAGTCACGTCAAGTCTTTCACGGATCTAGTTGTAACGCTACATCCCTTTTTGCTGCTTTCTACATCGCCATTTTTAAATCCTCGCGCTCACACTTCTCTCTATTTCTCGTGCTTTTTTTCGTTTAAATTTTATCTAGTTCTCTTTATTTTCTATTTCAAAGGTTCTTATAAGAACCAACCATGAACGATATCGAAGATTTCGCGGAGTTATACGTGAACGGTTTGTTGTCTGCTGATGATCTACTGGCGGCTTTCGAGGGGTTTCTTGAACAGCATACTTCTAGGAATCTGCCTCGCCAACTAAACTCCGTGAGCTATACGGAATCTTCTCTCTGTATGAGTATATCCACAAACAGGTATAAAAACCGAAGGCAAATAAATACAGGTTAACCAAATCGGGTGAATAAAAACCACAGGAGACTATAACCAACTGACAGGAGAACAGCGGGGGCGGGAACGCTTGTGTCACCTGAAAACAAAACAATCGCGAAAAACGCATCAGAGGTTATCTGTGCAGAAGGTTAGTTAAGACGATTACGTTTTTTCCGGATTATGATCCGGTAACGCATCTGTACGGGAGGATGCGTCACCGCAACTCATTGCGTCAGAGTTACGGCACCGGATTGTCAATACCGCACGACGTATTGTGTTTTACGGATCTACTAGGAACTCTCTAATAATAGAACATTATTGAGCATGAAGTAAATTATTAATGCCACTCGATTAATTACATTAATGTTTCTAACAGCAAATTATAACTGTGAAAGGCAAATCTCTGTACAGCCGTAATGCAAGGTGCTGGCCTTTTGCCCCATTCAAAGATGGCGGCCCGTTTCCGAAACACAGCGTGTTCCATGTTATAGTTCGTTGTTTAAAACTAGTTCTGACGAATTCGGGTTTTCTCGGTAGCCTGTGATATTTAAAACTTGTGACACCCTAGAAGGATCCATTGGAAGCTGATAAGGATATCATTGCTGATATGCATGAATCACTGGCCAATGTGGCAAAGAATGGTGAAAACTCTATTGATCAGATTCCATCAGTAGAGGACTTATTTAGCTGAGTGGTCATAACATGACCTTCGTGGATATCACAGAGTAAAACATTTAAGTTCATCTAATAGGTGGGGAGGCTTGAGTGCGGAATGACTCAAGGAACCTCAGAATCGATGGATTTAATGATGATTGAGGCCTATAGCGCTTTTAATTACCCGGGCCCCGTCATTCACGCGATGTCCGTACACGCAACCCACGTTACTAGGGAGGGTGAGTTCACCAAGGTTGGAGGCTATCGATTTCTCATCTACCCCACTAGTAACTGTTACCGTGATTCGAAACGTCAGCACACGACCCCCAGGCTATCGAAGTAATTGGCTTGATTAGTTCTGTGAGTGTTTCTGTAAATTACGCTTTCACTCGAGTTACTATGTACATGTTCACGTAAAATTTAATTCATGAGCTTGTTCTGGAAATACGTTGATTTTCCACATCCAGTAAAGTGGAGATCGTGTAGGGTAAAACTGAAGGTCATAAGGTCACTGGTATCAACAGAAATAAGCGTGTTGCATTTTTTATCCGATTATTACGAAAATAAGAAGCTTTTTGATTCTTCTGTAGCGGTACGTCTTAATTTGGTAACTGGATAAACTAAGTACCGAGAGAATATAAAGATTTATATCCAACGTTGGCTTTTATGTTTTATCTAAAGAATGAAAAGTGCCTGCCAACTGAATATTTTATATTCCGAGTGCAATGCGATATAAAATTTATCAACGGGGAAAAAAGAGACAAAAAAGTTATCTTATTTTTTTTAATATTACGCTTCTCAAAATATAAGAAAATAAATACATGAAACTCACTTTTGATAAGGTCGACCCATCCCAAAAAACTTCTGGAAAGTTGGGTTTGGCTTATAACTTCTTTTAGCGAATTTTCGAAGAAAAAATGAGATATATACATATATATATATATATATATTTATTTATTTATTTATAGGGTGTATTTCCGGACGAAATTTACCGTACCATGAATTTTTTTTGTTTTGTTTAGAAAAAAAACGCATTTATTTAGATAGGTATTGCAATACAAAAAAAGTTACACAAATCAATAAATGCTACTCCCCACTATAAGTCGTAGACTTGTGCTGTGGGGAGGAGTAATACATAATCAGCACACTCATTCAATACCTTATTCAATAATCATCTTGTAAGTAAATATAGGTAAATTAGAATCAATAGGTACATATACATCAGGTAAATCAGAATACATAGGAATTATTCAGTTACCATCTTAAAGTTTTAATATTATCTAATGGGTCTCAGATTGCCTCATTATTACATGTTTTTTCAGTTCTTTTTTGAACTTTAAAATATCAGAAATAGGGCGGAGCTCATGGGGTAGGGCATTGAACAGTTTTGCTCCCCGGTAATCATACGCCCGTTGGCGATGGTGAGTCCTACGGAAAGGCAGTTTCGAAAGAAATTGCCCACAAGTTCTTGTTTTTCCCTCATCTAAAAATTTCAGGTGGTTGCTATGTAAATCTTTATATATTTTAATTATAGTTATCTTGTCAATTAGCTCTCCCAATTTGAGTACCGCGATGGATGTATAGAATTAGTTGAAGACCAAAGTACGAGTCGAAATGATTGTAAGTCGACGTTATAAGGTATTAACGTTTGTACATACGCACAGACTACAATTACTCCAATGGCAATGAAATTTACAGGGAACGTCGGAGCTAAACCGTACAATCCCTGATAATTTCTTAAAAATTTGTCCATTACTCTCGGATTTTTCCCTGTGTCGATTAATTTTAGTTTTGCACATGCGTTATACGTAGTTATTACTCCACCAATCGCTATATAATTCACAAGAAATTTTCCTGGAACATATAACCATCTACTCCCCGAGTTTGAACGAAATCAGACTAATAAATGATAAGAAATTGACGTTATAATAAATTAACGTTTGCGCATGATCACATACTACTATTTATGTGAAGGCAATGGAAGTTATAGGGGGCCGTATAGAAGCTATCTCGCACCACTCCTAAAAAATTTATCAAAATTCTTCCATTAGACTTTGAGTTTGGCTGGTGTCAATCGATATTAGTTTGGCGCATGCACAACAGTTATTACTCAACCGATCGCGTTATAAATTCATAATTGATTTTTCTGAAACGTCTAACTTATCACCTACCGATTTTGAACGAAACCAGACCAACAGATGATGAGGAATTAACGTTATAAAAAATTTATGTTTGCGTATGCGCATAGGTCTAAGAGCTAACCCGTACAATCCCTGAAAATTTAATCGGAATCGGATTGAAATTTGGTAAAATTTTGGGCGTGACAGGGATTTACCACATTCAGACGGGCATACACCAAACAGACAGAAAGACAGGCACGCAACTAAAATTGATCAGCAAGCCAGAAAAGCAAGAAGCAAGTGGAAATTTTGGTTTTGGATGACAAAAATTTTTCGATTTCAATCACGAACACGAAGATTCCTTACCTTCAGTATAGTAGTGAAGAAGCAAAATGTGTTGTGGACGTGCGAGAGCCAAGTGAGTCTTGCTTTGAAGGAAGAAACTTGTGAAAACAAGAAAGAATAAAATTGAGGAGGCCAGTGCATATGTGTATAGACTCATGTGCCCACCTAAGGGGGAATACAAAAATCGATCCGCCATGTTCTTTTCTATATCTGTGCCAAGATTGGTAGATAAATTCCTTTTTGTTTTGTTGGTAGCCTTGTTTTTATTAGCTGTCCTAATGTGCCCTTCTTGGAGGGAATCGCTTTGTTTTGCTAAAAGTGGTATTGTTTTGACGATAACGATTCTTTCTAGATGTTTGGACCAGCTTGCGTGAAAATATTACTCTAAATTGCGTATGCTTGTTTTGGCACCTGCGAATCGCTTAAATTTGATTTACCATCAAAACCTTTAGTATATATAATACTAAACAGTCATTTAGCATGATAGTTTGAGCGAATTTTCATAAATTATCGTAGTGTATAACTTTAAATTGCTTTGAAATTTGAGCTTTTTGGGTGTGCTCAAAAAGAGCTGGCCAACGAACTCATCCTTTCATTTGAAAAGCTTGATTTTTTGGCGCAAGAACGGAATTTTTATCTCAATCCTAAGGAGAGTTATCGTCTGGAATGACACACACACACTTTTTTTTTTTTTTTTTTTTTTTTTTTTTTTTTTTTTTTTTTTAACAAAACTCCCCTCAAAGGCGGAGGGGGCACACCATTAAATTGAAAAATAAACAAATAAAATAAAAAAGTGGGGAGGACGCCCAGGTTTACCCGACGCCGGCTCTAGGGATAAGGGAAGTTGCAGGACGAGGAGGAAGAATGGGATGAAAGGAAGTGCCCCTATAGAATGACCACCAATTAAGGTAAGAGCCCCGAAGGACGCGGGTGGTGATACCACGGAGCACTCCTGCCGAGATGCCCAACTCGAGAAGCTCCGTGGCACTTTTCCCGCACCACACCCCGCGCCATGAGACGGTTGCGGCCATGACCTTGATGTTATTAGGCGCCACTCCTTTTAGCTCAGATATCGCTTGTCGCAGATCACTTCTATCATATTTACTTTTCTTAGCCCGCCAGGTCTGCTCCATGTCCACGCTGCCACTGACAACCTGGACATCCAGGATTATGGCAGACCCATCGGGCTTGATCGCAACGATATCTGGCTTCTTGCCCCGGTCACTCGGCATGTGGTATAGTCTCTCCCTTTCGACATCCCAACCGCTAGATGACAAAGCACCTGCTATCTGCTTGGCAACCGCATCGTGACGTAAAATGCGGCCACCGTGAGTACGAGGACACTGCTGCACTACATGATAAAGATTTTCATTTTTACACCGTCAGGCACGGCGAAGGGTGTCTACTGTCCCGCGACTACTCCACAAACACCTCACCGAGGTGGCTAACGTAGCCACCCGGACGGCGTGAAAACGGGGATAGTCGCGGGCCCTAATGCCCTTTGAAGCCCATTCCACCCTCTGGGTAGAAATGGAGGATTCAGAGCACTGTCGGAGTTCTTTACCATCTACTGACTCATGCAGTGCAGCAGCGAACTCAGCAGATGAGCTGGGTTTTGGAGCAGTTGGTGTTGCTCGATCGCACCACAACAACTGCTGCCGGACAAAGTCCAGGTCAGCAGCAGTGCGGGCGACCTCCCAGCTCGAGCCCCTAAGGGCAAGCAGGCGCTGGCGGCGTAAAGATGGGATGCTGGCAGAAAGAGAGACAATACCGAGCCCACCGGCCTTGACCGGTGCGTGGATGTAAGCACTTGGGACACCAGGTGGAAAGCCTAGCCAAGAGCGCACAGCAGAGCGAACTTCACGATCTAACTCAAGCAGCCTCCCCGCAGTAAGCCTGCCAAAGACTAACCCATAGGTTAGCTTTGGCAGTAAGTACGTGCAAAGGAGGCGCAGCTTCTGCTGTGGCTTCAATGGAGCCTTGGTGACACGAGCTAATGCTCCACCAAGGTCCACGCGGCTTGCGGCTATAGTGGCCACACCCATGAAGTCGACCCCAAGGTACCGCCAGACCTCCAACACGGATCGGGCAGGGATGGAAGTTTGTCCTAAGACAAAACCCTCCTCATCCACTACCTTCACCTTATGCTGGCGACCTGACAGAACCAAGGAGACCGACCCACACTTAGCTGGGTTGACCACCAAACCACACCTGGCTAGCTGCTCAGCAAATGCATTGAGGGAGATCTGCAAGCCCTCACGGGTTTCTGCGAGCAGGATGACATCATCAGCAAAAGCTAATGCACCTACTCGCACCCCAGGGGCGAGATCGAACCCTATTTCAGCTGGCAGCTTACCCAAGGCCGTATCCACGACCAGGTTGAAGAGGAGTGGCGACAGAGGATCCCCCTGGCGTACCCCGCGCCCAATAACAACATCCCCTGACATCTCACCTCGTGCCTCGAGGACCGTCACGCCTTTGTGGTACAGACAGGCAACATACTCAATTAAACAAGCAGGTGCCCCGACATCACGAAGACAATCGGTCAGGGCAAAGTGGCTAACTGTGTCAAAGGCCTTAGCGACGTCCAGAGCGGCAAGATGGAGCTGCCGTTTCTTGATACGGGCCAGCGAAATGACAGTTTGGAGAACTGTTAGATTCTCCGCTGTGCCATCCGCTGGCCGAAATGCTCTCTGGACGTCACCTATGACACCAGCCACTTGGAGGCGAGATGCCAGAACTTTTTGGAAGTGGCGGAAGACCACCGACGAAATAGAAATTGGACGGTAGCCTCCAGGCCCACTTCCCCCTTTCTTTGGGATGAAAACTGTCCGGGCACGGGTCAACGCTTTCGGGGGTCTTCCAGATAGTAGCAACAGGTTGAGGATGAGCAGCCTAACATTCTTTGGAGCTTTATTCCAGCGTCGGGCGGAAATACCATCGGGTCCAGCAGAAGTGGAGTTTTTGACACGGCACTTATGTGCCTCGTCATGAAGCACCGGTGTGCACATGATGCTGCGTAAGGAGTCCCTGGTGGAAGCTGGGGGTACCACTGGCTCACCAGAGTTGTGGCTGGGAGCACTCATAAGTGGCTCCCAGTAATCCACAAACTCCTGGAGGGGGGGCATAACTTGTTCTTCCCCAGCTCCCTCCAGTACCTCCGCAGCTGCACGAGCCGGATGCTTCCTCCACAATCTCTGGACACGCTGATATTCCCGCCTCCTCGCTTGCTTAGCTGCTCTGCGACCTCCACGAGGCACCACATTAGGGGGAACTTCACCCTGGTGCCTCGCCACGGTCGCTTCCTCAACCTGCGGGAAGATCCTCTGCACATAGGCCGCGACCTCGTCCTCCAAGCCATTTGGCCCCTCAACAGCCCGCCTCGCCAGATCCTGCAGGTAGGCACTCTCATAACCAACAATATTGCCTACCTGCTCCCCGAGCCTCAATACTTCAGTCTTCAAGTCTGAAAGAAGACCGGAGGTCACGGGGGAGGATTGCTGAATGGCGGGCTGTTGTCCCACGTCTGCCGGAGATGCGGGAGAGACCCCACTGCTATTTGCCAGGATTGCATCCTGGACAAGCTGCTTGTAGTGGGGCCTCAGGCGAAGAGATTGAATGGCAGATAGCGTGCGCATGGGAAAACGTTGCTGCAAATAAACATTGATTCGACGTACCCCATTGCGCACAGCCTCTGCCTCCTCTGCTGCCATTCGCCGCAAATCCTCAGAAGCATACCTGGGCCGGTCTCGCTCTATACTAATTGCTGCGTTGGCCTCTACAGGATGCTTCTGCCAGACGTGGGCCCCAAGGCCACGCTTGGAGTTAAAGGCTCTTTCACAATGGGCACATTGGTGGGCATTAATTGGGGCTGTGGAAGAGGAGGAGGGATAGGATGATGATGAAGATGATGAGGGAGAGGATGGCCGACGCCCCTGCCTGGAGCGCCCCCGAGCGCCTCCCCTAAGACCCCGCGTGCCAAGGGCATGCGGGGGTTATGAGGCTCATTTGTTTCGATTTCCATAACGGGGGAGACACAGTAAGAAGGGTCGGGAGACACACACACACACACACACACACACATGTGAAATTTTTCAAAAATTGTGATGTTGAAGTTTTCCGAGCCATTGCAATATCTTAATTTTTTACGAAAATTCGCTAAAAGCCTCAACAGAATATGGGCTAATTTTTCATTTAATTTCAGTTTTATTAAAAATATTGCACTGTTTCGTATGAGTTTTCTGGTTTAAAAATCGTATGCCCATCTTGCAGGGAACTGGTGGAGAGGGCATTTGTGTTCCCTACATATAACCCATCTTCAAATTTAGCTATTTTTGTCTAGTTCTATTGATTTATTACTAACAGGTTCCTGGGTGTTACTAGAAGAATAGTAAACGAGATGGAAGAAAAAGGTTTTGAATGAAAATTGCTTATATATGCCTGGGAGTGAGTTTCAAATATTTGGAGCCCATTTTCTCAAAACGCATTTCTGTCATATGGGCCCTTCTTGCACGAACCTCCTCAATCGCTCCTGTGTTTAAACATTGCAAGCGCATCTGCCCATGTGTCAAAATAGGTAGTCATTTCAGGTCATTGGATTTTGAAAATTTAGTCCACAATGAGTGAGCAAATCTTTGTCAGCCATTTCAAAATTGGTGGGATAAAAAATGGCGGCCTCATGCAGATGACTTAATTACCCCATTTTGAGGTTTCCCGCTAATAATTTATAAGCCACACATCCTACAGACATTTTTATACGAAGCAAAGTTGTAGAGCATGCAAATACAAAATGATCCGATCCCAAAAAATAGAATTATCTCTTAAAATAGGCGAATTACAAACAATTCCAAAAGCTCATTCTACTCAAGATTAAATACTTTCCGAATTTCATATCAAGCATATTTTATTGGAGACATTTTTCCATCGACTAACAGCCAAATTTATGAATTGTATGTTATTTTACACATAAAGTCTGCAAAAAAGGCTTTTTTATTTTGTACTTTAGTGGGAAACGGCCTGAACAGAAACTTGCTCGTTATGAACTTTGCACAGTATTTAACCTTGAATCGAATGAGGGTTGGTTGACCTGAATCAGAACAATATGCTAGGAAATAGGTGCTGCTATGGGGGGGGGGACTTTACTGATGATTCTACCATTTTGTATTCTACCAGTTTCGAGATGGCAGACTATTTCTCACTAAGAACAGACTGAGTTTTCAAAATTTAATCTCATTCCTTCTCCTCCAATTACTACGCATTTTCGGCCTTGGCTCTTAGACTACCACCAGTTTTGATATAGGATGACTTGATCGGTATTGTGTTGCTAAAACTAGACTCAAGAGCGATTACGTCCCAAACTTTGGTATAACATGTGGTGGATGGATTCTGGAAAAGTCTGAAAAGCTGTTTCCAGTACAGGAAAATAATGTGGTCGGAGTGAAATTGAAGGTACCGACTCAATCGGCCGATGCGAGGCTCCGAGACCCGGTAAAAATTACGGTTTAATTTATTCTACCGAGGACGTGGGGCGTCGGTCGCAGGCGCTTCTAGCCCCTGAATAATGAAGAATCAGATCCTACCGTGCTATCCCTCCCTCGGGAGGGAACCGATTTTTTTTTTTTTTTTTTTTGAAACCTCCCTTAAATTTACCAGAGGGCTCTCCTAGTTCATCGAGAGAGGGAGGCACTTAGTGGCTTTTATTAAGACGTGATGACGGCATGTGATCGTGACTCCATGAAAAGTTGATTCATGAGCTTCCTGTTTGATGTCGTGATTTTTGGTAGGAACTTATGCGCAATGACATAAAAAAGAGCTGCAAATTAATACACAAAGGTCTTTATTAGATAGCCCTTATACGAAGAACACTGGTGTATTTAATATTTACTATCAAACTGAGTATATTGTGAATTATTGCAATATAACTGAACGATGTCACCTTCCGGAAGGAATCAAATAAATATGTAAAATATTCACGTAGTCAATCCATTAGTAAACTAGCAACGGAGCTGTTGTACGTAAATAAAATCATACGAGTCTACAAGACATTGAGACATTTTATGTCTTCATTTCAATCGTCTCTTAATGTCCTAAAGAGTCTCCCTATCAAATAGTTCTTTCCAGTCTAATAGTTGTTGCCATCATGTTTAAAAAATTAACTGAAAAGGATCACCTGTGAGGAAACAGTTATTCAGAATACCATGCGCGTACCTTAGATTGTTGGCCACGCACTGCGCAGTGGTTTACATAATACGGTTAGGTGAATCGAGAGTTTTCCAACGACTGGCGACTATTAATACCTATGGTACAGTTTCGTAAAAACGATTTGGTTGTAAGCGATAATCATCAGAAAAAATGTAACACTTTTCTGTAACGGTAACATAAGTCGAACAGCCAGCGTAGAAAACTAATTAATAAATTATTATAATAACGCAGAATATGGTATCATCATTAATCTTATTCCAGCTGTACGAATATGAGTATTCTGTAACCCTCCAAGTATACATGGACAGTACCATAAATTGACCTGAAATACAATGGCGTATCTACCAGTTTACCACCTATTCAACAAACCTTGTTGGTGTTGGTATACCACTATATATACATGAACGATTTCTTAAATTTGTGTTAATTATATATATATATATATATATATATATTTTCTTTTACTTTCACATAAGTTGAAACTTGTTGGGAACAAACACTTGTTTACATGCCATTGTGACACTGAATAGAAGTTTCTGCACTGAATAGAAGAAGGCACTGAATAGAAGAATGAACGTACGAAGATTTGTTTTTACTTTATTTGTTAGTTATGGTGTGACCATGTGTTTGATGGTTGGTTGTTCTCTTCTGTTTGATGGCTTGTTTGTTTTGTTTGTGTGGTGTTGTTGTTTGGTTTATGGTGTACTGTTATTTGTGTTGGGTTGTTACTGTGGTGTGTGGCGTTTCTATGGTGATGGATGATGTTAATGGCTATTGTTTTGTTGAATGTTAGGGGTGGAATTCATTATTAAGTTTGAATATATTTGACTAAGTTTTGCTGTATCTGTCTTAAGATTGCATGTGTTTGGGGTTTTTCTTATATAGGCCATTTCTTTTATTTGTCTCTTTGCCAGATTCTGTTCGAAGTCTACTATTTTGGTATTATCAAAGTCAAAATTGTGATTATTAGAGAGGGAGTGTTGGGCTAGTGCGCATCTATTATTTTGGAGATTTATATCAGATCTATGTTGTGATAGGCGATTGGATAAATATTGCTCTGTTTGGCCTACATAATTGGCTGTACAGTCTTTGCATTTTATTAAATATATTAGGTTACTTTTATTCATTATAGGTATTTTTGATTTTGTTTTTGAATAAATAAGATTGTTAAGGGTTTTTTTATTTTTGAAGGCTATTCTGCAATTTGTTTTCTTGGAAATGGATTTTTTAAGTTGCTCTGATAATCCTTTAACGTAGGTCATACTTCTGAAAATGTAAGGGGTTGTTGGAGGTTCTGATGTATCTTGGTGTTCTGATTGCTGGTTTTCCAAAGGGTCATTTGGGGTGTGATTTCTATTAATTGATGTTGATCTTATGTCAGAAGTTGTTTGAGACCTTGGGCTGTTAAAAACTATTGTGTTAGTTAAAGATTTCGGAAAATTGTTTTTTAGTAATAGATCTTTTATGACTATTAGGTTTTCATTGTGGTATTCAGGATCACTGAGTTTTATTGCTCTGTGCTTTAAATTTAGTGCTGCATTAATTTTTTGGTTTAGGGGGTGATGCGATTTAAAATTTAGATACCGATCCGTTTTCTGTGGTTTTCTCCACCAGTTCGTTCCTATGGTGCCATCTGATTTTCTTGTAGTGAGCATATCTAGGTATGGGAGTTGACATTTATCATTTTCCAGTTCTATGGTGAATTGTAATTTGGTGTAAAGTTTATTGAATGTTTCGAGCACTAGAGTTTCTGTATTTTTTGGAATGGCTATATATAGATCATCTACAAATTTATATGTGAATGGGACATCAAATGGGAGTAGAGGCAGTGCTTCATCCAATAGTTTTGACATAACTAGGTCTGCAAGGATTGGGGCTATAGGTGATCCCATAGCTACGCCATCTTTGATCAAATAGAATTTGTCTTCATATTTAAGATATCCTTCTTCTACACAGAGTTTTAAAAGGTCCAAAAAATTTTGTTTGGTGAGTTTTGTATGGCAGCTAAGGGTATCCCATTTTTCATTCACTATAGATTTTACAATTTGTAAGGGAATGTTGGTGAATAAAGATTTCACATCTAGGGATGCCAAGATATATCCTGAAGGTATCTGTTTGGTTTTAATGGAATCATGAAAGTGGAAGGAATCTTTTATGTTGTATTTATCTGAGGCAATATTATTAATGATGGTGGAGAGAAATTTGGCACTTTCATATGTAGGACTGTTAACAAAGCTGACAGCTGGACGAAGAGGGTTGTTTTCTTTATGAGTTTTCACTACTCCATATAATCTGGGTGGTGTGCTATTGTATTTGACTAGTTTTAGTTTTGTCGCCAGATCTATTTTCTTTTCTTTAAACAGTTTTATAATGAGTTTGTTGTGTTTTGTTTGTAGGGCTGAAGTGGGATTTCGTCTCTTGTCTGTTATTGGTTCATAGGTAGTTTTATCTGCTAGTAATGCTTCCATTTTTTCTTGGTATTCAAGTTTGTTCATTATGACTGTACAATTGGTTTTATCAGATTTAAGGATTATTATATCAGGATGGGTTTTGAGAAAAAGCTTAGTTTTTTTGAGAAGTTTGTTGTAGTAGTCTGGTTTTGTGAGTTGCTTTACTTTGTGTGTAAAATTTGTCATGATGTTCGTTACTTGTCCTCGAATCATATATTGATCTTCTGGATTTGCACATTCTTCTATTAGGCTGTCAATGTCTGATATTATTTGTATGATAGGCAAATCAGTACTATCATACTCTATGCTAAATTTTGGTCCTAGACTCAATAGTTCTGCTACTTCTTGGGGAATAACGGTGTTTGTAAGATTTTTGAGCCATGTGTTGTCAATGACTTTTTTGCTAACATTTTTTTTGTATTAACTTGTCAAATTTTTTCATTTGACGTTTTTTTGCAGCATTAAACAAGGTTTGGTACACTTTATTTTGTTGACTAATAAATTTCGAGATCCCCCAAACTTCAAATTATTTTATAGAATACAGTCGAAAAAAACCTACCAATCTATTTCAACATGGAGAATATGCAAGAAAATCAACAACAACAAGAAAAAAAACATCTATTCAAGACTCTACATAACCAGTATGGACCAATAGCAACAACATTAGCTCATGAAATAGGAATGAACTTTAGGAAACTAGCCCACAAAAGAAATGACCATATTTTCTTAATTAGATGTAGAAGTGCTAAAGTTTTTCCAGCACACATAGTCAATAACATCCAATGTACCTTTCCCCTTCTAAGATCTAAACACCCATACCATAGAGACATAGAGAAAATGTGCAATCGTTTTAAGTGCAATCTATTATCAGCAGAAATCAAAGTATGCCTATGGGAACTAAAAGAACTACAAACAAGACAACATGAAGCTAAGGTTAAATTTAATGAAATTGTTTCCCAATCAATTTATAACAAATTTATTAGTCAACAAAATAAAGTGTACCAAACCTTGTTTAATGCTGCAAAAAAACGTCAAATGAAAAAATTTGACAATTTAGTACAAAAAAATGTTAGCAAAAAAGTCATTGACAACACATGGCTCAAAAATCTTACAAACACCGTTATTCCCCAAGAAGTAGCATAACTATTGAGTCTAGGACCAAAATTTAGCATAGAGTATTGATTTGCCTATCATACAAATAATATCAGACATTGACAGCCTAATAGAAGAATGTGCAAATCCAGAAGATCAATATATGATTCGAGGACAAGTAACAAACATCATGACAAATTTTACACACAAAGTAAAGCAACTCACAAAACCAGACTACTACAACAAACTTCTCAAAAAAACTAAGCTTTTTCTCAAAACCCATCCTGATATAATAATCCTTAAATCTGATAAAACCAATTGTACAGTCATAATGAACAAACTTGAATACCAAGAAAAAAATGGAAGCATTACTAGCAGATAAAACTACCTATGAACTAATAACAGACAAGAGACGAAATCCCACTTCAGCCCTACAAACAAAACACAACAAACTCATTATAAAACTGTTTAAAGAAAAGAAAATAGATCTGGCGACAAAACTAAAACTAGTCAAATACAATAGCACACCACCCAGATTATATGGAGTAGTGAAAACTCATAAAGAAAACAACCCTCTTCGTCCAGTTGTCAGCTTTGTTAACAGTCCTACATATGAAAGTGCCAAATTTCTCTCCACCATCATGAATAATATTTCCTCAGATGAATACAACATAAAAGATTCCTTCCACTTTCATGATTCCATTAAAACCAAACAGATACCTTCAGGATATATCTTGGCATCCCTAGATGTGAAATCTTTATTCACCAACATTCCCTTACAAATTGTAAAATCTATAGTGATTGAAAAATGGGATACCCTTAGCTGCCATACAAAACTCACCAAACAAAATTTTTTGGACCTTTTAAAACTCTGTGTAGAAGAAGGATATCTTAAATATGAAGACAAATTCTATTTGATCAAAGATGGCGTAGCTATGGGATCACCTATAGCCCCAATCCTTGCAGACCTAGTTATGTCAAAACTATTGGATGAAGCACTGCCTCTACTCCCATTTGATGTCCCATTCACATATAAATTTGTAGATGATCTATATATAGCCATTCCAAAAAATACAGAAACTCTAGTGCTCGAAACATTCAATAAACTTTACACCAAATTACAATTCACCATAGAACTGGAAAATGATAAATGTCAACTCCCATACCTAGATATGCTCACTACAAGAAAATCAGATGGCACCATAGGAACGAACTGGTGGAGAAAACCACAGAAAACGGATCGGTATCTAAATTTTAAATCGCATCACCCCCTAAACCAAAAAATTAATGCAGCACTAAATTTAAAGCACAGAGCAATAAAACTCAGTGATCCTGAATACCACAATGAAAACCTAATAGTCATAAAAGATCTATTACTAAAAAACAATTTTCCGAAATCTTTAACTAACACAATAGTTTTTAACAGCCCAAGGTCTCAAACAACTTCTGACATAAGATCAACATCAATTAATAGAAATCACACCCCAAATGACCCTTTGGAAAACCAGCAATCAGAACACCAAGATACATCAGAACCTCCAACAACCCCTTACATTTTCAGAAGTATGACCTACGTTAAAGGATTATCAGAGCAACTTAAAAAATCCATTTCCAAGAAAACAAATTGCAGAATAGCCTTCAAAAATAAAAAAACCCTTAACAATCTTATTTATTCAAAAACAAAATCAAAAATACCTATAATGAATAAAAGTAACCTAATATATTTAATAAAATGCAAAGACTGTACAGCCAATTATGTAGGCCAAACAGAGCAATATTTATCCAATCGCCTATCACAACATAGATCTGATATAAATCTCCAAAATAATAGATGCGCACTAGCCCAACACTCCCTCTCTAATAATCACAATTTTGACTTTGATAATACCAAAATAGTAGACTTCGAACAGAATCTGGCAAAGAGACAAATAAAAGAAATGGCCTATATAAGAAAAACCCCAAACACATGCAATCTTAAGACAGATACAGCAAAACTTAGTCAAATATATTCAAACTTAATAATGAATTCCACCCCTAACATTCAACAAAACAATAGCCATTAACATCATCCATCACCATAGAAACGCCACACACCACAGTAACAACCCAACACAAATAACAATACACCATAAACCAAACAACAACAACAACACCACACAAACAAAACAAACAAGCCATCAAACAGAAGAGAACAACCAACCATCAAACACATGGTCACACCATAACTAACAAATAAAGTAAAAACAAATCTTCGTACGTTCATTCTTCTATTCAGTGCCTTCTTCTATTCAGTGCAGAAACTTCTATTCAGTGTCACAATGGCATGTAAACAAGTGTTTGTTCCCAACAAGTTTCAACTTATGTGAAAGTAAAAGAAAACCCCCATCATTCTAAGGTATGTAACAATGATATACCTATATATCCCACTAAGTGACTATCTATCCTATTATATATCCTACTGTTATAACTTACTCTATATTATATTCTTGTGTTGTATAGCCCTGATGATGATTAATAAATTAATCGAATATATGGCCAGATGAAAACCCAATCTACTACTGACTGAACCTCGAGATCCCCCAACTTCAAATATTTTATAGAATACAGTCGAAAAAAACCTACCAATCTATTTCAACATGGAGAATATGCAAGAAAATCAACAACAACAAGAAAACCAACATCTATTCAAGAGTCTACATAACCAGTATGGACCAATAGCAACAAGAGTAGCTCATGAAATAGGAATGAACTTTAGGAAACTAGCCCACAAAAGAAATGACCATATTTTTTTAATTAGATGTAGAAGTGCTAAAGTTTTTCCAGCACACATAGTCAATAACATCAAATGCACCTTTCCCCTTCTGAGATCTAAGCACCCATACCATAGAGACATAGAGAAAATGTGCAAAAGTTTTAAGTGCAATCTATTATCAGCAGAAATCAAAGTATGCCTATGGGAACTAAAAGAACTACAAACAAGACAACATGAAGCTAAGGTTAAATTTAATGAAATTGTTTCCCAAGCAATTTATAACAAATTTATTAGTCAACAAAATAAAGTGTACCAAACCTTGTTTAATGCTGCAAAAAAACGTCAAATGAAAAAATTTGACAATTTAGTACAAAAAAATGTTAGCAAAAAAGTCATTGACAACACATGGCTCAAAAATCTTACAAACACCGTTATTCCCCAAGAAGTAGCAGAACTATTGAGTCTAGGACCAAAATTTAGCATAGAGTATGATAGTACTGATTTGCCTATCATACAAATAATATCAGACATTGACAGCCTAATAGAAGAATGTGCAAATCCAGAAGATCAATATATGATTCGAGGACAAGTAACGAACATCATGACAAATTTTACACACAAAGTAAAGCAACTCACAAAACCAGACTACTACAACAAACTTCTCAAAAAAACTAAGCTTTTTCTCAAAACCCATCCTGATATAATAATCCTTAAATCTGATAAAACCAATTGTACAGTCATAATGAACAAACTTGAATACCAAGAAAAAATGGAAGCATTACTAGCAGATAAAACTACCTATGAACTAATAACAGACAAGAGACGAAATCCCACTTCAGCCCTACAAACAAAACACAACAAACTCATTATAAAACTGTTTAAAGAAAAGAAAATAGATCTGGCGACAAAACTAAAACTAGTCAAATACAATAGCACACCACCCAGATTATATGGAGTAGTGAAAACTCATAAAGAAAACAACCCTCTTCGTCCAGTTGTCAGCTTTGTTAACAGTCCTACATATGAAAGTGCCAAATTTCTCTCCACCATCATGAATAATATTTCCTCAGATGAATACAACATAAAAGATTCCTTCCACTTTCATAATTCCATTAAAACCAAACAGATACCTTCAGGATATATCTTGGCATCCCTAGATGTGAAATCTTTATTCACCAACATTCCCTTACAAATTGTAAAATCTATAGTGATTGAAAAATGGGATACCCTTAGCTGCCATACAAAACTCACCAAACAAAATTTTTTGGACCTTTTAAAACTCTGTGTAGAAGAAGGATATCTTAAATATGAAGACAAATTTTATTTGATCAAAGATGGCGTAGCTATGGGATCACCTATAGCCCCAATCCTTGCAGACCTAGTTATGTCAAAACTATTGGATGAAGCACTGCCTCTACTCCCATTTGATGTCCCATTCACATATAAATTTGTAGATGATCTATATATAGCCATTCCAAAAAATACAGAAACTCTAGTGCTCGAAACATTCAATAAACTTTACACCAAATTACAATTCACCATAGAACTGGAAAATGATAAATGTCAACTCCCATACCTAGATATGCTCACTACAAGAAAATCAGATGGCACCATAGGAACGAACTGGTGGAGAAAACCACAGAAAACGGATCGGTATCTAAATTTTAAATCGCATCACCCCCTAAACCAAAAAATTAATGCAGCACTAAATTTAAAGCACAGAGCAATAAAACTCAGTGATCCTGAATACCACAATGAAAACCTAATAGTCATAAAAGATCTATTACTAAAAAACAATTTTCCGAAATCTTTAACTAACACAATAGTTTTTAACAGCCCAAGGTCTCAAACAACTTCTGACATAAGATCAACATCAATTAATAGAAATCACACCCCAAATGACCCTTTGGAAAACCAGCAATCAGAACACCAAGATACATCAGAACCTCCAACAACCCCTTACATTTTCAGAAGTATGACCTACGTTAAAGGATTATCAGAGCAACTTAAAAAATCCATTTCCAAGAAAACAAATTGCAGAATAGCCTTCAAAAATAAAAAAACCCTTAACAATCTTATTTATTCAAAAACAAAATCAAAAATACCTATAATGAATAAAAGTAACCTAATATATTTAATAAAATGCAAAGACTGTACAGCCAATTATGTAGGCCAAACAGAGCAATATTTATCCAATCGCCTATCACAACATAGATCTGATATAAATCTCCAAAATAATAGATGCGCACTAGCCCAACACTCCCTCTCTAATAATCACAATTTTGACTTTGATAATACCAAAATAGTAGACTTCGAACAGAATCTGGCAAAGAGACAAATAAAAGAAATGGCCTATATAAGAAAAACCCCAAACACATGCAATCTTAAGACAGATACAGCAAAACTTAGTCAAATATATTCAAACTTAATAATGAATTCCACCCCTAACATTCAACAAAACAATAGCCATTAACATCATCCATCACCATAGAAACGCCACACACCACAGTAACAACCCAACACAAATAACAATACACCATAAACCAAACAACAACAACAACACCACACAAACAAAACAAACAAGCCATCAAACAGAAGAGAACAACCAACCATCAAACACATGGTCACACCATAACTAACAAATAAAGTAAAAACAAATCTTCGTACGTTCATTCTTCTATTCAGTGCCTTCTTCTATTCAGTGCAGAAACTTCTATTCAGTGTCACAATGGCATGTAAACAAGTGTTTGTTCCCAACAAGTTTCAACTTATGTGAAAGTAAAAGAAAACCCCCATCATTCTAAGGTATGTAACAATGATATACCTATATATCCCACTAAGTGACTATCTATCCTATTATATATCCTACTGTTATAACTTACTCTATATTATATTCTTGTGTTGTATAGCCCTGATGATGATTAATAAATTAATCGAATATATGGCCAGATGAAAACCCAATCTACTACTGACTGAACCTCGAGATCCCCTAACTTCAAAATATTTTATAGAATACAGTCGAAAAAAACCTACCAATCTATTTCAACATGGAGAATATGCAAGAAAATCAACAACAACAAGAAAACCAACATCTATTCAAGAGTCTACATAACCAGTATGGACCAATAGCAACAACATTAGCTCATGAAATAGGAATGAACTTTAGGAAACTAGCCCACAAAAGAAATGACCATATTTTTTTAATTAGATGTAGAAGTGCTAAAGTTTTTCCAGCACACATAGTTAATAACATCAAATGTACCTTTCCCCTTCTGAGATCTAAGCACCCATACCATAGAGACATAGAGAAAATGTGCAATCGTTTTAAGTGCAATCTGTTATCAGCAGAAATCAAAGTATGCCTATGGGAACTAAAAGAACTACAAACAAGACAACATGAAGCTAAGGTTAAATTTAATGAAATTGTTTCCCAAGCAATTTATAACAAATTTATTAGTTAACAAAATAAAGTGTACCAAACCTTGTTTAATGCTGCAAAAAAACGTCAAATGAAAAAATTTGACAATTTGGTACAAAAAAATGTTAGCAAAAAAGTTATTGACAACACATGGCTCAAAAATCTTACAAACACCGTTATTCCCCAAGAAGTAGCCTAGGACCAAAATTTAGCATTGAGTATGATAGTACTGATTTGCCTATCATACAAATAATATCATACATTGACAGCCTAATAGAAGAATGTGCAAATCCAGAAGATCAATACATGATTCTAGGACAAGTAACGAACATCATGACAAATTTTACACACAAAGTAAAGCAACTCAAAAAACCAGACTACTACAACAAACTTCTCAAAAAAACTAAGCTTTTTCTCAAAACCCATCCTGATATAATAATCCTTAAATCTGATAAAACCAATTGTACAGTCATAATGAACAAACTTGAATACCAAGAAAAAATGGAAGCATTACTAGCAGATAAAACTACCTATGAACTAATAACAGACAAGAGACGAAATCCCACTTCAGCCCTACAAACAAAACACAACAAACTCATTATAAAACTGTTTAAAGAAAAGAAAATAGATCTGGCGACAAAACTAAAACTAGTCAAATACAATAGCACACCACCCAGATTATATGGAGTACTGAAAACTCATAAAGAAAACAACCCTCTTCGTCCAGTTGTCAGCTTTGTTAACAGTCCTACATATGAAAGTGCCAAATTTCTCTCCGCCATCATGAATAATATTTCCTCAGATGAATACAACATAAAAGATTCCTTCCACTTTCATGATTCCATTAAAACCAAACAGATACCTTCAGGATATATCTTGGCATCCCTAGATGTGAAATCTTTATTCACCAACATTCCCTTACAAATTGTAAAATCTATAGTGAATGAAAAATGGGATACCCTTAGCTGCCATACAAAACTCACCAAGCAAAATTTTTTGGACCTTTTAAAACTCTGTGTAGAAGAAGGATATCTTAAATATGAAGACAAATTCTATTTGATCAAAGATGGCGTAGCTATGGGATCACCTATAGCCCCAATCCTTGCAGACCTAGTTATGTCAAAACTATTGGATGAAGCACTGCCTCTACTCCCATTTGATGTCCCATTCACATATAAATTTGTAGATGATCTATATATAGCCATTCCAAAAAATACAGAAACTCTAGTGCTCGAAACATTCAATAAACTTTACACTAAATTACAATTCACCATAGAACTGGAAAATGATAAATGTCAACTCCCATACCTAGATATGCTCACTACAAGAAAATCAGATGGCACCATAGGAACGAACTGGTGGAGAAAACCACAGAAAACGGATCGGTATCTAAATTTTAAATCGCATCACCCCCTAAACCAAAAAATTAATGCAGCACTAAATTTAAAGCACAGAGCAATAAAACTCAGTGATCCTGAATACCACAATGAAAACCTAATAGTCATAAAAGATCTATTACTAAAAAACAATTTTCCGAAATCTTTAACTAACACAATAGTTTTTAACAGCCCAAGGTCTCAAACAACTTCTGACATAAGATCAACATCAATTAATAGAAATCACACCCCAAATGACCCTTTGGAAAACCAGCAATCAGAACACCAAGATACATCAGAACCTCCAACAACCCCTTACATTTTCAGAAGTATGACCTACGTTAAAGGATTATCAGAGCAACTTAAAAAATCCATTTCCAAGAAAACAAATTGCAGAATAGCCTTCAAAAATAAAAAAACCCTTAACAATCTTATTTATTCAAAAACAAAATCAAAAATACCTATAATGAATAAAAGTAACCTAATATATTTAATAAAATGCAAATACTGTACAGCCAATTATGTAGGCCAAACAGAGCAATATTTATCCAATCGCCTATCACAACATAGATCTGATATAAATCTCCAAAATAATAGATGCGCACTAGCCCAACACTCCCTCTCTAATAATCACAATTTTGACTTTGATAATACCAAAATAGTAGACTTCGAACAGAATCTGGCAAAGAGACAAATAAAAGAAATGGCCTATATAAGAAAAACCCCAAACACATGCAATCTTAAGACAGATACAGCAAAACTTAGTCAAATATATTCAAACTTAATAATGAATTCCACCCCTAACATTCAACAAAACAATAGCCATTAACATCATCCATCACCATAGAAACGCCACACACCACAGTAACAACCCAACACAAATAACAATACACCATAAACCAAACAACAACAACAACACCACACAAACAAAACAAACAAGCCATCAAACAGAAGAGAACAACCAACCATCAAACACATGGTCACACCATAACTAACAAATAAAGTAAAAACAAATCTTCGTACGTTCATTCTTCTATTCAGTGCCTTCTTCTATTCAGTGCAGAAACTTCTATTCAGTGTCACAATGGCATGTAAACAAGTGTTTGTTCCCAACAAGTTTCAACTTATGTGAAAGTAAAAGAAAACCCCCATCATTCTAAGGTATGTAACAATGATATACCTATATATCCCACTAAGTGACTATCTATCCTATTATATATCCTACTGTTATAACTTACTCTATATTATATTCTTGTGTTGTATAGCCCTGATGATGATTAATAAATTAATCGAATATATGGCCAGATGAAAACCCAATCTACTACTGACTGAACCTCAAGATCCCCCAACTTCAAATTATTTTATAGAAAACAGTCGAAAAAAACCTACCAATCTATTTCAACATGGAGAATATGCAAGAAAATCAACAACAACAAGAAAAAAAACATCTATTCAAGACTCTACATAACCAGTATGGACCAATAGCAACAACATAAGCTCATGAAATAGGAATGAACTTCAGGAAACTAGCCCACAAAAGAAATGACCATATTTTCCTAATTAGATGTAGAAGTGCTAAAGTTTTTCCAGCACACATAGTCAATAACATCAAATGTACCTTTCCCCTTCTGAGATCTAAGCACCCATACCATAGAGACATAGAGAAAATGTGCAATCGTTTTAAGTGCAATCTATTATCAGCGGAAATCAAAGTATGCCTATGGGAACTGAAAGAACTACAAACAAGACAACATGAAGCTAAGGTTAAATTTAATGAAATTGTTTCCCAAGCAATTTATAACAAATTTATTAGTCAACAAAATAAAGTGTACCAAACCTTGTTTAATGCTGCAAAAAAACGTCAAATGAAAAAATTTGACAAGTTAATACAAAAAAATGTTAGCAAAAAAGTCATTGACAACACATGGCTCAAAAATCTTACAAACACCGTTATTCCCCAAGAAGTAGCAGAACTATTGAGTCTAGGACCAAAATTTAGCATAGAGTATGATAGTACTGATTTGCCTATCATACAAATAATATCAGACATTGACAGCCTAATAGAAGAATGTGCAAATCCAGAAGATCAATATATGATTCGAGGACAAGTAACGAACATCATGACAAATTTTACACACAAAGTAAAGCAACTCACAAAACCAGACTACTACAACAAACTTCTCAAAAAAACTAAGCTTTTTCTCAAAACCCATCCTGATATAATAATCCTTAAATCTGATAAAACCAATTGTACAGTCATAATGAACAAACTTGAATACCAAGAAAAAATGGAAGCATTACTAGCAGATAAAACTACCTATGAACTAATAACAGACAAGAGACGAAATCCCACTTCAGCCCTACAAACAAAACACAACAAACTCATTATAAAACTGTTTAAAGAAAAGAAAATAGATCTGGCGACAAAACTAAAACTAGTCAAATACAATAGCACACCACCCAGATTATATGGAGTAGTGAAAACTCATAAAGAAAACAACCCTCTTCGTCCAGTTGTCAGCTTTGTTAACAGTCCTACATATGAAAGTGCCAAATTTCTCTCCACCATCATTAATAATATTTCCTCAGATGAATACAACATAAAAGATTCCTTCCACTTTCATGATTCCATTAAAACCAAACAGATACCTTCAGGATATATCTTGGCATCCCTAGATGTGAAATCTTTATTCACCAACATTCCCTTACAAATTGTAAAATCTATAGTGATTGAAAAATGGGATACCCTTAGCTGCCATACAAAACTCACCAAACAAAATTTTTTGGACCTTTTAAAACTCTGTGTAGAAGAAGGATATCTTAAATATGAAGACAAATTCTATTTGATCAAAGATGGCGTAGCTATGGGATCACCTATAGCCCCAATCCTTGCAGACCTAGTTATGTCAAAACTATTGGATGAAGCACTGCCTCTACTCCCATTTGATGTCCCATTCACATATAAATTTGTAGATGATCTATATATAGCCATTCCAAAAAATACAGAAACTCTAGTGCTCGAAACATTCAATAAACTTTACACCAAATTACAATTCACCATAGAACTGGAAAATGATAAATGTCAACTCCCATACCTAGATATGCTCACTACAAGAAAATCAGATGGCACCATAGGAACGAACTGGTGGAGAAAACCACAGAAAACGGATCGGTATCTAAATTTTAAATCGCATCACCCCCTAAACCAAAAAATTAATGCAGCACTAAATTTAAAGCACAGAGCAATAAAACTCAGTGATCCTGAATACCACAATGAAAACCTAATAGTCATAAAAGATCTATTACTAAAAAACAATTTTCCGAAATCTTTAACTAACACAATAGTTTTTAACAGCCCAAGGTCTCAAACAACTTCTGACATAAGATCAACATCAATTAATAGAAATCACACCCCAAATGACCCTTTGGAAAACCAGCAATCAGAACACCAAGATACATCAGAACCTCCAACAACCCCTTACATTTTCAGAAGTATGACCTACGTTAAAGGATTATCAGAGCAACTTAAAAAATCCATTTCCAAGAAAACAAATTGCAGAATAGCCTTCAAAAATAAAAAAACCCTTAACAATCTTATTTATTCAAAAACAAAATCAAAAATACCTATAATGAATAAAAGTAACCTAATATATTTAATAAAATGCAAAGACTGTACAGCCAATTATGTAGGCCAAACAGAGCAATATTTATCCAATCGCCTATCACAACATAGATCTGATATAAATCTCCAAAATAATAGATGCGCACTAGCCCAACACTCCCTCTCTAATAATCACAATTTTGACTTTGATAATACCAAAATAGTAGACTTCGAACAGAATCTGGCAAAGAGACAAATAAAAGAAATGGCCTATATAAGAAAAACCCCAAACACATGCAATCTTAAGACAGATACAGCAAAACTTAGTCAAATATATTCAAACTTAATAATGAATTCCACCCCTAACATTCAACAAAACAATAGCCATTAACATCATCCATCACCATAGAAACGCCACACACCACAGTAACAACCCAACACAAATAACAATACACCATAAACCAAACAACAACAACAACACCACACAAACAAAACAAACAAGCCATCAAACAGAAGAGAACAACCAACCATCAAACACATGGTCACACCATAACTAACAAATAAAGTAAAAACAAATCTTCGTACGTTCATTCTTCTATTCAGTGCCTTCTTCTATTCAGTGCAGAAACTTCTATTCAGTGTCACAATGGCATGTAAACAAGTGTTTGTTCCCAACAAGTTTCAACTTATGTGAAAGTAAAAGAAAACCCCCATCATTCTAAGGTATGTAACAATGATATACCTATATATCCCACTAAGTGACTATCTATCCTATTATATATCCTACTGTTATAACTTACTCTATATTATATTCTTGTGTTGTATAGCCCTGATGATGATTAATAAATTAATCGAATATATGGCCAGATGAAAACCCAATCTACTACTGACTGAACCTCGAGATCCCCCAACTTCAAATATTTTATAGAATACAGTCGAAAAAAACCTACCAATCTATATATATATATATATTAGTATTGTTTTAACATGAGTATCTACAATGACTCTAAATGGACTCAGGTTCGAAGTACGAGTAGTTCGTAGTATATAGTTCAGCGTTTTCTCCTGTTTAAATATACATTGAGATAGTCATCCAAAAAACAATTTTCCTAACGCCTCTCAGCATTTGATCTTTCACCAGATAAATACACGGAAATTTAATGCATACACCTTAAAGCTACAGCTGGATTAGGTACCAGCGAAACTTAAGCGAGCCTTTCTCCGGGAAATCATTTGCACGGCGTATCTCCATTAACGCGTTATTATCTCCATTCCAAATCTTTTGATAGCCTCTAAGACGATCTGAACATCACGAAACCGTTTTTAAAACGTGAGATCGTTTTAAGGTTTGAAAAATAAGAGGGAAGAAAATAAGGGCGCAAAAAAGGGGGTAACAGTTACCCAGAAAGGAGCCTTCGCTAATATTCTCCCATTTCTTTTTATGGCGTCGCGGGACGCCCAGCCATTTAAATGGCTGGCAGGGGGTGTAGAGGCGATACTCCGCAACATCTCTTCCCGTTCACCATTACCCCCACTCCTCTACCTCGTTTACTGTCCTTTTTTGGGATCTTTTTTACCCCACCCATGTTATAGTGTTTGATAGGATCGATCGATTTTACATTAACCCTCTACTCGCGACCCCCGCTCCTGGGACGGGTGTTCTCATTCTGAAACCTTCACAAGGAGGGCGGTTCCCAACAACCCGGAACATCCACGCACAGCCCATCCCACTTTAATACGTGTGTATTAAATATTGAGATCTGGTTTGTCACTGGGGGAAGCGTTTTAAAAAATCATCTTTGTTATTTGTACAAGGTTTTTTTTCAGTTAACATAGCAGGGTGAATTGTGGATGTGAATTGTGGATGAATTGTTGCAGCTGAGGGGCCTCTATACCTATATTATTTCCTAACCTATAGACCTTTTTTAAACATTTTTACGGTGAAGCGTGAAATTGCGGGGTCTTGGAAGGTGTTAACCCTTTTGAGAGGCATGATTTACCATGTTATGATCATGATATTACATACGTTTTTTATTAATTATAAACCTATGATCTGCGTAAAACGGATATCTAACGCAGAAAAAATAAACCTTTGTGTAATAATTTGGAACGTTTTGTGTTTCCCGCTCATTTGGGGTCACATTTTCCTATCAATGGTCTATAATACGCACAACTCGGCTTCCGTTGAAGTACAATGATACAATGTTAAGTTACTAATCTTCGTAAAATGCGAGCTTTCTACCGAATGATGAAAGATTTTTTGGCGATGTAAACTGCGGAAGTTCGATTTCCCAATCAACGGCTTGGTTGTAAGTAAAAATCATGAGAACATAGGAGCCTTTACTAGCAGATCGCGAGATGAAAACAAAACAAGGCTTACAAGCGATACAATAATATTGCTTACTAACCATTTATAACATCGCATTACTGGAATAATATCTGTAAATAAATATAAAACTGCGACATAAATATCTCACTAATGAGAGCTTTTCAATGAATGGTGAACCTTCTCTATGCGATGAACACTGTGGAAGTCCCATTTCTCTACCAACGGCCTGGGTCGTATGTGAAATTCATCAGAAAATTTGTGTGACAGTTTTTCATGACATACAAATATGACACTTTTGGTTAGATAGGTGATGGCTAAAGCTTGTTCCATGGTAAAAATCCTGATTCCTCGGGTCTAGCTTGTTTAAAACCTGGCAAACTATATTTTTGAATCATGCACTTGAGTTTGATTTTATAAAAAGTCTCCTAAGTTGGGTGGGCAGTATACCTTCCTCATATATTCTAACATGTAAGGAAATTGACTTCTTTAATCAGTCCGTGTCTGCTGTGCGTGATATCGCCTTAAAACCTTTTGTGCAAACTCAAAATAGCCTATAAAATAATATGTCTTAAAACCATTTTTAATGTATTATGTATTAATTCTTAACCCTAAACATTATAATTTCTCCGAAAAGCGGACATTTTCTTCTTTATTACCTATTTAATCATTATTGTAACATATTTAATTCTTATTGTATTGGGCTTGCCCGTATTGTAAAATAAATAAATAATAAACATGGATGTATAAAATTAGTTGAAGAACAAAGTACAAGTCGACTTTATAGGAAATAAATGTTTGCGCATGCGCACAGACTACTATTAATCCAACGGCAATGAAATTTATAGGGGAACGTCTAGGAGCTAAACCGCAAAATCCTTGATAATTTCATAAATATCAATTTTAGTGTCAATCAATTTCAGTGTTGCGCATGCGCTATAGTTATTAGTCCACCTATAGCGATATAATTCATAGGAAATTTTCCAGGAATATATAGCCATGTAATCCCCGAGCTTGAACAAACTCGGACCAATAGATGATAAGAAACAACGTTATGATAAATTAACGTTTGCGCATGCGCACAAACTACTATTTATGTTACGACAATGAAAATTATTGAGGATTGTCTAAAGACTATCCCGTATAATCCTTGAAAATGTTATCAAAATTGTTCCAGTAGATTCGGAGTTTTGCCTGTGTCAATCGTTGTTAGATTCGCGCGTGCGCGATGGTTATTACTCTACAAATCGCGATATAATTATTATTCTAGAACGTATACCCAATCACCTATCGAGTTTGAACGGAATCGAACCAACAGATGATGAGAAATCTACTCTATGAGAAATTCACGTATGCATGCGCGCAGGGTACTGTTGATTCGGTGGTATTGAAAACTACAGGGGACCGTCTAGGATCTAATCCGCAAAATCCCTGAGAATTTCATCGGAACCGGACTAAAACTTGGTATAGTTTCGAGCGTGACAAGGATTTACCATAGACAGACAGATACGGAGCCAAAATTGATCAGCAAGCTCTCAAATGCAAAAAGCAAGTGAACATTTTAATTTTAGAGGACAATCATTGTTTTGACTTGAAATCACGAACACATAGATTCTCTACTTTCGGTAGTGAGGACGCAAAAAACCGTTTGGGATAATATTTTCAGTGTACCTATATTTGCATGCTAAACGGCATACAATATAGGTTTGTTTGTTTGAAGCCTCCATGTGTGATGCATTTTTGAATAACGTAAAAACCGTTGCTTCCTACGGATTTCATTATGGATAATTCATTGGCACCGTTGACTAAATTTTTTGACTCCCAACAACTGAGATCATGTACACTTTTCAACGGAATTTTAGTTTTGATACATTTTAATAGCATTAAAGTTTGTTCTTTTATTATATTGAATTTAAAAAATTCACTTTTATAGTCATGTAGCATGACGGAACTTTAGCTGTCCATATTGTGGACCATTTTTCAACACTCTCTGGTCTTACATATACAGAATAGCCATTAAAACCTCGTTCGCTTCTCAAATCCATCTAGGCATTTCCGTGGTGTAGCGGTTTGAATGCTGGCCAAAATATAGACTAGGGTAACTACTATACGAATAGGAGTATATCGAGTTTTACATCGAGAGGAAATTAATCTCTTTGTATTCACGATCAGGCTCTTTGGTCAACTTTCACGTAAAAAAAATCATACTACAGCTGGCCCCAATGGAGTCTGTTCAAAATTCCGAGTAATCCTCTTCGAACCATCCTCGAAGGATAAAGGGTGTTTGGATTACTTTTTGAGATCTATTTGAATATGAAATGGATCGTTGAGAATCACTTTATCCCATCGGCCCCGGGATCCCATCATCGAGATAGAAAATTCATTTTCTTTTGGGCAGATGTTCGGAGCTTCAAGGGCAGAAGGGTCAATTGAAAACCACTCAGTCTGCGCAATTGTTCTTGGATAGCTTTTGCGTTTTAGAAGGCAACTTTCACGAGAAGATGATTCAAGCTAAAGTTAATTCCTACATTTAATTGAAATGGAATGAATATAGGATGTAGGTAAAGCTAAAGTACCCAATCCATACCAATTTATCCTCTTAGAGTTACTCCTCTTCGGATCGAAATGATATCCCATACCCTTCATACCTGGAAAAATATTCTGAGGGAGGTAATTAGCAAAAAAACCATCAAAAATAGGTGAAAAGTGCAATTTTTTAGCACCTTTTCCGCACTATTTTTGGTCTTTCCTCCAATATGGCCACTAAATGATGTAGAAGAACTATCCTCCTATCTTGTCAGTGTTTTGTTCCATTTTCGAATGGTAAAGTTGTAAAAAAAAATCATCTGAATTATCGTTTTTTTACTCTCCTATATTGACCCGAAGGGTGAAGGGAAAGTCTAGCAATCACCCTGAAAATCAATTTCTGAAACTCATGCTGGGGTTGGGGATTTTTCTTCTTCAAATTTTAAACTTTGGCAATCTTTTCACTAACTAAAACTAATAAAAATAATTGGAATCCAACGGTACCCTTCGGATTTGAGAAAACTCCACAACTTAGGGTGTAAGAGCCGTTTTTGTGACGTAAGGTCGAAAACACGAAAAAATCAATCGAGTCAAACCATAAAATGGATTTCACCATGTGAATAAGCGTTGAAAAACCATGAAAGTTTCTTTACCACAATTGGGGTTTCCCAGAATCCATGTTTTGCGCAATTTCGGTGGAAGGGTAGTGCGCGTTTGTGAAACAGGTCGCGCGCGGGCAAAAATTGAGTGAGGGGTCGTAAATTTATAGAATTTTGCCTAAAATCGAAATCTGCGAAAAAGGGGGTTTTTTATTTGAAAAATCAAAGTAGATGTCATTTGCGCCACTTCTGACGCAAGTGGAGCGTGCGAATTTTTTTTTTTTTTTTTAACTCTTTCTTTTAACTTCGATTCTCTTCTTGCTTGAGACAAAATTTCAGATCGATTTTTAACCCACTTCCCGATATCCAATCGATCTGAAATTTTGCACACGAGTTCATGCTGGCGTACATTTTAATTTATCAAATTTTCGCGAAGAAAAAGTTAGTTATATTATAAATTTTCGAAAATTTGAAATTTAATATGGGAAACCTTACAAGTGTTGTGTATTGTAGGGAGGAGGAGGAGGAGGGAGGAGAAGGATACTATTGAACGTCTGCATAAAATGACAACGAATCCAGGGTCAATAAAATATTAAATGATTTTCCTTGTCAATTTAATTTTAGTTATTATCAATGTGATTTTGAAACAATGTGATTTTGTTTCAATTTACTGTTGCCAAGAAACTACCAAATATTGAAACAACAATAAAATTAACCGAGAACATGAGAAAAAGAAAGAGTTACATTAAAAACTTGTTTTTATGGGTTCCTTTTTTTTAAATTACGTAAACAATTATGAAGAGTGGCGTTGTACAATTTTTTAAGCTGAATTCAAGGGAAATGAAGGGGGGTGTAACCTATCCGTGGGGCACCCTACATGAAATCAATTTGAGAGCACATCTATGTTCATATAATTATAATTATGTATGTGAAGTGTATTTACGATTGAATCTTTGTTTCAGGTAAGAATCATTTTTGCTGGAAAAGTCAACTTTGTCTTGTATTCATTCGTAAGTTCTATTTTCGTAGAGTTTCCATACAATCCTTTGTTTTAATTTTAATTTTTTTTTCTTCTAACGTAATATTGTATTCTTCCGCTCGTTCTGGATGAAGTTATCATTATAGCATTTCTCCGGTGTTAGTAGCATATTCCACTCTCCTAGAGTTTCCATACTTCTCGTAGAATCCTTAGTATTAATATTCATTTTTTTCTTCTATCATATTATTGCATTCTCTCGTAATTTTTGTATATTATCGCAGTCCTCCACTATTTGTAGTTTCTCCCATCCTCGGTGGGTATCAACAATTTAGCACCTAACCCTGAGGAATGTACGGTTGCTTCCTACACAAGATCTGAACAGCTACTTAACCATATTTGTTTCATCAACGCCTAGCCTCTTGTCAGGCTAGATCTAACTAAGGCCCTTGAGATTCTTTCGAATGAATAGCTCTCTTTCAAAAATCATGTAAACGCAGTTTCATCGAAGGCACTGACAACATTAGGTTTTTTAGTGAATTTTTGTAAAAAATGAAGCTACTGCAATGGCTCAGAAAATGTTAATAAAAAATTTTTTGAAAAATTTCTTCATTGAAATCCGTTTTGAGGTATTCTGAAACGATTCTCAAAGTTTATATATATATATATATATATATATATATATATATATATATATATATATATATATATATATATATATATATATACCTATGTCATTCCAGACAATAGCTCTCATAAGGATTTAGATAAAAATTCCGTTCCTGCGCCAAAGAAACAAGCTTTCCAAACGAAAGGATGAGTATGTTGGCCTAGGGTGGTTCAAAAAAAAAAAAAAAGTTCTGGGATTTCTGGTCCCCATTGTGTTTTTGCTTCCTTGGTATGTCAGGATGACCCTCCTAAATTTTTAGCAAAAAATATTAATCCTAACCACTTTACCTGGGTCGATTTTTGCCAGTTATCGACCGCTATCGTAAACCAACCTCTAAATTGGTGCCGAGGTGATGATTTGAAGGACGGATTGCAATTTTTTGGGTCAACTTACAGGTTTTCGCATGCGCTGAACACGATGAACTTATTTATTTTACGCTCCGTCCACTAGTTATCCCGTAAACTTGCAGAGGGCGCTGCTTGAAGATAAGTAAAAGTCGAAAATTTCACCGAAAATGCTGTCGGCTGGTTAGGAATTGTACTAGAAACATGCTATTATGGTCGGATAATATGCTTTGGCATGTTCTGAACATGATCCCGTTTTTTACTATACTTTTCCGCCGATGATTGCTCCGTTTATTGGCCATAAACCTCAAATTAATTGTAGGGTAATAGACAAATTCACCCTAATTTCACCGGAAATTATGTCGCGTTGATAATTTAAGGTCCTGAAATACCTTGTATCGATAAAATTTGGTATTTTCCAGGATACTCGGTACAAAGCCGTTGGTAATTTGGCAAGGACTTGAACCGGCATTGTACTTATTCGCTTAACGACCCGATACCATTGTGCAAGCTTTTACACGTGAACGGTACCGCTGACAATAGCTAACCCTACGCTCAAACCATCCAATCACAGTTCATACAATTCAGAACTACGAATTTGACCCCGGAAAACCGATAGAAACTAAGTAATTTTACAGAAAAATGGGGAAATTTGGCTATTTTCTCCATTTTTCCGCTATATTTGGCAAATAAGTACAATGCCGGTTCAAGTCCTTGCCAAATTACCAACGGCTTTGTACCGAATGTCCTGGAAAATACTAAATTTTATCGACACAAGGTATTTCGGGACCTTAAATTATCAACGCGACATAATTTCCGGTGAAATTAGGGTGAATTTGTCTATTACCCTACAATTATTGTGAGGTTTATGGCCAATAAACGGAGCAATCATCGGCGGAAAAGTATAGTAAAAAACGGGATCATGTTCAGAACATGCCAAAGCATATTATCCGACCATAATAGCATGTTTCTAGTACAATTCTTAACCAGGCAACAGCATTTTCTGTGAAATTTTCGATTTTTACTTATCTTCAAGCAGCGCCCTCTGCCAGTTTACGGGATAACTAGTGGACGGAGCGTAAAATAAATAAGTTCATCGTGTTCAGCGCATGCGAAAACCTATAAATTGACCCGAAAAAATTGAAATCCGTCCTTCAAATCATCACCTCGGCACCAATTTAGAGGTTGGTTTACGATAGCGGTCGATAACTGGCAAAAATCGACCCAGGTAAAGTGGTTAGGATTAAAATTTTTTGCTAAAAATTTAGGAGGGTCATCCTGACATACCGAGGAAGCAAAAACACAATGGGGACCAGAAATCCCAGAACTTTTTTTTTTTTTTTGAACCACCCTAATGTTGGCCAGCATTTTTTCAGTACATTTCAATAAATATACCTAATAAATCACTTAAAATGGCTAGAAATCGTTAATTTATATTTTTAGCGGAATATTGCTCAAATAATGTTCATTACATATAAAATAGAACATTAAAAAATTTATGTATAAATTTATGAAAAAAGGTAGGTACACAACATTCACTGAAATTTGCTTAAAAAATCGTTATAAACTGAAGAAAAAAAACTGTAAATTCAAAACTTCCTATAGAATATCAGATTATTATTTAGAATACGTTTTCACCATGAAATTAATAGTTAACAATGTCATCACACTCAAGAAGCTCACATTTCAAAACAACTTGACATTATACAATACGATAATTTACGAAAATTCGCTCATACGATGATGCTGCATGACTGGAGCTTTATATTTTAAAGAGCTATGATTTTACTTCAGTGGAACCTAGTGTAATCCTATATAAATCTCTTGTTCGCCCCATCATGGAGTATGCTAGACCAGTAAAGGTCTCCGTTTTATGGGGTTTATAAGGATTGCTTGGAGAGAGTGCTGCGGAAATTTCTTCGATATATTGAGTTCAAACCAAAAATACCAGCTGAGGGAATACGTTGGTTAGGCTGTAGATTGTAACCTTCTCAGAAGCACGATGATCCATGTTCTGATCATATATTACATACCGGGTTAATAATTATAGACCGATGATCTGCGTAGAAGGGCTATCTAACACAGAAATAATAAACCGGTGTGTAATATGTTTTAGCGTTTCAACATGTTTTACTGGTTACAATTCACAAGCGGTTGCAATCGTGTTCAAAATATCAATAAATTATTGAAAAGGTTCACCTGTGCGAAAACAATTATTCAAAAATCCACGCTCATAACCCAGCTTGTTGGCCACGCACTTCGCAGTAGTTAATATAATATGTTTGGATAAATTGAGAGCTTTCGAACTAATAGTCAACGAATTTAGTGGGATGAAAAATGACGAAGTACCATTTCCCTAGCAACGACTCGGTTGTAAGCGGAAATCATCAGAAATTGTTGCAACACATTTTAGTTACACATAAATGTTTTGTTTTCGGTTGGAGATGGCTGAAACCACAGAAAACATAATTGGTTATCAACATTAGTCATTATTCTAATTGTAGGTTAAGGAATAGTTCTTGGTTTTGAGTATTGTTCCATGATTGCAATCTGACGTAAAGCCAATTTATTTGTGTTACAACTCATTATCAATATAAGGTTAGGAGCGCAATAACCGCCATCTAGACATTCACTGAATATTCAACCATACTTCATTTGCCATAGTAGGAGCTTTAGATATATTTTGCTGTTGCTGTGGAAAATAATGAAAATTATATACTTAGTACTGGTATCAATTCAGAACACAAACGAGCAATTGGTGATTTCAATTAAGGATTCGAAATCTAGCGGCAGAAAAATGAACCCTCGTAAGCGGGCTCACCCGAAATAGCAGCCAAATAAATCGTACTTCAGCGTATTTGGATGCAAATCTAGTGGTGACAACGGGTTATTTTGCTTTTATTTAACCTCTAATCTTCCCAAAAGAGGAAAACGAAATGTTTGGATAACTAATCAGTTTGGATTAAAAAAAAAAAAAAAAAAAAAAAAAACACGCAGACCAACGATTTGCTTGGGAAAGGGCCATAATTGGGCAAAAAGTGTTAAATCCTGATAAAAGTAAGTGTATTATTGCCAGGTACTTACTTATCATTAGTAATAAATTATCTGCTGAGTGATAGGTAGTTGTTTACATCCCTCCTCCATGTATCTACTTGCTACTTCACGCACCTATGGTCCAAATTTTCCCATTCTCGGTTGTTCCCTAAACTAAACTTTACAATGCAAATGAAAGACGCGTTGTAGGTAAATACCAATAATAATTTAATGGTCATTGTTGATATATTGCAACCACAAGGACCCTGAAAGTGCCGTTATTGAAATGAAATAAAGCTTGCTACGTGCTTTTAGCTACAGACACTAGTTTGACATTAGGGTGGTAGGACGTGTGGGTTACCTACTTTTCTCGGTGATACCTAGTGCACTACATAGCCGATTTTTTAAATTCCAAATAGTTAATTTCCATTAGTTGAAATCTCAAAGATACTATAGTGGACCAAAGAACAAGGAAGTTAGGTACCTACCAATGTAAGTTGAGCTTTCCTCCGAAACTTATTCGTTTATTGAACGGACATGTAAGTTGTACAGCCTATTGAAACTCGTCCTTCCTTTTTCACTCCATTTATCGTTAGTAAATTCTTTCCCAATCTATTATCGACTAATTTCCAAACGTAAATTCGTCCCCTTTGAGTGTGTAAATCAGTAGTTCGGACGCTCACATCGCTAGGTACATCTCAATAATGAATAACTGCACACGGGCCATCATTTTCAATCCGCATACGATATACTTATGATGGGCATTTCCTACTTCACTTTGACGGAAAATTAGGGATTCCGTAGTACCTACAAGCGTGTGTATTTAAAATCAAATCTAATTTCATCATTGTACAGAAAAATGACAAGAAGTAGACACATAGGTAGGAGGTACCTACTAAAAAATTTACCTGTACGAAAAGCTAGAAATCGACAAACTTTTGTTAACAACTACCTTCTTCCTCTTGATTATGTATGCAATTGATTATGTATTTTTCTGTCTTGAACATAGGCTTCACCGACACAAACGACTTTACTTTGGATTAATAATGTAAATCAATGTGACCCTCAAATGGCCCACATCTATCCCGCTTGTGGCTGCCATTTTGAGAGCGATCGCAGCGCGCCAACGGTTGTTGAATTGGCCAATTATACACGGACATATGCAAATGTTCAATTATTCAAGTATCTGATATTCTGAAGACAATTTAACTCCGGAGCCTAACTTATCAAATTTCCAACGTAATATAAACCTAACTTCAATACGAAAATATGTTAAAAGAAAATGAGCAGTTCTTTGTCCCGAGAATGAAAGAGCAAAAGAGCTATTAACATTAAAATAGGGTTCGAGTTTGAAGCTACAAAACTCAGTCAAGTGAACTAAGCTCGTGCGTACCACTGAATAATAAATTGTTTGGGACACAACAAGCATTGAATCCCTTTTCAACTGACTTTAATGGAGACAGAGAATTCCCTCAATAAATTTTCTGCAGAGGAATCGTAAAGAAGATTAAGGTCATATATTCACTCGACCTGATGAATGTTTCTGGAAATACTTGAAACTTACCACATCTGTGCGTTTCTCGGGAACAAAACTAAAATGTCTACAAAAACTATTTTGATTTCTTGGAAACTGAAACTCTTCCATCTCTCAAAAGTGAAAACAATGCGGTACATTTCAGCTGTTATTCACAAATCAATCTATGTATTTTGGTCCCACAATCTAGCGATCGTTAATGGAATTTAGAGCTTGATTGGCTAATCAATAGATTCGCTAGCAGTGCATGATTTCTCTATCTTAAATTCTGAAGGTGTTTTATCGAAGTTTTAACCCTTAGGGAAAGCGAACCGTTCAACGTGAGTAAAGCGTTGCGGATGGTTTTAATCGATCCTCTGGGATTATATTTATCATTGGCAAGCAAAAAATCATAAGTTATACCTTTAGGGGTGGTTTTCGAGATTGAGAATGTTTAGCCCTTTAATACAACCCTTTAGGGTTTATAAAAATTGATGCCGAGAACCATCTAGACCCCAAATGTGATTTTTAACACAATTTTTATAAAGTTTGGTCTTTTAATTTTGGAAAAAAGCCGCGGACGGCGGAGAGACGGATTTTCTATTTTTTTCAATCCAATTTTTGGATTCTACGCATCTTGAAACGTAAACCAACAAATTTTCAGTGGGGGGAAGGTTTAAAATTTTTGTTTTTTGATAGATTACAAGGGCTCATTAATGAAAATTATAAACCCAAAGCGGAAAGCGGGGTCTTGGTAATGTAATGTCGTGAAACCATTTGCAGGCGCGATATTAAATCTTATATATTGATGACAATGCAACTCCGTCTGTTTGTCGGTCTGTCTGTTCACGCCATGCACGGCCAAACAGCTGAATGGAGCAATCTATCAGTGGTGAAATCTGGGGTTTTCCCAAAAGGGATTGTAAGCAATTTTAAAATTTTCTGCCACCATCGAATTCACTGGAGGGAGTGGGTGGGGTCAGCTAGGCCATGACCAGCAATACAGAGCGGTCTTGAGGGCGAGATCGCTTTTTGCCCGTTGCTGGAGGGTGAAAGAGGGCTGGAACCTCCGTTTACTGCGTGTTTTTTGCATCTACACGCATCGGGTTTCAACGGGGTTTTTCCTACGGACTCGAGATGGTCTCAACAGTAACATCCCATCGCATCTATACATCCCACTCCGAGCGAGCGAAGCGAGTGAGAAAAGTACACTAGTATACTAGAAATGGTTTTAATAATTTACAGACTAGTGAACTGCGTCGAAAGATTATCTAATGCAGAAATAATAAACCTTTGAATAATTATTTACAGCAATTTTATTTTTGAGAGCTTGCAGATCAATTATAGTTTTGTGTATGTCTGTTTTTTCTCTCTTTTTTTCCATAGACACCATATTAGAAGTGTCTGAAAAGGATTTATATTCGTCGAACACCATCCTGGATCAATTTTATTATACCCCTTTTAGAGTCGAAACCTCAGGCGATATTACATTGCTCTGAAGGGACGTCCTGAAAATGACTGGGTTCATTTTTCTGCAACTTCTTGGTTTTTACCATCATAGCATGAAAAAATTCCAACCGAGGAGCTTTATTATGTTCAAGGATCAGGTCCGATTTTATGTTTTCATTAGTAAGAAGAACTTCAAAAATCTTATTAATACCATAATCCAATTGTATTGTCATTTTTGTGGCCTATTGTGTATAACTGCATTATTAATTTTGGTGATTATTATGAATGAACTTCAGTTCTACACTTTTTTTAAATATATGATATATATCTTTCAGGAATCACGCCATCATCAGTCGGACTAATGTATATTTAAAAAAAAAAAAAAACAACATCTCTAGGAAGACTTTCACTTTTCCACTAGCACTTCACTATCTACTATCCCACTTTCAACAAAACTAGCTCACTTTGAATTAGGAATCTGAGACTTGGGTATCACTGTGGTACCCAAGTTAAAGTGAGGAAGTTAAGTTGAACGTGAGATAGTAGAGAGATAAAGTGTTAGTGGTTAAGTGAAAGTGTTCCTAGAGATGCCGTTTTTATATATATATCAGTCTGACTAATGATGGGTACGGTGGTCCTCGATCGGATTTGACCTCAAAGTGCTTGCCCTTCAAATTTTCTTTCGAAATATGATTTGGGAATAAGTTAGGATTATAATTCAGCAAAAACTAAAATCAAACATTGAGCCGTTTTTTTTAATTCAGTTTTTGAATTTTTAATTGATACTTTAATCATGAAAATACGCTATAATCGCCAAAATTCAGAAAAAATATTATTTATGTGTCATTATACAATAGAATCTTCATCTAGTTTCATAGTTCTGACCTTATTTTGTGATCAAATATAATTAGAAAAACAAAAATAACAACATTTTATTGAACAAAATAATGATTATATTCGCATGAAGCTCTTAATAAATGCCTGTGAGTAATTGTGTAGTATGTGCGTGTGTGTCTATGTGTACGCTTTATGTGAGTTTATAACGATTCATTATGTAAATTTTAACATAAAATATATATCTAAATTGAATAGAAAATAAAAATAATGGCATTTCAAAATTTTAAATATGCAGAGAATTAATTATATTCGCATACAGCTCTTAATAAACGTTGTCCATACTCGTGATTGATTCGCGATACTTTATATTTGGCCCACGTCGCAGAAAAATCATGATGCACGGCCTCCACAGCCTGTTCACTGTAAAAGCCGAGGCCATTTCCGTATTTGGTACAAAATTCATATACATGGAAGAAAACCTTGTGAACTTTTGGATTGACTGGAATATCCAAATATAAATATGATGCTTTGAATTCATTAATGTATTCAATGAATTTTGGATCCAGCCTGACTGAGAAAGATGCCTTGACAACTTGATTGAACTTCTGGAAAGCATCAACGAATTCGTTTAAAGGAAATAGTTGCCGTATTTTGCTACAGAAACTTGATTTGTTGCGTTCAAACTGTAGCATGAGTTGTTTAATATACGTTGATGAGTATGGACAACGTTTGTTAAGAGCTGTATGCGAATATGATTCTCTGCATATGTAAAATGTTGAATTGCCATTATTTTTATTTTCTATTCAATTTAGATATATATTTTATGTTAAAATTTATATAATTAATCATTACAAACTCACATACAAGCGTACACATAGACACACACGCACATACAACACGCATACTCACAGGCATTTATTAAGAGCTTCATGCAAATATAATCATTATTTTGTTCAATAAAATGTTGGTATTTTTGTTTTTCTAATTATATTTGATTACAAAATAGGTCAGAACTATGAAACTAGATGAAGATTCTATTGTATAATGACACACGAATAATATTTTTTTCTGAATTTTGGCGGTTATAGCGTATTTTTATGATTACATCATCAATTCAAAATTCAAAAATCGAATACAAAAAAAAAAAAAAAAAACGGATTTTAGTTTTTGCTGAATTACAATCCTAACATATTCCCAAATCATATTTCGAATGAAAATTTGAAGGGCAAGCACTTTGAGGTCAAATCCGATCGAGGACCACCGTGTGGGGGAGGGTTTCCTGAAAAAAAAAAAAAACCTATATATATATATATATATATATATATATATATATATATATATATATATATATTATACCTATATATATATCATAATTTTAAAAAAAATGTTGAACTGAAGTCAATCATATTGAAAAAGAATGAAACGTGAATTGAAATGTGAAACTTCGCACACTCTTTATTCCTGTTATCACCAGTTATGCTTTCCCGCATTAATGTATCGTATGATGCGCAGTATAAATCACAATAAATGAAGTTCAACGGACATTTTCGAAACTGTGTTTTGCAGGGCTAACTAATGGCGGTTGTGTAGTTCTGGATTGGGAAGTGGAGGGACGGGGGTTGAGTTCAGTAAGAATCATCACCACGTTGATTCCACTTCTTTAAGACATTTTCGAGATAAGGACTCCGATCCAGAATGAATAATTTATCGTTTTCTGGGACTGAGGAGGGATTTACTCGAATGATGAATGAGGCTTCTATCCCCTCACTCCACCTTTCTCAGATACTGCGATTGATATATAGCAGATTTATTCGGGATTTTTTTTTCCAACTCACTCTATTGTGTTTGATTTGTTCATTATTGTGTAACCTCATCGAGCTGAAATGTTTGCTGACTCAATGCAAAACATCTCTTCGGATCAACACCATCTATCAGTGGTTGATACTGATAGATCCCTAATTCATCAAAATTAGACGGCATTACTCAGAAGGGAGGTAACCGCATGACCACAGCTTCGTGCAATCAAGCATCAAAATATATCAAGTTTGCCAATCAGTTATTGGTTGTATAGAGATTTAATTTAATTTCATTTTTTCTCTCCTCTGAATGATAGTTGAATTCTGCGTCATTTCATATTTAAAAAAAAAAAAAAAAAAAAAAAAAAGTGCAATTACCGCAGTCGATACCTATGAAAATCAAATTATATGGATGGTTCCTTTTTGAGAAATGTGAAATTGCTCTACAGAAAATTAAATCTGACACTATAGGTTCCTAAAAAGAAACAAAGTAAATAAAAAACTTCCAGTCATGCAGCATGATCGTATGAGCGATTCTTTTTAGATTACAGCAATATTTATTATGTTTTGAAATTTGAGTGCTGTCAAGAAGAGAAATATAATCTGACTCTAAGAAAAATAATCTAGTACCTACTAAATAATATTATACGATTCAAAACAGTTATTTGATTTTTAGCAATTTTTAGAATTTTAATCGATTTTTCAGCAAATAATAATGAAATTCAACTACATTTTTCTGCATATATTTTTTTTTTTTTTTGCATAAATTTAATATTGTTCTAATTTACAAAACAGTTTTTGTAAGACTAAGTTTTTTACAAGACTTGGTTTTTACAAAAAGGCTGATTTCACAAAAAGGCTGCGGAATATATATGTATATATATATGTACATATGAAAAAGCGTTAAACTCTAAGATTCGTTTCAGAATACCTCAAAACGGATTTCGATGAAGAATTTTTCAATAATTTGAATTTTAAATTGTCAGGAGCCATTGCAATAGCTTCATTTTCCACGAAAATTCGATAAAACTGCTTAGCATCACACGGTTATAATGAATGCTTAGCTTAGAATAATGAATTCTCAGAAATCGGCACGCATTTCTCTTGTTTCGCCTTGTTCTCGCTTGAATAAATGTATATAGTTAACTAGGAATAGGAGAAAGGGACCACATCTTAAATAGTACAAAGCTGATTTATAAATGTTTGATGTGTCGACCCAACTTCAAGTCAACTTGTGTCGATCGAAACTTGGCGAAAGTTGTTCACGACTTGGTGGCAATACGCTGAATTGCGGTTTCTCAGCATCCGGCGGCGAATGTAAACGGAAACTAGTTTGTGAAGACGGAGAATCCGGTTGTGTTATTCTCCTTGCTGGTCATTTTCCAGATAAGTATTCAAACATTCCATAACTCCTATTGCTTTCTTAAAACGCATCTACCCATTCATTCTGCATGCAAATTTTGATTCATCATTTTCAATAATGAACATTTGTGATCCCCAAAATTTGTTGGTTTATGTTTCAAGATTTCAAAAGATTCTAAAATTGAAAGAAAGAAAAGAAAAAAAGAATGGTTCAAAACCCATTACATGGGTATTACCACGTAAACAAACAGTTAGTATTTCGGCTCGTGGTAAAACCAGTGATACTCGCAAATACCCATATCTTAATGGCAAGCCTAGGTATGATTTTGAGCTAATGAGTGTGGTGCCCATTAATGTATAGATAGTCTAGTCTTATGTTTGTTTAGTCCTAGTTTAGTGTCCATAGTCTAGTCCAAATGGATTCAGAAATTAGAGAATGATGAACGTATCATCCTAATTACCTCTACCCATCAAAAGCTTTCCAGCTTCAAAAAAAGATTTTACTTCAGAGTTCAACGTGTTTTGAATTCATCTGTGCGTAAATAATGTTATTTTTAAACAATATGGTTAGAATCATTCCATATGAAGGTTATCACTTGTGAGTGTGAACGATAACGTGTAACTGTAAACATGGAACTGTTTATGTGTAACTGTAAACTCCTAGGCTCGCCATCAAGATATGGGTTTTACAAGTGAATCCAACCACGCAAAAGCTCCAATGCTTAAACAAAAGTTTGGAAATATTTTGGCGATCGTGTTGATAGACTCTTAAAGTGTTTTCTCCTCAAGGTTCGTAACTTAGTAAGTCCTCGTCGTCCAAAAATGGTTCACCACTTTTTGGAAAGCCGGGAATTTTCCCGAGCCAAGGCCACCTTAAACAACCCAATTTTCCGACTTTTCTAATATTCCAATAAAATATTCCATGAAAACCACGATTTTGCTATCATTATGGTTAATTTTTCGCTTCATGGTCAGTAGATCCGCTAGTTTGCCAAAATGGGCAAATATAGGTCCTTTCCACTGCCATTCAGTGAAAACCGGAAGTATCTAGGTGGCCAGGGGTTAATTTTCTGAGAGAGTCATTTCTGTACATGACGACTGCTGGCATCATTGCGTTGTTGAGATGAGGGTTTTGCTCTACTTAGTGCTCTGCTTTAGAGTCGATGTAAACAACTCCTTATTTACGGTTTAATTTCGGAGGCCACACCCATGAAAAGCCACGATTTTTCCATCATGATGGTTAATATTTTGGCTCCTGGTCATCGGATCCAATAATTCGCCAAAATGGGCAAATGTAGACCTTTTCCACTACCATTTAGTGAAAATCGAAAGTCTCTCGGTGGCCAGAGGGCCGAAATCTCGATGGAACTAACAGAAAGATGCGCGTAGAAGTGTAACAAACAAAATTTGGTTACGCTGAAAGTCCGCCTTTCCGCCGTCCGAAGTATTTTCCCGAACAACTATAGTTTAAAGTTTAAAGGCTATAGTTTCTAAAATGTGACACATGTATCAAACATCGAGCGGGGAAGTGCCTGTAGTCACGGCATCACTTGCAGTGAACTCCTAGCAGAGATTTCGAGAATCAAAATTTCAAAAACATTCCAAATATATATATTTGATAGTTGATTTCATTAGATTTTTTCTCAAATGTTACGACCCCTATAAGAAAACTTGTGGTGGGAGTTGAAGCGCTGACTTATGCTACTTATAATTTAATCTTCCTATCCAAATGCATAATGTACCTTAAAAATAGCAAAACACAAATTTTACAAAATAAAATAGTAATAAAAATTTACCAGGACTCCAACGAAAAATAGAAGTACATTGACAATCTATCACCGAAACCAATATTTTACTACAATCAATTGATCGAATTTAAGATTCAAAATACCAAAAGGCATGATTACAGAATTGGAACGAAATACTTTCATTAGATTAATCTCAATGCACTGGATGAGACCACTTGGGATTCTGCAAATCCATTCATTCGCTGCACATAAGGTGGTTGTCTGGATCTAAAGTCACACGGGGGCTTCCTCCAGCTCCACAAATGACATATGCATTAAACGATACATCGAAGTAGGTAGCACAGTGATTTTCAGTGGGCTTCTACGCCCATGCAGATATATTCAGATACCTAATGTATAACATAATTCTTTTAATAATTATAGACATGTCCGCCTGGACGGATTATACAATAAAGAGATAATAAACCTTTCTGTAATTCGCAGCGATTTTTGAATCATCGTAAGGGTTCCCAGGTACTGAAAGCGGTACACAAAAATTATAATGGCTTTGCTTTCAAAGGTGTAATTTTGTTAATATGACCGATTTTCCTGGACGTTCAACTTCGCTTTCGTCCAGTGGGTTGAGGGCAGCTCATCATAAGATATTCCGTTTCCATCTCAGAAAGTGATCGACGAAGTTTATCCAACACCCTTCGAAAACTGGATCTCGAACTTCGCGGATCCGGCGCCGCGGAGGACCATAAGCGATACGAAAATTTATGCCTGGACTTGAACGCGGGTAACTGTTTGACGTATTCATATTTCATAATAATCCCCTTAGCGGGCGGGGGGTGGGAAGGATAAAAGAAGCCCGGAACGACGAAATACTCCTCCCCCAGGAAACTTCTCGCTCCACAGAGTTGATGGGGAAAAGCGAGTTTTCCGAGTAGGTTGAAATGAAGTTCGAGGCGAAACGGTTTCGAACTGAAATACAACATTGAAACGTCGTTTTGAAGGCGCCCTTCCCGATCGAGTCAATGCGATCTTGGAATTACTTCGAGTTGATCCCAAGTTGGTTGAACTCCATTCTGCCAAGCCCTTAATTCTTCAACCTATTAATTTGCTTTTGACATTAAAGTGAGAAACTATCCCAAGATTTCCATATATCTTAATCGGATTACCCACACATTTATGTCAATATTACTAGGAAAATTAGCTTCTGAATTTGTATTTTCAATAGTGAACATTTCTTGACATTTTCATAACCTTGCTTTGACACTTAAACTCAAAAATCGCCACTAAATGGAGCATCACGAGAACCAGTTACGCCTTTGTTAAACAAAACGTGCTTGATCGCTAAGGAATGTTGTTTATAGTTACGGCTTCGTTGTATCAATTAGGTAATAGGTACGATTTCGTCAAAATTCGTGAATTATTTAAGAAACAGAGAATTTCAAAGTCCACTAATGTTAAGGTCGAGAAACAAATTAAAAAGTGAAACACCTGCAAGTTTCATTGTGTTGCGGACTTTCATGCAAGCATTTGCAATAAATTTAACCAATTATAACCAACTGTAATCAATCAAGGAATATATTCCAATCAGTGTATTGATCAATATTTATGGTAAATTATTCAAATTCCTCCTGGGTAGGTTCTTCCGACTTAATGTGCCGTCACCAGTGCTTGAGACTGCAAAGGTGCCTTCAAAAGAATTATGGTCAGACTACGGTCCCCAACTATATATCTTAGTTACTTTATGGTGATCCTCCCGAAGATAAGAGGAGAGGTCGTTGTGCCTTTGTACGTTAGGCCACGTTAACAGTACCCACTTCAAAAGCCCACAAAGCGGTAATATACTAGGATACAATAATAATCTATTGGGAAAACCTTAAGTCCACTACCACAGACCATGCAAGTCTGTGTAGGATGAGTGAAGTCTGTCTGCGTTGGGTGAGTAATGTAAATTCTCGAATAATATGCCATATTTCATAGTTGGTATTTAGGGATTTTCAGGAAAGTTTTTTCTGTACGAGTGCTGGTATACTGTCAGATGTTGGTCGAAGTATTGATGGTCCATACACTCAATTTTACATCTTGAGAACTAAGAATGACAGCTGCTGTCGGTGCACTGCTAGAACATTGTTATTGATCGAAAAGAGTGGTTTTCAATAACATTTTGTAACTTTGGCCTTAAAGTTACAGCAAACACAATCTCACCTGCAATGCACTTTTTGACTAGCGCTCAACAGCAGGCGTATGACCACACGAGAGTCAAGAGTCTCTTTTATCTCTGCAAAAGCACCTCTCTCGTTTCTGTAAAGGACCTTCCTGTCCATTGTGACATCACCAATGTGCGAAACTTGGATGTGGTTCGATTGATGTCAAACTTCTTAAGATGGAATCATCTTTAATTTAAGAATAGTAGTACCTTTGTGGCACTCAGGGGAAACGCTAAATAATAATTTATTCTCTCAAAAAAAATTATAATAATCAGATGATGTAGCGCGATGGTGGTTGAATGGTGTGATGGGGGGGGGGGGGGGGGGGTGAATCACTAAATGTTAGAGGCGACCCTTTGAAAGCGGCGATTGGTGAAAATTAGCTCTCGGCTTTTGCGATTATTCCTCGCTTGATCCATCCAAAGCGGTTCAGCTGCCAATTTCAGGTGCGTAGTTTCTCATTTGCAGGAGGGAAAATGAGGTCTCCGTGGTAGGAGGGGGGGATCGTCGGTTTGAGTCACTGAGAGGCCGTTTGAGGCCTTCCTGGGAGAACTGCTGATCAAAGGGTGCGGAGATACCGAGGACTCTTGACTGGTCGCGTGGAAACACGCTGGTTGTTGTGTGGGAATGAAAAATATCGTCGCAGGTTAGATTGAGTTTACAGCTACTTCGGGTGACAAGGTTGCTACAGAGTGCGGTGCAAGTGGTCATATTGCACGACAGTACCTCGCACTGTGTGCTCAATAAACAGTTGCAAAGGATACATCCTGTATACTATTTGAGTAAGACATAATTAATAATGGCAAATACACTGAGTCAGATATTTCAAATAAATCAACATTTCAGTACACGAGTATAACGATGGGAAATTAATTGGTATTCTGTCAGATATCAACATATTAGAACGGTTTAACATAATTTATTAATGAAGATAAGTTTATAAGTCCAATTCTTAAATTAAAATTAATAAACGTAACCGTATTATTGGTTTTACCAAAGATTTGAAGAAATTACCGAGCATTAAAATTCCTCATTTAGTTTTAAATTTCATCGCAGAATTTAAAAAACTGAGCTGTTGAAGCATTTACTTCCGGAGTATCTCATCCTATGGTTTCTGAGCAGTGACTATTCACCGATTATATGATATACAGTTTCATGTTTCTTGGAATTACCTACTCAAGGTAATTTTTTCTTACGATCTATTATTACGAACTTCTTATTCAAGCTAAACTGAAACAAAGTACCAGTCATGCAGCATGATCGTATAAGCGAATTTTCACAAACTACCTATATATCGTATTATAGACGTCAAATTCTATTGAGCTTTGAGCAATTTCAGTCGAAAGAAATTGTTAAAAACCAATTTTATGGTGAGAAAAAACCCATACTAAATAAAATTCGGCGATTCAATAGAGATTTTGTATTTTTAGTTTTTTGCGGTTTTTATAGATTTTTTATCAAATATTAATGAAATTTAAGTACGTTTTTCTGCATAATTTTGAGCAAAAATTTTTAAATATCCTAGTTAATCGTTGGCATTTAATTTTGCCAAAATTGAGCTAAAAAATATAAATGTATCGATTTTTGGCCGTTATTAACCATTTTTAGTGCTTTTTTAGTACATTTTTCGAAATTTGACCAATTTAATGGGCTCTAAATTCGCTAAAAACTTATCATTTCCATGTCAGCATAATGCTATAAGTCGGTCCAGGATAACGGATGTTTTGTTTGATCCACGCCAGGGTCTGGATTTCTAAACCTACAGTTATAAGAACAGAACAATACACGTTCCTTATCTTGATCAAACTTGATCGTTTCTTATCTTAAGTTGTAGATTATAGTATTTTATTATGTTACATTGTTTTGAAATTCGAGCACTTTGATGGCAAAGAATTGGTAACCCACAACTTTATGGCAAACAAAGTCGTTTTAAATAATATTCTACAATTTAGCAATTTTTCAGTTTTTATAATAGATTTTTCTGCGAATATTAATAAAATTTCAGTACATTTTTCAGCATATTTTTCTGCATAAATTTTATAGTATTCCAGTTCGTTGTTGATTAACTTTTATTGGCAAAAATGTCGTTGAAAAATTTATATTTTATGATTTTTAGCCGTTTTAGGCTATTTTTAGTGATTTTTATAGTACATGCTCAATAAGTTCTAGCAAACAAACTCATCCTTCCGTTTGGAAAACTTGATTTTTTGGCGCAAGAACGGAATTTTCTTCTCAATGCTAACGAGAGTTATCGTCTGTAATGACACATACATGTTGTACTAATGAAAAAGTGTTGAACTCTAGGATTCGTTTCAGAATGCCTCAAAGCGGATTTCGATGAAGAAAATTTTAATTTAAACATTTTTGGAGCCATTGCAATAGCTTCATTTTCTACCAAAATTCGCTAAAATCGTGCTTTTTTATGGTCCGTCAGCTCAAATCCTAAATCATAATAAGATATCGCAATTTTGACTTCACCATCATTTCTAGGACTAAAAAATCTTAAAATTAAGGTGTCTCTTAGCAAAAAATGGAGAAAACAATAATTTAGTGTACCCATGACCCACCTATGGGTAGGTTGTCCAAAAACTTCGTAGAGGTTTTTTTTCAATTTTTATTTGTTTAAACCTTAGTATCAGGCAACCCGGAAACGCTCTCTAAATTTCACCTTGATTTTGTTTAAATTATGGAAAAAATTGGGGGGGGGGGAGGGTTACTTTTGGGACAACCTGAAAAAGCAAAATATGATAACTAGAGAGTCTGGGGTTCGGTGAGAAGGGTAGGGAGTATAGCAGGGCCGTTGGTCCATACCAATGGTTAGTGCAGGGTTGAGTTAGATTGGAACAATTAGTTTTTAGGAGCTGGTACGTAGTAGGAGGTTCCTTAAGAGGACCTGCAAATAGCATGAGGTGTAGTTAAATCCGAGTTATCTCCCGCGGAAACCTACATTCGCCCTTCACCGCCGATGGTCGCCCCTGAGGCCATTTCCCCCTATTATTCATACAGGCAGAGAGAACAGAGGGGTGTTGAGGTTAACGTAGACGAATAAAATGGGTCCTCACCCAACTTACCGTCTACCACTTTACCCCGAGGCGGAATCCCAACGCCGCTACACCCCTAGACCACGCGACGTGCAGGGCGTTTCCATTAGTGTCGCTACACGCTTATCTCCGCGCCAGCACAGGGGATGGGGGTCCAGCAAACTCTATTCGCTGAGGGGACGCACAAAGTTTACTATCTACTACATCGATTACACTACACCTCGGTTACCCTGGGGTCCCAACGTTCGGAGGTGGAGGAGAGAGTTAGAAACCAAGTTCCCTCCTTTACATTTTCAAGTTTTGTTCCCAGCGATGAGGGCACAGGCCCGGTAACCAGCGTAACAGGTCGAAAAATGGGTCAAACCTCTCGTCAACGCCGTGTATATAGGCACTTCACCGCTTCACTGCCCAGGCAACTTTTCAGTGACATTAACTAACAGCTAGACACATGTCTGTGCATCATTAAAACTTCGTGTTGGCTTCCTCGGCATTATAAACTTTGTTGTGTCACCTATATATATGGTCGTTTGCTTTTCACTGTTAAATATGGTTGCTGCACTCAAAGTTCTTTAAAGCTCTCCAGAGTGATGATTCACCATGGGGGTGATTAGAACTGCTGAATAACAGTACCTAAGTGAGTGACACCACGTGAATAATAACTATTGAATGGCAGTATAGGTATCTACGTGAGATGATGAATGTGTTAACTCATGTTAATAATTCCATCCATACAGCATGACTACACTTAGGAGCGAATTGTCTTATTTTTTGTGAATTACCTGTATTCATCTTGAATTGTTTTGTAATTTGAGCACTTGTGTAGAAAACAATTTGTTTGAAATATTATTCTGCTATACATGTGATTACTTGTTACTATATGCATGTTATGAATGAATTTACGAGGTTTTCACTTTACTAATTATTTTTTTAAATATAAGTGATTTGAACTAATCGACTAACGAGGGAAATGCACGGTAATTCCACCCCCGATCTCAATGCCATATTTACCGGAACATTTTACAACAAAAATGAGCCTTCACGTTACATGCCGTTACACAAAATGGTCCCTCTGAGCTTAGACTAAAAATTTTAAAAATTCAAATAGGCTGAAGTTGGTGATTTTGAAACTGCTGATGCTGCTCCAACGTATTGGAACATATTTCAATAAAACTCAAGGCATTGTTTCAACGTAGAAAAATATTAGACTGGTGCACAAGGATTTCCCTATTTAAATCCCAGGAAGGTCAGGACGTTTGTTTTTCCAAATTCGTGTCAAGAGTGCACCTTATTCTAGTTATCGTGCTTTCCTTACTTGATATCTTCATCAAAAACCTCACTGGGAGGTATGATTTGAGATCAGCTGCAAAAACAGTCATCTTCATTTCACATGATGGGGAACGCAAAATGTAGCTCACCGGTTTCCTTCAAGACATTCTAATCTGCACTTTGAAACCTCGAACGAATGATCGAATTCAACGATAAAAAATGTGACGTTCTTCCTTGGGATGGTCACCACGTAATTTATTTTTGTGGGGCTTCCTGAGGTAGTTTACACGCACAAACCTAGCTCAATAACAGAATTGAAAGCTGCAATTAGAGAGTTGATTGTCAGAATCAATAGGGAAACATTGGGTCGAATAATGGATGTTTTATTCTTCTGTTGTTCTCCCAGTGAAGCTCCATGGCAAATTATGACTTCCCAAGGGTGAACAGGAGAAAATTAGCTCACTCAGCTGATGAGGGTGGAGCTATCATCTTATCCTTTTCTTGTCGTCCCAGAGAGGCTTTCTACCCAATTTCAATATCCTAGGATAGAAAAGAAAAATTAGCTCACACCTCTTCAGACACTCAAACACTCGTCCCACAGAGGCTACCTATCAAATGTTATCTTCGGAAACATTCTAGCGCAAACAAGATTGAATTACTGCACCTACTCGTGGTTAGTTTAATTTATAAAAAATTATAGTTTGACATGTGCAGTGTAAAGCAACTTCGTTTATAATGGATTCGGAGCAGCTACAACTGGAACGAAGTAAACAATTTCCCTGACAACGGTCTTGTTTACTTGGACGACGTTGTTAGGCTTTTCCCGATTGAAAGTGTTACTGAAGGTTTAGAGGATTTTGATACAACTAAAAACCATTTCAAGAATATGCTGATAGTTTCGCAAAAATTCACATTCAAATCTGTTCAGCTGTTTAGTCACGTTTGCCACTTAAATAAACAGTATAAACACAATACTAACACCGATAAACATTAATATTATAATAATAGATCATTTCACAACCAACAATCTAATTAGACGGAGTCCGTTCGAACCTGACAAGTCGAGATCGATCATCTAGGTGGATACCTATCACTCCTGTCACGATGGAAGAGTACATTCTCGTGAGTATCCTGTTAGTGATTATAGTATTGTATGAATTCTCTTCTACTCAACAGCGGGCTTCCAAGGAGTTCGTTGACCCGCGCGATCCAGAACCTTACCTTGAATACCAGAAGATACCAGACGCTGATTCCCCAAACTGGAAAAACGTAAATTCGAGTGCTTCTTACACGGGCCACCTCTTCGCTGACCGTTCTGCTTTCTATTGGATAGTGGATATTAGGCGATTGGCAGAGCATGTCAAAGAGCGGGCTTATAGGTCAGTTTGAAATTTGATATCGGAAAAGCATGTTTTGACTTCTTGTAGAGGAGCGAAACTCACCCTATACAAACTTCCGATTAATGTCTACCTTGGATTGGTTTTTTATGCTACGCAGTACTTACAAGAAAGGCACGCAGTCAGGCTGGATACAGATTCATATGGTTCTGAAGGATTGGTTGGTTGGAGAACCGTAGACAAAGTGCAATATCATAGAGAGTGCAAACATGGGAGTCTCACTTACGACTTGGCTCTCTTAGAACTTACAAATCCTATATCACCTATTGTTCCTTACATAGGCTTCATACCAGTGTTAGTTAAATTCCAATTTGGCACCATCCAAGAATCACACATAGCTACCAATGTGATAGAAAACAAGTGGCTATGTCGGTTCCTTCGGCAGGAGGCCTTTTAATCTCCAAAAAGACCCTCCAGGTTTAGACTACAAAGTGCAGTACAGGGTGTACCCGCTGCATTGGTCAAATTGCCAAAAGTACATTCGGCTGTTATGTGAGCCGGATGAAGACTGCCACAGTGCAGATGTTGAAAGGGTTCTTGTGTGTTTGACGACAAGGGCTAAAGTTGGTTCGGTGTGCGACCATGACAAAGGTGCTCCGGTTGTCTGTGAAGGCTTCGTCCACGCTCTCGTTGTCAGAGGAGCCAAATACATCCACTGTAACAATCTTATACACATCCCATTTATCATTCAGAGATTGGACTCCATGGGAGAATATTTTGAATATGTTATCCGCAGTAAGGTACTTCCAGTACCAACGCGTCGGTCAGAGTCAAGCCGCATTTATCCCTTAATGTTTTCAGCCACCGATCTCATGATTCTGCCAGTTTTTACGTTCACGTTGTATTCATCACTCTATTGAAACCACAAAGTATTAAGGTTTATTATTAAACCATATTTTCATTATAAATGCTGCTCAATAATATCTCCCTTAAAAAATTTTACTTCAACCTACCTCAGTAGAGCTCTGGCGAATTATACAAGCAACTGTAATAACATTATATTGGTACGAAGATTTCATAATGAAGTCACTGTTACAAACATATACGAATCACGTTCATCATTCAATGGAACACACTAATTCGTTAATTGAGTCTTCAATGTAATTGGCGGTCTGGACAGGTTTGTTAATGTAATAAAAACTTAGTCATAATAAACTCGCTTGGGAAAGAAATGTTTAAATTGAACTGAGCTCATTTGTGCATGCGAGAGTCGTTTTTCGATTAACAGTTGTGTAGACAATCTTTTTTAACGCTGGATCCCCAACAAACAGAGCCCTAGATAGGCTTTTTCAGCTTCTAGCTGAAAATTCTATCCGATCAATACTAGAAGCTGCCCATTTAAAAAGTACTTTTGAAATAACCATATTTTGAAATCCCAACCCTTAACCATCATCCCGTGGCGTTCATCGAAAACAATGACGAGATGTCATTCTCAGCCTTTTTGTGCTATTCGATCCATACTTTGTAAATGATATTCCAATATATAGTATAGTATAGTATATGTGAAAATCTTCAGACGGCATACAACAGAAGGCCAATGGACAGATTTTTTTTTTTTTAAATCAATTTTTGAATTTAGTAAATCTTACCAAGGACTTACCCTTATATAGGACTACCGATTGTATTGTGACCTTGGCCAAAAAGGCGAAATTATTCATTTGACGAGGTCATTCCAGAAGTATTCAAGACGACTGCTATGTTGGATTGTAAAATTGAGGAATTCACACCTCTGACTAAATTTCATTGCATATCATCAGAAAGTTGCATAACATTATAAAAGTGAGAGGGAACGAGTTCAAATGTAATCCTGAAATGTTAAGCTAATTCTTTGTTTTATATTCTACTCTACGAACCCGTTTAATAGATGTGAATGCGAACTCAAGTGTGCCTACGACAAACAGTCTGGCGCCCGTATGAGTACCTAATGGTGATTTTCTTATAATAACTCGTTTGTTTACGTAAATTTTTTTTTCATTTACGTATATTTTTCAAAATTGTGATACTCATAGGATCTAAATTACTCTTGACGAAGTAGTCAACCCCTCATTTCAAAACGGAAGTTAGTGTAAAAACGTTGTCTATTTCCCCGACAAATAAAGAGTTACGATGTTAAATCGATTTCGACGGTTAGGCCTTCATCAGCAACAAACAATAACTCATTAAGTTATTGTTTGTTACTGATGATGATCTTCGAAATCGATTTACCAGTGCAACTTTTCATTTTTAGGTTGAATAGACCACGTTTTTACACTAACTTCCGTTTTTAGTGATACTTGTTATAAGAATATTAGTGACCAGTCTCTTTAAAAAAAAAAAAAAAAAAAAACAATAAAAAACATGGTTTTTCATCAAAGTATCTATTGCCACATGGATTCACTTCTAACCCATACAACTATTCTGGAGATAGCTCCTAGAACCAATATTGTATTAAACTTATGAGGATATACCCGTAGTCGTACTATTCCGCAATGAATCGTTCAAAAGTGAACGAATCCCAATAATCACACCCAAATCACTGATTTGTTGAAAATCAGTATTATTCTGAAACCTGTCTGAATAAAACGGGGTTTCGTTCGATTTTGATAGATTGAATCAAACCTCCTCTTTTTTAATTCGAACAACCTGTTCTCGCGCCATTCGGACAGATGCAAATAAAGTCAACTTGGGTGTGGATGCTGTTATTTCCCATGCACATATTAAGAATTACCATGTATACTATGACAATATGCATCAAGGCTAATGGTATTCTTCATAATGAAATGAAGGTCATTGAACTAACGCTTAAATGCTGCTTGAAATATTATTTGAAAACTATGTAAAAATAACCTCGGGTGGTCCATTCTCAATGGGCTGCCTTAGGACGAACTAGAAAACTTCCACTTTCACATTTAACACAAAACAGACGGAAAAGGCGGTTTGAGTGTTTCGCGGAACTTTCCACCTTTTTCATCTTCTTCTTGACGACTTTGACGCGAAAAAGCTCGAGAGAAGGAAAGACGAATGTTTTCCAAGAGGAAAAGTATTCGCGAAGACGTATTTTTCTTTTGATGGTATATTATTAAAATTAGGTTGTTTCGACTGAAGGGGCAGATGAAATTAGGTTTTAGAACTTTGCTTTTGGATCTTTCATCATAGGCTAAGTTCTCACGATGGACATCATCATTAGCAAAACTAGGTTATATATTGCCATTTAAAAAAAGTCACTTATCTCGGACATGAACTAAAGTTTAATTATCTACGAATGAAAAATCCAGTTTGAAATGTTTTATTCGTGATAGGGTTCTAGATAGGAGTTCTAGTGACGAGTGAGATTCACGAAAAAGTTTGAACCTTTGAGAACTTCTTCCATATAAATTTGATATATGACAATTGGGACTGCGTTCAACTTCGATCCACAAACTGAAGCTGCAGAAGAATTTTATACGTTTTTTTATCTGAGTTTTGTAACAATTTATTATGGAGAATGTAAAAATGTAAACAGTAACAAGGGAATTACATTAATGGGGGGGGGGGGGGGGGTTAGATCGGAACGATGTTTCGTTCGATTTATATTTGTTGACTGTATCATAGAGTGTATTGACCCTCGTATAACTCGTTCTACGATGGAAGCTTCCAAGTTACAACACATCGAATACGTAGTGGTTGATTTCCAGGTTCTCCAACAATCTCTTCAACATTGAACATCTCTCCCTTTACCGGTTTGGAGATGACATGGCATGGATGGAGTCACCTCCAGAGTAGCAGTATGGACTACCGTTTGATGGGCCAGTGAAATGACAGTTTGGAGAACTGCTAGGTTCTCTGGTGTACTGAAATGCTCTACGGACGTTACGTATGACACTAGTACCTGGATACCAGAATCTTTCGGGAATGACAGAAGATTACTGACGATAAAGAGATGAAACCGTAACCTCCAGGCCCACTTAAATGGGGGGGGGGGAGGGGGGTGAAAATTTTCCGGTCTTGGGTCAACTATCAGTCTTCCCGAAAGATAAAAAGGGTTGTGGATGAGCAGCTATACGGTCTTTTGCACTTTATTCCGCCATCGAGCAGAAATCGAGCAGAAATACCATCAGGTCTTGTAGAAGTAGCGTTGTTAACATGGCACATACGCCACCAGTATGCACATATTGCAATGCAAGAAATCCCTGGTGGATGCTGGCGGTACCACCACCAGTTCACCATAGTTCAGTCAAGGAGCATCAACAGAGGCTCCCAATAGCCAACAAACAGAGGGGCAAAACTTGTTCATCCCCAGCTCTCTCCAGTACCTCCAGAGCCAGAACTTCTGGGTCCACAGATATCCCTGCCTCACTACAAAGCTTAGCTGCTCAATGATCCCCACGGGGCGGCACCTTGCAATGAGGAATCCCTTCCCGGTGCGGAACCATGGTTACTTCCCCAACCTGAGGGAAGATCCTTAACACATTGGCTGTGACCTTGATTTCCAACCCATTTGTCCCTCAAGAGCCTTCCTCGCCAGATCCTGCTGGTATGAACTTTCATAACCTACAAGAGAGCCTACTTGCTCTCGGAGCCTCAACAACTGAGTCTTCAGATCAGAAATCTAGATTTTGGGGATAAAAGATTTTTCATGTCCCGAAAATTAAAACAATGCTTCCGCTACCTAAAGGTAGAGTCGGAAACAATAGAAACACCCGGATGAAGGATCATAAATGTCTACCTTTTTTAAATGTGTAACTCAAATGATTACAACAAAATTATGGTTTCCAGATTGTTGATTTTCACGAATGAACTGTATTTTATCTTTTGTTATATAAATTATTATATTTTAATATATTCTACAGGTACCTTTATTTATACTCTTATCTTTTCAAGTTTGTTTCTTAATACTCCCCTTGTCTGTTAATTTATTTACAAACCGATGATTTCATCCCATATTTTAAATAAGATACCTTGGTATTGTCATCAAGTGCTCTTGTGCTTATAGTTTTACATTCATATATTCAATAAATTATTATTTTTCAGGTAAGAAAATTTGGACCGAAGGGTGAAAAACTACCTATTTGTAAGTACTACAGATAATACAGGTGATGCGAGGCTTCATGGTGTTTCCCAACGAGTATATTCAACTTGGATAGGTGCTGTTGTCGTACTGTATGAGACCAAGTTTTCTCATTTCCAAATCCTAGGAAGAGACCTATTTCTTAGGGACCCTCAGGGATTGTTTCAAGAGATATTGGTGCTTACCTAAAATATCACGATTCTACTACCTAATAAAAAAAAGTAGGCAACATAATATAGGTTTCACTTTTTTCTTTTTTTTGTTAAGTGAAGAAAACCGTTAAAACCATGCTTAACCTTTTTGTACCTATTCTCACATTACAATATGACCTTAAACTCAAGCATGACCATTTTTTACAGTTTCTAGGAAGTTTTGCAGTTATCTTATCGGAACAAAAAAAAAACATTATCACTTTGGAAATCATTGGATGCACGTTGGATCATTGAATTCTTAGGTGGATTCAGTTGATTTTGGACTTGTGAATCAAGAAACTTGTTAAACATCAATATTGTGTAAATGAATAAGGTATCTTTCTCAATGATGTACGCGATTCTTCTTCAGTTCAGATGAGTTGAATATACGAGTTTAATGCCGCTAATTACTCTTTTGGTTGAGACAATGCAGCTAATGAGGTTTTGCCTAAATCGTCAAATAAAACAAAATAAATTTATAAAATATATAATATAACTTTACGTGAGAGACTTATATCAAATATAATTTTCACAAAATAAAGGAGCCAGCTTTCAAGACAGATCACATAACCCATAGGTACTGAGTCACCTCATCAGGAGAAGGGGACTGCCTCCTCTCGCAAACTCTTGTCCAAAATATTGCTATTTATGGCTATCGCTTGCTTCTAAGCTGACGCTATCCATTCGAATTTCAAACGTTCGTTTCTCATCACCAGCTACCTTCATCAAATCTCTTCCTTCACCCTTTCTACTTCGATATTGATGACACGTCGCTCTCCTGGTACCAGTTATTTCGTGTAAGACTCACCATGATTTAATTAAAAAATGATCAAATTATTATTCTTTGAGTTTTTGTTTCGCACGTTAAACCATATAGGTACTCTCGCACGTGGGTAATTGCATATATAAATGCTCCAGAACTGGTAAAATCCGTACCCAGCCCGGGAATTGAACCCGGGATCTCCTGCTTCCGGGCAGCTTCAGATCGCGTCTTAGACCACTCGGCCACAAAAGACGCCGAGGCCATGAATTTTGAACATCTGTTTGAGTTCGTGAAAATATTCAAAAATCTATGTTCTCAGGTACCGTGGTTCTGATCACCACTGGTAAATCATCAATTTGATAAATTTAAATAGGATTTTGTTTGGAAACTAAACGCCTCTCTCAGGTCCGTCGTTGAAATGAAAATAAGAGAGCCAAACCACGTATATATAGCCAAGCTTCCGTTGTTTCCGGCATATCCTTTTTTTTTTTTTTTTTTTTTTTTTTTTTTTTTTTTTTTTTTTTTAATGCTAGCCGAACAAAAGTCAAGAAACGTATTATTATCATACAGGAAGACAGAGAAAAGGGGGAGGAGAGGAAAACGCCCGAATTTACGAGGGATACGAAAGCCTAGTCGAGCGCGAAGGGGTAAAAAGATCCCTAGCAGAAGCGTAAGGAAAACTTGGGGTGGGAAATTTTCAGACTCTCCTGAGCTGGGGGTGCCTGCTCAGACACCTGATACGATAAAATATTTATGCCCACCCGCTCCCTCCTCACACTCACTCTTTCATCCGACCTCTCCCTACCCTCATCCTCCCTCCTACCCTTTCACCCCCTCCAACCCACCCTCCCACTAGTACCGAAGACCCAGGTTCTTCTTTCAGCAGTTTCCACGCTGTTTCCGGGAGGAAGCTTTCGCTTGGAATTTAATCAAATGGCATAGCTGAGAACGGAAGGAGAATTATTGTTGTTGGTTATTCTGAAATTCAGTGAGGTAGAAGTTGTTTCTAAAAATTGTATGCAAAATTAACAGCTGTATCAAGTACATACCCAATGCCGTAAGGTTATTTTCGTAGTTACAGTTACAGTTCGTAGTTATTAAGTACCTTCATAATATTACGAAAAGATGGACCAGTGTACTAAAAGCAAATACCTATTGCAGCAGTGAGATTTTCCATTCAAACATCACACGTATAATTGTACTGTCCGAACGTGATTGTAATTTATCCGCAGAATAAAGACTCTGCCAATGGCTACATGAAGATATGTTTTTTTCCCTATGATGAAAGGTTTAAAAAATACCTCACTGCTTTCTATCTTCATATTATCCTTAACGTGCTAAATATGTGTTTTAGTTGGAGTTGACTGATTATCTTGAGTTAAAGTTATTCATAATGTCACAATGCTGATACAGTTAGAAAAATATTCTAATAAGCCTTTTTAGGAAGGCTTCCTGAAGCTTATCACGAAGTCTTGTAGACAAGGCTTCGTAAATCAGAGGGACGCCCATCGGAATTTATCCAGGTTGGCATGTGAGGAAAACCATTCTAAGACCGAATTCGTGAAAAAAACATAGGTGTCTGTGTATGTCTTTGTGTGTTTGTGTGTGTGTGTGTGTGTGTTATTGGCCCATGTAACAGACCCCTTGATGAATAGCTGTTTGGTCCGGAACTGTTACACATTCCGAACCAATATGAAATACATGAATTTATGTAGTCTGTTTGATTACAAATATTCGAAAAGTTGGTTCTGTTTACGCAAACTGCGTAGGTTAGGGTTTTTTTCTTTGTTTTCCTTATAAAATCGGCAGTATAATACAATAATTTATGATAGTTGGCACATACATTCATACTGCATAACTGGGACTTTTTCTTTGATTTTGTGTTCCTAATTATCATTTCATAGCATGATGGTGACATTTTTTAACCCGCGGTTGACAGTCTGAACATGCTGCACGTTAACTAACTAGTTGAAAAAGCCGGTTGAACAACCAATCCCTGGCAGCCCGATAGTTTACTTTTAATACTGGTTAATACACAATGATAGAATCTCTCGGAAACAGACTATCTTTGTACAAGTCGACTGACAATTTATTCTGCGTAAACGCACAACTTGACTCGGGCAACAATAGAAATCGAGAATAAATTGTATCCCCGGCCAACAAGGATGGGGATGGTGAGAAGAACTCAGCTTGAGAGCTCTATTGATGCCCGGCTAGGTAAACAACGAGCGGCTCGGACTGCGGGGAGGTATTTGTGTGGATCTCAAACTGCCGCGAGCGCCATCTAACTCGGCAGACCTGTTTACATTGAACACCTACCGAGTACTTTCAGCTCTACCACGAGACTGATAATTTCCTCTTCCTTCCGCCTTGTTTCCAACCTTGTCCATTGACAAGAGTTACAACGACTTTTTCCAATAGAACGATTTCGTTAAAAAACGCCTCTTTTACAAACATTTTCGTAGAAAAGGTGGTATTACGGACGTCGCCACGGCTGCACTTGGGTTTGGGGATGCATTTTCTTTGCGTTTCAGAGGGTGTAGATAGAACACGTTTACAATAGTAATTCATTTTCAGATTTCTTCATGTACCTACCTATATATATATATATATATATATATATATGTATATATATATATATATATTCACAAAATTAGAAAAGATAACAGAAAAAACGTCACAAAACTATTTTTATATTTCGGCTTTTTGCCTTTTTCAAACTAACAAAGAAATTGAATAACTGTGGGAAATTTGTGTACAACGTTGACAAGGAATTTTGGTAACTTTGGATTTGGAATCATCGTCTTATGTTGAGGCCTGGAGGATCGTAAGCACCCAAAACGTTGCTATGTGCTTTTTCTGATTCGTGAAGCAGTCTCTTGTTCTCGTGGGGTTTCATTTTTTTCAATACTTTTATGCCGAAACAGTCATCGAACGTTGTGTTATGGGTTGTGGCATGGCGGCTTACAGGCAGGTCTTCATTAGCACTCACCACAGATGCTCGATGATTGTTAACCCTAAAGTTGAGTTGGGTTTCGGCCTTCCCTACGTAAAACGCAGGACACTCTTTACAAATCAACTCATACACACACATTGGTGTCTGGCAATCTGCTGACCCTTTGCATGTGTATGAGTTGGGATTGTTGGGTGATCCGAAAATTTCCTCCTCAATGACTAAAGGGCAAACCTTGCAACGGCGCTTCTTGCATGGGTGCAACCCTTTGCTTGGAGCTGGTTCTGGTCTCTCTGACCGCCTGTGTGAGAGTATGTCTCCAAGTGATGAGGCCTGACGATATGTTAGTGTAGGAGCTTCAGAAAAAACATTTCGTGTTGTGGGGTGGGAGGATAAGATTGGGTAGAGATCTTTGAGTACTTTATTCATTCTCTCGATTCCAAAGAAGAATGTAGTGGTTAATTGGACCTTCTCGCTTTTATTGCGGATTGCTGGTCGGTAACCAACATGAGGAGGGATTATCCTCTTCTTTACTACACGTGCCGGATATCCCCTGGTAAGAAGCTTGTTGGATAAATTCTCCAAGTATTTCCCTTTTTCTTCCTGCTCACTGCATATCCGATGTCCTCTAATTGAGAGAGCTCTTGGAATTGACTGTTTTGTATGGCGTGGGTGGCAGCTGTCGTAGTGTAAGTACAATTGTTTGTTAGTAGGTTTTATGTGGACTGATGTTGCAAGCCTGGTTAAACTTCATTAAAGGTTTAAACTTCATCCATCACTACACAAGTTCAAGGCTCCTTCAGAATTCGATCCTCCTCGTTTACCACCAACACATCCTTTGGAAATATTTATAAATCAATTGATACAAAAAACGTCACATACATCTTTCCTCAACTCCTTAACTCCAAAAGACAATCTGACGTCAGAAGAACATAGAGCATTAGGTTCCATCAAAAGAGATAAAAACATAAAAGTAATGCCGGCAGACAAAGGATCAACTGTAGTTGTAATGAATGCAGAAGATTATCAAAGGGAAGCTCTACGTCAACTCAATAACAGACAATTCTACAAACCACTTGACAGAGATCCTTTAAAAAGATTTGCAACAGAAATAAGAGGATACATCAAGCGGAACAAACGTGCTGAAGGGTTATCTGCAGAAGATGTAGGATCATTGGTCCCAAAAACTCCTCGACTTTCGGAATTCTACCTCCTCCCAAAAATACATAAGGAGTATTCTCTTCCAGACCATTTACCCCCAGGACGTCCGATTGTAGCCAGCTTTGACTGCATCACTGAGCGTATATCAGCGTACGTTGACTATCATCTACAGTCACTTGTAAAAGAGCAGCCATCGTATGTAAAGGATACCTACGACTTTTTGAGCATCCTTCAAGAGCAACAGTTGCCGGCTAATAATGAACACCCAATTCTCTTAGTGACAGTTGATGTGTGCTCATTATATACTGAAATCCCCCATGATGAAGGACTAGCAGCAGTTAGACACTTTTTGGATCGAAGACCGATTCCCCAAAAACCATCAACTTCTTTTTTGGTGATGTTAGCGAATTTTGTCCTGACCAAAAACGTGTTCAAATTTGAAAATCAGCTTTTTCTTCAAGTAAAAGGTACTGCTATGGGGACCAGAATGGCTCCATCGTACGCAAATCTTTTCATGGCCCATATAGAACAAAGATTTCTTTTGTCACGAACGCTTTTACCACTTCTTTGGAAACGCTTTATTGATGACATTTTTTTCATTTGGATTCATGGAGAAGAAACACTCAAAGATTTTTTAAATGATTTAAATTCGGTATTTTCGGTCAAATTCACATGGACATACTCGACAACAACTGCCACATTCCTCGACATAAACATTCAACTCACAGATCACAGGCTTGCAACATCAGTCCACATAAAACCTACTAACAAACAATTGTACTTACACTACGACAGCTGCCACCCACGCCATACAAAACAGTCAATTCCAAGAGCTCTCTCAATTAGAGGACATCGGATATGCAGTGAGCAGGAAGAAAAAGGGAAATACTTGGAGAATTTATCCAACAAGCTTCTTACCAGGGGATATCCGGCACGTGTAGTAAAGAAGAGGATAATCCCTCCTCATGTTGGTTACCGACCAGCAATCCGCAATAAAAGCGAGAAGGTCCAATTAACCACTACATTCTTCTTTGGAATCGAGAGAATGAATAAAGTACTCAAAGATCTCTACCCAATCTTATCCTCCCACCCCACAACACGAAATGTTTTTTCTGAAGCTCCTACACTAACATATCGTCAGGCCTCATCACTTGGAGACATACTCTCACACAGGCGGTCAGAGAGACCAGAACCAGCTCCAAGCAAAGGGTTGCACCCATGCAAGAAGCGCCGTTGCAAGGTTTGCCCTTTAGTCATTGAGGAGGAAATTTTCGGATCACCCAACAATCCCAACTCATACACATGCAAAGGGTCAGCAGATTGCCAGACACCAATGTGTGTGTATGAGTTGATTTGTAAAGAGTGTCCTGCGTTTTACGTAGGGAAGGCCGAAACCCAACTCAACTTTAGGGTTAACAATCATCGAGCATCTGTGGTGAGTGCTAATGAAGACCTGCCTGTAAGCCGCCATGCCACAACCCATAACACAACGTTCGATGACTGTTTCGGCATAAAAGTATTGAAAAAAATGAAACCCCACGAGAACAAGAGACTGCTTCACGAATCAGAAAAAGCACATAGCAACGTTTTGGGTGCTTACGATCCTCCAGGCCTCAACATAAGACGATGATTCCAAATCCAAAGTTACCAAAATTCCTTGTCAACGTTGTACACAAATTTCCCACAGTTATTCAATTTCTTTGTTAGTTTGAAAAAGGCAAAAAGCCGAAATATAAAAATAGTTTTGTGACGTTTTTTCTGTTATCTTTTCTAATTTTGTGAATATAATCAAGCTCTCCTAGAGTCATTTTCAATAAGTGATATAAATATCAAGTGCCATAGCACCATTCTTTGTTGAAAATTGAGGTATATTTAAGTTTGTGTTTATCTTTCCTCTACACCACTTTCATAATTGTCTTCATCCAATTCAACGAACAAGGAATACATGATGGATCCAGTAAGTGTTTGGCTACAGAAAATACATTACTTCTCAAGGAAAGTTGCCCGTTGTACAAGTCACATTGAATTTTTAGGTCAGTGTTTACAAATGGGTGTTGTTCCGAACGGATTATGTTTGAAAATGCCACTGCAAGCAGCCCCTCCTCTCATGCGAAACTCACTAGTCCAGTTCGGCCATCACACATCACTGCAGCTAGCCCATCTTGTCTTACAACAGTATTTGTTTCTACGAGAGAAATATTTGACTGAAGATTTGATTCCTTTGACAAATATAGTTTCTCGTATAAATCGAAGACTTGCGGGCAAGGTAAATTCTATCCTGGCTGAATCCAACCATATACTAACGTTATTCCGGCAACATCATCTCCAGAAGTTGTCTAAATCATACCTAAGCCACTTAAGAAATGGGGTATCGTTACCTGCTCCTGGTTTATCTTCCATCACTCCAAATTTACCATTGCCGACTCCTGTCACAAATCGTGAAGGAAATCACATAAAAATTCCGGTTCCTAATGGAGAGGGGCCTTCATTACCATCAACTTTTGGAGGAAATGAAGAAATTTCTAATAACCAACCCCCGGTGGATGCGCACAGTGGTACGGACACTGTAGGGACTCCAATTACATCAAATGAAGTATGCAATCTTTCCTCTCGCGAACTAACGGAGTCCGAACTTAAAGTATTGTCTAAAGGACTAAGTTTTACTCCTACACCTCGAGTGGACCATATCCAGCTTCACGAGGATCTCCAAGCTTTTTGTAGGAGGTTGCGCTTAAAATACTACTGGGAAGTGGTAGCAAAGGACGATCCCTCTGGCTCAGGATCAAATGACAAACTTCATCCATCACTACACAAGTTCAAGGCTCCTTCAGAATTCGATCCTCCTCGTTTACCACCAACACATCCTTTGGAAATATTTATAAATCAATTGATACAAAAAACGTCACATACATCTTTCCTCAACTCCTTAACTCCAAAAGACAATCTGACGTCAGAAGAACATAGAGCATTAGGTTCCATCAAAAGAGATAAAAACATAAAAGTAATGCCGGCAGACAAAGGATCAACTGTAGTTGTAATGAATGCAGAAGATTATCAAAGGGAAGCTCTACGTCAACTCAATAACAGACAATTCTACAAACCACTTGACAGAGATCCTTCAAAAAGATTTGCAACAGAAATAAGAGGATACATCAAGCGGAACAAACGTGCTGAAGGGTTATCTGCAGAAGATGTAGGATCATTGGTCCCAAAAACTCCTCGACTTTCGGAATTCTACCTCCTCCCAAAAATACATAAGGAGTATTCTCTTCCAGACCATTTACCCCCAGGACGTCCGATTGTAGCCAGCTTTGACTGCATCACTGAGCGTATATCAGCGTACGTTGACTATCATCTACAGTCACTTGTAAAAGAGCAGCCATCGTATGTAAAGGATACCTACGACTTTTTGAGCATCCTTCAAGAGCAACAGTTGCCGGCTAATAATGAACACCCAATTCTCTTAGTGACAGTAGATGTGTGCTCATTATATACTGAAATCCCCCATGATGAAGGACTAGCAGCAGTTAGACACTTTTTGGATCAAAGACCGATTCCCCAAAAACCATCAACTTCTTTTTTGGTGATGTTAGCGAATTTTGTTCTGACCAAAAACGTGTTCAAATTTGAAAATCAGCTTTTTCTTCGAGTAAAAAGTACTGCTATGGGGACCAGAATGGCTCCATCGTACGCAAATCTTTTCATGGCCCATATAGAACAAAGATTTCTTTTGTCACGAACGCTTTTACCACTTCTTTGGAAACGCTTTATTGATGACATTTTTTTCATTTGGATTCATGGAGAAGAAACACTCAAAGATTTTTTAAATGATTTAAATTCGGTATTTTCGGTCAAATTCACATGGACATACTCGACAACAACTGCCACATTCCTCGACATAAACATTCAACTCACAGATCACAGGCTTGCAACATCAGTCCACATAAAACCTACTAACAAACAATTGTACTTACACTACGACAGCTGCCACCCACGCCATACAAAACAGTCAATTCCAAGAGCTCTCTCAATTAGAGGACATCGGATATGCAGTGAGCAGGAAGAAAAAGGGAAATACTTGGAGAATTTATCCAACAAGCTTCTTACCAGGGGATATCCGGCACGTGTAGTAAAGAAGAGGATAATCCCTCCTCATGTTGGTTACCGACCAGCAATCCGCAATAAAAGCGAGAAGGTCCAATTAACCACTACATTCTTCTTTGGAATCGAGAGAATGAATAAAGTACTCAAAGATCTCTACCCAATCTTATCCTCCCACCCCACAACACGAAATGTTTTTTCTGAAGCTCCTACACTAACATATCGTCAGGCCTCATCACTTGGAGACATACTCTCACACAGGCGGTCAGAGAGACCAGAACCAGCTCCAAGCAAAGGGTTGCACCCATGCAAGAAGCGCCGTTGCAAGGTTTGCCCTTTAGTCATTGAGGAGGAAATTTTCGGATCACCCAACAATCCCAACTCATACACATGCAAAGGGTCAGCAGATTGCCAGACACCAATGTGTGTGTATGAGTTGATTTGTAAAGAGTGTCCTGCGTTTTACGTAGGGAAGGCCGAAACCCAACTCAACTTTAGGGTTAACAATCATCGAGCATCTGTGGTGAGTGCTAATGAAGACCTGCCTGTAAGCCGCCATGCCACAACCCATAACACAACGTTCGATGACTGTTTCGGCATAAAAGTATTGAAAAAAATGAAACCCCACGAGAACAAGAGACTGCTTCACGAATCAGAAAAAGCACATAGCAACGTTTTGGGTGCTTACGATCCTCCAGGCCTCAACATAAGACGATGATTCCAAATCCAAAGTTACCAAAATTCCTTGTCAACGTTGTACACAAATTTCCCACAGTTATTCAATTTCTTTGTTAGTTTGAAAAAGGCAAAAAGCCGAAATATAAAAATAGTTTTGTGACGTTTTTTCTGTTATCTTTTCTAATTTTGTGAATATAATCAAGCTCTCCTAGAGTCATTTTCAATAAGTGATATAAATATCAAGTGCCATAGCACCATTCTTTGTTGAAAATTGAGGTATATTTAAGTTTGTGTTTATCTTTCCTCTACACCACTTTCATAATTGTCTTCATCCAATTCAACGAACAAGGAATACATGATGGATCCAGTAAGTGTTTGGCTACAGAAAATACATTACTTCTCAAGGAAAGTTGCCCGTTGTACAAGTCACATTGAATTTTTAGGTCAGTGTTTACAAATGGGTGTTGTTCCGAACGGATTATGTTTGAAAATGCCACTGCAAGCAGCCCCTCCTCTCATGCGAAACTCACTAGTCCAGTTCGGCCATCACACATCACTGCAGCTAACCCATCTTGTCTTACAACAGTATTGGTTTCTACGAGAGAAATATTTGACTGAAGATTTGATTCCTTTGACAAATATAGTTTCTCGTATAAATCGAAGACTTGCGGGCAAGGTAAATTCTATCCTGGCTGAATCCAACCATATACTAACGTTATTCCGGCAACATCATCTCCAGAAGTTGTCTAAATTATACCTAAGCCACTTAAGAAATGGGGTATCGTTACCTGCTCCTGGTTTATCTTCCATCACTCCAAATTTACCATTGCCGACTCCTGTCACAAATCGTGAAGGAAATCACATAAAAATTCCGGTTCCTAATGGAGAGGGGCCTTCATTACCATCAACTTTTGGAGGAAATGAAGAAATTTCTAATAACCAACCCCCGGTGGATGCGCACAGTGGTACGGACACTGTAGGGACTCCAATTACATCAAATGAAGTATGCAATCTTTCCTCTCGCGAACTAACGGAGTCCGAACTTAAAGTATTGTCTAAAGGACTAAGTTTTACTCCTACACCTCGAGTGGACCATATCCAGCTTCACGAGGATCTCCAAGCTTTTTGTAGGAGGTTGCGCTTAAAATACTACTGGGAAGTGGTAGCAAAGGACGATCCCTCTGGCTCAGGATCAAATGACAAACTTCATCCATCACTACACAAGTTCAAGGCTCCTTCAGAATTCGATCCTCCTCGTTTACCACCAACACATCCTTTGGAAATATTTATAAATCAATTGATACAAAAAACGTCACATACATCTTTCCTCAACTCCTTAACTCCAAAAGACAATCTGACGTCAGAAGAACATAGAGCATTAGGTTCCATCAAAAGAGATAAAAACATAAAAGTAATGCCGGCAGACAAAGGATCAACTGTAGTTGTAATGAATGCAGAAGATTATCAAAGGGAAGCTCTACGTCAACTCAATAACAGACAATTCTACAAACCACTTGACAGAGATCCTTCAAAAAGATTTGCAACAGAAATAAGAGGATACATCAAGCGGAACAAACGTGCTGAAGGGTTATCTGCAGAAGATGTAGGATCATTGGTCCCAAAAACTCCTCGACTTTCGGAATTCTACCTCCTCCCAAAAATACATAAGGAGTATTCTCTTCCAGACCATTTACCCCCAGGACGTCCGATTGTAGCCAGCTTTGACTGCATCACTGAGCGTATATCAGCGTACGTTGACTATCATCTACAGTCACTTGTAAAAGAGCAGCCATCGTATGTAAAGGATACCTACGACTTTTTGAGCATCCTTCAAGAGCAACAGTTGCCGGCTAATAATGAGCACCCAATTCTCTTAGTGACAGTTGATGTGTGCTCATTATATACTGAAATCCCCCATGATGAAGGACTAGCAGCAGTTAGACATTTTTTGGATCAAAGACCGATTCCCCCAAAACCATCAACTTCTTTTTTGGTGATGTTAGCGAATTTTGTCCTAACCAAAAACGTGTTCAAATTTGAAAATCAGCTTTTTCTTCAAGTACAGCTATGGGGACCAGAATGGCTCCATCGTACGCAAATCTTTTCATGGCCCATATAGAACAAAGATTTCTTTTGTCACGAACGCTTTTACCACTTCTTTGGAAACGCTTTATTGATGACATTTTTTTCATTTGGATTCATGGAGAAGAAACACTCAAAGATTTTTTAAATGATTTAAATTCGGTATTTTCGGTCAAATTCACATGGACATACTCGACAACAACTGCCACATTCCTCGACATAAACATTCAACTCACAGATCACAGGCTTGCAACATCAGTCCACATAAAACCTACTAACAAACAATTGTACTTACACTACGACAGCTGCCACCCACGCCATACAAAACAGTCAATTCCAAGAGCTCTCTCAATTAGAGGACATCGGATATGCAGTGAGCAGGAAGAAAAAGGGAAATACTTGGAGAATTTATCCAACAAGCTTCTTACCAGGGGATATCCGGCACGTGTAGTAAAGAAGAGGATAATCCCTCCTCATGTTGGTTACCGACCAGCAATCCGCAATAAAAGCGAGAAGGTCCAATTAACCACTACATTCTTCTTTGGAATCGAGAGAATGAATAAAGTACTCAAAGATCTCTACCCAATCTTATCCTCCCACCCCACAACACGAAATGTTTTTTCTGAAGCTCCTACACTAACATATCGTCAGGCCTCATCACTTGGAGACATACTCTCACACAGGCGGTCAGAGAGACCAGAACCAGCTCCAAGCAAAGGGTTGCACCCATGCAAGAAGCGCCGTTGCAAGGTTTGCCCTTTAGTCATTGAGGAGGAAATTTTCGGATCACCCAACAATCCCAACTCATACACATGCAAAGGGTCAGCAGATTGCCAGACACCAATGTGTGTGTATGAGTTGATTTGTAAAGAGTGTCCTGCGTTTTACGTAGGGAAGGCCGAAACCCAACTCAACTTTAGGGTTAACAATCATCGAGCATCTGTGGTGAGTGCTAATGAAGACCTGCCTGTAAGCCGCCATGCCACAACCCATAACACAACGTTCGATGACTGTTTCGGCATAAAAGTATTGAAAAAAATGAAACCCCACGAGAACAAGAGACTGCTTCACGAATCAGAAAAAGCACATAGCAACGTTTTGGGTGCTTACGATCCTCCAGGCCTCAACATAAGACGATGATTCCAAATCCAAAGTTACCAAAATTCCTTGTCAACGTTGTACACAAATTTCCCACAGTTATTCAATTTCTTTGTTAGTTTGAAAAAGGCAAAAAGCCGAAATATAAAAATAGTTTTGTGACGTTTTTTCTGTTATCTTTTCTAATTTTGTGAATATAATCAAGCTCTCCTAGAGTCATTTTCAATAAGTGATATAAATATCAAGTGCCATAGCACCATTCTTTGTTGAAAATTGAGGTATATTTAAGTTTGTGTTTATCTTTCCTCTACACCACTTTCATAATTGTCTTCATCCAATTCAACGAACAAGGAATACATGATGGATCCAGTAAGTGTTTGGCTACAGAAAATACATTACTTCTCAAGGAAAGTTGCCCGTTGTACAAGTCACATTGAATTTTTAGGTCAGTGTTTACAAATGGGTGTTGTTCCGAACGGATTATGTTTGAAAATGCCACTGCAAGCAGCCCCTCCTCTCATGCGAAACTCACTAGTCCAGTTCGGCCATCACACATCACTGCAGCTAGCCCATCTTGTCTTACAACAGTATTTGTTTCTACGAGAGAAATATTTGACTGAAAATTTGATTCCTTTGACAAATATAGTTTCTCGTATAAATCGAAGACTTGCGGGCAAGGTAAATTCTATCCTGGCTGAATCCAACCATATACTAACGTTATTCCGGCAACATCATCTCCAGAAGTTGTCTAAATTATACCTAAGCCACTTAAGAAATGGGGTATCGTTACCTGCTCCTGGTTTATCTTCCATCACTCCAAATTTACCATTGCCGACTCCTGTCACAAATCGTGAAGGAAATCACATAAAAATTCCGGTTCCTAATGGAGAGGGGCCTTCATTACCATCAACTTTTGGAGGAAATGAAGAAATTTCTAATAACCAACCCCCGGTGGATGCGCACAGTGGTACGGACACTGTAGGGACTCCAATTACATCAAATGAAGTATGCAATCTTTCCTCTCGCGAACTAACGGAGTCCGAACTTAAAGTATTGTCTAAAGGACTAAGTTTTACTCCTACACCTCGAGTGGACCATATCCAGCTTCACGAGGATCTCCAAGCTTTTTGTAGGAGGTTGCGCTTAAAATACTACTGGGAAGTGGTAGCAAAGGACGATCCCTCTGGCTCAGGATCAAATGACAAACTTCATCCATCACTACACAAGTTCAAGGCTCCTTCAGAATTCGATCCTCCTCGTTTACCACCAACACATCCTTTGGAAATATTTATAAATCAATTGATACAAAAAACGTCACATACATCTTTCCTCAACTCCTTAACTCCAAAAGACAATCTGACGTCAGAAGAACATAGAGCATTAGGTTCCATCAAAAGAGATAAAAACATAAAAGTAATGCCGGCAGACAAAGGATCAACTGTAGTTGTAATGAATGCAGAAGATTATCGAAGGGAAGCTCTACGTCAACTCAATAACAGACAATTCTACAAACCACTTGACAGAGATCCTTCAAAAAGATTTGCAACAGAAATAAGAGGATACATCAAGCGGAACAAACGTGCTGAAGGGTTATCTGCAGAAGATGTAGGATCATTGGTCCCAAAAACTCCTCGACTTTCGGAATTCTACCTCCTCCCAAAAATACATAAGGAGTATTCTCTTCCAGACCATTTACCCCCAGGACGTCCGATTGTAGCCAGCTTTGACTGCATCACTGAGCGTATATCAGCGTACGTTGACTATCATCTACAGTCACTTGTAAAAGAGCAGCCATCGTATGTAAAGGATACCTACGACTTTTTGAGCATCCTTCAAGAGCAACAGTTGCCGGCTAATAATGAACACCCAATTCTCTTAGTGACAGTAGATGTGTGCTCATGATATACTGAAATCCCCCATGATGAAGGACTAGCAGCAGTTAGACATTTTTTGGATCAAAGACCGATTCCCCCAAAACCATCAACTTCTTTTTTGGTGATGTTAGCGAATTTTGTCCTAACCAAAAACGTGTTCAAATTTGAAAATCAGCTTTTTCTTCAAGTAAAGCTATGGGGACCAGAATGGCTCCATCGTACGCAAATCTTTTCATGGCCCATATAGAACAAAGATTTCTTTTGTCACGAACGCTTTTACCACTTCTTTGGAAACGCTTTATTGATGACATTTTTTTCATTTGGATTCATGGAGAAGAAACACTCAAAGATTTTTTAAATGATTTAAATTCGGTATTTTCGGTCAAATTCACATGGACATACTCGACAACAACTGCCACATTCCTCGACATAAACATTCAACTCACAGATCACAGGCTTGCAACATCAGTCCACATAAAACCTACTAACAAACAATTGTACTTACACTACGACAGCTGCCACCCACGCCATACAAAACAGTCAATTCCAAGAGCTCTCTCAATTAGAGGACATCGGATATGCAGTGAGCAGGAAGAAAAAGGGAAATACTTGGAGAATTTATCCAACAAGCTTCTTACCAGGGGATATCCGGCACGTGTAGTAAAGAAGAGGATAATCCCTCCTCATGTTGGTTACCGACCAGCAATCCGCAATAAAAGCGAGAAGGTCCAATTAACCACTACATTCTTCTTTGGAATCGAGAGAATGAATAAAGTACTCAAAGATCTCTACCCAATCTTATCCTCCCACCCCACAACACGAAATGTTTTTTCTGAAGCTCCTACACTAACATATCGTCAGGCCTCATCACTTGGAGACATACTCTCACACAGGCGGTCAGAGAGACCAGAACCAGCTCCAAGCAAAGGGTTGCACCCATGCAAGAAGCGCCGTTGCAAGGTTTGCCCTTTAGTCATTGAGGAGGAAATTTTCGGATCACCCAACAATCCCAACTCATACACATGCAAAGGGTCAGCAGATTGCCAGACACCAATGTGTGTGTATGAGTTGATTTGTAAAGAGTGTCCTGCGTTTTACGTAGGGAAGGCCGAAACCCAACTCAACTTTAGGGTTAACAATCATCGAGCATCTGTGGTGAGTGCTAATGAAGACCTGCCTGTAAGCCGCCATGCCACAACCCATAACACAACGTTCGATGACTGTTTCGGCATAAAAGTATTGAAAAAAATGAAACCCCACGAGAACAAGAGACTGCTTCACGAATCAGAAAAAGCACATAGCAACGTTTTGGGTGCTTACGATCCTCCAGGCCTCAACATAAGACGATGATTCCAAATCCAAAGTTACCAAAATTCCTTGTCAACGTTGTACACAAATTTCCCACAGTTATTCAATTTCTTTGTTAGTTTGAAAAAGGCAAAAAGCCGAAATATAAAAATAGTTTTGTGACGTTTTTTCTGTTATCTTTTCTAATTTTGTGAATATAATCAAGCTCTCCTAGAGTCATTTTCAATAAGTGATATAAATATCAAGTGCCATAGCACCATTCTTTGTTGAAAATTGAGGTATATTTAAGTTTGTGTTTATCTTTCCTCTACACCACTTTCATAATTGTCTTCATCCAATTCAACGAACAAGGAATACATGATGGATCCAGTAAGTGTTTGGCTACAGAAAATACATTACTTCTCAAGGAAAGTTGCCCGTTGTACAAGTCACATTGAATTTTTAGGTCAGTGTTTACAAATGGGTGTTGTTCCGAACGGATTATGTTTGAAAATGCCACTGCAAGCAGCCCCTCCTCTCATGCGAAACTCACTAGTCCAGTTCGGCCATCACACATCACTGCAGCTAGCCCATCTTGTCTTACAACAGTATTTGTTTCTACGAGAGAAATATTTGACTGAAGATTTGATTCCTTTGACAAATATAGTTTCTCGTATAAATCGAAGACTTGCGGGCAAGGTAAATTCTATCCTGGCTGAATCCAACCATATACTAACGTTATTCCGGCAACATCATCTCCAGAAGTTGTCTAAATTATACCTAAGCCACTTAAGAAATGGGGTATCGTTACCTGCTCCTGGTTTATCTTCCATCACTCCAAATTTACCATTGCCGACTCCTGTCACAAATCGTGAAGGAAATCACATAAAAATTCCGGTTCCTAATGGAGAGGGGCCTTCATTACCATCAACTTTTGGAGGAAATGAAGAAATTTCTAATAACCAACCCCCGGTGGATGCGCACAGTGGTACGGACACTGTAGGGACTCCAATTACATCAAATGAAGTATGCAATCTTTCCTCTCGCGAACTAACGGAGTCCGAACTTAAAGTATTGTCTAAAGGACTAAGTTTTACTCCTACACCTCGAGTGGACCATATCCAGCTTCACGAGGATCTCCAAGCTTTTTGTAGGAGGTTGCGCTTAAAATACTACTGGGAAGTGGTAGCAAAGGACGATCCCTCTGGCTCAGGATCAAATGACAAACTTCATCCATCACTACACAAGTTCAAGGCTCCTTCAGAATTCGATCCTCCTCGTTTACCACCAACACATCCTTTGGAAATATTTATAAATCAATTGATACAAAAAACGTCACATACATCTTTCCTCAACTCCTTAACTCCAAAAGACAATCTGACGTCAGAAGAACATAGAGCATTAGGTTCCATCAAAAGAGATAAAAACATAAAAGTAATGCCGGCAGACAAAGGATCAACTGTAGTTGTAATGAATGCAGAAGATTATCAAAGGGAAGCTCTACGTCAACTCAATAACAGACAATTCTACAAACCACTTGACAGAGATCCTTCAAAAAGATTTGCAACAGAAATAAGAGGATACATCAAGCGGAACAAACGTGCTGAAGGGTTATCTGCAGAAGATGTAGGATCATTGGTCCCAAAAACTCCTCGACTTTCGGAATTCTACCTCCTCCCAAAAATACATAAGGAGTATTCTCTTCCAGACCATTTACCCCCAGGACGTCCGATTGTAGCCAGCTTTGACTGCATCACTGAGCGTATATCAGCGTACGTTGACTATCATCTACAGTCACTTGTAAAAGAGCAGCCATCGTATGTAAAGGATACCTACGACTTTTTGAGCATCCTTCAAGAGCAACAGTTGCCGGCTAATAATGAGCACCCAATTCTCTTAGTGACAGTAGATGTGTGCTCATTATATACTGAAATCCCCCATGATGAAGGACTAGCAGCAGTTAGACACTTTTTGGATCGAAGACCGATTCCCCAAAAACCATCAACTTCTTTTTTGGTGATGTTAGCGAATTTTGTCCTGACCAAAAACGTGTTCAAATTTGAAAATCAGCTTTTTCTTCAAGTAAAAGGTACTGCTATGGGGACCAGAATGGCTCCATCGTACGCAAATCTTTTCATGGCCCATATAGAACAAAGATTTCTTTTGTCACGAACGCTTTTACCACTTCTTTGGAAACGCTTTATTGATGACATTTTTTTCATTTGGATTCATGGAGAAGAAACACTCAAAGATTTTTTAAATGATTTAAATTCGGTATTTTCGGTCAAATTCACATGGACATACTCGACAACAACTGCCACATTCCTCGACATAAACATTCAACTCACAGATCACAGGCTTGCAACATCAGTCCACATAAAACCTACTAACAAACAATTGTACTTACACTACGACAGCTGCCACCCACGCCATACAAAACAGTCAATTCCAAGAGCTCTCTCAATTAGAGGACATCGGATATGCAGTGAGCAGGAAGAAAAAGGGAAATACTTGGAGAATTTATCCAACAAGCTTCTTACCAGGGGATATCCGGCACGTGTAGTAAAGAAGAGGATAATCCCTCCTCATGTTGGTTACCGACCAGCAATCCGCAATAAAAGCGAGAAGGTCCAATTAACCACTACATTCTTCTTTGGAATCGAGAGAATGAATAAAGTACTCAAAGATCTCTACCCAATCTTATCCTCCCACCCCACAACACGAAATGTTTTTTCTGAAGCTCCTACACTAACATATCGTCAGGCCTCATCACTTGGAGACATACTCTCACACAGGCGGTCAGAGAGACCAGAACCAGCTCCAAGCAAAGGGTTGCACCCATGCAAGAAGCGCCGTTGCAAGGTTTGCCCTTTAGTCATTGAGGAGGAAATTTTCGTATCACCCAACAATCCCAACTCATACACATGCAAAGGGTCAGCAGATTGCCAGACACCAATGTGTGTGTATGAGTTGATTTGTAAAGAGTGTCCTGCGTTTTACGTAGGGAAGGCCGAAACCCAACTCAACTTTAGGGTTAACAATCATCGAGCATCTGTGGTGAGTGCTAATGAAGACCTGCCTGTAAGCCGCCATGCCACAACCCATAACACAACGTTCGATGACTGTTTCGGCATAAAAGTATTGAAAAAAATGAAACCCCACGAGAACAAGAGACTGCTTCACGAATCAGAAAAAGCACATAGCAACGTTTTGGGTGCTTACGATCCTCCAGGCCTCAACATAAGACGATGATTCCAAATCCAAAGTTACCAAAATTCCTTGTCAACGTTGTACACAAATTTCCCACAGTTATTCAATTTCTTTGTTAGTTTGAAAAAGGCAAAAAGCCGAAATATAAAAATAGTTTTGTGACGTTTTTTCTGTTATCTTTTCTAATTTTGTGAATATAATCAAGCTCTCCTAGAGTCATTTTCAATAAGTGATATAAATATCAAGTGCCATAGCACCATTCTTTGTTGAAAATTGAGGTATATTTAAGTTTGTGTTTATCTTTCCTCTACACCACTTTCATAATTGTCTTCATCCAATTCAACGAACAAGGAATACATGATGGATCCAGTAAGTGTTTGGCTACAGAAAATACATTACTTCTCAAGGAAAGTTGCCCGTTGTACAAGTCACATTGAATTTTTAGGTCAGTGTTTACAAATGGGTGTTGTTCCGAACGGATTATGTTTGAAAATGCCACTGCAAGCAGCCCCTCCTCTCATGCGAAACTCACTAGTCCAGTTCGGCCATCACACATCACTGCAGCTAGCCCATCTTGTCTTACAACAGTATTTGTTTCTACGAGAGAAATATTTGACTGAAGATTTGATTCCTTTGACAAATATAGTTTCTCGTATAAATCGAAGACTTGCGGGCAAGGTAAATTCTATCCTGGCTGAATCCAACCATATACTAACGTTATTCCGGCAACATCATCTCCAGAAGTTGTCTAAATTATACCTAAGCCACTTAAGAAATGGGGTATCGTTACCTGCTCCTGGTTTATCTTCCATCACTCCAAATTTACCATTGCCGACTCCTGTCACAAATCGTGAAGGAAATCACATAAAAATTCCGGTTCCTAATGGAGAGGGGCCTTCATTACCATCAACTTTTGGAGGAAATGAAGAAATTTCTAATAACCAACCCCCGGTGGATGCGCACAGTGGTACGGACACTGTAGGGACTCCAATTATATCAAATGAAGTATGCAATCTTTCCTCTCGCGAACTAACGGAGTCCGAACTTAAAGTATTGTCTAAAGGACTAAGTTTTACTCCTACACCTCGAGTGGACCATATCCAGCTTCACGAGGATCTCCAAGCTTTTTGTAGGAGGTTGCGCTTAAAATACTACTGGGAAGTGGTAGCAAAGGACGATCCCTCTGGCTCAGGATCAAATGACAAACTTCATCCATCACTACACAAGTTCAAGGCTCCTTCAGAATTCGATCCTCCTCGTTTACCACCAACACATCCTTTGGAAATATTTATAAATCAATTGATACAAAAAACGTCACATACATCTTTCCTCAACTCCTTAACTCCAAAAGACAATCTGACGTCAGAAGAACATAGAGCATTAGGTTCCATCAAAAGAGATAAAAACATAAAAGTAATGCCGGCAGACAAAGGATCAACTGTAGTTGTAATGAATGCAGAAGATTATCAAAGGGAAGCTCTACGTCAACTCAATAACAGACAATTCTACAAACCACTTGACAGAGATCCTTCAAAAAGATTTGCAACAGAAATAAGAGGATACATCAAGCGGAACAAACGTGCTGAAGGGTTATCTGCAGAAGATGTAGGATCATTGGTCCCAAAAACTCCTCGACTTTCGGAATTCTACCTCCTCCCAAAAATACATAAGGAGTATTCTCTTCCAGACCATTTACCCCCAGGACGTCCGATTGTAGCCAGCTTTGACTGCATCACTGAGCGTATATCAGCGTACGTTGACTATCATCTACAGTCACTTGTAAAAGAGCAGCCATCGTATGTAAAGGATACCTACGACTTTTTGAGCATCCTTCAAGAGCAACAGTTGCCGGCTAATAATGAACACCCAATTCTCTTAGTGACAGTAGATGTGTGCTCATTATATACTGAAATCCCCCATGATGAAGGACTAGCAGCAGTTAGACACTTTTTGGATCAAAGACCGATTCCCCAAAAACCATCAACTTCTTTTTTGGTGATGTTAGCGAATTTTGTCTTGACCAAAAACGTGTTCAAATTTGAAAATCAGCTTTTTCTTCAAGTAAAAGGTACTGCTATGGGGACCAGAATGGCTCCATCGTACGCAAATCTTTTCATGGCCCATATAGAACAAAGATTTCTTTTGTCACGAACGCTTTTACCACTTCTTTGGAAACGCTTTATTGATGACATTTTTTTCATTTGGATTCATGGAGAAGAAACACTCAAAGATTTTTTAAATGATTTAAATTCGGTATTTTCGGTCAAATTCACATGGACATACTCGACAACAACTGCCACATTCCTCGACATAAACATTCAACTCACAGATCACAGGCTTGCAACATCAGTCCACATAAAACCTACTAACAAACAATTGTACTTACACTACGACAGCTGCCACCCACGCCATACAAAACAGTCAATTCCAAGAGCTCTCTCAATTAGAGGACATCGGATATGCAGTGAGCAGGAAGAAAAAGGGAAATACTTGGAGAATTTATCCAACAAGCTTCTTACCAGGGGATATCCGGCACGTGTAGTAAAGAAGAGGATAATCCCTCCTCATGTTGGTTACCGACCAGCAATCCGCAATAAAAGCGAGAAGGTCCAATTAACCACTACATTCTTCTTTGGAATCGAGAGAATGAATAAAGTACTCAAAGATCTCTACCCAATCTTATCCTCCCACCCCACAACACGAAATGTTTTTTCTGAAGCTCCTACACTAACATATCGTCAGGCCTCATCACTTGGAGACATACTCTCACACAGGCGGTCAGAGAGACCAGAACCAGCTCCAAGCAAAGGGTTGCACCCATGCAAGAAGCGCCGTTGCAAGGTTTGCCCTTTAGTCATTGAGGAGGAAATTTTCGGATCACCCAACAATCCCAACTCATACACATGCAAAGGGTCAGCAGATTGCCAGACACCAATGTGTGTGTATGAGTTGATTTGTAAAGAGTGTCCTGCGTTTTACGTAGGGAAGGCCGAAACCCAACTCAACTTTAGGGTTAACAATCATCGAGCATCTGTGGTGAGTGCTAATGAAGACCTGCCTGTAAGCCGCCATGCCACAACCCATAACACAACGTTCGATGACTGTTTCGGCATAAAAGTATTGAAAAAAATGAAACCCCACGAGAACAAGAGACTGCTTCACGAATCAGAAAAAGCACATAGCAACGTTTTGGGTGCTTACGATCCTCCAGGCCTCAACATAAGACGATGATTCCAAATCCAAAGTTACCAAAATTCCTTGTCAACGTTGTACACAAATTTCCCACAGTTATTCAATTTCTTTGTTAGTTTGAAAAAGGCAAAAAGCCGAAATATAAAAATAGTTTTGTGACGTTTTTTCTGTTATCTTTTCTAATTTTGTGAATATAATCAAGCTCTCCTAGAGTCATTTTCAATAAGTGATATAAATATCAAGTGCCATAGCACCATTCTTTGTTGAAAATTGAGGTATATTTAAGTTTGTGTTTATCTTTCCTCTACACCACTTTCATAATTGTCTTCATCCAATTCAACGAACAAGGAATACATGATGGATCCAGTAAGTGTTTGGCTACAGAAAATACATTACTTCTCAAGGAAAGTTGCCCGTTGTACAAGTCACATTGAATTTTTAGGTCAGTGTTTACAAATGGGTGTTGTTCCGAACGGATTATGTTTGAAAATGCCACTGCAAGCAGCCCCTCCTCTCATGCGAAACTCACTAGTCCAGTTCGGCCATCACACATCACTGCAGCTAGCCCATCTTGTCTTACAACAGTATTTGTTTCTACGAGAGAAATATTTGACTGAAAATTTGATTCCTTTGACAAATATAGTTTCTCGTATAAATCGAAGACTTGCGGGCAAGGTAAATTCTATCCTGGCTGAATCCAACCATATACTAACGTTATTCCGGCAACATCATCTCCAGAAGTTGTCTAAATCATACCTAAGCCACTTGAGAAATGGGGTATCGTTACCTGCTCCTGGTTTATCTTCCATCACTCCAAATTTACCATTGCCGACTCCTGTCACAAATCGTGAAGGAAATCACATAAAAATTCCGGTTCCTAATGGAGAGGGGCCTTCATTACCATCAACTTTTGGAGGAAATGAAGAAATTTCTAATAACCAACCCCCGGTGGATGCGCACAGTGGTACGGACACTGTAGGGACTCCAATTACATCAAATGAAGTATGCAATCTTTCCTCTCGCGAACTAACGGAGTCCGAACTTAAAGTATTGTCTAAAGGACTAAGTTTTACTCCTACACCTCGAGTGGACCATATCCAGCTTCACGAGGATCTCCAAGCTTTTTGTAGGAGGTTGCGCTTAAAATACTACTGGGAAGTGGTAGCAAAGGACGATCCCTCTGGCTCAGGATCAAATGACAAACTTCATCCATCACTACACAAGTTCAAGGCTCCTTCAGAATTCGATCCTCCTCGTTTACCACCAACACATCCTTTGGAAATATTTATAAATCAATTGATACAAAAAACGTCACATACATCTTTCCTCAACTCCTTAACTCCAAAAGACAATCTGACGTCAGAAGAACATAGAGCATTAGGTTCCATCAAAAGAGATAAAAACATAAAAGTAATGCCGGCAGACAAAGGATCAACTGTAGTTGTAATGAATGCAGAAGATTATCAAAGGGAAGCTCTACGTCAACTCAATAACAGACAATTCTACAAACCACTTGACAGAGATCCTTCAAAAAGATTTGCAACAGAAATAAGAGGATACATCAAGCGGAACAAACGTGCTGAAGGGTTATCTGCAGAAGATGTAGGATCATTGGTCCCAAAAACTCCTCGACTTTCGGAATTCTACCTCCTCCCAAAAATACATAAGGAGTATTCTCTTCCAGACCATTTACCCCCAGGACGTCCGATTGTAGCCAGCTTTGACTGCATCACTGAGCGTATATCAGCGTACGTTGACTATCATCTACAGTCACTTGTAAAAGAGCAGCCATCGTATGTAAAGGATACCTACGACTTTTTGAGCATCCTTCAAGAGCAACAGTTGCCGGCTAATAATGAACACCCAATTCTCTTAGTGACAGTAGATGTGTGCTCATTATATACTGAAATCCCCCATGATGAAGGACTAGCAGCAGTTAGACACTTTTTGGATCAAAGACCGATTCCCCAAAAACCATCAACTTCTTTTTTGGTGATGTTAGCGAATTTTGTCTTGACCAAAAACGTGTTCAAATTTGAAAATCAGCTTTTTCTTCAAGTAAAAGGTACTGCTATGGGGACCAGAATGGCTCCATCGTACGCAAATCTTTTCATGGCCCATATAGAACAAAGATTTCTTTTGTCACGAACGCTTTTACCACTTCTTTGGAAACGCTTTATTGATGACATTTTTTTCATTTGGATTCATGGAGAAGAAACACTCAAAGATTTTTTAAATGATTTAAATTCGGTATTTTCGGTCAAATTCACATGGACATACTCGACAACAACTGCCACATTCCTCGACATAAACATTCAACTCACAGATCACAGGCTTGCAACATCAGTCCACATAAAACCTACTAACAAACAATTGTACTTACACTACGACAGCTGCCACCCACGCCATACAAAACAGTCAATTCCAAGAGCTCTCTCAATTAGAGGACATCGGATATGCAGTGAGCAGGAAGAAAAAGGGAAATACTTGGAGAATTTATCCAACAAGCTTCTTACCAGGGGATATCCGGCACGTGTAGTAAAGAAGAGGATAATCCCTCCTCATGTTGGTTACCGACCAGCAATCCGCAATAAAAGCGAGAAGGTCCAATTAACCACTACATTCTTCTTTGGAATCGAGAGAATGAATAAAGTACTCAAAGATCTCTACCCAATCTTATCCTCCCACCCCACAACACGAAATGTTTTTTCTGAAGCTCCTACACTAACATATCGTCAGGCCTCATCACTTGGAGACATACTCTCACACAGGCGGTCAGAGAGACCAGAACCAGCTCCAAGCAAAGGGTTGCACCCATGCAAGAAGCGCCGTTGCAAGGTTTGCCCTTTAGTCATTGAGGAGGAAATTTTCGGATCACCCAACAATCCCAACTCATACACATGCAAAGGGTCAGCAGATTGCCAGACACCAATGTGTGTGTATGAGTTGATTTGTAAAGAGTGTCCTGCGTTTTACGTAGGGAAGGCCGAAACCCAACTCAACTTTAGGGTTAACAATCATCGAGCATCTGTGGTGAGTGCTAATGAAGACCTGCCTGTAAGCCGCCATGCCACAACCCATAACACAACGTTCGATGACTGTTTCGGCATAAAAGTATTGAAAAAAATGAAACCCCACGAGAACAAGAGACTGCTTCACGAATCAGAAAAAGCACATAGCAACGTTTTGGGTGCTTACGATCCTCCAGGCCTCAACATAAGACGATGATTCCAAATCCAAAGTTACCAAAATTCCTTGTCAACGTTGTACACAAATTTCCCACAGTTATTCAATTTCTTTGTTAGTTTGAAAAAGGCAAAAAGCCGAAATATAAAAATAGTTTTGTGACGTTTTTTCTGTTATCTTTTCTAATTTTGTGAATATAATCAAGCTCTCCTAGAGTCATTTTCAATAAGTGATATAAATATCAAGTGCCATAGCACCATTCTTTGTTGAAAATTGAGGTATATTTAAGTTTGTGTTTATCTTTCCTCTACACCACTTTCATAATTGTCTTCATCCAATTCAACGAACAAGGAATACATGATGGATCCAGTAAGTGTTTGGCTACAGAAAATACATTACTTCTCAAGGAAAGTTGCCCGTTGTACAAGTCACATTGAATTTTTAGGTCAGTGTTTACAAATGGGTGTTGTTCCGAACGGATTATGTTTGAAAATGCCACTGCAAGCAGCCCCTCCTCTCATGCGAAACTCACTAGTCCAGTTCGGCCATCACACATCACTGCAGCTAGCCCATCTTGTCTTACAACAGTATTGGTTTCTACGAGAGAAATATTTGACTGAAGATTTGATTCCTTTGACAAATATAGTTTCTCGTATAAATCGAAGACTTGCGGGCAAGGTAAATTCTATCCTGGCTGAATCCAACCATATACTAACGTTATTCCGGCAACATCATCTCCAGAAGTTGTCTAAATTATACCTAAGCCACTTAAGAAATGGGGTATCGTTACCTGCTCCTGGTTTATCTTCCATCACTCCAAATTTACCATTGCCGACTCCTGTCACAAATCGTGAAGGAAATCACATAAAAATTCCGGTTCCTAATGGAGAGGGGCCTTCATTACCATCAACTTTTGGAGGAAATGAAGAAATTTCTAATAACCAACCCCCGGTGGATGCGCACAGTGGTACGGACACTGTAGGGACTCCAATTACATCAAATGAAGTATGCAATCTTTCCTCTCGCGAACTAACGGAGTCCGAACTTAAAGTATTGTCTAAAGGACTAAGTTTTACTCCTACACCTCGAGTGGACCATATCCAGCTTCACGAGGATCTCCAAGCTTTTTGTAGGAGGTTGCGCTTAAAATACTACTGGGAAGTGGTAGCAAAGGACGATCCCTCTGGCTCAGGATCAAATGACAAACTTCATCCATCACTACACAAGTTCAAGGCTCCTTCAGAATTCGATCCTCCTCGTTTACCACCAACACATCCTTTGGAAATATTTATAAATCAATTGATACAAAAAACGTCACATACATCTTTCCTCAACTCCTTAACTCCAAAAGACAATCTGACGTCAGAAGAACATAGAGCATTAGGTTCCATCAAAAGAGATAAAAACATAAAAGTAATGCCGGCAGACAAAGGATCAACTGTAGTTGTAATGAATGCAGAAGATTATCAAAGGGAAGCTCTACGTCAACTCAAGAACAGACAATTCTACAAACCACTTGACAGAGATCCTTCAAAAAGATTTGCAACAGAAATAAGAGGATACATCAAGCGGAACAAACGTGCTGAAGGGTTATCTGCAGAAGATGTAGGATCATTGGTCCCAAAAACTCCTCGACTTTCGGAATTCTACCTCCTCCCAAAAATACATAAGGAGTATTCTCTTCCAGACCATTTACCCCCAGGACGTCCGATTGTAGCCAGCTTTGACTGCATCACTGAGCGTATATCAGCGTACGTTGACTATCATCTACAGTCACTTGTAAAAGAGCAGCCATCGTATGTAAAGGATACCTACGACTTTTTGAGCATCCTTCAAGAGCAACAGTTGCCGGCTAATAATGAGCACCCAATTCTCTTAGTGACAGTAGATGTGTGCTCATTATATACTGAAATCCCCCATGATGAAGGACTAGCAGCAGTTAGACACTTTTTGGATCGAAGACCGATTCCCCAAAAACCATCAACTTCTTTTTTGGTGATGTTAGCGAATTTTGTCCTGACCAAAAACGTGTTCAAATTTGAAAATCAGCTTTTTCTTCAAGTAAAAGGTACTGCTATGGGGACCAGAATGGCTCCATCGTACGCAAATCTTTTCATGGCCCATATAGAACAAAGATTTCTTTTGTCACGAACGCTTTTACCACTTCTTTGGAAACGCTTTATTGATGACATTTTTTTCATTTGGATTCATGGAGAAGAAACACTCAAAGATTTTTTAAATGATTTAAATTCGGTATTTTCGGTCAAATTCACATGGACATACTCGACAACAACTGCCACATTCCTCGACATAAACATTCAACTCACAGATCACAGGCTTGCAACATCAGTCCACATAAAACCTACTAACAAACAATTGTACTTACACTACGACAGCTGCCACCCACGCCATACAAAACAGTCAATTCCAAGAGCTCTCTCAATTAGAGGACATCGGATATGCAGTGAGCAGGAAGAAAAAGGGAAATACTTGGAGAATTTATCCAACAAGCTTCTTACCAGGGGATATCCGGCACGTGTAGTAAAGAAGAGGATAATCCCTCCTCATGTTGGTTACCGACCAGCAATCCGCAATAAAAGCGAGAAGGTCCAATTAACCACTACATTCTTCTTTGGAATCGAGAGAATGAATAAAGTACTCAAAGATCTCTACCCAATCTTATCCTCCCACCCCACAACACGAAATGTTTTTTCTGAAGCTCCTACACTAACATATCGTCAGGCCTCATCACTTGGAGACATACTCTCACACAGGCGGTCAGAGAGACCAGAACCAGCTCCAAGCAAAGGGTTGCACCCATGCAAGAAGCGCCGTTGCAAGGTTTGCCCTTTAGTCATTGAGGAGGAAATTTTCGGATCACCCAACAATCCCAACTCATACACATGCAAAGGGTCAGCAGATTGCCAGACACCAATGTGTGTGTATGAGTTGATTTGTAAAGAGTGTCCTGCGTTTTACGTAGGGAAGGCCGAAACCCAACTCAACTTTAGGGTTAACAATCATCGAGCATCTGTGGTGAGTGCTAATGAAGACCTGCCTGTAAGCCGCCATGCCACAACCCATAACACAACGTTCGATGACTGTTTCGGCATAAAAGTATTGAAAAAAATGAAACCCCACGAGAACAAGAGACTGCTTCACGAATCAGAAAAAGCACATAGCAACGTTTTGGGTGCTTACGATCCTCCAGGCCTCAACATAAGACGATGATTCCAAATCCAAAGTTACCAAAATTCCTTGTCAACGTTGTACACAAATTTCCCACAGTTATTCAATTTCTTTGTTAGTTTGAAAAAGGCAAAAAGCCGAAATATAAAAATAGTTTTGTGACGTTTTTTCTGTTATCTTTTCTAATTTTGTGAATATAATCAAGCTCTCCTAGAGTCATTTTCGATAAGTGATATAAATATCAAGTGCCATAGCACCATTCTTTGTTGAAAATTGAGGTATATTTAAGTTTGTGTTTATCTTTCCTCTACACCACTTTCATAATTGTCTTCATCCAATTCAACGAACAAGGAATACATGATGGATCCAGTAAGTGTTTGGCTACAGAAAATACATTACTTCTCAAGGAAAGTTGCCCGTTGTACAAGTCACATTGAATTTTTAGGTCAGTGTTTACAAATGGGTGTTGTTCCGAACGGATTATGTTTGAAAATGCCACTGCAAGCAGCCCCTCCTCTCATGCGAAACTCACTAGTCCAGTTCGGCCATCACACATCACTGCAGCTAGCCCATCTTGTCTTACAACAGTATTTGTTTCTACGAGAGAAATATTTGACTGAAAATTTGATTCCTTTGACAAATATAGTTTCTCGTATAAATCGAAGACTTGCGGGCAAGGTAAATTCTATCCTGGCTGAATCCAACCATATACTAACGTTATTCCGGCAACATCATCTCCAGAAGTTGTCTAAATTATACCTAAGCCACTTAAGAAATGGGGTATCGTTACCTGCTCCTGGTTTATCTTCCATCACTCCAAATTTACCATTGCCGACTCCTGTCACAAATCGTGAAGGAAATCACATAAAAATTCCGGTTCCTAATGGAGAGGGGCCTTCATTACCATCAACTTTTGGAGGAAATGAAGAAATTTCTAATAACCAACCCCCGGTGGATGCGCACAGTGGTACGGACACTGTAGGGACTCCAATTACATCAAATGAAGTATGCAATCTTTCCTCTCGCGAACTAACGGAGTCCGAACTTAAAGTATTGTCTAAAGGACTAAGTTTTACTCCTACACCTCGAGTGGACCATATCCAGCTTCACGAGGATCTCCAAGCTTTTTGTAGGAGGTTGCGCTTAAAATACTACTGGGAAGTGGTAGCAAAGGACGATCCCTCTGGCTCAGGATCAAATGACAAACTTCATCCATCACTACACAAGTTCAAGGCTCCTTCAGAATTCGATCCTCCTCGTTTACCACCAACACATCCTTTGGAAATATTTATAAATCAATTGATACAAAAAACGTCACATACATCTTTCCTCAACTCCTTAACTCCAAAAGACAATCTGACGTCAGAAGAACATAGAGCATTAGGTTCCATCAAAAGAGATAAAAACATAAAAGTAATGCCGGCAGACAAAGGATCAACTGTAGTTGTAATGAATGCAGAAGATTATCAAAGGGAAGCTCTACGTCAACTCAAGAACAGACAATTCTACAAACCACTTGACAGAGATCCTTCAAAAAGATTTGCAACAGAAATAAGAGGATACATCAAGCGGAACAAACGTGCTGAAGGGTTATCTGCAGAAGATGTAGGATCATTGGTCCCAAAAACTCCTCGACTTTCGGAATTCTACCTCCTCCCAAAAATACATAAGGAGTATTCTCTTCCAGACCATTTACCCCCAGGACGTCCGATTGTAGCCAGCTTTGACTGCATCACTGAGCGTATATCAGCGTACGTTGACTATCATCTACAGTCACTTGTAAAAGAGCAGCCATCGTATGTAAAGGATACCTACGACTTTTTGAGCATCCTTCAAGAGCAACAGCTGCCGGCTAATAATGAGCACCCAATTCTCTTAGTGACAGTTGATGTGTGCTCATTATATACTGAAATCCCCCATGATGAAGGACTAGCAGCAGTTAGACATTTTTTGGATCAAAGACCGATTCCCCCAAAACCATCAACTTCTTTTTTGGTGATGTTAGCGAATTTTGTCCTAACCAAAAACGTGTTCAAATTTGAAAATCAGCTTTTTCTTCAAGTACAGCTATGGGGACCAGAATGGCTCCATCGTACGCAAATCTTTTCATGGCCCATATAGAACAAAGATTTCTTTTGTCACGAACGCTTTTACCACTTCTTTGGAAACGCTTTATTGATGACATTTTTTTCATTTGGATTCATGGAGAAGAAACACTCAAAGATTTTTTAAATGATTTAAATTCGGTATTTTCGGTCAAATTCACATGGACATACTCGACAACAACTGCCACATTCCTCGACATAAACATTCAACTCACAGATCACAGGCTTGCAACATCAGTCCACATAAAACCTACTAACAAACAATTGTACTTACACTACGACAGCTGCCACCCACGCCATACAAAACAGTCAATTCCAAGAGCTCTCTCAATTAGAGGACATCGGATATGCAGTGAGCAGGAAGAAAAAGGGAAATACTTGGAGAATTTATCCAACAAGCTTCTTACCAGGGGATATCCGGCACGTGTAGTAAAGAAGAGGATAATCCCTCCTCATGTTGGTTACCGACCAGCAATCCGCAATAAAAGCGAGAAGGTCCAATTAACCACTACATTCTTCTTTGGAATCGAGAGAATGAATAAAGTACTCAAAGATCTCTACCCAATCTTATCCTCCCACCCCACAACACGAAATGTTTTTTCTGAAGCTCCTACACTAACATATCGTCAGGCCTCATCACTTGGAGACATACTCTCACACAGGCGGTCAGAGAGACCAGAACCAGCTCCAAGCAAAGGGTTGCACCCATGCAAGAAGCGCCGTTGCAAGGTTTGCCCTTTAGTCATTGAGGAGGAAATTTTCGGATCACCCAACAATCCCAACTCATACACATGCAAAGGGTCAGCAGATTGCCAGACACCAATGTGTGTGTATGAGTTGATTTGTAAAGAGTGTCCTGCGTTTTACGTAGGGAAGGCCGAAACCCAACTCAACTTTAGGGTTAACAATCATCGAGCATCTGTGGTGAGTGCTAATGAAGACCTGCCTGTAAGCCGCCATGCCACAACCCATAACACAACGTTCGATGACTGTTTCGGCATAAAAGTATTGAAAAAAATGAAACCCCACGAGAACAAGAGACTGCTTCACGAATCAGAAAAAGCACATAGCAACGTTTTGGGTGCTTACGATCCTCCAGGCCTCAACATAAGACGATGATTCCAAATCCAAAGTTACCAAAATTCCTTGTCAACGTTGTACACAAATTTCCCACAGTTATTCAATTTCTTTGTTAGTTTGAAAAAGGCAAAAAGCCGAAATATAAAAATAGTTTTGTGACGTTTTTTCTGTTATCTTTTCTAATTTTGTGAATATAATCAAGCTCTCCTAGAGTCATTTTCAATAAGTGATATAAATATATATATATATATATATATATATATATATATATATATATATATATATATATATATATACTTTATTTTAAATGTAGAAAGAATTCCACGAATATATAGAGGAAATAAAGAATCTGATATTTCGATTTTTGATCATTGCCACAGAAATTAGAGAAATGAAAGTCATTCTTGATGTCTTGGAAATTTCATACGCGTCAGCGTCTATCGTTACTTATCGAAAAAATTCTGATATGTTTTCTGGGTTTGATAGATAATTGTGATTGAGACCTGGAAGACGATTAGCTCCTAGTAGGCACCTAAAAGCTCTCTCGGCTTGTTGTAGTTGCCGGTCATTTGCCTGTTTCAAACGGTCCTACATCTACGTTGGAAAAGCCACTACGTTAAATTTACGTATGAACAACCATAGGGAATCAATCAACTAACCACGCCCTCTTCAGGTCAAGATGCATGCTGAATCTCATGAGGAATCGTTTGACGAGTGCTATGGGGTGCAGGTACTGAAGAAGATGCTGAAACCAACTGCTAATGACTACAACAAGCCAAGAGAGCCTTTAGGTGCCTACTCGGCTCTAATCGTCCTCCAGGTCTCAATCTCTACGATTAGCCATCACACTCAGAACTTATCAGAATCAAGAATGAATTTTATTTCTCTCATTTCTATGACAGATATCAAAACACCTCAAAAAACATAGAGCTGAATAGTTTTTAGCAACGGACCTAAATCATCATCTCTGTACCTATCATTTTTCTGCAACGCCTATCATTTTTAAATCCCAAAATGACACAAAAACCCTAAAATTGGCCATAGCTAAGGAGAACAGAGGGCTCTCGAGAAAATGGAGGCCATTTTTGGATTCAGCACCTCAAAAAACATAGAGTTGAGCGGTTTTTAGCAACGGACCTAAAAGACGAATTTTTTTGTTTACCTATGTTATCGCCTACATAACCTTACATTGTTTCGAAAACTAAGGTGTTCGAGTAAAAACAAATTGTTACCTACTACCGATTTCATAGTGTTCTAAATAATATTTTACGATTCACAAACGAGTTGGATTTTCTAAGCTTTTGACATTTTCATGTCTTTGCCCTGGCACATTGCACAAAAAACTGTCACGTAACGTAACGTAAATATTTTGACGATTTCCGCTTACAACCGAGTCGTTGCTAGGGAAATGGTACTTCGTCGTTTTTCATCCCAAAAAATTCGTTGACCATTCGTTCGAAAGCTCTCGATTTATCCAACCATATTATGTTTACTACTGCGAAGTGCGTGGCCAACAAGCTGAGTTATGAGCAAGGTTATTTGAATAATTGTGTACACTCAGGTGATCATTCTCAATAATTGATATTGTGAACATGATTGCCACCGCTTGTTAATTTCTGATGATTTCATTGAGTTGGTGTTTCGATGATTTGATTCATAGCAGGTGATCCAAATATTGCGAGAACGGTTTGATTTGTGAAGCGGTGGTTAAATAATTTTAATAGGTAATTTCTATGCTTTACACTCTAGGAAGCTGTAATTTCTTATGTAGCCTCTTTAGAACATTGACCTGACGATGCCCAGGGTCCGGATCAGATGAGTGGCTTTTGAAGCTAATTTCTATGTTTTACACTCTAGGAAGCTGTAATTTCGTATGTAGTCTCTTTAGCACATTTACGTGACGATGCCCAGGGTCCGGATCAGCTGAGTGGCTCTTAGAGCTTGCATACGAGTCTGCAGGGGGGTAGGTGATGTAGCCTGGCTCGAATTCAATGAAGTACTCACGGGTGTCGGAACAATGAGTCAACACGATCGCGAATTCAATTAAGAACCCACGGGTGGGCGGTTTCTCTAATGGCCCATTTAATTGATTTGTACGCCCCGCCGTGCGATGCACGGGTGAGATCTGCCTAGTAATAAATACAATAAGAAAACACACATGAAAATGTCCCAATGTGTTGCAGACTCGTATGCAAGCATTTCAAGCTGCTTTGTCTTTCTTATGATTTTCACGTACAACCAAGCCGTTGCTGGGGAAATAAAACTTCTTTAGTGTTCATGGGACCAAAATCGTTCTCCATTTGTTGGAAAGCTCTCGATTTATCACGCATTTTTATTTCAGCACTTTACCCTTTAGGATTGTTCGAGACTGATTCCGATGCTTCTGGCACATCTCGATGATTTTTCAACCAATAATTTTTGAGCTAAATTCCTTAAAGTTCGGTCCAGTAGTTTCGGAGAAAAGCTTCGGAAGGCGCAAAGTGTGGCCAAATGGGGTTGGAGGGGGGATAAGGAAAAACTCCATATTTTGAAAACGGATCGTCATATTGACATGACAACAGTTTTATTCAATTCAGGAAGGAATAATACTTTAGAAAAGTAAGGAAATGATCTATACAACCGAAAATCCCCAGTCATGCAATATGATCATATGAGCAAATTTTCATAAGAAAAAGGCTCAAAAGTGTCAAAAATTGTGCTCAAAATGGCAGAAAGTGTTATTTATACCATGCAGAATCCTACTCACAACTAAAAATTCAGACTATAAATTGAAACATTATAATTTTAGTGAAAAAATGTGCAGTAAATGTAAACTGCACGAAAAATGTGCTGCTGTGTGAGCACGAAAATGTAAAAACTCGTCTACAAAAATATGATCAAAATTTTTGCAGTTTTTATCTATCTGTTGGCAAATATTGATGAAACTCGAGTATCTACTTACCATTTTTAGAATTAATAAGTGCAAAATTTTCTAATTTTGTAGTTCATCGTTGATAAAATCTTTTTGGCTGAAATTCTGATAAACAAATTATTTAACAATTTTTAGTTGTAGTTTTTTTGTGATTTTTTTTGCATATTTTTTGGAATTCAACCAATTTAATGAGCTAAATAAATGCTGGCCAGCAAGCTCATAATTTTGTTTGGAATGCTTGATTTTTTTTGCACAAGAACGGAATTTTTATCATTTAATAATGATTAACAGGACGTTTCCATTTGTTTTCGTCACTTCACGGTGGGGTTTTCTACTGATTTTCCGTACAACCAATGCGTTACTAGGGAAGTGCAACTCCCTTAGTTTTCATAGAGGGGACATCGTTAGCCACTTTTTGGAATGCTCTCATTTTATCACAGCATCTCATAATCCCTAAGCCCCTGTAGTGTCAAGGAAAGCTGATTTATTACGCTCAGTCATAAAATAATATTGCTAAGTAACCATAATGAACTAATAAAACCATAAATGTGTAAAATTAATCATTATTAAATGATCTGACTGTAGAACCGTAGGTCCACCGTCCGTTTTTTATCTCTATCCTAAGGAGAGTCATCGTTTGGAAGAAAACATGAATATGTAAAGCGTTGAACTCTAGCATTCGTATCAGAATAACTCAAAACCGATTTCTTTGAAGAACATTGAGGAGAACTTTGAGGAGACATTGCAATAGCTTCATTCATTCTTCTACGAAAATTTGCTAAATTTATTGTAAAATCTTGCCTGAATGACTTCCACAATCAAGATATGCACCCAAATTACCTGGATGATTCAATTAAAAATAGCAATTTTTCAAGTACCTAGTTTAATTTTACGTTTATTTCATAAATATTGAGATATATCGTAACCTATCCTTATATTCATTTACTTAGCATAGCTATTAGCAAGTATTTATTAGTGTATTTATCCAACGTAATCTGTGTTTAGAAAGTTAGTTTTTTTTATTCCAACTTCATTTTATGGTTATTTACGTTAAGTGAGAGAATTTTGTAATGTTGTAGGTAAAAGACACTCAACAACCGAACTTGAATAATAGAAAGGCAACCTCCCCGTGGATGGGTCTGTGGCCTTAAAAACAGAAATTTCACTAGTAATACTCAACAAGTGTGAACGAAGTAATTTTAAACATTCTTGTATCAATTATGTTATTTTTAATAGACAAAATTGAAGTTAAAATGTTGAGGAAGTCCGTAGCAGTAGGTAATTCATCATCTCTGTCTACGAAAATGGAAAACCTCCCTAATTATCCACCAGAGATAACAGCAAGTTTGTCGTTTTAAACTTGTACGGAGTCCGTTAAAATACAATCACAGTGACCTTGTAGATTTGAGAGGTTACTTATTTAGATTTATAAATAATAATAATAATCTGAACAAAGAGCTGTATTTCAATGAATCGCTAATTATCTTCCTGTCTTCGTCCAACTAATCTGTTAAATGGAGTCCGAGCAAACATGGCGGATCCCTCTTATTTTGATTCAACATGGATGTTATCACTTTTGTCATGATGGAAGTGTATTATTCTTTCGTGAGCATTCTATTGGTCATTATATTCTTGGTTGAGTTCAATTCAACACAAAAGCAGTCTTCTGTGGAGATTGTTGACCCGCGTGATCCAGAACCTGACGTAACATACGAAAAGATACCTGGAGATGAGTCGCCGAATTGGGAAAACGTGAACTCCGGTGCTTCTTACACGGGCCACCTCTTTGCAGATCGTTTGGCTTTCTATTGGATAGTGGATATCAGACGTTTGAGAGAGCAATTCAAGGATCGAGCGTATAGGTCAGTTGGAAATTTGATATCGGACAGACAAGTTTTGACATCATGTAGAGGAGCGAAATTTGTCCAACTCCGAATCTCGTCTCGTGCCCACCACGGGTTGGTTTTTTATGCTACGCAGTACTTACAAGAAAGACACGCAGTTAAACTCGAGACAGATTCATACGATTCTGAAGGAGTGGTTGGTTGGAGAACAGTAGTAAAAGTGCATTACCATAAAAATTGCGAACATGGGAGTCTCATTTACGACTTGGCCCTATTAGAACTGAAAGAATCTATATTGCCCATTGTTCCCTATATTGGAATGATGCCAGTCTTGGTGAAGTTCCCAGTAGGCATCATTCAAGAATCACAAATTATTAGAAACCTGATAGAAAACAGATGGATTTGTCATGTGGGTTCTTTTGGCCGGAGGTCTTTTAACCTTCAAGAAGATCCTCACGGCTTAGACTACAAAGTGCAATACAGGGTTTACGCCCTGCATTGGTCCAGTTGCAGAAAGTTTATGCGACTGTTATGTGGACCGGACGAAGACTGTAATGGAGCAGATGACGAAGGGGTTCTGGCGTGTTTGACGACAAGGGCGAAAGTCGGTTCGGTGTGCGACCATGACAGAGGCGCTCCAGTTGTGTGCGAAGGCTTCGTCCACGGTCTTATTGTCAGAGGAGCACAGTACGTTCACTGTAACAATCTTATACACGTCCCGTTTGTTGTTCAGAGGTTGGACACCATGGGTGAATATTTCGAAGAAGTTATTCGCAAAAAAGTACGTGAAGCACCGGACAGTGATTCCAAATCAATCCGCGTTTACCCCTCAATGTTCTTCCATCTTGATTACCTGATTCTGTCAATTGTCATGTTCACGTTGTAATCTTCGCTCTCTTTAAACCATAAAATATGTAAGGCTCAATCAAAAACTGTATTTTAAAAATAACTGGAAAAATCTTTGTTTCTACCCATTTATCTGTTATGAATAGTCGCCTTTGACCTACCAACATGGAAAACTGGGCAAAATAAACAATCATTTGTTATTGTCAAGGCGTAGAAGGCTTCACATAAAAATTCATTGAAAAAATCGTATACATATTCCGTTCGTCGTTGAATTGATGAACTACAATGATCCGTAAATTGTATTTTAGTATAGTTGGCATTCTGCCTAGATTTACTTCGCTTTAGTCACTCATACGTACAACGAATACGTAGTAATTTATCACAGACGGATGGTAATGTTGTGTCATGAGCTCAGGTAATCCTGAATGCGAAAGTTACTTAACAATCATAATTTTTTTACTGTTACTTAACTGTTACTTAACAACAGTCATAATTTTATTATTCAACTCTCGAGCTGTAAAGGAACGTGAATGTGTGTTCGAACAGCGCTTCTTCGGTTGGTCTCATTTGATTTTTCCAGTGAATTATATCTAAATCAAACAGAATGGTACCCTTATAAAAAATAAAATGAATAAATAAAAAAATTGAAAAAAAAGCCCCTGGAACCCAGATGCTTACTGCTTAGAGCCTGCGGCTAAAATTCAAAAAACATGGAACATGCTTTAGCCATGCTATCAAGACCGAAACATAGATGAGGTTAGCATGATTGGAGCGGAGCTGCTGGAAATTCTTAATTCGACGCTTCAACAAATCAATATGGAGTTTGATCGCACCTGTAGAATTTAAAAAATTTTGATATGATTACTCACTACTTCTTATATACTTGTCGTATAATTTGCGAGTAACTATACGATGTAGATTTTCTATTCCGGTGAGCGTCTACTATGACCAACATTACAACCAAGTGACAACAAAACAAGCGGCATTGTTTCCTACATCTATTAATAACATAAATAAAATTAAATTACGACCAACAACAAGTACGCGAGGCCTGCGTGATAAATCGAGAGCTTTCCAACGAATGGAGAACGAGTTTTGTCCGTCGAAAACTCAACAACTTTTATTTCTCTAGAAACGGCTTGGTTTTACGTGAAAATCATCAGAAAAATTTCGTGACTCATCCGCGTCACCCCATCCGCGTTCCATTTCCGCGTCACCTTTTTCGGCTAGTTAGTCCAAGGCTAAAACTTGTTCCATGCTAAAATGTATAGATATGGAGGTATTGATTTTTTAAAACCTCAATATGTAAATTTTATATTTTGAGGTTGATCAAAAGAGATATCGGGCACGTTTCTGGCCAATGTCTAAAATTTTGTGCAAAATTTTGTAAACTTAGGTCCAGCAGTTTCCGAGAAAATCTTCGTAAGACAAACAATAAAAGGCGTTCAGTGAACGGACATTTTTCTTTCTTTTTTCTTTTTTCTTTAAAGAATATTATCATTCTTTATCCTTTTTTATCCTCATTAATATCTCATTTTTATCCTTTTCTTATGCCTTCAAGATACTGCTAAGCCTCTTTAGGTAGGTGGACTGGCAGGCGCAGAATAAAAACATTAGTCTCTGCTAGGGAGCTATCTCATGTAGCAACCGTACTTTGACCTGGACCGTAAAGTCATATGTGTGCATATGATGAGATCATCCGAGATATTTCATTGGTATGGAATGCTCGAATTGTTTTCACCTATCATCCGAATTTGAGCGAGATCGGACGACGAGGGCGTGAGGAAATTATGCTTGGTATTATTTGCTTTTGTGAATGCGCAGAATGAAGTTTTGAGTTGACAATGATACTGATGGGAGACTGTTTACATTCAAGCCCGCGCATTCCCTGAAATTTATCTTGTTAAAACGATTTGCGTACACACAACAGACGCCCACACAGAAACAGACACATACATTCACACACACAGACACGGAACCGAAAGTGAAAAATTCCTACTGTTTTAAAAATACAGCCAAATCGCAGGATAAGGTTTTTTAACATGTTATCAAGAAACAAAACCATAGTTTCATCCCAGCTAAGCATTTTATGCATTTCAGTTTGAGTTTTCTATGTTCCTTGCAATGACAAAGGTTTTTTGAACCTTTTTGCGTAAAAAGTGTTAGAGTTGGGAAATTTCAGCTTGTTTTTTTCCCCTCATAATTTCACGAATTGGGAAATTTCAGCTTGTTTTTTTCCCCTCATAATTTCACGAATCGGGAAATTCACAACTTCGACTTGGGAGTAAACATTTTTTCTTAATTTTTCTTCAGTTTGTGAATTTTTCGATCCCCCCCCCCCCCCCCCCCCCTTTTGGAGCAGCCCTGGTTCCTTGGCCAGATCGCTACCGAGTAGCCTTCCAACTTCTTTGAGAGCAGAAAATCCTTCGCGGCTTTGGTAATGATATTCAAATCAAATGAACCAAATCAGAACTTCTTTGATGATAACAGCATCTGTAGTTGTTGGGCAACTGGAGTTGCATGACGTTAGTGTTTTACGAATCATATTCTCAAATTGAAAGTGATAGGTATTGAAGTTAGAAATGTAAAATTAATAATGATTTATTATTCTAATGAAAACCTTTTGAAGATTAAGGTGTTATTCAACACAAAACTTGGTGTAAGAATGAATTAATGATTACACATGGCATCATAAAATTAATGCCATGTCAACGGGAATTAAAAGTAATCGCTACCGGAGAATCACCACATTCCTCCAAATAGTGATTCAGAAGAAATCCTTAGGTCTACGTCGAATCCCTGATGAACTTCTTGGCTCTTGGCGGATCTCTGGGATGATTGGAGGTTGTTGACTATTCATGGGTGTCTGGGAATTCTCAGTGATGGAAAATGGTTCTGGATGATCTCCCTCTGTGGGCTCTAACCCATTTGGTTATTCTTCCAAGGGCAACTCCATGACGTCTTCATTCTGTTGTGTGGGGTCACCACTTGGGGCTAGATTTTTTATTGAAACAATAGTTTCTTTTCCATACAATAGCCTTACTCGAGCATGGTTCGGATTTACGTCAATTAGTTCCTCCTCCTCAACTATTGGATCGTATTTTCTCTGTCTTGTTTTCTCATTAGCGCCTTACCCTTTGGCACCCACCAAAATGGTAAGGTTTCCCGTTGGTCGATCGACGCTGATGAGCAAACATGCGTTCATGAGGCGTCTTGTTAGTTGCTGTACACAAGAGAGATCTGATTGAGTGAAGAGCATATAGAAGGACTAACTCCCACTGCTGAACAGGCAAAGATTGTCTTCCAAAGTATCCCATTCTCTAGTTCCACTTATCCATTGCCTTGGGGGTTGAAAGCTGATGAATGAGATGTTGATATGCCTAGAGAATGGAGGAAGTTGGATAACCCCATGGAGACGAATGAGGTTCCCCTATCCGAATGTACATAGGAAGGCATTCCGAATACGGAAAATAAATCAATGAGGCAATTGATTACGGTTGATGTATTCATGTTTGGGCAAGGATAGGCGAATCGGAACCTCAAATATTCATCTATGATTACAAGAAGGTAGCGATTGCGAGAGTCCGTTGGCCCCTTGAAATCAATGCTAACCCTTTCGAATGGTTGCGCTGCCTTTATCAGTTTTGAGGAAGTAGACTTTTGAAACTTTGGCTTTAATTCATTGCAGGCAATACATTTTGCAGTGATCCTACAAACTTCTTTCTCTGAATAAGGAACATTGTGGGAGCAAACCCAGTGTAGCATTCGGGTAATCCCTGGATGACATAAATCACGATGCAAAGAATGAAGCTTGGAGACATTTATCGCTCCGAAAACTCTGGAGAATATATCGGCTACCTGATTATTTTTCCCAGGTCGATAAACGATGTCGTAAGAATAGCATGATAATTCCAATCTCCACCTGAGAATTTTTTTGTTTTTAATTTTATTTTTATGTTTCATGTCGAACATGAATGCACTCTGAAATGACGACCTAAGAGGATATGTCTCTACTTCCTGAGTGCACCGACTATCACTTAAGCCTCTTTTTCTACCTGCGTGTTTTCGTTCTGAATCAGTTAGTTTTTTCGAGAAGAAGGCAGGACTGCGAAAGAACAGCAGATATTAAGAAATCGGAAGCATCTATTTCGACATGATAAGTAACTTTACTGTCGATAATGCTGACAATTTACTTTGATATTTATTTTTTGAGATCTTCAAATTCGGTTATGACTGATGAGGTTAGTGGAAACGTCTTAGTTGCAAGAAGAATGCTTTGAAGGGACGATCTTGCAATCGTTACGGCACCAGGTGATAGGTACTTTTGAAATAGATAGTGCTGAAATGAGATCATTTCGTGACACCTTCACTACAATTGACTCTAAAACTGGAATAGGACATAAATATAATACAGTGTATCTATTAATAGTTTGGGAATAATCTATCACCATTATTTTCCTATGATTCTCCGATTTGACGACAAACTCCTGGGCCCGCCATTGAGATCTAAGTTCTTCAATTATTCCATCAGCCACAAGTTTTCCTATGTCCTCACGAATGAATGTTTTCTGAATGTTTTCGAAATTCTGTGACAATCGGTTTGACATAGCCTAGTAAGTGTTGGAAAAGAGGTGAAGGCTCTATATTTGCGTGGGCTACCGAACGAATTTTCCGAGGAGACTTCATACCCCCCAAATTTACATTAGCAGAAGAATGGTTTTTAAGTACATCGTGATGACATCACGGCATAAATCTGTCGTGACAGACATCTCATCCTTTCCGTAGGAGTGGTCAAGAAATTTTAATTCGGGCAAACAGTAAGAAGATTTTTAGAGTTCAGTTTCTTCGAGGCCATAGAAACTAAACCTACCTACTTACCTAGGTACAGGCTGAGTACTGCATATATTATATCAAAACCCTTGCAAACACACAAAATCAAACAGGAACCAGAGGATGTGAAAAAGTTCCAGTCATGCAGCATGATCGAATGAGCGGCATTTAGTAAATTACGGTATTTACTGTTAAATTACTTTGAAATTTGAGCTTTTTGAGTACAAGGACATTGCTAACTATTAGGTAATTTTATGGCAAAAACGTATTATAAATTATAATCTCATATAATAGAGGTTCCAAATGTTTAGCTTTCTTTGCAGTTTTTATAGATTTTTTAATGAATTTCAAGGAACGTACAGCATAATTTTGAACATAAATTTTTGAAGGTTCTATTCAATAGTTAATAAACTTTATTGGAGCAATATTCTACCAGAACATATAAATTTAACGATTTTTAGCCGTTTTTAGCCAATTTTAGTGATTTTTGTACTATATTATTTGAAATTTGACCATTTTAATGTACTCAAAAAGATCTGGCCAACGAACTTACCTTTCCGTTTGGATAGTATGATTTTTCGGCGCAAGAATGGAATTTTTACCTCAATCCTAAGGACGGTTATCGTCTGGAATGACACACACACACAGATATATATATATATATATATATATATATATATATAGGTATATATATACATATATATATATGTGTGTGTGTGTGTGTGTGTGTGTGTGTGTGTGTGTGTGTGTGTGTGTGTGTGTGTGTGTGTGTGTGTGTGTGTGTGTGTGTGTGTGTGTGTGTGTGTGTGCGTGTGTGTGTGTGTGTGTGTGTGTGTGTGTGTGTGTGTGTGTGTGTGTGTGTGTGTGTGTGTGTGTGTGTGTGTGTGTGTGTATTATATATATTTGGGAATCGTTTCAGAATGCCTCAAAACGGATTTTAATGAAGAAATTTTTCAACAATTTTGATTTTAAAATTTTTTAAGCCATTGTAATAGCTGCATTTTCTACGAAAATTTGCTAAAATGGGCTGCAGTTCTTAAAGTTTTGATTGGGTTCAAGGGATACATTTGCGCTCCTCGATGGTGGCTCGAGCCCAACGAAGATAGAAAGCAATTTAGCTCAGGAAATAGGATTAAAGGGAATAGTAAAACCTTCATCAATTCCATGGACCAGGCAGTTTCTACAGAAGAGGAATCTCAGATAGTGTCGTTCAAATTTCAAAGTGTAGTGGTGATGCAAAGGAATGTAGTTTTCTTTACCAAAGCCGTCAATGACCTCGCACTGCAACCTCAAGCTTTGGATGTGGATCAGCTTTCTGATTACTGGCATTATATTTAAAGAGGAGAGGTAACTCAGTTACAAGATGCAGTTCCAAGAATCGTGATAGGCCTCTCTTGTTTGTCAGAAAATCAAACTGTGGACTACAAAAGAAGGGCCAGTTATATCCCGCACATGGTTGGGGTGGGTCCTTTATAGAAACATCCAACAAAAGGTAACAAGCTCTTTATCGTTCAGTTCAACATATTTTCTCATAGGAGCGATTACGAGTTAAAGAATATGGACAACAATGGAGAGTTTTTGTACTTCTCGTGTTCATTTTCTCGTATACGAAAATGGCCTTTTCGAAACGCGAAGAGGTTTTCGTTACGTGGAAACGCTTTTTGGAACGGGGAGTCAGCTCTACTCTTGCTCAGCTTTTTCGGAATCGTAATTACGAGACGACATCTTCACTAGGGATCGGTATCGATACTCGATATTTCAAAATATCGATATTTTCCACCTCATATCGATATTTTTGTAACGATACTGTGTCCTCCAATATTATTGACTATCGATACTTGCATTCCGATATTTTGATATATCGGGAATTTTTTCCTCAACAACTTTAACAAACTTAATTCAATTTTTCTTTGGTTGACTTTGTCAACGACTCGCCAATCAGTGATTAGCCACTTGTTATGAAACCACAGTTACTCCGGCAAGGAATCGAATTGGAGGATTGGTTTCCAAACTCATGATGAGTTGGGGTAATTTCAAGTATATTTGCTGTAACGTTTTCATCCCTGTGACTATTTTTATCGTGACGTAAATTTATCGTTTTGACGTGATTTTATCTATTCGAGTAAATACATTTTCTTACATGATTTTTCAATACAGTAATTTTAAATATATGAAAATTATATAATTTTTCCCAGATAATATATCTCTTACCATGAACTTTATTTTACAATGACCTCCATCGACATTGTGGTATCGATACTCGATATTTATAAATATCGATACTTCGCTCAATCAATATTTGGTATATCGATACTTGCATCCCGATACAGTATCGATACTTTATCGATACTTTTGTAATGATACCCATCCCTAATCTTGACTTTTCTCTAGGATAAAACTCTAGAATACCTTAGCAACTATCATGCTATTGACATGGACACACACACACACACACAGCCGACCAAATCGCCTGATGTTTCCCCGCGCCGTCTTTTGTCGTTGGTTTAACCTTTGTATTTGCCTTTCTTTCGTGTTTTTCCCCGCACCTCAACCAGAGGGGTCATAAACGGCATTTTGTTCTTGCTTTCGACGTTTTATCGAAGATTTCAGCTTTTTCATTCTCAAGATTTCATTTTAAGGTTCATTTTACACGTTTTAAAGATTTGTGTTCTTCACGGCTGAATCTTTTTTGTATGAAGTAGAGGTAAGTGGTCGTTGTTTATTACTTCATGTTATATTTTGGAAAATGTCTACGGTGACAATTGAGTTTTGAGCAGTGATTAACGCAAGAGTCACGTTAACGTCTCTATAGGAGTTTTCATTCTCTCGGGCTTACGAAAACGATACGAGAAATCAATGCGAAAAGGTTAGCATTCATCGTGCTCGCTCTAACAGGTTGTTTTGGTGTTTACAAGAAATACCAATGCGAGAAATACAAAAACTCTCCAATATGAAGGAATTTGTCGAAAACAATCCAATTAACGATTATTTATCTATTGTGCCACATGGAAAGAGTTTCATTTCAGGAAATCACCAAGCCATCAAGCTTGCAGTGCGACGTACAGGGAGGATGTGGGAAACCCACCTCTTGAAGAAAAATATTGTTACCTAATACTCTGCCTGAGAGCCAAGCCATATCAGAGAAAGGTTTTAATTCGACGGATAAACGTCATGAGCGAGATCCAGTTTCAAAACGTCACTGAAACAAAAACGAAGAGTGATTCATTAATGAGGATGCCGAAGTTTTCACTGAAACTCAGCATAAGAGCCTGAGGATATGGTATCAATCTCTCTTGAGGGTAATCAATTTAAATAAATCCTCGAAGCAGACATGTTTTTATAAAACATATCAGGAAAAACTATTTCCTCTTAATAGTTATTTCTACGTATCTCCACCTAAGATCGTATTGGATTGTCATCGATATCCGGTTTCATTCATTATCAGGAGTCAGTCACCAATATCAAAAGACTGGTGGACTATGCAGGTGCTGACTGACCTGTTTGACCGAAGATGGATGAAGGAATGTTTCCTTTCACTGTTAAAACGAGCCAAGTATGGAGAAGAGCGACTGAAAACATGGAAGTAGTATCCAATGTACTCGTACTACTTATCATCAATAGGAAACTAGCTAGCATACTTGACTTTGACTTGACGGAACTTCACACAAGACCAAAGGAAGATCAACCGGAAGTTATGAGCACTCGTGCTGAAAAAAGAATGAAAAACATAGTAGCGACAACTTACTGTCAGAGGTGGGGAGGATGTTCGCTTCACGAACGTTATTTAGAAATAGCGTTCAGACTATATTATTTTGAGAACGATTGATTTATAACATATGACTTCAAGAGCAGCCGTCTAATGTTTATCTTAAAAATGCATACATTCTTTAATTCTTGCACTGAAAGGCTCTTTTTCTTTGTGAAGTAATTTATTAAATCGAGTTTCGATGTAAATTCCTACTCGCGAATTCGACAGTTCTGAAAGTCCTCGAACTCAGTATCTCTCACCTGGTGTTCCCGTTGGACAGGTAAATTTTAATGGGTTTTTACAATCAAATTGATGAATTTTATACAGAAGTGAAATAGAATGATACGAAAATAACATGTGATAGATGGACTAAGACGTTATATTAGGAAGATGAATAGCAATCCCATGTAGAGTAGGTCATGACATCAGCTGGTTCCTTGTCCCGGTGTTCAAATCTTCCAAATTTTTAGCGAATTTTATTGGACAATTTCCCTTAAACTCCGTTGGGGGATCTCCGTTATTTCAACCTTAATATAAACGAGTATTGGGATGGTGAAAGACGCCAAGGTTTGATCATCGAGATTATTTTTATTGGAGTTAGGCCAATCTCCGTTCAATTACTTTTGGTAAAAAGCCTTAAACAGTTAGTTTCTGTACTACTTGTTCCGATTAGAGTTTAGTAGTCGTCGAACTAACATTTTGAAAACCTTTTAAAGATTAAGGTTTTATTCAACACAAAACTTGAAGCAACAATGAATTATCGGTTACACATGGTATCATAAAATTAATGCCATCTCAACGGGAATGAAACGTAATCGCAACCGGAGAATTACAACATTAATGTTACACAACATCCATTTCAAGTCAAATTTCAGTAACCTTATGATTCTTTGTGATAGGAGAGGGGTCTGCCCACCCTAGCACTCCTCACTACGCTACTAATTGTATGTGGACTTGAGACCACTAGACCCCGACCAGCCAACAGTGCTCTCCTGAATGCAGATGTAGATGTAGCGATGCTGGATGATTATCGATAAAAAAATCCCATTTCGAGGAATTGAGTGACCGCTCTGGGCAACTTTAACGGTCTCTACCAACGTGTGTCGGAGCCACCACATCCGTCATCCTGTAATTGAAGGTTATTCAGTAGGTAGCCGCATCTCTCCCCTGCCACCACCTACCACCCCATGACCTGCGCCAATATATCAATCACGCGCTCCAACCCTCTCTCCACGCCCTCATTTAAAATGAAAGGGCGAAAAAACCGAATGCATTGAACAAGCCATGTCGGTGGATTTTTGCTGTCAATATTATTCTTCGTCTGGCTGGCTTCAGCTCGTCTCTTTTTTTCCAAACTCAAGGCAAACATGAAAACAGCAACGCACAACGAACAAAACAGCAACGCGATCGTTTTGACGAACAATGCGAGTTTCTGATATGTTCGGCCTTAATTTGTCTGTTTGCGTCAGCTTGTCTGTGAAATTTTGGAGCTATTAAATAGCAGTTTGGTAGGTAGACTTCTTACCCACTCGAAATATGCTCTGAAGTTTTTTGTAATGATGCAAGACGCGATCTGGCAGCAATATCGCCGTCGACATCGAACGGAAAACCTTGGAAATTTGTGTTAGGTGTGGATTTTGATAGTTTATAACGTGTTATACCGGTTTCTACTTCCAGAGCGGTCCAATTTGATGAAAGACGATGTTATTGACAACAATCATTGACAATACAGGACGAATAATCCCAAAAATCTGTAATTATTGTATTTTCGGCTGTGTTTGGTATGATGAATACAATGAACAATGTCGTCTCCGACCTTTGTGTGTAAAGTCACGAATAGTTTGGAATATTTTTCGAGACTCTGACCGAAAAATCTTGACTATACCTTTTCTTAGTCTCCAAGAACCAACCCTGATTAATATGCGAAAGAAACGTGCGTCTACAAGTAGGTATATTATGCCCTTCTCGCCCTCAAGACAAATAACCTTGATTTATTCTATCCCATGTGGGGAATGGCCTTTGTACACTCAAAAAGAGTCTTTCTTCTGAACAATAGTGATAATTCGTACAGACAATTTTCTATCCGACCGACGCATAATACTTTGGTATTGTGGTGGAATTTGAAAAATTCTATTTTTGACGGATTTTTGCAGAAAATGTCATGCTGTTTCCAAAAATCGGTTGGAAAACTGATTTACAACTTAAACAAAAAAATTTACAACTTAATCAGAGAACTAATACCAATTTTTTCGGATGAAGAAATATTCGCTGCAATCACCAACCCCTTAAAACTCACCCACCTTTCATACAGTTCCTTTTTAGTGAGATGTTGGGCTGGCACATTTTGTTTTATGATTTTATAAATTGTTAGAACAAACAAACTTTTGCTGCTACTCGTGAAAACAAATTAAATTAATTGGCCAAGAATATGTTGCAGAACACAGGCGAAAAACTGATGGAACAGTTTTTTACCTTTTTGAGGAATGCATTTTTCAAGTTGAGATATAAGTCCTAACTTCCAATAATATGTTTGATCTTCACACTAGTGCATACTTGGAATCAATCCCATCATTTTAAAAATATATTAAAATCTTTACTAACGTAGCTGCTGTGCTCATATTCGTAAATGTTCACCCCGATTCATATCTCTCAGCTGGTGGGTACACCCATGAACTTAGTCAGCACAATGTTTGCATGTGAGGCCAAAAGAACTGTTACCTCAAAATTTGTCCCTCAGGCATCCGTACGCCACTTGTTGGGTCAAAGAACCTATTGCATTGCACTCAAGGCCTATCTGGCAATATATTATTGCCCTCACTAAAAAAAATTTAATTTTAGATTTTCCGACGTGCGACGTGACGCCTTGTTTTCCACACTTGTCCGTGGGCAAGAACTAAAGCTTTTCTCAACAGTATATACGTTACAAACTGTCCCTTTTCCTACTCATTCCAGTTTGCTAGAGGTTCTTAGAGATTGTTTATGGCAATAGATCATTCATTAAGGTTGTGTAACGGAAATTTACACGTGTTGTAATGACTTTTCACCGATTGCTATGCTATTAGTCGCCATGACGAAAAGGAGTGCGTTAGCCTACCGACCTTCCATCAATAGGCGAGGCACTACCGGGCGAGACCTACAACAAGCTTTCAGAACACCATTTCTGTTACGAAAAGTCACTTTCCAATTCATTTCTGCTTGTTAGAGGTTTTTGAGAGTGTTTATGGCATCAGACCATCCATTTTGAGGAGTGAAAGTCCGTATCAATGGTTGAATAGTTGAGACTGACGCGCTTAGTAATGACTTTCATATCAGCGCTAACTACAAACGTTATTTTCTCCCAATGACGAAAAGAACAAGTTAACCTACCCACTTTCCCTCAGTATCCACACATTTCGCTAGCTAGTAGTAATGGAAAGTGTTTTTTTTTTTTTAAGGGAAAAGTCATGGTAAACAAAGAAGGAAAGATATCGTTTTAATTCAACACACTATACAAACACACAATTTAGAGTATCTTACGTGTAAATTTCGTCACAGTTTTTAATCCATTGCATTAATGTAGATAGCGAGCAAAATCACTAGCACATGATATTTGGTGATGCACGCTTTCCAGAAAATCTGTGACAAATAAAACCTTGAAAACAAATTATCGGAAGATGGGAGGAAATGTAAACTGTACTTACACTTCCCACCAGATAACGGGATGAGAACTCAAGCTGAAAACAGTATTGATACTGAATGTAAACAACCAGCTGGAGGTTTGTAGAGTTGGTCGTTCATTCCTGTATCTGGAATTTCCATTTGAGAGAACGTAAATCTGCACAAAAATTGGGGTGCTGGGAACTGACAATTATGGTAATAGATTTTTCCTCTTCGGTTCGTTTATTAGAAATTGGAAACCTGCGACTGAACTATAAACAGGACGGGGACAACCCTAACATTCAACCTATTTCATGTCATTTCCCAATCTGTGTTTGAGTGATTGTTTCAAAATTGGAGTTCAGATAATTGTATACTGAACACAATTAGTACGAAGCTTCTGCGAAGAGCGACGGTATCCCAGAAACGGGGGACATAGAACTTTCTACATTGAAATCTAATGTACCGAACGCTGAGTGTACATCCAATTTGGCCTCATGGGCATTCCAAAACGTTTTGTTCAATAATAATAATTTAATTTGCTCTTTGCGATTCCACAAAAAAAAAAAAAAACTGACTTGTTCCCTAATGAGCGACTAAGTTACATTAACCCCTCAGGAAGATCTTCCTAGTTTGTTCAATCTGGGAGGAGAAAGGAGACCGTAAGGTGGACTCAGAACTCTCTTAACACGACTTCCATTTATTGGAGGGATATATTGGATTCTTGTCCCCTTATGAGTTTCAGAGTGCATTACCCGTGCGATCCTGGCCAAGACCAGTTGGAATGTCAGCTTCTCGCAATGAGTGTAATGATCGGATTCTCAGTTTCAAAACTGGAAGAATGATTACAAGACGCACAATTAAGTGTGGGATCTGCTGGGTGAGCTCATGACAACTGCTTGGGGAAAATGTGTGATATAGCCAATGATAAGAAAATCCTCAAATACCTGTCAAGGTATAAGAGGCGATCTAACTGTCGTGGGGTGTGGGAACCGCAGAGGGAATCACTGACTGATATCCGTATCCCTGACATTGTTTTATATTCGTGTTTTTGACACGGATGCTATGTTTTCCTTCCGGTGGCAGCAGTTCTCTAAATAGTAGTAGAAGAAAAGTAGAGAAAGTACTATCAGCATATGAAGGGCGACATGCCTTCATACTGTTGAATGAGCTTGTTCCTCTCAGATGGTGCATCCTTAAAAACAGATGAAGAACCAAACTTGACCACGACTTTCTTTCTCGATAACCCGAGCTTCGTCCAAATGCATCAGAGGCGTGTAAAAGAAATGCGGAGCAGCGATTAGCTCATGAGGTTCACAGATGGGGTGGGACAACGTCTAGAATTGTCATATAAAGAATGATTCTCAAAAAAAAAAAAAAAAAAAAAAGTCTCAACCGAAAAAATAAAAAAATTTTATCGAATGATTTATTAATCTATTTGTATGCAAAATCATTTTTAGTAATAAACGATTTGATATTAAAAAAACATTTAACGTGGAAAATATTATGGCTGAAAAATTCTTCATATATTATTAGGGGTAGGGATAGAGGGACAGATACAAGTAGGGAAACAAAAATAATAATGTGGCGGACATAATTCCTCTGAAACTCCTCCCCTGAAGGATCTTCAGACGTAAAACATCATATTTTCATGGAAAAATTTTTATAATACCTATATAATTCTCTTCAGAATGATCGGTACTTCTAGGTGCTTGCGAACCATTAATCTGTACAAGTCAGCAGGCGGTTTATTCCAAATATCCCCAAAGCTTGTACCAAGAGACGAGAGAAAACCAGAATTGTACCCCCAACCAATGGCGAACGGGGTAGAAAGAGCTTGAAAGCTCTATTGATGCCGGACAAGGTAAACAACGCGCAGCTCGGACGGCGGGGAAGTATTTGTGTTGTTCTCGAGCTGCCGCGAGCGCCATCAAACTCAGCTAACCTGTTTACATTGAACGCCCACGAACCCCTTTAACTCTGCTGGGAGAGTGATAATTTCCGATCCGACGCCTCGTTTTCTGCTCTTGTCCATCGGCAAGCGTTACAGCGCGTTTTCACAATAGAATTTCACGTTACAAGCCGTCCCTCTTTTTTCACTCTTCTTCTGTGTACTGGGGGTTTTACTTTTCGAATTGGAGAGCGTTTCGGGCTTTCAAGCACCCATTTGTGACAATGTAAAACCGCACGATTAGTATTTGGTAATGGGAACTGTTCATTATAGCGATGCAGTTTATAAGAATCGGAATTAGGGTCGAATATGATGATCCAAGTATAGCGCCCAGCAGACGGTAGCCATTCCAAGGAAACATTTGGTTTACATTATTTCTTTAATATTCCTCTTCGTAACTAATGACTTATTGCAGAGATAGCTAAAGTACAGGTACAACTCGCAATGACGGCTTACGGAAGGCAACCCCATTAGTGCGGCTCGTAGTTACTGATTACTTACTAGCTGTTTATATTGGAAAAGGCGACCAATGATTAAACACTTTAAACTTACTATAATACTCTGCAGCGACTGGCAGTCTGTTAACTTGTTCAAATCACGGTAGCCATCGGATATCATAGTCCCGCAAAATTCGATAATAAAAGTCGACGTTGATTAAAACAAAGAAAAATATCAACATTTTTATTGTTCATAACTTAGACTCCTCTAATCTAACGATGGTGCAAAATCGATATTGTTCTCACATCTTTCACTTATTGGTTATTAAATCGTTGATGTACAACATGATACGTATCAAATACTTCAAATACTACTCGTACATTTGGACTTTATTCGTGACCCCAACAGATATCCAAGTGGCCAGAGTTGTTGATGAGAGAGAGATTGCTTAAATTCAATATGTTTATTACGATTGAGTGTTCTTTGTTAAAAGTAGAGAACGGATTTTTATGCAATTACATATCTTTATCGCTGTATCTGAGGCATCCGAAGATTGTATCATTGTTTGAATTGAGCTTAGTTGGTGCTCTGTCTCAAATTGTAAACTGAATATTTATGCATATTCAGAGATAATTTGATACTGCATAATTTAGAGATTAAAAAGTTCAGGATTTATAAACGAACCTTGACCATATTCAGAGAATGAGAGAAAGTAAAAAATAATGTAGGTACGAATGAGTGTTTCTGTGGAAGAAAGAAAAATGTTGAGAAAGAAACCTGCGGTCGAAGTAACAACGAAAAAAGCACCATCTTCAAATCAACAGGAAACACTTCACCATTTTTATTCAACTCGGAAATCAATCCTCGATCTTTTCAATTATGAAATGTAAGTACCACTTTTCGGCATATTCAACAAAATGTTATTGGTCCTTTGAGGATGTAAGCATTGGTGACGGAGAGGAGGTCCGTGAACTGACTGAGTTTACAGACCCAGTAATTTTGATTAACTTGAAATTTGCTCCAATCACTTCGGTTGATGTGGAGAATTCATTTTTCATCTATAGGAATATCCTCTCTGATCGCAGACTCAACTTTGTTCAAGACAAATTGGAAAAGTATATTTGTGTAAACGTAAACTACGAAAACCTGGCGCACATCCAGTAAGAGAAACATCTGTTTACTTTTTTTTTTTTTAATTAAAGGTTTAAGCCGCACCCCAACCAGAAGCGTCACCTCAGACAGCTATTAATTATTGAGCATTTTGTGAAAACCATATAACTAATATTAAGCAACTTTCATTCAGAATTAAATTCGTTCAGAATTTATCCATTTCAAGTGTTGAATTTTAGCTCCCGAGTTTTACTGGTTTTTGTTGCACATTTCATTGGTTGCTACTGCATATTCTATGGCATATTTGGAGCATTCGTGTTTCTAGTTATAAGGAAGAACACGATCTCAATGGGTGGATAGTTAATTGTCTCGATTTTAATTCAATGTGCACGAAAAACCATGTTATGAATGCAGGAGCATCCACTGAATGCTGGTGGGAAGATGATCTTATCAATCTCACTCCATACGCCAAGCTTGAAATATGATATCAATCCTTCTTTGTCGTGTTCATCTTTAAAATGTATATTCTTTTCCATCATCTGACATTTCAAAGGAGAATCGAGTGATTGACTTGCAAAATTATTGAAGAACCGCTTATCATAAGACTTAATAATTATTAATGTATGTGCTATCAAAATCTCCCCAAGAAACTATATAGGTGCGAATGCAATGCATGCTCACGCTGTTTGCTCTCCTGGAATATATCTTGCTCTAGTGCTCCTTACTCGTGAGAAATTTCGGAGCTTTGTTATTTTATTTCACAACGGTACTAAAATATCAGCAGACATTTAAAACGTTGATTTTATCTGACCACATCGTGACATATTCTTGGCTCTTCAATAATTATTCTATTCCAAATAGGTATTTCTCATCCTTGAATGTAACGTAGAACGGGATGTCCACTGTCGGAGGAATGACCGCGTAGTTATTGAATCGACTGCAAATGCTGTTAACGTCTTCAAAGTCTTGTCAAGAGTCTAATGTCTGAATAAACATCAACCTTTTGAATGAACTACTCACTTCACCCTTTTGAACAAGCAATTACCAGCTATTAGACTAATGGGACAGGCTGGGAAGGCAAAATACCACTCATAAGTCTAACTCATTGGATAACACATCTGCCTAGCAAGCAAACAAGAATGACAAACACAAAGCCTAATGATAGTTCACACAATTATTTCCATCAAAAGAAAAGTTAATTATATATAAAATACATCATGATTGTCAGGTTGCATTTCCGGCTTTGTTTGTCTCTGCTTCCACGGGTTCGTGTTTGCTACACTCCCAAATCTCAAAAGAATGTTATTCTTTCATAACAATGAATCAACAAAACACTTACTGCAATAATAAGGACTAGTACTTCAATCACACGATCATAAGAGATGAATGAATTTGTTGGAATTGCTTCAAACAAATCACTAAGCAGGGAAAAAACAGCATGCATTCACAACAAAAACTTTCACCTGAGAATAAGATTTTTCCATGATTTGTTATTTCCCTTTACTCTTCATATATGTGCCTTCTGTATGGAATGCGCTAGCATCACAGAGTTGAACACAACTGACTCAATGTAGCTGAAACTGCATCTTATCTTCAGCCACGTTTTATTATCTCTATATCTTGGCTAAGTGGTCCTTTTCTTCTGGAACAGACAACCGAAAAAGATCGCTTTCATCCCTCCAACCAACTTCCCGTCTTTTCCGAAACTCTCTACTTTCTCCTAACTTACTTCTTCTCTCCATTCAACTTGTTTTTCGGATGGAAAATCTGGGTCGAATGAAGTATCAGTCACGGAAAGGACGGAGGACAATACGAATTCAAATAAGGAAACATTATAGAACGAAAAAGCGATATCTCCAACTATAAATGAGTTTGGAAGTTTATTCTGAGATAACACTGAGCTATTTAAAGTTACTCCTATTAGGCAGTGCTGAATGAAAGAGTACATCCAGCAGTTAAATCAGCTTCACTGAAAATGGGTAATTGCGCTTGTACATTTTCAGCAGATTATTCAAAATTGAACTGTATAGAAGTGGTGGTGGTGGGGGGGTTGATGTAACTACCTATTGCATACTTGTTCAAAACGGTCATGGCGTAATATTGCATACAGCATAAAACTATTTTTTTCCGAAATTCTATATTGGAGAACTAATATTAAGTTTATTAACTTATATATTAAGCTGTTGCACAAACATGTCCACTGGCTGGAGGAAAAAATGACAAGCGGTATCTGAGTTGAAATGAAGTGGCGTCAAATAACATCAATATCGTAGCCGTTCGTGTCGTGGCGCGGGGAACTTCACGGGAAAGGTGCCACGAATATACTATAGTTGAACATCACGACAAGCTAGAGTGCTCCATAGTATCACCACCTTCACCCCCACCCGCGTCTTTTAGGGCTCTTACATTGTTGTGGCTCAGTGTGATGTAAAATATTATTGACTTCGAATTGCGACGTTTGAATGTGAGCGGTCAATCTTAGCTAATCAAGCCCTGAATGTACAAGAACTCTACGTGGCCACCTCTAGAAATAACTTAGCAACCTTCTCTAATAACCTGTCAATTGACCACAGCTCTAATTACCTAATTGCCATGCATTAAGACCTAATATCCGGGTTCAAGCTGGTGGCTATAACTCACTATAGCCTATAACTCACCAGTGCACCTGATCTAGATTCTCTAACGAAGGTGTCAGATTTGGAAGTAGCGTAGCTTTAATGAAATAAAATTGAAAAGCTAATAGAATGAACCAAATTTTGAATAATAAACAAATATGAAATTACCGACTCGACTATACCGTAGCGCAAAAAGAATTATGACCAAACTTGGTTAAAGGTTGAGAAGGTTGTAAAGGGAAGAAAAATTGTTGGTAATAAGAGCTAGAGCGATGTGAATAAATTGACTACATAGCAGAGGTATTTTATATCCCGTCCCCCAATGAGAACTCATGTTGAAATTGTTAATTTCAACATGATTGCATCATTATTAGGTCCTTCGCATGCGCGAAGCTGTACTCCGAGAACAAGGTCTAGTTTTCATCAAGTTTTGATTACATTTTCCGGGAATTTTCGGGTTCCGCTGTAGATTTTTCCCTACCAATTTCATTTTTCTCAAATCATTCAGCGCCTGCGTCAACGTAAATTACTTCAAAGATAATTTTCCCGTTTTTTAAACACCTGTGACGTCTAATTGCGGGGTCTGGGAATTGTAAAAATGTGAACCCTTCTCGGAGGCACAATGCGCCTTGTTCTGATCCTAAATTACACACGGGGTTTAATAATTATTATAAGACCAATGATCTGCGTAGAACGGCTATCTAACACAGAAATAATAAACCATCGCGTAATAATTTGCAGCGTTTTTTAATGTAGTCGAATTCGTAGTCTTATCTAAGGAGTGTACTCCGTTGTACGCAAGAATTATATTGTTTTCGAGCGAGCCCGAACCCGATACTTTTTCAGACTCCAGCGGGCCAAAATCCGGTGCGTTTTCGGCCGCTCGGGCCCAAACCCGTACCCCCTCTCCCCTTCATCCCTCCCACCTTCCAACTTGTTAAGATCACTCCTCTAGATTTCGCTGAATTATACGTTTTTTTTCAAATATAAATTCACTGTGTTAACGGATAAATTTTCTGAACAAGTTCCGTCATAACTTGACGAAGATGCGTAGATCTAGCTATATCTATTTTTATACTTTCATCATTTAATTCTTGACCTTAGAACATTCCTCGGTACTGCTGAGTAATCACTCACGATACTTTTGGATTTGGAGAATCCAAAATGGAGCTTCCAGTTTAGCTCAGTCTAACATTAATTTCCCCGAACAGCCGAAAGAAAAATGTAATTTATATTATTCACTGTATTACTACAGTTTTGTCGTTGAAATGCGAAGAAACACGTGCGAAACAATGATATATTCTAGAATTGAATAACTTTATCGTAAAATGTAGCTTACAATTATTAGTGGACAAATAACAAATACGTGGATATACCTAACATTTGTTCACATTACACTTGATGCTGCTCGATATTTTTTGTATACAAAATTATATGAATCCACTCGAACAAAGTGAATTATTAGAGCTCCAATTAAGTGCCTCTATCCCTTCTTTTCCCGATGAATTCCGGCGAGAGGACTACGCCCTGTGTTAGTTCAAACCATAAACCCAAGTTTTGACTCTCTAACCAAGTTGGCTTTGTCAACAGTTCAACTCCAAACAAAACTTCTGGGGGTTTATTTTCATTTCTCCGTTTCCTGGACGGGAACCTCCGTGACTCTGGCTTCCATCTGAACAAGACTTACATAAGTCTGAGCAAACAAGCTGAGGAGTATGAAGTAGTGTGCGCTAACAAAGTACTACTATTTTACGGATAATCGATTAACATGTCAAAATTTATGTTCCATAGGTGCACTAGGGTAAATGCACCAATTGTTGACACTATAAGTTGTCATCTCTTTTAGATTCTGTGTTTTACCCACGAGTTCAAAAAATGGAACTTCCAAGTAGGTATTATAAATTGTAAGTTCGTTGAGAATAGTTTGCATGTATTCAATTTCTCCAAATAACTTTGTGGATTATTACGTAGCACTATTTGAAATTCAGCTTTTAGCGAATTTTTGAAGAAAATTAAGCTATTGCTCTCGCCTCAAAATTTATAGAATGTGAATTTTTGAAAAAAAATTATGCAGAAATCCGTTTCAGGCTATTCTGAATCATATTCTGAAGTTTAACGCATTTTTTTATGTATGTATATATGTATGTATGTATATATGTATGGGGGTTTGGGTTGCTGGGGTAGGGTAACTATTGGTGTTTTTATCTCTTTGGAGCTCCTTCGTAGCCCTACCCAAGTCATGGTCATACGTCTCCGTCATGCAACCCGGGCACCCTCTGGATGAACAGAGGATGGCAAAATGACCCAATGGCGATTAGGGGGGGAGGCTCGTGTCAACGGGTCTCCCGACCCTTCTTTTCACGTCTCTCCGTTATGATGTCGACCAATAATGAGCCTCATAACCCCCGCCGGCCCATTGGCTGCCGGGGTTCTAGGGGAGGCGCTCGGGGACGCTCCAGGCAGGGGCGTCGGCCATCCTCTCCGTCATCTTCATCATCCTATCCCTCCTCCTCTTCCACAGCCCCAATTAATGCCCACCAATGTGCCCATTGTGAAAGAGCCTTTACCTCCAAGCGTGGCCTTGGGGCCCACGTCTGGCAGAAGCATCCTGTAGAGGCCAACGCAGCAATTAATATAGAGCGAGACAGGCCCAGGTATGCTTCTGAGGATTTGCGGCGAATGGCAGCAGAAGAGGCAGAAGCAGTGCGTAATGGGGTACGTCATATGAATGTTTATTTGCAGCAACGTTTTCCCATGCGCACGCTTTCTGCCATTCAATCTCTTCGCCTGAGGCCCCACTACAAGCAGCTTGTCCAGGATGCAATCCTGGCAAATAGCAGTGGGGCCTCTCCCGCATCTCCGGCAGACGTGGGTCAACAGCCCGCCATTCAGCAATCCTCGCCCGTGACCTCCGGTCTTCTTTCAGACTTGAAGACTGAAGTATTGAGGCTCGGGGAGCAGGTAGGCAATATTGTTGGTTATGAGAGTGCCTACCTGCAGGATCTGGCGAGGCGGGCTGTTGAGGGGCTAAATGGCTTGGAGGACGAGGTCGCAGCCTATGTCCAGAGGATCTTCCCACAGGTTGCGGAAGCGACCGTGGCGAGGCACCAGGGAGAAGTTCCTCCTAATGTGGTGCCTCGTGGAGGTCGCAGAGCGGCTAAGGAAGCAAGGAGGCGGGAATACCAGCGTGTCCAGAGATTGTGGAGGAAGCATCCGGCTCGTGCAGCTGCTGAGGTACTGGAGGGAGCTGGGGAAGAACAAGTTATGCCCCCCCTCCAGGAGTTTGTGGATTACTGGGAGCCTCTCATGGGCGCTCCCAGCCACAACTCCGGTGAGCCAGTGGTACCCCCCGCTTCCACCAGGGACTCCTTACGCAGCATCATGTGCACACCGGTGCTTCATGACGAGGCACATAAGTGCCGTGTCAAAAACTCCACTTCTGCTGGACCCGATGGTATTTCCGCCCGACGCTGGAATAGGTAAAGCTCCAAAGAATGTTAGGCTGCTCATCCTCAACCTGTTGCTACTATCTCTAAGACCCTCGAAAGCGTTGACCCGTGCCCGGACAATTTTCATCCCAAAGAAAGGGGGAAGTGGGCCTGGAGGCTACCGTCCAATTTCTATTTCGTCGGTGGTCTTCCGCCACTTCCAAAAAGTTCTGGCATCTCGCCTCCAAGTGGCTGGTGTCATAGGTGACGTCCAGAGAGCATTTCGTCCAGCGGATGGCATAGCGGAGAATCTAACAGTTCTCCAAACTGTCATTTCGCTGGCTCGTATCAAGAAACGGCAGCTCCATCTTGCCGCTCTGGACGTTGCTAAGGCCTTTGACACAGTTAGCCACTTTGCCCTGGCCGATTGTCTTCGTGGTGTCGGGGCACCTGCTCGTTTAATTGAGTATGTTGCCTGTCTGTACCACGAAGGCGTGACGGTCCTCGAGGCACGAGGTGAGGTGTCAGGGGATGTTGTTATTGGGCGCGGGGTACGCCAGGGGGATCCTCTGTCGCCACTCCTCTTCAACCTGGTCGTGGATACGGCCTTGGGTAAGCTGCCAGCTGAAATAGGGTTCGATCTCGCCCCTGGGGTGCGAGTAGGTGCATTGGCTTTTGCCAATGATGTCATCTTGCTCGCAGAAACCCGTGAGGGCTTGCAGATCGCCCTATATGCCTTTGCTGAGCAGCTAGCCAGGTGAGGTTTAGTGGTCAACACCTCTAAGTTTGGGTCGGTCTCCTTGGTCCCGTCGGGCCGCCAACATAAGGTGAAGGTGGTGGATGAGGAGTGTTTTGTCTTAGGACAAACTTCCATCCCTGCCCGATCCGTGCTGGAGGTCTGGCGGTACCTGGGAGTCGACTTCATGGGTGTTGCCACCATTGCCGCAAGCCGTGTGGACCTTGGTGGAGCACTATCTCGTGTCACAAAGGCTCCACTGAAGCCACAGCAGAAGCTGCGCCTCCTTCGCACGTACTTACTGCCAAAGTTAACCTATGGGCTAGTCTTTGGCAGGCTTACTGCGGGGAGGCTGCTTGAGTTAGACCGTGAAGTACGCTCTGCTGTGCACTCTTGGCTAGGCTTTCCACCTGGTGTCCCAAGTGCCTATATCCATGCACCGGTCAAGGCCGGTGGGCTCGGCATTGTCTCTCTCTCAGCCGCTATCCCATCTTTACGCCGCCAGCGCCTGCTTGCTCTAAGGGGCTCTAGCTGGGAGGTCGCCCGCACTGCTGCTGACCTTGATTTTGTCAGACAGCAGTTGTTGTGGTGCGATCGAGCAACTCCAACTGCTCCAAAACCCAGCTCATCTGCTGAGTTCGCTGCTGCTCTGCATGATTCAGTGGATGGTAAAGAACTCCGACAGTGCTCTGAATCCCCCATTTCCTCCCAGTGGGTTGAATGGGCTTCAGAGGGCATTGGGGCCCGCGACTACCGACATTTTCATGCCGTCCGCGTGGCTACGTTAGCCACAGCGGTGAGGTGTTCTAGAGGTAGTCGTGGGACAGTAGACACCCTCTGCCGTGCCTGTCGGGGTAAAAATGAGAAACTGTATCATGTGGTGCAGCAGTGTCCTCGTACTCATGGTGGCCGCATTTTGCGTCATGATGCGGTTGCCAAGCAGATAGCAGGTGCTTTGTCATCCAGCGGCTGGGATGTGGAGAGAGAGAGAGACTGTACCATATGCCGAGCGACCGGGGCAAGAAGCCAGATATCGTTGCCATCAAGCCCGATGGGTCTGCCATAATCCTGGATGTCCAAGTTGTATCTGGCAGCATGGACATGGAGCAGACCTGGAGGGCTAAAATAAGTAAATATGATAGGAACGACCTGCGGCAAGAGATATCTGAGTCAAAAGGAGTGGCGCCTAACAACATCAAGGTCATGGCCGCGACCGTCTCATGGCGCGGGGTGTGGTGCGGGAAAAGTGCTACGGAGCTTCTCGAGTTGGGCATCTCGGCAGGAGTGCTCCGTGGTATCACCACCCGCGTCCTTCGGGGCTCTTACCTGAATTGGTGGTCATTCTATAGGGGCACATCCTTCCATCCCTCTCTCCCTCCTCCATCTTCCTCAACTTCCCTAATCCCTAGAGCCGGCGTCGGGTAAACCTGGGCGTCCTCCCCACTTTTTAATTTAGTTTTTTCGTTTTTTTCTTAATGGCGTGCCCCCTCCGTCTTTGAGGGGAGTTTTCTAAGAAAAAAAAAAAAAAAATGTATGTGTCATTCCAGACGATAACTGTCCGTAGAATTGTGCTAGAAACTTCAAACAAATTTTAAAATGTTAAGGGCACAAAACGAAAGTTCAAGTTCGTTGGCCAGCTTGATCGGATTACATCTTCGGGTTGAAATTTTCAAAAATGTAGTCAAAAATTTCAAAATAGCCTGTTTTTTGCGATTTGTCGTGCGAAATAATTTTTTCAGCATACTAACATGTGATATATTCGGAATCAGCGTAAAATTTCCTATAAGAATATGTATCAAGTTTTCAAAAATTTCAAAGTTGAAAAATCAGTCAAAAATCGAAATAATGCCGTTCGCTGGTTGTAAAAATCGGTAATATTCTTCAAAAATTCGCTCATGGGGTCATGCTGCATGACTGGACTTTTTTTGTAACCAAATGTTGACACACATGCCTTCAGAAATTCCAAATGTTGACATTTTCAGTTCCTAATGTTGACACTTATGTTGAATATTAATGCTTCTTTCACCTGAAGTTGTCATTGTGGTAAATGGACAAAAACGCTTGTGAACACGTAGAAATATATTATCAGAAAATATCTTGAAATACATTAGGCTTAGTAAGCCACCATTAGAAAATGGAGCGACACATGTACGGGTTATGATGGGTTGCTTAGAAATATTCTTTCTCTATCGATATTTGCTTAGAAATGTTATCTCTCTATATTCGCCTTGCTGATTTAAATCCAAATGCCAACTTCACAATGAAATTAAAAGTTTCTCCTGATATTGACACAGGTGTCATCATTAGGACACAAACTCATTTTATGGAACCTAATGTTGACACCGAACAATACCATATTTTTCTGTTGAAATTTTAAGGTTTTCATGGTTACGCCTTCTTTCTCATATTATTAATAGATCATCTGAATTTAAGTCGTAATTTTTACTCATATACTTGACCCGAAACATCCAAATTTGTAGACTAACCTCACTAAGCTGTAGTGCTGTGACAATGTGGTTAAGGTTGTCATCAATATGACATAACTTAGACGATTTTTTACGTTCTACGTAACTAGCAGAATCGGTCAACCTTGACCATTACTTTCTTATCTATCGAATGACTTCGATTTTGATAATCTACAGTGTCCCATTTTCTTATTTCTTGGATTTGAAATTGAAGTGTCAACATTTGGATAAGGGTCAACAATATTGGTGCCCTTACCCTAACAAATTTATTAATTAATATACCTCCTTGAGAAAATATGGAACAAATCACACAAAACCGATTACCAAGATGACTAACCGTCTATTGTGTACCCAAGGAGATAGTTATTAATTGATGAATGAAGAAATGATTATATATTTTGAGGGTTAGAAAATAGAGCTTTAAGGTCTGACATTGTTTATTTTTCGGACTTCATTCAGAAATGCGAAACAAATAATCTATCAAGCGTTTGGTTGATATTTCCAGAACACAGTCAAAACGCTGCGAATTATTACACTATGGTTTATTATTTCTGTGATAGATAGCCCTTCTACGCAGATCATTGGTCTATAATTATTAAACCCCATATGTAATATATGATCAGAACATGGCGCATCGTGCAATAGCCGTTTGATTTTAGTGGATACCACAACTTTTAAATCTCTCGAAAGTGAAAAAAATGCTTCCGCTACCTATTGGTAGTCTTGGAAGTAATTTAAGAGATGAAATTGAGCATTTAGGTACCAATACTTCACTAGTAAGTACATCGTACGGACAATAGTTAATAAACTCGATTTCGCAACATTGGAACTGTATCACCTGATAATTCCAATATTGGCATTATATCAGCTGATATTTACACAGCAATTATTATGTATTCCAGTATCTATTGGTTTTTTATGGAATTTAAAGATTGATCGTCTAGCAGCCTAGCGATAGCTGCCGTAAGCCGTAGTGAGGCACGGGTACACAGATTGTATACAACAAACGGGATTTGATAATTTATTATAGACCAGTGATCTGCATAGAAAGGCAATTGAATACACAAATAATAAACCTTTGTCACTGATTTTCATAACCTAATTGACTGATTTTTCACGTCCTCTAAAGCAGTGTTCGCCAAACCGTAGATCGCGAGCTACTGGTAGCTCGCAGGGAAATATCAGAAGAGAGTGCTTGGGTAGGCTAGTCTGATTTGCGCTTCGCCGACGACACATGAAAACAAAACAACAGTCTATGTAAAATGCCTATGAAATGAATGAATGAGTCTATGTCTTTGAAAATATTTGGCCTTTTGTTCCTAAGTAAAAATATCAAATTTTGATTCAGATTGTTTTACGAGTGAAGGCAATGTTCAGCTCAACATATCTCTGTGAGATCTCATTTTCCAGTTTGAAATTAATTAAGAACAAGTACAAAGTATAGGTTATGGCAACTCGAAAAGGACACGCCGAGGTCTGGACGGGCCTTTTGACGTACGCAAGCCAACTAAAACTACGATCATACTCAATTGAATGGAGAACGATTTTGGTCCCATAAACACTAAAGAAGTTTTATTTCCCCAGCAACGGCTTGGCTGTACGTGAAAATCATAAGAAAGACAAAGCAGCTTGAAATGCTTTCATACGAGTCTGCAACACATTGGGACATTTTCATGTGTGTTTTCTTTTTGTATTTATTACTAGGCAGATCTCACCCGTGCATCGCACGGCGGGGCGTACAAATCAATTAAATGGGCCATAAGAGAAACCGCCCACCCGTGGGTACTTAATTGAATTCGCGATCGTGTTGACTCATTGTTCCGACACCCGTGGGTACTTCATTGAATTCGAGCCAGGCTACATCACCTACCCCCCTGCAGACTCGTATGCAAGCTCTAAGAGCCACTCAGCTGATCCGGACCCTGGGCATCGTCACGTAAATGTGCTAAAGACTACATACGAAATTACAGCTTCCTAGAGTGTAAAACATAGAAATTAGCTTCAAAAGCCACTCATCTGATCCGGACCCTGGGCATCGTCAAGTCAATGTCCTAAAGAGGCTACATAAGAAATTACAGCTTCCTAGAGTGTAAAGCATAGAAATTACCTATTAAAATGATTTAACCACCGCTTCACAAATCAAAGCGTTCTCGCAATATTTGGATCACTTGCTATGACTCAAATCATCGAAACACCAGCTCAATGAAATCATCAGAAATAAACAAGCGGTGGCAATCATGTTCACAATATCAATTATTGAGAATGATCACCTGAGTGTACACAGTTATTCAAATAACCTTGCTCATAACTCAGCTTGTTGGCCACGCACTTCGCAGTAGTAAACATAATATGGTTGGATAAATCGAGAGCTTTCGAACGAATGGTCAACGAATTTTTTGGGATGAAAAACGACGAAGTACCATTTCCCTAGCAACGACTCGGTTGTAAGCGGAAATCGTCAAAATATTTACGTTACGTTACGTGACAGTTTTTTGTGCAATGTGCCAGGGCAAAGACATGAAAATGTCAAAAACAGGTTGACGGATGAACATTTGGACAATTGCATTCGAATGGCCGCTACAACCTATGAGCCTAACATTAAGAAGATTGTTGATGACAAAAAAGAGTGCCACCCATCACACTGAACTAGGTACGTTTTTCTAATGAAAATATTTTTGTATTCAAGTTCTTATGATATTTTTGCAATTTTAGAAATGTAATTTAATTGGATTTAAAATAATCTGGGATTATTTATTCATAGGTAACAAGTGACTGTGTGATTTGAGCAAAAACATGTATTACTTTCCTACTTTGTTGGGTGGCTCACAGCAGCTGTTTAATGTTTAATGTTTAATGTTTATCAGCTGTAAGGTAGCTCAGTCGCTTACAAGTTTGGCGACCCCTGCTCTAAAGCGACTCTCCATGGAATATTTTATGATTACCTTTGAAACATTGTAATGCTTTATATTTATTTATATTACGAATACGAGGAAGCAATGTGCCACACCCAATTCGGAAGATGTTTTATAACATACGATGAATTGTGTTCCACCATGTTGAAGCTGATTTAGGGTTTTGGACAAAGTTTTTCCACTTCAACTAAGTGATTAATAGGAACGAGCGGAGCACTGCGAAAATATGCAAATTCGTTCGCTTATGGCTTTTGTTTGCTCGGCGATCGATATACACGGAGGTTCTCCACGAAATTCATACAACGCATGTTCGTACATTCATGTTTAATACAAATTCGCCATTGTTTCCGCTACCCCACATCAGGGGGCGCTTAAAATCTCGTTAAAACATCTGAAAACACCTGGACGTTCAGACGGAAGTGACATTAGCATGAACAGCCAACTTTAGGACGTTATCAGGGGGGGAAAAAATTACCGGAGAGACGATGTTTTTCATGAGGAAGGTTAGGAAACAACTCCAACACGATTCCGGAATTAGGTTTTGTCGGCGCAGCAGACACTGCAGGGTGAATCTATTTTAAACCTTGTTAGGGGTCAGGGCCCTTTTGCGGGGTTGATTCGCCTCTAATTGGACGAGAAAGGGAAAAAGAATAAAGGGGAATGTGAGATTCTCGTGGAATCATTGTGAGGAAAACGAGACCTGGAGGGCAGGAGTCGAAATTTCAATTGTGCTAGATACGAAACAATACCGCGCCGAGGGAAATACGAGGAGAAAACTATGGTTACTTGCTCCTATTCATTTAAGGCGAAAGAAACATCGGGTAAAGGGAATCATTTTCCATGTTCTCTTTGCATAAATTTATAGTTGCCTAGGGCCCAAACCGATGTGGCAGGTGAATCAGACCTCGCACGGGGAGAGAAGGTGGAGTTCATTGTCCTTTTCGTAGGTGATGATTTCCATTGTCCAAGTTTGATGAATGGTAACACGATTGAGTTAATATGGTCAGTATTGAACGCTACTCAGGTTCGGACAGAAAGTTTGGTGTAGTATGAATGTGCCAATTTTCCTTTTTACGCGGGATTTTTGGCCTACTCGTCAGTGCCAAAATGGTGTAGTTATGTTATTGGAATCTGGTAAGATATTCATTCATGTTCCTCACATCCTTGCCTATAAATGCGGAATGTACAAAATACATCTTGAAAGTCCAGAAAGTCCAGGTCCAGGAAGTCCAGGTTTCTTCAAATTGAAACCTTTTATTGCCCGAATAAATGAATTAACAATATTAATTTGACTTCAAGAGTTGAGATTCATAACGCTTGTCTCTTTCACTTTCCACATTCACTTCCTATACGAGGGTTCCGAGCTACCGGAGCGGCCAAAGTATAATTTATAAGCATTTGTCGTAAACGGCAGCTTAATCGCGCTTCCGCAGTTGGTGATGGACTGTGTTGCAGATGAAAGATCACTTGTTGATAACCTTATCCATGGTATCCGTGAAATAATATAAAAAAGAAAAATCAGAAGAAGAATACAGCAGAATACCATCAAGCGCACCGTCCTAACTCAATCCATTCCCAATTATAGCTTTTTCCAGTGGAACTCATAATTTTTTCAACCACTTTCATATTTTTCCAACCAGTTTAGTAATTCATTTTACCAATTTCATAAACTTTTCAACAAATTTCATAAATATTATTGAGGTATTATTATATATAAAGTAATCATAGGTAGAAAGGACAATAGATAAAACGTAGGTGTATAAAAACCAGTATTTTGGTTTAATATTTTCAATAATGAACCTTTGTAATCGACCTAGAAAAACAAATTTCAACACACCCGAACATTTTTTGGTTTACGTTTCAAGGTGCGTAGAATCCAAGAATCGAATAAAAAAATCCGTCCGTCTGCCGTCCGCGGTTTTTCTCCGAAAATACTAGACCAAACTATTTGAAACTTGTGTTAAAATTCACATTTGGGATCTTGATGGTCCTAGAAGCTCGCGAACAATTTTTATCAACGATAAAGGGTTTTATTAAAGGGCTAAGCATTCAAAAATATGAGCTCTCGAAAACTTTCCAGGTAACTGTAACAATTTTTTGCTTGTCACTGATAAATTTAATCCCAAAATCGATTAAAACCATCCGCAATACAGTACGCAGAACGGTTCGCTTTCCCTTATGGCTTGGACATTTAAAAAAAAAAAAAAAAAAAAAAACCTTAAAAAAAAAAAAAACCTTAAGTGCGAGAAGATAGAGACATCACGCGCCGCTAGCGAATCTGTTGATTAGACAGTCAAGCTCTAAATTCCATGAACGATCGCTAGATAGTGATACCGGCATACAAAGAAATTGCCTTATAAGCTGATATCGCATGGTGAGAACATTAGTGACGTAATCTCAAAACCTATGAGATCAATAGTGACGGAAGTCGAGATACGTCGCTTTTGAGTTAATTGTGTGATTCGATTTTCAAAAGGTGTTTGTAGGTTCTGTACAAGTTTCAAAACTTTAGTTCCACTATTTAACCCTACAGAGCAGTAAACGTCACTACTGTCCGGAGGAAGGGGGTGTCACCTGATGAAGCTATAGTGGCGGATCTAAGTTCAAGTCATTAAAGAGATAAGGTAATATACAAAATAGTAACAACAATAGAGACGTACCTAAGTGAAGTTTCGTCGGTAGTGCATTGCACATTTGCCATAAGAGAAGGATTCCAAGTTAATATTGACTGAAGCACTGGTTAAGCCTATAATGCCCTACAACTTAACAATTTTAGCGTCTGGCGTTTTTGCCGTAGGTATCAATGTTTTAAAGTCAGTAGTGCCCTACTTCTATTGGTTTGTTCTATGGTTTGTTCTATGGTTTGCCTCGGTACTTTAATTTTACCAATTCAAAATAATGTGCTATTAATAATTATCGAATTTTGCTCATGGGTAACAAATTTCCCAATGTAAACAGAATTCATCATTTTAGTTGTGAACCATAATTTAGAGATTCTCAATGAGTGCTTAAATTTTATTTAGATTTCTGTGGTACCTATACATTTTAATCTACCTACTTATTAAGCTTAAAGCACTGTGATTGATAACTGTGAAAAAAGTCGTTCAATAGAACATAGCTATTCACCTTCTATGTTGAACACTCAGTGGTGATTTGTTGTGATGGTGAACGTATTTAACTAGGTACTTACAGTAATTCATTAAAGAAGATAATTATTCCAAATTTCACCAAGTTCATTTTGGGTCTTTCTGACCAGCTTTTCTTACATTGTTGAATTGAAAATTGTTTGAACTCACTCTGTAAGTCTTTTTTCAACCCCACTTACGTCACTAACATCCTTGTTAATGGTGTAAAGAAGTGAAAATGTTGAGCAATAACGACGTAAATCGTTAAAAAAAAAGGAAAAAACACGATTATTTCAACAATAAATTATTGTTGAAAAATATGGAATAAACAGAGATGGAAGGAAGATAAATGATTCATTTATACCGTATATCTTGGTTATAATCGCCTTTTGAAATTACATCAAATCTTTTAAGGCCATTTTCTCAAAACTCGAATTTTCGAGTTACGTCACTAATGATCTCGCAGGGGTATCGACATCCGACATTAATGTTCCCACCATGCGATAATAATGCCTATAAGGGAAATATCAGGTGATATAGTTACAATGGATCATTCTAATTTTGCGGAATCAAGTTTATTAACTGTTGTCCGTGCGGAAGTACCAACAAGTAAATCATAGGTACCTAGATGCTAAATTTCATCATTTAAATTGCTCCCAAGTGTAGGTACCTATAGGTAGCGGAAGCATTGTTTTCGCTTTTGAGAGATGCAAAAGTTTTAGTCTCCTAAAAATCAAACTTTTTTTTTTTTTGTGAAATTGGTAAAATTTCCTTAGGCGTTTCACGTTTTATACCATTCTGAAAAACTTTCGTTCCGTGTCTTTCGGTGTGTGCTTGTGAGTTCTCACTTTTGGGAGAAAAAAAATTTTTTGGTCTCCATAATCAAAATTTCCTTTCGAATTTTACGTTTTAGATCATTCTGAACAGCTGTGTGTGTGTGTGTGTGTGTGTCGTGTGCCCGCAAATCTTTGTAACCAGCTTAATCTCCACAATATTCAACCGATTTTTATGAAATGTTCATGGAATGTGCGGTTCAGGGTGTAGATCAGTATTGTTTAATCCAAATAAATACTTGACTCAGCGCATGCACATCCGTAAATTCTATATGCATCATTTTCTCACGCCCACGTCGTCCAATCTCACTCAAATCTGGAGGATAGGTGGAAGAGATTAATTTGAGCATTCTCTAGCAATTTCTACATAATATTATAATTAGTAGCAACTGCGCATGCGCGAATGTGTATTCTTATTAAAGTGCCTAATTTCAACAGTTTTCATCCGAAATTGACGAAATTTTCAGGCAATGTGCGGGGCATGTGCGGGCACATTCAGTTACACACTACATGCATATGCATCGGTACATGGATATATCTTATTTCCCCCCCTGTGAAATGTGTTTTGTGTCTCAAATTAAAAATGCCTTAATTAAAAAAGCCCCTGATTTCAGAAAACGTACCTACTTGGAACCTTCTTCAATAACCTAACGCTATTAGTAACGTTAAGTTTGTTATGAAGATTTGAGTCCATATATCTAGTACATTTGAGTAATAGTATAATATTTGAGTCTATATATCACAACCGGAGAGTGCTGCTTCATAGTTACCGTTACTGTACAGTTACTGAATTCGTTTATTGATATCGCGTTACACTTTTTCGAGGCTGAAAAAAGTCACAATTATTTCAAAGACCTCAGCTATAAGACATATCCATGTCAATTTTTCTTGTGAAAACTAAGATTGCTGCAGTGATCACAAAAAATATGCTCACCTTTTTATTGGATGTTCACTTATTGTTTGCTACTGAAGATGATCTACCGATATCAATCTAAAATTATCTCTTTATTTTCCTGGGAATAGACAACGTTTTTACATGAATGTGTCTTTTCGCGGGAGTTATTCTAAAACGCTTGCGTATGAGTCTGCAACACATTGGGACATTTCATGTCTTTAGCCACCCCCCCCCCCTCAATTTCAACAAATAATTTTGACTAATAATTTTCATTAAAATTGTAAAAGTTTCAATGACTTCAATAAACTCTTTTAATAAAGGAATTATCTCTACCCACCGCTTCATTTTATCGTTTTCTCGAAGTCATTTTTAACGTAGAAACTAATAACAACAAAACAAGCGGCATTGTTTACTACATCCATTAATAATATTGACAACATTAATAAATATAAAATGGTGACATAAATACCCAGAACAAGTACGAAAGGAGTGCGTTATAAATCGAGAGCTTTCCAACGAATGGTGAACGATTTCTGTCCGTTGAAAACTTAAGAAGTTTCATTTCAACAGAAACGGCTTGGTTGTTCGTGAAAATCATTAGAAATCAACTGTAACCCTTTTTTATAATGCAACGCTTTTTGAGTCCATGTGCCAAAGTAAAGACATAAATTGTCAAAACTGTAAATATAAATATCTTTCAAACTTTACAATGAATAGGGAGCTTCAAATTTCGCTTGGTTGCCATAAACGATTGCAAGAGGTAGCCTGCCACTTTAAGATGTGTGTTGATACTGTCTACCAACAACGTCGTTTGCGCGCCAAGAAACAAGAAAATTCATATTTACGACGCCCAACGTGGATGGAATAAGAAATTCCAAAACCCCACTCTTTATTTCACTTCATGAATCCTGAACGCAATCTTCTGTTGGCAGCAAACTTTTATTGCAAAAAGAAAGTTGGGTTTAAATTACCTTCAGGAGCCAGGAGTTATGCATTCTACGCCCGATGATACCGTGAAATACGACGAGGTAATTCGCCTAAGAGACGTACATTTCATTGTAAACTCAGTTTTGAATTAGTTTTTCCTATAATTTCCTTCCTTTCTGCTGGAGGCAAGGAGCCACGTCACTCCATGGAAGTAGTAAATGCTGCAAATTATTACAAAAAGGTTTATTATTTCTGTATTAGATAGCCCTTCTTCTCCTTTGGTCTATAATTATTAAGCCCCATGTGTATCTAGCAAATGATCAAACTTGGCGCATCGTGCCACCCAAAAGGGTTCACACCTTTACTACTCAGAACCCCACAATGTTACAGTTTATAGTTGCTGGATGTGGAGAAATTTTCTAAAAATGTCAAAACTAAACAAAAAACTCAGTTATACGGCAGGTTGAAAAGGAAAGACGCTAGCCTCAGAGGACGCATCAGCTATTCAGTGGTCCTCCAAACCTCGTAAATGTTTTTGAGGTGTCCCGAACGAGCTCCATTAAATTTCAGCAACGTGAGTCGATTAAAAAGAAATTAGCCTCAGAGGTTCCTAAACTAATAAGGATAACACGATAACTGATAATATTTCAGCAATATAAAATAACCAGATGACTCAGAAAGTAACAACCCTCTGTTTGCGCGCAAATTGAAAAGAACTAGAACTTTTTGATCCAACTCTACATACACATTTCCAAAAGCGCTAAACTGAAGGAATTTCAAAACGAATTTCCATGAAGGGAATGCTGGATTCATTGCAATAGCTTTGATATGCAATAACTTTCTTAGAAAATTGGCTAAAAACGTTCCGGCCTTGGTAGACTTGGAAGTAATTAACCTTCTGTTGTTGGAATATAAATAATAATTTAATTAAGAGTAATTTACTAATCAATAATTTAATTAATTGCAATGCTCGTTATTGAACCTACCGACGCTTCACAAGCCCGATAGGATACGGAAGTTATAATAAACTCGATTTCCAGTAGTCAGAATTCCATTGGAATTATGTTATCAGCTGATTTGTCATCGTTTTCAAGGCCATTTTTAATATGTTTAACTAGAAACGATTCACTTCCGTGTTGATGTATTTTTTTCTTGTCCGATACTTTTGCCCTTAGGGAAAGCAAATGAATAAATGCATAGCGACTGGGGTGGTTTCGTTCGATTTTTTGAGCGGATACCTATTAATGAAACGCAAAAAATTATTAATGCTACATAGTAAAATTTCAAGATCTCGATTTTTGAATATTTCAGCCCTTAGGTTCTACTCTTTAGTGTTGATCGAACTCGATGCCGATGTTACTGGCACATTTCCGGGCGATAAATGATTTTCAAGCAAAATTTCTTATAATATAGTCCAATACTTTCTGCAAAAGGTTCGGACGGCGTACCTACGGCGGACGGACGGATTTTTTTATTCGATTTTTGGATTTTACGCATCTTGAAACGTAAACCAACAAACTTTGAAGGGGATATTAACTTTTTTTTTTTTCTTGGTCGACTTCAAAGGATCATTATTGAAAATAATAAACCAAAATGTGTAGCCCTTCGAAATCACAGTTACTTGTTAGGGTGACCTGCCCATATATATATACATATATATATATATATATATATAAATTTTACGATTCTTTACCGTTTTAGCCATTTTTAGTGTTTTTAGCGAATTTTTGAAGAAAATTAAGCTATTGCTCTCGCCTCAAAATTTTTAGAATGTGAATTTTTGAAAAAATTTTATGCAGAAATCCGTTTCAGGCTATTCTGAATCATATTCTGAAGTTTAACGCATTTTTTCATGTATGTATGTATGTATGTATATATGTATGTATGTATGTATGTATGTATGTATGTATGTATGTATGTATGTATGTATGTGTCATTCCAGACGATAACTGTCCGTAGAATTGTGCTGGAAACTTCAAACAAATTTTAAAATGTTAAGGACACAAAACGAAAGTTCAAGTTCGTTGGCCAGCATGATCGGATTACATCTTCGGGTTGAAATTTTCAAAAATGTAGTCAAACATTTCAAAATAGCCTGTTTTTTGCGATTTGTTGTGCGAAATAATTTTTTCAGCATACTAACATGTGGTATATTCGGAATCAGCGTAAAATTTTCTATAAGAATATGTATCAAGTTTTCAAAAATTTCAAAGTTGAAAAATCAGTCAAAAATCGAAATAATGCCGTTCGCTAGTTGTAAAAATCGGTAAATTTGCATGAAACATTGTCCAAATTCAGATTGAACTACTCTTATGGAAGTATCCCTGTATAACCAATTTTAGAACCATACTGTTTAAAACGTAGGTAGTAGGTGCTTTAAAAAAAAAAAAAAAAATGTAATGACAGCTAATGAGTTTACTCTGTGCATGTGTTAATAATTTGATTCCATGTTTGTCTGTCTATCAAAATCATAAACTAAAATTTCTCAACACGATCAATGGCGACTGAAATGTCGAAGATTTCTTCAAAAATTCGCTCATGGGGTCATGCTGCATGACTGGACTTTTTTTTTTTTTAAAGCAAATTTTTCGAGAATTCGACTAATTTAATGTGCTCAAAATGTGCTGGCTACAAAAGCCGGTACAAAAGCCCCTAAAAAAAGAGTGTCGACACCCATTCCTAGTTTGTTGATGATGTTGTCAAAATCGAATTATGTGTGGCAGGGCTTCGGACCAGTTTTCAAGATTTCATCTACAGCTTATACACCGGCACATATCAGTTTAATTAATTTCTCCTAGGAACATGTCTTTGCAGTTAATAGCATTTCCAAGTCAAATAAAACCTTTTCCAAGTCAAATGAAACCTTTTTCAAATCAAATGAAACCTTTTCCAAGTCAAATGAAACATTTTCTAAACAAACGAATTATTTTCCAAATCAGATGAATCTTATTACGATTCAGATGGATCCTTTTCCGAGCCAAATGAATCGTTTTCATAACCAAATAGTATAGGTATTTCTGTAAAATAAGTAACAAATATAATATCATTCAGTAGGTATGAGAATTGAATTAATAAATCGCAACATCTTCGGAAATCTGTCAGAGTTAGAGATTATGTTCGAGGAAGGAAAAAAAAAAAAAAAAAAAAAACCCGTCAGCCACAAAAATAGGTCATTGTGACTCGCATTTTATTGGCTGCACCTGTTTTTCCACGCAGTGCGGTGTGGCGAGTAGGTACCTACTTTATATTCGACAGTTCGAAATTCCTGAAATAATTATGTTTTCTACTAAGTTAAGATTCACTCCAAAATAATAAACCAATAATAAACTAATATATAGAATTTCTAGTTCTTCAACTTTTTGTCTGGTTAACACCTGCGATTCGCAGACGTTTCATTCACTTCATTTGGCTGACTTTGCAAATGATTTTGTTCGGTTTGAAATAGGTTTTATTTGGTTTTTGGTTTGGAAAAGGTTTTATTTGATTTGGAAAAGGATTAATTCGACTTAGAAATGCTTCATTTGGAGGATGATGATGATAGAATTCGTTCTTCTTATAATGCCAATACAGAAATAGTAAACCTTTGTGTAATAATTTGCAGTATTTTTCTCAACAAAACTACCAATCTCTTGGGAGACTGAAATCCACAACTTGCCCAGAAAGAGGTTGAGACTTGCGGCCCTAAGGTGGAGAGCGAGGAGGTCAAGTTTTCTCTATAAATCATCGGACCTCCTTCAGGACGAAGGGGCCCCTCTCCCTCCCCCTTTCCCACTAACCACTCTCCAGCCTCATTCTTCCCCAGGACGAAACCCACGAACTCACCTTTTCTTCAGGACGTAACTTCCGGGTACAAGAAAAAGGGGCGGAGACAGTTTCAGCGCCTGAAATTAATTTCACGATCTGAAAATATAAATCCAGAAACTCCCCGACTCAGATGGGAACTGGGGGTACGAAACTGTGGTCGAGAGACACTTGAAACGGACCGCGAGGCCCGAAAATGGGCGTTGAAGTGGTCAAGAGGAACGGGATGGTATAGTAGGAGTATAGTGAGAGGGTGGGGGGGTTGTGGTCAAAAGTGGTCAAATCTGGAAAGAGGCGGTCAAGGGGAGACGTGTTGTGGACAAGGTAGGGTAGTGAAGGGAATTGTAGGGAAGGCACTTGATGTTGCGACTTGGTGCGTTTCTCTCCCCGACTTCCGCTTCGCATGGAACTTGGCAACGGTCCCTCTGAGGTTGTAGTTAATGAATCAACTTTGTAACTTGTGTAGTAACTTCTATGGTGAGAGAGAGGGGGGATGGTAACGGGTTTGAGAGAGGGGATATCGGCCTGGATAACCATCCCACAGGTACCTACTTGCCTCTATTACATTAGCAGATTTATTCAACCAAAACAAATAATGAAAATTCTCAATCTATGCAGCATAACTTATTTTAGCAGCAAAAAAAATTTTTAAAATTGAGATTATCCACTAAATTTTGGTGGAAATCCATTTTGCGGCATTTTGAAACGATTCCTGAAGTTCAACGCTCTTTTATATGAATATATACAAGGAACATCACTTGAGATTGCTAATACTTTGAATATAAGTATTCCTTATAATTCCCAACAAATAATTCTCAAATAAAAATTTTTTTGAACCGTTTGTTTTTGAATTATTTCAATTCTAAGATTTTTTTTTTTTTTTTTTTCGTTTCACTCCCTCATAATATTGACATGACATTAAATCTTTCAAACCGCAAGGTGATTGAAATCAAGAACACCGCTGAAAAGAAAGATCAATATGATATTGAAATAGGGTTCTAACATTTATTTAGACAATCAACAGGCACACATTTGACTTGAAAACAAAACGTTCTAAAAAATTGTAACTGCTTTTACTTAGCAAAATTTTGGGGGAGGGGGGTACTATTACCAAAACAGGCTTAAGATTTCAACTTTTCAACGGTACAGTCAGATTTACTTGCAATTTCCTAATTAGGGGAGAAATTGAAGTTTTAATGTTGATAATCCCCCCCTTCCCTCAATGGATTTCTTGAAAAATGGCTTTCATGGCTCTCGAGTTCGGGGTAGCTTTCTATATAATTAGCGAATTTTTGTAGGAAATTAACAGTTGCAATGGCTTGGAAATTTTTTAAATCAAAATTTTTGAAAAATGCTTTCATTGAAATCAGTTTTGAGGCATTTTGAAACGGATCCTCGAGCTTAACGCGTATATAATTATATGTGTGTGTCATTCCAGACGATAACAAACGTTCCAAACAAAAGGATGGGTTATATGTATATATATTATGCAGAAAAATGTACTTAAAATTCATAAAAATTAGCCAAAAAATCGATAGAAACAGAAAAGTTAAAAATTCAAAACCTCTATATGAGTAGGAGATTATTATTTACAATACTTTTTGTTATATAATTGATAATAGTTAACAACGTTCTTGCACTCAAAAAGCTTAAAGTTCAAAACAATTCAACATTATACAATACGATCATTTACCGAAATTCGCTCATACAATCATGATGCATGACTGGAACTTTTTTTCCTTGCAGAATCGAATGGTAACACTTGCTGATCTCTCCAATTCGGTCTTGATGAAGATTCACATTTTACCTCATTAGTTTTCAGTTCATTTTGTATGCCCAATAATTCTGTTGTTAAGTGTTGAAATGTTCCACTCGTACATTCGCACAGTTGAACCTCATGAGCGATTGAAAGGGCTCGTTATAACTTGGAAATTTGACGGTGAAATCCTCTAACAATCTTTGCGGCAAAACAACTAAAACTACAACTAAATCACTTGCGACGAACTTGTGGAATCCCAGAATGTTGGATCGATTTACCGAAGCCCAGACATTTTGGTCATCATTATGAAGTTATTGTTTATAAATGATAAAATGATATCTATGATATGGCATTATAACTATATATTTCGCGCGGAAACATTTTTTCATTATCTTCCGTTTTGTTAATTTCTGCTACGATTTCCGCTCGATTTCAATGCTATTTTTGGGAATATGCGCGTTAGGTCAGACGACCCCTTATCATTTTCATCATTAAGATATTCTTAATTTTAACGGCGCATACGCAAATTCAAAATCTATCAGGCGTTTATGGTTTATTCGTCTGATCACGCTCATATTTGGAGAGTAGTATAGTTGGGAACTGACGATTTTATTGAGTTTGAGGAAATTATTACATATTTCTTCTTTCTTTTATATCCAGCAATTTATATCAAACAAAATTGTACATGATATCCTTATATTTATATAAAACTCAAAGTATGTTTGTGTGTTTCCAATAGATGGCTAAATGGCTGGACCGATCCTGACGGGAGTGGTCGTAAAATGATCAGCGAGTTCCGGCGCACAACATAGGCTAGGTCCCCAAATCATCCTTCTACTTCATAAACCTTCGCAACTGATTTGTTTGGTTCCCGAACTTTTGTTATTATGGTTCCTAAGAGGCAGTTTGTTAGCGGCGGAAATTCGTGACAAGTGGAGAAGCCTTTACGGTTAGCTACGGGTGTTCCGAGTGAAGTATGGGTTGCACTATTGATAGGTACATGTGAGTCCGTGCGACGCACGGGTAGCCGGCTAGTATTATATAAATCAACGAGTTACCTATCCTAGTGTTTCCCAGTTTTCCGAAACTCTTTTGGTTTATGTGTTCGGTATCAGTTTATCCATGCCTTGGCTCGATCGATGATTGTATTCATTTCAAGAGTGATGTTTACTCCAATTCGCGCTTCGAAACTAGTCTTGTACTGTCAGTTCGTAACTAACCTACTACGTTCCCGACCGGTTTGAAAACTGAAGCTACCCCCATTACATGCTAAACAACTCTCGTTGACAATGACCCCGTAGAACATGATCAAGATCAAAAAGGCAAACGACGACAATTTTGCAATAACTATGCAAAAATCGTTCTGATTCGAATGAACTGCCTAACGTTAAAATCGGTCTACAGAACTCCTCGCAATTTTTCGACGTCACTACTAAATGATTTATAAAGAATCCAATCGTAGTATCACAACATATTCGGCATCAACCCCATATACACGATTCAATATATAAATTCCTCCCGCCAATATATCAATGTTATCACGATTAGGTATCAGGTAAAAGTGGACAAAGGTCGTTTTCACTTCGGGGTCGGTATGAACAAAGGGCGTTTAGTTTATGACGCTGGGTGGTTTTGGCCTCCAAGATTTAGGTTGAAATGAAATGTGCCCCTCGGGCACTCGAAAGTTGACACACTGAGCTTTCTGGGTTCTACGGGATTATGTACTCCCTCGACCATTTCACACATCACCGCGATTTTAGCTCTCTCGCTTCATTCTATCGTCGCCGAAGAGGTTGTTTGCATTTGATGCGAGTAATCTCCTACTAAATACCATGGGTTTAACCCCCTTCCACCCTTTAGAATTGGAATCGCGACACATGAAATAGCCCGTGCTCTATCAGCTATCCATTATACCATATAATGGTGTTCTCTGTTCCCGGTGTATGACTATTTCAGTTTGCATCTGTTTACTCTGGTTAAATATCTAGCTCAAATTAAGTTGTTGAGTTCAATGTATATCCCTAGTTGACCGTATTATAAGCTGAGCAATATTATGGCTATAATATTATTAAGATATATATTAATATATTATATATATATATATTTTAAGATATATGATATAATATTATCAAGATATATATTAAAATTTTTGGAGTCATTTAAATTGCTTCATTTTCTACAAAAATTTGCTAAAATGGCAACAAGAGTTCTCGGACGCTTTCGAAATAAGCATAATTTTTTGGGGGGCCATTTAGGTATACGCTTGATCTTAACGAATCCAATTAAACCACCCGGAAACCTCCTCGTTCATCTGTTTGCTCCCTCTAAAAGCCTAAAATATTGACTGAAATACCATCAACATTGGAGTGAATCGAAAACTGTGGAAAATTAAAAAATGTCTTAAAAATTACTACGATCATATCCATAGATTCAATTCCAATGGAATTATCACTTCACGAAATCGAGTTTATTATAACTTTCTTTACCAATAGATGGACTAGTGAATCGTCGGTAGATGACTTACTTTATCTGATTAATTTTTAGTTGGTGGATACCTACGTTAATGTTATTTTACTTAGATTCTGATGTAGGTACTATTGTATTTTGATATCAGTTTATTAAATACAGAAGAAGTGGTGAAGTATAAGTGTATTATTGAATTTAGATAATTTCTTCTCGATAGGCGTATACGCCCATGCAGTATCCAGATATTTCTAAAATGTTTAATGTACTTAGTAAAAGTCTGTTACGTAGTTAGTACTTAGTTATCTTCGTAGAAAGGCTTTCTACTGCAGAAATGATAAACATTTGTGAATTTATTTGTATCGTTTATATATTCAAAATAATATTCTTCTCGACTCCTCCTAATAAATGCAGATCACTCGAAAAATCATATTGAACCCTGAGAACCCAGTTAAAGTTAAAATTCTCAGAAGTGCAACAAAGCGAGGCCATTCTCCACGGTTGGACTTAATTTCATTAAAACTACAGTTACTTATCAGCAAGTTGAACTTTTAGCCGGAGAATCGATGGAGTGGTCGGTAGTTAGCGAGAGGGTCTTTCCACATTATAATAGAGCGTGACCCCTCCCTCAGCTGAGTTGGAAACTACGCTACAACGCTCTTATCGGATGCAATAAAGCGAATGTTTTTTCAACTATGAAAAGAACGCTTCCGGTTTATTACTCCTATACAAATCTACCAGACTAGACTGGTCTCTAGTGGAAACTTTTTATTATGGTTCGGAGCTTCGTATTAGCGACTTTTTTTATCCCAAGTTTTATACCGCAAATAAAGGAGACAATAAGGAAACTTGGTGGTGAGTTGTTCATTGTTGTGAATATTGTTAGAATGCTACTGTATGGAGGATGAGCACCTTATATCTCTAAAATTCAGGGCATTCAGATAGTTCCTCGTGAATTTCAGCTGACATCTTGTTACAGGAATCCAGTTTACCGTTATAAATCCTAAATGTTTATTAGTTGGTTACATCCTATCGACGATAATTAACTACTCCTATTAGCGATTTCACATATTTTGCTTTACGTTTTGGTTTATAACGTTTTAGAAAAAATGACGTAGCACACCGTTATATATATTACGCACCGGAGACTGGCGAGGCCAAAGGGGTTCCGAAAAGAGCACGGATTCCGAATAGTGCTGATGGCCGACCTCAGTTCTAAGAAGGAGACCTTCTCAGAAAGTACATAAATGAGCATTTCATAGAACTCAGATTGGCCCTGGGTCGGTCATACCTACCTACTATTTGAAATCTGTGCCAGTGTCCGCACCCCTAGGAGAAAAATCCGATGCGTGCTACAGCAAAGAATAGATTGTCCCTACCACCCTGGCCACTTTTTATGGGGTAATGCACGACTATCTGTTCCAGAATTGGAATGCTTTAGAAGTTAGGCAGAGGTTCCTGTCGGCGGTGAGGTTAATGTACCGCAATTTTACTAGGTATTGCAGGATAGGGAGGGTGTCTTTCCGCCGTTTTCTATCAAGTGAAGCATAAGATAGAGGTGTCAGGTGACCGACAGTTTGTGGCTCCGCACTATCTTGTGGGGAAAAGGTTGGAGAGCAGTGTTCATTTGAGCGCTAAGCAATGTTTGTAGACGACATTGCAATCCTTTTCTATCACTTTTAAAATAACGCAATATAATAGGATTGGAGAAATACTATGCCAGGTGGGAAATGACCGTGAACCTAGCGAAATCTGGGGTGATGGTGTTTCGTCGAGGCAGAAGGCTGGGGCCCAGGATTCCTTTCCTCTCAATAACATCCTGATTGAGATTGTTACAATTTATAAGTACCTTGGCCTAATGCTAACTCCAAGACTATCATTTGAATGGCACTTTGCTGAGTGGGCAGCTGTACCTGAACTTGGGATGAAAAGTGTTTTCAGGACTCTGTTTTGACAATCAGCCATTCTACTACCCTGGACATAAAAGTAATTCTACGCCATTTCCGCAGCTATGCTTAAGCTGTGGAGCCCAGGTGACAAGATTCTCGTGGTCAGGCTCGCTGGAGCACTCAGTAAAAATGATAGGTACTTGGCGTTCCCAGATACTCACCTATCTATTCTGTTAACCTAGAATCTGAAGCCGATTTTGTCTATGTGTACTGCCTGTCAGCTGCCTGCAGATATGTTGATGAAGCCTTGGTGCTGCCAGAACAACGGTTGTCGTGGTGGCCCACGAAGCTGTCCGCAAGATTGCTTCATGGTATAGATCAGTCAGCGGATCGGCAAGACGCTACTGCTGCACTTCTGTGGGGGATTTGCCCTCGCTATATCACTGCGTATCAGAACCAGTTGGGAGCAATGGTGGAAGTAGTTCATGCATTCTGGGTTGAGAGCATACGGGAAAGGGTTTCACAAACATAATTTGAGCGATGAAACCTTTGGGATCCTTTGTGGGTTCGTTGCTCAATGTCAGTATCTATCGGAGATCGATCAACTCCCAGCGAAAATGCCCCCTATGTAACATGGGAACCATCGAGTACGTCGTTTAGTTATGATTATTATTTATTATTATTATATTTATTTATTTTTTATTTTTTTGGTGCGTGCCCTATTCTGGTGGTGTTTTTAGTTTTTGAAGCTCTCAATTCTGTTACTCGTCACAGGTGTTGGACTACGTATTAAGTGATCATGTAGACCGTTTTCCTTTATACATGTTGTGTCTTGAAATCCAGTCGCAGCCACTCCACTCTTAGGGTCATTAACAGACAAGATGACGGGCACCATCCTGGTGTGTTGAGTGAGCTAAATCCTATCTCGTTCAACCTAGGAATTTTAAATTTCATAGGCCGCCTCTCTGGAACATCATGAGCCTAATAATAAAGGATTTTTTCCTGATTAGCTGATTGAGTTAAAGTCGCTTTTATTCTCCCTAATAAATTTAAATTTGACAGGGAGCCTCTATCTGGGAGAACAAGTGCCAAATGAAATGACGGACTCCATCATGATCGGCTGATTTAGCTGTATTCTCTCCTTTCCATCCTAGGGTGTTAACATTTGGTGGGGAGCCTCTTCTGGACATGATGAGATAAATGAAATGACAGCTCCACCGTTATCAACCCGATTGTAGGTTTTATAAGGCCCAGTTCCGTCCTTTTAATTTCTTTGAAATTGAAAGGTCACCATGTAAGTGGTATGGGGTTCCATCACTACTTTTCGGGTTTTTTATCATTCCATACTTAATTCCTCTCATGGTTCATCGAGAAAATAAGACATTAAGGAACGACATATCAATGATTTTTTTTTCTCTTATTAGGGGAGAAATAATTTCTTTTTAGATGGTTTTTAATTCAGCTAAGTGCATGTTGCGCATTTTCTGATTCGACAAACTAGCTTGTCTGCAGTGCAACAACCAACCTAAATTGTTTACTTTTGACAAACTGGCGAATCCGGTAGGAAAGTACCTACCAGAAGAGTTTCGTTTCTTGGTGAAGCAACAACCTGCCTTGTTGACTTCGACAGACTATAGAATTTTGTTATAGTTTTTAAATTTGTATTCAATCAGTAAATCAAACAAAACTTCCTCAATCTTTGTAACACAAACTTAGAGAAGTACCAAGCTGATGAAACTGCCTGCGCGGTGGACATCTGAGAAATCTTCAATAAATATTTTTTCATCACACTTTTTTTAAATTTCACATTTATTAATTTCTCATTCTCAGAGCTCAAACGAATGAAGTTCTTAAGTCTTCGGTCACGGGTTAACTATAGTAGTTGGTTCCAAATAAAAAACGTTCACCATTAGATCGGTATCTTTGGCTATAACCAATAATCGCGCAGGCAGGCATGATTATTGCTGCTGTTTAGTCGTAAATGTATTACTCATTTTAGAGTAACTTTGTATTACTCAATATTACTCTAGCAAAACAAAACTGTTGGAATCTTTCGTTACAACCACTCATTAGGATCACGTAAGTCGGCATACTGCTTGTGTAAAATAGGTTGGATCTTAAAATAACGTCACGAGAAGGAATCAGATGGAATATGAAAAACACCATGATCAAGATATTAGGCTCATTGAAATAGGCTCAGATTATTTATAAAGGGTGTGTTAATGACATGGAATACCCGTAATTAATATTCGCCCAAGGATATTAATTAGGAGCCTTTACGGCTCTTGGTTCTAACGAGAATTCAGAGGAAGTCCTGGAGACTGCCTCGGAGGACGTAACTTTCGCAATCTTTTATTTCAACTCTTAGGTCGGAGTGTACGAGGTTTGTTAGCAAACATGCCCCCAGGGGCCCACAGCTTCTACCGTGGAGAAAGTCATTGCCACGATTGCCGTCGACCGCCAACTCTGGTTTGAAATTCCTTCTTATTCTCGGTGGCTTGGGGATTTAAAAACTAAAATAACCCAGCACTGTTCCATGATCCTTCGACCGGAAATTGATTGAGCTTTAAACTGAAATAAGTCAGTAGATAAGGACACTTTTGAATGAAGAAAGTAGTTTGGACCTTGCTACTTTCATTCATTATTTTGAATAATGAACCTTTGTAACCAATCAAGAAAATAAGTTCAAAAAGAAGATCGTTTCGCCCTTCTAAATATTCATTTACTATAATAAACAATACTATATTATTTAAATATACTTTTCTTTCTCATCACACTTTTGGAATCAGCGTTTGGATCAGACGATTTGCATATTTATGTAACACCATCCGAACTCATTTAATAAAAAACAAACGTTATTTATTACACTTTTTTAAATTGGGAAATTTGAAAAAATGTTTTAAAATTAACCATGCCCTCAAAATTAATCTTAGAGACCGAAAAATTTTAAGGAAACTGTTTCTTCCAATTCTCTTTTTAACGGTTATGACTATTTTACTTCTCCTTTGATAGGTTACAAAATATATACTCCTCAGTGTTTACTCACCAAATCTGCCTTGCTTTGTACCTTGCAATTCTTGCATTCTTGGATATCGGTCCCAAAAAAGCGCAATGGTTAAAAGGTCAGCATCTTGGGTTGTATAAGGAAGGCCCAACACAGAGCTTGTCTCCGATTATGTCTTTTACAAAAGTTAAGAACAGAAGCTGCTTTAGGTAATTACACACTGATTTCATCAAGGTGGATTCTTACGATTCCACTACACAGCCCGGAAAAAAGCTCCATTTTGAAAAACAGCATAGTGGGTCAAGTAAGAATGATATTAGAGAGTTCCTAAACGATAAGTCAGTTGGAATAAGGTGCTAGAGGTTTTTATTATTTGGACGAGCCACAGTGGATGCTAACCTGAGTATTTTATCTTAAAGTGACGATACTTATCTTAAAGTAACACTGAACCACCAAGGGGATTTTTCCGCCTATCCCGTGTGTTCAGTTTCCAGCTTTTCTAAGTTTCCTCGTTCTTTTCTTATTCACAAAAAGGTTTCACAATGGCAGATTTAAAAAATGTATGAACAAGAAAATGAATATAACTTTCATGATTCATAAATACCAGCAAGTTGTGAATATCAATGTTAATTGTGTAAGGTTACTTTGGAAGAGGAAGAGACGAGATGGTTCGGGATAAAACGTCTTATGTATAGGAGAAATAAATCTGTGTTATTGGAGAGAGGCGCCTCATCTCCCCGGACATGCGCAGTACCTAGTGTTTCCCGTTCAAGATAAGGCGCGTCATCTCTATGTCCCTATCACTTCAGGAACTCTCTTTTGGCCCAATAGCTCCTCCCAATGAGAGTAAGTCTGATCCGAAAGCAAAATAAGATCGGAATTCTTTCACTGACTACGGGAAGACAAACAGATAGAATGACGGACAGAAAATCTAAACCCAAGTATTGGAAGGTATTTCGAAGAGATTATGTGGTATTGAGAGTTCCTTTTTCAATTCTTAAACAAGTAAGACCGGGTTAACGTGCTGTGCTTCTCAGCTGCGCCATTCCCTAGAGAGTTTTTTGGTTATCTGGTGAAGTAAAGATAGCAAATTAATGTGGATCAATAAGGCAGTAAGGTTGCCTTCCATTCTTTTGAGCGTAATTAGCATGCCACCAATTGTGTCCTCCCTCTGGCTGGCTTGATTTAGGTGACAGACCAATAATCTTGCAATCATACTATTGATACCGTCACTGCCTTCGATGATGTGTACTTTGGTGTTGGTAGAGCGTTATATTTTATACACTACTCATGTACCCATTATTGTACAATGTGAAAAGGTTGATGGGTGACGTGTGAGCAAATTAGCTAATAAACACAATGTAACATGTGTATAATAATTTTATAATATGTTTGCCTCTTGTTCTGAATCTTGAATGTCGAATGTTCTTTTTTTGCGTCATCATCACCCATCAACAATAACAAAATTATTTTTGATCCCTGTGCTATTACATAACTCGAATATTGCAACTCTCAATTTTAAAATTCCAACTTTTAAATAATCAACTTCTTACCTTATTGGTAATAAATTAAATGTCTTCACTTCAGCTCGTCGGGGTCATTTCTCACTGTCCCAGGAAACAACCAGCCTGTCAGCTTATTTTCTTTTTTGATTATAGTGGCGTGTTCAAATAGGTACTTCCGCCTTGATATAGGAGCTTGTGCTATGAAAATTTCAAGCCTGAGATGACTACTCCTACCTTCAGAAATAGTCTAGAGAACAGAAAAGATAACGATTTTAAAGAGCAATTTTGCGTAGATAATTCGAGGGAAGCTCAGGCCATGTACTCCACGTTCCATTGTTCCCGTCCGTTCCGATCCCTTAATTGGGTGTGTTCGGTCCACAATAAATTTAGCAGCTGGAAAAATCTGTGGCGAATTGCTCCTAATTGAAGAGATATAAAATGCTAGTTCATTCTACTGATTTATGCACCACTCGCAAATGTTTGAATAATACAGGCAATAGTAACGTTACATCGCCCAGACCCCGGAAAACGTGCAACGTGCTTCACGCTACCAGAAAGAAGGAAAACGGTGATACGTCTTTCCCTTTCGGAAAATCGAGCGGCTATCTTTACTTCTGTCGATAAGTTTCCCCTCCGACCTAAGGACACCCCCACTCACCCCTTTTCTCTCGTTCACCAGCCTTTCCTGTCAGTCCTGAATGAAGGATCCTTCCTTTCCCCCCACCCCAGCCGCCATCGACCTGTCTCTAATGCCTAGTGATGGATTGTAAACAAGATTACAGAACTTTTCGCCCTCTCGTCTCAGGTTTCGTATCCCCTTTTTCCTTCCGGATTTCTACTTTTTTATTTTTTTTTCTTCACCCTACCGAACTAACCTATAGCTATCCATATCGTTGATAGGTAGAAAAAGGTTTTTCTGGCATTTTTCTAAATAATAGAATATAATAGTTTATTTACATAGGTATTTTTTTTTTTTTTTTTTTACATGAATATTACAATAAAAATACAGCGAAACCTGGCTATTTAATTTCGATCGAATTCGATTTGGCCACTCGTTACCTCTGTGTAAAGAAGATGATTGAGGGAAACCTGGATATAAGGAAGAGGGACCTCCACATAAGAAAGACAAGCCAGCTTAGACCGCTGTGTAAGCAAGTTTTCAAGGGTAAATATGATTGTTATTCGATTGTCAGTGTTGATTCGACCTTGTCAGTTGTGTTGTTATTCAACTTGTTCTGTCTGCGCGTCGTCTGTTCTTGTGGGACGATGGTTAAATGCAAGTTCCTATCGAAAATCGGTTACGAAGGTGTGACCTGTGTCTAATGTCTTCTTACAGTGCTGGTCTTTGAAATTGAACTCCATTGAGATATCTTCAATACAATTGCAATGCATGAATGGGATCTGATCAGCTGATAAAATCCTTAGGCTAATTTTTTTCCTATTCCACATAAGGGGCTCAAATTTAAGATGGAGCTGTATTGTACCTAACACTTAGCAAACAATTCCGAGGTACGGACTCGCACTGATCACTTGAGGAGCCGTCAATTCTCATTTCATTCCTAATCAAAATACGATGATGAAATAAGAAATAGAGCGCCTCTTAAATTCATTGAAAACAATGTTGAGAGGTAAGGACGACCACTTATCAGCTGAAGGTTTCTGAGGCTGATTTCTTTTCTAATCGAACTACTCAACCACATTAATTTGTGGTAATAGAGGGTTTTAACAAACATAGTTCCAAATCAATACACAGTCTATGCACCGATTTTGCAAGGTTGGATGATTACTTTGCCATAAAGGGTTTAGTTTGTTAACATTTACAAAAGAACATAAAATTGAGGGATCCTGGCGCTGTGAGGGACCAAACCCTTTTGAGAAAGGCAATGCCACGACTTTATATAGTGAACTATATAAAAAGTTTAATAATGAAAGACCATTGAACTTCGTGAAAGGACAAACTAATACGTGTTTTCAATTGAATTCAACTTCCATTTGCGAGTTGGGGAACTATGTTGGTGAATAAGGTAACAAACTACGAGTACTTAGTATTTTGCCATTGAATAAAATTGATGTAGGGAAAAATAGAATAAATTTCAAAGGCACGTTGAGTGAAGTAGTTGTCCATCGACTGCCGTTGGACTGTGACATACGAGTAGTTTACGCAATCCTAGGGAATATTAGACGCCAATCATGAAGAGATATCTTAGCTTAGAGGTTAGTTACTCTTCTCATCGGTTCAATATTCTCATTACTGAGTCCTTACCCTTTGAGAAAACCTTGTTAGAATCGTTCAGTACGGCATCATGAACTTTATAGCCACAGAATTAGTGGAAGCCATCTATTCCTGTACAGCTGCTGTCTGGTTGGAAACCACATGATATTCAGCAGCCTGCATGTGACTGATTATTACGTCTGACATGCGTATTAAGGTCAAATTCATTCGGAAAATACTGTGTGTACACGTAACTAGTGATGATTTGGATGTGCTTAACAAGTCTTTTATCACTGCAAATTGTTCTGATAATCTACTTCGCTGCTATCGGAAAGCTGTTTCTTCGGTTCAACAATCTAGTTCAACATCATTCTGTTCAACGCGTTAGAAGTACCTACGCTTCAACGGTCCTCTAGATCCCGCAGATCCTATCACCGAAGATTTTACCGCCCTCCCCAATGACGGGTAAACCCTTCCGTAAAGCCCTCAGACCACGAAAGTCACAGATAACTCCTAAAACCCCACCGCTAGAATTTATTCCGGCGTTAATTTCCTCCGCGCCGGATCTCACTCTCTCCTTTCTTGGCTTTCGCGCAATTGAAATGTAAATGGGTTTATCTTAGTCTGGAGTATTTGCATTAAAACGTCAAGACGGATTTTATTCTGATCCGATGGAGAGTAATGGCAAAAGATTCGTCTTAGTTCTTCGTCTTCCTTCCCACCTTTCATTCCGCTTTCTTTTGCTTCCCCTTTTCGACCAAATATCCTGTGGTTTTTTCGCTGGCCTGAACAATCTCACCGTCGCAGAATCTATCCATTTAATCGGACCTCTCGCTTGAACCGATATTGAGCGTTTCAAAAGGGCTTTAATCGACTGGAGCGTTAATTAAAAAACACCCCTCTGGCTCTTTTTCTCTCTATTTTTTTGCCGCAATGGAACCCTCTTGGACTCCTCTTTGCCACAAATTAGACTCCGACTAATTTGCTGTTTGGTTCGACCCACTGGAGACCGGATCTTATCGCCTATAATTGATATCTTCGAGGTCGTTAACGAAACAAACGATGTTCTTTGGTATTTTCCAGTGATTTATAGTTGGATGTTTTTATGTACTGATTGGAATGATCAGATTCCCTCTCACGTCCCGCGGATTGGGAGTGACAGAACAAACTCACAACCCTGTTAGCAAGAACCTAATTGGGGAAAAATGATTGATTCAAAGCAAATTATCACACAATGGTTAACTATTTCTGTGTAATATAACACTTCGATGTCGATGATTGGCCTACAGTTGACATTAAAGAACGTTTTATAAATGTAACTACCCCTACATAGACACAAGCACTTACCGAGAGGAAATTAATGAAAAACACCTACACTTGTATACATGTCTGTACGCAACAAGAGCTGATATCTGAGAACGTTGGTACAGCTCAACCTAAGACATAGACGTACCAACTGAAAAATATATGGATATAGAATAGAACACCAACCCACGCTCCACTAGTCTGTTTATAGGTAACTAAAGTTATAATGAACTTGATTTCTTCAAAAGGAAATTGCATTGGAATTCAGCGGTTTCGAATGTCGTAGATTTTGAAGTGATTTTTTGGCTATGTACACAATAGTTCACATTACCACTCATATTGACTTCTTTTTTCCTGTCAACGATCATTTTCCTTTTTGCCCTAAGAGAAACTGGGTGGACGAACGTACACTGATCAGGGCAGCCTCATTCGATTCTTGGAATGATATCAATCACTGAAAATCAAATCCCGTTACTAATATATTTGCCTAAGATATTTTGAATGGGGGGGGGGGGGGTTTCTTGGTCAGTTGCAAAACTTTGATATTGAAAATAATGAACCCAACATTTTTATTTCAGACAGTTGATACTCACGTTTTTTTAATTCTTCACGTGGCATTAACTTATCGCAAAAGCCAAGAAGTAGTTTTTATTGTATTATTCATGTTTTTCAATTTAATATGAGTTTGTATGAAATTATAATAATTTGATATGAAATTGTATGAGTTTGTATGAAATTATAATAATTTGATATGAAATTGTATGAATTTGATATGAAATTAAATGAATTTGTATGAAATTATAATAATTTGATATGAAAATACATGAATTTTCTCAAGTATTGAAATAAATTAGAAATTAAATTTTTACGTTCACGTCCTTAATAAATGGACCTATCATTTGATGACCTTTAACAGATCTGGAATGAATGATTTGGAGATAGTTCATGGTTGTCCAAATATTTCAAAATGGCATCCAGCATTCTTCCTTGTCATTATCGTCCTCATCTCTCCTCCCTCCTTATCTATGATACGGAATTGATTTTAATAAAAAATAACACTAATTTTCTTCGCGGATAGGTCGTGGCGTTGGGAAAAATTCTGTTCTTGACGGATTCATATACGAATTTTTACGCTGATTCTGAATAAAACCACATGTTAGGGTCTGAAACTAGTCCATTCACGTTCAAATAACAAAAAATACTAAAAACTAGTTCTATAGGCCCAAATTTGGGGAACAAAATATTTCCGTTGGCATAAAAACTTACCTTCCTAGAATCTTTCTAGGGCGTGAAATTAGGAGTTAATTTTAAAATTATTACCATGATTTCAATATTCCAAAACAAGACGTACATAATTAATTTTTTTGTTAGTAAGTTTTCTTGGTGGTTTCAATGAAGTTACAAGTTACTTAATCAGAGAAAATCAGAACTATATATGTATATTTGTTTTGGAGAAAGAAACAATATTCGCAGATATTCCAAGGGACAAGCTCTCACAACTATGTTCCACCTCTCATAGAGTTCTTTTTTGATGGGAACGTTTTTTTAATCGTTAGAAAACAAATTTGCAATCGATAAAAATACAGAGAAAACGAAAGATAAATTAATGGGAATGGCCCATACTACTTTTGAAGTGCCTACCTACATAACCGTAGATACTACTGTTGAAGAGAGACTTTCCCCTGGGGATTAGGAGCGGCTGAGGCGGTTCTGTCATTCCGGCTCTAGACTGGAGGAATTTCAGGGCTAAGGTTCAACCCCTTTTGTCGTCAAGGGAATGAAGGCCGCCCTCTGAAAGCAAACCCACTTCCTTCTCCTTGTCCCCCGCTCACAATAACTTGCTTCCCTGTTTCCACAATAAGCAAACTCGAGACCCTAATACGCTTACCTGTTCAATCCATCTACATATGAATGGGGACAAAACACTACGTGTCTATTCGCATACAAATTGCTCGTGCCGTCTCTGAGAAAGAACGTTTTGTGAGGGCGTTCCGAGTCCTGTAGTGAACGTAATGTAACGCGATATCGTTAACCACATCAGATTCGGTCTTTTCTGTTACTAAAAAAGCTAGGTTGAAAACAGGTACATGTTAAGTCCTTTGTAAAAACAATTTCGTTTTAGCGTTTGCGTTTGTGGTTTTGTGATTGCATAGTCCGGTTGGGTGTTTAAGAAATTAGTTTAAAGTTGGTACTCATGGAGCACCATCCCCCCCCCCCCCCCCTTAACTGTGGAGCCGGCTCGAGTTGAGGAAATCCTCAGATGCCGGCCTCACAATCGGGAATCTATTCCTTAGCTCAGGGAGCCAAATTTCTTAGTGGTGACTTCAGAAGCTGATTCATAATGGAGCCACATTCTTTTTCCCAGACACCCTATACTCATATTTGCTTTGCTACATAGGTGTAAACAGCATCAGGAGTTGTGACAATCTAAGTGATTGTCGGGATTAACTTTCTTATTTCTCTATAACTAGCCGCTCTGGCTCACTTCGCTTGCCTCCACTTCCAAACAAACGGAGTATCATTCTTATAAATAATAGAGATATATACCTATATTTATTGAAGTGAAAGGTTATAAAATGAGATTCGAATTTTAATCCCTTGGAAATTTATTACCATTTTTCATGTAAATGGCGCTATAAGAAAGATATAACGGGATGATTACATTACTAATCTGGTGCCGAGGTATATTGAATACAATTTAGTTTGAAGTAGAAAGATTTGGCAAGGGGGAGGATAGTAGTTGGGTAATAGGTATAAATCTATGGGGCATGAATAATATAGTTAATTGTTATGAACAATATAGGAGAGGTTCTTACATTGTTAGAGGTCAAGAAAAGTATGAGAGGTGGAGGCTGAACGAGGGTAGTTCAGTTAGCGCTCTTCATAGCCTTCCGAATAACAGTTCCTTCGACCAGTACTTACGTTTGGTCCGGGACTGTTACACAGTGTCAACGCCAACTCTTTGTGGTAGCTCAGACAGTTTAATAGAGAGAGTAAAAGTTGTGTTGAGGCGGACTGTTTCAGTGAATATTTAATTTCATTTTAATTTTTTCTTCTCGAGGACATTTCGTCCCAGCTGGGAACTTTATGCGACCAGTGGGTTGCGACCCGCAAGTTGGTAACCAAGGCCTGCTTTTCATTTGAGATCGCTGAATATTTCTAAAGGAGGTCACAGTGCATAAATGCTGTAAGAGTTCAAGAACTGGTAGATGAATGGTTTGAAAGCTGATGTCAAAGCTGTGAAGACTAATGAAAAGGCTCCATTTACCTCAAAAGATATGTAAAGACGTCGGCTGATAAGGCAGTCGACTTAACGGTTTTTAAGACCGATCGTGATACACTCCGCCGAGGTGTTCATAAAGTGAAAACATGTTGTAATAACAATATTTTCTCAGTGTAAACATAATTTTTCAGCACTATAACACAAATGAAATCTGAAGAAAAGGATTGAGAATTAATGAACGAATCAATTTAGACATCGATACTGTCTTTTGTGTCTAAAAAATCGATTCATCTCAAAAAACAGAACCTTTTTTTTTTTCTTTTTTTTCGCTTTTCTTTTCAATGAATCTTCTGCTTAGAATGAAGGGAAACATTTGCCGTTTTTAAAGTTAATATTTTCTCAAACGGGGGATCCGCTAAAAGAGAATAACAACCGCTGTTTCTAACGACGACTCTTCCACGGCTTATGTTTGTTCGCAGCTTAGTTGTGTTAGAAGACTTATTTACTTTAGTGTTATTTATTTTCTTTTCCTGTTCTTTTCTTCAAATGAACTTGAAAGTATCCCCCTTTTTTCTCTCCCCTGCAAGTCTTCTCTCTTTAGTGACACAAGTAATAGGGAGTGAGGACCTCGGGGTAGAAACTTAGCGAATTCATGTTAAATTATCGCTCTAGCTCCAACCTCTTGTTTAGGCTTTTGAGAAGAAAAGTATAAAGTTTTAGGGATTACGTTATTGCCAACGTTAATCTAATTCAATAATATTTATTATTAATTTTTCTATTTTTGATAATGTAACATGTCAAACAACAGCTGTTCAATTAATAGACTTTTGGAATCTCATCTTGTTGTAGCCCTGATGATGGTGTATAAATACATCGAAATGTTGGCTTTGAAGACTTGAATTTTATTCTGTGCCTACTGTAATTTTGCGTTAATTTTATTAAAACCAAAGGAATATTTAATTGTATGTTATATTGAGAAACTAAGAAGGTATGAATTACCGTATTTCACCCCGCTTCTATGTTTCACGGCCATTTTTAAGTAAAAACTAACTGTTCCAAATTATGAAAATTGATAAAGAAAATCGATATTTGCAGAGGTTAACGGAACGAACGGGTTAAAAATTCTTTCTGCATCAAATTCTGCAAAGAATGCTTCTAGTTTTGAGACTTGACAAACCGGTACTTTTATTTTTTTGTAATAACAACTTTATACCATTGGTTTTCAATATCCATTTTCTGTTAAGAAGGGATAACAATTAAAAACTGATATTCAAAAGTTGAGATTATTGTTCGTTAAAACCTTCGGGAAAATCATTTCAGTCCAAACTAAGATGATCAGAAGAAGGGAAAAAATTAAATATAAGATTCCTTAGATTCTATTTGGTGCGTTCAAGTGTGGGCACAGAGTTACCCAAAAAGGGTTATTCTAAGTGAATATAATCGATTTGAGACCGTTCTGGATGCTGAAGAAATTTTAACACGGAATGTGTTTTAGCCTAGGCATCTCCAACTGAAAACGAAACAACGAAAATGTTTTGCGTTTTTGTGTAACGAAAATGTTTTACTTTTTGTGTAACGAAAATGGGTTACGTTTTTGTGTAACGAAAATGTGTTGCGAAAATGTACTGATGATTTTCGCTTACAACCGAGTCGTTGCTAGAGAGATGGTACTTTGTCATATTTCATCCCAAAAAATTCGTTGACCATTCGTTCGAAATCTCTCGATTTATCCAACCATATTATGCCAACTACGAAGTGCATGGCCAATAACCTGAGTTATGAGCATGGTTATATGAATAATTGTTTACACGCAGGTGATCATAATCTCAATAATTGAATTGTGAACATGATTGCAACCGCTTGTTAATTTTTCATAATTCAGTTATATGAATCTAAAACTTTTGTCAAGGAGGGGGGGGGGGGGGGCTATGAAACATGCTTTTTTTGTGAGGGGTCAAATGAAAGCTTATGACGAGGAGGTTTCAAATATGGTGCTGGTGACAAATAAATAAAACAAGTTGACATCTAGTCATTAGATACGCCGCAAAATCTGAGTCATTCTTATAGGCGGGTTTCACGGGTTTATGTGAAACGCGTGAGCTAAAACATTCTGTTTCAATATTTTTCGAAAACATTTATTTTGACTCTTTCCACTGGAACAGATTACTAATCGAAACACAATGCATTCAAGTTACACAGCGTTAGTAACAAAAGAGAAGCACGTTGGTGTATACTGCTATTCTATATTATTTTATTCATAGTCATTTGGTAATAAGCACTCCTAAAAATGTGATTAGATTCTACCATCACTGGAATATTTGTTATACTTTTACTTGTTTTTCTACGTTGAACATTTACTGAGGTTGGTAACTTGGCGTAACCGCCCTCGGCCGCCCTTTTGATTTGATTCAATTTTTTCCCACTGTTGTCTTCACTCATCTCGACCCAGGTGAGAAGAAGAAAACAATGTCTCTCTTTTCTCGTTTTGCGTAACTCGGCTGCTGGGCCTTAATGAAAGGCCAATAAACACTCAGAAAAAGGAAAAGGAAAATAACACTCGCTCTTTTTTATTCAATCTATAGGTGAATTGACGGTGAATAAAAAATAAAAGTTTTGAATTATTCTCCTCTCGTTAACTTTCTGAGGATGACATTTGTTCCAGCTATGCAAGGCACTCACATGTTATGCGCGGGCAAATTCAAAACCTTCAAAGAAGAAAAGTGATTCTCAAAACTCAATGTATATCTTGTTTACGAACAGTAACGAATTTCATCCTTCAGAAAACTATGCATGTTAGTACTTTGGAGTAGCTAATTTATACATTCAGAAACATCTCTATTTTTTCCCTCATGTTCTATCCTAGATTGTTTATTGTGGTTTAGTATTGCTGTCCCTATATGTTATTGAGTTGTAATTCCGTACAAATTAGTTTGCCTCTTCATTTCACAGTTTGTAGCTATTATGAACTAATTTCATAATATACTAAAAGATTTACCAGAAAAAAAATGTTCATTTATAGATGGAATCGTTTTTAAAAATCACTAGAAATCGTTTCTTTGTATATTGTCTAATGACTATATAGCCCAATATTTTGAATATCATCGCAATGAAGTATGGTTATTAACAAGGCGGTTTAAATGGCATTATTAACCTAGGGTCAAAGCACCTTTATATTGAAATATAAATAAATTTCAGTATTTTTCTGGGAAGAAATGAGTTAAAAAGTGGATTTTACCCGGAAAAAATAAATAAATTCACATTTTCTACCTATTGTCTCCAAACCAAAAGGTTCTAATATAGTTTTAACATTAAATACACATAGAAATGTATATTAATGAATATAATTTTACCAACTTTCCCACTATACACTTTGATATTACTGTGGAAGTGTTGTAACGAAGAAAAATCATTTTATTAAAACCAAAGGAATTTAATAGTACCTACGACACATCTAAACGTATAATATGTGATCAACTGGCAATTACATGTATCGTCAACATCAGCTCCTTCTCCTCCTCCATCTTGATTGCATGCTGCCGACGCTTATGAAATTTTCATGGAATGTGTGGGTTAGGGTGAAAATGGTCCCCTATGAGTTTCGTTGTTCCCAAATCAATACTTCACTAGGCGCATACGCAAACTTCAAATCCATCAACATAATTTTCTCACGACTCCATTGGCCGACCTCGCTCAAATTTGGAGAATAGGTGGAAAAGGTTAATTTTAGCATTCCCTGGCAATTACAACATAATGCTATCATTAGTAGATACTGCGCATGCGCGAATATGTATTCTTTTTTAAACGAGCCTAACGTCAACAGTTTTCTTCCTTTTCTGATCGATTTCAGGGAACTGGCGGGTTAGGCTGTAAATGGTCCACTATCGATTCCATACTTCTCAAATCATTACTTCATTTTGCGTATGTGCAATCGTAAATTTCTTCAAGCATCATTTTTCTACATCCTATTCGTCCAATCCCCCTCATTCGATGTATGGTTTAATTATTCCATGTCAATTTCAACATGATTGCATCATTATTAGCTCCTGCGCATGCGCGAATGTTTACTCCCAGGAACAAGGTCTAGTTTTCATCAGATTTCGATCACATTTTCGGGAAATTTTGGGTTAGGCTGTAGATTTTTCCCTACCAATTTCATTTTTCTTAAATCATTACTTTATTCTCTCATCACTACTTTATTCCCTATTCAATTTCCCGTTTTTTAAACATCTTTACTGTGAAGCGTAAAATTGCGGGGTCTTGGAACTGTAAAAGTGTGAACCTTTCTCAGAGGTACGATGCACCATATTCTGATTTTATACATATACGTACGGGGTAATTAAAGATCTGCTTAGAAGTGCTATCTAACACAGAAATAATAAATCATTGTGTAATAATTTGCTGCGTTTTTGCAAAGTGTCCTTATTTTATTTATTATTATTTATTTAATTATGATTATTATTATTATTTATTTTTTATTTTTATTTATTTATTTTTTTATTTTATTTTTATTTTTTTTTTTTTTTCACTGTGAACCGGAAGGTGTTGTAGAGTTTCATTGTAAAAAAGTGGAAAACATGACCAAAAAGCTTAAATAAGAAACTAAGCACGTTAAATTTAGAATCGATCTCTGAAATTCGCAGAACCCAATGTGTGTATACCGTAGTATGCCCGGTGCGTACATAGTCTAGTTCACCTTTTTCAATTCGCAGATACCGTTGGCGTTGGTTAACTTGGGACTAGGTAATAGTTTAGAGAAGTGTCAAACTCTGACGTAACTCAACCAAAGGTGATGAGGGCTGGTCAGAGCGAAAGTTTACAGCTTGTAAAACCCCACCAACCGAGGCTAATTTCATGGTTAAAATGAGAATTGCAAATCCAACCGACGGAAGGGGGCCGAGCAACTAAAAGGCTAAACTCGGACGAACCGACACGACTGAGGAAGGATTCGACTGGTTTCCTAATTATTCATTTGCCTGGGGAGTTCGCTCGGATTTCTAAGGAGACCCCTCATTTCAGCTTTAGGAAGTCGGGAGGTCTAATTGACGTTTTGCGAGTGTTCCGAATAGGGATGATTGGATGTTTTCAATTAGGTTTGCCGGAGTTGCGGGCTGAAGGCGATTGTCGGGCTTTTCTCCGAGGGATATCGGATTTCCTCGGATATTGATGACCTGATGAACAGATGACGCGTGTTGATTATTCGCTGATTTGACTGAAAACGGCGCAATAAGGGAATTCACTGAATGCAGGCACCATCATTTACCTAGTGAAAATGATTGGTGGATTGGTGGGCTCGATAAATGACTTTTTATATCAATAACCTCGGGAATACCACCAGAAGGTTTGGATGAGTTGTATTCGAATTTTTAATCTTAGGTTATTTTATGTTGCTCAATGTTGAAGGATAGTCGGCTGTCTGTATGGAATTATTTCTATTCAGTGTTTTCGCAATGTTCAGCAGGATTCACATAATATCTTCGTCAAAGGAGAGTCGTCAAATAACTTCGTCGTAGAGAATCTCCTGTTTTCAGTTTGTACGATTCATGAAGGACTACAAGGATTAAAATGACAATATTAACAGCGTGCAGTGCACCTTTTAAGAGTTGAATTTTGTGTTGGAAATACAGCCCCACTATCAAATCGTACCATGACATCAAAATTTATAGAACTCGAGGACGTGGAATGAAAGAATGTTGGAGAGCTAGTACTATGGTACTAGAATGTTGGAGGAGAACTAGTACTCTGGTAAGTGATGTAAGTAAGTGAGAACTAGTACTCTGGTACTAGAATGTTGGAGGAGAACTAGTACTCTGGTAAGTGATGAGTGACCATTACGTAACTCTAGCGAACAGCTTGGCTCAGTCCTGGGCTGAGACGTTCTCCCTAGACCAGGCCATTGGTCTTTATCGCATGGTTCACCTCATCATTTTTACCAGCCATCTCCCTTGTGGTATGGTATAACTTAGATCCATAACACTGGCTCACTCACTATTCTGTTTCAGTATCAGCAATTCATCAGCCTAAGAATATCTCGAACTACTCCAGACCGGTTTCACCAACAACCAAAGTCAGAGTTGCTGTGATGAATATATCAATGTACTATGTCTATACAATTAATATTATTTTCAATCCTAGTTCATCAGAACTAATCTAACCTCGCTTTCGTCTAATTTTTCACATTAGCGGAAAAATGACGAATTATGGAAGGTTAACGCGAATTTCGTCGTTAGTTCTAGGTCGAGGAGAGATGCGTTAGACGTAATGCTCATGCGTTGGCGTTACAGCAAAAACGCATCCCCAACAAATCAGGGGATACGTTCAAGACGATACGTTTCTTTACTATTTACCTCTAAAACTCTCTATTGAGAGTATAATAAATGTATTGGCTGCTAGTTTGCTCAATAACAATATTAATGATCGTCAGTAGCCAGGCTGATCAATCAAATTGTAAGCCCGTTTCATCTTGATGATAATGACAGTAGATCTTTTGGGTCATAGCGGAGGGTGCTGAAATTCAGAACATAATGTCTCTTTAATCTTACTAATCCCCCTATGACCTGTAACTGATACTTCTTCCAAACCATAGTGACGAACAAGAATCAAATTACGAACCCTTCAACAAAATTACAACCCTTGCGATTTGTAAGTGTGCATTTCAAGACACGTTGATTCCAAAAGTCGAATACAAATAAATCACCTCACAAAGCTTTCCAAATATTATTGGAAATAATAAACTAATGAATAGGCCATTGATCTTAGGAAGATGGGTAAATAGAGATTCGATCAAGATAAAAGTTTAATCAGGCTATGTGATTGATTTACCAGCATAGACAGAAATTTAACACACTCAATAATTCACGTTAAGCAAATAGCTCTTAATTTTAATATATTGTGATTTATTCATTCCAACTATGGTATCCATATAGACTCAATCCAACTGTAACATCCATCTTCCCACCCGCATTCTCTAATTTATAATGAATTAGTACGTTTTGAAGATTATTCGATAAAACCCGCTGCCTCTAGGGTCGACCCCTTTCCACTCCCGTTGATATGATGACATCCACAGCCGAGCGAAGTGAAGGAGAGGGTTGGAAAATGGGCTGGAGGAGGGAGGGTTGGAATGGAATTAGGAATCCCAGCGAGGGGCAGAAAACTTTATTAATATAGCTAATGAACTCCTCCCAATGGCTTTCCCTGGATATCGAGAAATATACACACAAACTGAAATGATTCCACTTATCATGGTAATCTTGTTACGATTTCCTGTCGTCGATACGGCTTTACCGGTAATGAAGGATCTATTACCAATCAACTTTCATCATAACGGACCGACTCGTTACTATTGGGATCGATATCTTAATAGAAATTAATCTCATAAATGGTCTCTGCATTATCGCAATAATCCTCTTAAAAATAACTCTTCGATGAAAATTTACTCGCCTCCTCTCAATAATTCTACTTTCCTTATTAAGTCGAGAGAAAGTATTAGGTATGACTGGACCACTTATAATGTTCTTAACTTATTTCATACCTCAAAAAAATTAAAATGAAGTGGATAATAGATGAACACTGTAAAATAAAAGTAAGAAAAAAATGATTTATTCACGGAAGAGAGATGCGAATGGGAAAACGAAATTTGTACATTCACATACTGTAGGTGATTTTCCCGAAGCATCGATTTATTTTCATTCGCTCCCCTTTGGAGGTATCTGGATGTACTACTTGTGCAAACAGAAGGAGTTAATAAGTGGAATATAATAACTGTTATTCATAATTATCACAATTTGCCTTAAGATTATTCCCGTAATCTGGGTACTTAATTGTGTCAGCTTTTTTCGAGACAGTCCCCATCCTTAATTGTTGACATAAATAAATGTACTTAAATACATATATGGGTGTAGTAATACATTCATTTATCGGTCTCGTTACTTAGTTTGATTAAAATAATTCCCCATGTTAGAATACGGGGGGGGGGGGGGGGAAATCAGCACTTTGAGTGCAAACAAATTTTTCACGGCCAATTCAATGAAAAAAAATAATAAAAAATTAAAATAAAATAAATGAATAAATAAGTAAAAATAAACTTGTTCCAATTGATATTCTACAATAGCTTTAAAAATAAATTTTTTGATTTTTATTTAACTTTTACTATTATTTTACTAATTTTTTTTAAAGTTCTTATCGATATAGTAGTGAAGATTATTGGAATTAATGTACATTTTCAGCATAACTCTGTGCATGTATTTTCTATTTCATCGTTGATAAACTTCTTTCCACTAAAATTTCGATAAAATATAACGATTTCTAGCAGTTCCATCGATTTTTTAGCACATTTTTGAAAATACGACCAATTAATTGTGCTAGAAAATCGTTGGGCATCGAACTCATCCTCATGATCCTTAAGTCATTTCAATGTCAAGGAGGGCTGATTTATTTCGCTAAATTATAAACTAATATTTCCAAGTAACCATAACGAACTAATAATGTGAAAAGAAGGCAGTAGGTACATGGTAGGTATACCATTCAGTAATAGGTACCTACATACTTGTAAGCAGTCGGTACTAGACGATGCACAGACTTCTGATCAGCTGATGGGCACTTAAAGCTGATGGGCTGCTAAAGCTTATGATTTCTTTCGTATTCAATCTCTGAAACAGAAATTAAGAGACGATAGAGGTTATTGGCTCTTTCCCAATCAGTTGAGTGAGCAAAATTCTCTCCTGTTCATCCTAGGATGTTGAAATTAGACACGGAGACTCTTTATGACACTTAGAGACACTTGATTTGATTGGGTCTTTTCTGATCAGCTGATTAAGCTATATTCTCTTCTGTTTTCTTTTGGAAGTGACATCGTCCAGTTATATTTCGATAATGCACCTTACACTCAGTTTGGTATGTAATTTTTTCTGGACCAGTGTTCTGCGATGAAGGGCTATTTTATACAGGTTTACTATATGCGGGGTTTAATAATAATTGCGTACCAATGATAGGCTATCTAATACAGAAATAATACACTTTTGTGTAATAATTTGCAGCGTTTCGACTCATAGCATTGATACGTGTGAAGTATTCGGGCTGGCTAGACTCTAGGACCAACTAGACCCCAAGTGGAGTTCATGTGCGAAAGAACGGATTCTTTTCATTTAATAATGATTTTGAAAGGACGTTTCCATTTTTTTCGAACGTCACGTCACGGTGAAAATATTGAATTTCTATTTATTTCCACGTACAATCAATGTGTAACTAGGGAAGCGTAAACCCCTTAGTTTTCATAACTATAGCTGAGTTATAAACTAATATGACTGAGTAACCATTCTGAACTTCCGCAACCATAATGACGTTTCTATTTTTTTCAGACCGTCACGTCACGGCGAATATATTGCTTCACGTACAAACAATGCGTTACTAGGGAAGTGTAACTCCTTTAGTCTTCATAGCAGGAAAATCGTTCGCCACTTTTTGGAATGTTCTCATTTTATCACAACAGCTCATGATCTCTAAGCCATTGTAGTGCCAAAAAACCTGATTCATTACGGTAAGTTATAAACCAATATTATTAAGTAACCATAATGAACTAATAACGTGTACAATTAGTCATTATTAAATGATCTGGCTGTAGAATCGTAGGTCTGCCGTCCCATTTTTTTTCCATCAAGTTAAAGGTCTTTTATGGCCCGGACGGTGGACGGCAGACGGCGGACGGACATTGTAGTCTTGGAATCTACGCACCCTAAAACGTAAAGTGACAAAGTTAGAGAGAAAATAATTGTTTTTTTCCCCTATTCGATTACAAAGGCTTATTAAGGGAAATAATAAACCAAAACCTCCCTTCTCCAGCTCGAGAGTTAATGTAAGTACCTTATCAGCTACCCTAGCCTGCTTGATTCGCTATCCCATTCTAATGGTAGCACATTAGTTGAGGCTGGAGTTGAAAATGCGTCAAATTATATATTATCATCCTGATGGTCATTACTCCTCATTTTCAAGTAGAAGCTCAATTTTCCTTGATACCCATATATTAGTGGTGTTTCTATGCTCCTACTGATTATGCTATCGTTTATATTACCCCAAGTTCATAGTACTAGGGTGTATAATGTGTTCAGGCTTCTGTATACTACTGGTGATTAATTTGGGTCTAGTCGTCTAGTTTTTGGCTTGAGAACGTCAACCTGGACGAAAATTTATAATCATTTAGGAGAGTAAATTCGTTCCTGGAAACTCTGTTTTATATCACGATGCAATAGCCATTTCAGGTATTATGTCATATTGTGCCAAGCCGTGATCCTATGAATGTGAGTTCATGTTCCAAGCACGCACTTCCAATAGACTCCCGAGACACGTGCGCTGCTGCAGCGTGAAATCTTGTTTCAAGGAGGTAAAAAAGGAAAAAGTATTTCTCTTCCATTTTCCTCTTTATTTTTCCTTTCTCTTTCAAGAGGCGGACTTTTGACCCTTGTGCGCTGCCCTTTATAAATTGGCTCTCCGTGTAGAGGATAAGCGTCCTTTTGCCTTCTGATGCATTTTTTAAACCTTTCCGCACTGTACTTTCCTGGCGTGTTCTATGTCCCACGAAGTACCCAAGCTTTTCCTAGCGACCCCAGCGTCTCATGAATTTTCAAATCGCCATTTATGGTGAACCCTTGAATCTTTAAAAATCAGTGGAAAAAACAGGAGTCGTAATAGATTGAAAGCGATTCTTATTATGTTATATTTTTCAACTTCTACTCGAGACCAGATGTATGCACTGTCATTGTACATTTGATAATTATTACTTATTTTATATTTTAAAACTCACCTCCTGCACAGCCAAGAAAACGGTACTTTCCACCATCAACTAAGGTAGCAACAAATGTTTGGGGATAGTTTTTTCCTAATATTTCATAATTTCCTGGAATAGCATTTGTGATTTCGTGTTAGTTGTATAAATGTGATTGTAAGTGGAACTTCTTCCCTCGTATCATTTTTGGAAGACTGATAAATTTTAGTATAAGATATAATTTTCTATACCTTGTTCAAAACGGAATTGCAGTTCGAGTTTACTACTACACTGCACACTTCTACGAGATTACGAGGAAAGCCCTCAATTAGTGACCTCAGGTGGAGTAGTTGGATATCTTTCCACATGAGGGACCTTCAAACAGTCGTCTTCGCCATAAGAAATTCTTTGTTGTGTCTATCTCCTCAAAGTGATAGGTATATTCATTATCTTCACAATGCTGATGAGAATGAGCGTGAACGAGCCCTACATCGGCCAAATTGAATGAAAAAGGAGGAGAGAGGGGGCTGTATTGAGAGATATGTATGTACTTTCGGAAAATCAAAATCATCCTATAGACCTCTCGAGTTCGATCTCATTTTCGTTAAAAATTCAAGTTAAGTTCAAAAATACTTGCATTACCGAGATGAAATAAAAAAATATGAAAAATTGGTTTATGGAAGTGGAGTGTAAAATGTTAACTAAAATAAAGGACAACCAAGGAAGGTTGTCTATTGACCCTTCCATGAGACGTCGCCGTCGGTCAAACAAGTTGTTTTACATTGAATTCAACTTCTTAAAACATTCCTTGCCTTAATCATGGACCGACTAGATGCTTCAAATCTTGTCAGGACCTATAATTACCTAATTTTATTTTATTTTATTCATTAATTTTTTATGAGTTCGTAGAATGGTTGGTATCTCGTTTTGATCGAAAATTTATGATCACTTTTAAAGCACCACTCTAATGAGCTGTGCCCACCAGTTTGAACAATTAACGTTTATTATTTTCGGATGACAGTAGAATTTGTCCTGAAGATTCTGACACCATTCACACTTTCCTACTTGGTAGTTTGCTTTTTCTGCTCTTTCAAAGTTTAGGCATAAAGTGACGTCACAATGGGTGGAGGTTCCCCCCAGCAGGAGGGGTGCGATGAAGTAGTTTGTGGCAAAAACTTTTAAAAATTGTAGAAAGAAAACTATTTGTGGTTTAAGAATGCGTTTGGTGTGTGCACTCTTAGAAGTTTATCTGGTTCCATTAAAAAATATAAAACCAAAATGCCGGTATTCCTCAATACATTTTGGTAATTTGAATTCAATCCAGAATTCCACTCATCAATAGTTCATCATCCATTAATTCATCCGGAGGCCGTTCGTATCCGGCCAATGATCGGTCTGGGTTTACAAGCGCTAAAAAGAGCAGAAGGTTGTCGGTAAAGCGCTAAATATCCCCCTATTGCTTTGGAATCTCGGACTCCTGGTATTTTATTGCTATCTCCCGCCCCACTCCCAGGATTTATATTCAGGCCAGGGCTTTACGAAGGCTTATTAGAGGGAGGAAAAAAGGAAAAACGTAAAAGGTCAGGAATATGTGGCGTGAGGGATGAGCTGGGGGCAATTGCAATATCCCTTTGGTTCCGAGCCGTTGGGTGAGTCAGCTGACCGAGCTAGAATCTATCTGCTGGAAGAAAACGCAGGGTCTGTCGCTTTTTTCTCCTTCGCCCGACAATTACGGCCCTGTGCTGCATTGACTGAGATATATGTCCTCATTATTCGGTTTATTATTTCTGATCATGCTCCAAGATGATTGCTCTGCACTCCAGCATTATAGATAGAGTTGAGAGAAATTAAATTTGCTCTTAACCCCAGCGCTTTGCGTTTCTTCAAAAATGTAAATTAAATATTGCCTGTGACATAATCCATTAGGACCTAGATTCTCGAAGGCCACAGTCCTCTTCTCCTGCATTATTTCGTCGTGCAGGAGATCAACAGATTTTGGATTCTCAAAACCATACCCCACTTGCACGTTTCGTTTCATAACTTTTCTGTTATGCGTCTGTTTATGATCAATCTTTATTTCAGACAGACTATGCATATTTATAGTCTAATTTTGATGAAATTCTTAAGGATTAACCAGATTCGTCCCTGGGCGTTCCCGTTTCATCAATATCAGACAGAAAGGGACGTGTGTTCATCCAAAATATCTAATCATCTATAATTGCTAAAATCAAAGCAGTTGAAGAATGCACGCAAAACAATTGCATTTGAATTGATCAAGCTTTGACGTGCACAGTATGTGTACTCGTAAAATTTGATCAAATTGTTAGAGATTATTTGGAATAGCTAGGGAAAAAATTTCTTATAATTTTCATTGTCGTCGGTTTTTATCATGACCACATACGCAACCGTAAAACTCGATGCCATGTAAACTGAAAAGTTTCGGTCAATATAGAAGAAATTATCATGAGTTGATGAGGTGCATTTTGAATTGAGCTCCTACGTTGTGCCTTTAACATATATATGAAAAAATTCATATTTTTATCTGTTTTAATAATTATTAGCATAGTGTGGGTGCTGAAGATATCGTGTGTATCGGTACAATGGTTTTTATATTTGCTTTGTTAGGGATACGTAACAAGAACAACCTTATTACGAAGCTCTATGTTTCCTTTGTAACCTTCTTCTTCATATCGTTGCTTGTTTATTCACTCTCGTTTTTGCAAACATCAGGTAGAGCCCGTGGAAGTTCCTTTAGTTTGCGACTTCCAGTCCTTTCTGAGAAGCGAGTGCTAAAAGGTAGTTCGGTATTATTACTCATCTGAACTACCGATCTTTACGTGATTGTATTTTATGACCAAATTCATTAACAGACTTGTGCGATAAAATATCACTCTTCAAAAGATTGGCTTAGTATGATTGATTTTATCAGATATATTTGGATTCTCCGGAACGGACAATATGAACTAGAAAACGAAATAGGACTGTTCTAAACCAGGTGAGGTTTATGCTACTTCTACCTAGACCTAAAATGTGAAATGTATAAAAAAACATTCAGTCATCCGAGGTGACCTAACAAGCAATTTTTTCTTTCTTTTTCAGTCTGAAAACTTTGTGTGTACAGAAATCACAGTTCAAATTGTGTACTCTAAGCGCATGTTGTACTCGAAATGTGCTGCTCCTTGATATCCACCTTTGTTTTGTGTTGTTCATTTCTTTCGGGCGACATAACGAATCCATTATCCTAAAAACAAGTCAAGTTGTCGTATGGGAGGAGACATACAAGTAACATCAACATACTTGACACATACTAAAACACATATTATAAAAATATTGAAATGGAGAAATCGTTTAAGGGAGTTTTTCAAACATGTTCTGTTTTATAAGGAAGTATATCAATACCCCAATTATTTCTCTAAACTTGGTACAAAATATTTTTAAACAGTAGCATGGTACCCTTTTGACAGAAGTTTTCAAGAACTTGCAAAAGTTAAATCTCATACTTCAGCTGTTGATCCTGATTTGAATTGACGCCGTTTGGTATTATTGAGTTTACTGACGTGAACGTCAGTCTGATAAATTAAAGGAGAAGCAAACCAACAATGAATGGCGAAACCAACAATGAATGAATTGACTATTAGACTATTAAATCTACGTAAACGGAAACAAAAATCAACAAGTTTTTAACTGAAAAAAAAAAGATTTTTGGTATTTTGTAAAGTTTCACAATGGTACATGATCGAAACAAAACACATTGTTCACGAAAAGAAAGAAGGTTGTTGTTCTGTAATCAGGTGAACTTTCAACGAATGTTTGGTATAGTTTAGCGTTTTATTCAATTATTACCAGGAAGAGAAGAGAAATCTGATAAAATCTCTCTGAGCAGAAGGTGGTGGCAGTACCATGTTCATTTCTTAAAGAAAGAGATAGTCTACTGCCTCTAGAGGGAGGGCAAAAAAGAATAGTTCGATCCATGGGATAGATAGAGTGTGTCCGAATCCTCCTGAACCTAGATTTCCCAAGAGGCCAGTAATTGGATAGTCTCGAGTATGTTGCGTCAAAAGAGGGGAGGAAAGTAGCGAAAACTGGTTGATCGCTGGTTGGAGAAAGGAAAGATCGGAGTGGGGGCAGATTGAAAAAGGTGGGGGGAGACAGGTTATAACGTGAGCAGACGCTGTTGGGGTATTCCCCGAGAGTATTTTAACTACCAATAGAAACTCGAGATTCAGTTCCAGAAGCACAAACTCTCCCGACCCTCTGGTGTAAAGGGCCACTTCGGCGTGTAATCCTCTTGTATGGGTTCCACATGTCCTCATCCCTAGTCTATAGGAGTTTCACGTAAAGTTGGAACTTGGTTGTCTTTACGACGGATTCACGAGGCTGTTGTATGAGATGAGTTGTGACGCCAAAAATCACAGTTAACAGTTTAGACTCGAGCGCATATTATAGTTTGTCTCATTTTAATTAAACCAAAAAGCATTGGGAATGTTCGATAGAAAAGTAAGAATTTCTTCAAACTATTTCCCTCTCCCAGTTCAAGGATTCTCAGTATCGAATATGAGACGTTAGAGGGATGGTAGTATATTATACTGTCGACATACAAAGTGTTCGTGTGACATGACAAACGTAAGTATACTCTTAATGACTTGACCTTTCATTAAAATATATAAAAAAAGTCTACCAAGTTGGGTGTGTCACATAGCTTCCTCGTTTACCCATCATGAATGTATAGATCAATGAAAAGTGTCAAATGATCATGAAAAATTCCATAGCGGAAAATACTAAATCAAGAAGTAGCGTGAAACATCATAATTGGTCAATTAAGATACGAAAAAAATTATAATCAATGTAATTTACGTTTGCTCAAGAGCAGAATGAACTGATGAGTAAGAAACAATGAAATAGGTACAGGTTAAAATACTACCAAAATCGCACATACACTGAAAATTCATCAAAATTGCACGAAAACTGTGAAAATGAAGGTCGTTACAAGTATTTCACATTCGCGCATGCGCATTACCTATTAATGTTACGATCATGTTGAAATTTATATGGGGTGATCACATCCTCGTCCCCCCACTATCATCCAAATTTGAGTGAGATCGGACGAGTTGGACGTGAAAAAATGGAGCATAATGGAATTTACGCTTGCGCATACGCAGAGTGAAGTATTGATTTGGCAACAATAAAACTGATAGGGGACCGTTTATACCCTTTCCCGCACAGTGCCTGAAAATTTCATCTACATCAGATGAAAACTGTGGAAAATAGGATTGTTACAAGGATTTCAAATTGGCGCATGTGCAGTAGCTATCAATGATACAACCATGTTGAAATTTATATGGGATGATCAAATCGGCTCCTTCCATCTATCATCCAAATTTGAACGATATCGAATGACTAGGGCGTGAAAATATGACGCTTAGTAAAATTGACGTTTGCACATGCGCTGAGTGAAATATTGAGTCAGGAACTATGAAACTGATCCACTTCATAGCCCGCACATTCTCCGAAAATGTCATCCAAATCGGATGAAAACTGTGGAAAATAAGCTTGTTACAAAGATTTGTGGACACACATAAATACAATACACACAGACACACATACACTCTCACACAGACATATTGACAGACACGGAACCAAAATGGTTCAGAATGGTCTTAAATGTAAAATGAGAGTGGAAATTTTGATTTCGCATGCCAAAACTTTTTTTCTCCCAAACGTAATCAATGGGCCTCATTAGTCAATTCCTAAACAAAAAGCTCCAGGAATCACAGCAGAGGCTTGCAGAAATAAAATAACAATAACAATAAATAAAATAAGGAAGAATAACAACAAACTGGAGCAAAAGGTGAGTACCTAAAGTTACAAAACATGTTTGCGGCAATTCTCAGACGACGCGTTGATTCTTCCTTGCATGATCCTTTCATGATTCCGTTCCAGATAACATTCAGTAGCTTCTTATTAGAAAGAAGAAGAAGAAAAATATTAACACAATCTATGTTGATTTCTCGTGGTTATCATGATCTGTTATGCTTTGAGCATCTAGCAGGTGCAGAATGTAAAAAAACGGAAATAGTGAAAAACGTTGTATATTTCCACGAAATATAAAGAGTTACAATGTTCAATCGATTTCGACGGTTAGGCCATCATCAGTAACAAAAAATAACAGTTATTGCTCCTCCGTTTTGAAATGGGTTTCCACAACTTCGTCGCGAGTGATTTTAGTTCGTGCAGCCCACCACTGGCTATTCTTTTATTTTATCTATTTATTTATTTATTTTTTTTTTTCATGAATTTTTCGTTTGTTTGGTGTGTTTCTAATTCACATTAAATTACACACTGCAGCTTACATTACATTACTGAAATATATCAAAAATGTTGGCAAAATCTGCTGCTTTTTTCATGCAATAACCTAAAAATCTATTTTTTAATTTTAAATTTGACTCACAAGTCTCCTACTCGACGAATTACATCCAAAATTTCTACGTTAAAGTGTTCTATGGCTTCAGGCGATCCATGACATGCCTCATTATGAAAAAAATGCAGTAGGTAGATTATTTCATTGTAAGTACAAATTTAAGAATGATGAACAGGTGCGTATCCCTATGACTTCACTCACATAGTATTCATTTCAGGATTATAAGTAGTCGAATAATCGAGAATACTTGTCTTTACTAGATGTAATGCTCTCAATCCGATTGGTGAAAATGGAATCCATTGTTGGAGCGATCACAAAATCACTCTATTCAAAGAAGGTCAGCTCAATTTCCGAGCCATTCGCGCGAGAAGCCAAAATAAAAACGGTCTTCTGAAAAAGAAATGTAAAAAACGGAACAATAGTCCATTCAAGCTCCGACAATATTTCATAATCAGGTTAAAATAGGGAAGAAAGTCCGTGGGGTTGGGAGTTTTTAAAGCTCTTTTTAATGGTATCAACACCCAAGGTATAATAAGTGCCTCGCCCCAGTGTTGAAAGCTTTGGTGAGACCCCTCGCTAGGGGGCCCAGTAATTTTCCCAGCACCCCCGGTCCCGCATCGCTGCCTCGGCACCGCTCGTAATTTCAGCTAGCGCAGCTTGTTAGCTCCGTTAAACTAATAGTATTACCCTCCGCTTCAACCAACCCCACTTTTCAGCCTCCACAACCATATTAACGGATATTTTCTTTTGAAGGAGAAGGTGAGGGAAGAAATTTGTCTACTCGACGCTTCTTTGGGAAGATAATGAGGTAATCGGAGGGGATTTACCCTTTTGCAGTTCGCTAAGCTCTGATCCGTTCGTGAATTTATCGTGATGAACTGGAAGGTGCGGATAAAAACCCTTCAATCCCGTCGTACACCTCATAAGGTTGCAAATTTACTAGCTGCTAACCCGCGCTCTCCCGCGGTATATTTATGGTAATTTTATAGAACTTACAAAAATTATGTATGATGAGGAAAAGAATATCCTCCCTTCTGTGAAATCATTCAGGTGAATGGGTGTCCGGAAGAAGAGCTTATGTCACAATGTCTTCTAAATTTTACGTAACTTGTGATAACGATATCACATTGATAAACAGGCCCATCTTTCACTTCAATTTCTTTCACTTCTTTTCGTAGATGCGATTTTCCTTGCCTCTGTCGACCTTTACTAACTGAAAACTATAGGAACTTTTACTCCACATGACATTAGCCGTTATTCTACGAAAAACCTGGTTTCGAAAAAACGGTAACATACACAGGCCCTTCTTTCGGTTGTTCATTTTTCTTTCGATAAAACTGGAAAGCGCCTGATTTCGTTCAGAAAACGAGCCATAAAATTTATAGTTAACAATTTCACTACGCACAGAGTGATCATAAATAGAACGAAAATTTCGACTCATACAATCATGCAACATGACTGGGACTCATTTAATTTATATCTCTATTAGTGAAGGATAATATATTGGGGATGGGCGTCTTTGGTGGCCTATAGAAGCCAAAAATTTTCTCAACAAAATGTACCTATATCCGAATCCCATGTAGAAAATTGAATAAAAATATCGCTACCAATTTTTATGATTGCCTTTGATAAAGCCTTACAGGAGCTGTGGAGTCTAGCAACGGATGGGCAGAACAAACCACAGGTTGATACCGCACCACCTTCTGTGGTTGATATATCCCACTAGCACTAGTAGTGTAATTAGGGAACTGAGTCACCAGTATTGTCAGTCTCTTCCTTGGTAGGAAATTCATCAAGAAGATAATCACCAATTACTACGTATGTGGTTACTTTCCACAAAAAAAAAAAAAAAAAAAAAAAAACACGATTAGTAGAGTCCAGCGATGGTGGGGCGGAATCAATCAGTGTTTGAGTACCACTTGTTGCATGATCTCACATATGCGGCTAAAACAGCGGTTTTTGCCAGGTGAACAGAAGATAATTTTAAATGTTATCATAATAATGAATAGGAAGACGCAAATGTAACTTATAAAAGAGCATGAACTGAAAGAATTTTTTTCAATATTGAAGGTAGATTTCAATTTACCTATCGTATTGCTTGCATAACAGATCGACGATGACTGACTACTAATGAATGACTTGACGAGGCACTTTGTTTTTACCGTAATATAGTAGGAAGTCACTGATTCTTCATTATGTGTAGCAGTTGAAGCCAACAGTACACAAATTCCGAAGATTAGGAGGTTGTTGATGCTGCCCCAATGGTTGAAACTGCCCCATTTCCCTGCATAATATCATCAAGACTTGGCGTTTCGCGCATTCCCAATGGGTTTACACCACTACAGCTCCAGGACCTCACGATTTAACGCTTTTTAGTAGATGTAGACCAATTTAGAAAACATTTTTAAATAGGTTTGTGATAAAGATGAAAATATTTCATAACTTTGCTAGAATTGTACTTAATAAATAATTGAAAAGTAGTAATCAGTGTGGTTTGAATCAATAGCGACAATGAAATATTTGGTGTCTATATATAACACACGTGCCTGCTTTGAGACGTTCACAACGGTTTGGACGGTCACACATAGCTCTTCAATTATAATAAATTCATTGGTACCGAATTTAAACACTTCCATGCACAGCTTGAAATTTGTTTCCCAAATATGAATTCACTGACACCGGGTGGCAATGTAATCGTGGGATGCTCGCCTAGTTGTGGAATGGGTCTTTTCTGACATCTATATTGCGAAAACACTAAATTGGTGAAAAATAACGAGTTTCAAGAGTCACTTATAAACTGTGAAGTTTATTATGACGAAAATAATACTACTGATGGAAAATTAGCATATCTTTATTATTGAGAAGAAATGGTTAACGACAGCCGTCCACCGGTGTGGCAAAATAATATTGTCTAACAATTTCGTCTGTTGTTTCAGATGCACTAACTGAGAGGGCTGCATGTGGGTGAAAACGTGCCTCACTCTGTTTTGGGGGTGAACGTGCCCCGACTCCTGGTAAGTAACTATGCGAGATCAATCTATATTAAATTTCAGTTAATACAAGCAATTGCAATGGCTTGAAAATTTTAAAACCAAAATTTTTGAAAAATTTCTTTAATAAAATCATTTTTTTTAGGCCTTCTGAAGCCTTCTGAAATGATTCCTCAAGTTTGCGCTTTTCATATATTATGTCATTCCAGACGATAACTCTCCTTAGGATTCAGATAAAAATCCCGTTCTTGCACCAAAAACCATGCTTTATAAATGAAATTATGAGTTCGTTGGCCAGTCCTTTTTGAGAAGGTTAAATCGGTCAAATTAAAAAAAAAAAGTGCTCAAAAATCACTAAAAATTGCTAAAACCGGTCAATAATCGTAAAATTTATCATTTATAGCAGAATTTCAGTAAAACAAAAATTAGAGTCCTCATCCTCCTCTTCACTTCTCACGAATTCGTTCTGGAATGTCATCCTTCTCTATCTCCAAATCTGAAGTCAACGGCGGTAGTATTCAATGAAGGTTTAAATAATCTGAGCACTTACTATTTCAATTTCAATTCCATACACTAGAATCACATTCGAAGACTCACATAATCAAATTTAAGACAGTCACTTTAATTCACAACGTGTAATATGTTCTCTTCTCCTCTCTTGATGTGGGTGTGCCCCAAGGAGCATGAAAATAGAGCTTATCTATTCACTCATTCATCCAATAGTACTGAGTGGAAACATCAGTCAATGAAGTTGTTGTATATAAGACAAACATTGCTAATTACATTGAATAATTTAACTGAAAGGCGGTTGAGAACCTCTGCCCATTGTCAATCGAATGTAAGTTTGAAAAATCACATTACCGAACGTTGCGTATAACTAGCCTAATCCATTTCCCCCTCCTCATTGCGCCATAACCGCATCAATCTCTGAAAGCCGACTAGTTATTGAGGTCCTCTCTCACCGTAATAATGGGGCTTAATTATTTGGAGGCTGCCCCTGGCTGTTGAAGCTAATGAAAAGGCTCGACACCTGAAATAGTCAATCCCCCACCCTTAGGTGACCTGCGTTTCCGCTCCTCGTCACTACCAACCCATCACTGACTACCGAGGTGGGAGTGTAATGTCGTGGAGGCCAAAATTCAATAGCAAGTATGGAAACAGCTTTAGGTAAATGACTGAATAGAGGTTTTAGCAACAAAATTTTTAAATGATGAGCCAGACACAAATTATGTAGAGTGATGTAAAACAACAATTTCAGGTTGAGGCTTTCCGTGCAATACACGGTGGTCCGCTGACTGATTCAAGGCCGTCTGAAATGCCGACGAAATCTGACTACAAGGCGGGGTTCCGGAACCTTGTACGAGTAGAAATTGACCCCCCGGGAAATCCGAGCTGATCGTTTACTCGTACAAGACGCAAATCAAACATTCAGTTTTTGGGTGTTGTAACAACCTAAATTATGGGCTCAGCAAAAAAAATTGGGTGAAACTAGACCCCAAATGGGGTAGAATGCTACCAACCGCACTTTTTTATTTCAACCCGTTGCCGAGATATGATTTTTTAAAGTTTTTTTCGACAAAAACACGTTTTAGACCATAAAAACTTCATTTTCTCCACTATCAATATACTTTTTTCAATTTTTGACCTCATATCTGAAACCAGCGTTAAATTTCGTATAAGAATATTATTCTCTGGATCTTCAGAAGTTCAATCCTTAAACCATAATCCTTGTTCAAACGTGAGAAAATTATAAAAACCAAGTTTCCTGAAAATCTTCTAAGCTGTACTGTCGCCCAATAAATAATGTTGAGACTTATTAAACCTCACAAATTTATTGTTCATTTAAAGAGCTTTCAAACGATGGAGTCGCTTTTGAAATTTCCTTTCAAATTGGTGCAGTTATTTAACCTGGAAGATGAAAAAACGTGTTACCTTTTGGTTGTTTTTTTTTCTTGATGGACGGGCAGAGAAAACAAATAAAAACTCGGCAACGGAAAAAATGCAATTTCAAATGAAAATTACTCCTGGATAAAGAGAAAACAAATTTACTTTTACATTTACATTATTGCTTCAAATGCAACTCACAATTTTGTGTTTTCGAAGTGGCTCCCTCGACTGCACGCTCTTGCCCTTTTTCGGACCGACCCCACCGTCACAGAGTGAATGGACGAACTGACTCATTTTCTTCAGTCAAAACAAATTCCAACGCATTGATGAGAGACAGAGTTCAACTATTCAATGAGGTTAGGAAGTCTTCGTCGTTTTTTACAGCCTCCGTGTTTTTATTTGTTTTCTCATCCCACCCGTCCATCAAGAAAAAAAAAAAAAAAAAAAAAAAAAAAAAACCAAAAGGTAACACGTTTTTTCATCTTCCAGGTTAAATAACTGCACCAATTTGAAAGGAAATTTCAAAAGCGACTCCATCGTTTGAAAGCTCTTTAAATGAACAATAAATTTGTGAGGTTTAATAAGTCTCAACATTATTTATTGGGCGACAGTACAGCTTAGAAGATTTTCAGGAAACTTGGTTTTTATAATTTTCTCACGTTTGAACAAGGATTATGGTTTAAGGATTGAACTTCTGAAGATCCAGAGAACAATATTCTTATACGAAATTTAACGCTGGTTTCAGATATGAGGTCAAAAATTGAAAAAAGTATATTGATAGTGGAGAAAATGAGGTTTTTATGGTCTAAAACGTGTTTTTGTCGAAAAAAACTTTAAAAAATCATATCTCGGCAACGGGTTGAAATAAAAAAGTGCGGTTGGTGGCATTCTACCCCATTTGGGGTCTAGTTTCACCCAATTTTTTTTTGCTGAGCCCATAATTTAGGTTGTTACAACACCCAAAAACTGAATGTTTGATTTGCGTCTTGTACGAGTAAACGATCAGCTCGGATTTCCCGGGGGGTCAATTTCTACTCGTACAAGGTTCCGGAACACCGCCTTGTAGTCAGTTTTCGTCGGCATTTCAGACGGCCTTGAATCAGTCAGCGGACCACCGTGAATAAATACAGAGCACAGTGGGACAAAAAAAAGTTTTTTATGGACGTGGCTATGTTTTGAGGGCTGCCACCTATAAAAGCGAATCCTTCCTGAGCCGAAGTCCCCGAACAATCAACTGGCGTTCGTAATAACAATGAAGGAAACAATCCCATAAGAGCGACTTTGTCCTTTCCTCTCAGAGACTCGCTTCCACCACCTAGATACATTCATGATAAACAGAGTACTAAACTCGTGCTTACTAGGTTCTGCGAGTTGAATTGAAAACTGGAAGTGAATTTGCTCTTATTGAAACTTGAACTGATAAAGCTCCCATATTTATGATTTTCAAAATGTACAGACCATGGAGATCCTGGTCAATACTTATTTAATTAACAGTTGATCCTGGCGATGAAAAAATCTACAAAGATGTATGAATATGAAAGAATCAGAATACATTTTTATAGATCTCACTGGGATTGAAATAACCCTTCCATCATAACATGGCATAACCAAGACTACATCACCCTTCTGTTACAACATGAAATATAATAAATCCATTACCTCGAACAAACCGTATAAAACTGTAAACGCGATGATATTCCATTAGTCAACACAGACAGGGAAACAGTAAAATTTTCAGCTTCCGCTCCGTCAAATGAAGACGTATGGTTTTTGAAAACGAATGATGAAGCACCGCCGGTGGTTGGTGGGTGGTTTCACATTTAACTTCTTTTTTTACCTTTCCTCTCCTTGCGAAAATGCCTCACCGACGGAAAAAACACGTCATCTTTTTCGCTCTCGAGAAAATTATACTGAATTCCCGGAGGAGGAGCGGAGAAAGCCCAGGAGCGAGAAATGAATAATGAAGACCGCGTGAAGATGGGGAAGAAAAAGAGAAGAGTTCCCAACGGACTTCAACAGGTTAGACGGGGAAACTTATGGTTTAGTTCCACATCTGAGCGGGACCGAACGGTCGAGCCACATTCTGACGCCACATTTGTGTATGATACACTGAATGATGGCAAAGACGGAAAACCGTCATTTCTTGGTATTATTTTTCCCCTGGATCAGCAGTAACAGGACAGTAAGAGCCTTAAATTGAAACGAGGTGCTTTTTTATTCGGACGTCCTTCATATGATTTCAGGCAAGGCTTCGTATATAAAGGGACTACCTATTGGAATTGATCCAGGGGATTGGAGGACAACCCAAATATGAGAAAAAACTAACCGAATACAATGTGTGTTTGTGTATGTGAAAATTTTTGCGATGCTGCCCAGACGTCACACTTCTCAACCAATAATCAGGGTTCTTTATTTGTTCGATTCAAATTTTAATTTATTTGAGCAACGAACCTAGGAAATTTGGAATTTCATGACGAAAGGGAGAAACTAGAGGGGGTAAAGCACAAAAAAGTGGTATTTTATTTATTTTTTATTTTTTTGTTTCATCATTAAATATCATTGATTAGTCGTGGTTGGAAGGAATTTTGAATTTGCCACAAAGTGAAGGGAATGTATAAAACTTCGTGCATGCTGCTAAAATTTGAAGCTCTATTGTGAAAAGTTGAAAATTTATGAGATGTGACGTTCTTTCATTTTACGGCTACATTATGCCGAGATTATGCGGGCAGATTTGTTCTCGGAGCACTCACAAGGTGACGGGTTACGTATTAGAAAACATGAGCATTTCTGGTGCGAATTCAGCACCAGGTCGTAAACATGTGGGCACCTGAATGCCTGAATCATGAGATGCCTGCCCTCAGGTGGGTAGTGATAGTTGCTCCTAAGCTGATATTAGGCACCTGTATCATACGTAATATCTGGGCACTTGCACCTGACGGCCACCGAATGAAGTAGCATTATGAAAAGTTTTTACGTTTAGCGTCGAATAATGCTGATTGTTATAAGTTATAAGTAATGGTTCGCTTTAAAAATGCATTTCTAACCTTACATACTCCCAAGAACTGTCATGGAGAATGAAAAGCAGTACGACAATGAGCACTATCGAACGTAGGGGCTGCTGACTTAGGGGTCTGGTGCAAGGTCTTCTGAAAAAGAAACAGGATGATTGATCAGACATAAAATAATAATCAACATAAAGTCATTAGGGGAATCAGTTATATTTTTGGTAGCTGTCGTCTGGCCCTTCCTCAAATTTTATCAATAACGATATTGGCAGGAAGATGATTATATCCTGACATTTTACAGGATTTCATCAATTTGGGAGATAGAGGAGGATTTTTCCTCTTTTTTTCTATAAAAAGAACTCAACACCTATAAATTGAAGAAGAAAAAAAGACATATTGGGAATCGATCGGCAATAATGAAAAAAACCCAAAATAGGGAGGGGACACCTCTATAGCCAATAACCTTCGTGAGGGAGCTCCGATGTGTAAAAATATAAAACGCCTTCCATTTTTCCCCGTTGAACCCCTTTCCAATCGGCTTGTTGGCCTGAGCCGGACGAGTACAAGTGGCTTTCTCCCCGCAACTATTATTTACTTGACGGTGTGGGCGCCCCAACAGTTATAAATCTTTGGGGAGGGAAGGAACAGCCTTAAAAGGAGGAAGAAGAATGGGAAATATCCTTTTGAGAGGAAGAGGAGCAGATAAATTGTTGGTTGGGCGAAATAAGAGTGATTGAGTCATGGTGGAAGGGGAGGTTTCTCCCTATATCTGAATTACTTACGGTACATGCGTCTCCACGGGCGTTTTCCAGTTGGACGGGCAGTATCGCGTGCCTTGTAGGCATTCTAATAAAATTACCTGGAAACCCTCTCCCGGGCCTCTCTTTAGGGTTTTTGAGGTATTATTGCTCTAACCGGAGCCTTGCATTGTTGGGTTAGCGGCTTTGTCGGGTTTATCGGAGTATGTCGGGTTAAAAAATGGTTGAGGGAGTTGAACCGTGTTGAAGATCATCGTATCCGACCGTCTGTTAGTAATCGGTTTTGGTTGGATGTGGTTTGGATTCCTTCAGGTGATACCAGATTGTTCCCAGACACGACTTCAACTTCAGTGCTCCGACATTGACAATTATAACTGATTTATCATAATGGAATTTATAATGAATGATGCAGCAGAACACGGATGCAAGATTCAATGTGGTTCGTTGCGTTATATGTGATTGTGCCAGGTACTCTAAGAAATGAAGATACGTTCAAGCTTTCATAGTATAGCGGAATTCGAAGTGCAGAAGAAAAAGACAAAGCTCACAAGGAAGCATCTCGGTATTTTCTTGTAGCATCCTGATTAATCAGACAATGAATACAATAATTTGAAAGGTTAGTTGCTCCAAACTATGGTGACTTTAAAGGATGCTACTATTCTCAAATCCAATTATTTATAGAAATTTGAGGATTATAGATTCACGCTGCTTTCAATTTCAGTGAAATCTGTAATTTTCTTCCACACAGCAACTTTTTCATCAATAATGCTCAAGGTCTGCCCCGAAAAAGATGGAATTCGAGCATATAGTGTAGATTCGAGTGATAACAGGTATCAAGCGTATATATGCCTTGAAACCATTAGATTTTACTGAAGAAACCAGAACTCTAGCAGAAGGATAGAAAGAAATCAATATATCCTTTTGTTGTTGACGCTTTCTTAAATTCCTTGACGTTGTTATACAGTGAACATTGTGCAAGAGACGTTACTACTTCATGACTGGTGTTCAATGCTGACGAGAGTGGCTTTCCCTCTGATCCTTCTCGGGTGAGAGTTTTGGGGAATTTCCATTGTTATTTTCATTTGCCCAATAGAAAGATCTGAGCCAGAGGTTTCCTAAAAGGTGCCACAAGAGGGGTATCTGATCAACAGAACGGCTAATGGAAAAAAATTAGCGCGCTCACGTCCCCCCCCCTCCCCCCTCCTTCTGTAGAGAAGAACCGTCAGCTCCTTTGCCCTACCATTTCACGTGCGATCTTCCTACAAGTTAATAAGATCAAACTAACTCTTCTTTTGTGTTGGAAATTACTCGGGAGTATGCAAATGCGGAGAATCCTGAATCTGAGGTCAAAAGTGCTGAATTCTAACAGATGAACGTTTCCTATTGATGCCAAAGGTCAAGCCCTAAGTAGAGTTTGTGATGGAGACAAGTGTCAATCACATTGCCGCTCTTCAAGAAAAAACTGTTTAGTCAACGCCATTTTAAGTAAGAGATGATAGTGAAGAACTAGGAATGTGATTTCAAACGATGTGCAAGCGTGAATGAAAAGTAACACTACCGTGTTGTGTTGTGATAATTTTGTATTGGTCACTGTTCATTTCGTGTTCCTCAGATTCAAGTATTCCAAGGATATTGTTTCGCCAGGTGATATTTCGATATTTTCACTCACGTCTAAATAAAGGTTTCGGTCTAAGAGATGAATTGGGCACAGCTGTTTATTTAGTCGAATTCTTGAGCCAATGTATCGATGGCTGCATGAGTTTGGGTAATTGAGGACACAACTTGATGTAATTGAGAACATGGGTAGGAGTAATTGTAAACAAGGCGTTTGAATACTCAGGATGAAACGAGCTTGCAAGTTCGTTGTTAATTATACAATCTCAGGGGTATGGGTTCATTAAATACACTTAGATTGATAAACATCCATTCCCAATTACTCCCAACCCTATGGGGTGAATAGGGAATGTCCTGGGTGATTGGGAACATGCAAAATCAGACACTAAAACCAGCGTTTTTTACATCAGGAGAGAGGAACAGTTGATTTAGACTTGTAAAAAAAAAGAGAATGCTAAGAAAAACGCGTTAAGGTGCTTTCTAAGGTCACAGTAATAGTACTTACTGCATTAAAAAAATACGAAAATCCAAAAAATGTGTTTCCAAATATAATATCTGACCTTATACCCAACATTTCGATTTTAAATTACCATATTATTGTATTATCACAATTCACAGTACTGTTTAGTGTTTACTGAAAAAGTACATCTACGATAAATAATCTTTTTTGTTTGGTTGGACAATAATCCTCTCGTTCCTGATGAATAGAACGAAAAGATAAAACGTACAATGCAGACCTTGATTCTACGATTGAAGTTGAAGTATTTAATTAAGAGTACTAATACAAGAGCTGACTAATCTTTCAAGGATGTCTCTTGAGTTTAAGATGAACGCAAATATCTTTGTCAGGCCCTCTCCCACTATTGCTCCCCGTGTTTTCAAATTATTGGGCATTCGATGCCTTTGAGGGGGCGATGACAGCTTCCCCCCATGTTGTACTGGTGAAGTTAATTAAACTTTTCCGACTCAATGAAAATCAATTTCGACTGAGGAATAAAAAGGAAGGCGACCCAACACTTTTCATTACGTTCGACTTTCAAGTTGGGTTCTCTCGTGGAAAAGGAAGCTTCCGAACCACTTATTGAAGACCTCAAGACGACGTCGACTGATTTTCAGTAACTTTATTAGATTGTGGGACTTCAACCCACTTCACAACAACACGATATTGGCAACTAAGAACGGACTTGAAAACGCTGCGAACTATTACGCAAAGGTTTATCATTTATGTATTAGATAGCCCTTCTACGCAGATCATTGGTCCATAATTATAATTAAGCCTCTTATACATCTTACAAATGATCAAAACTCGGCGCATCGTGCCCCCCAAAAGAGTTCACACGATTACAGCACAGGACACCACAATTTTACAGTTTATAGTTGGTGAATGTTGGAAAATATTCTAAAAATGTCAAAACAACAAAACAAAAAACTTAGTAAGCCGGCAGGTTGAAAAGGAAAGAAATTAGCCCAAGAGTCCCCATAAGCTATTCAGAGATCCTCCGAACCTTGTTTTTGAGGTACCCGAACGAGCTTCATTAAATTTCAGCAACGTGAGATGATTAGAGAAAAATTAGCCTCTTAAGTTCCGAAAGTGATCGGAGAATATTACAGCAATATAAAATAACCGGGTGACTCAGAAAGAGTGACGCTTAGACCACCGAGAAGTTTCAACGACCCTCTGAGCGCCAGAACTTATCATCAAGACAAACCACTTGGTTGAATAGTAAACGGAAGCCAAGTAAGAACGTTGTTTGATTCCACGAAAATAAAGAGTTACAATGTTAGATCGATTTCGACTGTTAGTCATCGTCAGTAACTAACATTAACTAAAAATACGTTAGAAAGGACACAGTTTATGAAGTTACAGGAGTGGGGAGATTGAATCCCGTTGGTCGAGAGAATGGAAAGTGCATGAAGTACAATCAATACAAAGTAAAGGGTATTTTAGCTGATCGGATGAAGTGGCGGGAAGAGGAAGTAATGCTCAATCTGTTTTCAACAAGGGAATAATTCCAAGCTTTACAGAAATGGATAAATCAATGGTGAAATATGCTAAGGGATATCCTTATTTAAACATTTACCAGACCTGCCACTTTTGATAATTTCGAAGTTTTCCAGTACATTCAACATACATCTATGGAGAAAAATTAAGAAATTCTATGACTGTCTATTTTGCCAAATCAATATCGTAAGTACACTTGGTTACCTACCAACTTGGAATATTTATGGAAATCTTTGATATATTTGACTTGTTGGTACTTAGAGAGCTCACGCAAATGGGTGAGGTTTTTGTAACAGTTCACTTTCTTTGAACGGCTTCTATACAATAGAAATGTACTTCCATTTGTTCCAATTTAAGCCGCCAACCCGGCGATCCGAAAACTCTCCCTTTGAAGTTGACACGCTGAAGTTCCATAATGGCTAATCGTATTTCACGTTTTGCGTAGGCGATGATCACATTGTTGGCCACCCCCTCTCTCTCCCCCCCTCCCCAGCGATATCGTGGCAATAATTAGCGGCGTTGTTTCAAACCCATTGTTCAAGAAGTGATAAAGGAGTGGGGGATATAAGCAATCAACCGCGAAGTGAAATGGATAATCGGATGAGAGTAAAGTGTAAGAGAGCGTTACCCAGTACTCATACATCCACTCATCACCTATCAGGTGAATCACTTCTATTGAGGGGTTTTATCATCCAGATAATTTAAAAATTACCTTTAAATGATACTCACCTACTTGGAATGTTTATGGAAGTCTTTGATATATCTGACTTATTGTTACTTAATGAGCTCACGCGAATGGGTAAGGTTTTTGTAACAGTTCACTTTCTTTCAACGGCCTCCATACAATAGAAATGTAGGTACTTCCATTTGTTCCAATTTAAGCCACAGACCCAGCGATCCGAAAACTATCCCTTTGAAGTTGATACGATTAAGTTCCCTAATGGCAAATCCTATTTCACGTTTTGCGTGGGCGATGATCACATTGTTGGCCGCCAGCCGGCCGATCCCTTCTCCCCTGCCCAGCGATATCGCGGCAATAGATAGCAGCACCGGCTCTTCGGTCCATTTATCACTGATACTCCCTCCACCCTCCTCACTCACTCCTCCTCACTCCCCTCCCTCTCTTCCCCGCAAGCCCCTTCCGCCCATCTGCTATTCTCTCGCCTTTTCGTTCAGCTGGAGAGGCCCTCTGGGAAGGAGCGAAGGGAGTTCAAACGCTCAAACCGACGAAACAAAGCAAACTGAACTTTATTGATAAATCAACGTCGGCCGTCATATCAGCCTGTTGGTGAGTTTGTCTGATGATTTTCTCGTTCCTCTTCCATAGTTGTTTGTGCTGACCGCCGCTGATGGGTGGATATGACCATTAGGTTGTAGTTCCCACTGGAATCTATTTCAGAATCCATTTCCCGGCATTCAAAATAATATATAACATACAGTCGAAGATATTTATAAACCTAATCTACAGCAATGAAGATCAACGGCATCCATTCTATCAATAATTTATTAACGAACGAAGTACCTTAGTCGTTAGATCGACAAGGCTTGAATTCTGTATGCGCTGAGGTTGGACTTGTGAGTTGGAAGAGGTAACATCTCTGTGTGTAACTTTCCAGTTAGAGTGAATTTCAAGTGGGTCGTTTGCAGAATTTCTCCACTAACTTTGGCAGATCAGAATCAGATAAGTTTTCGCCATTTTGACGTTGTTTTTGTATTTTGTTATTATCCAAAGGGCATTACTCTTTGGAGGGTTAACCACTCGTTGGGTTAGTCTGACTTTTGATAGTTCATAGCAAAATTGGTACTTGAAGGGTTTGGGACGTCTCAGTGATTCAGTTCCCACAGGGACTTAGTTTTTAAGCCTGTAAACTTGGTAGAGAGGGAAGGTATTCCAAGTCAGACACCTCCGCTGTACCAAACTTGGCCAGTGATAGTGTTTGTATAGTGTTAATATAAATTTTTAAGTGTTCTGTTTTATAGTTAATCAACTTTATTCGATCAATATTATACCAAAAATATAAATTTAACAATTTTTAGCTGTTTTTAGTGATTTTTTTAGTACGTTTTTTGAAATATGACCTATTTAATATGCTCAAAAAGTGCTGGCCAACGAACTTATCCTTTCGTTTGGAAAAATTGATTTTTCGGCGCAGGAACGGGATTTGTATCTTAATCCTAAGGAGAGTTATCGTCTGGAATCACACACATACACACACACACACACACACATGCAGGCAAGCACGCACGCACGCACGTATATATATATATATATAGTATAATAATAAAGTTTTCAAGAATTTCGATTTTAATATTTTCCGAGCCATTGTAATAGCTTCATTTTTTACAAAAACTCGCTAAACGCGCCCATTTCCGCCTGCGCTCTGTGCTTCGTCCCTCTGGGATTCTTGTTCTGTTCTGCGCTGTTGACGCATAATCCGGCTAGCTATCGCACACTGCTGCCGGGGTGGAGGGATCCGACTATTAACAGCCTGGTCCGAGTGATTTCAATCATCTTCGCATCTTCATGCCCCGCCACGCTCCACTCCAGCTGTGGTTTGCGAGTCCCCAAAACATTACACTAAACCAAACGAACGAGGTGCATTTTTCTCCTTGACGCGTCCCTCCCAGGCACTGGTGCCGCTCACCTTAAAACCAAATGTCCACTTCTGATCAGTTTCAATTTCGAGTCGGTCAGATACGATAATAATAAGCCGTTGTGTAACAGTTTGCCCTATTTCTACTTTCACTTGAATTTTTCTACCAACATCGATCGTTCGTATAATCCTATAGCCCTTGCTTCGTTCCAACCACCCATCACCTTGGGACTAATCGATTTTTCATTGTTCGGATGAATCCCCCGTAGAATAAGCCGCTTTCTCAACAGCTAAATCAGCCAACCGTCGGAAAGGAGAATGGTTAAGATGGGTAGAGAACTGGTGGTACGAAAGTGAGATGATTGAAGCCGTGATATCCGTGTTGAAGATGGTTTTTTGAAATCAACGAATCAGCCGTTCTCACACTCTCGGCAAAAATGGGAAGCTAACCCTTGAGAAACCTCCAGTTTTTTCTACCTCATTTCAAGAGGTCAATTCTTTTGACATATTTGAAAAAGAACAGAAAATAAAATAAAACGCGTAACCACGATCCAGGGAAGCCCCGAATGGGAATGAGAAGCTCTGCTTAACAATGAGGCCTCAGCCTTTCAATTACACCACAGAAAGAGGGAAAAAACATTTCAAGCTCCTAAAGGGTGGTTTCCATGAAAGGGGTACAGTGAGCGGGGGGAGGGGGGCTCCGGTGAAACAGAGGTCTGAGTGGCTTTCCATCCCCCAAGACCTTCCCCTTTCCCCTACTACCCCCCCTTAGAACCTCCTTTTAACCCCTGCGAGACCACCGTTACCCCCTCTGACCTCCGTTGTGTCCAGATTTCCAGATCCCGTTGTCCCGTCTGGGAACAATACGTCACGTTACCTCTTACAGTCCGTGGGGGCCGTCAGGACCGCACAAAACTGTTGAAAGGTTTCAAATCGATGGGGGTTTTCCCTAACAGTCGATTCCCGTCATCCGCTGTTTAAACGGTCTTTCTTAAAAGGTTTTGTGACAGATTTTTTGTTCTAAATGAGTCTGTGGAATGTGTACTCTATACAGTTTAGGATTTGTGACTGTTAGTTTTTGGTTCATTATTATCCATAATAATCCTTCGTAATCAATCCTAACTGACTGGTCTGCAAGTACGAGTAGGGTAAGGGTCTGTACCTTAGGTCAGTTGTACTTCGGGCATTGTCAACATCTGCAGGAAGTGCATTACAGACATTAGTGTCTATCATAGTAAAATCCTTTGATCGAGACAACGTAAGTGAAACCGCTTTCTTCTTCACTGATAATGCACAGCTGTAGATCGGCATTCACGAAGTTTAAAGCTACTCTCTTTGCAAAAGTCGCTGTCGAAGAAAAATCTTCCCATGCCTTGAGATAAGTTTTCAACCCATCTTTTTGTGTGCTACGTGTAGTCTAACAACTAATGAATTTGATGATAGATATATCATTTTTTTAGTTTATGTGAGCTGATGCCCCATAATCAATAAAATATTTACCTCGTGGTAGAATGGGGTACCTTGGGTCAGATTTGGGTTGTGCCTTGGATCGCCCAGTCAATTATTATTTTTGGGTAAATTGTTATAAAATCAGCATAATAAAGGGGGAAATTGGTTCTTGTTCGGTTTGTGTCTGCTTAAACACATTCAAATTTTATGAGGGTCCCAACAGTCAGGCTGCAATAAAACTTGCAAAAAAAAAAAAAACCTTTTTACGATATGCAGTTTTCTTTCTATGATTTTTCAATGTTTTGGCAAAAGGAGTAATACTTGATCTGAATGTCTGATTCAGATTGGAAAAAATAAAAATAAAAAAATCATGTTTCATGCGTACGAAATTCCATCTTCATAGGTCGAATAGTAAGGAGAGGGAGAAATCGACCGTGTGACGTGAAAGATAAATTGAGAGCTTTCCAACGAGTGGATAATGAATTTCGTAGGTGGAAAACCGAGTGAGTTTTCACTAGTTTCCGGGATTTTTCTAATGATTTCCCTTCAAGTAATAGTAGACTAAACTATAAGCTTCGTCGAGTAGATTTAGAACGTATAACAACGCTAAAATCCTTCTTTCGTCTGTTCCAAAATGTCGTCAAGTGACTGTTTCAAAAGCTTTTTTAAATATGAATCGAGAAGCCAAAAGACATATCCATTCTATGATATTTTTCCTTGTAAGTGATAAAATTTTACATTTCACCATACAATCATTTAAAGAATAAATGTCAAAATACCTACTAATTTTCTGAATATTTTACCTTAAAATTCAGAGTCGTGACAATTTAAATAATTATTATTATTATTTCTTTTAAATATTTATCATATTTATTTATTTTATTTTATTTATTTTTTTTTTTTTTATAATTTATTTTATTTTTCAATAAGATTGTTGAAATGAGATTACTAGTTTTATCGTATGAATATTTTTCAGCCACATATACGTATGGTTTGAGATTTCGAAAATAAAAATGTTTTCATTATTGACTTAATTTTATGATGAATAATATGAATGACCCAAAGTACAACCACCGACCACAGATACAATCATCAGTGACCCGAGGTACATCGATGATCGTACCACGGGTCAAATTTTGAGTTTTAGATAAAGTTCCACCGTATGAATGATTAAGTTACTATTATAGAGGAACCTGGTTGTCTAACATGTTCCAAAGTTATCACCCAACTACCTGAGATTAAAAAAGTAAAAATTTCAAGGATTTTATTATGGGAAAGATGTGTTACAACAAAAAGCTGTGTTCTTATGGAAAATATCACGCTTCTTCACGGTTCATTAGCTCCGATCCAAGAACTCAAGAAGATATTTATTGCTAATCTGGTTTCACCACCGTATTCAGCACTAAAAATCTTCAAAATAAGACGTCACCCGGAAAAAAAATCGAAGTACCCAATACCCTATTTATAGGGTAGTCTTAATACTTTTGGGTATCTTTCCTGATTTGTATTTACGTCAAACTTTGTACTAGGCACCCCAAAAAAAGCTCTCCAAGTTTCACTTCAATATCTTGAAAATTGTGGCAAAAAGTAGAGGTGGGGTAGGGGGGGGGGGATACTTTTGGAATAACATGTATAACACAGGATGGGTAACATAATATAGGAAATAAAATAAGACTAGTTGTTTTACATCGAAGAGATATTACGTCGTCCTACATTCATCCTCATTCTATACTTACTTTAGTGTGAACACAAATGCAATAGTTTTCTTTTGACTGCGAGAATTATGAAATCCTCCTGTGGGGGATCAGGTTGCCAATCCTCGAACGGGCAGCCTTAGGGCGCTTCACTAGGATTTGGACAGAGATTGAACGGTTCCGTTCCAAGAGCTCGCCCCCGAACACGCACTCGGGATTAACCTTCTTGCGTCGGACCCGCCGGTTCTTCTGCTCCCTCATCCATAACCTCTGGAGGGCGAACGACCCTTTCAAGTTCACCAGCTCGAAGGGAACTTCGAGGTAAATGGATTGGAAGGTTTCTCCCTTGGACTTAAGGAGAAGAGAACAGTGCAATTGATTTCTAAATAAGCGGGGCTAGCCAAAAGCACAACAGTTACATGCTATTAGAACAACTGCGATAAATAAAGTGAATACGCCAGTTATTATTACTAAAAGGAATTCGTTTTCGTTCCAGAACAAATTTAAGACATTTATTTCATTCCTATGTTTCAAAGGCGATAAGTCCTGAAATTGCCATCCGATATTATTTTGAAAAATTTCTTGTAGAAATGGCTGTTTTTGATATATTTTCGCAATTAGTTCGTCACGCCAGTTATTTGCTACCCAATTTTCGCTTTGAGTCATCCTGTAGGAAGCAGAAACGTTGTTCTCATATCTAGAGATGAAGGGAAAAAATCTTTCTTCTCCAAATTAAAATTTCAACTCTCGTTCTAGATCATTTTAAATAACTTTCGTAGGTACATGAAGTGTCTGTGTATGCGAATCCTTTCAATAATTTTACTTTCATGATGAAAGTATCAGAGAATGTGAGTTAGGCTGTATATGGTCCCATCTCATCTATCTCTATCTCTATCTCTATCTCTATCTCTATTATTAATAAGAATGAAACTCCGTCTGTCTGTCGCTCTGTCGCTCTGTCTGTCGTGTCTATGCACGGCCAAACGGCTGAGTGGGCCGGATCTACGAGTGGGGGGATCTTTTTGGGATTTTCCGATAGGGTGTATAAGCGAATTTAAAATTTTCTAATCCCACCCGAACCATGGGCCGTAGGGCGGGAGGGGGGTCGAAGTAATAATTAATGTGCGCTTTTTGGACTTCCCCGCTTCCCCTACCCCTCTAAACGGCCGTTGACAATTCCGGAAAAATACGGGTTTCGTAGGTTTTCCTACGAGGAAGACGACGGCGCGATCGGATCGCGAAAAAAGTATCGGGAAATGCGTTAAAAAAATGCGAGAGTACGGACCCGTTTTCTCGAAAAGTCCGCCGAAAAACTTGGTTTTTTCCCATTAAAATATACCCCGTAAAGGTACGTTTTTCGGAACGGTTTTCGCGGGCGAAATACAGCTTTGATCCCGCCGAATCTGAATCCGAAGTCGGATATCGAAAAAAGTGACGGAAAGTAGGTCAAATTGGGAGGGGAATTGCGAGGGAACCGTTTAACATCAGAAATTAATCGACCACGGGCCGCCGTTACACAACGTTGCTTACCTGAAGGGACCCTCACAGGGGGGTTCCCATTTGCACTTCTACGCAATACCTTGCGAGCGAAGCGAGAGCCATTTCAAATAATAAATACGGACTTTGTCCTACACATATACAGGTATACCTTGCGAGCGAAGGGAGCAACATCCCCGAATAAACTTTTCGTGGTTCCACGTAGTTTCTAAGATTTAATTTGTTTGTAAGAATTCCCAACTGAAAAAAACGTCTGCCAAGTTGGGTGGGCAGTACAACATTCCCTAATAAACTTTTCGTGGTTCCACGTAGTTTTATAAGAATTAATTTGTTTGTAAGAATTTCCAACAGAAAAAAACGTCTGCCAAGTTGGGTGGGCAGTATAACTTCTTCAAGCGAGCGAAGCGAGCAGCATCCCCTACAGAATAAATACGGACTTGCGAGCGAAGCGAGCAACATCCCCTAATAAACTTTTCGTGGTTCCACGTAGTTTTATAAGATTTAATTTGTAAGTAAGAATTCCCCAACAGAAAAAAACGTCTGCCAAGTTGGGTGGGCAGTATAACTTCCTCAAGCGAGCGTAGCGAGCAGCATCCCCTACAGAAGTTAAACCTACCCTTAGGGATCTACCGTTTGCGAGCAAAGCGAGTAAAATTCCCTACATGCCACATTTTGCGAGCGAAGCGAGCAATTTAATGGGGGGTCCGGGGGCAGTATAACTTCCTCAAGTGAGCGAAGCGAGCAGCATCCCCTACAGAAGTTAAACCTACCCATAGAGACCTACCGTTTACGAGCGAACCGAGCAACATCCCCTAAATGCCATACTTTGCGAGCGAAGCGAGCAACATATCCTACATGCCAGACTGCGGAAGACAGACGTGTTTGGGGTTCGATAACTCAGGTACAGGTTTCGGTGTTTGGGTGTTGCGAGCAGGTATACATAGGTACCTTGCGAGCGAAGCGAGAGCCATTTCAACAGAATAAATTCGGATTTTTTCCTACAAATATACAGCAATACCTTGCGAGCGAAGCGAGCAACATCCCCGAATAAACTTTTCGTGGTTCCACGTAGTTTTATAAGATTTAATTTGTTTGTAAGAATTCCCAACTGAAAAAAACGTCTGCCAAGTTGGGTGGGCAGTATAACTTCCTCAAGGATATACAGGTATACCTTGCGAGCGAAGCGAGCAACATCCCCTAATAAAATTTTCGTGGTTCCACGTAGTTTTATAAGATTTAATTTGTTTGTAAGAATTTCCAACAGAAAAAAACGTCTGCCAAGTTGGGTGGGCAGTATAACTTCCTCAAGCGAGCGGAGCGAGCAACATCCCCTACAGAAGTTAAAACTACCCTTAGAGATCTACCGTTTGCGAGCAAAGCGAGCAACATCCCCTACACGTTTCAATTGTAATACATGCCACACTTTGCGAGCGAAGCGAGCAACATTCCCTACATGCCACACTTTGCGAGCGAAGCGAGCAACATTCCCTACATGCCACACTTTGCGAGCGAAGCGAGCAATATTCCCTACATGCCACACTTTGCGAGCGAAGCGAGCAATTTAATGGGGGGTCCGGGGGGCTTGCCCCCCGGCTGGACGTGGAGGCGAGCGTAGCGAGCCGGAGCGGCTAGTACTATTTATAAGAATGAAACTCCGTCTGTTTGTCTGTTTGTCTGTCTGTCTGTCGTGTCTATGCACGGCCAAACGGCTGAGTGGGGGGAGTGTACGAGTGGGGGGATCTTCTTGAGATTTTCCGAAAGGTGGAACGAGCGAATTTAAAATTGTCTAATCCCAGCCGAACCATGGGCCGTAGGGCGGGAGGGGGGTCGAAGTTCCGGTTAATGTGCGCTTTTTGGACTTCCCCGCTTCCCCTACCCCTCTAAACGGCCGTTGACAATTCCGGAAAAATACGGGTTTCGTAGGTTTTCCTACGAGGAAGACGACGGCGCGATCGGATCGCGAAAAAAGTATCGGGAAATGCGTCAAAAAAATGCGAGAGTATGGACCCGTTTTCTCGAAAAGTCCGCCGAAAAACTTGGTTTTTTCCGATTAAAATATACCCAAAAAGGTACGTTTTTCGGAACGGTTTTCGGGGGGGTTTGGGTCCGCCGAATCTGAATCCGAAATCGGATATCGAAAAAAGTGACGGGCAGTCGGTCAAATCGCGAGCGGAAGCGAGAAGAAGCGTTTAACATCAGAAATTAATTTTGCCGTGTTCGCGAGAAGGCTCTACGAAGTCAGGGGTTCGATGAGGCGGGGCTTGCACCTGACGAAAACGGGTTGCGAGCAGGTACACGCACTTACGTCTTGAAGGGTATACAGGTATACCTTGCGAGCGAAGCGAGAGCCATGTCAACAGAATAAATTCGGATTTTTTCCTACAAATATACAGCAATACCTTGCGAGCGAAGCGAGCAACATCCCCGAATAAACTTTTTGTGGTTCCACGTAGTTTCATAAGATTTAATTTGTTTGTAAGAATTTCCAACAGAAAAAAACGTCTGCCAAGTTGGGTGGGCAGTATAACTTCCTCAAGCGAGGGAAGCGAGCAGCATCCCTTACAGAAGTTAAACCTACCCTTAGGGATCTATCGTTTGCGAGCGAAGCGAGCAACATTCCCTACATGCCACACTTTGCGAGCGAAGCGAGCAATATTCCCTACATGCCACACTTTGTGAGCGACTTGGGGGGTCCCCTGGCTGGACGTGGAGGCGAGCGTAGCGAGCCGGAGCGGCTAGTGTTCAATACTTTTGAATCAATATTCACTCTTCTCATGCGTCAAAATCCTTGTAACAGGCTTAATTTCCACAATATTCGACCGGTTCTTATGAAATTTTCATGGTATGAGGGGGTTAAGGTGAAGAGGGTACCCTATGAGTTTCGTTGTTCCCAATTCAATAACTCACTCGGCGCATGCGCAAACGTAAATTCCATCAACCATAATTTTCTCACGCCCCCGTTCTCCGATCTCGCTCAAATTTGGAGGATAGTTGAAAGAGGTTAATTTGAGCATTCCTTGCAATTTCAACATAATCCTATCATTAGTAGCTATTGCGTATGCGCGAATTTTTATTCATTTTTAAAGGAGCCTAATTTTAACTGTTTTCGTCTGATTTTGATGAAATTTTCAGGGAATGTGCGGGTTAGGCTGTAAATGGTCCACTTCTAATTCCATACTTCTCAAATCATTACTCCGTTTTGCGCATGTGCAAACGTAAATTCCTTCAAGGATCAGTTTTTATGTCCTAGTCGTTCAATCCCGCTCAAAGTTGGTGCATAGTTGGGGAATGATGGTTTAATTATTACATCTCAATTTCAACATGATTGCATCGTTCTTAGCTCCTGCGTCTGCGCAGGCTCAAAAAACTTATAACCACGATATTTATGTTCAAAGAAAAATTTTTCGCCACCTAATTCCACGAAAAATGTCCGCCACATTTTTCGTCCACCATTTCCCAATATTTGCGTCGACAACATATTTTTTTATTCTTCCCAGACGCTTTCAGGTTTTTTCTAATGTAGGTAGGTATTATTCATTTCTATTTATTTATTGTTCTTAGTTTATTCATTTAATTTCTTTTGGTAGTTACGATTCGATAATGCACTATAAATTTAGTTTGACAGGTAATTTTCCATGGGACTAGTGAACGAAGTAGAAGTGTTATCTAGTAGGTACAGAAATAATAAACCATTGTGTAATAATGCGCAGTGTTTTCAACTCGTATAGCCGCTGGTGAAAATTAGTGAGACACCCCATATAGTCAGTTATAACAGGTAAAACTCTCCTAAAAGTTGAGACAACGATTCTAATATACTCGTATATACCTGTAAATAATCTCGGAAACGAAGGGGACAATATTATTTCTCTGACATCTTCATAAAATAAGAAGATAAATGGCAATCAGCTTGAAAGAAACATTTTCCGCAACTCTTCATTTAGTTTAGTATCGAGGAAGGGCCCCGGCTCGGTCGGGGTGAAATTTTTCCGCGTGATTTCACGTTCTTGCATAGCATTTCACACCGAAATCGTTGCGGTTGTAAAAACTACGGTACAGGACCAACAAAAAACAACCGAAAAAAAAACGTCGAAAACCGCTGGAAAAAAGGTGCAAACCTCCCAGAAAAGAGCGTTTGCGGTTTTTAAAAGAAAGAACTCACCGGCGAGAGAGGTGGGAAAAAATAAAAAAGAAAATATGCGGCCACCAACGTCGGTGGTAAGCCGCCAAATGGTTTTCCGATACTGCGTTCATAACTCCGAAAGCCTTGACTAGCACTTCTCTCTACTCGACCAAGTATAAATGATTCCCACTTATACCTCCCATAGCACTTCTTTTGCCCACTCCAGTATACCCATACTTTTCGAAGAGACGATTCTTCCTGGTGGTCCTTATCATTACACTCTTTTCCCTTCTTCTAACACATTTTTCAGGGTCTGGGATCCTGTGTTTCCTTTTTCTTTCCTGCAACGGCGGAGAAAACTTTAGAAAGAAGACATTACGGCGGATAACGTTCTTAGGTGGTTTCGGATTACGTAATGCGGGCTTCGGGACGGTTTTTGCGACTTTGTTCAAGACCGTCTCGACTGGAGGATCTCCCTCCTGGCGCGGTCTTGGGTGAAGTTATTTGTTGGGTGGCGAGTTGGAGGGTTGGGGGCCCTAATAAAATCTACCTGTTGAATATACGGCGTAACTTACCTCAGAAGGAGGTCGATGAAAGCGATATCCTCCAACATTCGGAATATTGTAACTTCCGAGAGTCAAAGACAATTGTTTAGATAGAGTTTCCTCACGCGTTATGGGAATGAATGTTAGAGCGATAAGGGTATATTTCATCCTCTGATTGGAAAGGCCAGTTCCTACAATATAAGCGGCAGTTCTACAAAATCGGAAATATACTTAGCTTCTCAAGACGGAGTCCGACGTTTCATTCGACTCTTTTGGTTTCAGAGAGCTTCATGTCGGATTTCAATTTCCTAGGATGAACAGAAGATAATTTAGCTCTCTCAGCTTATCAGGAAGGGGCACGAAATGTATTTCTTCTCTTGGTAGTTCTTAACACTACATTCTCTTTATCTCTTTTCTGATACATTTTTCAGCATTTGGGAATATAGATTTTTTTTTATTTTTCTTTTCTGCTGCAGTGAAGGAAACTTTAAAAAGAATGACAATACTCCGAATAACGTTCTTGCTTGGTTGAGTGAGAGTGGTGGGGTCTTGTCAAACCGACTTGTTGAACATACGTTATAACCCACCTTCGAAAAATGGCGATGAAAGCGATATTCTCTACCATTCTGAAATGAGACAACCTGTTTGAATGGAGTTCTCGCACGAGTTGAGGAAAGCATCTTGGATTGATACGGGTATATTAAATTTTCCTGTTGGAAAAGCCGGTTACTACAATAAAATTAGTTGTCAAACAAATTCGGAAATTAACTTAGCTGATCTGGGCTTCGTTTCATTCTACTCTTGTTGTTCCCGGGAGGCTTTCTTTCGAATTTCAATGTTCTAGGACAGCGGTTCCCTACTACTGCTACTGCTACTAAGGCTACTGGGCCGCGGATGCTGGCCGGAACTCAACAAATAATATTAAAATATTGCATAATAAGTAACGGTATTGATAAATCGGTCCTCGCGATAAAATATTAATTTAGGCATTCTCTTGGATAGTGTAAGTTTATTGATTCAATTATTTTACAATTTATTTTTTAAATTTATTTACAAGTCACTTGACAATTTTATAATAGAAAATTAATTAGATTGGTCAAAGTGTGTAGGTTTGACAACTGACGGGGCACGAGCTATGTCTGTTATTCATCGGGGGTTAATCGCCAGAGTTAGGTCAGTAGCTCCCTTTTTCAAATGGACAAATTGCAGTATATATAGAGAAGCTCTTGCACTTAACGGTTTGGGCGAGTGTCTGGAAACAACTCTTGACGATGCAGTAAAAATCGTCAACTTTATCAAAGCAAGGCCAAAAAACTTTAGACTTTTCAGTGTTTTGCGTGATGAAATGGGCAGTCAACACAAATAGCTCCTACTTCACTGTGAAGTTCGGTGGCTATCTAGAGATTTTTATCAAGATTTTTTGAACTTCGTGATGAACTCTGGGTTTTCCTCATGAAGGCATATGATGGCAAACGTGCAAGTTCTTTCTTAGACTGTGTGGCCGATGGAAACCGGTTAAAGCGATTGGCGTATTTGGCAGATATTTTTGGTTCCCTCAACACTCTTAATCTAACTCTTCAGGGCAAGGATATTCATAAGTTTCTTGTACAAGACAAAATAGAGGCAATGATAATAAAACTTCAACAATGGGCTAAAAAAATTGAAAAAAAAAAATGTTTCGACGTATTTTCTGTCCTACGTGATTTTCTTGAAACCAACGAAGTCAAAATTGATGAAACAACAGCTGCAACAATAAAAGATCACTTCTCATCTTTGGCTTCCAACCTCAGGGAGTTTAATTTTAAATATATATTTATCAAATTTATTTCAATTACTTGTCTCATCACTTTTCTTTTGCTTTGTGTTTTAACTTTTTATTTTTGGGCTGAGAAATCACGGTAAGAAACTAATTCTTTTCATATTTCTTTTAGGAAATAGTTCCCTCAAATCGAAGGCGAAATCCAATGGATCAGAAATCCTTTTCATGAAGATAACTTTGAAAAAGTTAACACATCTTCAAGTGAAGATGCCTCTTTAATTGAACTGTCTTGTGATCAGGATCTGAAATCAAGTTTTAAAATGACCCCATTGATTCCTTTTTGGATAAATGTGCGAAAAGACTATATCGCTATTGGCGAAATTGCACTGACGCGATTGATGGGATTTTCAGCTACTTATCTGAGTGAAGAGCGTTTTCTACTTTAGTTTATTTGAAAAATAAGTATAGAAATAAGTTAAACGTGGAGAGTGACTTAAGTCTGAAATTGTCAAGTTTCGATCCCGATATTGATGCACTAGTAGAGGGCAAACAATGTCAAAAATCCCATTAAGTTTGAACAACCATGTTAATATATCTATGAATAAATAAAGGTTCTTCAGTGAAAAGTTTTTTTTTTTTCCTTTTTGCTCAGTATGTTTTAATTTGATTTGATATTTGCTTAAATTCCTATGGGAACATTATATATATATATATATATATATATATATATATATATATATATAATCGGGTGGGCCTCGAATTTAAAAAAAAATATTATTGGGCCCCCAAGCTAAAAAGGTTGGGAATCGCTGTTCTAGGATAATCAGGAGAGAATTGAGCAGCTCATCAAGAAGGTGGCCGTCATTCCAATCTTTCTAGTAGTTCTTAGTATTACACTCTCTCTTATTACATTCTCTTTTTCTTTCTTCTAACACACTTTTTCGTAATTGATATAGCTAGCCCATGTTCTGTAGGGGTAGTTTAGCCAGTCACAATGACGTGGCTTCGTATTGGCTGTAATGGCCCTTAGACCTAGTAGAAATAGTACCTGCCTAAGTCATGTTTCTTATTCTGAAATGAATCAGCTAAAGAGACACTTGGAGTTATTCCGTTCTACCTCAGGGATCTGGTGTTCCAGTTTTTTTTCTTACTTTTCTATTGTGCCACAGTAAAACAATTTTTAGGAAGAAGACATTTTGGCGGAAGATATTCTTTGTTGGTTTTGGGAAGGCTTTTGTCAGTGTGTTCAAGACCTTCTCAAATGAAGTTATTAGTTAGGTGAATTTAGGGTGGGGATCCTAATAAAATCTACCTGTCGAATATATGTCGTAACTTATCTTAAAATGAGGTCGATAAAAGCGATATCCTCTTCCGATCGGAATAAGGTAACTTCCGTGACATACTAAAACAATGTTTTCGGACGGAGTTCCCTCACGAGTTATGGGAATGAATGTTCGAGAAGTATGGGTATATTTCATCCTCCGATTGGAAAGGCGGATTCCAACAATAAAAGTGGTTGTTCGACAAAATTGTAAATCAACTCAGCTGATCAGGACGGAGTCTGTCGTTTCCACCGACTCTTTCTGTTCCAGAAGGGCTCCCTGTTAAATTAAATGTCCTGGGATAAACATATGATAATTTGGCTCTCTCAGCTTATCAGACAGGTGCCCGAAATTTCATTCTTTTTGGTAGGTAGTTCATACCAATACACTCTCTTTTTCTTCCTTCGTCATATTTTCTGGGGTCTTGGGATTTAGATTTCTTCTTTCTTTCGTTCTTTTTGCTGTACCACGGTGAAGAATAATTTAGAATGACGACATCACGGGTGAATAGTGTTTTAGGGAAATGTGGGCATTGGAAAGGTTTTCTCGACTTGGCTCAAGACCGATTGGATTGGAGGCGTGGTCTCGTGTGAAGTTATTTTAGGGGTGGCAATTTGAGGGTACAGGGTCCTAATAAAATCTGGAGCACTCGAACTAGGTACCAGCCAGAAACGGTTCACTAATCCTTACCTGATCTGGGCACCGGCCCGTGGTTGGTAGTGGTCCGATGATGTGAGTAAACAGGAGAGAATTTAGTTAACTCATCAGGAACTCAATATTTCTCGTAATGTTTAAAATTATACTACATTTTTCTTGCTTCTAACACCCTTTTCGGGCCTGGTGACCTAGTTTTTTCTAACTTTTCTTTTTTACCGCATTGAAAAAAGTTTTAGAAATAAGAAATTAGGGTGGGTCACGTTTCTCGTTGGTTTCGGGATGCTTTTGACCCCTCTCCAATGCCGTCTCGACGTGAGGATCTCCCACATCGTACAGTTTCCTCTGAAGTTATTTGCTGGGTTATTTGAGGTTGTTCGACGAAATAGAAAATTAACTTAGGTAAGCAGGTCGGGGTCCGTCGTTCCGTTTAACTGTCGCTCTTCCAAAGAGGCTCTCTGTTTAATTCAATTTCCTTGGGTAAACAGGTGAGAGTTTGGCTAAATCAGCTTATCATAAACACATCAGCATGATATTAGCACGCAATTTTATTCTTTCTGGTAGTTCATATCATTACACTCTCTTGTTCTTTCTTCTAACATATTTTGCGGAGTCAGTGGGTCTAGTTATTTTCTTTATTGTCGCTCTGTCACAGTGAAGAAAACCTAAGAAAGAAGACATAACGGACGGACAATGTTCTTGAATACGTTACGTAATGTGGAAATTGGGAAGATTTTTGAGACTTAGTTCAAGACCGTATAGATCAGAGGCACGTCTTCGGGTGAATTTATTCGTTAGACGGCGATTTCAGGGTAGGGGACCCTAAAAAATATGGTCAATGAATTATGTATCCTCCACCATTCGAAATATGCTAACTTCCCTGACTGGAACCAAATCACCCGTGACGAATTCGTGGAAACCAATTTCAATGCAGCGGAAGTGCAAGGAGAAAATCGTCTAATACCACTAAAATAAAGAGTTACACTATTAAATCGATTTCGAAGGTTGGTTCTTGATTAGTACATTAAACCTCACCGTCAAAATCGATCTAACATTGTAACTCTTTATTTCATGGAATTAGACAACTGATTGTTTACTGATAGGCTAAGACAATTTTTTCGGATGGTGTTTCCTCACGAGTAATTGGGTTAATGTTTGAAGAGTATGGATATTTTTTGTTCCATCTGGAAAGGCTGATTACTACAAAAAACAAATGATTAAATAAATAATAACAATTCAATGAAAAATAAAATAAAGGTAGTTCGAAAAAATCGGAAAAGTACTTATTACTTATTTTTTGGGACTGGAGATCTAATTTTTTCTTCTTTATTTTCTTATTATTCTTTTCTGTCACAGTGATTTAACGTAAATATAAGATAATTTACAAAAATTCACTCATGTGATGATGGTGCATAAATGGAATTTTCCTGCAATCCACCAACGGCAGATGAAGATTTTGTTTCATTTAGATTTGACTTAATTTTCGAACCTTAGTTCAAGCCTTCCCCTGAAATTACTACCCGTCTTTAGTCTCTGTTTCTGGACTATTAATTTGGATGGATGTGGGGGATCATGGCTTCGCACTTTGTTGGAGAAGTTGTGCGTAGGTTCTGGTGCAGGAGCTGCAGCATGAGTGACGGACGGGCCTTGTGAACCAGAAAACGAGGGCAACCAACGACCTTTCTGACCCTCTCTGGTTTCCCTACCGTGAAGGGAAAGTCCGGGTACAAGGCCGACGGAAAATCGGGTAAAACACGAACCGCCTACGCTCAATCACTGTCAAAACCTTACCTCTCTCGAAGGCCATGATGAATACAATCAATTGATATCACGTTGTTACTCATAACACAAAATCGTTATCCGTGTTCCGGGGACAAGGTGCTCCTCCGGGACGCTAATGAGATAGTTTGTGAAGACCCCCAGTAGCCCCGGCGTCGCTCAGATAGGCACGTTTTATTGATGATACCGCCCCCCTCCCCCAACTACCCCTCTTTCGTGCTACCCTCTGAGGTTGATGTATAGATGTCGTTGCTACCCTAATTCACTGCCGTCCATTAACTCCGTCCACCCTTTCTACCAGCCTTTTCAACCCCCACCCCAACCTCGCTCATCCCCTCTGCGGAGCTCTACCATCTTATCAATGTCATTGTAGCCCATTCATCAAGTACATGTTGAAAAAAAAAAAAAAAAAAAAAAAAAAAATCAAACGCTACGAACGAGGACACAGATGTTAGCTCAAAAATAAACCGAAATATTTCATCGCTAGGTACGTAACATGATAGCCTCCGAACGGGCTATTAAACCTCTTTTATTTCAGACTAATCTACATTTATCATGGAACGTTCGTACAACCTTCATCAAATGTTCCGAAATAAAATTGTCTACCATCGTTATGAAATTGATCTATCGGGCCACGCACTCTCAATATAACATTCGTGTAGGCGGCACGGGCGGCCCTTTGTTCAGTGTTCTTTCCTGTGACAGCAAAACAAAGAAGATGCGTAAAAAAAGCAGTAGTAATATAAATGAATGAATAAATATGTATATATCTATATATATATATATGGTAAAATTACAAAATTACAATAAAAATTAAAATAAAACAAAATTATAAAAATGAAATGAACATTAAAACAAAATAAATAAATAAATCGGGAGGGTTTTTATCATTGTTATACTCTGTCTAAGCTTTCGTGGTAGTTCGACTACCTGAGGCGACCCTTAGTCCGGCTACGCTGTACTGTTTGAGGTTCATCTTACCCCCTCAATTAACTCCTTGGGTACTGTGTTTGTCTCCTTTAAGACTAGCCAACTTTGCTAGATTTTGGAATTGATCATTATTTCAATAAAAATCAAATTCAAAGGAAAATTTTGAAAAGAACAAGTATAAACACAACACTGCATAAACAACTAAAACACGATTTTTTCCAAGTCCATATTACTGGGAAAAACCGGCTGCATGATAAAAACATTTAAACACTGCCAAAATTTGTTGGTCTCATTCTGACAAAATTTTATGAAGAATCCAAATTAATCAAAAGACATTGTAGCATACTTAGCTGATAGAATTTCGTTTATTGAAGAGGGTCATAATTTGGGGTTGAAAAAAGCTGTGGAGCTCCCGGCGTTGACGATCCATAGTGGGGGACGAGGGGGATTTTGACCTTGACAACCTGCCACAAAAGCGTGGACAGAGTCTAGTATGTTAGAATTGATGTTTAACAGAGTGGCTAGTTAAGTAGAGTTGGCAAAATCTGTAAAACTAATAGTAAAGAATTGGAAATACTTCGAGAAGACATCAAGTGCCATGAAATTCTGAAGCACTTATTTGATGCATGAAACAGTGCCATTTATTCATCGTTCTTTTCCATATACATTTCTTGATATTCCAATAAGATCCCTTTAAAGCCCCGTTACTGATCCCAAGTACATAGCTGTACTTTCAGAGTCTCCATATATTTGAATACAATCTCAAAAGGAAGGCCAATATTGAAAAATATCGACTTTACCCTCGTATGATACACCTTATATTTCTTGACGTGTACTACCGCGATGAACAATTGCTTCTCAATGGTTTTCCCCCACTTCTTTCTCCGTAGGTACGTCTTTATTTTTCTTTCTGTCTACAGACTGTTTTTTTCCGTCTCTACCTTCGGTTCTCCCGTTTCCCTCATCTTCTTTCTTCGTTCTCCTTTCCCTTATTATTAACTTCTCCAGACAAGCCTAGAATATTTGACGAAGAGGAGGGGGTGGGAAAGGGGAGGTGAAGGGGGGAAGGTCTCTTTATTAGAGTCTCCGGAGAGCCGAGTAGCAAACACCACCTCGATATTGCTGTCTATTTCCAGCGTCTTGTCACGCTCTGTTTTCACATCACGTAAACCCACACTCGGGTACCAATATCGTCTACGCGAATCAATCTTGTACGTACTATCCTGAGATCTGATTTGAGTATCCTCGGGTGACATATTTTCTCCGTCTTCTGGTGAAACTACTGCTCTTTTTTGATCGCTCAGTCATTCATCCTTCCATGAATACCAATAATCTCTTGCTGTAACGATGAAATCTGAAAACGCGAGTTAGTTCAATTTGTCCAAAGTTGCACGAAAAGAATGCATCGATACAAAAAGCCTCTTAATATTAGGTCAAGCTATACCTAAGGTAATGTAGAACCCTTTTCAAAATAGTTGTGTACCTGCTACTTATGTAATTCTGTTGTTAATTCAGAAGTTCACTTGATTTTCCATAAACAATATTTGGGAACCCCATTGAAAAACTGTATATTGACTCCCTTACACCTCAAAATTTTTATGTAACTTCTCGATCTCATTGGAACTTGTTTTCTGGATTTACTTAAAATTGGGGGTGAACTCATGGTGAATGCATACCTTCACGTACAAGCATAAAGGAATGAAAGGGATTTAATGCTCTGGATCCGTCACTCTCTTTGTAGTTGGAGAAAAGCATTTCGATTCCCAAATATGTCAAAGTTCCACTGTCAGGGATAATTTCTATACCATGTCCAGGTCTTTAGTATGGTGCGAATTTCTATCCTATTGTGAGTGTGCACCCAAACAAAGCCTATAATTCTCATATAAAGACAATTTATGCTTTGTGTCCATCTCCATATAGTGGGTAAGAGCATTTCGAATTTCATGGAAAGTTCCACATTCAAAATATTAATGTCAAAAGCATCTGCTTTAGGGGTTTTTACCCTATGGTCCGTGGGCCGCCATCAGTGTTCCATAAGAATAGAATAGAACAGGTTTTTATTTGTAGTAGCCTTCAGTTAGGTAATAAAAATGTCTTGAATAATTATTATTAGGTTTTACAAGTAGGTAATAGACAAAATAGACAACAGATAAAAATGAAATGAACAACGAAATAAGTGAATAAGTCCAATAAGACACAAATAGCAACAAAGAGTTGATTAAACTTTCCAGTAATTCTCTAAACACGCCGTGAAATATCACCACACGCCTCAACTGAATAAAGTTCTGCTCGAATAAGATGGTGAATGTCTTTACATTCAAATCACGAATGCAGTCTTCACCCAACTTGGTAATGACTGCGTCAAAGAGAAGCGTTGAGTCACAAATATGGGGTGACCTCATGGTTTCTTGACCTGGTTTCATATTCATGTACGTTAGAGACCTTGGAGAGGTGAGGTGAATGTGATGTTATCCAATTCAAGAGATTGAGAACATACATACTCGGGAGTGTCAGTATGCGTTAACGAGCAAAAGAACCTCTGCACGTATCATGCGGTAGCTGCACGTATCAAGAAGTGGTCCACAATACCTTTTAGAAAACTTAGTACCCTACCTCAATACATAAGTAGTTGAGAAGGGGAAAACGAGGAGGCTGGTACCCTCCTATTTACAATTTTTTTCTGACAGCGGTGGTTCATTCAATCAAGAAAACCTTAATGCACATTTGGAATCACTGACTAGTGAGTATCCGAAAAATGTTACGTAATCTTTTTAATATCGAAGCGATCTCAGTACCTACCTAATGATGCAAGAAAAACTGGTAGCGTCAAAAAGCGAAAGGAAGCAGTTAGTCATATCAGGATCATATTCACAATCTTCCTAGCAAACTCTCTTACCTGAGTTTCACCGTTCGTAAAAAGAGAGTTGTATCTTCAAATCAGCTCCCTTTTCTGGTTATCACGAAGGAGAGTGCTTATTTTGAGGATCTTGTATACTAACTCCAGTACATATAAGAAGAAACACCTGTTGTACTGAAGAACGACAAGTACGGAGCCCAAGAACTTGCCCGAAATCCCGTGCACTATCCAGGGACAAAACATATGGATATCCGCTACCATTTTATCCGTTGTGTATAGGCTGATGGGAAAATAAATTTGAAATACATCCCTACCAAAAAAATGACAGCGGACGTCCAGACAAAGTCACTTCCAGGACCTCGACACCTCAAGATGATGACTGGGACTGAAAACCTAACCCCAAGCTTGAGGAGGAGTATTAGAGAAATCCCATTGCGTGTTTCCATGTTGCAGACATGTGAATGAAACATGTGATGGGCTGTATTGAGAGAGTTTTCGTGAAAATGCGTTCTGTGAAATATTGTGAATTTACATATATAGTATTGTTTTCAAGTGTTTTATTGTTTAATTTCTCGTTAAAAGAATATTTAACTCCTGAATTATTATTCAACACTCTGTTTTGATGTAAGAAATAAACTGATTTGATTACACTTACACCCTTAAGATCAAAGACTCAGAATCTGCGAATTTGTGGTATTTCATTCATCCAAATAGTATGTACCGAACCCTATAATCAGTATGACTTCAAATTTATTACTAAACCCAAATTATAGAAATAAAGATGATGTTCTCATTACTTGTGGAACATGACGAAACTAATAATGACGAAACTAGTTGTTATTATTGAATATTTACAGATAGACATCGCTAGTATTCAAATAAACCAAGAAGATCTTTTAGCTTCCACCATAACCTTATAGTTGCATGATGTACCATAGGATCCAATTGATAATTATATATGGACCAGTGATTAGCAGAGAACAGCTGCAAAGGAATATAAAGCTTTGTGCAAATATTTGCAGTGTTTTCATTGTAATATGGCTCTACCAAGAATACAATAATATCTTGTATTACCGACATCTGGCAAATTGCTTCAGGTTATTGAAGAATCTCCAACACCTACAAACCTAACCTCAAGCAATAGATCACGACATTCCAAACTGTCCAAGTCGACTCTTGACAACGCGAAATTCATCTCGCAAGAAAAAGAAGACAGAACAATTCTGATGAAGAGACCCAGAAACACCATAACTCTTGAAAGAAAACACAGGGTGACTTACCCCCAGCTGTAATAGGAAATTAATTACATCTCCCCCTTCACCACGCTACGGTCGTTCTCTTTTATCAACGTCTTCGTCGGTGTAATGGATTGATGCCCACGCATTAAGAAAGAAAAGTTCAATTACATCAAGTTGACGTTTGGGAGAGCAAATGGCCTACTACCCCTTGCACATTAAACCTCAAGTTTGCAGGGGATTTTTCCTCAGATTACTTCCAAGGGGGCTCCGTTCCGTTCTTTCACAGTGCCGTCGATTTTAAAAAGACCGTTTTCCCTTTCTCCACCGTTTTTCTTCCCCTTTTCGTGGGGTAGGAAAGTCAATTTAATTTTTGCCTTTATTTTAACAAGGAAATAGGGGTTTGAGGAAAAAATACGAGGCGGCTCCTCATGAAATGCTTTATGGAGGAAGCGTGAAAATAAAATAGCGCTGCGTAGCTGAGGGTTTTGACCTCGGTATTCATAATTTTGTATTCATGAGTAAAAAGGATTCGTTATTGAAAAGGCCCAGGGTGATTATGCGAGAAGTTACAAGCATGGTTGTATATATATGTTCTTACATTTATTTACCCATGTCTTGTATCGTGTTTTTTTTCAAAGTAATTTTTACCCAGTAGGTACTCGTTCCTTAGGAATGCTTAACCACTTTAGCCACTCGGCCGCATCTATTACTACTTACTGTGGTAATCTATCGTATTGAAGGAAAGGGGTGAGAGTATTAATAGTTATCCATGGGTGCGAAGGTGGTACTTCAACTATTGATTTATTATTTCAGTAATGAACCATTGTAATCGACAAAGAAACAAAATTTAACTCCTTCTCAAAATTTGTTTGTTTACGTTTCAAGCTGCGTAAAATCATTAAATCTATTAAAAAGTTCCAGTCGTTTGATGATCGTTTGAGCGAATTTTCGTAAATTATCGTTTTATATAATATTGAATTGTTTTGAAATTAGCTTGAAAATGGTTTTGAACTTCTTGATTGCAACGACATGGACTATTAATTGCTATTAATTTTATGGAAAAATGCTAAAAATTATTACACAGTGATTTACTATTTTTGTATTAGTTAGCCCTTGTGACAGAGTTCCCGTCAGAATCCCAGAGAAAGCGCTGCCGTCGCTCCGTTGTTACCCAACGGGCGTCGCACGCCTCTCCTCATGTTTTCGAAAGGCTGCGTTTGGCGTTGGATGTGTGATCCAAGAACTGGACAACCAATCTTCTCCGAACATAGCACATATGCTATTAGTACGAGTTGTATCTCTTATGGTACTGTCACACCTCTCTCTCTTTATGAGTCTGGATTTAGGCCCCCATTGCACCTTTGGGGCGGCCTAAGTTCATTACACCCTTCTACGCAGATCACTGGTCCATAAAAAATTACTTATCAAAATTGAGTACATGGTGCATTGTCGAAATTAGACTGGACTTTTTTTTTTCAATTCCGGGTCCATGGGAGGGGTTAATTTCCCCCTCCGCCGCACCGGAACCGAGGTTTATAGTGCGGGAACTGGACTATGTCACCTACCAAAAGGAAATTAATTAGCTCGTGACAACTAAACTGACACGAACACTAGCTAGCAATGATAATAAACTGACATTTATGTGGCACCATATAAATCGTGTGAAAAGTTTCACCTTAAAGTTCCAGTCATGCAGCATGATCGTATGAACGAATTTTCGTATGTTGTCGTATTAGGTATAATATGTTGAATTGTTTTGAAATTTGAGGTTTTTGAGAGCAAAGAAAATGTTTTCTATGGTATTTATGACAAATAATATTATAAAAAGTAAGGTGCTATACAAAAAGAGATTTTGGGTGTTTAGCTTATTTTCGTAGTTCTCACCGATTTAATAGCAAACGTCAATGAAATTCAAGTACATTTTTCATCACAATTATTGAACATACATTTTTAATGCTCCATTTTAAATTTTTAGCAGTTTTTAGCCATTTTTAGTGATTTTTTCAGTACATTTTTTGGAATTTGACCAATTTAATGTGCTCAAAAAGTGCTGGCCAACGAATTATCCTTTCGATTGAAAAGCTTGATTTTTTGGCGCAAGAACGGTATTTTTATCTCAATCCTAAGGAGGGTTGTGGTCTGGAATGATATATATATATATATATATATATGTCCAGCGTGAGAATCCGCAACAACGAGGTCTCCACCCATGCCAAAGACCGAGATGCAAACTCTGTGATTTGGTCATTGAGGACTCGGATTTCACCTCCCCAAATAACACCCACACGTACAGGTGCCAAGGATCAGCAGAGTGCCAGTCACGGATGTGCGTGTACCAGCTGATTTGCAAGAAGTGTGAGGATGACCAGTCAAGGAGCTTCTATGTGGGGAAGGCATCCCAACTGAATCTAAGGATGAATAACCATAGAGCTTCCTTGAGTCAGTCCCAGCAACGACCGATAAAGCTGCATGCAAGAACGCACGGTCAAGCAGTAACCTTCGACGAATGTTTTGGTGTTAAGGTGTTGAAGAAGATGCCTGAAAAATCGAACGACCGCCTACTTCAACAGTCCGAACGGGCACATCGGTGGGTACTCGGTTCAAATCGGCCTCCTGGAATCAACCTAAATGATTGAGTAACTCCAACATAACAGCAATGAAACGTTGGATACAAGCTTGGTTCCATCGAATATTAAAAAAACACTCTTTCTTCTACTCTTTATTTCTGTGAAATTTCTTCAACTTTAATTAGTATATATATATATATATATATATATATATATATATATATATATATATATATATACTAATTAGAGTTAAAGTTAATTTTCCACGAAAATACTCCAAAATGGTATTGACATTACAATTACTATGTAAAGGTTCAGTAGAAAAATAGCCTACCAAACAGAACAGATATACATGGGACATCCATTACAACAACTATTAGAAAGGAGAAAAAAACAACCACCAACAACCAACAACAACAAACCAACAACCAACAACCAACAACAACAAACAACAACCACCAACAACCAACAACAACAACCAACCAACAAACACCAACAACCAACAATCCAACCAACAAACCCACAAACAACAACCACCAACAACAAACAACCCCCAACAATCCCCCACAGTCCGCCAACAATCTGTAATTTGTTTCAATTTTACCTCTTTCCCTTTGTATACAACTTAGTTATTGTCCATATCCAATACCATATACATTATATATATATATATATATATATAATATAACCGCATGAAATGGCTCTACAAGAGCATATACATATTCAATCAATTTTTAAGGAAAAACAACAATTGACAACATGAAACTAATTTTTATATTTCGACTTATGCCTTTTTCAAACTACGAGAAAAGAATTTTGATTTTTGTAATTGGTAAGAAATTCTTGCCATGGAGAAGCGTGGTTGCCCAGTTAACGTCTGATATTCAACCCTGGAGGATCATATGCGCCCAAAACATTCGAGTGAGCTCTCTCTGAATGAAGCAGCATTAATTTATTTTGTGTGGGCCCCATTTTGGTTTATTATTTCCAATAATAAGCCTATGTGATCGTGTAGCAAAAAATTTTTATAACCCCCCCTCAAACTTTGTCACTTTACGTTTCAAGGTGTGTAGAATCCAAATTTGAAATGTCCGTCCGCCGTCCGCCGTTCGCCGTTCGCCGTCCGGGCCATAAAAGGCCTAAGAATTGACTTAAAAAACCTGTTCTTTCGCACATAGACTCCATTTGGGGTCTAGTTGGTCCTAACGTTTAACCATCCCGATTGCTTTACTCGCATAGATGCTATGGGCCAAAAACGGGCAAAAAAAGGGTCTTTTTCGACGCGCGCACGCCTGGCACGCTTGGCAGGGGGTCACGGTGGGTGGAGAGGGGGGGGGGAGCGGGGGGGGGGTGGAGTGGAGTGAGAGGAGGCGCCGGCGCCGCGGCACCTTGTGGTGGGTATGGCGCCGGCGTTCCTTCGAGGCATGAATATGTTTTTTTCAAGGTCATATTTGTGTGTTAATACCAAAGATTTTCCTACGCATATTTAATAACATATCCTCTCGACTTTTCGTACGTACTTAGATAATGATATTATTAAGGCGATAACTATTTGAATAGATAGGAGCTCAAATCTAGAAATATAAACATGCGTATATAATTATAGAAGTATAGGTTGTGGCAATTCGAAGTAGGACACGCCGAGGAGTCTGGACGGGCCTTATGACGTACGCTAGCCAACTAAAACTACGATCAAACTCAATTGAAAAAATAATAAACCTTTGTGAAATAATTTGCAGCGTTTTTTTCAATACCTTCATTCCATAGCAATCATCAAATGTAGCATCATGCGACGAGGCATGATGCTACATTTGATGATTGCTATGGTATGAAGGTATTGAAGAAAATGGGGCCCACAGAAAATAAATTAATGCTGGTTCTCTCAGAGAGAGCTCACTCGAATGTTTTGGGCGCGTATGATCCTCCAGGGTTGAATATCAGACGTTAACTGGGCAACCACGCTTCTCCATGGCAAGATTTTCTCACTAATTAACAAAAATCAAAATCCTTTTCTCGTACCTAGTTTGAAAAAGGCATAAGCCGAAATATAAAAATTAGTTTCATGTTGTCAATTGTTGTTTTTCCTTAAAAATTTATTGAATATATATATATTATTTTGAGGTTTTACAGAAGGTTGGAAAAGATAGGAAACACTTAACAAGTTGAGTGCCATGTGTATCTGTGAGATGCACACCATTAACTGTCTCAGCGTGCCAGGTGTATCTGGGTCATTAGGGTGGTTCAAAAAAAAAAAAAAAGTTCTGGGATTTTTGGTCCCCATTGCGTTTTTGCTTCCTCGGTATGTCAGAATGACTCTCCTAAATTTTTAGCAAAAAATATTAATCCTAACCACTTTACCTGGGTCGATTTTTGCCAGTTATCGACTGCTATCGTAAACCAACCTCTAAATTGGGGCCGACGTGATGATTTGAAGGACGGATTTTAATTTTTTTAGGTCTATTTATGGGTTTTCGCATGCGCTGAACACGATGAACCTATTTATTTTACGCTCCGTCCACTAGTCATCCGGTAAACTGGCGGAGGGCACTGCTTGAAGATAAGTAAAAATCGAAAATTTCACCGAAAATGCTGTCGCCTGGTTAAGAATCGTACTAGAAACATGCTATTATGGTCGGATAATATGCTTTGGCATGTTCTGAACATGATTCCGTTTTTTACTATACTTTTTTACTTCGTTTATTGGCCATAAACCTCAAATTACTTGTAGGGTAATAGACAAATTCACCCTAATTTCACCAGAAATTATGTCGCGTTGATAATTTAAGGTCCCAAAATACCTTGTGCCGATAAAATTTGGTATTTTTTTATGTTTCGATATTTCATCGTGTTTGATTTTTTTTTGTTTTTTTTTTTTGTATATTTTTTTAATGTTATTCTCGTTAAAATGTTATGTTTTGTGAAACTAAAATTATATTACATATTATTTTCAATTATACTGCATCATTTTTTATTTAACAATCCAATCACAGTTCAGACAATTCAGAACTATGAATTTGACCCCGGAAAACCGATGGAAACTAAGGAATTTTACAGAAAAATGGGAAAATTTTAGCTATTTTCTCCATTTTGCCGCTATATTTGGCGAATAAGTACAATGCCGGTTCAGGTCCTTGCCAAATTACCTACGGCTTTGTATCGAGTATCCTGGAAAATACCAAATTTTATCGGCACAAGGTATTTTGGGACCTTAAATTATCAACGCGACATAATTTCTGGTGAAATTAGGGTGAATTTGTCTATTACCCTACAAGTAATTTGAGGTTTATGGCCAATAAACGAAGTAAAAAAGTATAGTAAAAAACGGAATCATGTTCAGAACATGCCAAAGCATATTATCCGACCATAATAGCATGTTTCTAGTACGATTCTTAACCAGGCGACAGCATTTTCGGTGAAATTTTCGATTTTTACTTATCTTCAAGCAGTGCCCTCCGCCAGTTTACCGGATGACTAGTGGACGGAGCGTAAAATAAATAGGTTCATCGTGTTCAGCGCATGCGAAAACCCATAAATAGACCTAAAAAAATTGAAATCCGTCCTTCAAATCATCACGTCGGCCCCAATTTAGAGGTTGGTTTACGATAGCAGTCGATAACTGGCAAAAATCGACCCAGGTAAAGTGGTTAGGATTAATATTTTTTGCTAAAACTTTAGGAGGGTCATCCTGACATACCGAGGAAGCAAAAACGCAATGGGGACCGAAAATCCCAGAACTTTTTTTTTTTTTTTTGAACCACCCTAATGGGTCATACACAATCCTGGTTCGCTTCAAAAGCTCGTGTATCTCCCAGATTCACACTTAAGGCGTTTCTCTCTTCTTCTTTGACCTTGAGAAACCCTTCGGAAACGTGGAACAGTGTTGGCCACAACAAATTGGCCGAGACACATTCGGTACAAACGGAAGAAGAATAAGTTTTTGCCAGGTGTTAATTTTATCATTTAAGCTATCTGGCACTTCATTTTCCTACTAGTTTTCATTAGCAACGCAATAGTTTTTTTTGTTTACTCACGTATTCAGGCGTGGGGAAAATCGTCAAGAAGTTCGAATAGGGATGTATCAGAGTGGTAAGGCTTACTCAATTTTCAGTTCGACCACTTGAAGTCCCAAATCGCCGCTCACAGGCCATGTGTATCACACGTATACACGCGGTTTTTTCTATGAAAATAGGTGTAATACCACTAAAATAACTCTTTTATGGAAAATACCAGTGGGGGAAAATGATTTTGATGGAAAATAATTTTTATGGAAAATACCAGTGGGGAAAATCGTCAAGAAGTTCGAATTGGTGTGTATCAGAGTGATACACAATTTTCTGTTCCACAACTTGAAGTCCCAAATCGTCGCTCACACGTATACACGCGGTTTTTTCAATGAAAATAGGTGAAATACCACTAAATAACTCTTTTACCATCAAAAGCAAGGTCTTCTGAAGCGAAAAAAATAAAAAAGCACGCTTGGCATCTGAGGACATTTTTTTTTAGTTGAGAGCGGACAGCTGTGGCACTCAACTTGTTAAATATACTTACAAAATTGAGAGAATATTTCGCTGTGTCAGATATATATATATATATATATATATATTATATATATATATATATATATATATATATATATATATATATATATAAGTAGTATCCGAATATTCATCCTGGACCACCGACTTCAATCTCTGTTGAAAATGCTTTTCTGTTAAATCTCTGATAAAAATGATTCCGACTTCAATCTCTGTTAAAACTGATTTTGTGCTAAACCCTGTTAAAAATGCTTTTCTGTTAAATCCTGTTAAAAATGCTTTTCTGTTAGACCCTTGATAAAATTTTTCATCACAAAACATCAGAACACATTTTTTATCACAAAACATCAGAACCAGTGACTTTTGGGGGGTATGTTAAAAGAATAACTTTTATAATAAAAATGGCATCGATCGAAATTTATAAAAAAGCAGCCAAAAAAACTAACTACTCGTCGTTTAAAGATTTGGATAAGGGGGCTTACGATCTCTTATCAAATTGTATACAAAATACGGAATATGGTGAAACTGTTGTTGTTACTATTAATACTGAAAATGGTGAATTAAATTTATTTTTACCCAAGACAATTTCTGGTCGACTTCTTGAACATGTTAGAAACGACCCGAAAAATCACCCCAAAAAACTTATTTATAAAGGAATTGATAAAAAGACAAAGGCTTTTCTTATTGACTTTGAGTAAATATTATAATTTCTTTATCGTTTATATAAAGAAAATCTTTATATAAATAACCCTTTCCCTCCAATCACCACAAATTCATAAAAAAAATCATTTTTCTATCCTAAAAAATGTCATAAAAAATCATTTTTCTATCCTAAAAAATGTCATAAAAAATCATTTTTCTATCCTAAAAAAATGCCATAAAAAAATACTATGTTTACATAGTATTTTTTCAGAAAGAGAATTGTAAAGTTTCCTTAAGAACTTTTTAATGAACACAGCTCATTAAAAATAAAATCTCCTTTATACCCCCAAGCATTCTGAGCTTTAGCAAGCGTAAAAATTATCCTCAAACTGCTTCTTCAGTATAGCTTTATACACAATATAAGCCACTTTTCTAAGTTGATGTTCAGTGGCATTTTTAGGAACCTTAATATTTTTTTTATTAAGGTCTGCTTCAACTTTTTCTTTTGTATGGAGTGGTGGTTTACCATTGATACCCAATAAACGTTCTTTCAACAACAATTTACTAAGTCTATACTCCTCCAATTCATGTAAAATATTCTCTAGTGCGTCAAGGTTTTTTTCATAAAATTGAAATTTAGGTGTCTTTACAAACTTCCAGAAACCTCCATGTTCTTTACATAAATCTAATGCTTTGTCGTCTAAACCCATATCTCTTTATTTATTATAGAAAATATTTTTTTTTCCGGGACCCGTCGATCTTCATTAAAACATATTGAACAAGGTTGTTCTGAGAGAAATGAGTCGATCTCTCTTTGAAATAGTGCCTGCATGCGCCATCTATCGTTTGAGGGGTTTAGTTATATGAGAGGCGAGAGAGAGAGTGTCCGGGAGGCGACGAATTCTTATCTGGAACCGGTTTCATCGCCCCGAGCCTGGTCCCCTCACTGACCTCATTCGTCCTCGGAATTTATTATTCAAGATAGCGGAGCGTGTTTATCATCTCAACTGGTCGCTTTTGGTGTGGTGGGTAACAATCCCGCTTCATAATACAGAGGTTGTGAGATCGATGCTCGCCTCAAACCGAGAAATTTTTTTTTCCTATATAATGAGGATACACTCTCGACGAGGTTTTAGAATCGTTATTAGCTGATGGGCCCTTTAAGCTAATAATTAATCTAATCCCACCTCGACGGGAGTGAGAGTCGACCTTATCGTCAAAATCTCCTTCCTTAACTGTTCTGCTCTTAATTTCTACTTAAAAACAGCAAAAACCGAAACTCCAACGTAACTGAAAAAGCCAAGTTGGAATGACTCATGGACTTGAAACTCCATCGAAGTCGTGCAAGGTTGCGCCATTCAAAGATCCCCTCTTATAAACAGAGGTAGAGATCGTTCAGGAATGGATGCTGTGTAGAAATTAAGAAGCCAGAGAATGTGCGGTTAAGTTGGGACATTTTGCTGAAATTTCCTTTGATTTTTTTATGGGAATTCATTTAATATCACTTAGGCAAAATATTTTTAAAATCTGCTCTGAAGCTCCTTCTGTGATTGATTCCAGTTTCATGTGTAATGTAGATGAAAACTAGAGTCATTAAAAATATTATAATTACGAATATCTTATCGATAAACAATGAAAGATTCAAACAGTCCATATTTATCATAAAAAAAATTTAAAATTTCGTGAGTTGTAATTCCTCAGAATAAAAACTTCCTTGAATTTCCTCTCCATTTAAATCTCTTATTCTATAAGTAACAGGGTTCGTTCTTAAAATCTCAGCTATTTCAAAAATTTCTTTTGTCCAATTTGCTTCATATTTATTTGCAAAAGTTTTCTTCGATTTCGTAATTCTTACACGATTTCCAATTTTAAATTTCTTTTTTCCATTTTTTCCACTCTTTTTAAATAAATATCTCAGGATTTCATTTTCATTTTTCGCGTCAACTTGAGCAGGTGTCATCCCAATAGAACGATGAACATCCTGTTTGTTATACTCATTAACTAATTCCTGTAGAATATCGATCCAATTTTTATTTCCATTCACCTCGAAACGAATTTTCATTTTCTGATTCAAAGTTCTGTTAAATCTTTCTATAATTGCGGATTTTTCTAAACTTTCCGTGTGATACATTTTTATGTTATACTCGTCTAAAAGTTCTTTGAAAAGTCTATTTTCAAATTCTAAACCTTTGTCCGTGTGAAGGAGTTTAGGGGTAGAATGGTTATGAAATTTCACATTTTCCAAAACGTCTTTGAAAGCTTTTGAAACTGCTATTCCGTTTTTCTTTTTCAATGGAATTGACCAAACGTACTTTGAAAAAGTATCAATGATATTCAACATGTAACCGAACCCCTTGTTTTCATTCTCGTATTGTTTCATTATAATCAAGTCCGCAGCCCAAAGATCATCTTTTCCATGAGTAACAATTTTTCTTTTCTGAAATCTTTTTCTAACGGGTTTATGTAACTCTTTCGCAAATTCTAACTTTTCGTTTTCAGGTAAATTTATAACTTCAGTTTCAGGAATTACGTTAGTTTCCTCATTCGGATTTTTTATAAATTTACTTTTGTTAGTCTCACATTTATCACATTTTGCTGAAATTCTCCACCTTCCGTTCACAGTTTGTACAATTTCCGCGTTTATATTTTTTGTTCTTTTCTTACACTTATGGCAATAAATTTCATCCTCCATGTTTTATTTAAGTCTAATACGATTTTTTTAATGTGTCCGGTACCTTGCCTTCTATAGCCCAATCAAAAATGGCACGAATTGGTGCTTTTTCTCCGTTAGGATCTTGAATGAATTTGCTCTTATGAGTTCTGCATTTAACACATTTAGCTGAAATTCTCCACCTTCCGTTCACAGTTTGTACAATTTTCACGTTTATATTTTTCGTTCTTTTCTTACACTTACAGCAATAAATTTCGTTGTACATTATTTATTTAAGTTTAATACGATTTTTTTTTTAATGGAGATCACTCCATTAAAAATATATAGCTTATAAAATAATTATAAAATTTCCTTTTTAATCATATTTTTAGCCGGGTCGTACACAAAATTCGATCCACTTACAATAATAGCGTAACACGTAGTACCTACTGCGCTACTTCTTGCTGCTTCTACAAATGTATTGAAATCAACATTGAGAATCAAATTATTGCTTTTACCACTAGATAGACTCTGAGGTTGATCAGACAAATCGATGCTAAAAATTGGATATTCTTTTTTGAAAAAATGAGGCATGATGTATGGAATAGATTGTTTAGAACTTATAGTCTTTTTGAACTCTAAAAATGCATCGTAAGCCAAACCATATCTATTTTTATTGAAATCTAAATCCTGCGTTTCCTCAGGATACCTTCTACCTCCTAATTCAAGCCAATAATTTTTCACATCTTTATGATGGAATTCAGAATTGTTTTTTGTCTGATCGTTCAAAACATCAGTTTGAAATACCACGAAGCACCATAATGGGTTATTAACGTTTCTGTAAACGCTAGATAAATCGAACTGTAACGAGTTTCCAGTAACGTTCCTAACTATGCATTGCCAACTTTTAAATTGGAGTTGATACGGAGTGCTTCTCAAATCTGTGATCAAATTAATTTTTGCTTCATTCTTGTATTCAATCACCGGAACTCTCAAAACGAAAGAGGTAATTTCTACAACACCTTCATTAGGAATAATATTATCTTTTTTCCATCTAAAAATAATATTATTGTCGCTGTTTCTCACAAAAGTTATTTCAAAACCTCCCTTGAAAATTGGAACTGTTAAATCTTTGAAAAAACCCAAACCTAAGTCACCAAGGTAACCAACAGCATTGAAATTCCCTCCTCCGATAACTATTGAGTTGAATCCTGAATTCATACCTTGTCCGTTATAATCTTTTGGACATTCTTGAGTAGCAAAACCTTCCACCAAGCCACAAATGCCCGGATTTTCAATTTCATCTACTATCACATTGTGTTTTTTCACTTCTATACTCGAAAACATATGACCTACGAAATTATCTACCAACTTAACAGTATCTAAACCTGAATACTCCTTGGTTGGATCTTTTGACTTTAGAACTCCCTCCACGTTATATTGTATATCTTTAGACAGAAAATCGTCGCTTAAATCTATTTTGAAAATTGTTCTTTTATTCTCTGCATTTAAATTCTGAGTTGAAGTTGGATTAAAGGTACGAAATTGCTTTCGCACAATAAAGTCTTGATATTTATCAAATACCTTTTTAGTTTGATGCATACTTTATTATAGTAAATATAATTTTTTTTTAGACCCGGTAATTTACCGGGTCTAAAAGTTTTAAAAATTTCTTTTAACGTGAACAGTATAATTTTTATTTACTATGAAAAAATTAATTACTTTTCAGCAACAAGTAAGCTTTAATATCGTTGAATCGAATGGGTTCGTTATTTCCCGTGGTCGTTGACAATTTTATCATATTTATTTCTTTCAGTCCTTTTCTTAGTGGAATGAAAACTACTTTCTTTGGTTTTTCCGTGTAAATAGTATTAGGTGACAGTGGTTTCTCTATGAAAGAAACGTGTAATAACTCATGTTCATCGTGCGAAAGTGGGTGTTTCTCGTGATTAGTAAAGCTGTATTCCGTAATGTTGCAATGCCATTCGATTATTTTGCTCGAAAATACGAGTTGAGTAGCATTGTTATTTGACACGTAGTTGGTGTTCTTTTTGAATGAATTATCGGAACAAGTTCTCAATTGGAATATGTCACAAAAGTTACCTTCATTTATAATTTTCATATCCATGGGGAAGTTAGCAGCAATTCTGTAACTATCGTCAGTTAGGTGTTCGAGATTGAATTTCAAATTATTCGGATTAACTTTCTGTATATCTTTCTGTATATCTTTCTGTATATCTTTCTGTATATCTTTCTGTATATCTTTTTGTGTATCTTTTTGTGTATCTTTTTGTTTATCTTTTTGTTTATCTTTTTGTTTATCTTTTTGATATTTCTACCGTCTGGTTTTCGAGCTTTTTCAAAGTATCTATTTTCGCTAACAAAATACTTTGAAAACTAGTCAAATGACTAATCAACTCGGATTTGAACGAACTCATTGTGTATTCACCATTAAGTTCATGCACATCATCGTAAGTTTCATCGGGGAAAGGAAATGTGAATGAAAACTTGAAGTTTTTTATCTCAAACGTTTTCCTAGTTGTAAACATCAATGCTGACATGCCCAACTGATACTCTTTATTCGGATCGAGTGGAATCGGTTCCTCAAACCATATTGTATCTCCTGAAATTTTTATAAACATTATTTATTTATTATATTATATATAATAAATAAAATGAGTCATGAATACAATATTGATCCTCATCCATTTGAATCAAACAAAGTTCATAATGGATTACTACCGCTTCCTCTTCGATGTTTAATAGTTGGAACAAGCGGATGTGGAAAAACCACTCTATTGTACAACCTGATTACTAAACCATGGGGAATTCCCCATGACAATCTCTACATATGTTCCACAACTTTAGAACAAGAATTTTATAAAGGCTTGAGAAAAAATAGTGAAAAAATAGAGGCTAAATTTGAAATGAAAATAGTGCATTTTTACGATAGTTGCGACGAACTAATTGTACTAGATGAATGCCTACCAAACAGTCTTGTAGTTTTCGATGATTGTGTTAATGTTGAACATCAACGAGTTATAAAAGATTATTACGCGAAAGGGCGTCACAGGAATATTTCTTGCATTTATCTAACTCAATCATTCACTAAAGTTGATAGACAGTTGATTAGAGGCAATCTGAATTTCCTGTGTATTTTCAAGCAAGATCCAGATTACATGAAAGTGATTTACGATAAGTATGCTGGAACAGATTTTACTTTCAAACGATTCAAAGAAATATACAACGAATGTTGGGACGATGATTTTGGATTTCTAACGATAAACCTAACAAAACAATTAAAAGACGGTCGATACATGAAAAAGTTTGAGAAAACGTTTCTCGAGTCGGTGAATAAACGGTCAAAAACACCGTTAAACGATCAAAATAACCGTTAAAATAACCGTTAAAATAACCGTTAAAATAACCGTTAAAATAACTTGGATTTAAATATTCGACAAAAAAAAAAAAAAATTTTTTTTTACTATAATAAATGTCTACTGAAAAACATTTACAAAAACTTTTGTTGAAAAAATGTAAGGAAATTAAAAAAAAGATTGAAACTCGTGATGATTCAGAAACTAGTAATCAATCTGATGATTCAGAACCAGAAAATAGAATTTTCCTGAAAAAACCTAAAAAAGAAATGACTGTCAAGGAAGCTAACGAAATTCAAAAACAAGAACAAGAGTTGAGACGTGCTTTCCGAGAAGCTAGAGTAGATAAGTTTAACGAAAGAGAAACTCGTAATCAACCTGATGATTCAGAACCAGAAAATAGAATTTTCCTGAAAAAACCTAAAAAAGAAATGACTGTCAAGGAAGCTAACGAAATTCAAAAACAAGAACAAGAGTTGAGACGTGCTTTCCGAGAAGCTAGAGTAGATAAGTTTAACGAAAGAGAAACTCAAGAAAAGATGTTTGCACCCATCACTGAAAAAGTAGTTGAAGTAATAAATGCTGTGAAACAAGCGGATGAAGATCTAAAGAAACTAGAAATTGTTCCCTACAAGCAAACTAGTTCTCCTAGAAAGAAAGTTGTAACTTTTGGACCAACTAATACTTTTGACATTAATCCAAACGAAGGAGCTTCTGCACTAGTTGATACTGTGCCAGATGATACCGTAGTAAACACGAGAAGTAGCTTATCAAGCATCATGGATATGGTTGATCGGAATGAAACCCCATCGAATAGCGTTGGTCCGAAAGGAATTGGTCCTATTGCGAGACTTTACATCAGACAGGATGATAAACAATTTGGTATATGGGGAAAAGAGGACAAAATTTACATCGGAGACCAACAAATTCAAGTAAATGGAGATGCAATCGTTATTCAAAATGAAACTTACAAAGGAACTCACGGATTATGGCGTTTGTTAACTGATCCTCTAGGACCTGATCCTGATAAATACACTAAAGAGGATTTGAAAGTTTACAAGAAAATTCTCATTCAAACGAACTCTCTATACCAAAAGAACGATCCAACTACCAATAAAGTAAAGTCTAGTACGGGGAAAAAATGGAAAGATTTGATCGCACCTATTTGGAAAGAAATCAAAGCAAGTAAAGTTGGTTCGGGTTTGATAGAATATTCTGAAAATCCAGTGGAATTTAAATACATTGACAACCTCCAACAGCTGCTACAGCGTTTGTTCTATTTGCACGCACAAGAACGAGCTGGTAATAACAATTTTCACAATGAAAAATTAGGAATTGTAAAGTTTATAAGCGATCAGTTGGAAAAAAACATAGATAATCCCAAAGGAATAGAATATCTGATGAAAGTTGTAAACAGTTTGCCGAAAGGAATTATTAAAAGTGGATCCGGAGTTTTAAATACTTTGCTGAATAAACTAGATGGTTTCGTACCTGAAATGCATTTACCCGGATACAACTATTGTGGCCCATTTACAAAACTAGATGAACGATTGAAAAGAGGAGATCCTGGAATTAATAAATTGGACGAAGGTTGTAAGCTACATGATATATATTACAGAGATCACACAGGCACGAAAGAAAGACACATAGCGGATAAAGCACTGGAAAAAGTGGCAAAAGAAAGAATGTACGCTAGTGATGCAAGTTGGAAAGAAAAAACAGCTGCAGCTGTAGTGAGAGGTGCAATGAAAGGTAAACAGGCTTTTGGTATGGGAGTTGAAGGTATGGGAGTTGAAATGAGTAAACAATCCTTTGGTGAGGAAGTTACAATGAGTAAACGATCCTTTGGTATGAGAGTTCGTTATTAAAAAAATTTACTATAATAAATAACTATGATTACGAAAAAAATAGATTTAACCGAAAATCAACTAACCAAAATGCGAGCCGCTTACAAGAAGCGCAAAAGTGTTACAATTCTTTTGACAGCGAAACAAATTTCAGGAAACGGAAAACATAAAATCAAACTGTGGGAAACTCAATCAAAAGCATTTGAAAAAGCGAGAGGAGAAAAGAAAGGAATTACGTTAACTTTGGATTACGAACAACTACAATTGAATCACACGGGCGGATTCTTACCATTGTTGTTTGCAGGAATTGGTGCTCTTGGGGCATTATTGGGTGGTGGAGCTGCAGTAGCTTCTAGCGTTATTGATTCTAAGCATAAATCTGCTGAAGAAGCAGAAATCAAACGCCATAACTTGGAAATGGAGAGATTAGCACAAAATGCAAAAAGTTTAAGTATTGGGTCCGGTTTAAAAAAACGAAAAAAACGGAAAACTACCAACCTTTGAGTAATTTAGATTTACATCGTTTCGCGAAAAATTTTAAAATAAAACATTTCCGAGGTATTTTCATGAAAGATGAACTTCCTGATCGATCTAAACCCGTTGAATGTGGAATAATTAATTTAGAAAATTCTTATCAAAATGGTAGTCACTGGACTTGTTATTTTAAAAAATCCGAAAAAGAAAAATATTATTTCGATTCCTATGGAAACGCACCACCTCCTAAAGAGTTGGTAAAATACTTGGAAAATAAACATATTTTTTACAATTCCGAACAAATTCAAAAGTATAATGATCCTCCAATTTGTGGACATCTGTCTTTGATAGTGTTAAAAGAACTTTCAAACGGAAAAGATTATGAAACTGTTTTAAAAACATGCAGAGGGAAATTGAATTCTGAAAAAATCTTAGTATAATATTGTTGTTTTAATGGAAAATTTCCATTAAAACGTTTTTATTAAACAAACTTGATGTTATACATGTCTCTCCCATTTATTGATTTGGTGATTCCATGGTACACTAAGCAAACACCGTACTCAACTAGAGCTTGGAGTTCATTTTTATCAAATTTTTGAATACATCTTTCTGGTATGAACACTCTAAATTCTCCTAGATTGGCTATAACAGCCTCCCACGAGTATTTCGTTGACACAAATTCAAAGTTTATAATTTTGTAAGGTTTTCCGATTTCTAGTTCAGAAAGCTTGTTTGTGTTGTTTTCAAAATTAATTTTTTTCAATAGCTGCTCCCTATTCATTTCTATTTATTTATTATAGAATATATTCTTTTAACTAGCCTTCCATCTTTAAATAGGAGACCCGGTGAATCACCGGGTCTCCTATTAAGGCAAATACAAGTCAATTTGATTTTTAACAGTAAATACCTCGTACCCGTCGATTCGACGGGGGGGTCCTATGTAAAGTCGAGAACATTTAAAGAATAGTTTTTAAAACTCTTAAAGAGGGGAGGCGATTCGCCTCCCCTCTTTAACTTTAAAGTCGAATACAAGTCGAGAACATTTAAAAAAGATTTTAAAATTCTTAAAGAGGGGGAGCAAATCGCTCCCCCTCTTTAACGTTAAAGTCGAATACAAGTCGAGAACATTTAAAAAAGATTTTAAAACTCTTAAAGAGGGGTGGCCAAATTGGCCACCCCACTTTAACGTTAAAGTCGAATACAAGTCAATTGACTAAAAAAGCCGCGGCTCACATGTGAGCCGCGGCTTTTTCATTTCATACGAAAAAGCCGCGGCTGGAATTCCGACCGCGGCTTTTTCATTTCATACGAAATTTTATGGCTCACATGTGAGCTGCAAAATTTGATCTCGGTTAACAATAACGAAACTACCACAAACTTGATGTTATGCATGTATTTTTTCATTTTTTGATTTGGTGATTCCATGGTAAACTAAACAACCACCGTGCTAGTTAAAAGGATCTCTACTATAATAGACAAAAGAAAAAGGTGAGGGCGATTCGCCCTCACCTTTAAGAATTCAAAAAAAAAAAAATGAGGGGCTAGTTAAAAGAATATATTCTATAATAAAATGTATGATGCGAGAAGACATTGTGAAAAGTGCGATGTTAGCACTACTTATAAAAATTGGGCTAGACACCTAAAGTCTAAGCGCCATGAAAAAAACGACCCGGACCGGACAATGACTATCAGAAAACCTAGGAAAGCGAAACCTGTATTTGTAAATCCGAGGAAATTACACAAAGTATTTAATTTTAGTGAAAAAATATTTGAAAAAGTATTTGAAAAAAGCAAAGAATCTAGGAAAGCGAAACCTGTATTTGTAAATCCGAGGAAATTGCACAAAGTATTTAATTTTAGTGAAAAAATATTTGAAAAAAGCAAAGAACCGAGAACTGAAGTTGGAGAAAAGGAAACTGCATTTAAATCTAGATTAGTGACTTACGATATTAAAAATACGAAAGGATTTAAAGATGCTTACAAATTTCTTGACAGTATTAAAAAAATCGTAACTGGTTTAATCAACATGAAACTTAGAGATATGAAACTAAAAGTTAATGTAGTTTTAATCGCAGAATTTAAAAAAGGGACTAACGAAAATAATATGGAGTATCATGAACTCAATTTCAAAACTAAAAACGTAATAATATTGCAGTCAGCAGAAGTACCAAATTGTTACGAGGAAATGAAACAGAAAATTCTAAATGAAATGGAAACGTTCGAAATAAAAGGATCTCAATGGCAACTTCACAAAATCAAGCATTTAGAACTGAACGTTAACAAGTACACTCCTTTGAGAGGATCGTCTTACATCCCACTCCCTAATTTTCTACAATATAGGAAAGCAATTATAAATGTGAAAAATGACGATAATAAATGTTTCCTTTGGTCTGTTCTGTCTGCACTTCATCCAGCTGACCACCATTCTGATAGAATAGGAAATTACATAACATGGGAACATGAGTTTGATGAAGCGTTGAAAGATATCAGTTTTCCTATGAAACTTACGAGTATAAAATTGTTTGAGAAAAGAACTGGGATTTCCATAAATGTTTACTGTCTGGATGAAAAAAATATTATAATACCCTTGGAAATAACGAAAGAGGAAAAGGAAAGGCACATTGACTTGTTTTACTTGAAAAACGAGGAAACTGAACATTATTGTTGGATCAAGGACTTATGGAAACTTGTTGGTCATAGTCAGCTAACAAAAGATCACAAACGAAGGTACTTGTGTAAAATGTGCTTGAATAGCTTTGGAACTCAGTTCAAATTAAACGAACATAAAGAATATTGTGGAGCTCATAAAGCTGTTAAAGTAGAACTACCAGAACCTTACGATAATGTTTTACAATTTGAAAATTATAAACGCTCCATGAAAGTACCATTCGTTATCTACTCGGACTTTGAAAGTTTTCTAAGCAAACTTCAAACTTGTCAACCTGATGAAACTAATGCGTTCACTAATAAAATTCAAAAACACGAAGCTAGCAGTTTTTCATATTACATAAAGTATTCCAACGGATATTATAAACCTCCAGTCGAATATTCTGGTCCAGATTGTCCAAAAGTATTTTATCAGAAACTGAAAGAGGAAGTTTTACACATTGCTAAGGAATATTACGATAAAATTGTACCCATGAAACCATTGACAAACGAACAGGAACAGGAATTCAAAAATGCTAAATCTTGTCACATTTGTGAGAGAGGTTTTAACGAATTGCCTCCAATGTTAGAAAAGAAACTTGATGTAATGAGAAAAACAATTCAACACTTTATTGATAAAAAGAATGACAATCAAGCAGATATATATATTGAAGAATTAGAAGTTTTTAAGTCAAATATACCTGATAATTGTATAAAAGTAAAAGATCATGACCATTTGTCAGGAGAATTTAGAGGTACCGCCCATTCTCTGTGTAATTTGGAGTATCAATGTCCGAGATTCGTACCTGTATTTTTCCACAACCTGGCTGGGTACGATGCCCACTTATTTATAAAACAACTCGGAGAGGATGAAGGGGAAATACGATTGATTCCAAATACTGAGGAAAAGTACATTTCGTTTTCAAAGATTCTTAGGTACGACTCTGGAAAATTGAATGAGAAAGGAAACAAAGTAATGAATAAAATTGAAATAAGGTTCGTGGATTCGTACAAATTTCTAGCAAGCTCTTTGGAAAAACTAGTGGGAAATTTAACGAAAGATCAATTTAAGGAACTGGTAAAACATTTTGGAACAGAGAACTTGGAGTTGATGACAAGGAAACTAGCTTACCCATATGAGTACATGGATAGTTCGGAAAGGTACGATGAAACCTGTTTGCCACCTATAGAGAAATTTTACAGCCATCTAAATAAACAAAATGTAAAAGAAAACGAATATAAAAATGCACAAGAAGTTTGGGAAAAATTCGGTATTAAAAACATGTGGGAATTCACCGCGCTTTACAACAAAAGTGACATCTTACTGCTTGCAGATGTGATGGAAAATTTCAGAGATATTTCCCTGAAAACGTACAAACTAGATCCTGCATGGTACTACACAACACCTGGATTCTCATGGGATTGTATGTTGAAAATGACAAAAGTTAAATTGGAACTGTTGACCGATTATAATAAAATTTTAATGATAGAAAAAGGAATTCGCGGTGGAATATCTCAATGTAGTAACAGGTACGCGAAAGCAAACAATAAGTACATGGGTGAACAATATGACCCATCTAAACCTTCGAGTTACATAGCGTACGTAGACGCTAACAACCTTTATGGATGGGCAATGTCCAAATACTTACCATCTGGTGGTTTTAAATGGGTAGAGAACTTGTACAATTTAGATATGGATAATTTAGATGTTGAAAATATAAGTGATGAGTCTCCCAAAGGTTATTTTCTGGAAGTTGACTTGGAATATCCTAAAGAACTACACGATTTACACTCGGATCTACCACTTGCACCGGAAAACAGGATTGGAAATACAAAATTACCTAAACTGATGACAACTTTGTACAACAAAGATAGATACGTTTTGCACTACAGGAATTTGAAACAGTGTCTGAGCATGGGGATGAAACTAAAGAAAATACACAAAGTTCTGGAGTTTGATCAATCGGATTGGTTGAAAGTGTACATTGACTTCAACACGGAACTGAGAACGAAAGCGAAAAATGATTTTGAAAAGGAATTTTTCAAATTGATGAACAACAGTGTATTCGGAAAAACGATGGAAAATATCAGGCAAAGAATCGATATCAAATTATGCTCAAACGGAAAGAAACTGGAATTATTGATAGCAAAACCTACTTTTGATCGTAGAACGATATTCACTGAAAACTTAGCAGCAGTTCACATGAAAAAGACCAAAATTCTTTTCAATAAACCAATCTACATTGGAATGAGTATTTTGGACATTTCAAAAACTCTAATGTACGATTTTTATTACAACACGATAAAGAAACAATACGGAGAAAATGTCAAATTGATGTACTGTGACACGGACAGTCTGATCATGGATATAAAGACTGAAGACTTTTACTCGAATATTAAAAACAACATGATTGATCAGTTTGATACATCCGATTATCCGAAAGAAAATGTCTACGGTATACCTCAAGTGAACAAGAAAGTACTTGGAAAATTCAAAGATGAAATGAGCGGAAAAGTAATGGAGGAATTTGTCGGACTAAGATCGAAACTTTACGCACACAAAACGTTCGAGAATCAAAAAGAAACAAAGAAAGCGAAAGGGATCAAGAAAAACGTTATTGAACAGGACATTAAATTCAATGATTTCAAAGAATGTCTGTTGACCAAGAAACCGATCTACAAAACGCAAATGATGTTCAGAACAAACAAGCACGATATTTATACCATTAAACAGAACAAGAAAGCGCTCAGTGCCTACGATGATAAAAGGCATATTCTGGAAAATGGTATGGATACTCTTGCTTGGGGACATCATAAAATTGGAATAGGAAAAGAAAATTTCGTAGATCATCTGAAGGAGCTTATGAAAACACAAAACGAGAAAGAAAATGGAATTATAGGTAGGATTAAAGTAAATACTAAATTATAATTTTTATAAGGGATTCTTATAAAAACCTAATATTTTTCCATCTCCTCTTCCATCTCCTTTTCCATCTCCTTTTCCATCTCTGCTCTTACTACAGATTCTCTTACAAATGTAAATATACTGTGCACACTTTTTAGCATATTTTGATTATCCTCTTCGATGCATTCAAAACAAATATCACCATTTAGTACTCTAACACCACAATTTTTGCAAACGTTAATATTTTTGAAAGGAGTAAAATTTAGAATGTTTTCAGTTAGTTTATTTTTTCCATTGAGAAAGTTACGTTTCACAGTTGCTAAATCCAAAAACTTATGATACTTCCTCACGAAATAATCAGTCAGTTCTCCAGATTTAGATACTGCCTGCCACTCGCTCTTGGAAAGACAATTTCCATCTTCGAGTTCTCTTAACGCTTTAAAGTATTCCATTTTATTTTATAGTAGAGATCCTTTTAACATACCCCCCAAAAGTCACTGGTTCTGATGTTTTGTGATAAAAAATGTGTTCTGATGTTTTGTGATGAAAAATTTTATCAAGGGTCTAACAGAAAAGCATTTTTAACAGGATTTAACAGAAAAGCATTTTTAACAGGGTTTAGCACAAAATCAGTTTTAACAGAGATTGAAGTCGGAATCATTTTTATCAGAGATTTAACAGAAAAGCATTTTCAACAGAGATTGAAGTCGGTGGTCCAGGATGAATATTCGGATACTACTTATATATATATATATATATATATATATATATATATATATATATATATATATATATATATATATATATATATAGACTCCAACGTCCCGGATAACGAAATGTAATTTCATCGGTCTTTTTCCACGACCGTGTTTCCAGTTGCAACGTTTTACCGGCCTTCTCTTCGAACCTTTGAAGGGCATAAGGCCGGATAACGAAGTTTTCCGCCAGGAAGATTTTAAAAGATTTCGCATCAATAAGCCTTGTGAGACCGACTGTTCATTGATCGATATATCAGGGCTTAGGTGTTGAAATAAAATCCAATCGCAAGGTTGCCATAAATCAGTGAATTTTCGTTATTTGAATGTATTGATAGCATCATGATCCTAAGAATGACAACACATCGTGCGCACAGAAATTGAAAGCTATCAAAATTATTGAATGGAAAAAATAAAATAAAATGAAGAGTTTTATCATTTAATAATGATTAACAGGATGTTTCCATTTGTTTTCGTCACGTCACGAACGTCACGTCTCGGTGGGGTTTTCTTTTAATTGATTTTCACGTACAACCAATGCGTTACCAGTAAGAAGTAACTATGAGTAACTAACTCCCTTAGTTTGCATAGCAGGAAAATCGTTAGCCACTTTTTGGAATGCTCTCAGTTTATCACAGCATCTCATAATCCCTTACCCTCTGTAGTGTCAAGGAAAGCTGATTTATTACGCTCAGTTATAAACTAATATTGCTAAGTAACCATTATGAACTAATATTGTGTAAAGTTCATCATTATAAAATCATCTGACTGTAAAACCGTGTTTTTTTTTTACTGAAATTATATCCTGTTCTACAAACTTAATTTAGGATTTTTAATACGTAATCTTCTACCTATCTTGAAACTATTTGTGAATTTTCTCAGAAACTGAAGTTACAGCAATAGCTTCGATAATGTTACAATTTCAGGGATGGAGAGGGTTAGCTTTTATAGAAAAGTTTTTATCAACTTTTACCCTTATTTTGCAAATACCTGGTATTTTACGAGTAATACAAACTTTGAAACACAATTAATCCCGTTTAAATCAATAAATTTAAGAACTGAGTCACCTAGAAACCAATCATAATGTCTGATGCCCCTTAGAGCAGCTGAGTGACCTGCAGAGCTAATGTTTTTATAGAGCACTTCTTGCCGAAATTTGTCATTTAACAATGCAACGAAAATATGACACTTAACAACGACACAAGGAGGCTTGCGTTACCGTTGTCTTGTGATCTTCGAAGCTACTTTCTGTTCTATTCATTGGTTTGTTATTCAACCTATGAAATCAGCTCTGGATTTGACTCAGCTAATTTGGGGGGCTCTGGATCTCATGATTCGTTTTCAGACGTTTTAAGGGTTCTCCATTTAGGTTTTTTCTGCATAGGTTGAATTGAATAGTAAAGAAATTGGACCAAGATCTTTCTCAGCTGATCTAGGGTTTTCTGACTTTATGTTTCGTCTGGAGACGTTCCACAAGGATCCTTCATTTGAAATTCTGGCTTCATTGGTTAAATAACAAATAATTTATCTCCATGGCTTGAATAGCAAATAAATTAGCTTCGGAGACCACAAGGCAACGGGTACTCGAGATTTCTTGTTTATTTCGTCGTAACGTATGATGAATTCCGCAAAAACGTATTTTACGTTAAAAATTAAGGTTGGCGCATGATTAGGTATGGCATTTAATCCGCGTGTCAGGCAACTCATGGAGCACTGGAGCATGGACGACGGGAACGATGAAAATCTCACGTAAAATCAGGCATTTGATCGATAGGCTTCAAGAGGTACCAACAATTTTGATTTTAGCAAGGAAAGAGTGAACCAACAGATATTTCATTTAAGTATATGAAATACCATGGTTTAGTTTATTGACCGCTTGGTGATAATTATGACAGTTTTTATGATCGACAGTAATTTATGACCGATTCTCAAAAACCCAAAAAAAACTGTCATATATGAAATACCTTTTTATATAAATGAAATATCTGCAATATAACGACGATTTGCCCGAGTGGAGAGCCCATATTCTCTCTTGAATTGACCGTAGTTGAGATTCTCAATTGGTATCTTAAGCTTGAATGCAACAAATCGAATAAACCACCGTTAAATCTACTCCATTTGCACCTTAAAAATCTCGTAATAATATGGCATTCAGACGACAGAACCATATTACAAAATGAACAACAGCGATTTCTACAGGACAAATATAGATAGCATTGATGTTAATACCCAAAGTCCCTGGTGATACGTTTCAAGATACTTAGTGTCCAAAGAGTCTTAACACAGTGAATATGCTCTGAGAATGTTCGCTGCGCGTCAAGATGGATACCAGGTCACGTATACCAGAGAGGCCCTGAAGTTTGTGTCTATTGACTGAATGCTGGCACTCAACTGCACCGGGGGACCTGTAGAAAGATTGTGCTGAGCATTTCAAAGGGCTTAATGCAAGGCTGTTTTGCGAGCACCGATCCACCAATGAGTCAAGCCGTTGTTAAATTTAAAAGTAGTCAGCTGATGATTCCATAGAGATAAAAACTTCAAGGTCATCGGCGAAAAGTAGAAAAATCATGGCTGAAAACATGTTCCTTACCACATTTATCAAATCTTTTACACAGGCATGCCATATATATACTACATTTCTTTCCGGGTGTCTACAGCTCAAAAAACCTCATCATGTTGTCGTGAGGGCTGACGTAGTCGTGTTGTTATGCGAATTGAATACGGAAAATCTCATTTGGAGGAACTGAAGTTGGACTTCATCACTAGTTTTTATAACATGTTCTAGGTAATAAGGAGACCAAATCAACCTTGCAAACTCAAGTATTAATTCACCTCTTCGAGAATTGGCTTAATGGCCTATAACGTAATAAGCATGGGCGAATTTTGATGTTGACTAACTACACATATATATATATATATATATATATATATATATATATATATATATATATATATATATATATATATATATATATATATATATATATATATATATATATATATATGAACAACTCCAACGAGACGTTCACCCCCCCCCCCCCCCTCTCTCTCTCTCTCTCTCTCTCTCTCTCTCTCTCTCTCTCTCTCTCTCTAAAATCGATATTTTACAGCTAAATGAGATTTTTTTTTTTTTTACGAGATTCTGATAGGAATTTTAATGCTCTTTCCAACGGTATCCTCAACTTTGAATTTGCACAGCAATTAAAAGGAGTTATGATCGTTTTTGTGACAATAGGTTTAAATACGAACATAATCTTAAAATTGAATTACTAGGAAACTAAGCGTTTAAAAAGAAATTTCTATGAGAAACTTCAGATAAGAAATGAGCTCTGGAATCGACCCCTGACCGATGGTTTACCCTTAACGTTTACACCCTCTATACACGTGTTCTGCGTAAAAAATTATACAATGCAGAAATAATAAACCTTTGTATAATAACTCGCTGCGTTTTTATCCTTTTTCGGAAGTGAAAACAATGCTCTCACTCTGTGGTAAAAGTTATCCTCCCTGCTTGTACACACATTTACAAAGAACCATCCCGTTCTCCCTATCACGGACGCCGTATCGCACGCCGTACATTAAATCTGCCTCCGTCGTAATCAACTCCAACAGATTCAAACGTTCCGGATAACGAACCGTAATTTCATTGGGGATTCCTCCGCCCCGTGTTTACAGTTGCACCGTTTGACCGGCCCTTCGCAACGGAAGCTTTGAGCCGCTGAAGGGCCGAAATAACGAAGTTTTCCCCTTCGGACAACTATCCGCGGTTCTCACAAGTTACCGATCTAATTCAACATCCGTTTGATCGGGGAGCCGTGACGGGGGAATCTGCCCACGCCATTATAATAATCCGCTATGGTAATTCGAATTACGTCGATCTATTAATTTCAAGTTGTCGCTCAGATGCCTCCGATTAATGAACTGTGGTGATTCGGAGTCGACGGCTTTGACAAGGGCGATTATCATCAGGCTATTAGTAGATGAGCACTCACAGAGGAGTTGACCTTCCACCCTTAGTACCCTATTTCTAATTGCCGCATTTCCATGACCATAATTAGATTTAATTATAATAATTGATTTCCATCACTCCAACGATTGTAAGCTGCTAATAATGTCTTTGCTGTTACACTAATGTGATAAACATTCCTGACCTCCACGCAATAATTTAATAACTTATTTCTCGAATATTTTACTGATTATTTCCCGTTGAGGGGTTTCGGTGCCCTAAGCTGTCTGTTGCGCCTCTAAACGATCCAGTTTTACAAAACGTACAATTTATCACGTTTACTTACAACGATATAAAATACCTGTGTTACTGCCATTGAAATTGTCAGTAATCTTGGGTTTTCGTCTATTGGTGATATAAATGAGTTCCTAAAAGGTCAAATAATTACTCAGATAGGTAACTTTAATTTAAAAGATGTCACATTTCAATAAGCATTTTCTGCGTTATTGTCTTACCCTTATACATTCCACGTCTTATTGGTGTTTTCCACAACTAAATTTTGAACATTTGGATGCTAGTGTTTTTTGATCTATTTTTGTTTCGACCGTGGAACGTGGGAATCTACCATTGCCTGGCAAACTATCAAAACCTAACCTAAGCATAAACTAAATATATGATGCCAGGCGTACGTGCCATTGTGTACCTGCTGCCGAGGCACTGCTCACATCATACGCCTCCGCCGCCAAACTAGTCAAAGGTATGATTTAAGATAAGAAACAACCTATAATAGTCAAAGTTTTAGAGAGAGATTGACCATACATTTAAACATATGAATTAAATCACCTACCTGCGCTTCAAAAGTCTTTCTACAGGTGACTAAATTCATTATAAACGGGTTTCGTGAAGTTTGAATTCCATTGAAATCATAATCAGCTTATGCGAGCGTAGAGGGTCATAGTTTCAATGCGACTTTTCTATGTTCCTCCTGTTAAGAAATACCCCCATGTTGTTAATTTTTATTATTATTTTTTTCCTGCCAGTGTTCTGGCCCTAAGAGACAGCGAACGGATGTTAGTACAGCGACAGAGCTGGTTTCAGTAATTTCTTTGAGAAAATATCTATGTATGAGACCCAAAAAACATTACTGTTACGTTAAAAGTTTTCTAGATCTCGATTTTTCAATATTTCAACCCTTAATTACTATACGCTTTAGGGTTGATCAAAATTGATCATTTTTACTGGCACATTCCTATCCGATATATATGACTTTTGAGCCAAAATTCAAAAGTTTGGTCAAGTAGTTTTGGAAAAAAATGTCGGACGACAGACGGACTTTTTTATATATTAGGTATATATATATTTTTTTAAATTTGATTTTTGGAATCTACGTTGAAAATAATGATAATAAAAACAACCTTACGATCAAAAACTAATGAGTGATGAGCGTGGATTAAGTTTTTTACCTCAATTTCAAATCTTAGTTTCACAGGTAGAATAGAAAATAAATCAGAGATCAGCAGGCACTAGCCTTTTTGTATATTTCGTAGCTACGTGTCATTGCTTTGTGTCTATTTTACGTGAAACTGTATTGTATGTTTACGTGTCTTTATTAGATGATAGTTATAGACAAGAAGATCTGCAAAAAAGGACTTGAAACATGGACTTCCCTGCAAGATTGTTTATGAATAATTTTCTTTATCTAATACTGAAAAAAAGGCTTCCAAAAATGCTGTTACACATAAAAAACAAAATAATAATAATAAAATAAAATTATATATATATATATATATATATATATATATATATATATCCTAAAGTTGATCACTTAACATTTCTTTCTTGTCCTTCTACCTTCACTTTCACCGTGAAAGTCTAGTAGAAGAAGTTGTAGAGTGTGAAGTCCTCTTGATAATATGTTTTTCTTTTGGGGAAAGATGTGGAGCATGAAATACTTTCTTTTTTTCTTACTACCTATCTCTAACAGATCCGAAGTTACAACATTTTTAAATCGTGAATGGCACTTAGTATGACTTTTCTGTTTCATCATTTCACACCTAACTCTATTAGCATCCTTTGTTGACCATAATTTATAATCGTAACCTCCTAAAAGTTTTTTTTAATAATTGCGAATTCCATTTGTAATATTTCGTGCAATTGCGTATATTCACGCTAAAGCTGTTTTTTGGATTGGAACCCCTACTTTTAACATGTTTAATGTTTTAGGGCTGGGGGTCATTCTGTGAATTCCGACACGACACGCAAATGTGCAACGTTTTTTTCTGATGATTTCCGCTTACAACCGAGTCGTTGCTAGGGAAATGGTACTTCGTCGTTTTTCATCCCACAAAATTCGTTGACCATTCGTTCGAAAGCTCTCGATTTATCCAACCATATTATGTTAACTACTGCGAAGTGCGTGGCCAACAAGCTGAGTTATGAGCATGGTTATTTGAATAATTGTTTACACACAGGTGATCATTCTCAATTATTGATATTGTGAACATGATTGCAACCGCTTGTAAATTTCTGATGATTTCATTGAGTGAACATTAAACATGATTTAATGTTTTTCCCTCTCAAGGGAGAAATTATGATTTGTAAAGTCTTTTTTCATCCAGCGCTAGAGAATAATTCTTTTCCTCATGACTTGAGGTCATTGTCACTTGAACAGATTCAAAATGAGCAAACAAAACAAATTGTAGAGCCGCCCATAAGAGCTTAGTGATCTCTGATTTCTTGTCTACTTTTTCAACTACCTAACGTATTATACTGCTGGCGTTTCATACTTCTAAGATATTAATGCGAAACGAGCTTGTGAACGGAAAATTTGAAATGTTGCGTTTTATTGAAAACGATCCCATCACCTACAAACTCGTCAATGGGGGCGGAGTTTATGTGAGTGAACATTCTCTTTCCCGAGAGACTTGTGGCCGTTTTTTAAACAATGTTGAACTTGAATGTTTAAAATCATTAAATATTATTATATTTTGGTAATTAAAAAGTGGAAATTTAAGGCTCCCTACACTCACAACTTAAAGTTAATCATCCGTTAACCTTAAATTTCTCGAGGGTCGGGTGATTAGTGAATCAGCTTTGGTAATCAGATCTTCAAGTTTTGACGGACGAGTTAACCAACGGCGGGTGTTGGTGAAAGAAAAATCGCTCTAACGTCTGACTAAGCTCAAACATCATGCCACGTTAACGCTAATTCTTTATTAACTCAAACGGTGAAACTGGTCCTAAATGATATTGTGCAATTCAAACTAGACTTTGGATTTTTATTTTTTTACAGCTCCGGATTCTGCACGAAATTTCATGGAAAAAATACCAATCTCCCTAATTTTTAGTGCACAAAAACGTGCTAAGATCCAAACAAAATGTGCGTTACCACATGACTTAGAGGTATTTGTTTCATGTTGAATCACTTAGTGAGGATCATTTATTTATTTTAACAATAACAACTTGGAATACACCAAAAAAACTACCGCAATTACCTCTTTTCTCAATGTTCTAAGAGTAAAAATTGTAAATTTATGTGATAACAATGACAGTAAAGTGAATAAGGATTGAA